>JAWNOY010000025.1:2871666-4307500 GCA_035045545.1 Drosophila gaucha | reverse complement strand
TAGGATCTATAAATCAGTAGTTGGTGATATGATATGGGTCTTCTTTTCATTTGAATACAAGAGAATAATTATACTAAATTTCAAAGACAAATTGCGAACTAAAAGCAATTTATTATGAAAATGTATTTAATAAAGCAAAACTTGCTGAAAGCTTTCCCACTCAAAGTAAATATAGTTTTACAAAGTTTTGCTGTTGGGGCATTTGATGACAGGATTGCACATTTATAGATGCTAATTAGAGATACATATTCAAATGCAAATAAACATTTATGAATATGACAACTGTGTAATAAGCAGGATTTTGCGTATTTGCTTGGCAAATGAGGTTTGTGCTTTGGTCGTGCAAATAAATGACAACTGAATCTAAATCTGAATCTGAAATAGAGTTTGCCTGTTAGTCGGTTGCATTAATTAAGTTTAGTAGTTTGCAGTGCAATATGCTTGGTAGGAAATGTTTTGGTAAATATTTAACCGCAATTGTTGAACTTTTTACTGGCTCTGCCAGTTGGCGTCTGCGAAGGGTCAGTTAACCCGAATGCCCGAGCCGGACTAATCAAATAGGAATTCGTGCTGGCGCCCAGTCATGTCATGTATTATAGATGCGGCAAATGCGAACTTTTTGCTCCCAGGCGTTAACAGGAACAGCCCAGCCAGACCACGCTCTACACTCTACACTGTACAGAGCACAGCGCATAGCAAATGACATTTGTGCCACATCACGCCCATCACGCCCAAAGTTTAGCAAACACAGGCAAACCAACCAGCCAGCCAGCCAGCCAGCCAGCCAGCCAATCCTCAGCAGCTGTCGACCCGGCCCCCATCCTCCCTCCAAAACACATCCCAGGCCTTTACCAATGCATGCGAAATTGAGTAAGAAGCACGGCAAACGGTTCCTTTAACCGATGGTCGATGTAAATAGTACAAAACAGCGCACTTTATGAACGCCTGCCGTGGCTGTAATGGGGGGGGGGGTGCTCAAAAATCCACTTCATCGACGTTGGCGCGGAAAAGTGTGTCACCTGCAGGACAGCAGAGCGCATGTCCTGTGAGCGCGCTGGTGAAGCGAATTTTTCAACAATTCGACTTGGACTTGGACATGGCGTTTCGTTCGAGCCAGCCAGAACGCAGTCAGACGTTGTAGCGTGTGGTCGTGCCAAACAGAAGACAACACCAGCCACAAAAACAAAAATATATCAAAGACAACAACCAACAACAACAAGAACAACATCGTCTAGAACTAGAACAGCAGCCAGGCGAACGAGAAAATTGTGAGCAATTTGTAATTTTTCATACTATATATTTTACGCGCGCGACTCCAAGTGCAAGTGAGTGTTAGTGCGTATGCGTGTGAGTGTGTGTGTGTGAGAGTTTGTTGTGTGTGCGTGTGCTTGAGTGAGTGAAGTCAGCCTGAGGCTAAAAAGAAACAAAGTGCCACAGAAATCCGCTCAAAGGCAGCGTGCAAAAAGTTTGGTCTGTTGATTTTAGGCAACAAAAAAGGAAAGAAAAATAAAATAAAAATAAGCTGAACTGAATGCAAACACAAGCGGGCAACAATAACTTCAATAAAGTGTAACACAAACAATCAGATAAACTCAACGCATGACAAATCAGTTGAACGAATACTATATAGAGGCATATAGAATAAATATTGGGGCATGCCAATGTTTGACGAGGCTCGCAATAAACGGAAAACGAAACTGAAACTGAAAATCAATGCCTTATGCGAATAAAAGGAGAATATATATGTATATATATGTTACATGTACTTATACGCTGCGTATACGTGATATGCACGAAGGTACAGAAATAGGAACAAGCAAAACTCAAATAATAATAAAGGGAATTCTCACGTGACGCATAAAGACCCAACACACACACACAAAGAAAGAGAATATGCGATATATAAGCTTTAAGCCAAGTGGCACACACACACATACACAGTCGTACACCTGGCCGCTGATTATGTTGCGCTGCATACTTTTAGGGGCAGCTCAAAAATGACAAACAGCAACAGTCGCATTTTGCATACATTGAATTTAATGAACTTTGTGTGGCTCTGTGTGTGGTGTGTTGTTGTGTTGTGTGTGTGTGTGTATGGTAATACCACATTTTGCTTTTAATAATTTAGCGCACTCAGTAGTAAATGGCGCGTTTAAAGCATGAAACGTCAGGCGAACCCAAAAAAAAAGTCATTTAACGCCGCCTCACTAAAGCTGCCTGTGTGTGTTTGTGTGTGCTAGTGTTGGTGTTGCTGTGCAATAACAACCCCAGGCTAAAAGGCACACTAACACACTTTAGCCAAACTCTGTTACTGAGGACTACGTCATCCTAGCCAGCCAGCCTGGAGCTGCCTTTGGCTTTGGCAACGTCGTCACATTTGCGCATTCACAATCACATCGCGTGGCATAGGCCTGGCCTCCACACACACACACATGTATACTTGCGCCTGTAAGTGTGTGTGTGTGTGTGTGTGTGTGTGTGTGGCATGTGAAGTTATACGTACTTGCCCCGGGTCTTGGATCGATTTGGGATAGACATTGCGGCAGCTGCTGCAGTTGCACAAGTTGCACTTGCCACATGCCACTTGGCCACCATGTTGCAAGTATCTGCTGCCGTTGTACACGTCATCAATTGCACTGGCAAATCGAATTTCTGACTAAAACCCTCGACTATTGACAATTTCCCAGGCAAACCAGTAAATGCCGCCGGCACTGCTGCTGCTGTTCCGTCTTCTTCTTCTTCTTGTTCTTTTTGTTGTTCTCCTCCTACTTGGTGCTGCCAAGTGTTGCAGTAAATTTTGACATTATCAAACAAAAATGGTCTGACCCTTGACCTTAGCCAGCGGCAACAGCATATGTCGGCCCGCTGGATGCTATAGCTTAGCATTCGCTTTCGATTTGCTTGCGAAATTATTTGCCATCAAATCGCATGTCGCCTGTTTTGCTGGCAGCGCATATCCTTGTCGCAGAGTTTGCGTTTATAATTTATATTACTTGTTCGTTGCCATTGTTTCAGCTGCGCTTGGCCTTGTCTAGATGTGCCTGTGTGTAAGTGTGTGTGTGTGTGTGTGTGTATCTGAGACCTTTAAGTATGCCCAGTGGCATTTGCTGTTCTGTTGGCCCCGGGGACGGATTTTAGGCCCTTTTACGACTATTAAAATATGCATTTAAATATATATCCTCTTATGCCTATGTGTGTGTGTACGTGTGTGTGTGTGTGTGCTATGTGCCTTTGTGTTGAAAATTGAAATTGTGCGGTTATTTACTGAACGTCTTGGCGTTGATTGCCGTTACGCCCCATTGCCTGGTACATGACTATAATAATGATTGCAATTTTATGACCCAGCCAGGCTGAATTGCCGTCGGCCGCAAAATGCTGTTGTTGCGCCTTCGTTCATCAATCCTTTGGCTAAGCTGCCTTCAAGTGCTTTCCAGCTCTACAGATTGAAACTGGGCATATAGCTGTCATAGACATATTATCAAAACATATTTATTACAGATTTAATCATAGGGAAGTATTTTATATGAGAAGCTATGAAGTCTGAAAATATGAATATCATTTTAGTTAAACAAATATAAAAGCTCTTTGATATTAGAATCGTTAATTTACTCACTTTTGAACTCATTTTATGACCTTATCTAAGGGATCTAACAGATTATTTGAGAGCCTGAGAATTTTTTTTAGCTTTTCAAAGTTGCAGCAATTTTTAATTTTTTGACTCAAAATATTTTTTTGAGCAAGAGATTCCGGTTTTTATTAATCTAAAAATATATTTAGAGAACCCGCATTTATTGACTGTAAGATTTTGTTTTTTACACCTAAAAAGTGCATATTATTAAAAATGGAAATTTCTGAAATACTTATAAATTAAATACATTAACATTTCAAGTAATGTATCTCTAAATAGAAATGAGACACAAAACAATATTTTTTTTTGTATTTTTTCAATAAAAATCATAGATTTGATCAGTTCTATAAATTGTTAAACAAATGCATGCGTTTTTCTTTTGAGAGAATAAAATCATAGATTTGAGCAGTTCTATAAGTTCTTGATCATATAAAGGCCTTAACTAGCTAAGACTGAAGGTATTTATTATAATTATTATATATAAAATTTGTATATTCCAATTGAAATCGAGTTTATGGTAATTCTTTATTCTTTTACAATTTATTATAATTATTAACTGGTTGATTCGATCAGTTCTAAAAATTCCCGATCAAATGAAAGCCCACACAAAAAAAGACTTTTCACTTTGAGAGAAAAAGAACCATAGATTCGATCATTCCTATATGTTCTCGATCATATGAAGGCCTAAACTATTTAAGCTCTTTAAAAAGCCGAATCAATTTATTATAATTTTGTTTCTGTAGCATTTTTATCTTCCAATCAAAATCGAACATGAGGCTATTTTTTTTTTCAAAAACTTCTTCAATTCAACTCAATTATCAACTGATTAATTTTGCTTGAAGTGCATAACCAGAGATTCCTACCTACACAGGTGTTCGTTCATCTGCTCTTGCCCTGAAGATAAAAGACTGCGTGGGAGTCGCTGCTCAATTTCCCAGATGCTGTTTACACAACAGCTAAAATTAATTAGCCCGTGTTGACTCTGTACATTTTCTTGGTTAGATGTTACCACAATGTACCACATTGTGTGGTACACTTACTAACTGTGTGTGTGTGTGTGTGTGAGAGAGTCCGACTCTGGCTCTGGGACTTAAAGTCAATCTAGCTTGGCGGTTGGCCCATTTGGCTGATGACACAAAAAGCACTCGAACTTTGTTAGTAACTGCCATTCGAGTTGTGCTCATTATGGCCAAGCCAAATATTTGTGTGTGTGTCCTGCACGTGTGGAATATTAAAGCGAAGAGTGTACAAATAGTCGGCACAGTTTTTAGATCAGCAAATGCAGATGCCTCCAACCAACTAGCTAACTATGCCATAGTGACTGCTATATATTAAGTGTGTGTGTGTGTGTGTGTGTGTGTTTGCCACGAGGTGTTTTATGCGCAATTAAAATGACAAACTGTTGTCGCTTAGCCGCTGCTACTGTCTGAATCCTGGGCGTCCTGCCAGTGCGTGCTGCAAGACAAGAAACAACTGAATGGGATTGTATATGGATTGGCTATGCAAAAATAGGGATGTGTTTGGAACTGTTAGGGACTAGCGGGCAAATGCATTAGCGTTGTTCATAGAACTGGAAATGTGTGAATGCAGCTTGCATAATACACACAAAGCTAGCCACGCCCACTGCGGTAACGCGCAGTTTGAAGTAGATGTAAATATTGTAGAGGGCTTCTTTATGTGATTTCAAAGCGCATTCACATCCGCATTCACATCCGACGCAACGAAAAGCCGCACAAACACGTGTCTAACTAGCGTTCATATGTATGTGTTTGTTAGACCTTAAAGCTAGGCCATTCAGTTTGGCAAAGTGCAATATAAATGGGCTTTTGTGTGTGTGTGTGTGTGTGTGTGTGCCGCATGCGAAGCGAACAAGTTTAATGGATTCAGTTTCTTTATGGGGAAATTGAGTTTAAATTGCCCCAACACCATTGGGGGCCAAAACGGATTTACAGTCCACTTGGACACAAGCCCAACCATTTGGCCATATGACAAACGATGTGCCCAAGAACCTATCTAAGACCACATAAATTTTGTGCATAAATCCAGTTGAGTTTATCGGCATAGCCTGACACACACATATCTATATATATATATATATAGATATATATATATGCCCATGCATTCACATTCAATTGTTTCAGCTAGATATCTTAGCTTTTATAAGCTTGTCATAAACAGACAGCTTTATTATTTTAAAACATGTTTTTGGACTTTTAAGTCAGGCGTTACCTTGACAACAATGCATGGGGATCCTTGAGAGACCGTATTTAGTTTTCAACTTATAAATGACTGCTTAACACAGTCTTTTTCTTGGCGGCAAAGCCTTGGGCTAAAAAACTAGCCAAAGTGTTATTCCAAAGATATTTATATACTTTAAATTAAACTGCCTCGTTTGCACAAGTTTATGCGGTTGTATTTTTAGCTCGTTAGACTTGATTTAAGCTAACGATAATAATTGACTAAAATTAATGCAAAAGTCTGCTCTTCCGAATGAAAACTAACTAAATTCAATATAAAGAAGTAAAAAGTAAAAAACCGTCAAAAAACAGCTGAATTAGATTAAATGTTGCTTTTAATAGACCCTATGTGTGTATCATATCATCTATTTGACTACCAGTAGATGGTATCAACAGTAATCTAACGGCAAAATTTGGTTTTTCTAACGTTAAAACTGAGGATGATAAAGTTTCTTTTCGTTTTTTAACTAAATTCAAACGTGAAAACTGTGAAAGATATAGTTTTCACCGTTTTGCAACGCCCTAAATTGGCTTAGCTATATACTGTCGAATCCCGATTATTCGAAATAACAAGCGCATCACATTTTTTATAAATAACACAGGAATTCGATTTATCGAACACGAATTTTTTTCAAAAGGACAGCATTTTTTACGAATTATTGAGGTTTTCGATTTAGCGGAGAACGAATTATAAAATAGGAATTCGACTGCATACCATATCTTTTCGTCTAGGGATGGGATATAGTAGTATATATTTCAAATTCCAATTCTTAAACGACATTATTGCCGCAAATAACAGCTTTTTCTTTTTAAAAAACAAAGTATTTCCCGAATTGCCACGCCTCAGTGGGCGTATCCAAAAATCACTAACAAAAACACTTTATAAGCCTTAAGTACACACTTGTACAATATATGATCCCAATTTCAAGAGTCTAATTTCAAAGGAACAGAATATTGCCCAAAACCAATATACTCTTTTCACTTTGTATATTTATCACGAGGTTCTTTTATCGTTTCTCTTTACTTGCTTTTCGTTATGCCAATCATCAATATTAAAGTTTTACTACATTTAGCTAATAATTGAACGAATAATTCTCAAGGCTCATTGTTATATTTATCAAATGTCAAACACAAGTTGATTATCTTTTGCATGCAGACTTCCATTGTTGTTGTTGTTATGCAAGTCACATTTGTGGAATGGCGTTAAAGAGCCTGTCAAGCCTGACAGTCCGACACGCGTAGTAGTATTTATGTGTTTCTAGTTGCAATTACTCAACACCCCAAGTAGACACATACATTTATAATGGCAATAATCAGTTTTTATAGTATTTGCTCAACTCAATTTCATTACAATATTATGTCACAAATTGACATATCTAGCAAATCACATTTACCATGTCCCGTTGCGTGCTTTATGCAAATATTCGTGGTGCTGACTGCAACAGCAGCGCTTGACTGCAGCGCAACGGGGCGTATGCGTAATGCAGTGTACAAAGCTCGGCCGAAATGTCAAAAAGTTAAGGCTCAGCGCAAAATGAATGGGGGCGATTGGGTTTGGGGCGCATTTATTTATGCAGTTGACAGTTGAAAGGTTAAATGTTGCACATTGAATGCCATTTTACCAATCAAATGTGGAACCGTGGCGCATCCGCTGAGCATCCGCCGCCCAGGTGTTTCCCGGAAACGGAAATGCTCAACAGCGCCAGAGGCGACAAAAAGAATCAAATAAATAACACCGACTGCGCACTGCATATGCTTTTCAAATTCAGCAACTCTTGAAGAGTTGTCAGTACGTTTTGGACTCCTTCTTTAAGCTGGCTAATTGGCCTTAGCGCTTGACTTGGATTTTTCCAGTAGGCCCAGCCAAATAGCGACGACTGGGGGCGGGCAGCCAGCCAGCCAGCCAGCCGTAGGAACCGTTGCTTGCCACGCTATGTTTCGTGATTTGGAATTTCTTTACTTTGGTTGCGCCCGAAACCGTTTTTGTGTGCTGCGTTGTTACTGTGGCTGCACAAGCTGAAAAATAGAAGAGAAAACAAGTAGGGGTACTCTTGTGGGAGGTGCTCGACTAACATTTACTCTCAACCCCGCGACGAGTTGCTATCGTTAGTAGTCTAACTTTCTTTCACTTAGAGAACATATGGGGTTTTCCCACTTTTTGGTGAATGGCCAGAAGCTATTCAAAAAGAGTTTTGCATACCTGTTTACCATAGGAGAATACCTGTTTATTATATAGAATTCGCAGTCATTCTTCGACTTATGCTTCATAAACTTGCTCTCATAAAAGGAAGACTTTTAATTTAAGCAAATGTGGGAAGATCTTCTTGATCAATGTATACTTTACTTGTCATTAAATATTTCTAAAAGTCTTCGAATTTAGCAAAAATAATCAAGAATATTATAATTTTGTTTAGAATATGATATAAGAGATTATATACTTAAAATTTTAGACTTCTGCTTTTGCAGTTTTCCAAGTGTTCACACAGAGGATCAGGCAGATCGTCTAAGCTTAACTTTCCTAAGCCATCTACTAACTGTCACATACTCAAGCAAAAGTTCAGCATACCCTGCTCACACACTTTTCAATGGGTTCAGGGTAAACAAAATGAAAAGAAAAAATCAAAGCCCAAGCCCCTTTGCTGCAGCAACGCCTACAACGTGTACGACTCACGCCATATCCGCCTGAGCCGCTTTTGTTGTTATTATTAGAGTTGTTGCTGTTGTTATTGTCGCCAGTTTGATTCTTTTTGTTTGTTTGTTTGCTGGGGTAGGTAGGCTGGGAGCAACAACAATGCCAACTAGCAATACTTTATTGTTTATTCGCATTTTTTCTCCATTTTATTTATTACCCTTCACGTGGCAACGGCTGCCGAAAAGTTCACAAAGCGCAACATTGGACCCGCTCACGACACAAATTGTGGCAAGTAACTGTGGCAGCAGCCAGTAAGCCGCAACTGGCCCACATAACCTCAGCGATATTGTTTTGTATAACAATCATAATTCATTATATATAGCATGCTAATTGCATGCCTCGCATTTCCACTTAGCAACTTTCTAAGTCTGCAAGTCCCCTATCCCCCAGCACCCCAATTTTCAGCAGTCAACGAACACGAAATGCGAAACTAAATGAATTCACAATAGGCACAGCGGAGCGTAGAGTTTTGCTGGTTCGCCCCGGTCTTGTGGGGGAAGTCCTATTAACAACATGCGATATATAATTGAGTTTTAATATACATACATATACATACCCCTATATTGTAATGTGAATTAGCCATGATTGCGATACACACAACACAAAAAACCCATTCACAATAAATGAGTAAATAAATAAATGGACCAAGGTGTTGGTAAATTCCAAAATATAATTCAATGCAAATGAATCAGGGCTCACGTCCCGATACACTTAGGCATTAGTCATATACGTATGGCCAGCATAGTTGGCGGAAAAAATGCAATTAAAAAGATTGTATTTATTTGTTAGGTCTTATAAGAAATATGAACAAAGTATGCAATAGATGAAACCAAAAAACATATTTTGTGCTCGATAATATAATTCTTTTGGTAATTGAACATCTAGGAACTGATTTCAACTCAATAAGTCAGTCAGGGTAAATTCATTGGGATATCTGTGTCGTATACTTGTTATCACACAAGATAACATTGACAATGATAACCATCGTGATCAGGTAAATATGTTACAGTGCGGTTGGAGACTTTTTAAAAAATATATATACATAAAATAAATAAAATTTTATGAAATATTGTTTTTTTTTTTTGGAATCGCTATAAAAAAAAAAGATTTGTGATTTAAAGACCTGTCGGAAGAGTTTATCGACATAATCTTAAAGTTTGGTGATCCTAGCTCTATAAATGTGAAAACTATATGCACATATGCATACGATATATATACATATGTCTATATATGTGTCGGTATATGTTTTAAAAGTAAGGAGCATTTTTAATTTAAACTTTTCGCGTTAACCAATTACGTTACTTTTTTAAAGCTGGTAGCACTGTTAAAGACAGCTGTGTTTAATGATATGTTAATGCAATTTCTAGCTTTTGATTTGCGCTTGCGTTTGTGAACAAAGAAAACTGAATTTGTCGATTTTTATGATGTCGAATTTTGTTGAGCAAAGAGGTGCTATTAAATTTTGCTTGCGGAATGAAATTTTCGTCGCCGAAACGCATGAAACTTTGTCTCAAAAAAATTTTAGAGAACGTGTTGGAGACGTGGAAAGCTTCTGACGATCATGAACGTCAGTGTTTGAAAATCGTTGATTAACAATTGATTAGACATGATTCGCTTATCAATTGGATCAGTGTAAGCCCTTTTGAATCATCATTTGGGCCTCAGAACAGTCAAATCGCGTGTGGTGCCAAAATTTCTCAATTTGCACAAAAAAAAAATAGTGAGTTTTCCCTCAAAAACTGCACTCATGTTGCTCCACAGTCACCGTATTTGCCTGATTTAGCAATGTGTGGCTTTTCCCAAAGCTCAAGAGACTACTCCAGGGAAATCATTTTGCTTCGGACAAAGAGATAAACGTGAATCGCTACAGCACCGTAAAAATCGCCAAATCGTCTTTTTTGAAGGGCAGTATGTGCATGTATATATATATAAATACATACATATATATACATGTACTGATATACCAATGCTATAAAGGGCGCAATATTAATTATAGAAAATAATTAACAAGAAAATTACTTGCCAAATTTTAAGGCTACAACAGTATAACTATAGATACGGCCAATGGAGGATGAATTTTTACGAACCGCATCTTACCAATCTCGTACGGATCTCTACTTTCAACTCCATTAGGGCGGTCGGGAAAATGTTGAAGGTTTACCCGGCTTGGGAGTAACTATTTAAGCCATTTACTAAATAGGAATTTGTATTTATGTTGATAGATGTAACTGATTATTTAAAGTGGGTTCATATAAATATTTCCCATTTACCAAATATTTTTTCAACATTTCAAAAATTATTCAGAACAGTTAGATACCAAAACAAACACTTAATAACTCAGTCACTATCGCAATTGCAATTAGGTCTTTTAGTGGGAGCTATCATTATCAAATGAATTTAATTGCAGTTGGATGTAAAAACATGAACTGGGTAAATAGCTATTAATGATAACATATACGATAATATATGCAGCAATTAGAAATAATAATTGCTTTAACTTGTTTGCCATTTAGGCACAATGTTTAACGATCAACTGGCATCAAAAGTTTAATCAAGCGTTCATTATTAATATCCAAATCCTTCAATTGGCAAACGTTTTTGCTCAATTTTCGTATTCAACAGCTAGCTCGAAGATACTTTTTCTTGGAACTGAACTTTCGCTATGACAACGTTCATTAGATCCCATTCAGCGCAATGACCTCAATTGCGTTGGCCCCGAATTCTCGTGCTGTCAGAAACTTATCTTTATGAGATATTTTGAATACATATTTAATTCGGTTATTGGCAATTTGGTTGACCCGCCCCCTCCCAGTGGGCTATAATTTGTATTGTATGCGCCTGTCAGACCGGACTGCACTTTGGGCCAAGCAAGCAGTGGGCATCCATCACCATTTGGCGCCATGTCTATTGCATTCCGTGGGACGCATTTCCAGATCCTAATGCCAAGCAATTTGTTCAACAGCATATAAATCTTGTGCGCATTGTTTGGCTGCCAGTCAAGACATACACATACACACACACACATTCACACTTACATGCTGCCTATTGTATTGCCTAAATGAGGGGGTCCTTAAGATATGCGAATGAACTGGTGCGTTCTGCTCGCTTGGCAAACTGTTTTGTCCATGGCGTTAGTTAGTCTAGATTCTGCGCCCAGATTACTTACATCAGCAATCAATAAAGTATAGGACTAGGACATAGGATATATGTGAGTATATGGTTTGCAGTTTTTGGCATTCGTCCAAAGTGCGTTTTGGCTGTGCACCGTGGAATTGCATCAGATAAAACAAGAGAAATTAAGTCATTGGAGAGTACTTTCAGATAGAGATAAAACAAATATTCTTTGATTTAAAGCATATGCATATGTCATAAACATACATACATATATGAGTATGTGTATATGTTATATAGTACATTTTTCGATAGTGTTACGTAATTTATTATCTTTTTTCTCATATTGTCCGCAAGATTTCAAATGAAAATCTAAAAGAGTGTGATAAGGTATTTTATTTAAATATTCTATCAAATCGAACCTTTGCTTATTCTCGAGTCGTTAAATGGTAAAATATATACCTTTATAGTCATATCCTGGACCACTGTGCAGCGTCTTGTATTCGGATTTGTGTGTGGCTCATTGTTTATCTATGTGAAAGCGCTGTTGTTGCTGCCCTGCAGGCGACTACTTGTACTTGTGTGTACATATACTCACACACAGTTACACTCTTACACACACATACACGCAGATGCTCGAATGTGAGGCCGTTCGGTATTGTTTGCAGAATTTATTGCACGAATTTCTGAATTGGCCTCTTTGCACGTGTATGTGGTTTTATTTTTATATGCCCACACATATATATCTATATGTATATATATATCCATATAAAAACACGTATGGGTCGGCGCCTTTGGGTACTCAGACAAGGCCTTGGTTGGGGCTTATGCTAAAACAATAGCCGGACCATAAGTATTTATTGGATCGTACTGCCGCATTACGATTAGGACTGGCTGGCTGGCAGGTGTTGCCATTTATGTTCAGGCCGTCTTAATTAGCATTAAAAATGTTGTGTGGTAATGCGTCCCAAAACAGACAATAAGTGGGACTACTTTCTCCCTCTCTCTCTCTTTGTTTCTCTTTCCGCTTTGTACACATTGCGTATACGCAATGTATGACAAAATCCACATCCCTGCGTTAACATCCGGCGTTATTATTGTTGTAATTTCCGTTGCTGTGCGCTGCCTCGGGATGCTTTTCATGTGTCAAGCGATTGTCTCATCAGCATTGGTCCCGTTGCCGGGCTAATATTATTAATATTGCGTATACGCCGCATTTGACATTTATTTATGACGCTCGCTTTTAATGCCATCACATGAATTTATGGAAAACCCGAAAACAATTTGTACACAAACATGCAACACGTTTCCGGCTCATCATTTTTGGTTGCGTGAGTCGCGTTTTATGAGTTCCCATGTGCAGATGCCCCACCAAAACGGAAAGGCCCCCTTGTGGGCGTGTCTATCCGCCATCTCTGTGGCATGCTGTAAATGCGTTATGTGTTATGCGGTTGGCGCATAAATTAGTTGCGGATTTACACTGTTCAGCTAGGAAATTTGGGGCAGATTCGGGTCGCTTCGAATTAAAATAGCTGCAAAAGCCACTTTGACAGAACGTTCAAATCCAAGCAAAATCCTTTTGGGATGCCACTTTGACAACAAGGATTTATGTTTGAATACAACATTTATGAAGACTTAATGCAATTTTTGTGGCACAAACTGGGTATAAGTGATCATATGGAGGAGTCTGGAACTATAACCAATTTAGCCAATTCAGTGTTAATAAAATAATAATTATTACTTTAGAGATGTAATTTAATATAATGTCATATATATAAGTTTATTTGTATATATTTTATGGGCTCTTCAGAAATTACTAGGATTAAAAGTATTAGCGAGGGAATACTATGTTTTAAATACTTTTGCATGGCATATTTAAAGAACTGTTTGCTTAGGCCACTTCATGCTCGTCAACTGTCAGACAAATGTCGCCTGCTTTTCGCGTCATTTCAGTCAGCTCGCCTACAACTACATGGGCAGCAGACATATGTATATATATATTCGGAGCGACGGCAGCTGCATGTGGCATGCAGAAATGTTGCAACATTCATAGCGTATTATCGTAGCGGACAGGACATTCGAGCCAGATGCGTGTTGCATGTTCAGATTCATGATTTATTTATGGGGCGCAGTGGAAATAACACGACGCCATAAATCGCCCAAATCGTGTTTAAGCGGACAAGTACACAAATGCCATCCAGTAATTAAATCGAATAATTGAAGAGAAATTTAATTAAAATGTCTTTAAAGCTAACAACAGGCGAAAAGCCAAAAACCAACATGGTCAACAACAATTATAAACAGAGACACGAGCATATGTAGTGTCAGGTCTATGTATGTGACTGTGTGTGTGTGTGTGTGTGTTAGTGTGACCTTAATCCAATTAGCTGTCCTGCTGCTGCCAGGTCACTGCTGTGTGTCACCTCTCAAATGATTCCCCAATTTGCTGTCAGTCAATTTAATTTCGTGTCCCGTGGCTCTGGCCATGACAGAGAAATGGCAACTCCGCCCGATTGGCAGTTGGGCAGTTAGGCAGTTGGGGAGTTGGGCTGGTGGTGCCGGGTTTCAATTTCATTGAGCTGGCCATTTGCTGGCACTTTCGGAAATTGTTTCAACGTCGGTTTGTAATTTCACACGCAGTTAAGTGATTAGCCCAGCTTTCTTTTTTTTGGCCCTCAACCTTAGTGGACTCCAAGCCGAAATCAAAACAAAACCAAAAGAAAACTGTGTTCGACTAAAACACACAAATGGGCGAGGAATCGAAAGGAGATGGTCAGAAAGTGAAGTAAAGAAAATTGTCTCAAAATCGAGTGAAATCAACATTTAGAAAATGGGAAAATATATTTCAAATTGCAATTGTCTCCAGCTCTAAAAGTTTCCGACTTTGAAAGAGCAATTTTCAGTAGGTAAAAAGCATAAAATGATTTTACTTTTACGATTATTTTCGATTGCAGCTGGGCCATTCCATGTGAAGCAGCAAACGGAGCAGCAAGGAGCGCTCAAATTCAATCACTTGGGAGCAGCATGGATGAGGAGCACGACGACGATCGAATAATATGAGATTAGATGGGGCTTTAGAGCCCCGTCACGGTGCTGCAACATTGCAGAGCCGCTTTATTGGTGTTGCCAAGTATCGGCGCGAGACGCGTGTAAAATGTGAGCAACAGCAACAGCAATGCGCTGACGAAGACGACGAAGCAGCAGCAGTCGCAGTCGCAGCGCCAGCAACAGCTAAGCACGACAGCAGCAGCAATAATAATCAAAGCCACAGCAACAACAACAGCAACAGTTGTCGCTGGGAGCAACAAGCTCAAAACTTGTCGCCCAGCCAGGCGCCAAGCCCAACAACAACTACAAACAAAGTCAACTTGCACTTAAGCATTAAAGGCGCGACATCAGCAACAACAGCAGCAGCAACAACAACAGCAGCGTTCCTGAAAATGCGTGTGGAGCAATCGTTAATGCTAATGGCGCCTCGGATCGGCGGCAGCCACCGCCTGGATAGCATAAAGAAAAGTAGCAACAACAACAAGAGGATGGGGTGCCTCGGCGCAAACAATGTCCTGCGCCTGATTTCCGTTTTGGCGCTGCTGCTGCTGCCGCTGGCGCTGGCCGATGACGGTGACAATTTCTTTGCCGTTAATAGCTTCAGCGTGGGACCCGAGACGACAACGCCCGAGTTTGGTAAGCGAACACCACAGGGTGCCAGCCCCCATAGAGTCTGGCCTTATCGCAATGCATGCAAATATCATTTACCGCAAAACCGTAATCAAATATGTACAACAATGACGTCATCATGTTGCACATGTACCAATGTTGCATAATCAACACGAGGCATGACTAAGAGCACCCATGTATGCATGTGTGTGTGTGCCTATAAGAGTGCCACAAACTAGAGCTGGTTGCGTGTTGTATTCTCTAACGGCAGAGACTCGATCTGTTTTGGGTTTAAGAAAACCGAAAGCAAATATAGAATGAAAAACTAATATTAAATTAATAGCGACCTAGCTTCTTTTTTTAAGATTTGCATACTTTAGCCTTCTTTTTCAAACAAGAATAAATCGATAGTTTCTCTATAGATATGATAGTCAGAACAGTTCTATTTGAAAATGGGTCATATTTTGAGCTTGGATTTCTTATATCTTGTTTATATTAGGTCCAAAATAATTTAATTTAAATATATTAATTTTTTTATTAATTATAAAAAGCAAATTCCTTGAAATTTTAAGGACTAAACTCGCCTTTTTTAACAAAAATACGTCGATGGTTTCTCTACAGATTTGATAATCAGAGCAGGCCGGGTCTATTTTAAAATTGCTCATATTTTGACATTGGATTTCTTATAATAAATTAATTTAATTGAAATAATTTAATTTTTTAAATAATTATAACAAACAAATTCCTTGAAATTTTAAGAATTTTTTTTCAACTCGCCTTTTTTTATTAAAATTACGTCGATAGTTTGCGTATAGATATAGATATATATTCGATAGTCCAGTCAGTTGCGACTATTCCGATCTATTAAGAAATCGACCATATTTTGTGCTTGGATAGAAAGAAAGTATGCAGAAAGTATACTACATATTATTCGACGCGATCTGATCTAAGAAATCTGCATTCAAAATAACTTAATAAAAAAAATTTTGTTTTTTTTTAAATTATACTATTTTGAACAATTTTTAACAACGTTCTTGAAATTTCAATGAATATAATTATATTATTATATTACAATCTTTTATATAGGGACCATCAATTGGAAGTTAAACTTTTTCATTTTAAAACTCCAAAAAATTTTGATGTCACTTTTTATATTTTTTTTAAATCAATTTTTAAAGTCTATATGAGTATATATATGAATTATTTTTGTTCGTAAGCTGTTTTAGAAAAATTAACAAAAATATAATTATAATATAAAAAATTCAGAAGTTCGTTTTCTAGTATTTGTATATACCACAACTCAGAGCTCAATACTCAGCTCCAACATCTATTGTTATTATAAGCGACATTTGTTGCCATCTCTAGCTTTGTGCCCCGCTTGCACAGAAGAATTTCCATTTCTATTTTAGTTTGATGGGCTTTTGTTGCTGCGGCGTGTGCACAAAAGGTTTACCCTGCAGATGCTTTTCTTATATTGCAAAAAGCGAGAGCATTGTCGAAATAAGCGAAAGTTTCCAATTATAAATGCCGCCTTGGGGTGGGCGCAGACTTTTGTGTCTGCCTGTGAAATGGCTGACCATCAGTATTTCGACACCGGCAATCACTTTTTTGTTGTTAATGGGCGACGTTTAGATTGCAGTTCGAATTGAAAAATGAGCTCAGGAAACGTGCCCCGAGCAACTAAATGGTGTTTCGCAAACAAACTGCCATGTTTGGTAATCTCTTTTTAAAAAAGGGTATTAGAAGGGTGGTGCTGCGAGGATGTGGTCGTCGGTGCACACTTTGTCAACACTTGCACAAAATTTGCTCGGTCGCTGCAACGTTGCTTGCCACAAAAAACCCAACCAGCAGCAGCAGTTGCTTTTTTAGCTGCACATGCCTCGGCGCTATTCATAGTAGTCACTGCATTTAAAAATAAACCGATGGCAAATAGGCATGCACAGAGCCCGCACAGCTCAACCACAAGCATACACACACATACACTCACAACCACACACACACTTACCGCACAAAAATGGCGCAACCTTTTGCAAGCGCAGCCATTTTGTTTTGTCTTTTGCGCTTCCGTTGGCTTAAATGCGAGGCCGGCGCACATCCTTTTCCGCTTTGCCGTTTTCCCGTTGCCTGCTATCGTCGCCAGGCTAGGCCTGACAGCATCAGCCTCATCAGCAGCATCGTAGGCAACAGAGTACTTGGTATACTTGGTAATTATGGTTGAATATCAACAACAAAATTAGTGGAGCAAACGGTGTGCGCGTATGGCATATGCCGCAACATTAGCGCTGACGCTTAACCCCTGGTTGCCGTTGAGATTTTTTTCTTCCATCTTCCTTCTTTTTTTCTCGCACACATTGTTGGACGCGAGTTCCGGCCGAAAGTTGCTCCCAAGTGCTTAATTAAGATGTGAGCACAACTCAACTCACTTTACATGCTGCTGGCGTCTGTGTGTGTGTGTGTGTGTGTGTGTGTGTGTGTTTATGTGTGTATTTTCATTTCATTCAAAGTTAATGAAGAATACGCCCCTCATGCTCATCCGACAAGTGGCATGTGGCATGTGGCATGCACAGGCTGAAGTGCCTACACTTGAGCCGCACTCCGGCCCCTTGAGTGCGTAGCCAGCAACCAAAAACATTTCGGCACACACTGCCGTGCACAGGTGCACACAGGTACATACATACATACATATATTTATATCCTAGCTGGCTGTCAGTCGTTGGCTCAGAGATTTATACATGAATTTACATTTTAATCTGCCACTAAGCCGCTCGGGATTCAAATACTTTTCACTTTTCCAGCCGACTTTGAGTGTTTTCTCTCTGCTGTTTGTTTGGATTGAAAGTTTGTTGCGGTTTCATTATAAATTTGCCGCTGGGGATTAGTCGAGAAACATGTGTTAAGATTACCGTTTTTATACCTTCTTTTCCTTACTTACATATATATCTATTTCAATATTCACAGATTATGCTAGTCGTGGGCAGAAAAAGTTTGGGGACAAGTGCGATAATACATTGGAATGCGGTTTTCCCGGCTCCATATGCGATCCCAAGAAGAAGTCCTGCCAGTGCACCGAGGATCTGCAGATCACCAATCACATTGACAAATGTGGCAAGGGTAAGCAAAGATGGAAGGGCGGTGTGGCATGCCTCGCTGTGGCAGTGGTCCGGCCTTGCTTGTCAGTCTGCCAAGTTTTCATTAAGAGAATCGCCGGGCTAGCAAAACAAATCCCCCAAAGCCTTACGTTGATTACCAACTGCTGAATATTGAAAATTAAAAACAGAAAGCTTGGCAGCGGGCTGCCATATAATGAACCGAGGAAGCCAGCCGGGTACAGACTTAATTCAACTTTGACATCATTATAATATATATCCCCTGGACGTAGACACATTAAGTGCTGTAAATTAAAATCAATTTGTGTGATTATTGCACCATTTGCGACTGACATATTTACGGCCAGAGCATTTAGCTTCTGGCTAATGACTCATCGCGTCGACCAATTGAGTGACAATGAAATCGAGGATAATGTTGTGAAATCGCAATCTTGAATAAATATGATTAGCATGATGAAATTCTTGATTGGACATTGAACTAACAACTGATTCATACTTCTAGAAAAGGCTACTCATAATTTTATTATAAAGAATCGTTCTGTTTCTTAATCTTAATTATATTTACATTTCTTGATCATTATATCATTATAATAATCGTTATCATTAAAATTATAATTGTTATTATCATTAGCATTAATATTATCATATTCATTCTTAATCAGATTCTCGTTCTTCTTCTCCTCCTCGATTTCATTCTCTTTAAAATTTCAAATATCAATATTTTTATCATTATCATTATCATTATCATTATCATTATCATTATCATTCTCATTTTCAATATAATTATCATTATACATTACCATTATAATATTCATTATCATTATCCTTATGATAATCTTTTTTATTATAATTTTTATGGTTAATCTTATCATCACAATGAAACCTATCCGTAAAAGACATATGTATTACACAAAAGACATGCTAAATACAGTTAAATTAAATTTAGTTAGTTCTCTATCCATTCCCAATTAATAACAGTTATAAATACTAAAGCCCACCTAACTTTCTCAAACCGAAATGGAACCCGAAATTCTCAGACATTGTTTAGTTATTTACACACATGCTAAAATTATTCAAATACAACAAGAGCACTATAAATAGTCAGACAGGTGGAGGGTGTTCCGGGGCTATTCACTCCCTCCTGTGTGCAATAAAAATATTTGTCTGCCAGTCATCAAAGTGACGCCAGTGAGAATTGACTCAGTCCCAAGTCCAGCTGCCCCGTTCCGGGCCACTCACAAAGCAAGCTTGTAAACAAGCTCTGAAACAATACAGCAGATATGTGCATATGTATGTGTGTATAGAATATATATATGTGGTTAACTAAAATGAATCATGGTCTCAGCTGTGCTACAAGGATTCACTCTCTTCTCCACTTGCAGCGGCCGCCATCAACGAGTCCTGCTTCTTCAACGAGCAATGCGAAGCGATTTACTTTCAGACCGAATGCCGAGACGGACGTTGCATATGCCGCTTCGAGATGTCGCCCATCTGGGGCAAGGATGGCTCTGTTGAGTGCAAAGGTCGGTGTCACTGTGATTTCAATATTGGCCAGTAGGAAGAGTAATGGCAAGTGTTTCGTTTTGGTTTGGTTCTTGTTTGCAGGGCGCCAGGACAAGCGAGGAGCCGAGACATACATTGATCCGGCCATGATTGGCGTGCTGGTAGGAATGGCATTGATGTTTATTATTATTTGTGTCGTCCTGCGATTGTTTAGCCAGTGAGTAAATTGTAATGCAAACATTTAACACAAGCAGCAAACAGTTCCACACAAACATAAACTAATTGGGTCAACGGGTGGGCGACGCCAGCTTCATTAATCCAAACCCAAACCCAAACCCCAACCCAAACCCAAGCTCAAACCCAACTCAACTTTGGCCATGACGTTGACCTGGGTGCAGACCAAATGATACATAATTTGATCAGCAATTAATTTCACTTAGATGAACAACATTTTTGCATTAATTGGCATTAAAGGCAGCCAAGAGCAACCAACGTCGATGCCACAGTTAACACCAGTCTAATAGAGCCACGCCCTGCTTTTGCACATCCCCATGTCCTTGGCCAAAATGCCACCCGATTTCTGGTTCAGTCAACTAATCGCACATTATTATTTTTGCTATACAGGGCACGCTGGCATGAGAATCGCACCATATTCAATACGCCGAATCCACGTCTGATGAACGTCTCGCTGCTGCGGGATAACAAGCTGCTCCATGGCCAGGATAGACGGGGTTCTCGCATGTCCGTGCGCGCTCCATCCCGACAGCCGAGCATGGCCTCGTTGCGTCCTCACTCGCCCAACCCGTCGCTAGGTAAGACAGGTTTGTATTCCATAATTGCGCCGTCCGTTAATGGCACCTGTTTTACTGTACTTTATACCAGTGCGCATTTTGGCTTTGGTTTCTTCATTTTGTTTGTGTGTCGTTTTTTTGTCGTTCAACCATTTTTGTTCGATTTGTGCTTTTTTGTTTGACAACTTGCAGAACTTTCTGCACACAGCAAGATTAAATGCAATCAATCAATCAATCAACCAGTCAATCAGTCAGCCAGTCAGTCGCCAAAAAATAAAACCAACTAACCAAACAAATCACAGCGGAAATATCTATATATGTATACGAATAAATCTGTGCGTGAGTGTGCAAAAAGTTGAGCTCTTAGCAAAAACAAAATGCCCGTTAATGATATCTTAAGACTATGCTTAAACACTTCTGTTGATTGACATTTGATAATAATTTATAAATAAATAGTAAATAAACTTAATGCATGTATTTTTAGCCACAAAAAAACATTGCGAAATCATCTACAAAGCAAAATTGTTAATTGAAATTCAGTTAGTTGTCTTTGCGATGATAAACTTAATAGACTTTATAAATATTTTATGTGTTTCGAGGTGTAAACTGTCAAAAAAAACAAGATAAGTGGAAGATTAATTACAATTTACTGGTGTAAACAAGTTAAAGATTGTATTCTAGCTTGAAGTATTTATTTCATATTTTACAGAGTATGATTAGTAAAAGACTCTATACGAACGAAAACATACTTAAAGAAATTTCTATAAATATTTATTATTCGTAATATTTTAAAGATTTTTTAAAAACATAATTTTTTTTTAAATTTTTTAACATGAGTATACTTTAGAAGAAAAACGATTTTAATATTTTGCATGTTACCATGAGATATTGAAATTTTAGGAAAAAACAAATGGGTCTTATATATTATTTCAATTTATCATAACATTTCTTGACATTGATATGAAAGTTTATGTAAAAGAAGATTTTTCAAGATTTTAAGAGAGAAGTTTAGAGATGTTGTTCTACTACTTAAGTGTATATTCTTATATAATAATATATACTATATAATAATAGTTTAAAAGTAAAAGACATAAAGAGAATAACTCAACATAAGACTCTTTACATGCCTTTAGCCAACTGAAGTATATATATAAAGAGAAAGCAATCAATTTTTTTTAATTACATCAAGAAGTCATTTTGTTCTGTGAGCTTCAGGCTAACACATTAGCCAAAGAGCCCTCGGGGTTTACCCAATTGAGTGGATCGTATTGTGACTGAATTTCTCTATGGAATCGCAACGCAATCAGCGACAAACAAAATTGCGACAAGTTCAAGTGTGCGGTTAAACTCTTTGGGGCTCAATCAAATTGATTGACGCTTTAAGAACCGTTAAATTTGCAGCTCGGCTGTTATCTAAAGGCAGCTGTTGTCAATTACCTTTGTTCTCAGTACTTAACTTTATTGTTATTTAAATTTTGTGTCGCGATGCCAAACAATAAAACATTTCCTTTGCTCGCTGCCTGCTCTTTCTTCTGCCACACTAACCGACAAACAAACACACACACACACACGCATACACACGTACGCACGCACAAATTGCTATAAAAGGTCGCATGATACGCTCGAAGAGCAACACGCGCTCCAGCGACTCCCGTGTCAGCGATGTTTCCAACTGTTCCCGTCTGCTGGAGCATCCGAGCGCCGCCAGCCAGTACAATGTTGTCCATAGCCATTTTTTGCCGTACGTTCCAACCACAACAACAGCGGCCAGCGCCACAACGTATGCTGCCCCAGCCACAGCCACAATCACAGCCACAGCCACAGCCCCAGCGACGTCGACGCCGACGCCAGCGTCAAGCAGCACCGTCACGACCACGTATGTGTCGTCGCCGGGAACGGCGCCCGCCTGCGGCATGACTGCCAATCCGGGTGCCAATAAGTTTTAGTCATAGGCCAAACATACATATATATCCAATGCAATGCAGCCATATCAGTATATCAGTACCAGAGTACCAGAACCAGTTCCAGTTCCCGAACCGGTTTCACGAGGTATGCAGCCACATTGTAGTTGCCTCAATTTCGTTGAATGTGTTGTTTAGCTGTGTTATGCCCAGTGTCCTGTAAATTGTAGTTGCTGTCTTTATTGTTGTCGTACCAACTGTTGTAAGAATCTAACATTAACGCTAAGCTGTAGTGAGAGTTGCCGTTAACTTCTATACCAAGTAACTGCTCCCTACTTACTATAACAAGTACTAACCCCAATCAATGTATGTGTTCCACCAGAAACTCTATAATACACCTGACACACGCTCTATAACTATAAAAACTATAAAAAGTACAACACACACACACACTTAAAGTTACGATTATAGTCAAATTTTAACTTCAAGTTAAAGTTCATGTTAAAGTTACAGATTTAGTTGTTTAGTCTGCTGCCCGATGTATTCTATGTACACTTACGACACATCAACTAAAGATTACGAAACTGTCATTGTACTACGAAACACTATCGAAAAACCACATACTACTGCCATATATATACATATATCGTATAGTGCCTGGCAGCGTCTGTTTTCTGTTTTCATTTTCATTTTCATTTCTATTTCCATTTCCGTTTCCGCTTTTAGTTGCCCGCTTTTAACGCACGCCATTTCCGTTTTGAGTGTGCTTGGACAACTAGTTATATGAATTAACTTGAGAACTTGTATATTCTTGCAGAGCAGACTATAATTTCGTAATTATAATTATAATATAATATTGATTCTGAATCAATTTGATTTCGTGATCTTATCTTAGCTTCAGTATCATAATTTTTCTGTCTGTTTCAAAGAAACTTTCGCTAGATAGTTGACATTTTTTATATGATATATATGCTGTCTACTCCTAAAATAGAGTTGAATTCTTGAGCTTAACTTTATTTTTTTTCTGTTTCATAAATCTATCAAAGAAACTTTCGCTTGATAGTTGACATTTTTATATAATAAAAATTCCATACATTCCTGAAATTAAATTAGTTTGTTGATTTTCTCTTTCTCTTTTTTACAAAGATATCTGACTAAAAATTAAGAATATGTAGGATATATATGATATATAGGTTTTTCATAAAGCTATCAAAGGAAGTTTCGCTTGATATCATTACTATTACTTTTTTTATTTCATACAAAATTTGCCTTTTTGACTTAAATAAGTTTTCAGCTACCTTTAGTGGGAACTTAATCTAGTTTTACATTTACTATATTTTATATAATATATATTCCTAGATAAATAAATCAAAATTTTACAGTTACAAGTTTACGCATATGGTCAAATTTTGATAGATACAGCATATATATGCTATATATATCTGTCTTTTGCGCAATATGCATAAATTTAGTTCAAATAGGTATAGTTAGCTCCAATTTGGTATACTATGTTTTTACTTATGTTTTGAGATTTTCAGTTTTCATTACGTAAATCAATAGTTGTAACACCTCTGCAAGGGTATTTCATTTGCGGCAGTCCGCAAATAACTGTTTTTATTACAATTTATTTCATTTATGAAATTCCTATAGCTAGTATTATAGTGCATACGTATGTATAGCGTGCTTCTATGTAGTCTTGTGCTCGCTCGGATGCATTTCTATTTCCTCAGCTGGCTCACGTAGTCCTGTCAACAGGCTCCACTTGAGTTAACTTAATGCCAATCTTACCTTGTTACTGCTGATGTTGTTGTTGTTGTTGTGCTCTATCCGTTTATGCGTACCACATGCTCTGTGAATTAAGTTGAAAAATGTAATAAACATTTAATACGTGCTCTCCACAGGCTCCCAGTCGGAATCCCATGGCAGCAACGCTTCAGCCGTTTCGGTGCGCTCCAACCGCAGCAATTCGGTGGCACCCGGCAAAGTGTCCGGCGGTGGGCATCATGAGAGGCACGGCTCCTCACACCGCCAGCACCACTCGCAGCTGCAATCGCCTCAGGAGGAGTCGCTGATTACGAACATAACCACGAACCCAGTGGCCGAGAGCGTGACCGTTGAAATTATTGAGCCCGGACAAAAGTAATGCAATAAATACATATACATATATATATATATATAACAATATATATGTATATATATTTATTTATTTATATAATAACACATCGTCGTTTAATATGCACGCGATAATATGGAGTCCGCTCTTAATGCGGGCCCAAACATAATGCCATTGTTAGAACCCTTTTTTAAACGAACCTTTTTTTGCAATTAATGGACAATTTTTCGAAAGAGTATAAAAAGCGTATTACAAATTTTTGCAGAACCACACGACAAACAAATGCTAATTAATTACTAACATATACATAAATATATATAGTTATTATATAGCAAGCAATGTATATATTGTATTGGATATATGCGACTACACCATGAAAAAAAATGTTCGAAAAAAAACCTTGCATAACAAATTCATACTACTCTTTTTTTCAAAAAAACACAACAAAAAAATTTAATAATAATATATTTAAAAACAAAAAAAGAGAATAAAAATGAAATACTTTCTTAATTTATATAAATATTGTACGCAGATCTAAAGCTTTGGGTTCAATAACTGCAATAGAACCTACGTCTAGGCACCCAAGCGACAACAAATGTAGCGTAAAACCATGTAGGGAAATTGAATTTTTGCTAACGTATATATATAGTATATATATATCCTGATACAGTATAGAAAAAAACAAAAGGGAGAAGAAAAGCGAGAAGCTAGCACAATGCACACTTAAGTGCCGTAGTTCGAGTAGTTAGCGCATAACTAAGTATAATCTATATACGAGTAGCTGCTATTAATAATCTAAATTGACTTCCAGTTACATTTACAACATTTCGGTTCTTTACAACACTGTAACATTTTGTGCTAAATTTTGATTTACAAGAGATAAGTGCAAAACGCCCTAATTTCACAGTTTCAAAGTTTTTCTCTTTTGAAATCCTCTGGAATGGTTGATTGAGGACTTAGCACTGGGCGAGCCGATAATAGGGGAAGATTCTCGGTCCGTCCAGTGCTGAGTCCGCATTAAGCTGACCAAAAACAAACTTAAATATATATATATATTTATATATATATATATATAAACATATATAGTAAATAGAATGTTGAGTATATTAAGGTTTTTTGGTTTTCCGCTAAGCCCCCCCTCAACAAAAAACTCTCATTTGCTTTTGTGCTCAATCAAAGAAGCTTAACTGTGAGAATAACAAAGTGAATACAAAACGTGTTTATACTTAAAAAAAAATAAAATAAAAATGAAAACTTAACATAAAAAAAATAAAAGTTAATACCTTAATTACTAACTTTACCAAAACCTAATGAAATAAGCCTAAAATGGTACGTACAATTTAGTAGAGCGAAAGTATATCGCATAATCTTAAACAGGATATCTAAAAATTTCAACAACAAAAAAAATAAATAAAAATGCTTCAAGAAATACATATTAGCTAAAAACGCGTAATATTAATTACGGTAAAAAAAAAAAAACAAAAATTAATTTTATTCAACTTGCATCGAATTTTTCTTAAACAGCAAACAAACAATCTTATTTCTAGGACATCAAAAAAAAATATATATATATATATGTATACATACCTATTTACATTCCAAAGCACAAGAGCAGAAAGTTTAGAAAGAAAGTTTCAAGATCAGAAATGAAAATCAACAAAAAAAAACAACTTAAGCATTGAAATTTGGGGAAGGATTTCAAGGTTTAACTTTGTTTTTGTGACAACACGTAAATGTAAGGACAGGAAAAGCTAAAATATAATATAAATATATATATATATACATAAGATTTATGAACATTCTCCAAACACTGATTTTTCTACAAAAATGTTGAAGGCAGACTTTAAGTAAGCGAATTTTAAATAAGCAAAAACATAAAAATCATAAGAAACATATTTTAAAAAATTATATACATCAATATATATGCTTTATTTACTTTAATATTTATACACAAAAAAAAAACTACATGAAAAATAAAAAAAAAATTACAAAAAGATGATTATATAAGAGTCTAGTGAAAAAAGAAAATTAATGCGATAAATTCATTTACACTCTACCAAAAAAAAAACAATTTTATACATATACCAAGCAAAATTTCGTAAATCTAATTAAAATCTATATAGAAAAGAATAGTTAATGACATAATCGCACATTCAAGCCATATGGAAAAGGAAATAATTAAAATAATATAAAAGCTAAAAAAATATATATTTAACTCAAGATTTCTCATGTGACTCATGTAATACTAGACACAACAAGAACAACTAGGAGTTGAGCGTAGTTATAGAATTGAAACAGATAACTAAACAGTAGCCAGGTTTATAGCGCGCTAGTTATTCGTTAAGTAAATAAATACATTGCATTCTAAAGAACAAGATATGAAAATCAAATACTTAAAAATGCTTTTTTCAAAAACTTTAAGCAGAAGAAACGCTACAACAACAACTTCGTATATTATATACATATAAAGTGCATATATATACATAAACATATATATATATATATACAAAATTATATAGATTTATATTTAAAGATCAGTTCACTATAATAAAAACTATATTACCATAACTTACAAAAACAAAACATAAACTACAGTCTTTTATAATGTGGTGCCCCGGAATACGCTCAGCCTGCACTCCGGCTCCGGTTCCGTCTGCTCCTCCTCCGGCAAGCGTTTGCTCGTCACGCGCTTGTAATAGCTCTGCTCCGCCACGTACCGTAGATGCTTAGCACTGCCCGCACCCGTCTTCTCCACGAACCGGTAGAGATGTCCATTGCGCTGCTGCAGTAGCTCGTGCGGATGACCCAGCTCCACGACACGGCCTCGATCCATGACCAGCACTCGATCAGAGTCCATGACCGTGTGCAAGCGATGGGCAATGGTCAGCACCGTACAGTTGGCGAACTTGGTGTGTATGGCCTCCTGGATGAGCTGATCCGTGCTGCAAGTGGGAAAAGGATTTAATATTTGGAAGAAGTTCAAGACTAGGTGAAACTCTGAATAAGTTTGCAGGGGAAACAAGAGAGGCATCCATGAAGTGAAAGCTCCTTACCTATGCATACTTTAAAATAAAGTACAAATTAAAATTGGTGCCTTTAGTTTGTAAAGTCTTCCGGTAAATGGTATTAGATATTATATGTATATAAGATAAATCTAATACCTTTCATATTTCTGTCTTAGCTTTTGAAGTTTCCGAGATGGACTTGTTTAATGTCAGTTTTTGGGCTTTATAATCAATCTCTCTTTATAATCAATAATATGTATATATACTAGAGAGGGGCGTCGGGATCGGGATTTTCGGGATCCGAAATTGTTCCGAAACTTTTTTCGGTATCTGGCGGGTTGGGAAAGATTTTGAAAAATCCGGGACGATCGGATACGTGCTTGGTTATGAGATGATGGTAAAAAATTCTAGAGATATGCTCTGAGATGGCATTTCAGAGATACCCGTTCGGGACCCACTGGACCCGAAATCCCGACGCCCACTTCTGTTCATAAGCATATCTCTAGAATCTCTTACTATGCCATCTTGATGTATATAGGGATGAAGCACTTATCCGACCGTCCTGGAATTTTTTAGAATCTTTTCCAACAAGCCCGAAAATTGTTTCGGGATAATTTCGGGTCCCGAAAATCTTGATCCCGACGCCCATATCTAATACATACTTTATAAGTCCGGAAACATTTTCATTAATCTTTTGAAATATATATATATGCCCTCATGTATTATACGAGTAACTTTGCTCAAGAGGCTCATGGTATAAATATATGAAAAGTTCCTCCACTTACTCTGGATCCACATTAGCCGTAGCCTCGTCCATGATGAGTATTGTATTGTGCCTCAGAATGGCACGGGCCAAGCAAATGAGTTGGCGCTGACCCATGCTGAAGTTGGCGCCTCCGTCGTGCAGCCTGTAGCTAAGGCCGCCCTTCAGGGCCGTAACGAATGTCTTCAACTTGACGGCGTCCAGCGCCTGCCACAGTTCCTCGTCCTGCTGCTGCTCAAATGGATCCAGATTGTAGCGCAGCGTGCCAGAAAATAAGACCGGATCCTGTGGTATAATCGAGATGCGACTGCGCAAGTCATGCAGACCCAATTTGCCAATATCATAGCCATCGATCTCGATGAGTCCCTCGTTGAGGGCCAGGCGAAACACCGCCTGCACAACGGAGGATTTGCCAGCGCCTGTGCGACCCACAATGCCCACCTTCTCCTTGGGATGTATGGTGAAGCTGAGACCCTTCAGCACATAATGTCCGTGTTCGCTATAGCGCAATCGCAGATCCTCAAAATGCAGCTGACCCGCACTGGGCCATCTCGCGGGCAGGTTGATGGCTGCCTCAGTCTCATAGGAAGGCTCTGGCGGTATCTCCACGTACTCCAGCACACGTTCCACGCTGGTCATCTGGTTCTCCAGCTCAACGGTCTGGCGCATGCCCCACTGACATATGATGCCCAGGGTCATGGACTGCGTTATGGCCAGACCCACATCTCCGCTGTAGTACTCACGATCAAATACCAGAAAGCTGAACGTGACCACCAGAATGTACAGCACACAGATGAGATCCGTCCAGAAGGCAAATGCCCGATTAACGCTCGCATGCAAATAAACCGCCGAAGTGTTCTCATTTTGAAAGCTGTGGAAACCCCGCTCCAGACGCTTGGTGGCACTCAAGGCCCTTATGGTGGTCAGGCCTTTAAATGTGGAGTTGGTGTACGAGTAGATGGGACTGCGAGCTGTAATAGGATAGAATCAAATATGTGACAACTTTAATGTGAAAAGAAAAACGCAGAGTGAAAAAAATATATAGAAGGTACGTTTCAAAAATGAACGAATATATATTTGAAATGTCTTTAGAATGTACTTTTTGAATATAGAATGTACCCTTTAAATACAAAATGTACCCTTTTGATTAAGGGGAATATAGAATATACCCTTCTGATTGAGAGGAATATAGAATGTACCCTTTGAATATAGAATGTATCCTTTGAATTCAGAGGAATATCGAATGTACCCTTTGAATATAGAATGTATCCATTGAATATAGGATGTACCCTTTGGATTGAGAGGAATATAAAATGTACCCTTTGAATATAGAATGTACGATTTTGAATATAGAATGTACCCTTTAAATATAGACTGTACCCTTTGAATATGGAATGTACCCTTTGAATATAGAATGTACCATTTGAATATAGAATGTACCCATTGAATATATAATGTACCCTTTGAATATAGAATGTAGCCTTTGAATATAGAATGTACCCTTTTGATTGAGAGGAATATAGAATGTACCCATTTTAAAGATTACAATAAAGAATGTACTCTTTTAAAAGAACGCAATGTAGAATGTACTGTTTGCAAAGCAAATAATATAGAATGTACCCCTTTTAAAGGAGGACGATTTAGAATGTACCCCTTTTAAAGGAGGACGATTTGGAATGTACCCCTTTTAAGGGAGGACAATTTAGAATGTACCCCTTGAAAAGAGGGGAATATAGAATGTGTCTTTAAAAGGAGAACATAGAATGTACCATTTGAAAAAAGAGGGATTTAGAATGTTCCCTTTGCAATAATTCGAATAGAATAGAATGTACTCTTTTTAAAGACGGAAGTATAGAATGTACTCTTTGGAAAGAAAGGAATATGGAATGTACCCTTTGGAAAGACAGCAATATGGAATGTTCCAAGGTATAAATAATGTACTAATGAGTCTCAGAAGCCGATAAGTATTGGTTCCACACAAGATCTTGTCTACTCACAAATTGTCTCGATCCGCTTGAGGCTTCTGCTTGCACCTATGTAGAGGCGGCGGGCAATGTAGAGCAGCGTAATCATGATGACAGCAGGAATCAGCAGCCAACAGTTTGCAGTGCTTACGACCACAAGCACTGCTAAGCCGTTAACGAAAAACTCCAAGGAGTCCATCATGGACTGCGGCAAGGTGATGTCGATGGACAGAATGTCGCTGGAGAAGCGATTGAGTATGCGGCCCGAAGTGGCCAAGGTGAAGAACTGCATGCTGGCGCGTATGATGCCCTGGAAGAGGAAGTTATGGACGCGCAGAGAGATACGCAGGCACATCATAAAGAAGCCAAAGGTGCGCAGCACATACAGCAACAGGGTGCTCAGTATGAGCACGGCATACAGGATGAGCAAGCGCGTGCGAATCTTCCGACGTTCGATTTCCGGCTCCGTTTCGTCCGGTATAGTTTCCTCCCAGGTGGCCCTGTGCAATGAGTAAATGGTTATTCATTTGATAGGCAAATTGAAGAAAGCACTTTACCATTTGGATAGAAAAATGTCCATGGTTGCCTCAAAGCCACGCGCCACCAGGAAGAGCACAAGTATGAGCAGCACCACCAGCGGCAGACCTAGCACCGCAAAATATTTCTTGTATGTGGTCAGCTTGACGGAGCCCTGCTGCTGCTGCTCCGTATAGCGCTGCTCGTGCTCGTCCAGCTGCAGTTGGAGCTGCTGCTGGGAGAGCGGTTCATGTGGCGGCACCTCCTCATAGATGCTATCGGCGCGCACGGCGTGCAGCTTGGCCACCTCGCTGTCATTGGCCACGGACATACGAAAGCGTATTAGCTTCTTGAGCGACTCGTAACGGCCCTGGACGGAGGCACGTCCGCCCTCCATGAGCACCATGTGGTCGGCATTTCGCAGCAGGGGCACACGATGTGTGACCAGGATGCGTATCTTGTCGCTGAGAAAGTCGTTGAGGCAGTCCTGCAGCAGGAGTCGGCCCACATGAGTGTCCACGGCGGAGAGTGGATCGTCCAGCAAATAGATATCCGCCTTGCGATAAACAGCTCGAGCCAGGCTGACTCTCGCCTTTTGGCCGCCACTCAAACTGGCTCCGGACTCGCCCACAATGGTGGCATCACCATGCGGCAGCTGCTCAATGTCCTTCTCGAGCAGGCAGACGCGCAGCACATCGTTGTACCGTTGCTCATCGAACTGCTCCGTGAAGATGATATTCTCGCGCAGACTGCAGCGATTCAGCCAAGGCTCCTGTGGAGCATAGCTAATGACACCGTTCAGCTCTACGCTGCCTCTGACGATGTCCAGCTCGCCAAGCAGAGCAGCCAGCAGCGTGCTCTTGCCTGCTCCCACGGTGCCCACAATGCCTACAAACTGGTGCTCCTCGGCCCGAAAGCTAATGTCCTCGATGTGCCACTGGCGCTTCTCCTGACTGGGCTGATCCCAGCTGGCCGTCAGCTGATGCAACGTGACGCTCTTTCGCATCGCTCGAGGATTATGCATGCGTCCAAAGTAGTTGCCATGGTGCAGGTCGTCATCCACATCGTTAAAGTTGGCAACGCCGCCATCAGCGGGATCCTCGTGCTGCAGCAGAAAGTCCAGCAGTCGGCGAGCGACCACAAACGTCTCCGCCCACGAATTAATGGCCATGGGCCACTGGTGCAGTAGCGAGTCATTCAGATGGTCATAATAGCTGGACACTATGAACACCTTCTGGGCGGTCACAATGTCGCCAGTGAAGACATAGGTGACCAGGCACAGGAAAAGTGAGAGCTTTGAGATCATGTCGGTGCACTGCAGCGCCGCATAGACGTACATGGAGCCGCGTATGGCGCCCATCTCTTTCTTGCGCACGAGTGCAATCAGCTTGCCGAAGGACTTCTCCCACGCATACATCTTGATCACCTGCATGGCCGTTATGATCTCGTTCATCAGCTTGACGCGCTCATCGCCATATTCGGCTGAGAGGCGCTTGAAACGCGCCGTCGCCTTGGCCGCCCACACCTGGAGCGGTATGAAGAGTATAATGGTGGCCATGCCCACCAAGGCGGGCCAGCCAATCACCTGATAGATAATATAGCCAAAGACCAAGCCCTCCAACGGACCCTTCCACAGTTCGTGAAAGAAGTAGAAAGTCTCATTGAACTGGGGCAGATCGGTGGCCATGATGGCAATCGCATAGCCGCTCATGCCACTATTGTCGGCCGCCACGGAGACGCGCAGGCACTTCCTGTAGACCAGGCCAGCGCAGGCCAGGCGTATGCGTGAGCCCATCCCAAACAGATGGAACATAAATGGATGATAGCACAAAGCCTTGATGAGCGAGCATAGGACCACGCCCATGGCGTACAAGTAGGCGGACGTTAAGGACTCGTGGTTGTTGCCCTCCGAGAAGAAGGACACCAGTCTGCCCAGCAGCAGAGGCTGCATTGTGCTAAAGCAGACGAAATATTAGAAAACCAGATATAAATCCCTTTGTGCTGCGACTTACTGCAAGGATATCTCCACCAGCGAGTAGAGTATGCAAATGGGTACAAAACTTGCGCCATATGCCTTGAAGATCATGTGCAGGACATCCGGCTGCGGTCGCTTCAGCTCGCGCTCCCAGTAGCCCAGCAGAAACTGAGATACTTCCGTGCTATCCAGGCTAGGTACATGTGCATATAAGTCCTTAGGTCCAATGGACTTCCCTTGGCCTTTGTGCAGAATCTCACGGGACCAGCTGTTAAAGGCAAAACTAAGTTTAAGACATACGATAAGGATGACTAGAAGATACCCTGCCACATTCTTTTAAAGTTCATTCTTGAATAAAAAACTTAGTTTGATATATAGTTAAGATAAGAAACATGATTATTTTTGATGAACTGTCTCTTACGGCTTAGTTTGTTTTAAAGGTGTATTTTACTACGCGCAACTGGTAAACAACTTATACATAACCAATGCCTATGCAAGTTATGTCTATATATAGTATAGTCATCACATGGATAGATAGATTAATTAATATACCATTCAAATTTTTTTGAGAGAAGAGGCTACATAATAGAAATGTGTGTTCTATATAACTTAAATGAGTACTGGCTGGTTTGAGTACTGACTGGTTTTAGCCTCCCAACTTAGGATCAAAAGCCATTTTGGAGAAACAGAGGCTGCTATTACAAAAAAAAATAGGGGGATGGGTTAACTTCGGCCATGCAAATTTTGGTAATACCCTTGCAATTGTAAAGGATATAGATATAGTTTTTTTTTGATTTGCCATGCCCACAACAAGTGGATATATATAATTTTTAGTCAATCTATTAAGCAGGGCAACAGTGACCTATATATAAAATTTTGAAGCTGTAATTATAAAACTTTGGAGGATATAGTTTTCTCCGATTTGCCACGCCCCAAAGAGGCGGATATATATCATATTTCATAATATTGTCGAAACGGTGAAGCTTAACGTTTTTGTTAATTTTTGGAAGTCTAGGTGTAAAATTGTAGAAGATACAGTTTTTCCAATTTGCCACACCCCTAATGGGCGTAAATATATATTTTTTTATCTTTTTTACTAGGGGTGGTTGATACAAATATATGTTTTAAATTGTAAGTCTCTGGCTTTAACAACATCCAAAATATTGGTGGATATATAACTTTTTGATCAATCTGAAGGGGAGGTCAAAAGCATATAACTATCCAAATTTGTATGTTCTAGCTCTAAAGCTGTAGAAGATATAGTTTCACCCGATTTGCCACGCTTCCAAAGGGCGTAGCTATATAAACTATATCTTATTGTATATCCCACTAAAACATTTCTAAAAACCGATCTGTCCTATGGGAGCTATAGGATATAGTCATCTGATCCGGATGATTTCGAGAAATACAATGCCTGCAGCAGATTGGAGCCTATGTGCAAAATTTCAGCTCTGCAGCTCTAATAGTCTCGGAGGAGATTGCGTTGATCCAGACAGACAGACAGAGGGACATGGCTATGTCAACTCAACTCGTCTTGCTGATCAAGAATATATTCACTTTATATGGTCGGAGATGCGTTGCAAACTTCTGACCAAAATTAATATACCCTTTTTGCAAGGGTTTAAAAATAGAATAACTTTATCTACGCATAAGGCAACATATATTCCAAGTTTGGTGTTCGCCAGATGTTTAAGTGTCTGGGACTGTCGTCTGACATGGTTGAATAGACTCTTCTTAAATGGGACTGCAAATACTTTAAAGGCTCGACGATGCATTCTGATGCGTTTTATAATCAACACGCAGACTTAGATGGACGCGTGGCTTCGACGACAGACTGCGTGTTATGACAAAATATTTTCCAAGAAACTGCGGCACGTTTTGAATGTTAAATTGACAGCCAAGCGTTGCGACACTGTCATAAATCTGTACGCGATTTGCTTTAGTTCAATCTTTATCTTATCAGCCTGACGGGCGACAGGCAGCAGGCAGCAGGAGCTGATCGCGCATAGCACATTCTGTACAACTTTTCAGCATTAGCTCCACTACGAAATTGGACTGACCGAGCGTATACGTAATATTATCTGTCTATGACTATACTCGTATTATATTTTAAAATTCTGACTAATCGTCTAATATTTATGATTAAAAAACTTTTCGACTGAGATTTATGAATCGCGCACTCACATAAAAAACCACTTGGATAAGAAATTGGCCTTTAGCACTGGATTTGGTTTGCGTGCCTCCTTTGTCGCGCACATTATTTGGCACGGACTGCATAAATCACTAAATATATTTATATAATATATATATTTATTAAATATCACATAGGAATATTTCTCTATTTATATATCGCACAAATCCTTTTGAGACAATTCGCGCATGTGGCCGTCGCCTTTGCCGTTCCGTTCGTAACTGATTGGCCGTGTGTGAAAAGCGTTTGATTTTTAACCGAATGTCGCGCTACCTTTCCGAATCATCGCTATAAATCAATGATCCGGGCTGCCCTATCGCACCACTTGGTGGCGGTTTTATCTTAATGCCGCCTGACAGCGAACCATCAGCCGCGCTGCAGTCGCAACCACAGCTCGCGAATCGCGACACAAAAACATGGCCAGAGTTCCATAATTAAGGTTAACAGCTACTTCCATATTCATATGGATGAGTAATACTTAGTTTTAATACCCTGTACTTTGGTAAACATTATTAAAATAGTTATTATGCAGTCGTAAAACTGTATTTAAAAAGACAGGAAAAATATCTTTCATATGCTAAGATCATAAGACACCTTGCAGTATTCCGTTTATTGACCATATCTCAATTATCATGCACAAATCCAGTTTATCGTATAGCATTCCCAGATGTAGAATATTCATCATCGGAAATTAATTTCCACAATAAGTTCATATCTCATATGTCAAAGAATCAAATTATCATCGAACGACGAAGTCTAGACTAAAGGAATATCAATATCTACAGAGTATCTATTAGTCGCAAAATCTGCACACTTGAACCTTAGTCGTCTACTTTAATCAGTTATTTCAAATATGTTTTACTACGGTTTTTAACCATTGACAATTTTGATTACAGCTCGTCCCACTTGACAAAAAGTGTTTTAATTAATTTTTTTTGTGTTTTTATCTGTTTGAGATGTACGATATGTATTGTCCGCTTTATGACTAATATAAATAGTAACTAATAACACTTAAGGCACACAATTTTAATTTATTATTTGGTGTAATAATTCTCAGGCACTTTATTGAGATTTTGTACGTGATAACATACATAAGTACAAAGTCATAACGCTATACTATAGTATATTAAGTACTGTATACAGTAGATGTATAAAAAATAGCAGTTGACATAGTTTAATTAAAGTTGCATTTTGATTTGTGCAAATTGCTTTCGAGCTCTACTGTTAAATGAAGACATAGCGGAGGCATATATTATTATAGATAGTCCTGACGGAAGTGTTGCATTCATAAATTCGCCATTTGAAATTTAAGTAACATGTTAACAATTCAATCACGCTTACATACATAGATATATGTACATACTTATATACGGAATTATGGCTTAGACAATTACAAGTACAAAACAGAAATTAAAGTTAAGTACAACAGTTCGATGTACGCTCATAATACTTTCAGTTCCCAATGCTATACATCTTAAGTTTGTGTGTGTTTGTTTGTGAGTTAGTCTTGTGCTAATCCTTGTGCTCGTGCATCGTCGCCGTAATATTTAAGTCCTCGGCAGGTACTCGTCCATCCAATAGCCGCTTGCTGTAGCTCTCCTCGGCCGCTTGGATCAGCGCATTCGACGTCGCTGCGCCTGTGTTGTCAACCAAATGGCGCAAATAGCCACCAGAGCGTTGCAACAGCTCATAGGCGTGGCCCAGCTCACGGACTTCGCCCGCATCCATGACCAGGACACGATCCGAATCCATAACTGTATGCAATCGATGGGCAATGGTCAGCACTGTACAGTTGGCAAACTTGGAGCGTATCGTTTGCTGAATCAGTTTGTCGGTTCTGTGAAGTCAACATAATTTTAGCAATTTTTAGAATCAGAGTCTAGTTGAAAACTTACTCAGGATCCACATTGGCAGTTGCCTCGTCCAATATCAGCACTCGATTGTTACGTAGTATGGCCCGAGCCAGGCAAACAAGCTGCCGTTGACCCACGCTGAAATTGGAGCCGCCATCGTACATGCGACAATTCAGTCCACCCATGAGCGTGGATACATAGGAACGCAGCTCTACATCTCCCAGCGCCTTCCACATCTCCTCGTCTGTACGTTCATCCAACGGATCTAGATTATAGCGCAGGGTGCCGGAGAACAGCACCGGGTCTTGAGGTATAATAGAGATTCGACTACGCAGATCGTGCAAGCCCATATGTTCAATATCGACATCATCGATACGGATCATGCCCTCATTGCAGGCCAAACGGAATATGGACTGTATAATGGATGATTTGCCAGCACCGGTGCGACCCACAATGCCAATCTTTTCGCGCGACTCAATTGTGAAGTTCAGATCCCGCAGCACAGGCGCCTCTTTGGGTGAATAGCGCAACTTAAAGTTAATAAATTCAATGCGTCCTTTGCTGGGCCATTCGGTTTTCGGTTTGAATTTCTCGGAAGTCTCCAGTGGCGCCTCTGATGGCTGCTCTGTATATTCTAGTACACGCTCCACGCTGGTCATCTCATTCTCCAGTTCAGCCGTCTGCCGCATACCCCACTGGCACATGCCCGTCATGGTGGTGCTGTGCAAAATAGCCAGACCGACATCACCGCTGTTAAACTCATTGCGCAGCAGCAGAAAACTAAATGTGACGGCAGTCATATAGCCAATGCACAACAGGTCTGACCACAAAGCAAACGCGCGTGTACAGGAGAGGAAGAGAAACCAGGCGGAGGTATTGGCATTCTGATACTCGTGAAACTCGCTCTCCAAGGCGCTCTGTGCCTGCAGAGCACGTACAGTGGTCAGGCCCTGGAACGTTTGATTTGTTAGCGAGTAGACAGGACTGCGAGCTGTAAGAATACAAATTTTATAATCGAGCCAGGTAAAAGAACACTATTAGACTTACATATGCCCTCTAGTCGCTTTATGCTGCGACTGGTGTTCACATAAAGATAACGTATGCAGGCTAAAATGACGACAATAACAGCCGCGGGCACTAACAGCCAATAATTGGCAATGGCCACAATGATCAGCACGCCGGAAACGTCAATGGCAAACTGTAAATATTTAAAAATAATTCGCTTGTTAATCTATCAATATAAATATATCTAGTAATGAAACTTACAAAGAGACAATCCAACAACGTGTGGGGTAGATCCGTGTCCACTGTGCGTATATCCTTTGAAAAACGATTCAAAATGCGTCCCGAAGAATTTGTATTGAAGAAATACATTTTAGCGCGCGTGATTCCACGGAAAAGGCGATCGTGCAAGCGCAAGGAAATGCGCAAACACATCCTAAAGTAGCCAAAGGTGCGTATGAGATAAACAATTAGGGTTGCGGCCAGAATAACAGCGTAGAATAAGACAAGTTGCTGACGAACTTTATCTTCAATAGCCTCAGAAGTCGGTGCAGCTGTGTTCACTGTATCGTTAACAGGCGTCTCTGTGGACCCATCAAACGTGGCATTAACAGCTGCTGGCACGGCAACTGAACTGCCATTTAGTGCAATCTTTTCCTCCCAAATTACCCTGAATTAAATAAATATGTGATTAGTTTATATATTAGTTTTAGTATACGTCTTTAGACTCACCAACGTGAAAGGAAGTAGTCCACTCCCGTGAGCATTATCCTGGAGCAAATGAAAAGCACCACTATCAAACCCAGAAAGAATGTGCTCTCCAGTGCCTTGAAGTACGAGGCGTATACGCTGAACTTGATAGAACCTACACACTGCTGTTCCTGGTTGAGCTCCTCGACAGTTTCATCGGGTCGGAGCAGCGGATTGTGCTGATGATGTTCCATGCTCTTCTCTGAATCGCTGCGCGACATGTGACTGCTAACACTGTGCGTATCAATGCCGCTCTCGTCGTGCGTCTGTTCCAGAAACTGAAATTGCCGCGAACGCTGCAGGTCCTGATAGCTGCCCTGAGCCACAACCTTGCCGGAGGACATCAGCAGCAAGTGCTCTACGTCGAACAGATATTGCAGTTGATGTGTGACCAATATGCGTATCTTGTTGGACAAAAAATCTCGTATGCATTTGTCAAAGATATGCTTGCCCACGTGGGTGTCGACGGCTGAGAGCGGATCGTCCAGCAGATAGATATCTGCCTTGCGGTAAACAGCACGTGCTAGATTCACACGCGCCTTCTGACCGCCACTGAGACTGACACCGCGCTCACCCACCACAGTTAAATCGCCCCTTGGCATTAGCTCCAGATCGCGTTCCAATGCGCATGCCTTTATCACCTTCTTGTAGCGCCGCTCATTGTAGTCCTCCACAAAGACAATATTGTCGCGAATTGTACCCTCGAAGACCCAGGGCTCCTGTGCAGCATATGATATTTTTCCATGTACCGACGCCTCGCCTTGATCGATGCCCACCTCCCCGAGCAGCACATTAAGGAAACTGGACTTGCCGGCGCCTACGGGACCAACCACAGCGGTGAGCGTCTGATCTTGAATGTCTGTGCTGAGGTTTTCAATGGCGACATTGGATATACCATCACTTGCATCCCAAGACGCGGAAACGTTTTTCATGACAACACACTTCTGAGTGGCGTCGGGGCTATAATCGCGTAGTCGATTGTGCTGTGGCTGTGTCGTCTGCGGCTGACCGTCGATCAGCAGTGAGCCATTTACCTCCACATTCTTCAGTTTGTCCTGTTTCGATAGCTTGCGCTTGCTCTTGGACAGCTTGGCATCAGCCTCCAGATTGATCGGCACCTCGGCTTTGTCGCCATCCAGCAGAAACTCCTTGCAGCGCCGCGCCGAGACCAACGCCTCCGCTATGAATGTGATGGATAGAGGCCAAAAGTGCACCATAGAGTCGTTCAGCATGTTGAAGTAGGAAGATACCATGTAGACCTTTTTAGCAGTCAGCGCATCGCCCAGGTAAACATATGAGCACAGAGCAAGGAACACAGACAATGGTGAGATCATCGAGGTGCAACTGAGGGCTGCATGAATGTAGGCAGTGCCGCGTATGGCCTTCACCTCCTTGAGGCGCACCTCAGCAATGACGCGTGCAAAGGACTTCTCCCAGGCATACATCTTGATAACCTGTATACCCTGTATAATCTCATTCATTAACTTCACACGCAAATCTGTGCGCTCTGCAGTTTTCTGGCGGTAATAGGCGGCCTTCTTGGCAGCCCATGCTTGGAGCGGTATAAAGCTAAGCATAAAGGACACGCCTATGACAGCCGACATGCCAATCTCACGGTACATAAGATAGCCTATAAGTATCGATTCCATTGGCCCTTTCCAGGTATCATGCAGGAAACAGAGGGCCACATCAAAGCGTCCCAAATCGTTAGACAGTATATTAATGGCACGTGCCCGTAGACCATCATTGCTGCTGCTCTTGGACACCTGAAGGCACTTGCGATAGATGAGGCCGGACAGTGCTAGACGCAACTTTGTGCCCACTTGGAATATGTAAAAGATGAAGGGATGGAATGCCAAGACAGGCACCAGCATGCACACCACAATGCCGACTGCATAGCAATACGCCATTGACTCGGTTATCGTTGTCTGATCCGCCGCAAAATAACCAACCAGGCCGCCCAGAAATAAAGGCATTAAGGATCTGCAAATTAAAAATCAGAGTTTAGCTAATGTCAATCATATCAGTTGTTGTACATACTTGCAACATGACTCAACCATAGAAAAGACTAAGCCCAGTGGCAGGAATATGTTGCCATATGCACGAAATATCATTCGTACGACACTCGGATTGGCGCGTTTCTTCTCATCCTCCCACAAATCACTGAATTTATTCGTCACGCGTTCGCTGTCCAGCGATTTTCTATGCTGGTACAGCTCCTCGTCTGTAAGTGGACCTTGCAGACCCCGCTTGAACAGATCTCGCATCCACCTGAAATGAGTGAAAGTCACTTAATGAATGTTCTGAATTATAAAGATAAATGTTTATATGTGTATTAAGAATACAAAATGAAAGTTGTGTGTAGCTCTATCTATATTTATACTAAATACTCATTATAGAGCGCCCACTGTACTTTGATAAGAAACAAAATATACTCGTTATAGCTAATTACATTTGTGTTTAGCTTTCTTAGGGTTTCATTGATGATTGTAGTTAGTTTATTTTCAGGGCCTTAGAGCAATTTAGCTTATAATTAACTAAGCTACGGAATATGCTCCTTGATAGATAAGATAGACAAACATTTTATTTTATTCTAAATTTCAAAACCTAACTCGATTACAGCGAAACATTGTGTCGTTTATACTTAAACATATTTAATATGCAAATAAGAATTTTACTGCCTTATAAAGAGTTTTACTGTTCCTAAGATAAGTTTTACTTGCTGAATTGTTATTCTACAAGTAGTCTGTAAATACATATATGCACGGCTATTTAAAGGTTAAAATATTCGTCATGTCTTTGGAAATGCAAAAAATCGGAAGCGGCCTGTCGTTGAATATTGATCAGGAATTATTACACGTATTTACTTGATGCTTTCATAAATACAATATTCCTCCGAGCTACAAAAATGTGGGTACAAAGTAATAAATTATTGAGTGAAAAACTCTTATTTAATTTGTTTTTAAAATAATTTAGGGAATAAGTTACTGATAGAAGTATTCCCTATTAAAAACACGTGCATTTATAAATTAAATTCAGTAGATACATATATGTACATATGTACATGTATAACAATAAATTTTAAAGATTAAATAAAAGCGTTTGCTGCATATTCATAGTATTTCATATTGTAATCTTGTTCGATTTACCCACCATATTTATTCAATGTTATTCTAATAAACATTCCCCAATGTATGTAATTCTAATCAAAGTGAACATATGCGCGGCGCTTTATATACATATGTATGTATGTATATATTTACATATATACACATTTACACTTATACATATACATATACATCTAAGTAGTGTAAGTGATTATTTACTGATAAGAGTAGAGCCTTAGCAGCTACACTGATATTCAATATACATATGTAAATATATACCGACAGATTTGACAGCAATTCGCACAGTAAAAAAATTAAGATGCCGGTGAACAACCTCTATAAAAAAACAACATTTAAAAATTACACCTAACGCCTATATACACACATAATATTCACGCACCCAATTATGTATATACATATGTGTGCATACATATCAACAGTGCTGCAAGTTTTTTAAATCATTTTAAAAGCTAGTTTTAGCGGGAGACCGCAATGTTGTTGCTTTTTTATTTGCAATCAAAGTTTAAATTCAGCTGTTTAAAAGCTTAATTTGACGAGGAAAAAGCTTGATTGGCAACACTGCATATTAGTAAGAAATATATAAATTCCTATGTATGTACATATGTATATACATATGTACTCAAGTACATGTGCATAGACATTTAATACAGTCTGACACGTGCTATCGAGTTGAGCTGACAATCAGCCAGCGCACCATGTACAAATATAATTTACCGTTAATGACTAATATGTGCGTATGTGTGGTGTGGGCAGGGTGAGCGGGGAAGAACAACTACTTGTAACTTACCAAAAACTCCATCGTGAAAATATATTTGCATTTGTGTAGAGATTTTTTGGACGTACAATCTTTCTTCTGGTGCGGTTCATAATATTCGTTGCCTTCTGTTAATATTAGGAACAATTTCTCACTTGAGCGTTTACCGTTACGCCACTGAATTACAAGTAAAACGCAAATCGAGCTGCCGTTCTTCTCTTCGCTCCTCGTTGTATTCGGCTGCTTTATTAATATTTTATGCACACTCACTGCTTCACCAATATTGACGAAACGTACATATGTACATATATTAACATCGATGTATATATGTAAATATGTACAATATAATGCCGGCAACAACAACACTGCCGTTATAAATTGTCTAGGGTCGAGGTCAGCTGCAATTTTTTTGTGTCCACTTTGCGTACAAAATTAACCGTTTGTTGCTGTGATTGACCTAGCAACAAACAAAGCAAAAGCAAAAGCAAATGCAATTGCAAGAAAATTTGCCAAGTATTCGTCTTTGTTTCTTATGCTAATATACCGAGTAGGCGTTTGCCACACAATTATCAAACACTTTTAATTTAGTATTCGTTGCCTTCTGTAATTAATTATAATTTACACAATTATTACGTGAAACAAGCAATGTGTAATATTAATGGACCGATGCACGTCTTTTCGGTCCGACTTCTGAAATGGCAATGGAAGAATTGAAACGAGTGATAGAGGAAGAAAACTTTTGAATAAACCTCAGTCAAGAAGAGAGAAAGAGAGAAACAAAGAGCATTGATGCGTGAGTGTGTTAGTGTAAACCAGCTGCCCGGTTCGTACTCTGTTTTCGACGTTGAGAGTATAATTAGTTTCTCATTATGTTTGTAACGCACAACAATCATTGAGCTACAATGATACGTGTAAATAACCCGAAACAGGTATTTTTTGAAGGAAATAAAATTACAGTTATCTTAATTTGACATAAAAATCAGAATTCGTATATAAATATTTGCAATTGTATATTTAAAATATATATATATATATATATATTTAAGCAATGCATATTTGTACATAAGTCATGTATACTTGAAATTAATTGAACATAATTAAGAGTATTTTCTGTATTTAAATTATTACCTAAACGATTATTAATTAACTAAATAATTTCTCGTCTCTGAAAGAGTAAGTATGCTTCGGCTTGATACGCAAGACAACTTGTTTTAATCGGTCTCTCTCGTTCTCTGAGGCACGTCGACAACGTTGGCATGTGTGTGTGGGAGTGTGACCGAATGAAATGGTTTCTATGCTGCAGACAGAGCGAGAGCAAAGTATTTGTTTGTTAACGATAATTTAAATTTTGAGCGCGACCGATTTCCAGGCATTGTGAAATTGTTTGACATACAATTCAAAAAAGCTCTTTTATAATAAACAAAATTTAGCGTCTTTTTTGAGCTTTGGTACACAAACACGTTAAATTTAGAAGTCGACAACAGCGATGCTCGAGCTTATTTTGATAAGATTTTATCATTTCACCAAAAAAGAAATGTGTTGGGGACACACGCGTCAACGAGATTAAGTTCCAAAAGATGGAGTAAAGTACACAGTCTTTTACATCATGCGCGATGAACATTTATTATGGGTAATTATAGATTAGCATTAGTTCTCTGTGTAATTTATTTTTTTTTCGTTTTGTTTAGTAAATTTGGTGAAAAATACATTTGTATGCAATATTCAAAAATCAAAACATGTTTTACTTAGATAATGACAAACAACATGCCCATTTAATCTTCAATGTATTCGAATGGCTCTGGTGGCTCGGGCTCCTTCTCATCATCGTTCATTGGACCGAATGCGGCAACCGGTTCGACCAGTTCCTGATCTTCAGCTTTGCCCGTGTGTTGGAATACAATGATGCCGCCAATTGTGACATCTTTCATGGGCTCGTAGGTTTGGCCATCGACAACGCTGAACACCTTCAGTTGTTGACGCAGGGCACGTGCCGGGTTCTGAAGAATTTCGAAATTTGGCTCGGGCTCCTTCTTTTCCTTTTTCTCCTTTTCTTTGTCGGCAGTCGCGCTAGTGCTTGCCTCCTTATCCTTTTCATCATCCTTCTTCTTTTCTTTGTCATCCTTCTTCTTGGGTTTGACCTCTTCCGCTGGCTTCTCTTCTGTCTTTGCCGCAGTTTCCGATTTCTCTTCCTTTTCTTCCTTTTTGCTGCCTGCAGCGGGACTCTCCTTGCTGTCCTCGTCAACATCCATTTTCTCATCCTCCTTCTTGTCGGCATTTTCGCGGCGCTTCTGTCGAGCTGCAATTGAAAGGACTGCTGTGGCCACCTTCTCGCGTTCCTCGCTCTTCTTCTCCTCCAGCGGCGCCGGATAGGCATATAGCGATGGCTTCGCTGCTGATCTGTACTCCATTTTGGGCATCTTCAGATCAGAGTTCAAGCCAATTACACAGGTGGGCGTAAAAGCAAGGGAGAGCGTGTGCGCTAGTGGGAACCAGTACCAGTACTGAGTGAAAGCCAACATGCCGACCACAGCCTGCAGATTGGTGTGTCCAGTGCGAGATTGCAGCGAAAGCGTGGCATTGCGACCACCAGCATCAATGATACCTACAATCAGAGAGCAGAAATACATATTAAGTGAGGCCTTTATGCTTTATAAATTGTATCCACCCACCTTGGGCCAGAATGGCACCATATTTGGCCATAACATCCTCGTGCTTGTTGCTGATGACCTCGGCGTATAGCTGACGGAAGAACGTGCTCTTGGGGCAGCTCAAGTCTGTGTGTTGTATGAGTATCATGGCGGATGCAATGAGCGCGCCCTGACGCACAAAGTTCACAGGATCAAACTTCACCATAGGCTCGAGTAAGGCAATTGCCTCGCGCAGTCCAGTGCCGGCGCATGCAATGCCCAGCGCCATGGCGGCACCATAACGCACATGCGGATTATATGATTCCGCCAGCAGACTAACTACCGATGGACACTGCTCAGGTGTGCGGAACAAAATGAAACCAATTGCTGTGACAGCGGCGCGACGTACATCATCGTTTACATCGGAAACGGCCACGTGGAGCAGCTTGCGTATGGCCTTGTTGCTGCCCGTGCCATTGTAGGCCATGGCCAGGGTGTACATGCCCGAGCGACGCAAGACGGGATCCTTATCGGTGGAAAGGCTGGTCACGAGTGGATCTGCCTCTTCCAGGCGTGAAAACATGGTCAATGAAATGCCTACAGCTAAGCCGCGCAGAATCTTTTCGTGCTGCGTCTCCTGCGCATACGATACCATATCCTCAATGGCCTGGGCATTCTTGGAGCCCAACATAACCATTCCCATGGCAATGCCAGCTGCCTCGCCAGTTACAGCATCGTCCTGATACAAATTGAACTTCAGCTGCTCGTACAGATCTTGGCGATGTGTTCCCATGCCGGCTAATCCCAAGCCAAGGCAGCCACCGTGGCGCACATTCTCATTTTGTGCATCCTTCAGCTGTTGCAGCAGGTAGTCAATGATATTTGTGCCATGATTTGCATGTATCAGACCCAAGGCGTATAGTGCACCACCCTCGGAGTAGCCAGAGCTGGGACCCGCCTCCTTGGGCAAGTAGCTTTGCATGAGCGCGAGCGAATCCTTTTCGTGTCCGCGATGGATGACACCCAATGAGGCGGTTGCTGTCAGCTTTGCCCAATTCGTGGCACGAGCCAGCCAATCTAGATTGTCGCGCAGGAACTGATCCGACGTGGTGCCGCTGTGCATGAACGCATTTGCGATGACAGTCGCCGTGTGGCAAATGGAGACGCGCACCGCCTCCTTGGTACCGCGCAGTATCTGCAGATCGGCGTGATTGCTGCGAATGAGAAACTGTAGCTGCAAGTCGATAGACACCTCGCCGGAGAGTATGGAAATAAGCTTCTCAATGTTCTTCTGATGCAGCTTTTCCATATCATTCAGCGAGTCAATAGTGCGTTCGATCTTGGCATCGGCTGTAAATCAATTATATAAATATAGTATATAAGCAATGTCTGAAGCGAACGTTAAGACCTGCTAGCACACTTACCTTCTTTTTCCTCCGTGGTTTCCATGCTCTCATCGCTTTGTGATTTTGCCTTCTCATCATCAGACTTGGCAGTAGTATCGCTACTTCCAGCTGCCGTGCCTTGTGGCTTGAATGTGGTGGGCAACGCTGTGGGTATGGGCGCTGTATCCTTGAGTGCTTGGAGTACATTACCCAGAAACTCTTGTGTTGCCGACTCATACAGATCGAAGGCAATTTGATAGGCCATCAGATTGTTGGCCTCTACGGCGGAGCCGGTCAATTTGTCCAGCATTTCGGCAACGGCCAACGGATCCTCCAGAAAGATTAAACACTGGCACATGTTCACATAGTCGGGCACACCCAAATCTCGATACAGTCCGACTAGACACCGTAGCACCTCGTTGCGAAAGCCGCGATTCTGTAGCAGCGACATGGTCACATTGTAGGCGTAGGCCAGCATTCCGCGCACATCGTCCGATTTCATGATTGACACTTCGAAGATGTCCATGCGACGCGTTTCCAGCGCAATGCCGAGGGCCTGTCGGTATTGATTGTCGTCCAGACAACGCTGAATCATTCGATTTACAATACCCTCTAAGCGCTCATCCACAGGCTTTGCATCCTTGGGATTCTCAATGAAATCAACCCGTTGTGCAATATAGAAATCAATGCATTTGGCAATAATTGTCTCCGTGTATTCGTTGCGCGCATTTACATCGAACAGATCCCCAGCTCCCAGCGCATATGTAAGTGCATCCTCGAAGGAGCCCAAATGATAGAACACCTTGGACGCAACCATGCCAGCCAGTTTATTCTCCGGGAAGGCTCGGTCCTCGTGCAGCATTTCGATTTTCTCAATCGATTCGGAGATTTCGGGCCAGAACTCATCTACAATGTTGTCCAGTTTCTTTAAGGCGAATACCTTAAGATCTGGCATCGGTTCATCGAGTAGGGATATTATCCCCGCGGCGGATGTGAGGCTCATTTTTTTCTCGCGTTGATTTTTGTCCCCAATAATAAATATGTTCTACGAAAGTGTATGTAACATATGATTAATTTGAATCCAAAAATTGTCTGATTATAATATAGACAAGTAAATTTTTGTTGTACTAACCAAGGGATTGCAGTTTTTAATATTACACAGACTTTTCTTTTATGCCGAAAAAACGCTAAATCACCAACCGTTGTAGTGTTGCACAATGTTCGCCGTGTACTTGAGTGTTGCAAGTTGCAGGTAATGCAGTATTGTTAAGGCAATACTAATCTAGAAGTGGCAACTCCGTTCTCGATTGTTATCGATAGATATCGATATGCAAGTTCGTCCCAACTTGGCATCGCAGCAACAAAAACGCGCGAACAAGTAGCGCAAGCAATCATAACACAAAATTTTATTTTGCTGCGCTCACGCACATATTAAATTCAAATCAAATTAAAAACAACAGCGACAACATGATGCTTGAAGATCAACGCATGTCGGTGGACACAACACCACTAAAAAACGCAGGCAGCCTAAATTCTTCTGGTTCGTCTATTTCAATGGATGTGAAACCGCTGAACAGTTGGGCCCAAGAGGTTCGTGCCGAGCTAGGACAAAGCGATGAGGTAATAGATGATCCTTATATGTTGTAGAAAGCCAGTTAATTAGTTGTTGTCTTGCAGGCATCGACGTCTTTCAACAGCAGTGCCGGGAGCACAGCTGCTCAAGCCAAACGTGAAATGGCTTTTGAGTTCCTCGACGGCAGCAATGAGGAAAAGTTTGAGCGTCTGGTCAAGGAGGAGAAGTTAAAGACGCCTTTCAAGCGTCGTCATTCCCAAACGCCGCCCACACTAAGCACTGAGAATAGTCGCTCCAACAGTCCAAACAGCAGCGCATCGTCAGTAACTAATGAAGCCAATCCACGTCCAAAGCCACATCACTTCAAGGGTCACAAGGAGGAGAAGCGTGTGCGCCACAATAGTTACACTTCTTCGACCTCATCCTCATCCTCGTACACAGAGGCAGATCCGTCCATATTATCGAGGCGCCAGAAGCAGATCGACTATGGCAAAAATACGGCTGCCTACGAAAGATATGTTGAGGCCGTGTCCAAAAATGATCGCACCCGGGAGCATCCCAGGACACCAAACAAATTTGGCAAGTACAGCCGGCGAGCCTTTGATGGATTGGTTAAGATCTGGCGAAAGCAGCTGCACTTTTATGATCCGCCATCAGCAAAGGATTCGCGTACGGGCGAAGCCGACTCGGACTCTGACTCGGATTAGAGTTGTTATATTTATATATACATATATATTGGGATCGTTGGGGGATATTGAAGCGATGGTACAAAATCGGGCAAAGTTGAAGTAATCAGAAATATATTTGTTCTATTAAATTAGCCTTAAAGAACTAACTGCTCAAAGGCAGCGTATGTTATGTTATGTTAACATAATTTGAAATGTTTAATAAAATGGCGTCGTTTTGATCTTGAAAATGTCCTCTGATGTTGTTTTTCCTAGAAACTGCATAGGAATTTACGGACTCAATATTTTACAGTAGGATGCATATGCTTAGCATATGTTATTTAGGCGCGCAAATCGAACATCTGTTCTTTTTTTTTATATTTTTGAACACCTGATTGTAATTTATTTTCTGAAATATTTTCTTTTAAAAGTTAATTAAATATTTATGATACTTAGAGTATAAGTTAAGAGTTAGTAGAGGTAACATATTTTATGAAATTAACAAAACCGGCAAGTAAACTACATTTTTCGCACAGGGCATCTGTATGAATCTATTGTGAACTGTCGTTAAAATTTACTTTCGATTTATTATCAAAAAATTGATTAACTATGAACGAGGAACTACAACAACAATAACTCTAATTTAAAAATATTTTAATTTCTTATTAAACAAAGAAATTATATTATATTTAGATTTAAAAAACCCCGAATCAGCTGTTTTCTTCACTAGCCAATGGCGTGCGTCTATTGTGAATGACTGTTAGCTTCTATTTATTTTGATTGTTTAGTTTACGTACGCAAATTGTTCGCTCAATCCTTCTCATGTTTTTAAAAGCCTATAGATTAAAGAGCAGTGCCGCACTCAAAGGCTCCGAAACCAAGAAGCTGCGCGCCAGACTCGAATTAGCTTTTCCACATGTGCCGGGGGAAAATCTGTTGCCGGCAAAGGCGAATGTCACGCAGCTGAAAATTCTGACGCATGGCGGCGAGCCAAGCATGGTCTATTGTGTGGAAAAGCAGCCGATGTTCTTTGAGCTGGATGGCGGGCAGCTGGTGCCAACACTCTACACATTGTGGACAACGCCCGACATACTGCCCTATTTCAGCACACACGAGGGTGTGCTGCCCAAGCTATCTAATGGCGCTGACTTGATGCTGCCCGGCGTGGTGCCTCTTGGCGTTGGCCTGAACATGTACGGACATTTCAAGAAGGGTCAGCTGAGTGAGTAATCGTTGAGTATAAATAACGTTGAGTATAAATAATAATCTTAAATTATTTTCTTGCTTGCAGTGGCTGTCAATTTGACCAACAACAGCTCAGCCGTGGGCGTGGGGCAGTTGGCACGTTCCAGCGATGACCTTTATATGTGTGGCGGGCATGGCGTGGCTGTTAAAATGCTGCACATGTTCGGCGATAAGCTGTGGGCACACGAGCCCAGTCTGTTGCAGCAAATACCACTGGTTAAGACGAAGCCCCTGACGGCTGAGGACTTTCCTGCCCTGGGCGCCATAGATCATCAGCGCAAAAACACAAAAAGCGCGCAATCCGGACAGCCACCTTCACCTGAACCAGTATCACAAGCAGATGAATTGGAGTTCAGCACAGCTGCCTTGTCGCTAGATGAGATTAGTGAACCGGCAGCAGTTGATGCAACACCATCGCCAGATGAACCCACGCCGGAAACACTGCTGAAAAATGCATTTTTGGCTGCGCTTAAGAACCACGGCAAGAAACTGCCACTGCCGCTCTTGACGAGCAATTTCTACAGGCTGTACGTGGTGACCGAAGCAGCTGATCAAATTGATTTAAAGAAGACGCGCTACAAGAAGCTGTCCAACTTCCTGGCGGAGATGGTCGATCAGGGCTTTATAGTTGTGCGTGAGGAGACGAAAGGCGTGGACAAGATCATCTCCGTTGATCTGGAGCATCCAGAGCTGGTGAACTTCATAACGGACGTGAAGACAGGTGACGCCAGCGGCGCAGCAGCCGAGACGCCCCTATTCCACTCAGAGCTGAGGGAGATGTACATCGTTACCGATGTCACTGCCGCATTCTTTACTAAGATGAACTACAAACGTGGTGAGGGCATTCCCGTGGCCCAGGTGAAGAAGATTGTGCGCGAATATGTGAGTAAACATGGTCTAAGTAATCCGCAGACCAAGCTAGTGCGTCCCGATGATGTCCTCCTGGAGCTGTACGGCAATCGAGAGGGTACACTGAGCGAAATCACCTCCATTATAACGAGTAAAATGGAGCATTCCTATCAAATGTGCAGCGGCAAGGACACCAGTGGCAAGCCACAAATACAAATGTCCCTAGCCACACGATCGGGCAACAAAAAGGTGACCCTGGTGAGCAACATCGAAGCCTACGGCATTATCATGGCTGAGCTTATAAAGCTCTGCAAGCAAGGAGCAGCCGCCAGCACGAGCATCGTCAAGCTGCCGCATCAGAAGCATGAGCAGCTGCAGGTCCAAGGCAACCAAATTCGCTTCATATACACGCTACTCACGGAGACCTACAAGGTGCCGCCGAAGTGTATATTGGGTCTGGAACTAGCCAAGGATGGCAAGAAGAAGCGCAAGTGATGAGAAGTCAGCTAAAGCCCATGGGGCAATAAAAATGAGCCTGAGCTTTTGGCTTGTGTAATAATAAATTATTTATTAACTGTAGTGGGAGTGGAGGTGAACCAATTAATGCTACGAGAACCACAACAACGAACGGGAGGATATGTCCAGCATCTAGCTGAACTGAACAATGTCTAGCAATTGTGCACTTTAATTTTGCGAGCGAGCTTCATTTACTTGGCCTTGCCCTGGGCAGCAACAGCTTCGATGGCCTTCTTGACGGTCTCCTCGTCGCCCAAGAACTGCATAGATACAACGGGCTTGAAGTTCTCGTCCAGCTCGTAGACAAAGGGTATGCCAGTGGGCAAGTTCAGTGCCATGATGGCATCCTCAGAGAGATCTGTAAGGTAAGAGGTACAAAATTTAGCAGCTATTCGGATAATATGCTATCTTTGTTGCGTACTATCTAAATGCTTGACAATGCCGCGCAGACTGTTGCCGTGGGCTGCAATCAGGATGCGCTTGCCCTCCTTCATCTGTGGAATGATGACATCGTTCCAGTATGGCAGTGTGCGTTCAATGGTCAGCTTCAGCGACTCGAACATGGGGAACTCCTCGGGCTTGGGTCCATCAACATAACGAGGATCCTTGACAATGGTGTCATAGTAGGCATGGCCGGGCTCCATGGGTGGTGGTGGTGTGTCGAAGCTGCGGCGCCAGATTTGCACCTGAGCCTCACCGTACTTGGCGGCGGTCTCAGCCTTGTTCAGGCCAGTCAAACCACCATAGTGACGCTCGTTCAGGCGCCAGGTCTTCTGGATGGGAATCTCCTTGTGGCCACTGGCCTGCAGTATGCTGGCCAATGTGACTTGGGCGCGGGTCAGCACCGAAGTATGCGCAACATCGAATTCCAGTCCAGCGTTCTTAACGGCCTTGCCAGCAGCTAGAGCTTCCTCCTTGCCTGCACACAGAGTATTGATTGCTTGTTATGTCTTTGATTATGTGTATTTGGATTTACCCTTGTCGCTCAGGTTGGCATCGAACCAGCCGCAAAACTGATTTTTCTGATTCCATTCGGACTCGCCATGGCGTACCATTACAATCTTGTATTTGCCACCCATATTTGTTAATTGGACTAGTTTACGGAAAATTATGTTATACTTGCGGCGATTGCGCTTATAGCACTGTCGCTTTCCTTTGGATTCTGTTAAATTTGACCTACAAGGGGGCCAATCAAGGTCGTAGTTGTCAAAACCGTGAATTGCAACGCTGTGTGGGCAGTTCGCGATTTTCGTTACGTAAAACTGTTACGTTTGGCGCCAAGTTAGTATCGATAAATGCAACTCTGTGTTTTTTGGGCCTGCTAGCGCAACAGATGGGCAACCTCGGCTTTTTAGTGTAGAAGAAGCAGCCATAAACAAATCATATTTGCTGTTACTTGCAGCATCGTTTTTGTAAATATTATTAGATAAAACTGACCGTTATGACGGAAAAAGTAGCGGCAAGATGTACCTGGACTCAAACAGCTGGCAACGAGCTGGCGGAGGTGGTAGCTACACGTCACTCGGACGAAGATGTCTTTGAAAAGTAAGACAAAGGATTTTCATTTACAGTTGCAGTTGCATTCACGCCCAAACGAGTTTACATATACATATAAATATATGTACTTATATGCAGGCCCGACTTGGACGATGTTATCGGTGAGGAGCGCGCTGTTTTGTTCTCGAACAACGACTGCCCCACAATACCCTGCGAGCTGCAATTTCAAATTTTACCAAATTTTAAAATTGCCGCCATAACACTTGTGTGCAGCGCACCTAAAGTGGAACTGTTTATGGGCCCCACCCAGGAGTATCTGGAGACCATCTATGGCAGTCCCATTGAAGATAATGATGCCGACGTACCCATTCGACCCTATCGTTACGATGTCGAAATCGATCGTTCCGGCATTGCTGATATTAACCTTAAGCTGCTCACCTCGGCCAAAGAGATTTGTATTTTTGGCGCTATGTTACACATAGCTCCTAATCCTAATGGCATTACCACACAGCTGCAAAAGCCATTTGATATACAAAAGATAAAGGAGCTGCTGCAAAAAGGCGGCAGCGGCGACTCGCCCAATCCAACCGACGACAACGATCAGAAGTTGCAGAAGTTTATGTCCCTGATGCAAGGCTTAACACATCCCGCACATCCTCCGGTGCCGGCCGCCGGGATTGATATTCATCCAAGCCTACAGCAACATATCGACGCCAAATTTGAGCAGCTGGAGCGTTCAATTTCTAAAAGACTGGACGAATTCGAATCGCAACAAGCTGCTAAGCTTGACAAAATTATTGCGATGCTTGAAATCAAAAACTGATTGATAAAATCGTACATATCTAGCTACTCATCCAATTATGTGTAAAACTACGTTTAAAATTAGTTACATTTCCGATTGTGATCTTTAAAAAGTTTGTTTTGTAATTATGTTTTAAGGAAAAATTGTTTCGTCCAACTAGTAACTACAGCTAAAATCAAAATACGTTTTATATATGACAAATCCAGTGACAATTCAAATATCAACATATATATATTCATACGAAATTCGATTTATAAATGTCTAAAAAATAATTTAACTTCTAGCATATTGCTCACAATTGTGAAGTATTTTGTTAAACTTGGCTTTGTATTTGGCACAGAACGTTAGGTCAAAGTTATCCGATAGACTTTCCTGATCTGTGTCATTGAATATCTGAGGAGATATAAAAATTTGTATGATATATCGTAAATTTAATTTGCTCATACTTGCATTATCAACTGCTATGGCTGGCACTCCTCTGAAATCCACTTTTGCCGTCGCCTCACCATATGTTTTCAATATTTCATCCACGCTTCGTGAGCTCTTGCAGTCCTTCACGGCTGTGACGTCAATGTTATACTTTTTGGCGCACTTGTCTAGATTATTTTTGGGTCTACGCATCATGCAGGCAATTAGCTTTAATGATATGGTGATGTTATTGTGCTCCAGGATGCAGCCATGCCAGGCATTCTGCTCACACTCGTTCACGCCATGTTGACAAGTCAGCTTGCCCTCTTGGTCCAACTAGAGCAGGGTAAGGAAATATTCATTCATATAGTCTACTACTCTAAGCACATACGAAGCCCTTACTTTGGCATTTCCATAGGGCACAAGGGTTAAAGCCGTGTAGTGCAAACGATCCCAGCGCACCATCGACGGGTTTAGCTGAGTAGTCACAAACTCAATGCAGTACGGACAGAGCGCCTCGTAGTAGAGTGTGATGGGCAGCTTGGGAGCAGCAGGATCATGATGATGCTGCAAAAACTTGTTGATTATAAGAAACGAAACCTATCGTCCTTACATACCCTAGCAGTGCAGGATAGAATCCCAAAACTAAGTAGCAAAAAACCAACAATCGCCTTCATTACGTTGATGCAGAACCCAAAGACGCGTTGACACTGAGCTTTGAGCAAATGAACAGAAGTCAAAATCTGTAATCTGCCTATGTAATCGTTAACTGTATTTTCAAAAGTGTACAGTGGCGTAGCCGCAGGGGGTCCCATATATTATTAAGCTCTAAATAAATGGCATGTTAATTTCGCTTGCCATGATCCCCATTTATAGGCTCTGCCTGCGACTCTGCTTCATCTTAATCTGTCAACATTTCCTCATTTCGTGAAGCATGATTACTGTAAGCAAAAAGTGCGCTGAATATAGACTTGTAGATACCCTCTAAAATATCATTTTCTTGAGGCTCTCTAAAAATTTGTAAGAAAAAAAATATGCTAGATGGACTTTAACAAATATATATATAAATATATTATATATTAATAGTAGACTTGGTTTAAATTGCATCTTGAGCTACGAATAATAAAGTAAAAAATATTTATATTTATTTTTCCACAAAGAGTTTTTCTAGCATAATCTCCGTCTACTGCAGCCAAAGACTCTTAAGGAACCTAATATAGAAAATATACCTCTTCTCTCTGAGAGTTAAGGGTATGCTTTGGCTACCTATGCCCAATCATACATATATATGATATGTTTATTTACAAATTTCAACATATTTAATATATATATTGTGCACTTAAATATACGCCTCATATAACAGCTGAAATTGTTTGTCGTCGGGTTGTGTACTTATGTGTTTAATGAACCTCATTAAGTTTCAGCGAATGATTCACTTCACAGTTGGAAATAGTTATTAATAATAAAAATAAAAGCCAGGTAAATGGGATAACTATGGCATGACTCAAAGAAGGCGTCAAATAACAACCAATGGAAATTCAACTACGAAATTTTGTTTACCCATGTTTTGATCAAAAGTTTACAACGATCGGAAGGAAGCTTCTCCTACTATATAAAGTATACATATTCTTGGTTAGCACGACGAGCTAAGTTGATATAGCCATGTCTGTTTGTCTGTCTGTCAGGATCAATGCGTCTGCTCATAGATTTTTAATGATAAAGTGCCGAAATAGTGAAGTCCTTCAAGTCCTACTGTTGCCCTCCTCCACAGATTGATCAGAAATTATATCGGCAAATCGGTAAAAGCTGTATCTTCCAGAATTTTACACCTAGACACCCAAAAATGAACAAATACGTTAATATTTACCTACAAATTTATCAAAAATAATTTATTTTATCCACATATGTGGGGTCTGTCAAATAGAAAACTATTGAATAGAAAACTATTCTATATCTGTGAGAGTCCTGAGGCTCTGTTTTCACCCCTCCATAACTTTGTCAAAACAAGTCAGATTTTGCTAATCCAAAACATTTTTTTTCATGTTTTATTCTCTAGATAGTTTTTACATATAAAATTCAGTAAGTTAATCAAATACATTTTTTAAACCCTGATCGCATTGAAAATTGGATTCCAGAGTATAATGGTTTTTTGACAAGGTATGTAACAGGCAGAAGGAGGCGTGGCAGACCCCATAAGGTATATATATTCTTGATCAGGACGACTAGCTGAGTCGATCTATCTGTCCGTCCATATGAACGCAGCGATCTCGTAAACCACAAAAACTAGATATCTAAAATTAGAAATATATATTCTTGTATACCATACGCAGTACAAGCTCATTTTTTTCTTTCAATAACTCATACTATTTAAAGCCATAACTTAAAGACCTTAACAGCTAGAGACAAGAAATTAATTATGTAGGTTTCTGCAATAAAAATACAGAGTTCGAGCATTTTAGATTCTGGATACCTCCTCCCACTACCTCCAAAATTGAAAATCACCATAAAAATCTATTGAAAACAGTAGAGACTTCAAATTTTGCATTAACACACATTTAAATGTGCTAACAATTAAAAAAAAAATAAAATTTATTCATATATATCGCCACCAACAACGTCCATTCGGGGAAAATGGGAAAATTAATATACTACATAGTTTTATATGTAGTACAGCAAGATATGCCTGGTATACATTGATCTGTATACATCCACCCATTTAGGAGGGAACATCGAAAAATCTAAATTAGTTTAGTAAATGAATAATGACCTTCTCTTAAGATCGAACTCTAGATCGTTGCTCCCATTAAGGTGTACCAAATCGTAAAACATCGATTTTTTAATACATCTAGCTGTTTTTGAAGTATTATGCTTTTGATGGGATTGTAGACCTGGTATAAAGGAACCATTATCACACTTGTAGTATATGGAATGAACAACTGGAATTATTTTTCATAATATGTCATGTTTTATTACTTATTATTAACACTATTACTTTATCACAAATATTTTAAGCATTTTTACATAGATAGTTACAATCGTCGTGCTTACGTTGGTTTTACTTATGTATGTATATACAATGCGTTGCCCCGTTGAGGCCCATTTGATACATTTTGGTTTTTTTCTTTCGCTTTTTGGCTTATGCCATGATAATAATATATATAGTATGTAGCACTACATGATTTCGTTTTTTTGAAAATTTCAACTACTCGTATTGAATATCTACAGCAGGGGACGCTACCTTATACACGTTGAAGGAAGTTTATGATTTTACCGATATTTTTACTTTTACCTCTAGCACTGAATACAATTATGCTCTTCCCGGTTTTTTAAATTTATATGTTTGAAATTCAAACTTTGAATTCTTTTTTTATATTCACACTTTCTTATTGGCCAATTAATTTTTTTTTTTTTCATTAATATTGAGTGTGTTTTTCTTTCGTTAGAAATGCAATTTGTAGAGCCTAAAAATCCAAATGATATGATCAACCTTTGAACACTTATTAATTTAATAGTTTAAACGTATGGGATGCATTTCTGATATGCGAACATGCCTTGATAACAATTGCCTTGCCTTTTCAAAAGGCATTATCATTTATCAAATATGTAATCGAAAGAACTTGGTTTTTCCTTTTTGTTTATTTGAAATGTAATTTTCCAACAACTTTTTGAACTGCCCACCTTTAAAACTGTCAGAGCTCTTAAGCTTTTGCCTAAATAATTCGTTGTAATCTCTGGTTCTCTTCAACAATTTCTTTAAAACAATGAGTTAGAGTGGTCTAGTCGGCTATGCCTGACTAGGAGATACCCTGCAATCCGCTATGTGTCGTTTCTTTAGACGTTCTACCTTTCTTCTTAACATATTTCCCTTTCCAATGTGTGTGAATATCAAAGATCAAAGGATAAATCTCAAAAAATGTTTTTATAATGACGAAGGGAATTAGATCATGTATGCGAAAACTAATATACTTTGAAACTGAATCTATGCGATCTAAGCTGCAACTCAAATTTATAGACTGCAGCTCTTTAAACTGAAAAGATTTTCCCATATCTCGAATAGATTTCTATCAATTTTATCGAAACTAAGGAAGTAGATAATTATTCAAAATAAGCTTGATATGATCTTGATCTTCAAGTCTCCAGTTATTATAGTTTTTTAAATGGAATTAAAATAAACTTGATCGGATCTTGATCCTCAACTCTCTAGTTTTTATGTTTTCCTAGATTGATATTATAAATATCGTAGAGGAACAGACATTCGCATATAAGTAGCAAGAATGAAGTTGGCTGTTGATATAGACTGAGAATATATAAACGTATGCTTCTGCCATTATACCCTCTTATCATATTTTGAATAGCTTTAGGGTATTAATACAGTCTAGAAATTGTTTTATGAAATTTATGTGTATGTGTGTGTGTATGCGTTAAAGTTATGTTTATCAAATTGTCTGGAGCAGTTGGTAAATCAACAATCGGACTATGGTCTACGATTAATAAACCTGCTGAGTGCGGCAAATGCTTTTGGCTCTCTCTCTCTCTCTTTCTCTGAATGTTAGCCATATAAATCATTTTATTGGCTTATTAAAAACTTTTCCATTTATTGTCATCATTTTGCGCTATCATGCGCACAAATCCGTGCCCGAGTTTTAGCTCTCCCCCATCTCTCTGGCGCTCCGTGTTTTTTTGCCACCCAGTTTGTTTGAGTCCTTAGCCAGTTTTTATTGTGTTCCATGGCCATTCAATCGTTCGTGAGCTTATTATGGGTATCCACAGGGCGGTTATCGCATATTTTTCTAAACTTTTCTTTATTGCTCACTTGTTGGCTAGCTGGCTGCTGCTGCCTGTTAGCCATGGCTATGGCCAATGCCCATTAAATTCAAATCTGCCGGGCTGCTGTTTCTGCTGCGTGTTTAAAAGTTAAATAATGGCCAAAATGGCTCCATCTCCCTCTCTCTCACCCTCTCTCTCTATGGGGCAATGGCCCAAGACGTGTTCTCAATATAACTTTTCCCATCGGACTGACCCCCAAATGCGAAATGCTTGTTTTTTTTTTTTCCCTTTGATCTTGGGCAGCAGTTCAAATAGTTGCGGTTAAGTAACGGTAAAGGCTCGATTGGACAGCAAAGGATATGTGTTTTTTTTTGTTTTTTGGGATATGTTCTCAAAGAGTGATAAAAGGAAATCAAAAGTTAGTTAACAACACTTTTGGTTTTGCTTGGAAGTACACAGCAATTCAACAAGATGATTTTTATAATAGTTTGGCCTTACTTTCAGCATCAAGCATGAATATCTGTTTTATGCTTAGTTTATGCTTTCTCCAATTGTGATATAATGATTGTTAATAGGAACCAGCTTTAACTACAACTTCTTTAAGTTAAATATGAAAACAATTTTCAGTTTCTATTACTAGGTGGAATAGCTGCAGAAATGCTTTCTTATATATAAATTTGTGGGCATGAGATCAGGATTGGATGTTTTCAGAGTACAAGAATCAAAGAATTATCTATATGTATATATACGTATATATATAGATGCAAACATATATATTTTCACCTTTTTATTGATTTTTCCTAAGGTCTTTTCTAAATTGTTCTTTTATGCTGCCTTAAAACTTTCTCAAAAACATATCTGAATATTATTTTCTATAATTTTTTTTAGAATATAACAATTCCATTGAATGAGTTATGGAAGATGTATATATCTTTTCAAGAAATCTTATTCAATTATAATTGTAGTGTGAGCTGCGATGGTCATGCTTGATGCTGAAGGCCAGGCTATATATGTCTATATATATATATATATCTATATATATGTATGTATATGAATGTATATGCTTACAACTAGAAATACATTTACACTAAAACATGTACAAACAAACAGACACACATGCACACGAACACATACATTGACTAAATATTAAAAACTACATTTAAGTCTAACAATAAGAATTTAATGCTTAGAGACACGGTCGTAGAACTGTTTGCTAGTTACGAATAGTTAGTTTACTTTATTTTTTTTTTTTGGTAAGTTTTTGCTCTAGCTCTATATATATGTACTATACGTATTTCTCATTCAACTAATTCAATTACTGCTTGTATTATATTCGATTTGTGATTCTGTTTCTGTTTGTGTTTCTCTCGAATCTCTGTGTTTCTTCGGTTGTGCGCCAGTCTTTTGTTTGATGCCAGGATAGTTCGATAGTCGCAGCTTAGACGCAGCTCTCCGGTCCGGGCAGTGTGTCCGTGATGATGTGATTGCGTCCAGCATTCGATTTCTGTGTGATGGTGGTCAGCTGCGATGGCGATAGACTTGTGCCGGCCATGCCCTTGGGCAGCGTCATGTGCGTGCCCATCGGCGCGGCAGTGGCCGCCGCCTTGCTCAGATTATAGTCGATCAGGCTGCTGGTGGTCAGGTAATCGGCCAAGGTGAGCGGATCCCGTCCACGTGGCAGGCTGCCCGAGGCCATGCCATGGGGCAGCGTATGATGCAAATGCTGGACACCATAATGACCCCCGCTGCTGCTGCTTCCATTGCCGATTGCATTGCTCGCGGAATTGGCCACGCTGCTGGCGGAGCTGAGGGTGCTATTGCTGCCAACCCCGCCGCCGCCGCCGCCTCCACCTCCAGCATAGTTGCCCATATTCAAGCCCAGCTGCTCGTAGCGACTGAGCGTGGGCATAGCATCATAGAGGAGCGGAGCAGCCGCCGCAGCTGGCGGCTGATAGCTTTTCGCTGCATTCTCACTCTCCAGTTTGAGCGTGCTCGACTGCGAGGGCGGGCTATTCAGGTGCGGCACATTCACATCCTGCAATATGCCAAATGTCAGCTTGCAACGCCTTTCGCATGTGTGCGTTCAACACACCTACAACTACAACTACTACTACAACAACAACTACAACTACTTACATATTCCGCAGTTTTATGATTCGCCGTGCCGCTGGGCGCGGCTCCATTGCTGCCGCCCATAAATAAACCACTCTGTCGATTTCCCAACGGCGACGATGTGTCACTGCCAGTTGCGCTTTTTTGTGCGCTCAGTATGTCCGGCTGCTTCTCGATGCCCTGCTTCAGCGTATAGGCCACAACCAGTCGCTGATGCCCGGCGCCCGTCTCCAGCGGCGCAGTGACCGTCACATCCATCCCTGCTCCACGAAATGAAATGGTGCCTTGGTTATATTAGTCTGGCCCGCCTGCTCTTCAGTCTTACTCACCCAAATGCTTGTCCTTGTCATCGCACAAATTTCGTGCTCCCTGGCAGCGACGACGACGCACCGCAATAACAACCACAAACAGCACGGCGATGCCCACAGTAAAGAGCGTTCCGGTGAGCAGCGCAGCTAGCGGCAATATGGATAGACCCATGCGACCATCTGGAAGCCGAAATAAAAAGTCTTAGAGATGAGTGCGAATATTTATAGACATTAGTGTAATTAATACAAATATGGATAAAGAAATAGCACACGAAATAAATACACATTAGAAACAGATTTGTATGCTTAGCATAGGATAAATGCGAAGAATATCTGTGTTTTAGGTTCATCCCTTTTAAATTCTAAATTTATATTGCTTGGTATAGATAAGAAAAGTCTTTAACAGATTATCACCCAAATCTAGAAAAATCTACTTTAGTTAATCTTAAGTTTTAATCATATTCAATATTTCGAATGAAATGAAAATCTGCAGAGTTTAACAGTGTTATTGAAGAAGTCTGAAGAGGCTTAGCAGAGATTTTAACCTGCGTTGACCAGTGGGGTATACGTTGGCAAGCAAGTCGTCAAATAAAGTGTTCGAGCTGAGTTCGATAATACGTTTACTTCTATAACCAAAAATTCGTTTGATGTCATAAACGAGAGTAACAAATTAACAGAAAAATGAAAAATTAATAAAAGATAAATTTCCTATATGTACACTGGCACTCATGAAAACCGCACCACTTCAAAATTTCAAGATTTTTTGAAATTGTTCAGATTAAAATAAAAGAAAACGATTTCTTTTTTGATAATAATGCATGTATGTATAAAATAATTATAATGTGTAATGTATAATGTATAATGTAATGTATATAGATTTTGGTTAAAAAAAATGAAGTTTGCCAAAGATGTCTTTTAAAACATGATCAAGATTTTAAATATTTTATGGAACAGTATTATTTTCTGTTGTGTTTATTTTAACAGAGAAATTTGACTAATTTAAATTCGATTTATCTCCAAATGTTCACATTAACAATTGAAACAAAAAAGTTTGATTTATAATTATATTAAAATGCTATTCAAACTCGATTTATTATGATAATATTGATTAAAAAAATTTTCAACATATTCTTAAAAAAAGAATTTGAATAGTATTTTAATATTAATATCAATACTTTAAAATATTATATGTACTTTAAAATATTAAAAATATTGAATAAAAAGATATTTTTTTTTTAAAAATACACATTAGTTAAATTAAAATAATAATATCCAAATGAATTTCTATTTAAAATCAAATGAAAATGTGAACAAAAGATGATTCAGTTCGGCTGGTTTTTGTTTCAAGCTATTTTGATTTCTAAATCGATTCATTCAGAAATATAAAATAAAATTCGTAGCTCATTTTAGCTAATTTCAAAAGAATTTTGCAGCTTTTGTTTGAACTCAATCACATAAATAGTGAAAAGGCATTAAATGAAACTAGTTTACTATGTGAAATATATATATGTATTGCGGCCCAAAAAGTCATTCCACACAAAAATGGAAATGGTTTTCAGAAGGCGTTAGATCTAATGTGAATGTTAATTAAATATCAACAAATGCGAAAGCTACGATTAGTTGTTGTTGTTGTCGTTAGCCGTAAACTGGGTCCTTAATTAAAAGTCGTTTGATTTTTGGATGCGTTGGCCGTTGGTGTTGACGTTCGCGTAATTGAATATGCATTACAAGGCCATAAGTATTTCGTTTACGTTAACGCGAACGTGGTGTAGTCAAAATGTGTTTAACATTCAACAAATCATGCGCGCCTGCGGATATGCAACACAGAATTTCAATAAGCAAACATTGCGAAATGGCAAAGCCGAAGCTAAAGCTGGCTAACTGCTGTGAAGGGCAGCGGCAGCAGTGGAGGGGCGTAGGAGCTGTGTGTAGTCGCACAGACTGTTGCTAATTTATAAACCTGCGCCTGTCAGCCAGACGTTGTCGACAGCAGCGAAGCCAAACTTGCAAATCAATAAATATTTTTTTGTGCAGCTTCACCAAATGTTGACGAAACAGCGCCGCAAGCGGAATTGCTCATTTATGCATGGCTGCGCTTAGAAATACACTCACACATACTCTCACACATACAATTTATATGTATTGGTTGTACTTCTAAATACGCATACTCGTGCATGTGCATGTCCAAAAGTTTGTACATGTGTTGTAATTGTTGGTACATGACTTTTGAAAAATCTGTGAATTTTATAGGAAATATACAAAAAATCTGCGTTATTTTTCGATTTGATTACATTTTAATTAGGGCCTGGTTGCATGTTAAGAAGTTCAAACAAATGCCTATTCTTAAGTAAAGTTCCATGTTTCATGTCTGAAATCAGAGCTGCCAAAATATATTTTAAGTTCTTTTTAGACTTAATCAATTTCAATGTTTTTTTGGCTATGACAGCGTAGGCCTTCAGCTCTTGCAAGTCTAGGTTTATAGTATGTACATATTTACAAAGTTTCTTAAATTTAGTTTTGTTTGAATGTTTTGACGCGTGTGTGTGTTGTGTTTTTGTTTTAAATGTTGAAATATCGGTTAGTGTTTTTGAGGTATTGAAGAATTTTTAATGTTTTTGGGGGTGTGGGGTTTTAGAGGCATTGTATAGGGTTGGAGTTTTGAAATAATGCTTGTCTTTGTGTTTTGAGGGAGCTGCAGGTGGCAAGTATGTGTTCTATTGAAATGTTTTGGTTGCAGAGCGGGCATGTCCTAGGGGTGCGGTCAATGTAAGATTTGTGGGTAACTTTAGTGTGTCCGAGTCTGGGTCTCGTTATTTTGATTTGGTCTTTGCGCGTTAGAGAAAGCTGATTGTTTTTGAATAGGTGGTAGCTATTGTATTTGTTGTGGTTTATATTTTGGTACCAGGTGAAAGTTTCTGTTAGATTGGCTTGTATTTTTGATTGTCCAAAGTTAGGTTCGATGAATAACACTAAAAAGTTTTCTATAGGAAATATAATTTACTTTTCAGGATTGCTTGGTTCTAATTCATTTTATGGTTTAATGTAGGATCTCTCAGCTATAAATCAGATCTGCCAAAATTTATATTTGTTTCTTTTGCGACTTATTCAAATTTCAATAAAGAGCCTGAACCAATGTCTGGTTTGGCTCTGATTCATTTAGTTCAACATGAGATCTCTCAGTTATAAAGCAGTTTCGTTTGAAAACCGCTTTGAATACAATATTTCATAAGATATGTGAGTCCATGTGAGCACTCAGTTAACTTAATAGATTGGCATCGCATTACTTCAAAGCTAGACAGCGCATGCAAATCCCCAAACACATCAAACGGAAACCCAACACACAGACCATGAAAGAATGCCGAAATGAGCACTGAGCTGGCCAAATAAAATGTATATATATCTCTATATATAGTACGCAAATATATTCCATACAAGGAAAACACTTGAAACTGATGCCAAACGACAGGCGAGTTCAGTTGCCAGAAAGAACAACAACAATGAAAAACAAAACCATCTTTGGTGCAACGAAGATCAGATACTCTATCTACAGCAGATTGTTCCTATAGATGCTTTATGGTTGAATTATTTACTAGGGTTTTATAGATATAGATGTGGTTTATTTTATCTTTAAAAATAGAAAAAGATTTTCATATAATAAATAAGTTTTTGGTCCTATCTATCTATAGAGCTATATCATATATCATATGGTAAGGCCAGAAAATTTTAAGTTTCTTCAAAATTTTTTTTGGAAGTTTTTCTGTATTGTATTATCATGTTTTGAAGATTATTATAATATGTAGAAAAGAAAGTTAAGCCAGCAAATGTTCAGTTATTTTGATCGATCAATCATATAGTTTAGTAGCTATATATTTTTATATAAATATATGTCTATCGTTTTCAGCTTTCATCTGGCGATTCTTTTGTTGGTTCCGATCAAAAATATATATAAGCTTTCTTATAGGCTTCCTGCCTACATGCGTATCATAATTTATCAGGAAAATGAAATACCTTGTGCAAGGGCAGAAAAAGAAATGAAGAAAGTAATTTAAATATAAGCAGAGCAGCGTAATGAAATTTTCACACTTGTGCAAATATTTATCAATAAACCAAACAGCAGATAGGATGCAGGACGCAGTACGCAGGACACGGCACTGAGGTGGACTGAGGATTGAGCGTTGAGAACTGAGAAACGTTTACACTGGGGAGCGGGCACATGGCCCAAGTTAAGCAGATAAGCCAGGCAACCAAAGCAGCCAAAGCGACACCCGAGGAACCTGTATGGTGCATGCCGCAGCAGCAACCGCAGCACCACAGCACCACATCACAAACATTGCCCAGGCAGCGTCCTGCGTGCCGCTCATAAGCCAATTGTTTGTATGCGTTTCATTTGTTGAGTGCAGGACGTAGCAATTCGTCTACTACTTGGGGCCAGTGGGTGGCTGGTGGGTGGTGGGGTATGGTATGGTGGTTGGCTGGCTGGATCTTCTTATAAGCTTAATTCGATTTAATGCTCCCGTTTGTGATATAAATGATTCGACGAAACGATGAAAAAGTGGATTGGTTAAAATGTATTGGGATTACGATGACGACGCTGCTCACATGCCAGCTGAGGCGCTCCGTCGACTACAGCCGGAGCGGGAATGCGTTTACGGTTACGTTTACGTTTACACAAAGTAAGCTTAAATAAAATGCTATAGCCCAGTGTGTGTGTGTATGTGTATGCGGGTGTGGATGCCAGGATGCCAAACAATGTAGTATCTGTATCGCATACAGCCCCCATTCTCTGTCTCTACCCCTGCACCCTGTTGTCCTATCGCCACAGCTGGCGTTTTCATCACGGCGGACACATTGCCAGCCACCAGCCACCAGCCACCAGCCACCAGCCACCAGCCGCCAGCCGCCAACAGCCAACAGCCAGCAACCACTTCGATCTGCCTTACATATATAGGATATAATTTTATTTTACTTTACTTTCAGCGCCGTTGTCTTTTGGGATATTTTATTCAGATAAGACATGTTTAATGTATATTTTTCTTGTCTTACAGTAATCGTTTATATTTTGTGTTGCATGTGGCACGCCGGCAGTGTCAGTGGCAGTGGCAGTGGCTGTGTGGCAGCCAGGTTGTGGCTCAGTGTCTGTTACGTTTCCGTTTGCTGTCGTCTGATATGCTGTTACCTTGACGTCGCAGCTGCGGCCATACACATACATATATACATATACGTATATATATTTACCATATAGATATATACTATGTATTCTATGTGTTACGGAGAGACCTGGCATGCTCAATGTGGATAATGTAACTCTTGGGGAATCTCTGTGTGTCAGTTTAGCATAACAAGATATTTCTTTTCACTGCGTGGTTCTTTTCGGCTAAGGTAAAACATGAAATTGATTATATTTACATTAATGTGATGGCGTCAAGGCGTTGCCATTGTAAACTGTTCCCAAAATTCCAAAGCTTCCCAGTGGAACCCCTTCCCAACTCCCCCTACTCCCCCTCCGCACTCAACTCATGTGTGTCCCGTGTGCTGGCATCCAAATCTATCCAGTTAAGTGTCGAATGAAATGCTTTCAAATTTGCCAAGGTGCAAATATTGACACTTGACGTATATTGCATTTTTGCGTATTACTCTCCCATGCAATATATGTACACACACAAATACAAACACACTCACACAAACACACACCCACACTTTTGTTTCACATAGTTACACACACACACTATAAACAAGAAAGAGTTATCCTTTGTTTTATTACCATTTTTCCAAGAGTTTCAATAGTAAAATATTAGAAACTGTTTATATTATGACTTAACTTTAAGTTATTTTTATGAAAAGTTGAATTAACTCTGGAAGAGTTATCTGAGTAGCTATAAACTTCACAAATTTTCGAAAATAACTTAAATCTAAAAGATCTATAAAAAGATTTTTTATAAAATTCTCCAGGAATTATTTTTGCTGATTTTTAATGAAATTTACTGTTCTATTATTCTTTGATTATATTTTTAATATACTTTTTATCGTTTTAAAGAGAAGAGTTATCTGGGTAACTATTGTATTAACTTTAAAAAATTTTGAAGGGAACTGAAATCTAAAAGATCTATAAAAAGATTTTTTATAAAATTATTCATTTTTTTTGCTGGTTTTAAATGAAATTTGCTGTTCTATTATTCTTTGATTACATTTTAAATATACTTTTTATCGTTTTAAATATATTATAAAAAAAAAATATTAAGTAAAATTTTTGAAGAGAACTGAAATCTAAAAGATTTATAAAAACATTTTTTATAAAATTATCTAGGAATTATTTTTGCTGATCTTAAATAAAATTGACTGTTCTATTATTCTTTAATTACATTTTAAATTGTAAATAAAAAATATAAAGAAACTTGAAAAACTGTCATCTAAATTTTTTTTTTCTCAAGAAATACTCCTTTAAAAAAACCGTAAGGTAGCATTAAAAAAGCTAACTCAAACTTTGATATTCAACATTTTTTTTCTATATTTGTTTTAATTTTTCTTTAAGTGTACCTTTACACTAGCTGCTACATATGACACCTATGTACGTAAATGTAACTAACTCATACGCCCTCATAACTTGTGTCTTTTTCGTAAATTGGTCCATTGACCAATATGAGTGTATGTACATATATGAGTGTATATGTGTGTGTGTCTGTGTATCTATGTGCGCTACTCTAATGCGCATTAAAGAGATGATTGAGTGGATTTGTTGTTCATGCTGAATGGACAAAGCTTACAAATACATCATTTAGAGTGCGAGAGAGATGGAGAGAGAGAGAAAGAGGGGAGATACTAAACATTATTGGCTGGGCAAATCCGCACTGGATTTCAACATACTTAATAATATAATATCATAATAAATCAATGTGCTGCGTATGTCTGGGCCATGATGTTATGGCCAGGTGCATAAATGCTAGTTCTAATTATTGTACGCAATTTATGTTTGATTTTGACCTAATTGATAGCGTACAAGTGGAACTAAAAACTTAAAATATTTATGCGTTTAGCAAGTACATTTCCTAATAGATTGTTTTGATTTAGATTTATGGAAATTGAAATTAATAATAATAATAATTTGCAAATTAGTGAAATATTATCAGCAATTCTTGTTGTATTAGCAAAAAAGAGTTTGAGAATAATATACATATGTATATGTATAGATTTATCAAGAGTAGTATTAAAGTCTTATCTTTTCTCTATGCATAAATATTCCCATTTAAGAGTGCTTCATTTTTTTTCAACTCCAATCAATATATATTCTAAAGTGCGTGTAAAACAAGCCTTTTTTACACTTTCCGCACAATTTACAACGTTTTTTTAATGCCAAAAGAAAACGAAGAGGAGGAAAAAAGAAAACTTTTAAAGAAAATTAACGTCAAAGTTGAATAACAAAGCATGAATAAGAAATCTTAGCGACACTACTTGCCGCGGTTTGCATCAGGTACCGAAGGGGAAGCTAAGGAAATGGGGAGGGGGAGGGGAAGGGTCAGGGGACAAGTTGAAGCAACTGTCGCCCCGAACGTAAACAAAACTCGTTAAATAAAAGAACAATTGTACTTACAAAAAACTAAAACGGTTAAGCAGACTATGCAAATACTTGAATGACTTTTTAAAGGTGAAATGGTGCTTAAAAAGCAATGAATGCTCTGTTGCCACCCACGCCGCCCCCTCACAAATACCCTGCACCCGCCGTCAAAGCGAACTTTTCGCAGTGCTGCACACTTTGAGGGGGAGCCCGGGACACTTTGCTCTGAAACACAAACACACTTCAGGGACAATGCGAAATGCAAACTTTGTATGTGCCATGTTCCTTTTGTTGTTGTTGTTGTTGTTGTTATTGTAAGTGTTTCTTATTTCTTGTTTTTATATTTGTTAAATAGCCAAAGCACAATTCATAAGCAGCGACACCCACCTGAACGCTTGTCCGCCTCATTGATGGGCACATTCTCTAGAACAATCGGCTCGGAGCGTCCCTTCTGGTTGACGCTGTAGACGACCAAATGCAGCGCTGGATGCGAATCCGGATAGTAGTCCATGGGCGTCAGATCTGCAAAAAAGGTGCGAGAAGGTGGTTGACAGTTCCATTAGCTGACCCAAACATTCATTTAAAACTTGCATTTGCAAACTACATTAGGTAAACAGGCATTTAATTAACACGTTGCCCGGCTGCAAAAACTTCTGCCATGCGCAGCAAATGCAAAACTTTTGTTTTCCTTTTCAGTTTTTTAACTTTTCCTTATTTATATATTAAGTGTGAAAGGGGTATGCTGCAGTTGTGCGAGTGTATAGAACAGACAGAGATTGGTATTTGCCAGCAAGTTGTAGAGTTTATCTGAATTTTTTGTCTGTATATAAATATAGTTACTATAATCTATAATCAGTTTGGAAAACCAATAAAGATTGACTTTATGAGTCCTCCTTTCTTTTATATATATCTTAAATATTAACTACTATTCAGAACACAGCTTAATATATGTATAAACATAATTATTAAAACAAATCAAATTAGAAACTAAACTCGAAGTTGAGTACAGAGTATTTGCTAGTCGTTCATGCTCACATCAAAAGTTTTTTTTTTGGTTTACATCCATAGCAGCTCATTAAAATCGCAACTACTTGTTAAAGGCCAGCCTCAATACGCAGCAACTAACCCCAAGCAGCAACCCCTGCTCCTCTCTCCCCTTTTGCACCTCCTCCACCACCCCCGCAGGCGCTTCAAGAGCCAAGCTCATCTGTAAAGCCATAGTCGTTAACACGCCTGTCTAACTAATCGTGACTTTACGCTTCGTTTGACTTTGCAAATATCGCAGAATGCAGAAGCCGCAAGGCTTACCCCCAGCTCCTCAGACCTCCTCGAACCAAGTCATCGATAGAGGTTACATAAAAAGCTGCCTGCTTGCAGGAAGTTGTTGCCAAGTTGCAACCTAAATGATAACCAAATGTGGCTCATTAACTTGGAGCTGACTAAGCCCTTCACCCCCGTCCCCGTCCACCCGTTGACCTGGTTGAAATCAAAAATGTTATATGATAATATTACGGTTAATTTTTAGCCGCTGGGCGCGCAAATAAATCTTGTTTTTCAACAACTTAATTCAAAAATGTTTGCCACTTGCCGTTGCCACTCCTGGCCACGCTCTGTCCTCATCCCCCCCTTGGCATAGAGATGCTCGACCCATCCCTGGGCGCCCGGTGCCATTGGCATAAAAGTTTTGCTGACTAGCTAAAATTCATTACAACAAATAGAGGCAGCCGCATGTGGCAGCCGGTTGTAGTGTTTGCCGGTGCGGGGGAAGGGGACTGGGGGCATGTGGCCCTGGCAGCCTCAACTAATTAATCTGCGTGCCACTGTGCAGTTGTTGTTGCTGTTGTTTTGGATAGCTTTGCTTCCAGTTGGCTATGCCCTCTCCATGCCAAACACGCCGCGCAATTTGGCTTGCTTAACTTTTTGCACAGTTTGTTACTTTGATTTGTGTTTGTTGTTGTTGCTGTTGTTGCTGTTGTTGTTGCTGCTGTGTTGGCCGCATAAAAGTCGAGTCTTTAGTTTGCGGCTTTTTGCACAGTGCTGCAAAACGCTTTCTTGGCTAAGCCAGTCAGCCTTAGCAAAGCAATCTGTATATCCAACCATATTTAAATATAATAATGATTAAGCTTAATGCGTTAAACCCAGTTGCTGGCATCTTGAATTTGCAGAGTCTTAAAATATTTGCTTTATTGCAGGTATTGTCCCTTTATTCTACGCTTCTCAGATATTGTTAGTGGCAATTGAATATATCGACACATAGAAAAGCATATTCTGAACTCCTTCTTTCCTCTGTTATATTTCCTACTTCTGGTTGTAAATTGAAAGCTTTCAGGTTTAACTATTTACTGAGCATATCTAAGTCAAGTTTCCTTAACGAAGTACATACATATAATGTTTTATGTTATTCAGTATGGCAACTAGGGATTGATTGCAATTGAAGAGTTTCGATTATAAGATATCCTATTCTTATAAAAATATTCAATACCTTATCGAAGATTATCAGAGTTCAACAGCTTGTTTCAAAATTTGTCAAAAATATGAATAGATTCAGGTATATGAGAATATTTTAGCTGTATATAAGTCATGTACAGTTGTGTTTGGATATAGTGAACTAATTATTGTAAGGCCTTTTAACAGTATTGAGGTTTTTGTTCAAAAACTCTTTTTATTTGCTCAAAATACACTTTATGTAAATAAATTCAAGAGATCGTTTACTTCCTGCGTTCACTAAGTGAGTTTAAAGTGCTCTTACTCCATGTAAAAACTTAAAACTTAAAACACTTAGACACGACTGTATATGCAAATACAGTGAAAGCTCTAGTCGCGGACAGCTCCCGCAAGCGGACATCTCCCGTTGCCGATTTTTAGCATGATTTTCATACAAAATCCGGTCCCGTGGGCGGACGCTCCCTAAGCCGGACGCGGACACGATTTTTTTAAAATTTTTTTTACAAAACGTCTAACGCAGGCAGACAAAAATACTTTTTAATAGATCATAATAAAGTTTGATTTCTAAATTTGGATAAGACAATTTTGAAGATTTTTTAAAAGTAGATAGCTCTTTACCCACACAAAATATTAATCTAGTTTTACATTCATGAAAATTTAGACACTTTATAATATAGCTACTATTGAATTTATATTTTTAAAATGATTTATATTACATAAACAACTGTTACTTCTTAAATAAATCTTAGACAAAATGCATAAGAATTTTTAGTAGGTTTTTTCAAAAGATTAAAATAGATACCAAAGGTCCTTGAAACATATTCGCCAACTTATATAAACTATTAAATCAGCAACTCACCTGAGAGATCGATGCGAAAGACTGGCACATCCACATAGGTGCTGCTCATGTTCAATCTTAACTTCTTGGTCTTTGAGTCGTAGGCCTCCAGATAGAACTGTTGCTGCAGGCCGCCATCATAGCCGGGCATACACTCTAGCTCCATGGTCGAGTATATGATGTTGTCATAGTTGTCAAAATTGATGGTGGCACCACCTCCACCACCACTGCTGGCAGCAGCAGCAGCAGTAGCCGCATTGCCATCGTAGCCATTGGCGCCGCCTCCAATCAGGCTCTGGGTGACCACGCCGTTGCTGAAGCTGTATTCCATGCGTGAGTAATCGAAATGAGGTTGCTGCCATTCGGCTGGTTGCTCTTGTTGCTGATGTTGCTGTTGTTGTGGTCGAATTGTTGTTGTTGTTGCTGCTGCTGCTTCTGAAGTAGACAGTGCTACGCTGGCCACAAAATCATCGTCGCTAACATTGTAGATATCATCATCGACATCGACATCAGCATCCGCATCCGCATCATCATCCTCTAATGATTCCAGCTCCAGTTGATGCTCCAGGCTTGAAATATCAACATGCTGTCTCTGTCGCTGCGGTTGCTGCTGCGGTTGGTGCTGCTTTTGTTCGTAGTCCTCCAAGTCGCTGGGCTCATCTGCCATGTAGTCGCCGTCACCGTCGCCGTCGCCGTCGTCTTCATCTTCGTCATCATCGTCGTCGTCGACTTCTGTCTGCAGCTCGCCAACATCTTCCTCAGCAACCGCAACGTCATCGTCATCGTCATCGCCATCGCCCTCTTCATTGTCCTCATCATTGTCGAGGTTGTCGTTGTTATCCGCCAGCTCGACTCTGGCCTGATCTGTGGACAAAGGCGCACTACTACTATCTTTGCCTTGACTCGTTTTGACAACATCTTTGTGTGCTGTAGCAACGGCAACTGTTGCTGTTGCTGCTGCTGCTGCTGCTGTTCCTTGCTTATTGTTGCTACTAATTGCTGCTGCCATTTGTTGCGCGGCTGCCGCCGGCTTGTTGCTAATTTGTGGCGCATTTGGTGGCAACAATCTGCTCTTGACTTGCTCATTGCCAATCGCCTCCAAAGATTTGCGTGCTCGCATTGTTGCCAGCATTGTGTCAATGTCGCTGCTGCTGCTGCTGCTGCTGGCATCGTTCTCATTCTTGGTTGTTGCTGTTGTGCCTGCTGCTGCTGCTGCTACTGCTGCTGCTGTAATGTCATTTGCTGCTTGACGTTTGCTTCGCCTGGCTGCTGCAAAATGATGGATTATGTTGTGCTCGTTTACCTCGCTGCTTAGTCCTTGTTGCTGCTGCTGTTGTTGCTGTTCCTGTTGTTGTTTGTGCATGTTTTTGTGTTGCTTATTAAAATACTTTGCTGGCAGTTCGCCGTTGTTGTTTTTGACATTCGAGCTAGCAACTATTTCAGCCTGTTTTATATGTGACAATGATAAATTTGATTTTGTTGCACGTTGCAGCTTTTTCTTTCCCGTTGTTGTTGTTGTCTTTGTTGTTTTTGTCGCTGTCTTGAGCAGCTTTGCAGTACGTCGCACACGCCGCTTTGTGTCCTGTGGCAACTTTGACTGCTTCGACTGCTGCTGTTGCTGCTTCTTGGCCAGTAATCCATCAGTTTTGTTATTGATGTGGGCAACCGAGGGCGTGGCCGCTGCCTTGGCCAGCAGCAACTGTTGTTGCTGCCTGCCACGCTCAATGGCTGCCAATGTCTGCGATGGTGTAAATGATGTGCGCTTTCTTAGACTCTGCAATTGTTGCGGACTCAGGCTATATTTTTGCTGTTGCTGCTGCTTCTGCTGCTGCTGCTGCTGCTGCTGTTGCTGTTGCTTATTATTAGATTTAACATGGCCAGCATTTATTTTGCTTTTGGATCTCATATTTTTATTATTGGCAGCTGATGCAGCCGCATTGTTCCGTCCATTATTGTTGTTGCCATTGCGCTCACGTACGTATTCCATGTGCGGATAATTCGCATCGTGTCTGCCGTATTGTGTTTGCAGCATTTGATTGCCGTGCATTGTCGTCTGATTCGATGAATTGAGGGACGCAGAGGTCACCACATACGGACGCAGCGTACAGTTGCGCAATGCGCCCGGCTTGGCTACATATAATAATAAAAAAACGAAGGAAAATCAACCCAAATAATAAACCAATGGAATTTAATTTAAATTCTATAAAATTAATTACAAAAAAACACACTCACCCGCTGGCACCACCTGAAACAGACATGGCTCCGACTGTTTACCAATCGCATTGCGGCCCCAGCAAGCCAGTGTCCCGTAGTCCCGCTCGCCCTTGGGCGTATAGATCAGCTCACTAACTGTTTCCACTGCAACCACATAAAAATATATATATATATATATATATATATATGTATGTATACATCGAGAAAGAATGAAGAGAGTTAATTGTGCCTTAAATGGATTTCATTGTGCGACTGGACATGGAGCATTGTATTTGCATTAGGTTTTTGGGCCAAGTTAAATGAAATAAATTCTGCTTGGTCAGTCAGGCCAACTGGGACGCACAGGTAATTCAATTTATGTGCATAATATTGATAACAAGTAAGAGTGCGGCAAGTGAAGAATATACCAACAGCAGATACCCTGTATATAGAAGCGAATTTATATGATTTGCTGATTTTTTCATAAGAAACTATTCTTCATTTAGTTTTATATTTATATAAAGCGGGTGTTTAGCTGAGTGAGTATACCAAAAGAATAGATACTCTCTAAAAAACAGGGAGTTTTTAAAATTTTTTATATATTTTTAATAATATATTTAAGAGCATTAAATTAAAATATTTATATTTATATATATTTATATTTTAATAAAAATGTACATAAATATGTATTTATACTAAGTATAAAATTTTGAGAAAGTTTGTGGAAGAGTTAATCAAGAAATATTAAAATTTCTTATCGAGCATGCTCTATACTTTAAACGATTCATATTCAAAAATGCTGACTGAAAATTTATATTTATCGGGATGCTGAAAGCTTCAATGTTGTCTCTAAGATCGACTCTTGTTACAGACATATAGAAAGACGAACATCTATATATACTTTATCGACTCATCTGCTAAAGCTGTTCAAGAATTCGAATCGTATTATCTTCTCTTACATTCATTACTCAAAAAAACAATATGCCTTGTCTCTGCACAATCTCCATAATTTACAGGGTGTAAACAACTATAGGCCCCAGCTGTTCATTTTGTAAAGCCTGCTCAAGCGCAAGCACAATGCAAATTTTATCCATTGCATATGCATGGACAGGCCCAATGGAGAGTTAGCCAAAAACTGAAGTTACTAACTTACCATAACTCTCAAAGTGGGTATCGTTGGACTCGACAACTGTGTGTCGGACATCGCTGCTGGTGGTCATGGTTGGATCCTGTATGGTCGCATAGTGTCCCGACGGCACCTCGAAGTGTTCGCCGCTGCTTGAGAATGTCCACTCGAAATCGATTTCAGGTGGATCGGAGTTGACGCGGCATGGTATAGGCACCGCCTCCTCCAAGGAGGCTCCAATAACGCCAATCGTACTGCTGCTGCACACGGGCGCATCTGTGCAAGACAAGAATATATATATACATGTATAATACAATTGCGAACAGGCCAGCAAAATGCAAAATAATGAGCAGCTGCAGTGTCTATAAAGTAAATCTCTATAAAATATATATTTATATATAATAATGTATACATTTTTATATTGTATTTATATGGCATGGCTTGAGCTGACAGCTGAGCAATGGACAGAAGCAGGGTAAATTGACAGCTTTGATTTTCAATTTAACTGCAGCAGCTGGTGTGTGCGGCAGACAGGTGTGAGGCGCCTCGGACAGCGTCAGCAAACATTTCATGCATTTAATTTAAATTGAACTTTGTCAAAATGTGACACATTTTATTCTTTTATAAATTTCAACTGTTTGCAGTTGACTTCAACGCTTGCTGCACAATACATCAGCTGCAAAGTTCGCTTTAACACTTGGCTTATGATTTATTCAAAGTATTGTCACACACACACACATCCACACCCAACTACACACACTCACACATGCGGAAAAGTTTGGCTTTCAGTTGCAAACAGCTGCTGCCGCCGCGTCATAAACAAGCAGAGACAACTCAAGCCAAAGCCTAAGACTTCTTAGCACAAGTTTTTACTTCATGTGGTTGATGTTACTCAAAAAAGTAGAGAGCTCGCCTTACTGTATACCCTAGCAAATTCAAAATTTTCTCTCTTTTTTTCAGTCTTTCATAACTTTTGTGCTACTTAAAGGAGTTTAATGAAATTTTCATCAATAAAAGCTTTTATTTTATTGAATATGCGAGACTACCTTAAAAAGTATAAGTTTTTAAAATGTTGGCTATATTTGCAACTGAACTTTAATTAAAACTTGGAGTTCGTATACGAAATATAAGAAAATTCAAAATTGTATTTTGTATACAAGAGGCTGAATGCAAAATTTCGTAACATTAGCTTAAAAGTCGTTAAAGATATACTTAAAAAACTGAATCTTGACAACGTTTTAAATCGATATTATGGAAACGGGAAAAGTAATCGATTATCTGAAACAAACTTCAACTGTGATATATATAGAATTAGCTCTTATAGGTCTGAGATCTATAGCATATATATACTTTATAGATCTATAGAATATATATATATATATATATATGTATATATTCTTTATAGGATATATATACTTTACATATACGTCTCTTTCTTCCTGTTACATAATTTTAACAAATTATAACTTGATTTCCCATTTTCAATATGTTCCGGGAATAAAAAGAAGTCTGAAAGGAGTATGCGTTGATCAACTCAACACATCGTGTAGATTAAGAAAATATATACTTTGGAGATGTTTTCTTCAATGCTCTGCAAACATTTCTCCATAGTCAATATACCCCTTTGGGCAATGGTATAAAAAAGAAGAAAATTATTTGAAAAGTTTTTGGCTGAATAAAAGCAATACAAATGCCATAAAGTATTGAGGTATTTGCAGCATGTAAAAGCTGATAAAATGCATTTGCTTGAGCCGCAAGCAATATATTTAAATATATATAAGAATTATTGTATGCTCAATGCTATATATATGGCTGTGGCTTATATCAGCTCTTCGCTTTTTGAGCTAGCCTGACCAACTTATCTGACAACAGACAACTCTCTGCTGTGGCCATAAAAAGAAATGTACTCATAAATTTGATATGGCTGCGTCAATTTCACAATCGTAGAATGTCACTTCGAGCATATTCTGATTAATTTGCAGCCAAGATACGAGCGCCAACTGCCATAAATCCATTTATCTCAATCATAGTCATGCCACACAATATTGCTACCCATTCACATACATTAACCCATTGAGTGCCAGCCACGCCCATCGTGGCGTTCCATCCACATTTGGGCTGTGTGCGTTATGCAAATGTTAACGTGGCGTATACGTTATGCCCGTGCAAATAGCTTTGGATGCGCTTACGCTCTACGGCACTCGGATAGCTCTTCGGGTTTGATAGCAGGGCATGGGTATATATATCCCTTGCGTTTGTATTTGCTTTTAATTATCGCAATTATCGCAAAAGGGTAACTCAATGCAATGCAAACAGGGAACACGGATTCCATTTGCTGATGTCTTCGATTTTATTCCATTTCGCTTTCCACAACAAGCTGATACAGCAGATTTTTGTATACATTTTCATTTTCATTTGCATTTGCATTTTCATCTTCATTTGCGTTTACGTTAACGTTTTTCAGTTTGGTCTTTTGTATTTGGCTTCAATTGCTAATTTACGTTAATAATATTTGATATATAAATGTATTTGTGTGTTTGCATTTGTATTTTGATTTGGGTTTGGTTTCGCTTGCATTTCGATTGAATTAAATGCAATTGAATTGAAATCAGTCAACCGCAAAAATCAAGCATAATTAAATTTTTAGTTAAATAAACTAAATAATATGCATAAATGCAGCTAAAAATTGCAATTAATTAAATAATCTGCTTTTACTTGGCCCGTTGGCAGCGCTGGCAAAAACTTATTTGCATATAAAATGCATTTTTTGTGCGACTCCATTAAATATGCACAATAAAAATTGAATTTTCCACAACAGTACACACCACCCACCCATGGTGGGCATTGTGGTCATTTCCCATATATGCTATAGATCGATGTGATGTGCTGACCCGACCTGTTCTGTCCTCTGTCCTCGTCCTCGTCCTTGGCTGGCTCCGTTCGTCCACTGTTGCCCATAATTATAAATGTTTTTACAATGACTATGTGTTTCAATAATAAAAGCATATCATTCATTTTTATTATACTGTCGCCCCACTGCCTCCCACGCGCTGTCCATCCAGCTTGTGCCATATGAATATGCATACTTATTTATGCCCACGCACACACAGTCTAGTCCGTCCGTCCACTCGACGAAGCAACACTAACGTTCTGTATACGTAAATATATTTATATGTAATATACATTTTGTATTTAAGCATCATTAATTATTTAGAAAAACAGTCGGAAGTAAATGCTCTATAACGGTAATTGAGACATTTTCAATATGTGTGCGTGGGCAAAAAGCCCGAAATCATTTTATGCGCCCATTGTCAGGCCATGAATTTATATTGCGCTTTGTAATATGCTCTCACTCTGCTAGTGTGTGTGTGTGTAATTACATGTGTACATGTGTATTTGCTAACGAGTGTCAACAGCAAATTTAAAACAGTTAATTATGATATGTAGCTGCAGCTGTGCGGCATTTAAGTCAATAAATTGCCTAAGCAGCCGATTGAAAGGCAAACGGCAAACAGTTAAAATATTCCCAATTTAATAGCTTCATAAATTAATATTTTATGCTAAGTAATAGAATCATTTTCTAATCAGTTAACATAACTATAATAGTTGAGTATATTTTGTTGATTGATTTTCTGAGGAATTTAGTAGTTTTATCAAGTTAACAACGAGAAATCGAAAACTTGTGATAACATTGCTTATAGACAGACTAATGATAATGATATTGCCAATAATAATAATAGCTAGTGGGATGGGCTAACTTCGACAACGAAGAAGTTAGATAATATCCTTGTAATTGTAGAGGATATAAGTATTGTTTTTCCGATTTGCCGAGACGATATGTAACATTGTAGAAGATACAGTTTTTACCGCTTTGCCTCGCCCCTAAGAAGCGGATCTATAACAGTAATATATAACAGTAACCTATATGTCACATTTTCGGGCTTTAGCTGTTCAACTTTAGAAGATATAGTTTTTTCAAATTTGCCACGCCTCAAAGAGGCGGATGTATTTAAAATTTTTCAATTTTGTCGAAACAGTTGAGCTTAAGGTATTTGTTAATTTTGGGGTCTCTATATGGGAAATTGTAGAAGATAAAATTTTTAACGATTTGGCACACCACTAATGGGCGTAGCTTTATATACAACATATTTTTGTACAGAGGTGGTTCGTACAAATAAATGTTTTAAGTTTCAAGACTCTGGCTCTAAGAATGCCCAAAATATTAGGGGATTTATGTTAAACACTAGATAGACTTCCCGTTTTGACACGACCCTAGTTTGCGTGGATATATAACTTTTAATATTATCTTAAGGAGAGGTTAACAGTAGACTACTTGCCAAATTTGGATGTTCTAGCTCTTACTATATATATACTTTATATGTTCGGAGATGCTTCCTTCTGTGCGTTGCAAACTTCTGGCCAAACTTAATATACTCTCTTTACAAGGGAATAATAATTTAAGTTCATATAATCGAGAGAATAGTTACGAATGCTGTAAATTAGTTAACTGTTCTGATTTCGACCCTTTAACAATTTATCACTTCAATGCAAACATTTGTTAGTCAAGTTTGTGGGGCTTTATTTTCGTTACAAGTTTTTCAAATTTAGCTTTGAAATTCTATTACAAAAAGAGTTTGTTGCAATCGCATTGTATGCTTAAATGAAGTTTCCCATATTTTTTGGCACATTATTATTTTGTTTTTGTTCAGCAAAAGTCAGTAATTGTCAAATTTTTGCCGTTTGCGAAGAGGTAAAAATGAAAAGCCGTTAGACACGTACACAAAAAAACACACACACACAAGCGCTCACAAATATATATGTGTGCATATATACATATATTGTTCATATTATGGTTTTCTGCACAAAATATATTTTGTAACATTTGTTGTTGTTGTTGCGTTGCAGGATTTGTTGTTGTTCTAGTTGTCAACGGGCGGAGGGTTTTTGTGATTTTGTGATGTGAACTGCCGCACGCCGGTTATGTTTCACAGAGCTTATCAAATGGGCGGTGCCAGCAGCACACCACACCACATTGCACCACACCGCACCGGACAGTGAGCGGTTGTGCAGTGGTTGTGTCTATTTGTTGTCTATTTGTGCATAAATTTACGCATATGTATTTTTAATGCTCCGCTCGACTGACATCGACTGTCAGCATTATTTTCTGTGTAAATTTTTAGCCATTATTTTCATGCACTTTAACAATTGAGGATTTAAGCTTTTTGGCAATATAATGCAATATTTGGTAAATATTATATAGGCTCCTTTATATTGCTATAGGCTTTTCTATTTTTATAAGTACTTAAATTTAGCAGTCTTTAGGTATTAGTATTGATCGATGAGCATTAGAGATGGGCGTCGGGATCGGAATTTTCCGAAACTATTTTCGGTATCTGGCGGGTTGGGAAACATTTTAAAAAAGGACGGGACGATCGGATACCTGCTGGGTCATGAGATCATGGTAAGAAATTCTAGAGATATGCTCCGAGATGGCGGCATATCAGAGATACCCGTTCCCGACGCCACCTCTGCTCATAAGCATATATCTAGAATCTCTTACTATGACACCTTGATGTAAGGATGAAGCACTTATCCGACCGTCTTGCAATTTTGTAGAATCTTTCCCAACAAGCCCGAAAATAGTTTCCGAAAATCCCGATCCCGACGCCCATCTCTAATCAACATGTTGTCCATATGGTAGTTACAGAAGATCTGTGCTCTCTCAAGTGTGCTCTGATCAGGTTGTCTATATAGTACTTGTTGGAGATCTATATATAGTTGTTATAGAAGACCAGTGCTCTCTCAGGTGTGCTCTGATGATCTATACCCTGATGACATTAAAAACTGATCACTTTATATGCTGTTATCTTTTATTTTGGCCCTTTTTAGAAAAGTTGTAATAGAATTCTCAACTAGTTATAGCTTAGCAAGAGTAGTAAGGCAAGATGAAATATTTGTTCATAGTAAAGTCTGCTGATGTTAGAATCGGGAGCTTCTGGACAACAAGAACTTGTTTTTTATATATATTAAATTATTATACCTTATTATTTTTGATTCATGACTCATGCCTGAAAAGCCTAACAAAAGTTTCTTAATGTAGTTTCTTATGTAGTATATATGTTATTTTAAGAAACATTTCCCCTCCTTGTAAGTTTATCTTAATGCTAGAGTAGTGTCTTGATGAATTGTCTTTTTTCTATTATAAATCCAATCTTTAAATAAAGTATTTTTATATCCAAATATACTCACAGCGTATTCGCAGATTGACCAGCGCACTCTGGGTCTCGCCGCGATCATTGGCCGCCGAGCAGGAGTAGTAGCCGGAATGGACGCGACCCACACGCTGCAGCACCAGGCTGCGCGTGGAGATGATGATGCCCCAGGATACGTTCTGTGTAACGGGCAGACCCTGCAAGAGTTGGCAGCCATTTAGCAGATGTTTGCCAGATAATATTTATGGCTAAGACTTACGTCGTGCGACCAGGTAATGCGATGCTCCTTGGGATTCGCCTTGATGTGACACTCGAAATAGACGTCGTCGCCCTCCTTAATGTCGTCCGGTCGCAGTGTGGAGCCCAGGGACAGGGTGACCTGTGGCGGATCTGTAAGTCGTTGAGATAAAACCAATTTTGTATTAATTTCACAATTAACGCAAATTTTAATTGCAATTTTTAATAAGCATATTTGTTGTTTTCGTTTTTTCATTGTCGCTGGCTGCAAATTAAAATGTCTTTGGCGCGGTTGTGCGTTGGGCGTTTTTTTTATACCACGGGCCGCCGTGATATAAAATATAAAATCGAAAAATATTATAGCATAATAAAATGGGGAATTGAATGGGCCGCGATGCGCCAAGGAACGACCATAAAAGTTAACAGCGCGTCTGTTGAACCGCTTTATAAGCCGGGTTAACCCTGAACGCGGCCCCACCGACCAATGGGTATGACAAAATTTTAAATTAAAATTGTTGCCGTTACGCAGTGCTATGCTGTGTGTGTTGGTGTGTGTGTGTGGGTGCTAGCACAAATACCGATGATGGATTACATAAAAAAATTTAGTGCAGTTTTATTTTTATAACATAATGATTATTTATCGAAGGTGGAATCCATGGCAAGGTTATATGGATATAGTGTGAGTGTAAGGACTGTAAAACTCTGCCTGGTTTAATAAATTTCTGTATGCATAAATTTGTAACGTATGGCAAAGTTTTAAGTGCTTAAATCAAACACTTTCCACTTTAAAGGAGGGTACTAAATATACTCTTTTCAACTTGTGATAGAGCATTAAAATTTGTTGATCCATCTTGTTAAATCAAACGAAAGATTGCGCCGGGAGATTGAGTTTAAATTGAGATACTTTTGAGACCCTATTTGATAATTTTCCTACATCTGCATTTAAGTATTTTACCTATTCGACAAATTTCTGCATAACAATGATTTTTCCTTAAGTAATTTAATATTAAAACTCAGCTAAACTATATTACATTTTTTATAGCTATTTCTGCCGAGGGAAGAGCTTAGCTCCAACAGCTTTTCAATCCTTTTCCATGCCATGCATCACGTTCTCTTAATTTCTTGTTGCTTTAAGTCAGCGCTCACTGTTAATACTCGTTCAGAAAGTGAAAAGAGTGTTTCAGTTGTTGAGCAATGTCTCGAGTCTATGTTTCTCATAAATTTGTTGAGATTTTTTTGAATTTGATAACTGGGGGCGTGGCCAATCGGGAAGAATCAGCTATACTGAAGAAACTTTGCATTTGGTATATGTATTAGAGATGGGTGTGGGTATCGGGATTTTCAGCACTCGAAATTGTCGGTATCTGGCGGGCTGGGAAAGATTTTAAAAAAGTCCGTGACGATCGGATACGTTCTTGGTCATGAGATCATGGTAAAGAATTCTAGATATATGCTCTGAGATGGTGGCATTTCAGAGATACCCGTTCGGGACCCGCGTCGATCCCGACGCCCACCTCTGTTCATAAGCATATCTCTAGAATCTCTTACTATGCCACCTTGATGTAAGGATGAAGCACTTATCCGACCGTCCTGTAATTTTTTAGAATCTTTCCCAACAAGCTCGAAAATTTTTTCGGGACAATTTCGGGTTGTTACATAGCATACATAGCAAATCGTTTAAGAATGTTTCTTCAACAGTTTTAAAGCTAGAATGTTCTCTAAACATCTACCAAGTTTATGTATCTACGCTCACTGGGATAGCCAAAAATCTATGTTACTATATAGTCTAAGGAATAAATTCTATTATATTTTGTGATTGCCATATCGAGAATTACTGTATAGTATTTGATATACATTTTATTTTGAACACTATTAGATATAGTGACTTGATTTTGAAAATATATATACATTTGAATCCCGATAATTCAAAATGGCAAGCGGATTAAATTTTTTTACGAATTACACAGAAGTTCGAACGAATTTATTCAAGGAAACAGAATTTTTTTCGAATTATTGAGATTTTTGATTTAGCGGACGACGATTTATCGGGATTCGACTGCATTTAGAGCTGGGATCAGTAAATTTTGCAGCTTTATTTATTCTACTGATAGTTATATATATTATATAGAACATCTATTTTATGCTGCTTTATGAAACGTAAGCGAGTATTATGTAGTCGGTTGCACTCGTCTGCAACGTTCTTACTTTCTTTCAATTATTTATAAGTTGGCTTTGCATATATGTGGCGGATGCTCCGTGCGGTCGACTTTAAAATTCAATAAATTTATGATTATCTTTGCTCGCTCGCAAATAACGTGGAAAGCGAATCTAAGTGACAAAAAGTGGAGAATGCCGGAAAACTAGAGGCCCAATCTGCGGATCTTTGGAAAGGGACAAATTTTCTTTTATTTCATTTTTATGGCTACACAAAACTGCAAAAAAAACACACACACACTCACACACTTCTGACCTTTTGCTGAAACTTTGGGCGGTTGGGATAGGGTGTGTTGTTTTATTTCTTTGAATTGTTGAAATTGATAATCATATAAAGTAAAATTTATGGCGTTCTGTTGGCGGGGGGCGAGGTAGGGAGGCGTCTGTCTGGTATTTTATGGCCTCGCTAAAAGTCGAGAATGTAAATATTGACATATGAGCAGCAACTGAACAAATAATGTTACATAATTTAGACTTATTTGCGACGGAAACTTTGATTTGTGCAGCGCCAGCTATATTTATGGAAATTAAAATGGGGTTTCCCCCACTCACTTTGCAATATAAAAATAAATATATATATATATGTATGAAAGACTTACATATGACATTCAGCATGAGCGAATCCTCGATGGCTGAGTTTTGTAGTCGAGGATTTGAGCCCTCACATTTGAGCATAGTGCCATCGTCTTCGGGCTGCGGATAAAATGACAAAGTGGATAGGACGCGTCCATTGCCCTGGCTCGTTGACAGCTACGCAAGGGAGATATTTGTCGCACCCGAGAGTGAAATCGATTAGAAAAGTGGTCACAAGTGCATGGATATCAAAATGTCAATGGCAAGTCACAAATATGACAGTTGGATTTTTGTTAGTTCAAGCTGCAATCGGCTTACCGTGCCACGTTTGAAGGGTCGATTATTTTGTGTCCATCTGATTTCCGTATCCGGCACCGAGCCGGCCACAATGCAGGTGAGATTATATTGCGTGCTCGACGAGAACACCTTCAACTTGTTCGTCAAATTGACCGATGTGGGCTTCACTGCAAGTACAGTTGAGTACAGTTGAGTATATGTATAGAGAGAGATAATATCAAATTACAGTTGGCAGTCAGACTTACATAACATCTCAATGCGTATGCTACGCTCCACAGGTGCCACCAGCTTCGTGTTTGATGCCTGACAGCGATATGTGTTGTTGAGTGCCGCACGCGTTATTTGCGGCACCTCCAGTCGATTAACAGTTACATGACGGCCCATCGATATGCCGCTGCCAGCCTCCAGCGTCCTCGAACCATTCAGCCATGTGACAGTGGGCTCTGGCCGACCTATGGATACGAATTCGAATACAAAATTATGCAAATTATGGAGACTGGCAAATCTAGAGACTAGACACACACACACACACACACACACACACAATCATTCCGTAAATGAATATTTAATGGAAATATCAATTTTTTATTTTTGATTTGTTTGCTGCTAACAAAGTTTTGGGTCATGCATTATTAACTCGCAACTAACTTATTAGGCAGCCGTCGAGCTGCATTTGGAAAATTTATGACCGAAAAGAACTTTACACATTTTAATGATAATGCGCATTTAGCAGTGTGTACCCAAGGCTTTTAAAAAAGGCTTAGCCAGCTTAACTAGCAAAGTTGCGGAGCCCATCCAGCAGCTGTACGAGCGCTGACCCCATCAGCTCCCCAAACTTCGGATAGACAAACGCCAAAGCCTGAATGTTAAATAAGCCGAAAAAAAGTGGGTGGGCGCATTGCCATTCCGAATTGGGAGGTCCACAAAAAACACACTGAGTGCATACATTAAAAAAAACCTTAACTATTTACATAAAAGACTTCGATATATTTTAAAAATATTAAATATATATTAATTTTAAAGCCAGTTTATGTATATTGAGCTGATTTACTTAATTTAACTCTTACAATGCTCTGGGAAATTTGATAATTAAACTAACATTAACTAAAATACATTTTTTTTTATTTCCTTTTCATTTGCTGATATGCAAAGGCGTAAAGGAAGTTCTCATATATTAATTAAAACCACATTATTATCGTGCCTTACTATTAATTATTTTTAGATATCTTTAAATAGATTTTTAATTAATATGTTCTTGTGCTTTTCGCTCTTATTTTATTATTAACTTTTCCTAATTACAAAAAGTCATTGAATAGTCGCAGGAAACATGAAAATGGTTTATTTTTGTTGATGGTTCTTAAATACCCTATCGAAAAGATATAGTATATATACCAATAATTACTATGTCACCTGTAAGATATGGTAAGTTGATTAAACAGATGTGAATATATTTACTGCCTGCCTTAATATCTTGATTAGTTTCCTATAATCAAACATACCTATATATATAGTCTGTCAAAACTAATAATAAGGCAACAAATATATCTTCTTTATAACTATCGAGCTATAGCTAACAATGGTTTATTTATTATCTCTGACTTTAGTATTATTTAATTCAGATTTAGTTTCCCATAATTCCTGATTAATATTAAGGCGTATAAATTGTATTCAATATCAATTTTATAGATATAATTAGTGTGTTTGTAATCTGCTTTTATGTTATCTCGCCGAAAAGCTGCTTTCTTTAATTTCACTCTCCCTTTCATTGGGAAAAAGTAATCGAAATTCTCGAACCTTTTCTTTTCGACGTTTCTCTTTACGTTTGGAGCCCTTCAGTAAAAGCATTTCATCCGCTGGCTCACATATCAAATGCACAAAATATTTTTAATCCGTTTAAGTGCCTCGCAACGTTAGCTCTGTGAAGCACTGGAGAAGGGGTGCCTGGAGGGGGTGCTGCTGCTGACTGCAGCTTGGCCATTAAGTCAGCCAAGTGAATGTGGCGGAAATGAGCAACAATAGCAACAAGCGAACGAGAGAGGTTCGAGTTAAAGCGGGGCAGCAACACAAGTAGCAAGTGGCAAGCAGCAAGTAGCTGATAGTTGAGTGCGTGTGTGTGTGTGTGTGTGAATGGGGAATTTGGTGCCCAAATGTTTGCTGATTGCAAAGGATACGCAGCGAGGACATTGGCGACAATAAGCCAAGTCAAGACAGGACACACACATACAGACAATGGCTATGAATGTGGCTCGAAAAGTATGCAGGGATAATAGACAAATAACAGTTGCCTTGTGGCATTTAGCTGCTCGCATTATACTCTCTCGCATGTGTGTGACCAATCCCTCGCCCCAACTCCTCCGAGCCCCTGGTAATCCCATCAGTAATGAAGACAGCGCGCTGCTAAGCCATACTTAAGGTTGTCGACAATTGGTTGGCTTCTGGCTGCTGTATGGCTCCATGGTGGTTCAGCTGGACGCACCACCAAAAATTATGCATAGCTGTCTGGCCATAAAATTTGCCGAGGGCTCTACTGTATGGAGATCGGGTTTTTATGCGTGCGCTTAGATTAGCTTTTTATTGCTGGTATTAATTGCTATTAGTCGAAGTTAATAAAGTTGATAAAGCAATTTGGCATTTGGCGTTTATGGAGCGCCCAGCTGGGCTATGATTAGTGTGCGCCAGCCATAAAAACCGCATCAAGATTTGCATGCGCTCGACTCCCTACCCGCTCCCTAAGCTTTAGCAGCATGTGGCGCCTAGCAGCAAATATTAGTTAATTTGGCTAAGCGCTCAGCGGTGGCAGGTGGAGAATGAAATATGCATTTGCTGGCTGCCAGCTGCGCCTGGCTGGCAACAAAATGTTGCATACAAATCACAGTCGTGTTGCGTCAAGGCGTCACACAGCAGGTGTCAAAATAGCAAATGTCGTCAGAGTTGTTGGAGAGTCCTTGCCAGTTACTCTCACCTAGCTACCCTTAGCTCGGTACGCTGCGGCTAATCAAAGCAGCTGGCGGTACGGTTTGAGTACGTGACGCATTGCCAAAAGCAAAACAAACCGCACGGTAGCAAATGCCAAAGCAGAAACGAAATCCTTTGCATGCAGAGTTCCGCACGTAAACAGCAGCAGGGGCAGAAACTGATGCTGGAGCTAGCTGCGTGTTACATTCAGTTGCACAAAGCCGGAGCCAACTATTTGAGTAGTTCAAAGCGAGCAGGATTTGTGGGGCACTGCTGCGGATGCACTGACAGAAAAGCTGCAGTGCTTTGGCACGCAAGTCAAATACAAACTTTGTCAATATCTAGCAAATAACTTGTCTCAATAATATCCAACTTGTCAAATATAAGACTTCAAGGCAACAGGAAGCTTGCATAGTTGCAAATCATAAATTATAAATATTTTCAATCAGAGTGAACAGTTGAGATGACTTTGGCTAGACTTAAGAATTTCTGGCTTTACTGCTATATTTTCAAATATATTCATATGTTTATATTTGTCACGAAGAGTAGTAGCACAACGAAGTGGCAACGCCATACCACAGAGTTGCAGAGTGCAGTGGTGGCTGATCGATAGATCGATAGATGAATATAAGCGGAAATATAGCAGGAAAAATATAAGCAGAAAAATTATAAAACAATATTTTTCTCTCTCTGTATTCTCTGTGAATGTAGCTAGTCAAAATCCTTAAAGGAAACCCAATCATCAGGTATCAGCTGTCATACGGGGCGTATGCGCAATGGCAGTTGATTAAATAACAAATTGATTAAATTGCAGTGCACCAAACAGCATCTACATTAGCTTTGCTTGAAATCAAGTCCACATAGAGAGCAACCGCCCTTTAGCAAACTGTAAAATTTCAGTCTGCAGTTCGTCTGGTCGACCGAAAATATTGTTGTCACAAAGTTAATGATTTATAATGGTCGTGTCAGGGGCAGTCACCGAGTCGTTGCCGGCGAAGCGGCAAAGCTTCAACTGGAGCCCGGCAGGAGCAGCTTTAGCGAAGCGTGCAACTTGTACAAATTTTTCACACTTGCTCGCAAAGAGTGTAAGTATGAAAAAAAAAAGAAAAATGAAAACTTGGACGCTCAGTTGCTTCACCTTGGGGACCTTTTTAAAGATTTACGATGCCGCATATGCCTACAGGTCATACGCTGCGACAAAAGCCAGACGCTGAAAATTGTTGCATTTTTCAAAGTAAAGTGGCAATGACAGCCGCAGCAGCCGCAACATCAGCCGCAGCCGTAGCCAGTTGCTGCCACAGCCGACCGACCGGCCAACTGTCTAGCTGGCTGGCTGGCTGGCTCGGCCTCGGCGTCGTCCTCGTCGACAGTGTCACCGCAGACACTGACATACATTTATTTTTATTATTTACGACGACTTAGGCTATGCTTCGACTGAGTCTCAACCTCGGCTTTGGGCCCGGGGCCGGCGTGTGTGCGTGCCTATCTGCTGTGCCACATCTTTAATTCTTTAAATAGACTCACGGCCGGGCAACATTGGGGCAATGTTGCGTGTGGCATTGCTTGTCATCCTTGCCTGATAGCCTTTTGTCTGAGTGCTACATTTAAGTAGCTGCCTGTACATGTGTGTGCCCGTGTGTATGTGTGTGTCGCGTCTGTGTCGTTTATCATGATTTACTTACCGCCACGCACTTCACATGTCAACACAATATTATCGCCCTCGAGCAATGGACCGACAGCGCCAGCAACATCTCGGCCCGAGGCATCGTACACGAGTATTTGATGCGGAGGAACTGTGGAAAGTGTAGATAGGTTGCCCTTTAATACCCCCGCATTATATTGCATTCACTCCTTGCTGCCAGCTTACCAATAACCGTTAAATTAATTCTATGATTGCGCGTGGGCGAGTTCTGAAAGTCCACGCGACAGCGATAAACCTGTTGACGAAAGTCAAAAACAACATTTAATATTGCATTAGAGTTGACTACAAGCAAAAGCAAGTCGGATGCAACCGACTGCATCATACTCGTTCACAGGTAAAAAACAGCTGCTTAGAATTTGGCGACTCTTGCTCTGAGACTGTAGAAGAAAGAGTTTCCTCAGATTTGTAGATGTTGGATGTTTTTTTGAGTTGGGTATACCAAGGTAAATGTTCCGGGTTTTATCTTCCATAGAGAGATAAGAGGTTCGTTCATATTTGTCGTCTTTTCCTCACTGAAGAAATTTGTATGTTCCAAATTAAGTCTATAGCTAATAGGTAAGCTCACAAAAGATTCTTTTTTAAAAACCAATATACTCTATTTTACTTTGTGAACGAGCATAATAAGAGTACTTTATGTGCAATGGGTAGTACTTACGCCCTCATCATCCAGCTGTATATTTTCCACAGATAATTTCGCTGGCTGCTGTCCGGTAACAAAATACGCTCGTGGCCCAAATGAGTTGGTATCTGACCAGTAGAGCGCCTTCTCAAAGGGGCGGCCGCGCACATCAAAGCTGCAGGAAGTAAAAGAAAACGCAAAAGGCAAAGGTATAAATATGAATAATGCTCTTTAGAATAATTATATATACTATACTATATAGTATATATATCCATAAGTATGTATTGCTTTTAGTCTTGAATTTATTCATACCTATTCATTGTGTTGGCAGGGTATATATAATGTTTTCTGTGCAATTGAATGTCAAAGTTAGAGTGAGGCTTTTACGAAGTCAGTAAATAGATGTGTTCCTGATTATCTTAAAGACTTACAGACTACGCTATTTGCAGATAAAGTTTATTTCAAATTATTTATAAGTAGCAATATTGCTAGAAAAATAGATAAGTTTCGATATGTATTTTCAGACTTTTTACTCAATATTTTCTAGTTTATAAATATATATAGATAAACCAAATATATGGTTTATTTTTATATATAAGAGATATTTAAAACGTAATCACTCTTTAGACATGTTTTCTCTAAAGGCCTCCTTAAAGATAAGATCATAAAAAAGGGAAGTTAAGCAAGGTTGTGAGCTCCGTAGTTCTTGGCTGGTGTAGAAAAAAATGGTATAAACTTAAAAGTACTTAATTTATGTATAATAGAAGCACATATTAAAAATCAAATTTAACAATTATAAATTTAAAATAAAATTGCCTGCCAATAAATAGATATTTTGAATTGCTTGACAAAGGATCTTCATAGTATTTTTTAAAATAAAGTATTTTGTATTCCCTTCATAATGAAGATTAAAAATATGATTCGAGTACTAAATATCTAGAGTCTTCTAATAGATTTTGCATATGGATAAAGAAATTGTATCTTTGTTTCATCAAAATGAACTTAAGAAAAGATAGAAAAACCCGTAAAATACGTATACGTAATTTTTAAGTTTACAGAAAGACAATTTCAATAAAATGTTTGCTGTTACACTTGCTACTACAGCAACTGTTATTGACTCTTTACTGGTGCCTATTATAGGGCCTACTCAATGATAAAAATGCCTCCTCAATTTGGCACATTTTTCAATTTAAACGTTTTGGTAACTGCGGCATTCGCTGATAGGGTGCCATCAAAGTTGCTCTACTCAGCTCCTGCGTGGCGGTGCTAGGCCAATAAAACGGATCGTTAGAAAATGTGGAAAAGTGGCTGCGGCTTTTAGGGGTGTCGGGGTGTTGTCTGAAATTTCACGCGTCTACAAAATGACCCTTTTCCTGTGGGGTCTGGCTGACCGAAACCTTTGAGCATAAATTTGCACGCAACTAATTTCTTCCGTTTCGCATTATTTTCGCAGCTCGAGCTGCGGCAAACGTTTGCAATTTTGCGCATTAAAAAGCCTGACGTGCTATCTTTGGCGCTTTCTTATTTTTTTCCTCGTTTTTTTATTGTATTTGTTAATGTCCGTCCAAGCGGCTGGGCAGCACTGCCCCAAGCACCCACCCAACCCCACAGCCCAGGTCGCGCCGAGTGCCGCAAATGACTTGGCAAAAGCAAAGACAGGACCTGGCATACGAACAGACAGCACAAGTTGTATGTCCTTTTGTTGTTTCCGTTGTTGTCGCCATTTGTGTTGCTGTTGTTGCTATTGTTGCCCTCTTGCTTTTGCTGCGCTTGCGGTTAGTCGAGCGGTTTGTCATTGTGCCCGCCTGCCATCCAGCCAGCTAGCAGAGTATTGTTTGCGCCTTTAAGTGGTTTTTTATCATTTTGCCGCTGACACAATTTATATCCGGTGCTCATATTTCTTATGCTTATCACTAGCCCTCTTTGCCCCCCCCATTCTTGCTTGCCGCCCTCTGCATGGCCACGCCCACGGCAACACCTTATGCATGTGTTGACCAGGCAGACATTTCTAATTATTGTTGAAATGCAGTAACCCATGCGGCGCATAAATTACGCACCCAAAAGCCGGGCTTAAGCCTCTTTCTGGGCCAGAGCACGTTCCCTAATTAGCTTAATTAAATATATATGCGCGAATATGTAAACAAAAGACGATTTACGCACTCTACAGCGGAATTTTCTTTTTTTTTTTAATATAACAAAACCAAATGTGAGAAATGATCGACTTGGAGATGATCTGTTTTTGATTTTAGAATACAAGTAATTCTAGATTCTATTTAGAATATAAATTTGTTTTTGGTAATAAGTGAATAAAATACATATTATAATTATATATATTTTTAGAGAAAGACAGCGAGCGGGGAAAGAGATTCCAGAAGACAGAAATGGTCTCAATATACCTCTTTATATTTCTGATAATAAGTAAAAGGTTTTTATAATAAATATAATTATTTGAAGAAATTAGTTCATGTAATATTAAAGACGAAGAGAGAGAGAGAGAGAGAGAGCGGGTTATAATTTTTGGACAGAAAAATAGAGAAAGGTTTCTTAATACAGAGACATTAATGGGAGAGATCTTTATATGAGATAGAGAGTGAGAGAGCGATAAGAAGAGAGTGAAAGAGAAAGTTTGAGATAGAGAAGGAGATAGAGAGATACATGAAGTGAGATTAAAAGAGAGGCAGAGTGAGAGGAAAAGACTGAGATAAATAAGGTAGCAAAAGTCTGAGTGAGAGGGAGAATTAGAAAGAGACTATATGAGAGAGACAGAGAGAGAGAGTAAATTAGAGAGAAGGAGTGAGAGAGAGAGAGAGAGCAATAAAAATAGATAGAGAGAGAGACATATATATATATATATATATATATATCTCTATATATATATATATATACAGAGAGAGCGAGAGCGAGGGAGAGAAAGAGAGAGAGAGAGACAGAGAGAGAGAGAGAGAGAGAGAGAGAGAGACAGAGACTGAGAGTGAGGGGGCGAATGAGAGAGAGACATAGAGAGAGTGTGTGAGCGAGACAGACAAAGTGAAATAGAGACTAGGAGTGGGAGAGGCAGAGGGAGAGAGAAATTAGAATTAGAATTAGAGAGTGAGAGAAAGAGAAAGAAGAGGAAGAATTTATGACGAACACTAGAAGGGCGATTATTCATAAAATATAGCTAACTATAAGAACTAGAGGTTTATGGGCATCCATATTAAGAAACAATATTTCTTAATATTCTTCGTAAATAAGATTGTATATTATGAGAGATAAAACTTCAATCGCTTGCTGCCTTGCACAATTGTAATATTAACAACTACTTGAATGAAAATGTACAGGGTATACAAAGTAGTTTTAAACGCAGCATTTGGGGTCCTCAGTTGTCGCTGCTGATTTTAATTTGGCGTCTACGCAAACAATAGAGAAACGCCGACTAGTCAACAAAGGAGAACAACAGCAGCGATAAGGCAAGGTGCGGATTGCCCTGTGAAGAAAGAGCCCAACAGGCAATACTGTCCTCTGCCGTCCTACAGCCTGGCTGGGCATGACCCAGCCTAGCCGCTGTTGACGTTGTGTTTTCTTCGTTGTTGGCCTTAGGAAACAATAATGCCAAGTTTGCACAATGAGCAAAAAGAAAAATGAAAATGAAAAATAAAAGAACAGAACGGAGAAAGAAAACGTTCTGCCAAAATGCTCGAGCAGTAAAAATTGTAAAGAAAATGGCGACCAAAAGGAAAAAAGAAAATAGAAGTGGGGCAAGCGCCGAGCTGGCAGGAAAAACGTAGACACGACAACATTGTGGCAGTTGCAGAAATGTTGACTGTCGTCGGTTGTGGCCAAGTGCCCGAGTGGGCGGACGTCCGCGTGTCTGTCCAATTTTTTTTTGAAGAGTTTGCCTAGGGTCCAACCTCAGCTCAGACTGATGCTCGTTCATTTCTTTTGTCTGAAGCCCCTCTTTCCTCCGCTCTCTCTCTCTCTCTTGCAATCTTTCTGGTTTTGGCAACAATTAGTTGAGTTTTATTTATTTTGCGTTAATTGGTAGCACTTTATCTTCTACTCGAATGAATGAGCCACGTTATTTAAACAAAACGAGCGCGCAAATCCCTCGAAGACCTTCTGGACAAGGTTTGGTAATTACGTTTTTTCTCCTTTTTTATTTGGCAACGCCCAAGTTCTAAGCGCATATGTTGGTGGCCACGCTCCCTACCTTAATCCAATATGTGTGTGTGAGTGTGTGTGTGTGTGCGTGTATATGTAAAGGGCCTTCTCATATTGCCATTTAATGTTTTTGCCTCTTTATTTTGCAACGCTTACGAAATGCTATTCAAAAAAATTGCAAAAGGGCTGTAGGGGACGCTGAGGAAACGCTACGAAATAAGGGTCCAAAAACTTTTAACTCCACATATATTTATATGTATATATGTGTGTGTGTGTGTGTGTGTGTGTGTTGATGACGCTGACAATAACCATTGAATAATTTTATGACAATATGTGTCAGAGCGTGTCCCTGTCCCGTATCCTGGCTGCTTCGTGTGGCTGATGGCACTTTTTTTTTGACAGTTTAAACACATGTACCCCAGCTCCCAGAACATGGGGGCCCAAAAACAAAACAGGAAGAAAAAACTGTTGACTTCAATTATGCAGCGCCAGACAAAAGTCGGTAAACTATGAGGGCATACAAAGGCCCTCAGCAAATAGGGGAAAATGTTTTTGTGGCAACTTTCGCCATATTAGGCAGGTGGCAATTGCTTGGCCTAACGTCTGCCAGCCCCTATCAAATTTATAGAAAAAACAAAAACAAACAAAAGTAGAGTAAGATAAAGTAAGGGCAGGAGCGACTGTAACTGATGCGCCAAAAAGTATGCAATGGAAGTCGACGAAACTCGCAACAAATTTTAAATTGGTTCGCGTTACCAAAAAAACGCGAGAAGAGAAGAGAAAAAGCAGTAAAACAAACGCAGAACGCTGCGAGAAATATGAATGAAAAAAGAGCTGTTCACGCCCTCATACACAATACACAATGCACACACACAGTCACACAGAGACTCACACATACACACATAGATGCGTATGCAAATGGTTTTACTGGCCCTTTTGTTTTTTTTTTTTACTTTTTGGTTCTTTCTGCCATGTGTATTGGTATTATTATGGAGCCATGCTGTGTAATATCTGTAAATTTCTTTTGTTATTGCCAACAACAGTTTTCCCCAATTTTTGGCCCCTCCCCCAGCATCCCACTCGCAGTGTTGACATTTGTTGGCATCATTCCGCACATTGTTGCCGCTGGTGCTTTTTGTTTTGTTTACTTTTCGCTGACTCTTCTTCTTTGGTTTTACTATATAATTTGTAGCATATGAATATATGAAAACGAAGAACAAAAAAAAATACACACACACACACACACACACTCACATATATAAAACGTAAAGTCCTCCATGATGGCCAAGTTCAAATTTATGCAGTGTTGCCCAATAAATTCGGCAATAAATTCAAAATAAAACTTTCATCTTGCTACGTTGCCCATTTTTCTTGCCTGCCTGCCTCTTGTTGTTGTTGTTCTTGTTGATTGTTGATTTTCGCCAAAAGTTGAGCTTAATCCAAAGAAATGAATTCATATTGTTGTAAAGGTTTTTCACTGGTTTTCAGTTTTGTTTAGCTGAATTATTAGGTTTTTCTTCTATTCCGTTTTTGGTTAGATTGCTGTTTTTATAACTAGAGATAAAACCGTAAAGCCCTTTACAGTCTATGCAGAATTTTGTAGTTAGTTTATACAATATGTTATGCTTCGAAATTCGAAGTGCGAAGTAAATATATTTGAAGCTAATCTGTTTATATATATAATCTTGTTACTTATTATACTTATGTCACCGCTTCAAATTAATTTAATGCTTCTTTTTACATCGCGGCAACTTTATTCTTTTCTATCGATCAGCCACCACTGCACTTCTTCATTGTATGCAACCGTGTGGTATGGCGTTGCCACCTCGTTGTGCTGCTACTCTTCGTTACATATAAATCTGTCTTCTGAAACTATATATCTTTAACTGAACTTAAATACAAGCTTAATTTTTTTAAGAATTAAAATCGCCTTTCAAAAAAGTTACTGATGAGCTCGTCTTCCGATTGATCCAAAAAAGTTTTTCAAATTACAAAATGCAAGTTAATCGCTCGAGTACTTCACAAGCACTACTTGCTTACAACGATTAAGCCGGACTTAAAAAATGTAAAACAATAGAGCATCGTTTGTTGGGACCACAGAAGCCCATTAGGAAATTTGAATAGAGTAGATTGTAAGCATTTCGTGGTCGCAATGGCAATAGATGAAATGCATTAATGTCGACTCAAAGTTTAGTGGCTGAAAATCGATTTGCATGCGCACTGTGCATTTCCGTAGTTCACACATACACACACACACAGACGCACACATGCGGCGACTTAATTACAGTTTTAAATAACCCATCTAACTGGAATTTGCGCCAAGTGCGGCACAGTTGCAATTGCCGCTGGCTGTGCCGCACTGTTGCTGTTGCCGCCACTCGTAAAGCCCCCGAAAATGCACTCGAGTTAATTGCCATTGGCTCGACTTTTGGCCAAGTTAGCAAGTCCTACGGGCTGCTGCTGCTGCTGCTGGTGGATTTTATTGCCAGCCATTTTGAATACCATTTCGTGGTTTATTACTTTTGTGGCCGGCAGATTCTCAAGTAGAGCGCCAAGTGCACGGCACACACACACAGACACACATACAGAGAGAGAATGGAGTGAATGCACTTTCGATTGCCACACCGTCTGAATGCGAACTATATATGTATGTATGTACATGTGTGTATATTTGTATTTATGGGCCAGTGGCCAGCGCTGACGATTATGGCAGTTAGCGTGGGCCGTAACATGGATTATGGCTGCCTTTTGACAGCCACAACAGCCGTTTGGGCCAACACGCACAGCTGCCGTTTGGCAGTGCAGCAAATTTCATTATTTAAGCCCCATCAACCACCCACGCTCCACCATGCCGCCGCCTGGCAACCAAGCTGGCTTTAAAAATCAATTAACCTTGATTGCGGCCATACTCAATATGTTCTCTCTCTTTTTTTTTATGGTTGCCAACGAGCGAGCCACACAGCTCAGGCCAACATTGTCTTTGCCCTTTGTTCTTGTTTATTATTCCGGCTTTGTTGCTGTTGTTGGTTTTGCTTTGTGTCCATCGATGACTTGCAATATTGAACATGACATGATGGCAACTAAATGCCTGCCACAGCCTGCCTGTCACGATCACCGAATGGCAAATGTTAATTTTAATAATGCTGCTTGACCTCGTGTCGAACGAATGTCAAACGGCAAAATGAAACTCAATCGAAACAATCCATAACAGTTAAATATATAAGGAAAAAAAAAACAATCTGATGAAAATCGCATTTCAAGGGTCAAAATGCGCCAGAAACAAATCCCAGCAAAGGTACGAACCATAAAAAGGCAAAAAAAGAAGGTTACTCTAACATGGCGAGTAGGAGATACCCTGTAGTGAGTGTCGAGTTGTTGAAGCTTCTTCTATGAGGAAATTAGACGAAACCTCAGCAAGTTTTTCTCTAATAATCTTATATAGTCTTTAGTTATTTAAGTCCCTCAAATGGAGTATATATATTTAATAGGTTTATCATTATTTCATCTTGTTTCCAATCCAACCTTAAGTTATATTTTCTCTTATAAGCTTACATATAATTAAGTCTTTAGTTCTCTTAGTCTCTGAAATGGTATACTTTCTATATTCATCATGTTTTCAAACCAATCTTAAGCTAGATTTTCTGTTATAAGCTTATATAGAGTTTCTAGTGCTCTTAGTCACTGAAATAGTATCTATAAACTTTTTATACTTTCTATGTTCATCATTATTTCATCAAGTTTCCAAACCAATCTTAAGTTAGATTTTCTCTTATAAGCTTATATAGAGTCTCTTCTTTTCTTAGTTACTGAAATGGTATCTATATATATATATACATTATATTATTATACTTACTATGTTCATTATTATTTAATCATGTTTCCAAACCAACCTCAATTTAGATTTTCTCTTATATGCTTATATAGAGTCTTTAGTTCTCTTAGTCACTGAAATGGTATCTATATATTTTACAGGCTCATCACTATTTCACCTTTATAGTCCTTTTAACCCTTTTCACTGATTGCAGGGTATAAAAGGCAAAGCATAAAACGTTGCCTAACCCTAACAAAAAATCCTCAGCTCAGCTGGTCCAGACAACAAAGCAAATTTTAACATTATAATTTTTAATATTTTTGCCTTTCGGCCCGGCGGGGCTGAGACAGCTTTTGTTGTTGCTGTTGTTGTTGTTGTTGTCGTTGGTGTGAAGCTGTCAAATGCAGAGAGCACCCTAGACAGGGCTCTAGGTAAGGCCCAGGCTTGGTTCCGGACTGCAAGCTGTGACATCCTTACAAAATGTGGCAAACGGAAAGCGCACACACGGGCAGGCACACACACACACACACACGCAGGGGACACTCACATATAGCGGCCCGCCTGCTGCCTTTCAATTTTGGCATCTTTTTGGTCTTAGCTCTCGGCTTTCGTTTCTTTTTAACTGAAGTTGCCTTCGATTTCACGCAGCGCTGGCAATTTTATGCCGCAGAACCCAAGTTGTAGCTGCCAACGTCGCCCCCTAAATATATCTACCTCTCGCCCCAACTCCTACCCTCCTCCCGCTGTGGCTTAGCCTTGTTGTTGTCGCTGCTGTTACTGTTGCTTGTTTACTGTCTTTTATTTATTTGGCCGTATTTTTTGCTTGATTTTTTGTTGTTGTGCCGCTCGTTTTCAAGGAAGGGAAATCGAATTCGAATCACTTTCGGATATTTTGGTTATAAAGTCGGAAATTTTTGCAACATTATTGTTTTCGACATTTTCCTAGTTTTTGGCAAACATTTCTCTCCCACTCACGCCCCCAGCTCTCTCTCACATTGATGCTGTCCCATTGTCTGTGCAGCACTGAAATTTATTGCTTCCAATTGAGTGCACGAAGCAGCAACAAAAACAACACGGAGCAGCTGGAACAGCAGGAGACGCAGGAGCAGCAGCAGCAGCAGCAGCAACAGCTCGTGAACAGCTCGCGCTTGTCCTTGATATACACGTGCGTTCAAAGTCCTGTCCCTTGTTATAGTCGCCATGCCCACCCGTTCCCTGCTGTGCTCCGGCAGCATATTGGAGAAGGAAGCACACATGTAAGCAAAATTGACAAGGCTAAAGGATATCGATGTCTGCTTATAATGTGCAACATATTAAACCTAAGCACACGCTCATAGCGTTCGCCCGCTCTATAAATAACAGCAGCAGCATAGGGACACACACATACCACACACACACACACACACACACCACACCTCAGCAAGTTCGACTCCTGCCCTAAAATAATCAAAGTTGCCGCCAAAACAGTTTTCACTTTGGCTGCTATTATTTTGCTGGCCTGGCTGCCATTGATGTCCTTTGCCTTTGCTTTTGGCCCTGCGGCTAATATATGAGTCCATGTCGCAGCGCTTGGCCTCGCCTCTCTTTTGTTTTTGACCCACTGGCGCCGCCGCTGGCCTAGGCACATCAGTTCTCCGTAGAGCCGAGACTCGAGTTGAGTTGATATTGATGATGTTATTAAAATAATAAATTATTTGAAAATTATGAACTGGCGCCATTTCTCATCACGTGCTGAACAGTTGCCCAGGTCCCCAACATAAATCAAAAGCTAGCCCGTACATTAACTGACTGCCACTTGAAGGCGGAACTTTCTAAAGGTTTACCACACACAACAACACACACACGCCCACACACACACCTGCCATACATAAACAGAATTTAAAATTAGCAGTCAACTTGGTGAAGGAACCGCTTGAAATTGAATTAAAAGTGTGTCTCCTATACCCTGACTTCATTAAAAATGATTATAATACAATCATAAATTGCATTTGTGTGTGTAAGACGAACATATACTCTGCTGTGGTTCATATTCATAAGGTAGATGTTGAAATCATTATATAAACTAGGTCAGAAAATCTCGAAAGAAAACTGTTTATAATAGACTGAATTCTCAAATTAAATTTCGGTTTTATTTATAAAAATTTTAAAATTTCTTTTTTTTCTTAATAATATTTTTGTTTAATTGTGAAATAAGAAACGAGCTGAAACCATGATTAAAATTCTGTTAAATGTGCAAATCGCCGCAGCTTTTCAAACATTATGGATGATTAAACAGACGAATTCCGATAATTCGTATCCCTCTAAATCGAAAACCTCAATAATATGTAAAAAATACGGTTCCCTTGAAACAAATTAGTTTCTGTGTAAATTGTAAAAAATTTGATCCCTTTGCCATTAAGAATTATCATTATTAGACAATAATTGCATGGAATGTGTCTTAACTTTAGTTACTCTTGACATAATTTTTGACAAAAATGTAGCTTTTTTAAAAAATTTGTTTTAAATAGTATTTTACACAATTCTTAACACTAGGAATTGACAAAAATAAAGTTTTTCGATTCTATGAAAAAAAATGCTGTTTAAGCATTGGATAAAAATCCAAAAAATAAAAAATAGTCTATAATTTTTATTTAAAATTTAAAAAAACCTTTAATTAAAAATTATGAAAAATCATTTTTATTTAAAAATTATAAACATTTGATTTAATTTAAAAAAAGATGAAACTATGAATAAATGCATTGAAAATTATATGTTAGCTATTTTTGAAGAAATTTTATAAGTGTGTTTGCTGGGCATTCAACTCGATTTTGGCATCATGATATATATGAAGTTCGTGTTGAGAATCGATTAAATGTAAATTGAGCTACCTAAAATTAGCAAAAGCTAAAAACCAATAAAAACCAAGTAATAAAATTGTAAGATATATTTAGATGAGAAAGTAATGAAAGTAACAAAACATCAAGAGTTTGCTAAACAATCTTTTCATAAACATCACACAGCTATTTACAGGGTAACACTTAGTCATGTATGCTTAAGCACAAAGCTGTGTCATTTCTCTACTTTCGCAATTGAATGCCTGCGCAAATAGCATTAGCGCTTGCACTTACCTGTAAAGTGGTTTGCCAGCGCTCTCACGGAACCACAGGACCATATAGACGCGATCGTCCTTTGCCTCCGGCTCAATGTCACACGGCAACGATGCGGTGCGTCCTAGCACGGCCTCCACGGCCACAGTGCTAACTGCAAGGGGAAAGAAAACGGGTTAGGCAAAAAGTCAATTATGTGGAAACATATACAAGTGCAAGACGAGGGCAGCTCGCAAGTGTAACTAGTTTTAAATGTTACAACACGACGACTATTGACAAAGTCATTAACACAATATTAAATTGTCTGCTGTTGTTGTTGTTGTTGTTGCTGCAATTACTTGACTCCTTCGATTCCTTAAACATCAACAAATGTCAACAAAATGCCGCCTTTTAACTGTCGCGCCAACGGCACGCAAAGCAAGCCAAAAAACGAAACCAAACCGCACGACAGCCCCCAGTCAGAGCCCAACTTCCAGCTCCCAGCGAGTCCCTATTTGACGCACGCCTCCAACTTCTCAACTCTAAAAGCCCGCCACACCCTGACCCTAACCGCAATCGTAGCCATCGTAGTCGTAGTCGTAGTCGCATAATCACAACCAAGTACGTGAGTGGGAATATTAATGCTAAATTGACGACAACGACAACGACAACGAGAACGACAACTACGATGACGTCGACAACAACAACAACAACAACAACAATGACAATGAAATGATGATGATGGCAACAGCGATGAGCTCTGCTCCCAGTTTTACTTCAAATCGTAGTCCTAGTCCGTCCATCCGTTTCTCTAGCTGCGATTTCATGGCGGCCTCATCTTTTGCATTTAAACTGCCAATTGATGTCACTGCAAATAGATATACGCCAAGGACACAGAAGGCTGGCCGCAGCCGGAGCAAGGGGTGGGAGGAGCAAACTCCAAAGGCAATCCGAGCAAATGACAGTGGTTAGATTCCGCTGGCTTCCAACTGCCTGAGGTGATTGCCTGATGCCCTAACGAGCTGCGCCCTGACCGCAGACTTTGCCAGAGCCTGCAATTGAGTATTCGATATATATATATATATGCATATATATATAGATAATTGCAGTGTTAGAACTTTCGTAGTGCAAGGCATCAGTTATGAAAGCTTATAATATTAGATAAAACAACTTTTAAAGCTTGCTTAAAGCAGCTATAATCATCTCAGATAAATATTATTGATTTCGTTTATTGCATGTAAGCGCTTAAGCAGTTGTCAATTCTAAGCTGATTGATGATTGACAGCGATTTGAGGCACAGTTAACGCTAGACAGTACACCTGGCAGCTGTGACAGTCGAAGCATCACACACACACACACACACACACACACAATCAAGCAAATATCCATCAAACAGCGCAAAGCTCATTAATACCCAAAAGGGGGACCCGCAATGATGTTACGCGTAATTTAATTTTGGGATCCCCGCCAGCAACAAATTCCTTACGCATAATTTCAGTTTGCACTCGGCTTTGTGTCGCGCACGTGTGTGTGTGTGTGTGAGTGTGTGTGTGTGGGCGGCAATGGTACAATTTTTGACATTTATTTAATATGCGCACGTTTTATAGAAAAGCAATTCCCAGTCGTATAATTTATGGCACACTACAAAAATTTGCAAATGCCGTCGGAAGAGAAGCACGCACGCAGCTAGACATAGCTATATATAGAATATATATGTATACACTTGTGGCCAACAAAATAAGTACACATAAGATTTATAACTGTGAGAAAATTATGCTGAACAAAGCTTAGCTCAGTTTTTTCGGGAATCCCGCGGGTCTTGAAACAATTTTCCGGATCGGGCGAGATGGTAAAGATTTTTAAAAAGTTTGGGACGGTCGGAATAAGTGCGTGATCCTGAAATTCCCGAGGGTCCCGATAAGAAAAATAATAATGGATAAAGTTTCTTGTATTTATCAAAGAACAGAAGAATGATATTGACGTGGAAATTAATTCATATATAAATCATATAAAATTTAAGAGAATCTCAAATATCTTATTATTTTGATAACAATGTAATGAATTGCCATTGTAACAAATGCTTGCTAGGCAAGTAATTGCTCTTCCAACTAGAGATAGTCGTCAGGATTCGCATTTTCGGGACCCGAAGTTGTCTCTAAATAATTTTAGGGAGGGAAGAAAAGGAAGAGGAGGAAGATTCTAAAATAGTCTGCGAATGCTTGGTCATGAGATCATGATAAGAGATTCTAGAGATATGTACTGAGACGGCGGCATTCCAGAGATAACCGTTCGGGACCTGCGGGTCCCGAAAGTCTCGATCCCGACGCCCACCTCTACTCATAAGCATATCCCTAAAATCCCGACATATTAAAAAAAATAAAACATCCTATGGAGAAGCTTACGAAGGGACTTAAAATAAATATATAAAATTTATTTAAGAAAAAGTTTTTTAGAGAACAATAAAATGATCAATTAAGATTAATTAATTAATTAACATCTTAAGCTTTCTGGAAAGGTAAGCACAGCAATTCGAGAATCAACTTGAAATTAATATATATAACAAAGAATATCAAAAATATTGTAAGACTATAATTCTTTAAGGATTGCTAAAGAAATATAGGTTTATAGTAAAATTAATCTTATTTCACTATTTTTTTATGATTTATCATAGATTATAGATCATAGAATCTTAATCTTTTATTTATAGAGTGAACAACTGGATCTTTAACAGCTTTCTACTAACTAATTTAATGAAAAAGGAATTCTTTTTATCAACTTTTAATGTAAATTTAAATATCGACATGTATTTAAGGTTCTGTACTTATTAATTTGGCCATTAGTGTTTAATGTGTGATTGTGTGTTAGTTTGGACTGTCGCAAAACATTGTAGCAATTTTCGTTCCGTTTGTAATTCCCATGTAAGATGTCAAACTCCCAATGAACAGACCAAACACACACACACACACACACACACATACACACACACACACACACATACACACATAGACAGACATTGCTGTTCTGTCTAGGCAGCGGGCTGCTGCGTCTCTTGACGGCAGCGGCATCAGCAAATTGACATAATTTGTGACGCCAACCTCCTCCGCCCAGCACTCAGCAGCAGCAGCTCCAGCTTCAGGCTGGCTCTGCTTGGGCTGCTCCTGCTGCTGCTATGCGAGCAAGCGTAAGTGTGTAATGACTGATTTGCCCGTGAGGCGCACGCGACAGTTAGCGCCGCCAATCGCAGTCAGGCGACTCCTCCTGCCGCTGGCGCCTACCCCACCGCAAATACCAAATGGCAGCGCTTGGATTTTGGCCAAGTGGAGCGTGCTGCGGCTTAGGTGGTCCCAGCTGCTTGTGGGGTCATTGGCATGGATTAGTCTCAACGGCGGCAACAGTTGACAGACTTGACAAATGTGTCCTAGTTTACAGCTGTGTCTGTCTGTCTGTCTCTCTGTCTGTATGTGTGCGTGTGTGTGTTTATTTTATAGTTATTTGCATACACACCCACTCACACATGAGTTTCATTAGCCCGGCTTAATTGCTGGCTTGTTTATCTTAAATATTTATAATACATCAAAATATATTTTATTACAGTCTGATATGTGTATGCACAATTAAATAGACCTTGCTGACCTGCCACAATATTGTTGGCATTAAATATGCAATGTATTTACAGACATCATGCAACAATTTGTGGCAATAATTATAGGCCATTATATCCGCTTACTTATGTGCTAACAATACCATTGAGTACACCTGTCTATACCTTTGCGAGCTGCAAATGAACATCGATCGAAGTATTGAGTCAATAAACTGTAGACTTCAGATTGACTAGGAAAGTGACTACTTATAGAGTCTATATAAGATAATATATCTGTTCTGTTGTCCAATCATGATGTTAGGTTAATGGCTTGCAATCTGAATTGATTGTCTTTTGAATTGTCTTTTCTAAACAACAAATTCTTTTAGCTTTGTCAACAGCAATTTGAATTCAATTTTGTTTTCTAGAACTGATAAGTTTCGGATACTTTAGCCGAAAATGATGAGAAAAATTACTAGGGCCCATTGGTTTATAAAAGACAGAACTCGAGAGGTTGCCCAAAAAAAACTTATTTAGAGATTGCATTGTCACCCAAGCAGCCTGGTTAGGTGTGGCAGTCTAAAAAACTGCTGACCCAGACATGAAACCAGAAGAAGACTCAGATTCACCACCCTGAAAGTACACCCTACAATCCTCAAAATCCTCTAAAATTATCTACTCTGTGTTATTTTCCGAAGCCTATTTGTAAATAAATATAAAAATATATTAAAAAAAAACTCTAATTATTTACATGTACATTTCTTTAAATATTATTTTTATTAATATATTAAATATTAAATTTTTAAAAGTTTTCCTATATACTCTTTTTTCTTGACAAGTTGTACTCTAATAATTTGTTTTCTATAAAGTTTTTTTGTTTTCCACAAAGTTGTCGCTGCTGAGTTTTCTGTCTTTTCTGTTTTATCCTAATAACAATATTTAATTTGCGTTGCCTTTGCGAAAGCTACTCACAGTTTATTAAATGTGCTGTATTAAAAGTAATTGCAAACTAGATAGTTAAAGCAATTTTCTAGTTTTAGCAATATATATAATAAATTTCTATGCTCTGAAGAAGAGGTATAACAGGTTATAGTGAAAAGAAAAGAAAGTATAAAAAAGTTGAACTTTTGTAAAGTAAAGCAACGTAGGTGGAGCCGAGAAACTATAAGAGGTAGAGACATGGAACTATACAAAGCTCATTCTAATTACGGACACTCTTTCATGAAATAGATAAAAATAAATGTCTAGACTTTTATAATTGCTAAGCATTTATAAGAGTTACAGACACTTAATTAGGTATAATTGTTTTGTTTGAGTATATATATAGAACAATAATATTTCATACTTCGATTAGCTCACTCAGAAAGAGAAAGACTGACCGTGCAAATATATATATTATATATTAATATATATAGAAAAAACTGTAAATACTACTAACAGCTGTTGAAGCATGCTTTTACAGGGTGACTGCAAGTCGTGCATTTCCGTTGCATTTCATATAGTGCTCTGCTATAGTGCTCCTTTTGCTGGCACATAAGTTTTCTATTACACAATGTCATTTCACTTTCTTGTTTTTTTTTTTATGGAGCGCAGGATGAGGCAGATACAAATTTCATTTGTTCGCGTTGCCGTGGCAGCTATGTTGTTGTTGTTTTTTTTTTGAGTGTGTGTTGCAGGAAAAACTGCCAACAGCTCGGCAACACATACTTAACACACACACACACGCACGCACACAGAGTAAGAGGCACATAGAGCAGCAAGCACACGCAACAGCGGACCCAGCTGGGTTATGCACATAGCATTTATATTTATATAAGTTGTCTTTATATAAGCGAAAGAAGCTGTGAAACTTATGCAAATTGCATTTCAGCCAGCGCGACTCGCAGCCAGCGCCTAAAAGTATGCAATGCTAACGGGAGAAAAAAGTGGTGGAAAATGCGCATAATGAAATCCAATGCTATGGCCAAGTCAGCTTCTTAACTTGGCTTGCTACGTCTTGGAGCTCGGCTTGGCTGGCATAGTTGTGCCGCTGCTGCATGCCACTTTCACGTTCCACTTTCGAGCGGCTGCTGGTGCCTTCTTTTGTTGCCGCCAAAGTTGTTTTACTCGTTTCACGCCACAAGTACGATGCGTCCTCTGAGCATGGTAATTTTCGCACAGGCACAACAAAAGTGTATGCGTATGTGTGTGTGTGCGTGTGCTTAACTGTAGACACTTGTAAAAATAGTGTGCGACTATATGGCAGGCACTGTCGCCGACCCTGGCCAACGGCAAAGCAGGTCACGTGTGGCATAAACGAGGCGTTGCGTCAGTGCTGCTTCTTCTTCTTCTTCTTGTGTTGGTTGTGCGAATTTTCTTTAAATAAATATGTACGGTTATGCATACAGTAAAAGCTCAATTAAAGAACAGCTGCCCGTGGGCATAGACTTAGGTGGATCACATTTTTTGTGGCAAGAAACAAAATGGCCAATACAGCTTACAAATTCTTTCGATCGAAGGCAGAAACGATTTTGTTATTGAGCCAATGACAAACTTTTAGTTAAAAAACTATTTTTCAGCCAGAAAAACAGCATAAAAGCGAAAAAGTGAAAGAAATTCTTGCAAAAATTCATGTAAATCATAATAAAATACTTTTTGCAATTTCAATATTTTTAAATGCATATAAAAATGAACAAATTTCAATAATTTTTTGTTTTCATCCAACAACTGGTGTTTATTTTTATCATATATAGATAAATATTTATTGTATATGTAATTTCTTTTAAAATATTCCCTAGATTTCCCTACATCCCTGTTTGCACTAAAGAAACTTAGTTTCTTCTTCGCTCAAGCGCAATTTTTACTGTACTCAGCTGCTGGTAAAGTCTTGCCAGCGTGTTGTCTATCTGCGTCTCTCTCTTGCTCTCTACTGCCATCTCACTCGCACGCTGTGTGCGCGTTTGTATAATTGAGATGAAAGGTAATGACTCGCATAGCATACTTTTGAGCGCCCAAATCGCGGCCCAACAATGCGCCAGACAATGCCATACAAAACACACACACACACATACACTCACATGCATTGTGTCTAGATGTAAGTGTGTGTGTTGTTGCCTCTAAGTGGCACAAGGTAAAGTCGTTGTCGCTGCGTCAGGTTTTGCTGTTTGACGCGCCTGACTAGCGAGTGGGTGCAGATGTGTGTGTGTGTGAGTAGTTTTGTGAGTGTGTGTGTGTGAGTGTGCACTATTTGCACTAATTTAGTTGAAAACAAACAAAGTCTTTTGTTCAATTTTCGCCTTTACATTTAAGTGCAGAGAAACACAGAGAGAGAGAGTGAGAGAGGGAGAGAGAGGTGAGAGATGAGAGGGAAGAGAGAAACTTAGCCGGCGGCTAAGCAGCAGCTGCTTGGCTATAACAAGAAAAGAAGAAAGAAAGCAATAACAACAACTACAACAGCAGGCAGCCGTTGGCAAGTGTTAACCCATTTTTAGCCTACTCACTCTAAGTAATTAGCCAAGTACATTTGCAGCTTATAAATTTTGCATAAGCTGCAATTAGCAGCAACTTCTTGCAGCACTTCTTGCCACACTTGCGCTAGCTGCTGCCGTTTTTGTTGTTGTAGTTGTAGTTGTAGTTGTTGTTATCTCACGTGCACCCAATTAGTTCCAAATGTCGATAGTTGTATGCACAGTTGAAGGCTGTCAAAGGCAAGAGTCAACAAATTCAATTTGTATTGCGGCCTAATAAATAATAAGCCAGGCCAAGACAACGGGCCAACTGCCATATCGACGAAGCAGCTCGTCAAGCAATAAAACAACAAACGTACACACACCCACACACACATAGAATAACAAATACGTCAATAAAAAATGGAAATACATATAGAAATGCAAAAGTAACTGGGAGCCCGAAAAAAATAAACATGCTCATCGCTTACATATTAATTGACCTTCAGCTGCTTTCGCCCGTCAGGCAAACGAGGGCAATTGCAGGGTCGGGGCTGGCAGGGGGTTTATTGATTTGTCTTACTGTCGTATCAATCGATTCTTAAACGGCTCAAGTCGCTGGCCTTAAAGCCAAGTTGTTTATGAGCCAAGCACTTAAATGCCAAATGCTGTATACATTTGGCAATCAATTTTCGTGCATGTCTGTGCTAGATATTTTGCCACGAAAATAAATTTGAAAAATGGCAATATACTTAATATAAGTTATTTATTATTTTATTTTCTAAGAATTTCGTAAAAAGCTAAAAAGTACACACAAGTCCCGTTATACAGCGTGCTTTGAAAAATACGACACGCGCTCATCTCTAATGCAGCTCAACTGCTCAAATGCTCAACCGCAAAATCATCTCCACTGCAGAGGCAGAGAGAGAGATAGAGAGGTCTCAAATGGCGCCAACCTCGCACGCCCTTTGGTCTATGGAGCGCGTCTGATATGTGAGCTGCCAGCCTGTGACTTTTGTGTGTTCTCAAATGCTGCACACAGTGCACAAAGGTACGAAATCTCTGTGTGTGTAGTTTGATGCCTGTCTTGCACCTTTGCCCAGAAATTACATCAATTACAGCGACTTGTCTTCAACTAAGCTGACCGAAAAAGTAAGAATAACGAGCCGAGCAACAGAGACCTTGCGGCTGTCTAACAATACCCATTCACACACGTTTTCGGTGGGTGTGAGTGTGTGTAACCAGGTGGGTGGCTGGTGCCTTACACATTTGAGAACATTTGACCTGAAGTGCATTGGTCATCACGTGTGGCCATGAGTCTGCATTTGAGTGCACTTTGGTCAGCAATTATTTTACGTTGAGGTCACATTAGAGAGGTCGGCGCCAGTGTGGCCAGCTCGGTAGCCAAAGCCAAGGCATGTGCGAGGTTTGCTTCAAATGGATAGCTAGTAATACAATTCAATCTACTAAAAATCTGAATGCATTTAAACTTAAAATTGTAATTTCTGTGTTATCGTTAGTTATTTCCTTATTTATGTACTTATTAGCATAACGATCTTAGTGCATTGATCTGGCAGCCTTTTCTTTATTTATTTGTCATTTATCAATCTACGGTCACACTTAAGTTGTGCTTGTAACATTTTGTGCGCGAGTCAAATGTCAACTAAAATATTTGATATGTGATATTAATATCTTTTCAAGTGTGTGAAATATTGTCACCGTGTATGGCACTTCTGAAACACTTCAATTAAATTATTTAACAACTGTAAACACTTATGTAAAATATCAGCTGCAAATATGGCACTTCATCTAACACAACTCAACCACCAAAGTGAGTAAAAACCGTTTTAAATGTACTGCTTCAATTAATTTATGACTGTTGCTTGTAAGCAAGTCAACTTTCACTATTTGTTATAAATTGTTAATATTGTTGGTGTTTCTTTTCACAACTTGTGCGTGCTTTTATTATTTTGAACGCAATGTAATTTTTCCACGTGGTTATTTCTTATTACTTTTCCAATTAGAATTTCAGTCTTCTTCGTTTATGCCAACTAGAGCACTCATTAAGTTTACAGCCTTGCCACCTAGGCAGACATGCAACAGCTTGTGACGTCGGAGATGTAACAAAAGCTTGTTTCTTTAAAAACCGCAATACATTTTGTAACAAATATTTTTAGTTACGTCTGAATCGTTGCTCGAGCAACCCTCGGAACAATTGAACAACTAAACTGGCAGCAGCAGGCATAAAGTGTGAGAGCTTGCCCTGAGCTGCCATGCAACCTAATGGTAGTTTCCTACACATGGGATCGAAGAGCACCGAGTTAGGAGTCAGACACAGAGAGAGAGATACCGTTAGCACAAAGTCCGCAGACCGTCGCCCGTGGCATATTGAAGTGCAGTTCGACGCAAGCATTTTGCAGCCGCATTGTCATGTCAACCGATAAATTCACACATATGCTGGTATGTGTGTGTATGAGTGTGTGTGTAAGCGCGTACACACACCAACAAACAATTGACACCTACGGCAATCCTTTTTTCGGTCACGTCCAAATTGCAAGTTGAAGTTGCCGTTTGCAGCTGTTCGGCTACTGCTGGCGGACTGCGGACTTCAGTGAATGTGTGCCTGCGTGTGTGTGTGTGTGTGCATTGAACTGTTAGTTATGGTCGCTGACAGTGTGGATCGGGCAAGAGAACGGCAGGCAGCACATGGCTTGCATAAGCTGCGCTTCCGCTGCCAGCTCGTCTGAGCGTCTGTCAACCAAACGGGAGCTCCGGGCTATGCAGCTGGGCGTGCAATTGCACCTTAAATGGCTGCGTAATGATAACAAGAATGAACAGTTATCTCCGGACTGCAAACGATAAAAAATCCATTCAGACGTATAGCAGGTGTGCAATATATATATATATATATATATATATATATATATATATTATATACATGTATTTATTTATATATATGAAAACTCAATATTCAGTCGACTGATAGCCAAATGTTGTTAAGTGTTTCCCGTAAGTTAAGTATTTCTCGATCATATCATTAATTTTTCAACTATTTTGCTTCTTTTATTTCTAATTTGTTTATAAGAATACATCTTAAAAAATAAAAAAGAAATGTTAGCAATATTATATTGTAGTCCAAGTTTTGTCAACACTTTAGGACCTGTTTACATATACACAAACCGGTTTGGCTATAAACTACTGAAAACTGATTAGATATGTACATATGTATATAACATATAACAATGCATAAAATGCGAATTCATTGCTCAAACATTTAACTGCTTAATAGCATGATTACATGTTTAAATTGAAGCAATCATAAGAGTTTTTCACTTTGCCAATTAAAATTGTGTTTCATTATACAGTAATAAATATAGCGCAAAAGAAGCATATTAGCTTCTCTATTAAGTAAAGCTGACCTGATTTAAAATTTCACATTCACTTTCACATTTCACATTCACATTGAGATAAACATTTTTATATTGATTCATATCAGATGTGAACAAAATCTAGTTTGACATTTCATCATGGCCAGCTTCGTTATGTCGTTGCTTTTTAAGAACAGAGTATTGCGCAGTTGTTAAATTGGATTTCGGCTTGTTTTAATTATTCAGTTTTTATCCCTGGAAGCGCTGCAAAAAATTGCACGCTCAGCAGGATATCATGTTCATTAAATCAATGATTCGACAATTTTAATTTTTTAGTCAACGCCGTTCACAACGGCAACCACCTCCCTAACCACCTACTGCCACTCCTCCTTGCAGTCAAGCTGTGCATTACAATGTGTGTGTGTGTGTGCAACCGCATGCAATGTGGCCATATAAAAAACTATTGCATACTTATGTGCGCTTCAAACTTTTGGCTGCAAAAATGTCTATGAGCAAACATTTTGGCAAAGATTTTCGCAAAGCTCTGCGATTTGTAGACAGTTAGACAAGGCCAAAGTTTTCAACGAGTTGTGAGTGTGTGTGTGTGTGTGTGCGGTTGCACTGGAATTTGCAATTATTGCCGCTTAGCACAAAATTCTTTGCATGTTTTGCGCGCCCGCCATCAAAGTAGCAACTTGGCAAAACTATTGTCAAGAATTTGCAGATCAACACACATGTACGCACACACACACACACAGAGGCACACCGCATTCATATGGCTGACAATGAATGACAAAAATGAATTTTAATAAAGTTGCGCAAATATTTGCATATTGCATGAACGCTAAAAACTTCCATTGACAAAACTTATTTGGCCCGACAGAGAATAAACCAATTTGGTTTTATGCAATTCCGAATCGCTGGCATTTTCAATATTAAAATTTTGGCCAACTTTTGATGCGGGTCAAACTGTAAAATTAGCTTTGACTTTTAAGCTAAAAACTTTAGTTGCGTACATTACGTATACGCCACGTTTGGCAAACATTGACTTGTTTGCATTTGAGGCTTTAAAACTTTTCTTAGCCAAATCAATTTGCGAGCCCACGTAGCCGTACTCGTAATAACTTTAAACTGTTTTAAAACACAGCGCGAAAAATTTCATTACCACCTTTGCCTGTGGATAGGGCTGAGAGGAAGGGGGAGCGAAGAGACCCGCAACCTTTTTGATTATTTTGCGCCGCTTTCAAAGTAAATATTTGACAAGAAACAACAACAGCGGCAACAACAACAACAGCAACAGCAACGACAAACAACTTGGCCGTCTTAGACGTCGACATTGCGCTGAAGCACTTAAAACCTAATTAAATTTGCATTACAATTTTTTTGTTGCGTTTTTCTGTTGTTATTGTTGCTGTAGCTGTTGCTGTTGCCTCTAATTTTGTTTTGAAAAACAGCCACGAGCTGACGCTTCAGGCATTACTTTGAAGGAGGACCACGAAGCCAGCGCACTCAGCTGAACTGGTTGACAATCAGGCTGCCTGGTCAGCCCGCAAAGAGGCGGCAGAAAAAGAGAGCAACAACAACAAAAACAAAAGCAAGAAGAGCAAATGAAATTGTGAATTAACCAGTGCGTATATATTTTGCAAGTAACTTGCATATTATAAATTTTAATATCTTTGCTAAGCAAATTATTGCTTTGATGTTACTGCTGAGTGGGAGTGGCGAATGATCGAGAGACAGAAGGAGGAATAGAGAGAGAGAGGGAGAGGGAGAGATAGAGAGAGAGAGAGAGAGAGAGCGACAGAGAGAGAGAGAGAGGTAGAGAGACAGAGAGCGACAGAGAGAGAGAGGTAGAGAGAGGTAGAGAGAGAGAGGTAGAGAGAGAAAAAGAGAGAGAGAGAAAGAGAGTGAGATAGAGATAGAGAGGTTGAGAGAGAGAAAGAGAGGGAGTGGGAGAGAGATAGAGAGAGAGAGGTAGAGAGAGAGAGAGAGAGAGAAAGAGAGAGAGATAGGGAGAGAGAGACAGAGAAAGAGAGAGAGAGGGCGAGAGAGACAGAGAGCGAGGGAGAGAGGGAGGTAGAGAGATAGAGAGAGAGAGAGAAAGAGAAATAGAGCTGAAGCGATGTTGCACATATTTCAGCGCGAATTGAACTATATACATATATTATATTTATTATAAATATGTATGTTTTTATATTAATAAGTATTAATTTCAACACAATAATTAATCATTAATTGGAAAATAATAATGAATCGTTAGTATAAAAAGTGTGTTTGAGTTTAATTTTTTTTCTTCGGTTTTTTACATGCTGAGAGAACAGATATATGGAAAATTCAATAAACTAACAACATAAATCTATGACTCTCTATAGAGTTTGGCAACATAATCCTTGATATAAATATTTTACATATAAAAAATAAAGTAAGTTAAAATTTGGATATTCTGAAGATTCATCAGCTTCACAACTTATGTATGTATTTTTGTAAATATCCGAATATTTGAAGATTTACTAAATTTGCTCAACAACAATCTATCTTTTTTGTAGTTTTCTAAAAGTTATATTAAATGTTGTAAACTGACGAAAATGTTCTTTGAATTAGAATTTTCCATAACTATCAAGCCTCATGATATAATTAAATGAATTTGTAATCTACCAAAAAACTACATATTATATATAACACACATATATTCTCACATTTATATATATTATTTCAGAAAACCTTGAGAAAGAAAAACGCTTTGAATGCTCTAAAAATAAATTTTTGTTTATTTATATTATAATTAAAAAAAGTTTTCCTGACTGTCATTACCTGTTTGAAGCACGTAATAATTAGCATTAATTGCAAGGGAAACTATTTGCTTTGATAACAAATTTTTACTGCAGTGTTTCCAAAAAAAGTCAACTAAAACTATTTCAAAAGTTTTCCCTTTTTGCGATCTGCTATTCAGTTCTTTTTGTGAGACTCGTAGTTAACTTGACTGTTACGAATGCAATGATTGGACAGCTTTTATAGCATGATATTGCAACACAGTTTTAGCTTTAATTGCGTTTTCGCTCCATACTCTTTTCATTCGCTGTGCAGATTATTTGTCATTATGAATGCTGTTTTCGTTTTTTGTTTTGATGCATGAATTTTTAACAATTTTGTAAGCTGGTTGCTAGGGTAGCGTATTGCTTTATGGTCTTTAAGTCGCCACATAAACACGTAGAATATTGGCCATTTAGGGTGAGTGCGCTTTGGCCTTAATATCGATCAAGCCTTTGCCGCAACAACATGAAAATCATTTAAAAGGCATTAAAATGTATTCGACTGCTCGTTAAAATGTCAGTCGCGCAAACAATAACCAATAAAAAGTGCGTGCCGGTAAAAAAGAAGAAAAATAAAAAAAGGTATGCTTTATTATGTAAATGCTTAGGAAAACACGTGTAGCACAATACCAAAGCTTAAAGCCATTGCTTGAGTACTCAAACGAACGGTGGCGTATACGCAATAAGTATCGCTGCTTGGCTAAGGAGCAGACACTCGCCCAACTGCAATAAAGCAAGAGTGAAGAAAAGAATAAGAAAAAAAATGAAGAAATACGCAAGATTTATTTCTTGAGCAACTTGGCCAAGTTGGGCCAACACCAACACCAACACCAACACCAAAGAAGCGATGCCAACGACGACGTCTGCTATTTCACGCCAGGCTCTGGCATAGTTTCACATGCTGACACAAGTCCAAGCTGGAGTCCATATGTTGCGTGCAAATCACGCTGCAGAGCAATAGTGTCTGCACGGCTGCTCTGGTGTTCAGCTGCCCGGACCGATGTCCCGATTGCTGGCCGTGCCTGGCAGGCTATCAAAAGGACGTTCGTTCTTCTGGCCAAGATGCCGGCTGGGTTTGGTGTTTGGCCGTTGCCAACAGGAAGTTTGTAGACCAAAAACGGAAGCGTCAAGATTTATTATAAAAATGCTCATAGCTCAGCCAGCCAAACGGCATATTACGTTAAAAGTGCAGAGCACACACACACACACCTACACATACACCTACACACATCTACACCCCACACATACTGCTTATGTACGATATATACATATAGTTGTGCAGACCGTGGCAAAAGTTGGCAGCAAATTGTGCGGTCCAACGGTAAAGTGAGCAGCTCTTAATTGCACATTTATTTAGGTTCGCCACTCGAGGCCCGGCTCTTAGTCTGCCGCTTAGTAGTTTATCATTTGCTGTGCTTAACTAACCCATACACCCACACACACACACAACCTACAAACTCAGTCTGTGAAGCACACACTTCATATGGAGTCCCGATACACTCCTAGGTCTACGCTACGTAAAAACTTTCCTTTACAATTTTGTTCTGTGCATTTGTATACTCTATTTGCGGAAGGGTTTTATAATTCAGTTGTGAAATGTGTAATGCATTAAAGTAGATTATATTTATTTCCATAAACTATTATTTTATATATTTACAATTTGTCTGTTTCTTTCTAATACAGTAATTTTGATATAGATAAGTTTTTTCTTTGTTAGCAGCCTTAGAATTGTTTGGGTTATATCAGTATCTATACATAGAATGATTTTTTTGAGGGATTGACTGATTGATTGTTTATCAATCCTTAAACCCTAACTGCTAGAAAACAGAAATTTGTATAGTAGCTAGCTTATACGATCTAAGCTTTGGCTGGTTATATGAAAGTCTTTTCCTATGAAATTCGTCTTCATTTCATTTCCATAGATACTATGCTCTTGACATTTTATGAGCCAAATCTCAGTAAATACTTCATCAATTAGATTATAGATTATATAATATATATATCAGCAATCCATCAGAAAAAAAATGTTCTTTATGTATTTAAGATATTTGGTATAGAAATACTTCAAGTCTCTCACAATTCTCAGCAAGAGCATTTCAACTTCCATAGAGTAAAGGAAAACTATTCTTTTCCGATTTTTTTTGCTGCTGCTGCTGCTGCTGCTGCTGCCTTTGCGGCCAGGCAAAAGTTTTTGCCTCTTGACGCAAAACGGAAATCTGTATATTAAATGACTAATTATAGACATTTTATTACCTTGAGCAAGATAAATGGCTACACAGTCTGCGCCCGTGTGTGTATGTGTGTGTATGTGGGTGTATATGTGTGTGTGTGTGTGTGCTTGTTAGCCTGACTTAGTTTGTACACAGCACAGTTGGAAGTCTCAGTTACTTAAGTGCCTAGTGCCAGCGCCGGCCACGCCCACAATTAAGCACAGGAACTGACAGAGAACATTTTCAATTAAAAAACATTTCTGCTCGCTGACGCCGCTGCCGCTGCCGCTGCCGCTGCCGCCGCTGACTAACCTTGGACGGAGTGGTTTTTTGTTTTGTGTGGCATGCTACATGCTGCAAATGAAAATGTTGAAAATCCACAAAATTAAAATGACAAAAGCGCGCCGTTTACTTTAAAATGCATTTCCATAGAGGCAGCAGCAACAACAACAAAAACAACAGCTTCCTCAGCGGCGTCGGCGCCTGCAATTTCCACGTTACGTTTCGTTTCATTTCAGTTAGTGCCAGCTGCTGCTCCCGTTGCCTTGCCTTTTGTGTAATATGCTGGCAGGCACCTACAGTTCCGCCCTCAAATCCCGCTCCGCCCCTCCCACGCCCCCCTCTCAGCCATGTGTGTCCTTTCAAATGGCGCACCGTTTGGCCCAAACCCCGCGCGCTCGCTGACAGCATGAAAATTTTTGCAAATGCAGCAAATGAATTCTTTTTCCCTAGCGCTTCTTTTGCCAATCTGGCCTAGGCGCTGCCTCTTGTTGCTGTTGTTGTTATTGTTGTTGTTGTCCTTGTTGCTGTTGTTGCCAGCGCCCTTTCAGTGCATTTAGTGGCATCATGAGATGCTATTGCAATTTCCTTGCTTGTCGCACATACTAATTCGCACCGAGGCAGCCAACCGCATGGCCGCCCCCGCCCCCGTCTCACACGCCCTTTGCACCCCGCCTAAACTTTGTGGGTGTGGGCGTGGCAGAGGAAAACATGAGACAAGCCAATGCCAAAGCAAAGTGGAAAAACTCAAATGCTTTGCATAAACGGAAAGTAATAATTTAACGCAAAATTTCCTTTTGCTGTTTGCTGCGGCTCCGACTGCCTCTGCCTCTGCTGCTGCCTCTGCTGCTGCCTCTGCTTCTGCTGCTGCTGCTGTTCTGACTGGTTTCTACTGCTGTTTCTTACGCTTCAATTGGCCCTCGTTCGTATGTGCGAGTGTGTGGGTGTGTGCCGCCGCCGCCATGCCACAAATTGAACTTTTAACTGTAACACAAGCTTCCCCCATAGCTTCCGGTGGCAGCTGCGTGCGGTGGCAACTGCGACTGCTGCTGCCACTGCTGCTGCCACTGCTACTGCTACTGCTACTGCTCAGGAAATGACAACATGACCTTCGGGCGTTTGTGCGCTTTAAATTTGTTTAGCATCTTCCGCTTATGGCTTGGCAATAGCCTCCAGATAAACCATACAGAAATAGTCATAGTCCAACTTTTCCACTTATTACTCTTGACTGCGTCGAATCGATAAACTTGCCTCAGTTGTACACTAATGCCAAGAGGCTAACGCTACTTTCCAAAATATGTATGTAAATCGTCTCGAAATGCAATAACACGTGCTCAAACTCCTGACTATGCGTGTGTGTGTGTTTGATTTTCTCTTTGTTTTTCTTTGTGGCAAACAATTCTCTTATTTTTTCCCGCTTTGCATGTTTACACTTCAGACGAATGTGTAAGCACAGTCTTGTATGGGACGTAGCTGCAACGAACGGAACTTTGGCCAGAAATACATATGTTAGACTTTAAAAATATGAGAAGCTTTAGCTGGTTGTTGTTTTAAGCGCTTCCTTATTTTAATATCCTTGCTAGTTTTTCTATATTTTTAATGGTTAAATAGAGTTATCTACCTGTGCCCCAAGGGCGAAAAACTTCTACGTCACTGTCGCATGCAAATTTCATTTTCATGCTGGGCACAACGAGCGGAAAAAAGTCGGAAAAGTACAAACGAGGAACTCCCAAGAAGATTTCAACATGTCCAAACATTCTAAACATGCAAATTTTCCAGTCTGTCGCTGCTTTCGCTCTTCTTTTTTTGTTGTCTTGCTCTTTATTTTCTTTTGCTTTTTAAGTAGCAGAAGGTTGCATGAGAGGGGCTGAGGGCAAACAGGAAAAAATAGCAAACCCGGCAACCGGAAAAACGGAAGCAACGTGCGTGCATGCGTGACACAATTGAAGCGCCTAACGCCGGACTTCGAGTTCCAGCTCGGAAGCGGGGGCGGGAGTGCGGGAACTCCGAGCTGTAACGTGCGCTTATCTCTCACTCACTCTCTGCCTCTCTGTCTCTCTCACCCACGGCTGCTCTTCAAATCGGGCCCCGAGGAATCGTTAGCCAGCCATTTTGGGCAGAGTGGTTCGGTGAGCAAACAATGCAAAACAACAGCCGCAATAGAAGCAGCTGAAAAGGCAAACAATGAGCTAAAGACAAAAGCAAAACAAAAACATTAAAGAGCAGGTGAAGCTATGTCGAATATATAATGCCCTACCATATAGTAACTGGATTCCATGCGAAAGGATAATGAAGACCAGAAAGACCGAGTAGCAGCTGTAGCCCAAGTCTTTGTCTGCGAAAACCTTAAGTGGACTTATAACTATTATAAAATACATGTTAAAGTGAACTAGTAGGGAGTGCTTGACTAGGACATACCCTGCAGCGCGTTCAGAACAGCCCATTTTCAATATATGACAAGAAAAAAAAGAAAACATGCAGAGGAAATAATAGATCAAAGCCAAAAGAGTTAAATCAGTTTTTGATTCAATATCTGGCTAAGCTTCGATTTAAGTCTGTGCAAAATTGTGAAACCATTGAGAAGCTTACACAGATACCAATATGTACGTATATATGCTGTTTCCTGTCGAACATGCATGCCTCAATGCGTTTCATGTTATGTCACAAAATGAGAATACCCTAAAAAAAGCATACATAAATATTCAACTAAACGCCGACAACGTGCACTGCGTTGGGAACAACGCACTGAAGTGATTCGGCGATTGATTTTGCTCCGCTGCTGATTTGCCTTCTCTGACATGGAAGAACAAGAGCAGCCGAAACGAAGAGTTGACACAAAAGAAAAAGGAATGAAAAATAAAAAAAGAAGAGGAAGAGCATTGCCCGCAGCCGGCGACAAGTGCATAAAAACCCATAACAAAATGCCAGCGGAGGGGCATGTGAACTGTGAGAGGGGGTGCGGGGAGCGGGGCGCAGGGGGCCCGAAGGGTTAGCAGTAAAATTGTTTGGAAAATTGATTTTTCTTACATTTAACTGAGCATTCGATTGCTTATTTTGCTAGCATCGCAGCGAGCAGAACGAACTGCAAACAAAAGCAAGAAAAAAAAGAGCACAAAAATAAGGCAACAAAAGATCCAAAAATCAGATGAAGAAAACAACCAGAGAATAAAAAGAGAAAAGAGAAAGAAGCAAGCAAGTGAAGTGGAAATATTAAATTATTTATGTAGTTGCATTGCGTTATGTTCTTCCGCATCTACTGTTCTTTTATTGCTTGCTGTTCGCGCTGTTTGCTAATTTCTTTGATTGTTTTCCCCAACCTCCTCCGGCCCCAACCCAACCCCGTTGCCTTTTCCTCTTGAGCGCCTTGCCTTTAGCTTGTTTGGAGCTTTTGTTTACCCAGGCGCTATTTACATACCGCTCTCGCAAAGACAAAGGCCAAGTCTCGGGGCACTTGAAAATTGACTCAAATATTTGGGCGTAGTTAAATTAAAGCATCTACTTACTCTCACACACACACACATACACACATTTATATAAAAAGTGTGTTTGTGTGTGTGGGCAGTTTCTGGTCGGTTTGGTTACCTGCGGTTGTTTGGCCAACTTGATATCTGTCTCAGTACATGATGTATTCATAACGAGCAATTCAATTAATTAACTAAAAGTAATGCTACGTCTAGGCCCAGCTATTGTAATGCCAACCGCATAAGCAAACAAAATAACATAATGCTAATTATTTTACTTCACGTTCCCCCCATTTAACAAAGCGAGGAAATGGGGCATGGGGGTTACGCGTTTCAATTACAACTGAAACGAAACGATAGGCCGAGGGGTTGACATTGGCAATGTGTTGCCAGAGCGAAATGAATAATTTGGGTGAAACAAAGCAATAGAAGTATTTACTTTTTGTAGCCGCTCGACAAAGCGCACTTCAAATCCTAGACGAAAGAGGAGAGTTTAAGAAATTACAAGGAAATAAATATATATGTATATATATTTATAAGCCATACAAGTAAGTATTCTATAAATACAATTTCTTTTGTTAAGTTTCAATAACATTTTAGGGAAATTAAATCCAAGGAATCCGCAGTTGTTGTAGCCAAAGCTACGACAATTCATAGTCTTAAGATAAGTAAATTATACAATATTTATCATGTTTTTTTTTATATTATTGGAAATTATTAAATCATGTTAAAACTTTGTTAAAATGTGAATAACAGAATATTGTCTGCAACAGAGGAAAAGAAATGAAACTTTTGACAAGTTTTAGTTAACAAAAAAAAGAAGAAGTTTCTTCACAAAACATAAAACTTCTAGAACATAAAAAAAATAAATATTTATTTTAATGAAAACTAGTGTATAACAAAGTACTTATGATAAGATTACTAGCAATTTTTAAAAGAAGAAGAATAAACTTGTTATATTATTATAAGATATATTATTATAGATATGCATAAAATAATACCTATATGGAATTCATAAGTTTTTTTGCGATTCTTTATTGGCCTTGTTGTCTATCTTAAATATATATATTTAAAAAAAAACAAATATATATATATATATATATAAATATATATATCGCAAATTAAAAACACCTCTTTTATGTATATCTATTATATTATATATATATATTTTTTTTCTGTTTAAATTTAATTTTTTTGCTGTTTTCTCTTTTTAGACTCTTGAGCGCACTTGAATCTTAACCTTAATTCATAATGTGGGCTGAATGCCTATATTATATATTATATATAATAAATAAAGGTGTTTTTGATTTGCGTTCCTGTTGAGTGGAAACACTTTTTAATGTGTAAATTTAATGTTGCCCAGTTGTTGTTGCATTTTAACCTTTTGCTACGGGTTGCCTTTCACCTCGTTGTTATAGACACCATGGGCCATTTTCTTTTGAACATTTATTGACGTCGTTTGTTGATAAATATTTAACGGTCTACAAGGGGAAACCGCGCAACTTATTAGGGTCTCAAACTTGGCTCATGCTGTGCGACACTTTTTCAGCAAGCTCGTTGGCTCGTTGTTGCTGTAATTGTTGTCCTCGTTCTAGCTGTTGTTGTTTTGTATTAAGCAACATTATTAATTTTAATAGAAAACTTTGCAGCACCCGCCGAAAACACCCCCTTTGGCCGGCACTGGGTCCGAAATTAATGAGGGTTGTCCACTTGGCGCTTGTTGAATTTGTAATTTGTCGCCGGCCGTTCCCATAGGGAATAAAGCGAGTAGCTTGCCCCACTTTGTAGCAGTTGCAAATGTTGCCAGGAGAGATAAGCGTCAACCCAGTGCAGCAACAAAGTGTAAGCGTCGCAATTATTTGGTGATTTCTCAAATGCTCCCCTTGCTCCCTACCCCTCCCTCCGCCCCTGCACATTGAAGTCGCCTTATCCATCGTTCGTATGCCACGTTTGGTTAGACAAAGGCTTGGCCATATCGCGGCACTAAACTTAATTTAATAGGCACTTGGCCGCAGTCGCTGGCTCATTTTTAAAGGGCGCTCAGAGCACTCAGGCCGGGCTGTCAGGCTATATGTATATACCCATAAATAAGCCGCCCGATAACTAATGTAAACATCGGCGGTCGCGTAGAGTTTGCATTTGCATTTGGGGCGCCCGCGAGAAATTGCCGCAATAAATTTGTGACGTAAATACATATATATCGACATGTGCGGCTGGGGCGTGGCACAGGTACTCCAAGTGACACGAAAGCGCATTAAAACGAAGTGCATACAATTACAAAGATTGCCTGAAATCTGCCAGAGAGCCGGGCAAGTGAAATAAATGTGAAAACTTCAAAAAGCGCTCAAGGTAATGCCCAAGCCAAAAGCTACAAATGCTCCAAGGGATTGGGAAGGGTGCCCAATATAAATGCTCAATAGCCTTGGCCATAGCCCCAAATGTTCCACACACACACACACTTAAACACATATACAAACAAACCGAGCGAGCTGTACGGCTTTTGAGGTTAGCAGAGCTGCTGTGTTTGATTTTATTACACTGACAAATGGCGTGGAGCATTTAAGCCAACCCCTTTTCGGGAGGACAGAGGAGGTACCTGGCCAGGTACGCGCAGAAGTAAAAATTTGAATTTCAGCTTAGCAAAGTGCCAAACATATGCGGCATTCGGGCCAACGCCTCTGCAGCTTATGTAGCATACTTTTGAGCTTAGCGGGTAAGGCGCATAAATCGTGCAGTGTCGTCTGTCGCTTAACCGCACTCTCGCCAATTCAACACGCTCCAGCCTCTAGTCCAAAACAACCCGCACATTCGCTGTAAAATCCATTTATTAGCTTTGTTAAAATTGAATAAAGCGCAGCCTCGCGCATACAGCTAGGCACAATTGATTTTTCCCTCAAGGTCTTCAAGGTTATGCACGTTTTAAAGCGTTACGTTCTCACTTTTTAGGGTGCGGGGGCGGTGGCGGGGGCGGCTTTTGCTTTCTGCTGGTAGCTGTTTAATTTGAAAAAAAGACGCAAAATAGGCGCAGCGCGGGCGGCATGCATCAAATTTTAAACAGCAATCTACTTGGCAATGTACTTAAAGGAGGCACCACGCGCCTCCGATTACGCTTTATGTTACGTGATAACGCATAACGCGTAACCTTTTCACAGATAATCTCCTTAAGCAGCAGCGGCAGCGGCAACGCCTACGATGCCAATGCAAAATATTGTCGCCCACATTATGTCTATGACACCTTCGCGTTGGCTGCCTATGCCTTAAAGGGTATATTACGCTGGGTGAAAGCTTTGCTTTGTCGAAGGACTTCAATCAAATCAGGTTATGCTCTAGATTTTATGAAAATAGACCTAAGCCATGCAGTTTACATGAGTTTTAATGAGAATTTGCTTGTAGCTATTTATATATTTTGGATTTCAAGGGGTATGCAGATAATCTTTGTGAACTTTGTGAAATACTCAAAAGTCTTTGTGAGTAGGCAAAGCTAGAGTAGATAGGCGTTGTGAATGGAATGAATCTAGTCATATACTGTCTGATGGATTTCAGTGACTATATGAGCTAGGAATTCAAGAATACATTTTAGTCAGTTTTGGAGAAATCGAAATAAAGGGTATTCTTTAGCCAAGCAACCTTGAGTAGAGCACTTATACCTGGCTTTTTTATTTCTCCACTCAGTGTTGACATCTAAACGCTTGACGCTTTAGTATGCCACGCAACATTTGGCCATGGTGACAGGTGCCTTTAGACGGTTGTAGCGAGCACACGGCGCAAAGCTCCGGTGTCATCAAAAATGTCACTCAAAAATTTATGAAAAGAAAAATGTCGAGTCTAAGGGGCAGCACGAAAAAGAGGGAAAGACTGTAAGAGAGGGGAGAGCGAAGAGTGTACGGCTGTAGGGAAAGTAGAAACCAGACGCAACTAACATGAACCCACTTAAGCCACATGCATATTGATAAGAGGACAAGGACAAGCGGAAGGCAGAATGCGAGGTGTGCGATACAAATGCTATCAGTTACAGCTGCAGGAAGTATGCTTAAATGTGTCGCATTAAGCCTTTTGCCGGGATTATGAATTATTATTGTTTGGCTGGGCAATGCAAGCGTCGTGAATAACAATCACGCACGCGTCGCAGATCGATTGCGACTGCCTTTAAAGGGAGGCGTGGCAAAGAAGTGTTGGGGTGGCCGTGTATACCCGCACAAATCAATTTTTGATGTGCGCTCAATAAGCCGCCACTTCCTGATTATCTGGGCCAGCGCCTCCATTGTCCCTGCTTGTTACGCAATATTTGTAAAGCTTCTTTTTTATTTTTCATTCCCTTTTTTATTTATTTTTCGAATTTTTCACTTGGCATTTGGAGCACGTGCTGGAGGGGAATGCACGTGCATTTATCTCGCTGCCATCAGGTGAATAAATGCAAAAATTTATGGAATCCAACAAAATGAAAGAAAATCCCACATACATTTGGTTTACACAAATTATGGCCTCGTTCAGTGGCCAGCAATTAAAAAGTTTTGCGCCTAATTACCAAACGCTGAGTAGACCGTATGATAGTTACTCGTAACTGCAACACATATGACAACATTTGAAATGTCTTTTCATTTCTCGTGTGCCGCACGCTGATAAGAAACTTTTCAAGTACCTTGAACTGCCTTCTTGGGCCATGAAACTGACTGAAGGGCTAGGTTGGGCTGGTCTGTGCTGGGCTGGGCTTGGTTGGGGCTGAGCCTGTAACTTATACTTTGGATTATCGCATATTTTTCATAAGTGCGACGTGACTCCATTATTGGTAGCTGCGCCTCGTCCCTGTACCTAGGGCACTTGTGAAACCTCATTTTGTGTCGTCACTGTAACAGGGTAAACGGGCGACCCCAGAGGGGCACATATTTGCATTTAGAGTCATGGCCAAGTGCCTCATGTGTGCGCCTCTGTGTACGTGTCTGTGTGTTTGTGTTTGTATGTGTCTTGTGGCATGCGAGGAAGCTTGGAGCGTGTCGTATCTATTGATTAAGCTAAGCGCTTTAACTTTATTTTTTGTAATTTAAATCACAAAGTTTGTGATGCTAACGGCAGCAACTTTTATTTATAATTTCATCTATTTTTATTATGAGAAAGAGTTAGAAATGGATAAAACATATCTTTCTTGGCATATTTATTTGTTAGATTAACTTTATTAGCATTAGTCAATAGATTAAGCTACTGAAACCTTTAGGTCTTATGCTTTGTATACCTTGCATCCATTGATAAGTTCATGGGAGAATATGTGCAATTTGACACATCTTCGTTTTCCTCTTACAGCGTTTTTCTGTATAATCATTTAGATCTCTGCAGCTGAAAGATAGCTTTTTTACGCTTTTTTGACAGCTCTTACTTATAGCAAAATCGAGCTTAAAGCGAATTCTGAATATTTTGCGAGCTACTGGAGAAAACTTTATATATATAGCTCATACAGCACATACACTTCGTGCCACTTGATTAGGATACATTCTAAGCCTATTTTTTATGCTCCCAAACCAAGCATAAGAGAGACCTAGTTTTTAGGCACCTAAGTCATAAAAATTCAAAGCTTTACTCCTTATAAGTCGCTTCTCTGGATTTATATTCACACTATTTGTGGGGTGTTTCATGTTTTTATACCAAGTTTTAGCAGATTTCTTAAAAAATAATTCCAGTTCCTATCAGTTTGTCTGCGATTTCGGTAATAAATATTCTACTGTCTTTGTCAACTTCAGTTAAACCTTTACCTGCTTAATTAAAGACTTTTTCCTTATCTTTTGTTTATTATTTTAAAATAAGTCTAATTTAGCAAAAAGAAGTTGGTCAATCAAAAAAATAGGTGCACTTGCTTAAGTTAACAATGTCCTATTCCAGTGGCGCTCTTTTAAGACCCCGAATTTTGTCAGATTTTTATAAATATTATTTTGTCAATACTTAGGAATTTAAATTGATCTCCTCCTAATAGTTTACAATAATTAATAATATTAATAAACATGAATTATGAATCGCCATTTAATTTTAAATTAAAATTAGGCCTCAACATGCTTGGTTTGGAACTAAAAGGAGATATTTTAGATTGACATATTGAAGTGACGAGCAGTGTATATACAAAATATATAATATATTTATAATACACATATCTTCCAAATCTGATTACAGCATATGTACTGTTTGGGTATACTTAAAAGAGTTATTTCAATTGTGAAGCATTGATCTTCTCTAAACATTTAATAAGTAAAGTAAAATATTGTTTACTCATCGTAACTCATTGTTTTCACGATAATCTCTTCTACTTGAATATAATGCAAGTCGATTGTCTAGCCTGCAATTGAAAATTACTTAACAACTAGTTAAATATTTCCAATTGACTGCACTGCAAACATCTGACTTATAAATATCAATTGTAGAAGCTGCTCAATTCAATCTATTCCACAGTAAATTAAGCAAAGTTTTCATGAATTGGTTCAAAATTCGAAATTGTCTGTTTTCATGCACAGACAAATTACTGAATATATGCATTTACATGTATATGTGTAATTACAAAATACACTTTTCAAATTGTAATTGCAATGCAACTGTCAAAATGGGGACTGCAAACATACAACAATCACACACACACACACAGAGACACACACAAGCATCAACTGGAATAACGACCACAATAATAACGCAAACAGTTTAAGGACAAGCGCAGAGGCGTGGGCGGAAGCTGAAATTATATGCCTATGCATTTGCAGACACAACAGGATAAAGTGCTCATATGCATGTGCATGTGTCTGTGTGTGTGTGTGTGTTGACATATTGTTCTCGCTACCCTGCTTGACTACGTCCGCGTGCCTGTAGCTCCTGCTTGAGAGCCGAGATATGATTCTTGCTTGGATTGTGGACTTGTTTTGCTTTATTATAAAACTGCTAAAACATGTGGAGCGTAGAATGTAATACACCCTAATCTATATATAAACAGTTTTAACTGTATTGCTTTTACTTTAAGGATAGAAATAAAAAATACAATTCAATTTAAGCCACATTGGTAAGGAAATAAACCAAAGAAATATCAAAGTCGATCCGCTAGAATCAGTATATTATATATGACTGACATAAAGTTGAAAAATGGAATTTTAAATTTTATAAAGATCTATATTCCATATCATATAGAGCTAGTTGCACATCTACTCTTGTATGAACGAACTTCAGGAATTATTCATAGAAATGTTATTTGAACATCTGTTAGGCATGCTCATGTGCCTGTCAGGGTATTAAAAGTTAGTCAGTTGACTGATAAATTCGCTTGCTTGTTTTCATGTTTATTTGTTTGCCAAGTTAGTGTTAACTTTAGTCATTCAGCCAGATATCCGTTGCTAGCACTTCAGACGGCCGTCAGCCATAGAGCAGGGCACGTTCTCATTATTATAACGTGCTCGCCAGTGAATGACAACTGTACCTAGGCAACAATGGCAACAATACTAAGTGCCATACACGCACACACGCACACACATGCATGCATACATGCCATATAGCACATACACACATGTGTATATAGCACTTGGCTCCACAGCCGCCATTGGCTCTTACACATGACCTCATTAGCCATTGAAACGTGACTTGCCATTTGACTTGTTTCGCGACTTGTCTCTCTGTTTGCCTCTCTCGTATCTCATAGCTGCCTATAAATGCGAGTGCATGTATATGTACGGGTGTTTGTGTGTGTGTATTCTGGCTTAAACTATAATTAAATTTTCCGTACTGCAATTTTCAGACCCGGCTCAACCGCAATTCTGCGCATATTTTAGCAAAAATGTCATTGGAGCCAAACGAATTTTCACGAAATTCCGTTGGCTGACCTCAACGTTTTGTTGGCTGCTGCTGGTGCTGCTGCTGTTGGTGCCGCTGGGATTAGTCTCTCTCTGTGCTATTTGGAATGCAAACAAAGTGAAAACAATCAATTTTATTGCAGTTGCATTTAGTTAATTAACACCAATGCGCCAAGGTTCAATTTGGAATATCCGCAACGATTTCGATTTTCGTAGCACATTAAATTTGCTGTGGCTTAAAGCAATTCAAAGCGGGCGACTGGCAACTGCTTTTGCAAATTAGCTTGAATTAATTAAAGAGCATTAATCAAGCGTTGCGAAAAGATGCCAATTTCGAATGAATAGCCGGAAAAGATCAACAAAAGCAGCAGCAGCAAAATTCGGTCTCTGTATATTGGCATTGCATACGCTTTTTGCCTTGGCTATTCAGTTCATTCAGTTGCTGCTGCTGCCAAAAAATCTGAACTTCAATGCTTGCCACAACTAATTATGCCACTAATTGAATTTTCGCATTAAGCGCCAGCCGAAAGGGCAGGCGACCACCGCTGCCAAGCAGGGGGCACGAATGGGCATGAAGGGCCATGGAGGGGCATACCCATGCGTGTGGAATGAAGTTAATTCAGTTCGCCACATTTGCGCTAGGCTTATTGATTTTTTTTATTTCATATACCCTGTAAGAATATCAAAGCAAAGGTATCTTATATGTATTGATTGATATTGTCTGAGAAAATGAGGGGGAAAGTTAGTTTATCTGTTTGTATGTATTTTATATAATTAGGAATATGTGAAAAAACTAAAGAGTTCTTCGACAAAATCTAAGATATATAAGAATTAATGTAAATATTTATTTATAAAATGTATTTAATGTATATTATTTAGTATTATTATTATATTATTATTCTATACTATTATTATGGTCATATTATATACTATTATTATGGTCTGCATGATGATAGATCAGAGACTTTGCTGTATAATTAAGGTTTGTCAAATCCTTTCTACTCTCTTCAGCTTTGATATCGAACCTAAGACCAAAACTAACTAAAAACTCTGACAATGTTAAATATATTTAATGTATATTATTTGTTGTTTTGGATAGATAGATCAGATACTTTGATATAGATTTAACGTTCTTTAAGGCTTTTCTACTCCTTTCCAGTTTTAACTTTATTAAACATTGACAACTTTTTAGTTCTCTATCAAATTAAGTTGATAATTCCTACTGTGACAAATTAGGAAAACATTCTTTTTCAAAATATGTGCTTATGATTTAAAGGGCATTAGTTAGTTGAGCACTTTGTTGCCTTTCGCCTACGCAGTTTGTTCTGCTTGCTGTTGACCCAACTTTAATTGTAGCAAGTGAGATTCAGCAATTGCGGCATTTAAGCAATATAATATAAACCAACCAATCTCAACGCAAACAATTGCCAGCGACACATGCAGATAGATATATACATACATACATACATATGTATGTATGCGTGCACACATATAAATCGCTATTGCATTTCCCTAGCATTGTTTACACTTGGCTCCCCGTTTGGCCGCAATGCAAACACTTGAATTTATGGAAAGGCTTTAAATATTTAATTAAATATTATTGAATTGATATAGCCGAAATATTGTTGTTGTTGTTGCTGCAGTTGCGGCTATGAATGTGGTTGCTCGTAGCACAGATTAGTCACTGCCTCCTGCTGGGTTTACCTACCGCAACCGAGAGGGTCTTCAGTCAAATTGTCTCAACTTTTACGCAGTTTGAATATATACTTCTCCTTTTTTAAAAAACTTCTGCGTTGTTGTTACGTTAATTGAAGACTCTGATTGCATGCTTGGTCTAATTTACAGAATTCTGACCCTGTCTGCGGTCTAAGCACATGACCCAGCCTCTAAAGCCCCCGGTTGTAACTGCACTTGCCATCTGTTTCCAGTTGACTCAACTCCATTTTCGTTGCCCGGGCATCCATTCATTTCCGTATGACTTGAAAATTTTGCGGCTTTTCACTTTGCGGTTATCCTCAGCATAAACCGCAAATGTAAAACTAATGGCACTCGCAAATTTATGAATGTACTACTACACACATGTCTCTGTCTGTGTGTGTGCGTGTGTGTTGGTTTGAGTGGCACTATGCAGTCTTCTGATAATTATTTTGCCATTAGAATCCGATTAGTTGGAAAATTTTCCATTGCACACATGAGCTGTCCCCACTGACTGTGCGTGTCTGTGTGTGTGTGTGTGTGTGTGTGTGTGTGTGTCAACTTCGAGGTTCATATTTACGCCTAGACCGGGACTTGGGGCACGTCCTTCTGGCAGTGCCGCCCCAGACATTTGATTCATTTCCGCTGCGCTGTATGCGGTTCTGGTTAGCTGCCTGTCCGCAACTTGTCCGCAAACTTGTGCAGCTGCATGTTGCATGTTGCTCGGCCTTGGCCAGCGTTTTAAATGTTGTACGCCCCAACGCTTGATAATCACAAGCATTATGAGCTGCCTGATGAAGTACAAACAGCTAAATAAATAAGTAGCTTGCCCTCTGCGCTTCTAGTCCCCGCCCCCCCTGGCCCCAGTTGCCCCCATTGGCAGCTTAAATATTTTCAACATCAATACGCTCGCAATTTCCCCATTCGGCATCAATAAACTATAAAAGCGGAATGCTTGCGGCGTTGTCTGTACTGTTTATATAGTGCAGGGTCTGCTGCTACACAAGCACGCTGCGCGCTGCTTGTAAATAAAATGAAAAACAACAAAGAATCCGAGTAGGAAAAGTCGAGTTGAAAGTGAATGACTGTTAGATATCCTAAAACTAGCTAGGAATTCATGATAAATTAACTATCTTTGCATGTTTATACTATTTTTAAATAAGTTAATATTGATTATATTAATTTAAGATCAATAATTATACATAAATATAAATATACATACAATATAAATGAGGATTATAGATTATACAGATCTCTAAAATCTACAAATTTAAGTATAAATAATTGAATATTTATATTTATTGATTATGCAAAGAGAATATTTGTACACCCAGTCCATAGATTATAGACTCATATATATCTCCATTTTAAATTTTGTCCACGTTAATCACTTAAGACAACTACAGGGTATAAGAGACCTAAAGAAAAGTGAGAGCCAAGCACATAGACACAACCCAGTCAATGCAAGTCAATGGCGCGAAAGAGTCCTGGCAGCCGCTGCCCGTACTCCCATACTCCCGTATCCCTATACCACGATTCCAGGCTAGCAGCCAGTGTTGTATAAAATTTATGACTTGAGCGCATTTCACAAAACATTTGCGCCTCGGCAACGTCGACGGCAACAACAAAAAACCAGACCAGAACCGTGGTAAAGTTTAGTACTTATTTACAGCGTCAGCCAAGGCTGCGGTGGATTACTCGAGGCTTACGGGCGGTAGGGACAGGAATAGGAGCAGGAGCAGGAGCCGGAGCTGCTGCAGTTTATGTGCTGTTAGCAGCATAACTTGAGGCATAAATAATGAGGCCCAACTATAACTATATACATGTGTATATACTATATAGAAAGCACATCTAGACAGCTTTGAAGATTTCATTTAAAATTTGTTGCGCCACTTATTGCGCTTGCCTCCTGTCCATTATTTTCAATTCTAATTGCCTGTCCTGTTGACCCCGAGTCTCAGATCTTGGCTTCATGCTTGTTTTTGCGAGCCGAAATGTCTTGTCTTTAAATGCTAATTAAAAGTTGTTTTTGTGCAAAAGTTTATCTAGTCGAGCATATGCATATCGCAAATAAACATATATATGTATATACATATACATAAATATATCTGTGTGTAGAAAAAGAGTCCAACAGTGTTTAATTCGAAAGCATATGAAAAGTTTATCCTTTTGGACAGAGCAGAGAGCAGAACAAGATGGAACAGGGCCCGAACATGATGTCTCTTAATAACTTTATGCCAGCTTTTTGTTTGCCCGAGTTGACTGTTTGTCGTTTTTGTGCTGCTTGTTAGCCAAAAGCTTGGGTCCGGGCCCAGTCTTGTAAGCGGCTTGGGCGTGGCACAGCCTTTGGCAAACTGCTTTGACACTGTCGGCTTTTCGGCTCTATCAGTGTGTGTCTGTATGTGTCTGTCTGTGTGTGTGTATGTGCCTTGTGTGTCTGCTGGGCAATATTTGGCGCAAATTAACTTGTTTCAATTAATAATCCCCCAGCAAATATGTCAACCACATGACCCCAACTATCCTGCTGCTGCTGCTGCTAAAAGTCAAAAACTATGCAAACTTTTGGCTGACTTTGACATTTATGGTTATACGGGACTTGAGCTGGGCAGCCCCAAAAAGTTGTTTGTTGCCCTATTTGATTTGGCGATCGCTGTCCACAGCCAAACTCCGATAACCCCCACACACACACTGCATAAAGTTTGTTTGATAGAGGCGGTTGGGTCGCAATACTTTGGCCAAACAGGCGACTAGTTTTCCCCTCATTTCTCTAATGAGTTCAGTGCCAGGGTGCACAAGTTTTTGACCACGTGCATATAACCAATTTTCCGTTTAGATTTTAGAAAAACAAAAAGTCAAAAAAACACACGCACACATATTTAAATAAAAAATGTTGTAAATGGGTTTGAAAAAGCAAAAACCCGAAGGAAAAAGTTGCCAAAGTTGTTGGACATTGTGACGCTGCCTTATGGCCGCGGTGGTGCCATCTTTTTGGTTTAATCCAATTTATTTTACTCACAAAAACTTTTTGGCCAAGCAACTTAAAAGTTTGCCTCTTAAATGGCGTCAGCTCAAAAGGAAAACAACGACAAAAACACAAAAAAAAAGAAGAAGAATCGTTGGGGAAAATGCGCAGAAAATGCAAACAAAATACAAAAGCAAAGTATGAAAATGACTTTACTCTCAAGTCGCTGTAACTGTTTAAGTCAATCCTATATCAGAGCGTGTGCTAAAAATTAAATAAATTGCGCATTTTGACACATTTTTGCTGTGTTGACTTATTCCTCCGCCCCCTCCTGTAGCATCCTTGTTGGCCATTTCCCCAGTTGGCTGTTGTTGTTGTTGTTGTGCTTCTGCTGAACCTTGACGACAACACGAAGCAGCTATAAAATAGTTTTTGTCGCTAACGCATGCCGCATAGCAATTTCTTGGGAGCCCAATCCCCTATCCCAATTGCAAGCAGCTTGTCTTATTTATTTGTTTAGAATTTTTCGCACGCCTTACCGAACCCTTTTGTGCGTGCGTGTATGTGTGTGTGTGTTGGGTCACTTTGTCGAAACCTAATAAAGTTGTCAAAAAATTGTTTAAGCATAATGATATGCTTTCTTGGGCCAAAGTGTTGGTAATCCTTTTGCGGCATAACCCGTTTAATATGTATTGAAAATTCACAAAGGGCACCCACATTAAGTGGCCCTACTTCGAGTTTCACTGATAAGTTTGATAAGTTGCAAGTTTAACAACGGTTGACGGCACAAATTGGTCTCCAGCATAAGGCGTAGACATAGACGGAGCCAAAAACTAACCGCATTTGCGAAAAGTCAAATATGCAAAAGTCAAATGCGTCCACACCCTCCCCCGCCTCCGTCTCCCCCTTCACAGCGGGTATGTTGGAATTGCCGTTGTCTGTTGGTCTGTTGGTCTGTTGGCCTGTTGGTCATGCTGGCAATCATGTTACAAATATCCCAGCATCCAAGTCCCCGGTCAGAGCAGTGCAAACAGTGCCAAACCGAGTCAAGTCGTCGTCGACGTCGTCGTCGTCAATGGGCGCAGCTGCAGCTACAATTGTATACATGTGTAGCGGGATGCTCTGCTCGGGGACTCTCTGATACGTGCTTCAGAGTGGATTTTTTTCGTTACTTTTTTTTTTGCTTTCTTTAACTGTATTGTAGGTTTTTTGTGTTGGCAGCAATTGGAAAAATGTTGCATGAAGTGCATGGAGCTTGGATCCACTCGATTCCCTCACTTTCCCCCTTCCCGTTTGCGTCTTGCTTGCCGTGGCATGACCACTGCTGGCGATTAATCAAAAATTGTTTACTTTAAATGATGAATGTGCAACATGGGTTTGACTTTTAACTGCGCGTCGCACGCTACTGTTCGCTCACAGCTGCTCGAAAGAATAAAAAAAACTACACGTGAAGAAATATGAATATTTTTTGTATGGCAAAAATTTATGTATGTAAATATGATTTCATTAGAAAATATATTAAGCTAGAAATTTACAAATTTATCTGAGAACTTTTTAAAAAGTAATTCACATAAATTTCTAGATGCACAAAAAAAAAATATATTATTTCTTAAAATTTGATTTGCATATTTAGAGAATTTATACTTAAGCTAACAAAATCAGCTTTAGGTTATAAAGACTTAAATAGTATAAATATTTAACAGAATTTAGTATATTGTTTTTCGCTGAGTGTAAGCAGCTACTAAGAGCTAAGCAAAGTGCCTTTTAAAACTCCCTTCCTCAACTTGTTTCCTGTTGCGCTTGACTCAAGCATATAATGAATAAAATAAAGAAAAAACTTGATATGCAAGATCAAAACAGTATAAATTCTAGCACGAATTTAGCAAAAAGTATTTTGCCAAGTGTAAAAAGCTGTCATGAGCTAAGCAGAGCTGCATAGCTGGCATTTGTAGCGAACGCTTTGTTTTGGGTGGCTTTGGAGCGTAGTGTGGGCGGGCGGGCATACAGGATATATGGTAGGCCGTCATATTTACATGTGATATATAGAAAATGTAGCAGGCAGCGTCTGACAAGCGAGCGAGTTCTATGCAGCTGCAACTGCAAATGCCAACTGCCAGCTGCCAACTGGAACGCGCAGTAGCAATTTTTTTCCCGTTCCTTTTTTGCGTTACCCCAGAGCCAACCGTTTGACCATTTGTTTCAGTTGCTGAGAGAGAGAGAGGGAGAGGAAGAGGAGGGGGCTGGATAGTGGGGCTTCCTTTTCATTTTTCCATGTCATGTGTCAGCGTCTCGTTGGCCGCTTCCGCCCAACGGCAATCACAGACGATGCACGCTGGTCGTTGTATGCAAATGCGAGTATAAATGGATAACTCCATCATCGCAATTCATGCCACTGCCACGGCCATGGCCAATGCAGCAGCAGCAGCAGTTGCAACTCGCATTTTTGGGTGCGAGTAAGTGGCAGTCGGGTTGGCAACCGCGAAGAGACTGTCGCAACAATTGTGTTTGTGTTAGTTGAAGTTCCTTTTTGATGCGGGCCTCAGTCAGTCAGTCCATCAGTGCGTCAGTCCGCCAGTCCGCCAGTCTGCCAGTCAGCCAGTCGTATCTGTCCTGCCATATCCTGGCCTTGTGTGCTTTCTGCAATTTGGCCAACAGCTGAAATTATGCAAAACGGAAAAAATGGCATGCGAACTTGGCATAAATCAATAGAAAATTTATACGTTTCACAAAACCGAACAGTTTTAGTTTAGCGACTGACTGCAGGCGACAGCAAACCAAACCCTTCCAACAGGGAATATCGTGAGATCACATTTCGCCAGACTTTTCAAACTGTTTTCTTTCTTCTTTTTATTGTGCCACTTGCAAGGAGCAGGGCTTAAGGCACTTGATATGCAATTGAGATTGCACTATGCTAATTGATATCAAAAGGTAGATCGTATGTTATTTACTTAATTAAGTCTTGAAAAAGTAACATTTAAATTGCCTTATTCCTATTCCTGATTTATCACAAATAAGCTCAGTTACCAAGAACTTAGAAAAAATGAACTATCATAAGCTGTATCACTTTATAATTATGCTCAAGTGACAGAGTTCAAGTTTCGTTAACAAAGCCAACTTGACGTTAAGCCAGCAATTTAATCTCCTGAGTGCCCAGCTAAGGTAAAGAAACAGACAGTTTGTTAAGATAATGCGTGTGTGTGTGTACCTATGTGAAGAGCCAACACACATACTTACATACACATGTAAATACGCAGGTGGGTTAATTATTATGTAACTGCATTACTTTTTTGACAAATGACAAATTGCTTAAGCCTACGACGTTGTTATCGTGTCATAAATATATATACATATGTACACATATACTGTGTATATCCATATGTATGGGCCATACTAAAACATTTTGGACACAACATTAGTGCCACGCCCACACGCACAAAGGCGCCAGCTAACAAATAAACAGCCCTTAAGTTAAACTTTTTGATATAAGCTCCGAAAAATTACCCAACACTTTGGCCTAGGTCATTTATCATTAAAAATAGCCACACGGCAGCAAATGCGTAATTATCGAGGAGGGAGACCACCGGAGAAACTCCGACTCGAAGCCTCCTCTTCCCATCGACTTGTAGCAGGTGAATGATTGAATGTGTTTCATCAAATATGTAATATGAATTATAATTTGTACATATTCGCGGCTACCACATTTAACCCATACTTCCCTCCATCCCCAGTGAACTTATCGGGTGTAACGGCAAATATCGCGTGTCTAGGGAAAATCCAACATTTTGTTGCGCTGGCAAACGACAGGGGCAACAATCAGCGACGAGCGAGCGACAACAAAATGAGCTATAGAACGCGCGCCAGAAGTGCCGATTTGAGGTTTGACTTATAACGGCAATATACACACACTCAGACACACTCACGCACACACATGTCAGTACATATCTAGCCATGCATATGGGACTACTCTACTCATATCTACTTCGCGCCAGGAACTGGGGCATAACACACTCAACGCGGCATAAATTAAAATTTTGTTGTGCCTGAGTTCTCAGTTCTGAGTTCTCGGCTCACAGTTCTCTCGTCATTTCACAGGTCCGCAAGTGAGACACGCACACAGCTGTGTGGGTGTGTGTGTGTGTGTGTGTGTGTGTGTTGTTAGTAAAAATACTCAAATTTTATTGCCCTACTCGAGTCACGTTATGATTATGATTCGCTAGCTAAACAAACCGAAAGCCGAGTACCGAATGGAGAGCTAGCTGTATTCATTTGCTAATCAAAACAAATGAAAACAACATGAATTATGGCCAAAAGGAAGCAGCGGCTAATAAGGGTTAAAGCCGCAGTGCTTAACATCTAGCATTCCCCAAAAAAGCACTACATATGCATATGTGTGTGTTTGTGTGCGTGTGGAATCCTTCAAATGTGGTTTTTTGCCCTGCGACATGCGTAATTAGAATATATGGCGCTGAGTTTTTAGCTCTATTTACCCTACGGGTTCCGCTTCTCTGTTTTTTTTTTTTGTTTTTCGTTTTGGGCTGGGTCTGAAACTATTTAAGACCGCGACGCGCTCTTTGCCATTTTGAAAGCTCGGCTGTTTGATAATTAATGAAGTCATAGTGCGGTGTATGTCTAAAGTTAAATTCTGTGCTATCACGCAATTGCTTGACGAGACGCGACGCGACGCGACGCTATGCGTTACGACTCGGTTTCTGGGCTGTCTGGGCTAACACCATGCTTGGCTGCCACGCCCACATTTTCGCAAGTTTTTATGTAATCGTAAAGATATTTTTATGATTTCATAATTTTACAGTTTTGGTTGCGGAGAGTCAGATGTTTATGGCGCTGCATACCCTTAGCTTGCGCAAATTTGCGCCGCTTTATACCCTGTATCTATTTAATGTATAATTGGAGTAGTATAGGCATAGGCATATAGCTGAGTTAAAACTTAATTTAATATCTTATTTAAAGTTATTTAAGCTATTGTTTGTAATCCAGATAAAATCTGCATGTAAAATTTATGAATTTTGAAAACTTCTTTGTATTTATTGTTCATCTTATTTTTATCTAAAATACAGATCTAGTCAAAACTATTTGCAGAAATATTCTTGCAACTAATATTCTTAAGAAAATGTTTTTTTTTTCACAGAGCTCGAATTTTCCTGAAGCAAAATTCAACAAGATAACGTTCGATAGAACTTCAATTATAGAAAATGAATGAAATGAACTGAGGTTTATCGGTTGTCAAAAATATTTAAAAAATGTAAGCATGTAAATACTTATGATTAGCTCTGTATATATAAAAGACACTTTCTGTCTTGTAGAAGTCCTCGAAGTCCAATTTTTTAAGTTATATTAAAACTCCGACTCAAACTCTCTATCATATTGTTTACTATATTTAAGTCAACTTCCATATATAATGTTCCTTATCGCACTTTAAACAGTACTACTGGGTATTTCTTAGTGCTGCGTACTCTCCCATTGCGTCTAACTTATGAGTTTTATTGCTGTTCGCTGGATAGCGGCTTGATTTTTGTTTTATATTTTTATGGCTCGTAGCTTTCTTAGTTAGTTCTACAAGTTGCAGATTTGAGGCACATGAAAGAGCCGGAGCGCCAGCTTATCGTAGCCTTGGCTCGCAGCGCAGCGTGTATTTCAAAATTTATGCAAAATCATATTTTTCAAACCGGGAGAAGAAAGGAAAGAATGAAAAAAAAGTTGCTGTGTTGTACACGGCAAGCCAAAATGGAATCACAGCGGGCCGTTTCTATTTTGCTTCTATTTAAACAAGGCGCCCACCGGGCCAACAACTCGTCGGCTCGGTGGGGGCACGACACACGCTGCGTGTGCGTGTGTGTCTGTGTGTATTTGTTCAAGGCCTGGTCTACCTCATGACTGAGGCAACAACAACAACAACAACAATGGCAACAACAACAGCGGGTGCGACAGAAAGGACAACGCGTGCACAGCTTGAAAAATGTTTGTTGTCAACATTTTGAGTTTGCATCGTTAGCTTAAAAGTGTGTGCGTACAATGGGCAAAAATCGATAAATGAGACAATGTCCGTGATTTTGGCATACAAAGAACTTTCATTCACAACCGCTCGAATACACATGCACACGCACACGCACACACACACATATTCATGTCTTGTCATTGAGCCACAAGAATTTAATATTTAATATCAAGCAATGTCTTTAATAAGCTTGAAAGTGCTTATATTAAATTTTTACTTTCTCCTATGACTGGCTAAAAATATATATCCATGATCTTAACTACAAATTGGTCATATATATATTATATATGAATTTTTTCATATATGTGTAAAATCTACTTTCGAATGAGTAAATCATCTGGCTGAAGCCTTGTTGTATCTGAATTATTCAGGTGTATGCCATTGTTAATATCTAAAAATTTTGTAATTTAAATATCATATATTTACATAAACAGTCGAATCCCGATAATTCTAAACCTCAATAAATCGTAAAGAAAAACAATATTCGTTCTAATTCCTATTATGCATAAGAACAAAAGTATGAAAAATGGGCTAGAAATGAAGGAAAAATAACACGACTTTTTCCTTTTTCTTATGTCTATAGTCCATTTAATAAAAGCAAAGTTCAAGATCTATATGAAGGAATATACAAAAAATATTGAAATCTCTGTTAGCATCCACTGCACTGCTATTTTTGTAAACACACCTGTATATACAATATTTATAATGCTATTTCAGCTATCGAATCTGACTTTATCTACTACCAGAAAAGTTTTATTCATATTTATAGGTTATATATTTTAATATATATATGATCTACATTATACATTTACCAAATGAATGTAACTGATTTATGTAGTCTATAGTTTATAGTCTGTTCTTAAATCTCTCAAGATATATAAAATGTTTATTCACAGTCAATTTTATAGTAAATTCTTTACAATTCGAAAGAAAACATTTATTTTAACGTCATTCCTATCATCGATTTCTTTTTGCAACAACAGCGAGAGCCTCGCAAACAAACAAACAAAATTGAAATGTAAATAAATAAAAGTATCACCTTCCCAAAGACTTTCTCACGAAACTTTAGCTTGCAACCACTTGCGTCACAGCTGCTACGCGATTTGGCACACTTTTTGCTCCCAGACGCCCAGCCAGAGTCGGTGCAAAGTTATGCCAAACTCGTGCAATTAAACTGTCAGACTTATGAATTCATTAAATATTTAAACTGTAGATTTTGAATAATTAAAATTCCATTTATACATACATATAATACGCCCCGGCTGCAAAACTCAAGCTATAAATCTGCGATTAATTAAAATGACTCGTGCCGTATGGACCCCCGCCCGGCTGGCTGCCTGTCTGTCTGGCTGCCTGGGCGTATACGTAATGGCAATATAACTTAATTACAAAAACATAACCGAAATCCAATTGCAAAACGCTTCTGTTCGCTGTCGGTTCGTATTTTTTGTTTTCGACTTCCTCCCCCCTAACTTTTATTTCGCAACTCTTCCACTGAACTATTGTCTGGCACGCTGTAAATTTATGCAAATCACAGCGCTTAAGGTGTAGCGAACCGTGCAGGATGTAGTGCTCGGCTTTTGTTGTCGCACGATGAATGTTTTGCTATTCTTTTCGTTTTTTATTCCTTTTCCATTTCTATAACTTTGGGTAGTCGCACTCACTCACCTGGATCATCGTCGTCGTCCCAATCGATTTGACCGGAAGTAATATTGATGTGCGCTGCGAGTAGGAGCAATGTGAATAGCGCCAAATGGCGTTGCCAGATGCCGCTCGAGGAGGAAGTTGTTATGTGCATTGTGGAAGTCCTTGCCGTATCGCTGGTGGTGCGGAAGCGCCAACTGGTTCTAGTTCTAGTCGCAGCCTTCAATTTCAGCCAATGCATTTCGAATACAGTATTATTACAATTTATGCCAATGCACACGTCTTCTATTTGCTCGCTATTCGTTTCACGTTACACGTTATTCGCTATTCGTTATTTGTTATTCGTTATTCGTTTTGCTGCAGTAGTTTTTATTTAATTTTGTATTTTGTATTTCTTTTTTTTCTTTCTTTTTTAATTTAACACTCACTCTCGCCGTCTAACGAGTTGCGCTTGGGGCTTGGCTTGGGCTCAATGCTTGGCCGTGCCCTGGCCGCATTTGCAGCAACAGCAGCAGCAGCTCGTTTTGGCCTTAAACATTCTCTTGCCTTGCACTAATGAAGCGAAATGAGCAAATATTTCTTAAAATTCCCTCCAACACGCTCCGTCGTTTGTTGCTGTGTATTCGGCTTTTTGCTCGACTCGCGCAACAACTAATTAAGTTGTTTCATGTACACTTTTTTGCCTTGAGCGCAAGTTTTGTGCTTTTGCAGTCGTTGGCAGCGCTGCGCCGCAGCAGCGTATTGAGGTGTGCGCGAAAATTGTTGCATTGTTCAGTTGCACTCACTGTTGTTGCCTGTAATCCAGCCACAAGCTGCTTAAAAGAGAAAGTAGAGAGTGAGTTGAAAAAGTAAGAGTTAATTATGATTTGCTATCATACAGACGGATAGAACAACTAGTGAATATATGAAAATAAAGCTAACAAAAACCCTGTCTGAAAAGGATTAACAAATTAACTGCTTGTCAGCTGGCAGCGCTCCATTGGGTGCGATTGCATGCTGTTCATTTGTAGCTTAAACTCAAACGCTGCGGGACATGTAACTAGATACACATGTATTCGCGCAAAGAATAACTGTTATCAACGTTTTGCCAACGTAAGACTTTATTACAATTGTACTTTCAATAAATTATTGAAAAACTTAAACTTTACTTATAAAAACTTAATACTCTTCAACTAATTGGAAAAATATTAAGTATACGTATATTAAGTGTACTAATTATTATATTTTTAATTAGTTGAACACAACTTTAATATAATTATACATTCTTAAGATTATTTAAGTGGAGAAGAAACTTAAAACTGAAAACTAAAAACTCTTCAACTAATAGAAGAAAATATTCAGTATACGTATATTAAATGCACTAATTATGATATTTTTAATTAGTTGAACACAAATTTAATATAATTATACATTCTTAAGATTATTTTAGTGGAGAACACATCTTCAATGTGCTGAAACTTAAAACTCTTCAGCTAATAGGAAAAATATTAAGTATACGTAACTAAATATCAGGTATACGTAATTTAAGTATTCCAGTAAAGAACCTCTCAAACTGTCGAGTGAAAATTAAAACCAATTTTACTTTCACAAAGTTATAGAACTGAGAGAAGTTGTTATTGGTGTATCAAAAACTTAATGCTCTTCTACTTCAACATCAAGTTTACCTATATTAGATATACTAATCCTGATATTTTCAAAAAAGTGCTTAGAAACAAATATGAAAAGTAATTCTGAATAAAATTATCAAATAAATAAATAGAAAACTGTACTAAAATTATTGTCAACATGCTTCGATACAAGCTTTAAATACTTAAAAAAATAGTACAATTATGTTGACAACATTTCCTTGTATTTGATCATCATAAAAATTCTTATAAAGAAAGTTCTTCAGATTGACATAATTATATCGATTCAATTAATGATTCTCAGCAACATAACTTGATTAAGATATGAAATTTCAGTTACAAAGAAAAGTAATTGGAATTGATTACCATAATTAAATGATTTCCCTTCGTATATACTTGACTCCAATCAGAAGCTCTCAGCAAGTTCTTCCTCAACGCACACTGAACTACTTGTTAATGAAACGGATATAAGTTTCACTTTTCAAAGCACAAATGATACCCGACGAGACGCTACTGTGGGGCTCGCCAGCCAGCTACAGCCTGGCATGGCGTGCAGCCAAGTGTTGCCTACATTTCAGGGGAAGGCAGCTCCCCATATGCACGCCCCAACGCCCACTATCCGCAGCGACTAATTTGCCGTAGTTTCGACTGCTCTCAGTCGCTGCCTGCCTTATTATGCGCACTTCAAACTTTAGACAACGCGGCAGCAGGAGCAACTGCAACTGGGCTCGGTATCTGCCACAGTGTTGTTCATTTTTTGGCAAGCTTCGCGTGCCGCGCAACGCCGCATCACCCGCTAGCCAGCCAGCCCTTAGCCTGGCTGATTTTTAATGCAGGCAGGCACTCACTCAAATTTTCGAGTGCGCCAATGCAGCTGCAGCAAAATGTTGTATAGTTTTCGTTTAATTTGATGCCATTGTTGTTGTTGTTGTCGTTGTTGTGGTTGTTGCTGTTGCCGCTAGCGAAACTGTGTCGCTAAAGTTGCTCGTCCGACTGAGTGGGGCGCCGAAACACAAGTGAATACAGAGTAAATCCAAAAAAAAAACAAGAAGAGAGAGCAGGGAAAATAGGAAAAAAGTTGTCTGCCAAAATCAGCGCCACTTTTGCCACAGACATTAAGCGTTGCATGCAAAATTACCAGCGAGTGGTTTGTATTTCCACTCTGATTGTTGTTTAACATGGTTACATTGTCCTTGCAACTGAATCCTGTTCGGCAGTTATTTTGGTTGTACTTGCAACGGTGCATCCATGTGGCTGCTGCTTCTTCTTCTTCTTCTACTCCGGCTCTAGCCCTTGCCCGCGGCTGTGGTTATGCATCATGTCATGCTCTAGTTGCAAAACTTTTGCTGTTTCGCCTTTTTTATTTGTTTTTTTTAGCATTTTTCTAGCATTTTTTATCGCTTTATTTATATGCATATGGGACAAGTGGCATAAAAAAGTGCAACAAGCAGCTAACTAAACATAAATTTGTTTTATGCACAACATAAACTTTTGCACATTTGTTGCCAAAAAAAAAAAAAAAAAAAAATAGAAAGAATAAGAGGAGTTCAAATAAAAAGCTGCAGCTAGTAAACAGGATCTTTTGTTGTGCACCTGCAGCATCAACTAATTTGTGCTTAGACAAAGCCAAACAAACTGAGCAAAGTTTTGCAGCTTAACAGTTTGGGTAGCTGGCATGCAGCAGCATGTAGCATGCTACACATGTAACTAGTTGCAGGTTACTTCATCAACATTTCACGCTCGACTTGGCCAAAAGCTGGCTAGAAGAAACGACTGTTGCCTGCGTTGCCGGGCACGCAGTAAAAATATACACCCCATGCCCCATCATGCCGCATGCCCCATGCCGCATGCCACATTTGGCCAGTCTACAAGGTCTAGTTGCTTGCCGCCCCTGGCCAAAAACTCTGCCGACAAAATAAACTCTACTCAACTGTTGAAAATCAACTGGCGACCCGACCCCTTGGCTCACACAGTCCGAACCCCAACACGTGGCCCACAAAAGTTTGCAATCAATTTTTATTTTTTTTTCTTTCTTCACTCGGCCACCGCAAATACTTGGGCAAACATATTGAGCGATGCCGACCTAAGCTTCTTCTAACAATCTATGCAACAGACCGTGGAGCATCGATAAAATGAACTAGACCTGTGCTATATCAGCCAACTACATTATATACGAAAGCAATTTGACAGGTCGCAGATAAATTGGGAGAATAGGAGACCTCTCAATTACTGACTGTGATCAATACATGTTTAATGTAGCCTTCGCAGACCTGTTTGGTATGTGTTGGCAGAAAAGACATATATAGGGTTCGAACCCTACTGAGTTCAGTTCGTAATAAGACGATCAATTCTATTACGAAAAAATTCGCTTGCAGTCATTAAAGACAGCTGCAAATTAAGAGAAAAATAATATATATATATATATATGTTTTAATAAAATATAAACTTTCTATATCTAGAAAATATAATATGTTAGATTTCGTTTAGAAAAAGAGACGTTTCCTAAAGATGTCTTGGAAAACATTAAACTTTTTCATACACTTGATCAAGATTTTACAAATTTTGTGATACAGGTAGAGTTTCTTTTACAATCTATTTCTTGGCGAATTGGAAAACCTTCTACAAGCATATAATATACAAATTTATTATTTTGTAATTCAATGTAGATTTTCCCTATGGTAGCCATATTATATAGATTCATACTAAATTGAAATTAGCACAAATGACTTCAGAATCATTAAGACATCAATAAAAATGTTGCATTCGGTTACAAAAATCTGTTAATTTTTGTGTTTTTATTACTGCTTTCTTGTCATTTGACTCTATAACGCATGTCTTTTTAAACATTTATATTTTAAGGATGGTTAAGTTGCCTTTGTGACTAATACGCTTAGTTGTTTGGTGTTGTTATGTTCTAAGTTATAAACTACTAAAGATAAACACAATTCAACCATGCCTTATAGCCTGGGACTAGAGCCCGGGTCCTCGTCAAACGAATAGCCTTAAGTTATAAGTTTTAAGTGGACGGCTGTTAATTTTATAATAAGCTAATTAATATTCTGATTTTTCGAGCAGTAGCTTAGCAGCTCTCTCTAAAGCGTCGAGCACATTTTCCAATCAACAAGACACTAACCTAAAGCATAACTGTACAGTTGTGTAAAATATACATATGTATTTAGGTAAATTTATATATAATACATATAGACCAACACAAATACCGTATATAAGTTATAGTTTAAGTCAGCTATTTAATTGAATTTGAATCTCAGTAATCAGTTAACTAGATCTGCCAAGTTTTGAATGCTGGGTATTTACATAAGTTTACTACCTTTTCGTAGCTTTGGGCCAGGCTTGTTGGCCATTTACAGCCGCCTCAATGTCTGCTTTGTTCCTTTGTCAGCACGTACACACACACATGTGTGTGCGTGTGTGTTTGTGCCAACAGTTGGCGCACCCCAGTTTCCATTTCGTGCTGCTATTTTGCCAGCAAGTTAAAGTGTTTCGCCACGCACTCCAATAAAAACATTTGCACGCACACACACACACATACACACGTACGTCAAGAGCTGGCCAGGACTATGCCAAGTTAAACCATTTGAGAGCTGCCACGTTGCGTTGTGTGCCAGTTTCGTGACGAGCAACTCTTGCGTTACGCATACGCTACATGGGCCCGCTGATGGTGGCACGAATTGCCGTACACTGTGTCGTGTGAAAGTGGTGCGGGTGGGGTGGGGTGGCCAGTGGCTGTGATGCCTGGCTCTTGGACATTTATTATGTTTATCTAGCATTCAATTTGGCTGGCAACCTGTTTACCAACATTTGCATCAATGCTTGCCGCATGCGGCATACGCTCAAGTGCTTAATAGCCTCTATGCCAAGTGGCTGCTGTCATCAGCAGCTGCCAGGTTCAATAAAATCTACGAAATGGATCGCCAGCTTGTGTCCATGTATATATTAAGCCATTAGTTACACTTCACTGACTACGTGGCCTTTAATAAATATTAATTGCATTAATTCAATGCTAATTAAAAACCGATAACAAATCCAAGCGTACACAAAGCACAAGATACTCTGGCTCAAAGCAATCTGACGCAAGTGTGTGTGTATTTCTGTAAAGGTGTGTGGGTGTGTGTGTGTATTCCTTTCAAGTCCACAAAAATAACTCAGACTCTCAGAAAAGAAATGATATAAGGGTTTAACGCAATGTCAGAGCGAAATATGTCAACGTTACTTAAATTTGTACATTAACATAGCATTTAAAATGCCACGCCCCAGCCCCCGCCCCACGGCCTCTGACGGCGACCTGTCTCCGCTCAGGTGTCAATGTTGTAGCCCAGCGCCAGGTAATTGCCGTCAGCTTCTTGTTGCCATTACAATTCTTGTTGTGCAGGACAATTTGCGAATGTGTGCGCCTGTGCCCAAGTATCGCATTTAGTTGCAGGATATTTAGCGGGAGGTTGAAAGAAGAGAACGAAATAGTACACTAGCAGAAAAATAGCATGACTTTCTCATTTAAAAAAGCACATATTTTTATAAAATGCCTTAACTTGAAAATTAAATTCTTAATTCTTCAATTTACTTTTTCAATCTATGAAATATTCTTTTATTTCCAATATTTAATGCTCTTATTTTCCTAAATTGCCAGCAGCTTATGGTATTTTTGTTATAAGTCAAATAAATAATAAATCAATAGAAGAATTAAGAGTAGAAATAAAAAAAAAAATGCACAAAAAATCTAACCCAATTAGGTTAAAATTTTTCTTTGAGTGTAGGAGAAAGCAAAGGCAAAGAGAGAGAGAGACAAGCTCAAGTAGAAAATTGGCGGTGACATTGATGGGGTGATACAGTATAGACTGTGGGCAGGCAAAAGGAGGCGGCGTGGGTGTGGCTGGTGGCTGGAATGCCAAGTAGTGGGCGGACTTTCACAGCAGCCACCGCATCGACACAGCTCCAGCTACAAAGTACACAAAAAGTTTTCTAATTATTTTGTCATTAAACGCACACAAGGTTACAAACACATACACACACACATACATACACAGCAGCCTTGTTTACAAGCATACACATGTTTGTCGAGCTATAAAAAAGGGTTACGTATCCAAGCCAAACCCAAACGCACACACACACACATACAGAGGGATGTAGTCCTTAGCGCCAACGAGCGGCAGACACGAAGCAACTTTTTGTCCTAATTGTTTCATTTCATGAAATGAAGGTAAGAAATTTTGGCAGCTGTGCGTATATTGCCCTAGGTTGTTGTGCGCACAAAGACACCAATGCCAACACCAACATCAACACACACACACACGCCAACACACATACAGTTGCTGCATTAAAGAAGACATCTACGCGCTGCACATAAAGCGATTAACACGGCGAATGCTTGAGGGCCTGATTGGTTGCTTTTGGTCGGTGGGGCTGGGTGGCGCGCACTTTAACTGCCGCGCAACTGTGGCTGCCTCTGCGTGCCTCCACATCTTGTTAAACAACAATTTGTTGAATTAATATCATCCAGACACACACATATGCTTGAATGTATCTGTATATATAAGTACATATTTGTGTGTGCTTTGCTCACTTTGACTCCAAGTCAAATACGTATATGCACACTTATTCACATATATACAGACAAATATAAATGTCATATATATGTATATATATGCATAATAGCACACGCTTCTTATACATATCATGTTGTCATGTCTGCTATAATTTTGACATTGCCTTTGGCAGCGACTTGGGACGAAATTAATGATGCTCCATTTCCAAAAAGAAAGTTTTTATTGCTGATTACTAAAGCCGAAGCTAAACAGCTTGGAATCAAAGTGGATTTTGGCCCGGAACGAATTGTGAAAACTTTATTCTTTTCAACATATAAAATATTGTAGTAAAATATGCCTCAATGGGCTGTCACTAAATAGCTCTTGTGTGCATTGTCTATACAAGTTATTGTCTAGAAATACCTTAGGGTATATAACATTTATGCAGCAGTATCAAACTTTTGAGTTTAAAGTTTAAACGATTTTTGTGCCTCAACTAGAGCTAATTATCTATTTTTAGTCTATATACGAGCTGACTTTTCTAGATTTGAACTCAGCTCATTCTTTTAAATAAAATCGATAGCTCAACTAACAGCTAAAGCCCAATTAAATACTATTGTAGTCTTTATAGCATGCCAAGCGATAAATAAAGCTATCGATAAAAGGTTAACCTATTACTCAACATGTAGAAAGCTTTATTTTCAGTTATCTATAAAAACATTGCACTGTGGCGGTACGACTTAAAGGCTTAAAGTTGGCCAGCGCCAACTAAAGCTGAAATCCGGCTCTCTGTGTATACATATATGTGTGTGCATGTGCTCGTGTGTGTGTGTGTGGCTCTCGTATGCACACAGGCGCAAAACGCAATCCACTAAATTGCGCGTTTGTAAGTGAAAAAGCTGTGCAATTACTCAGGAGAGCAACTTTCTGATTCAACTGCAACAACTGCTGTCAAAATGTCATAAATTGAGTGCTGCCTCTGGCCAACAATGAAAAGAAACAGAACTGGCAACATTTAGACAGCGACCAAGCCGCAGCTGTCATACCCTAACATATTTTAAAGGAGATTGACTAAATAACGAACTAACTAATTAGCTATAATATAGGAAAATATATGAAATATTAAATGGTTTATTCAACACTTCTTCAGAAGCTAAACAAAATATTAGGAGAGATTTTGACTTTTTTAGATTTAATTGAATTAATTAATTAATTACTGATTGAATTACTTCAGATTGCTTCAAGTGAAATCGTAATCAAAATTATATATTTAGAATTGCTCTGTAGACATTAGAGTTGGGATCGGGGAAGAAATGGGACCCCGACTCATCCCGTTCCGAGCTCAATTTTTCTTTTTCCGTCCGACTGTCCCGAAAATATTTCATTTTTCCTGCGGTCTTCGACATTTCCCAACATTTTTTGTTTCAACATTCAGAACTCTTAGGATGGATTAACATTTTTTCTGTACCCGCGGGTTTCCAGAAAATCCCCATTCCGACGCCCATCCCTAATAGAAATGATCAACTATTTCTCAAATAGAAAAAGTTTATGAAAAAGTTATATGACATAATAATAAAAAGCTCTTATTATTGACTTTCATATTTACATGAAAATTAAGTATATCATCTCTTTTATTCAAGTAATAGTTCACGGAAAACTATAGGGTATACAAATGCACATGTACTCAAGCGCTTTCTGCATTTCTAGAGGGTATATTGAAATAAAGCCTAATCAAACCAATGTGTTGCATAAGAAAACAATCAGTTGACATGCTCTCGTTCCCTCTCTAGCTCTTATTCTGCCTCTTTGGTCTTTTTCTCCTTCCCTCTCTCTCTCCCTCTCTCTTGCATAAGCAATACACATAGACTTAGAGACTTATAGAGATGCGTTCATGCCGTCCAAAAACCGACAGACAAACAGACAATTAAAAAGCCCTCGAGTACGCCAACTGTTTGACTGCATTTGCAGCGTTCGCAAATCTCTGGGGCTCGTCCATGGCTTTAGTTTGGTTACCTCCCAGCGGCAAAGGCCGAGGCCGATGCACAGCTTGTTGAGCAGAACACAGCAGAACATAGCAGAGCTGCAGGCAGCGCGGCAGCTGCATCAAATTATTGTTAGCATTCAGTGTGGGACTATAGCTGCAAGAAGGCCTCGTCTCTGTGGCTGCTGCTGCTGCTGCTGGTGGTGCTGCTTCTGCCAACGACTTTTGGCTATGCGAGTAATTTTCAGGGCAGTATCGAAGCAGAAGCCGAACAAAAACTGGGCAGAGCAATATATCGAAACATTTGCTAACGCTTTCAAGTGGTTTCGTTCGCATTGGCACCGCCGCAACTTTACTCAATTACGTTGCCAGCACCCTCCACACCCGCATTCTGTAGGGGTAGTTAGATATACACTGAGAAAAAATTGAGGCATGTATCTAAACTAGAATTAGAAGTGCTTCAGAATTCAATTCAATTTAGTTATAAATAATTTTTGATTAACAATTTATATATAAATATTATTTGATATTACTATAAATCTTTAAGAGTTATTTAGCATTTTATGGATGGTAACTATGTTCTGAAGTGATCTTGAAAGATCTCTCTGGTCTATAAAAAGCTGAATGGGTCAATACAATATTTCATGTTGAAGCAACTGAACATCTTGGCCAAATTCTGATTTATTCTGATGTCAGTTATTTCTGCGAGTGTAGCCGTTGCTTATTGTCCCCGGCTCAGTCCTCTTCGAATTCCCGTCAACTACTTTGGTAGACTTTCTGAACGAGTTGAGCTCACCTCTCAGCTATGAAATCAACGACTTTAGTGCAAACTTTCAACAATTTGCGTTTTGGCCACGGCCTGGCACGGCGGCAGCAAATCGAAAGCCAAAACTTTTTGACTACTCTGCCGAGGCAGGTGGGGCAGATGGGGCAGGTATGGTGCCTAGCCCCTGGCACGACCACATAGCACGGCATTCGGTAAAGTTTACCATTGCTGCTGCACAAATACCCAGCGGGCTGCTTGATAAAAGTGAGGGCTCGTTTGCCATGTGCCCCAAGGGGGAGCAGCAGCAGCAGCAGCAGCGGCAGCGACGTCGACGCAGCGTTTACATCTACATTAGCGACGTTGCCGACACTGATATCAAAAGTATATTGTGCATGTGAGTGTGTGTCGCTCTCTGTATGTGTGTGTGTGTGTATTTGTGTATAAATGGTGCGGATGGGGCCAGAGCACGCATCTAACCAAGCGCTATACGCCGAACTTTGATGAGCTGTTGTAATAATATTACGTCCGAATGTCGTCTGGAGTTATGGTAAATCAACGCCCACCCACACATGCACACCCACCCCCTCTGCGTGAGGGCGATATTTGTGCAAACAGTTGGGGCTAAAAGTTGTAAAGTTTCCGACAGACGCCTTCAACTGCACTTCGAAGGTGGTAACTAAATTATTTGGTATTGAGGTCCGCTACGAAATTCAACTTTTCTATAATTTTAAGCCTTAGCAAAAGTTAAGGCGACTATAATGATGGGCGTTAAGCATCAATTGACTTGAAGGCTTGATTAAAAAAGGGCCATGACAGACAGTTGACAGTCTTTAAACACGAAACCTCATCAGCTCATGTAATTAAGTGGATTTTTCATATTTGCAATTTTCATTTTCATTTCCAGTTTAGTCGAATGCCACGTTTTTCCATTTATTTAAGCGCTCAAAATGCAAATAATAGCAATTCAAATAGTTTCAAATAGTTTGATTTCCACTTCAAATCCACTCGACCCACAGAGCGCAGACAGAGAGCGTTTGCCGTTTGCAGTCGCGCTGCCTTTTGATGAATTTTTGCAGTCAATTTGATTGATTTGTTGACACAATGGCAGCCAGACCGAGCGGGGCAGTAACAAGTTAATTGTGCAGTGTTTGACACTTGCTAAATTGCTTTGGCTTAAATAGCAATTGGCCAAAAACCAAAGTTAAAATTTAAACCAAACATTAGACGTGTCACGATATCGGAATCATATATATAGGTATATCATCGTTATCATTCAACATCATTCAGAATACTGGGGCACACTTAAAGCATGAATATCACAATCAAACAATGCTTGAAGCCCCGATGTGGGCGGCCATTGCGTGCGTGTTGCCAACAGCTAGCAGCTGTAAATAACAGGGCCGAGACCGGGACCAATTGTGGCCCATTGAATACGTACATAGCTGAACAATAAATGTTGAGCTCTATAGCAGCAGAGCATCTGATTAGCACACACTTGAATTGTTGCTTTGTTAAGCGCATTTGGCTTGGGGAGTCAATCGGGGGCTCCCCGCTAACATAATGCCCCATTGTTGATGATCAACGAGCCGTTCGACCAGTTTGCTCGCAATTCATAATTTCTGTCGCTTCAGCTGCAATCAAATTTCTCAGTTTGATTTGTATCAACATTGTGAACTCACAATGGACATGCGAGCCAACACCTTTGCGCCCTCAGAAAAAGGGGTTTAAAGTTCTCTCCAACAATGACAATGACAGCTGCTAGTGCTACTGCTGTTGTTGCTTTTGTTGTTGCTGGCTTCGTCCTGTTGCCTGTCAGTCGTTTGTTTACATTTTATTGTTATTGTTGTCGTTGATGGTATTAATAAATTATCTCTATCAAGATTCACGCTGGCGAAGCTTTTTAACGTTTTAGTGCTGGATTTGTTATCGGCTTCCTTTTGGACGTTGGCCCATTTGTCTATTGACTGCGGCGCACATTATTTTCTAGCTGGTTAAATTTATTTACACGCATAATGCATGCTAACGAGCGCTTTGTTATTTATATTGTTAACCATTACGATCATTTAAATGGCCAACATAAAATGCATAATAAATTATTGACAAGGCGACGATTAATAGATAAAATGAAATGACTCAATTGGAAGCTATATAAAATCTCTATAATCAGCATTTAAGTGTAAGCAATTATGAAATACAAATCTTCATAAGCTATATGAACTCCACTTGATATCAGGCAATAAAGAGCTGCCGAGATGGATAATAAATTTTGTTGGCGATTATGAAATATGACTCTACACATATTTTATCTTATATCTATATAGAAATATATGTTTTTGCTGAAACAAACAGAGAAGCAATAAAGACTTTTCATTTAATCATTTGAAGCAATGTTTTACCTATAGAATTGAGCCAGCTCAATATGAATTCAAAAATTGTATTTTGTAAATCCTTCTTTTTTGTAAATTCAACAAACCATAAACTAATTGATTAGATTATTATATAATATTATTATTTTTAATTAATTGAAAGTCTTAGCTACTTCCCATATGTCAGCTGTAAGGATATACTTCAGCAAAATTAATCAAATTCAACTCGTATATGTTCTGTTCTCTCTTGCATTCTTTTTGCTTATGCAAATCTTGGAATATTTAAATTTTTCTTCGACCACACTTAAATTGAATTTGTCAAGCTGCTTTTCTTGCACCCTCAAGAGCTGTCTTCGCCAAATTGTAATTTGCTTAAAGTGCCGGCCAGCTACTAATCTTATAAATCATTTAATAGTGCATATAGAATAATAAAAAAAATGGAAAAATTGAATCAGCGTTGTGCGTTAAGCGCACACAGCTTGCAGCCGGAGCGGCGCATCAACGTCAGTTTAGCTAATGCAGTCATTTTATGCGAAAGGACACTGCAATGGCATGGCCTGTTAGCCGGCTGGCAGGCAGGACTCGTGCCGCAGTCGGGGCGCTAATAGTTTTTAAGCATAATGCAATAAAGATGAAAGTCCAAATCATGCTTCATCAACATCAACGTCAACAATATAATCAACAGCATAGAAAGAGAGAGAGAGAGAGGGAGAGTGTGCAGCTGAGCAATTTGTGGGCGTGGCTTGGAGTGGCGTCAAGGGCTGTTGCGTAGCCGTTGCTGCCGGAGCTGCTGACAATTCAATGTCCTGCTCAATTTGTCTACACGCAAATGTGCAGCAGACCAGCCAAGTGGGTGGATGCTATTTGTTGTTGTTGCGGGGCAATGGGGTCGCCAGGCGTTAGGCTGTGAGCTCGTGCGACTGCAGCTTAGTCACTCAAGTGCACAGCATTGGACGAACGACAGACAGCCGCTTTGTCTGCTGCTGCTGCTGCTGGTCCGGTGTAAAAAGCGCAGCTAGCGGCATTTGCCGTCAAGTCCTGGCCCAGCCGGCTCGCCTGCCTGTCTGCCGGTGTCATCGTCCATGCTGACAAACAAAAGCGCCGACAACGAGCTCAAGGGAAGTGACTGCTGTGACTGACCCGGAAACATTAAAAGCACACCAACACCAGTCCCTAACTCAATCCCTGGCTTTCCACTTTCCACTGAACTATGTAAGTTGCTCGATTTCAGTTCGCATAGTAAAGCAGCATAAATATTAATAGTTGAAAATTAATCAAAGCGTATGCATATACTGTGTAGAAAGAAACACACAAATGCAAAGTCAGTTAATTAGTTTTTGGCACGCACACACACACACACACACGTGTCTGAGCTACAGTTATAACATAAAATTGGCTGACAGCTGCCATGCAACAATTTGGCCGTTTTGGCCATTTGGCTGGCCAATGCAATGGCCATTACTAAAATATTAACAAACTCAATTAAAGCTAGCACTAATTTTGCCAACACACACACCCATACACACAGGCATTTGCACATATGCTCGCATATTTGTTATATAGCCCTGCATATGTTTGCAGTTATGGCCCCTGCCTTGGCATGTGTCTTTGCTGCCCAATTTATTGCCTCAAATAAATTAACAAAATTAAATTTAAATGCTGTATAAATGACCGCAGGTCAGCAGCAAAATGAAATTATTTGTTGCACAGACTTGACTTGGCTCAAATTTAATTTAGCTCCGACCAATGTGTGCGCCGTAAATGCATAACTATTTAAACATGCAGCTGAAGCAGCAGCAGCAGCAGCAGCTTATGGCCAAGCGAACTTGAGCAGCCGCACAGTTTGTTGACTCTGATAATCCCTCAAGTTTGTTGACAATGCGGCTCATAGCCAGCGACATTTGGCCTCAAAAAATGTTGCGCATACGCCCCCTAGGCCAACAGCACTTGGCTTGCTAACACAAGTAATAGTTGGGCGAACAGAAATGAAAAAAAAAAAATGAAAAACCAAAAATGCAGCACATGTCGCTCTGCATGCACGACTATTGGCGACAACCGCAAAAAAGCAACAGAAGCTGCAGCAGTCGGGTGTCAAGCAGCTTGTGGCAAGACATGCCGCAAAGAGGCAGCCACTTAATAATTACTTGAACATTTTCATGCAGTCATAAGAAGACGACGAGCCCAAAGTGTTTGCTCTCAGTCTGTGCTGTAAACATGTGTTGACTTTAGTGTTAAGATGGGGCAACAAAAAATAATAGACAAGCGGCTGCTCGACTGTGAAATACTTAAGAAATGGTATCTTATATATGTGATAGAAATTTAAATATTCAAATTTGTAATAATCAGCTAATATAGCTTATAGACGGTTATCAACTTAAGATAAATATTCTGTTAGAGAGCAAATCTTTACAATAATTATAAAAACAAAAATACAATTAAATCTTATATTTTTACTATTTGTATAAGTTTAATAAAACTTAATCTACCTTTTCTCGAAAAAAATAAATTTTAAAAATTTGAATATAATTTTTATAGCCTACTTTTTGGGGCAGCATTGAAACGAGCTTCAAAATGAGACAAAAACATTTCAATTGAATTGGTTCGTTGAATTCAGATAAAGTTTTACTTAAATGCGAGAGAGATAGTATAGGGAAATTCCTCCAGAGAGGAAACGCATCAGATTCTTACATAGAACGATTGTAATTGTATACTTTTTCCTGTCAACTGTTACAAACTGTTGCACAATTTGATTACAGTCTATTTTGAAGCAATTTTATAGGGCACAGGGTATAGTAAACTTGACGGATAAGTTTGCCTCTGCTGATCTTGTAAAGTTAAATGAATTTTAATTAACCTTAAATGTAATTGTTGACTGCTTTAAGTAAAATTAAAATTGATTCATTCAAATTTCAGCTCAGCTCTACTTTATTGCATAATTAGCATATTATATTTTTTGCTTTCGACTCGGATTTGTTTTCATAATGTTATTTGGGCTCTCAGCTCCTGCATTGGGTAGCGCTTTTAGCTCATGGCTTATTTATTTTTAGTTTTCTTTTTGCTTTTATTTATTTTTATTCTTTTTGCTTTTTATATGTGTGAGTGGGGAAAAAACGTGAAACAAGGCTGCTTTTTGCTACATTTAAGGCGGAACTTTGCTTGTTGTATATGTTATTCTAGGTATGTGTGTATGTGTGTGTGTGTGTGCGGTTGGGCTTGCTGTAGACACACAATTTTCTGTTCTATTTAGTTTGGTTTGTTGCCGTTGAATAAAACATTTTCACGGCTTGTGGGCTGGCAGCGACCCGCGAGGCAACCTTCATATCAAATGTGTCTTGCACACGTATAAACAACGCCCGGCGAACGGGACGTATGCTTGATGTGTTTTTAAAGTGTGTGTTTATGCGATGCACAATGGCCGATCAACGACAAGATGTACGAGCGGGTATATGTCTGTATGTGTGTGTGTATGTTGTTTGTGTTTGTTGCCTTTGTATGATATATGCATGTGCACGCCTTTTGTTTGCCACCAAAATGTGTTGGCGGTTGTTGTTGCTGTTGTTGTTGTTGGCGGTAGTAAAAGCCCTTTTCATTGCTGTTTACAGATCATTGACGTTGATTGTTTAAATGAAATGTTTGCTGTGTGCATTATTTGCTTTTAGTTTTATTTGCTCACCAAATTTGGTTGCCAATGAGGGGGCAAAGGGGTGTACAGCTACCTATCAGCACACAACATTTTGCGGCCACATAAAATGCTGAGAATAAGCTAAATATAAACACTGTATACATGTGTGTGTGTGTGTGTGCAGGGCTAGTTAAAGTTATGGGCTTAGGGCACGCCCCAGAAAGTAGGCTATGTTTTATTGATAGCCATTTGAAAATGGCTGCGAGCTATAGACAGATGCCAAGCATGTGCTTGCCAAAAATATGTATATGGCTATGTATGTATATTGCCATAAAGCTATTAGCATTCTCTTGGCACAGTGAGTAGGGTCAGCAGCCTATAAGTAGACTAGAATACTGAGCAATTTGCTAGACCTTTGTGCGCCTATAACTAGCAGAAGCAAATGCTCAGGTCATGTATAGAATGAAAAATATAAGCTATATTTTTGTGCAATTCATTTGTGTAGGGTATTATATTTCAGCTCCCCCAGTGAAGAATACATTTTTGAACAATAGAGTTATTAATTGAGCCATAATCAGCTTGGCTTAAACAATATCGTTATAACTGCTGTCGCAGGCTGTATACATAGTATGGTAATACGCTTTAAAAACTAAGTGAAATTTAAGTTCTTGTGCATGTCAATCAAACTACTTTAAATGCAGTTGTATCTATTGATAACTAAGTTTTTGTATAGCAGTTCTAATATACTGAAGAAATTGTCTCTATAGTCTTTATTATTTCCCAAAATTTCTATATATAAGAAACGTTAAATAATTTCTTTATCTGCCCGAAAATGTATTCTTTGCTGTTTCTTAGATATTCTCATTTTTTTCAACTAAATTTTTCACTTTTAATTTTTCTCTGTTGCCGAGTTTTCCCTTCTTTTTTTTGTAATTGTGTGAGTCTTCACAGCTGAATACAAAAGTTTAATTGCTTTTTAATATTTGAACACAAAAGGCGCGCAATTAGCTGACCAACAAAGGCGGCCAAAGAAAGCCATTGAAATGCTTGGCCTGGCTCTGGAACACACTTCAAGCGTTTCATAATTTATTTGGCCAAAGTCTCAACTTTGCCCAGTTCTCGAATGGGGTTAACCACATTTTGCACTTCTTGTATATTTCCATTGTCATGCGAAACCAGAACTTTAGTACATTTTCATATATGTTTAATTTTCATTCACTTTACCAACTTTCATTCCTTGAAAAAAAGTAAAAAAAAAACAAGAAAATTCTTTTTTATTTGATTTTGTTCTTTGTTTTGTTTTGGCATCTCTTGAATGCCCACACGGACAGCAAACACAAACAAAAGAATTCATTATTTTACTGCTGTGCATTTAAATTTGATACAACACACGCTATTTCCACACACACACACACACTCGCTCGCATAGATATACACATATATAAACATGAGGCACTTGCAGTTGATTTTAATCGCACTTTTCGTACGTTTTTTGAGTTTTGCATAAATTTTCCTTCTATTTCATTTTGTTTACTTTGACCTGGTTTTTCGTTTGCTTTTTACGGCCCACTGTTTTCATTTTCGCTTTTCGCTTTTCCGCCTTTTCTCTCTCGTTCAGCTTGGCTTTTGTGCGAGCATTATTCGCTTCTCATTAAAATAGGTAAACAGAATCGCATCAAATTTGCTGATAGACAACAGATAACAGTTAAAACTTTGAGCAAACTGTGTGTGTTAGCTGACTGAGTGTTTGTGTGTGTGTGTATGCGCGCGCTTATAAAGTTGCCTGTCCGTTATTTCGGGGCCAGTTTGATTAGGCAAATTGCGCATAATGTTGATGAGCGGCCAAAGCGGTTGAAAGTGTTTTTCATGGTCTTACTAAGTGTTGAGCATTAGCTGCAGCAATTAAGCCCCGATTGAGAAGGCGATTATTTGTTAGAAAAAGGGTTAAGCTTTCAGGTAGCATAAAAAAGCACATATTTTTATGAGTTTTATACAGCCGATTATATCTAAGGTCAATTATTGTATTCTTTGCTCTTAATTCTTTTTTATGAAAACATTAAAGTTGTAAGCCAAAGTTTTGATTTGTGTAGCCTATATTGTGTTGCCTTTGTTGCTGGAATCTGTTGTGAACTTTACTAAAAATCTTTACAATCTTAAAGGTAAATAATTATAATTATTATTTCTAACTATTGTCCAAAAAATAAAGATAATAAGAAAGAAGTTGTTAGTTGACTGAGATATTTTCTTTTAAGACTGATATTTTTAAATAGATTTGATATTTTTTTTAAGTTTATAAATTAGAATTTTAAGTCAACACAGAATATAAGAAAATATATTGGAAAAATTATTATTTTAACAAATACTTTTATACTTTAACTACTTTATTTAGCTAGATTTTGATAAACGTGACTTCATGACTTTATGTTAACATAGCAGCTGTATAAAATATTAAAAGCTTATAAAAACATAAGAAAAATTATAATATAATATACTATGTGATTTACAAATTTATTAATATTAGTTAAATGTTATAAAGAAATATTTATATAAATATTTAAGAAGAAAAAATATAAAACATGAAATGTAAATATATTTTACGGTTTACAAATTAATTTATATTACTATATATCTATAAAATTTTTCAAATAACAAAAAAACAGAATTTCAATTAAAAAAAAATTTTGATTGCATTAAATTTTAAGCTATCCAAGGAATTATTCTAAAAGGATTTAAGAATTATTGCAAGACATTTGGAAACACAAGACACAAACAAAAGAAAAACTCAAAGTTTATGTGCATTACAATTTTGGCCTGCTTAGAATTTGCATAGTCTGAGATACGGACTAGTCCTAAATCAGCCTTAAAGCCCAAACATTTTACGGGGCTTTTTTTCTTGTGCCTCTGCTGCAATTGTGGGTCAACACAAATCAGCATAAGCTACAACTACATATCGGGCAATAACATTTTTATGTGTTAAAGCTTTGTGACAAAAGGCCAAAATACAAACGACAAATGCAAAACTGTCCAAAAGAGAGAAAGGGAGAGAGAAAGCGAGAGAAAAGAAACAAAGAAGTGGCTATGAAAAAAGTTGTTGCAACTTTGGCGCCGCCTTGCTCCAGTGGCAATAATAAATTTTGGGCAGCTGGAGGCAAGCAACAAATGGGAGTAAGCAAAACAAACGGCCATTGCAACAGTTCAGCACAAAGTCAGGGGCGTGACCGAAGGGAATTGTTTCTAAAAGGCAAGTTCTCTTTTACGACCAAGAAATAGAAAGCAGTTAAAATGTCAAGCCATGGATCAATTTTGCTGTCTTGCAGCAGCTGCTGTTAGTTTTGCTGATGGCCCAGCTAATTTGGCCCACTGTAGATAGCAGGAACAAGTTTTGCTAATAGCTTAGCTAATTTGACCCACTGTAAGACAAATGCTTGATACACTGTCAAAAATGTTGAGCTGCATGAAAACATGTAAACTGGCTGTGTTTGTGTTTTTCTTTCTTTTTTTGTTTTGGGGTTGTGGGCGCGCACACACACATACATACATGTACAGAGAAAACATGGGTATATGTATGGAATTTACATTTTATTCTATCTCATATCATGGCTGAGCGATTTCATTTTCATGCGTGTCCTGTGTTGTGTCCTGCACTTGTTTGTGCACAACTTGTTGTTGTTGCTGTTGCTTCATCCATTTAAATGGCATTTGTTGTGGCATCTGTTGCTATTCCCGCTGCTTACGACAGACAGACAGTCAGACAGGCAGACAGCCAGCCAGGCAGCTTTTCATCTGGTTTTCATGTTTGCTTAGCCTGCCTACCGTATTTATTCAGTTGCATGCCAAGCAAAATAGTTTTAAATGTAATTTCTGCATGCGCCTACTAACCTGCCACTAGAATATGCAGAGCCCCCGAAAATGCCCCACTTGTATGTGGAGTGTTACTTTTGGGTAATATACAAGGCAAGCAGACAGGCACTCACACACACACACACTGGCTGCATTTTTTCAAGCCTCCTCTTAGGCAGCAGCTCATGAGTGCTGGTCCAGTTGGCAAGCGCATGCATAAATATTATAAAACGTGCCAGCTGGCTCAAAAGGTGAATAGCAGCTCAGCCACCTACCGAATAGTAGTGAATAGCAGCATGCCGCTAGCCCCGCCCACCAGCCCCTGCTGGTTGTCTGTGGCCAAAGTGCTTACCCTCTGGTTCTTATAAATAAGCCAGTTGGCTCATATCTGAGCTCCGTGTTCAAGTCCAACTGTCTGCCCGTCTGACTGTCTGTTTGACAGATTTTACCTTTGGGTTTTTCGGCAAATGCTTTGACTTGTTGTTGTATGAGCCGTTGCATGAGCCTTTTATGCATGCACCGACAGCTAACTGATTTTACCTCATGTGTATCTTCTGTACTTGCACAGCTTCCACAACATTTTTCATTTTCAACTAAAAATACTATAAATTCTGCGAATCATACTTGCTTAATGGTGCGCGTTGCTTTTGAGAGCACTCCATTTAGCTTCTAATATTTATATGCATATATGTATATATATATATATATGTATATATATATAACTATTTTCATTTATTTGCATTTCTTCTTTTAGCAAATAAGACATGATTTTCATATTATTTTATTTACTTTGATATTTTACAATTTACACAAAATTTCCTACAGCAATTAGGCTGGCTGCGAGTGTGGGCGTGGCTGTGGGGAAGACACAAAAAAAATGAGCAAGCACGTTGCTCAATTTGCAGGCACGTTAAATAATTGCCCGAAAACAGAATTTAAGCGCATGCAATTAAATGATTAACAACAAAGCGAAAAATTAAAATATAAATATATTCAAAAGAAGGAATGTGTAAGCCGAAGATTAAATATGCTTTGAACAATGACTAGCAATGTTTATCTATAAGAGTCTCTGTAGATGTGAATTAAAAAGAAAATACTTGAAGACTACAGAAATTTCTGCAAAATTTTCTACGCTATATAGAAGTAATTGTTATTTTTTAAAGAATTAAAATATTAGTTATATTATTTTTTTAAAGAATAAATATTGTTTAAAAGAGAGCTGGGAATATTTAATGAAATAATACAAAATAGTAAAGATGGTATAATTTATTTTGAAAAACTATAATTTTATAGTGGGCAATTCGACATTTAACTTGTTATTATTGAGAAAGAATTTGAAAGCCTGTTCTCTGTTATAATAGAAATCCTTTAAAGATCTTCAGAGCAGACTTTTATATTTGAAATTTTTTTAAAAATTTTAAATTTTTTATAGATTTTAAATTAGTTTAAGATTATTCTAACTTAATACAATCATAATCATATAAATGTATCATACAATTTATTATATTTATAAGAGCAATGCTAAAAATTACTAAGCTTAAAAAAATATAAAAATGTATCATTACATTATTTAGCCTTCGGCCTTTGTAGCTATGGCTTTATCACGTTGACATAAGTTTTGTAAACTAATGTCAACTCTTCAAATAATAATAATAATACTTGAAAATATCATTGATATATCTATTAAAAAACATCAAAGAAAGAAATTGTAAAAGTAACTTAAGTATATATTCCATATAGCTATCTTTTATCTTTCATTGCATAATTGTAACTCAGAGCATACTTATTTTTATAGCTAACTCTAATCTATGATTGTTGGAGTATTTCAATCCCACATCTATTCAAAGTTGATATTCATTTATAGCATTGCCAATATGAATACGCAATGCAAAGTACTCGATTGCATTATTAGTGTATTCACAATGACAAAAAAATGATGAAAAATTATGCAACTTACATGTGCACTTCATTAAGAAGTGATTTAAATGCAAGCCGAGTCGCTCGATTAACAATGACAATTACCGCGAGCTGGGCCAACGCGGCGTATGCTTGTTATTAATTTTACGTTGCAAAATGGACTTGTGCGTTAAGCTAGGATTTACCAAATACCGTGCGTTGGTAAAGCATATATATATACTACTTAAATATACATACATTAATGAATATTTTTTACGATAAGCAAAACACAATGAACGCGACGTATGTGATATTTATGGCAAATAAAAGTAAAAACAGTCCACAAACAACGTGTAAAATGCCTGCGAGCCGAACACGCGCGTTGTACTTTGTTTTCTTTCTTATTTGTAACAGTTGATGTTGTTGTTGTTGGTTTTGTTTTTGTTTTTGTTGTTGGCGACGTTGTGAATTAACAATTTTAATAAAGTCATCCGCACGCACGGCCGCAGCAAGGACTCACTTAACCGCTAAGCCGGGCCGGGCCGGGCCAAGGGCTGTTGTTGTTGTCGTTGTCGTTGTTGCTGCTGCCACATGGCCTTAAAGATTACAAATATGGAATGCAACAAGCAACAACAACTGAGTTGCATCAATATTTAATGTGTATTTAACATTTCAATCAGCGTTAAAAACAACGACAGTGCGTTTATGCATAAATGTGAAATTGAAATAAATAATTAATTTTTCATTTATTGTATTTGTTGAATTGTTGTTTCTGTGCACACGACGACGACGCTAATAAAATGTAACGAATCTCGCTCGCACACTCACACACTCGCACACATGCACACTGTGATCTCGTCGAAACAGTTAAGTCGGGCTGTGCCCTTATTGCGGTTTAACTATCGTTTGGGTCCTGGTCTTGTTGCCGCGTATCCTTGAGCACGGTATGTAGCGCCACGTTCCGACACGAATACGAAACTGAGCAGTGCCAATGGCAAAAACTGGCACGAGCCACAAAATATCCTTGCAGCTCGCGTTGGCTGCCACTGGGACATTTGCGATTCGGCTCCGCTCGGCCGTTCGTCAATCGTTTTCACTCAATTTTGCCGAATGAAAGTAAAATTTTTGGAAAATACACGGCGCAGCGCTCGTCAGTCGGCTTGCGGCCTGTGGCTCGGCATTTGAGTTTGTTTTGGTTTAAATTGCATTGACTTGATGATGCTTGAGGCGCCCAGAAGTGGGCCTATCCCAAGCACTTTTATTTTAGCTCTGCCTGCTGTTTGTTTGCGTTTATTTTTTTCCTCTTTTTTTGAGTTGAAGATTCTTACAGCACTTGAGTCTATGCAAATGCAAATGCAAATACAAATAAATAGTTCAAGTGCTTAGCTATTTGTGTTTTACAAAGCTTGACTAGAGCAATAGAGGCAGCGGCTGAAGTGCTTATTAGCGTTAGAGAACATTATACTTAATGAATGAAGATTTCTTTGAGCTGCACTCAAACTTAAAAATCCAGATTTGCTCCATTATATTAGTCTAATTAACATTTTAGAACAAAACTCGCCTAGTATCACAATCTACTCTAAGCATAGCTAGCTAGTAAGACGCTGTGCTGCTGCTAAGAGCGAATTTCCTCAGAGAGCGCAGCTCTCTTTAATTCTGGCGCATGCGCTGCAAGTGCCTTCCAGTGGCTTTTTGGGTAATATAAGAGTCCTTTGGTACTTTTTCGCTTTATTCAGCGCTGTTGTAAAGGACACACAAGTTCTTCTGGGGAAAGTCTTAGTTAGTTTATTAGAGAAACCTCTGCTGTAAGGAAGGATTTTAACATCTAAAGATTAGGGTCCATTCTTAAAACTGTATGTGCCAAAAGCTTCTCAATGTATTTTCTTGAATTACATTTTCATGATCTTCCATATCTGTTAAGAATACTCTTTTTGGTATACATATTATGCATCTATACAGTATATCCTGTCAATTACCCGATCGTGTGTGTGTTGAGGATTGCGTACGACCGGCTGCTGTGGCTTGGGCTTCACATCTTTGGTATCTTTGGTGTCTTTGGTGTCCTTGGTGTCTTTGCTGGCTTTGGTCGCTGTCGCCGGCCTCGGAGTGGAACTGCTTGGCTTTTCAGGCATTTTAAAATTTATTATATTTATACTTATATATTTTATTTCTCAATTCGTTATCTTTCCTTAAGAAGGCGACACACTGACGACAAATATAAATGTTGAACAATTTTTAGGGTACATTTTGTTGAAATTTTATATGCCGCCTACTAGTTACTGACTAGGCGAATGTAACTGTATTCTATTGAATAGGTAAATATCATATACAAAACTGTCTGAGCCCAGCGGCCAAGCAGTCACTGAGCCATTCGTCAGACTCATGACAGTTGCTATGACTACACACGCACACACACATTCACGCACATGACATGCATATATATAGAGTCATATATAACAATACATCATAAATGTCAGCGCCTGAAATTGCGCATAAAGCCATATAAATGAGTCTACTTTAAGGCGCACTATATTTATGTACTTTCCACTGGCCATAAGCGCGAAAATTGTCGCACTTGCGTGAAATATGTCTATGGCAATGGCATCGCCATGCGCCAACTTTATTTGCTTTTTTTTATAAATTAATTTGCATAAATTATGGCATATATGGCGCGGGTTTAGCCATAAGCCTGGCCAAGCGTTTCCTATTTATCAGCGACGCTTCAAAATTCCCAACAACAACCATGAAAACCCTCACAGCTCGCCATGACAATCATTCATTCAGTCATTCCGCTCGTAATTTGCATTTTTGCACGGGCAACTCCCTTCCTCTACAAGAATGCCAAGCAGCAGAAGAAGATGAAGAAGAACAAGAACTGACACCACACAACAACAATGTTGATTGTCTGCTAAAGAGCATCAAGTCGTAATGGAGTGAAGGCAAATAAACATAAAAAATCCATCGAATTGCGGCCACACAAAAGGCCAAATACTCTACGCTTTTGCGCTGAATAGAAAACGCACGCGTACGCACAAAATCTCTAGCGCCAAATCACTTTATTTCACTTGTTTTCAATTTTTTCCAAGCATCCCCACTCCCCCGCGCCCCTTAAAAAGCCCCTCTCGTCACCAAACAAAACAATTTTTACGCTTCTTGCGCTGTTTTATGTGCACTTTCTTTCAGCACTTTTTATTCCACTTGCTCGTCGACTCTTATAGTTCTTCATAGAGCTGAAATCGTGTTGAATTTTTCTAATACCACACGCTTGAGAAGCTTAGTAGCGGGCATGTCTACACTCGACTTGTCGAGATATTTTTTTAAAATAATTTAAAGACTAAAGAAAGTATATAAATAAATACAAAGAATACTTTTTTTATATTTATAAAGTAATTTTTTTTATTTATTTATTTATTGATTTATTTCTTTATTTCTTTATTTATTTTTTTATTTATTTATTTATTAATTAATTAATTTATTTATTTATTTATTTATTTATTTATTTATTTATTTATTTATTTATTTATTTATTTAGTTATTTGTTCATCAATTTATTCATTTTTTATTTATTCATTTCTTTATTTATTTATTTGTTTTTTTTTATTTATTTATTTATTTATATACAACTAGGTTGCAGTAACAAACTATAAACTTTGATTTAAGTTTATAACAATAGCTACTACGGTTTTCAGCTATGTTTTTGTAAAATTTTAATAAGAAATATTATAATTTTAAATTTATAGTAAGACAAATTTATTAAAAAGATTTTTGTATTTTGAATTTGTAGCTTAAGTTTAATACATTGTTATACATAGTAAATAGGAATCTTTCTACATATACATACATATATATTTTTATATTTATTTACATACTTACAATTACGAGTAGTAGTCGTGTTACCACTTTTGGGGATGAAATGGTACAAATGGGTTTCCTTTGAATATTTTATAAGTTGATCAATTTCAATTTTGTTGGGTTGGAAAGTAATATTAATGGATTATTGTTCGATAATTGGTACAGATATTATATTATTATATTATGAAATCATTAAGCTGCTCTATTTATATTTGCTGCTTGTAATCTGCTTCACTCGACAGAAGTTAAAAACAAAAAAATCAGTTTTTTGCTGCTTCCCTACATGTTTTCTTTCTATCCTAAATTGACTGTCTTTTAATTGAAATACTGCACTCAAAAGCAAGTTTCACTACATATCACGTATTCACAATTTATCAGCAGTCTCTGATGCTTCGTGCTCGCTCGTGTCACGCAATAGAACATGTCAGGCGCTCAGCTCTAGCTCAGTTGTCTGTCAAACTGTCTGTTTCTTGGTATCAGTTTTCATGTTGTTCCGTACTCAATAACCACGCATGCTGCCACAAAAACCAACGAATAATTAAGTCATAAAAGGTTTGGGGCAACGCTCACGCTCACCTTTCCCTCTCCCACTTGTTTGGTATTTTTTGGCTGCCGCACAGCTTTGACAATTAACCAAACTATAAAATGTTTTAGTTTGAACACCTGAAAATGTGGAGGCAGCCGCAGTCACCGCCGACGCCGCTGCTGCTGCCGATTATAGAAAAAGCTTACCCATAGGACGAGCCCATACACACACACGCACACAGACGCAGGACACACATGTGCTCACGCACATTTAAGCCAATTAGCATTTATGTGCGACGCCGACTGCGACGCTGACGTTCGCATTGGCGCACCAAAGCGCGTTACATTTTCATCAAACGCACGACACTTTGTTTTAATTTGAGCAACCGCACGCACACATACGCACAGCTAACATGCATGAACTAGCACACACCCACACACAGACACATACAGTGACAGTTGTGTTTTGGTTTCGTCACGGACTCAGGCCTAGGCTCTGAGGCTTGGGGTTTCGCTGGCATTTACAGATTTCTGTATGTTTGACGCTCACTCGTCCCCGTACAGCTCCCAGGAGCCCTTGAACGGGATATTACATTGTTTTGGGCAATTCACTTTTACTGTGATTAATTTAAATGTGCCCCCACACACACACACCCGCACACCCCGTACACATGCCCGCAGCTATTGGCTGCCCGCTGCCAAGAGGCCCGCACGCAGCCGTGACGATTTTTTATACATTTTTTAAGGCAAGTTTGCTTGTGTGAGTGTGTGTGTGCGTATATCACGTGTGTGGCATTCATAAATATCCTTCAAACCCACAGCCGCCATTTTAAATCGAATTGCTCATGACACTGATGAATATAATTAGCACTCGAAAAAGACAACGCCCACAGTTGTCGTGCTAATGAGATCTATTTGTGTGGCCCAGACTGTGCTCCGGCCTCAATTGATGTAATGGAATTGATTTAAGCATAATGTGATTGCATTATATCAACTTATTAATTACACAGCAGTTTACTTTTCCTTGCAAATTTCTATGAAAGACATTTTAAGAGTAGGGAATCAAATTTAAAATTATGTCAGATATGGGATTAAATATCTTTGAGGACCAAATAACACATTTTAAAAAGGTTTCTTTGTGCACCAGTTTGATACAATTGCTGTCTTTGGCTAACATATTTTTGTAAATAAAATGCTTTTCTTTATAAATCTCATGTTTCAAGCTATAATTTCTATGGCAGCTGAAGAATATTGTCACTCGATGCGGTCGACTTTTTGATATTGACTTGCCTGTTTTTTCCAAGTTGATATTTAAAGCGGCTTTTTAGCTTCAAGTTTAAAATTTTGATAAGTCCTTAAATAGTGCTTTATGTGCAGCGATTAAGAGAGAGATTTTGTGAGAGCCACACGCAAAACAAGACAGAGATAGAATAAGAGAGATTTACTACAAGTTCGAAGGCGGATATATAAAGCATTTTTTCAGCTACAAGTTTTAAATTATGGCAAATCCTTTAACAGATAGAGACAGAGAGGGAGAGAGAGAGAAAGAGAGAGAGAAAGAGTGAGGGCGACAGACACCTAATTCTGCTCTGCTTGCCAGGACATCTTGAAAGCAGCTTTCTGGCTAAAAGTTTTAAATATTCTGATAATCTTAAAAAAAAAGTGCCACACATGCTAAGATAAAGAAAGAGAGAGAGAGAGAGTCTGCCTTAAACTGGTAATTAATGAAATGCATCTGGGCTTTCCGGCGCGTTCATTTCTCACCTGATGTGTAAATCAATCCTATTTCGGGTACAGCTTACATCTATACCTAAACCCAGATAACGATACAGTCCCCTGGGTGTGCCAAGTGTGTGTGTGTGTATGCGTGCTGTGGCCAAGTGTGCGTGTGACAATGCGCAACATATACACGATCATGCATCATAATCCAATATCCAAGCACACGAAAACTTAGCACATACACACACACACACGCACACGCAGACAAAGATACGCACACACACACATAGAGATTCACATCAGTTGCTTTGTAATTAATTACTTCACACATTGACGCCGGCCGTACGCACACACACACACACACACACATGAGTGTAAAGTTTACTCGGAGCACTTGTTGTTGTTGGTGCTGTTGCTGTTGCTGCTGCCACACGCTAACTAATATTGTTAGCAGCATTTTGGACGGGTTTGCTGCATGTTTGGTTAGGAGCAGCTCAGCCCCGCTGCTGCGTTGCCTCATAACGGTATCGTAAATTATGTGCCATTTATGCGGCATTGGATAGAAATGGAAATTTGTCCCATTTGTTGCGTCGAGACACTTGAGTATTCATATGGGTGTACTACACACCCCCAACCGCCGCCCCCAACTCAAGCATGTTGCTTGGCATTGATTTATGGGCACGAGTACATTTCGGCTAAATATTAAATGAAACGTTAAAGCCAAAGCGACACGACTAGATGAGCTTTAATTTAAATTATAATTATAGTAATTGTTTGCCGGAGATAGCAACTGGTTAGGAAATGGAGTTTGCAAAGGGGAAGAGCGATATGGCTTCGGTGCGTTGAACTCAGTTGAGACCCTTGGCTTGCCCTTAGCTTAGTCAAATAATGACGCCTACAATTAGACGTACAAAACTTTGACTAACAACTCAGTCAGTTGGCTGCTGCTGCTCCTACTGCTGCAATTATGCTGCAGGCAAATTAAGTTAGCGCCTCAAGACCAGGACCCTCCGCGCCCGCAACCACTCCCTAAAAGGATTAGCTTGCATAAAGCGAGTGCAAGAAAATTATATAAAAATTGTTCTTACAACTGCAAGGCGAGCTGCTTGTTTGCGCTGCAGCACACTGTTAGTTTTAATGAGACTCCCCGCCCCTTGGTGTTTACAGAGGTGAAAAGAGAGCCTGATTAGGAGCCAGGTAGTATTAAGAAAGCATATTTAAAATATGCCCTAGCTGCCTGTTTAATTATGGCTCCAGTTAAATTCTTCGCTTTTAAATGTGGCAGCTCGTGTTCGCATTTCACGCACATGGTCCACAGTTTTGGTGTTTGGTCTCTGGCCGAAAACTGTGCAATTTGTAATTAAACTTTCATGCGGTCTGCAGTACAGTTGAAAAAAGTTGCACTTTTGATTATCCTGCTAACCAATAAGCGCAATCAACAACAGCAGCAACAACAATAACAACTGCAATTAACTGGCGCATAATTTCATATGCTCTGAATCGCTGGCGAGTCTGTTGGCTGACCAGCAAACAAATTGTTGGCTTAAATTCAAAAGTGGCAACAATTTATGTGCCATGCACAACAACAACATCATAAAAAAAGTTAAATAAACAAACAACTTTAACAGCAACATTAAGCAAAAGTGTTTCAGTGGGGAGTGTTCGACTAGCTGATACCCAAAAGTTTTCTATTAACAAAAACTTTTGATTGATATATCCCTGCCATATCTCACTGACTACATTTAGCTACATTTAGTAATTCCCTCCAACTGTTACTGATGTTATTAGGTTAATCTTTGCTGTAATTCTATAAAGCTTGTTCAGATCTTATTTTTTTTAATACATTTTTTTTGTTAACTCTCCAAGAGTCAAAAAAAATAATAAAAAAATTAGCTTTTCTGCACTTATTATGGGTTTTCTGAAGAAAAAAAAACGAAGTTATCGATATTAAATAACAGGCTATCGCTTCGTAAAGTGAACGGAAATATTAAATTGTAATAAAGTCCTGCCTAGCCATTTCAACAATTGAACACTGAGAACCCAGGAACCACTCCCTGGCTAAAGTGGACTGGATGCTAAGAAGCGATAGCAAACTGAAGCTACTCAGCAAGAGGAGAATTTTTATTTTTTTTTATGTCGCGGCACCGGAAGTCATCTATGCTATGCCACTATAGGGATCTGCGGCGCGAACGCAGATTGGTACAAATGCTGCAAAATAAAAGTCAAAGGAGATGGACTGGAGCTGAATGGTTCTTAAGAAGCGAAACTCTATATGCCGAGCTGAACATGCTAACAATAGCTGAGCTCATTGGGCCACACAGCTCACGATACACGGATAGAATATCCGCCCACCCTGACCAACTTGGTAGCCTACTTACAATCACAACTAACAGAAGACTGAAAAGACTGCATCGAGTAGATCTTGGAGTTTAAGCCAAACAATTAAGAGTTGTAAAAACAAAGATAAATTAGCCATCCCAGTCAAGGTTTACATAAACATGCACTATAGAGTTAAGTACAAAAGCTGAAATAGAAATAAAATTAAAAAAACAAAATAAAATTTCCCTGGATGGTGTAAGGCAGTAGTATTGTTCTTGTAGTAGAATTACTTAAAATAGTTAAGTAATTCTTTTCTATTTTTTTTTTTCACTTTTAGCTACAATATTAAAAATTGCAAGTCTCTAGGCTTTATGGTTTCTGACCACGACACAGACAAAACCCAGATAGACGTAGCATTTTGTTCGCATACTATAATTCCTTTCTCGTCTTACATCAATTTCTATCTAAAATCTGTAGGGTATAGCCAGCAACAAATGCAACTATATCCCATATGAGGATGCAACATTTTTGGCAGCCAGCCGCGTTTGCCATTTGCCCCGGTGGCTGGCAACACCATTCACTGTGGCTTCCACATTGCAACCAAAACAGTCAACATTTTGTTACTGTTTTTTTTTTGTATTTTTTGTTGCTGGTAGTTAGAAATTGTTGGCAAACTTTTTACGCGCATATTTTGAACAAATAACTAACTAATATTCGCAGCAGACGAGTTGCATTAGGCATGCGCCAATGGAAGCCTTGTCAAGTGCGATTGCGTGAATAAAGGCTTATAAAAGTTTCAATTAACTAGAAAATTTGATCAATGATTATATTTTTTTTATAAAGAATTATAGTTTATTAGAAGTATTTAAGGTAGCCGAAGGCATGACTTTAACTGTGATAATAGCTCGAACAACTTTGAAACTTTTAAAATTTTAGAACAATGATAAATCTGATTTTATTTTAATATATATAATAGATCGCGAATGATTTCAAAGCTTATATAAAAAAGAAGTGTTTTTATGGAATATGAAAACAACCCTTGCTCAATTAGGGTTAACACAGCTGCAGATGAACTTCATGAACAGCATAGGAGCTAAGCTCAAAAACCATAGCATACTTTTGTGCGCTACATAATTCAAATAAAGGAATTTGTGGTTTTTCGCCATTTTTTTATCATCAAAATATTAACAAGCTAAATACTTTGCTCACCTTAATAAAGAACAATAATATTTACAGAATTTGCTTACAAATTTGTATATTAAATTTATTTGTGCGCATAATTGAATTTTAAATACTTAACAGTTGGCTGCAGTTAAGCTGAGGCAAGTCGCGTCGATCTCAGCGGCGGATTCTTTAAATGCAAGCATTAATTTTGGCGAGCTGCGCAACTTGGCTATGTGGCCCAGCCCCAGCTGTCTTCAAATGTACCACTAAAAATATTTTCACACAAAAATTGCCCCAGACTGCGAGCAACTGTGAAAGTACAACAAAAAAAAGATGTATATACATATATATAAAGAGAAAATATCATGTAATTTTACATTCAAGTGAGCGGAAAATATAAATAAGCAGCAGGTGCTCATTTCCTGTTCCGCAGCAAACATGGTACAGTAGCACAAGCACACACAAACACATACAGACACTCTCGGGTATACACAAGCATATACTTACGCAGCTGGCCAGGCATATCCTGGCATTTGTAGCAAAGACAGACGAACTGGAGTGCGAGAGATGCTCAACCAGCGAGATGCATCCATTTGAACTATGGCCAACACACTACACCAGCTGCTCCTCTGTGTATGTGTGTGTGTGTGTGGGTGTATTGCGAAAAGTTCATTTATATAACTGTCGCTGACATCGCTGTCGTGACATGGTCGACTTGCACACGCCCACCTCATAATGAGCAAAGCATAAAAAAACGAAAAAAGAAAGGGAAATATAGAAGAGAAAAAAACACAGCCAAACAACTTCGCAGTGAACAAAGGCAATTACTTGCCCTTGGCGCTAATAACTTTTGCAGGTGTCAAATGTGTGTACATGCATATTACATAGATGGCGCCAAACTCTACGTGTGTATGTGTGTGTGTGTGTGTGTGTACAGCTCTATAATTAACAAATGATTAATTATGCATGACTTTGGCGCGCACTGCCTCGTTATCAGCTAGCATACGTGCGGCTACCCCAGCCTCTGACCCAGCGCCGACTGCCTCCGCCCTCGACTAGTAGTGGGCGTGGCTGTGTGAGCTTGCCGGCTTGCCCTTTGTAGTTGGAGCCAAATTTTGTTGCCCCTTATTGCCTTTGATTCATTAACATTTGCTCCACTGCAAAGGAGCTGACCATACGAGAACTTATCCCCCAACTCCCCCACGCCCAACCAAACTGCAATGCTAAGGTCTGTGCCTTGTTTAGCATTTAACTGTCAGCTTATTTACATAGAACATGAGAGTCGACAACATTGTTTGCATACAATTACAACGAGGAGGTCCTTAGCATAGGGACGAACGGAAATGAAAGAACGCTGGACAACAAGTCTGCTGCCCGCTAAAAATAGTCTCGAAATACCAAAAAATAAGCAAAAAAATAAACATTGAATAAATAATAAACTGTATTCAATAGATCTGACTAACTGATTTATCATCAATTTATTGACAAAGAAAAAACAGCTTTAAGTGACAGTTGTGGTTGAGGCATAAACAATATTAAATATTTAAGCAATTGATTGAAATGGAACATAAAATTACTTAAGTCTATAACGAATTTGTGAGCATCTAATGTCAATTGTTGCTCATTTCAATTATAAATCATTAATTTTATATTTTATCTTAAGCAATCTATGCAGCATTGCAATGATGTACTGACTGATTGAGTGATATTTAATTAGATATCATATGTCATCATATTCTGTGTTGAAACATTTCAGAATAGACAAATTTTTGAATTTTTTGAGATTTCTGTGAGAAATTGAAATCTCTCATTCACAAACAACAGTTACTTGATATACTTATTTATACTCTAGGAAAATCAGCATGACGAGCTGAGTTAATATAACAATGTCCGTCTGTCTGGATCAACGCAATCTCCCCCTAGACTATTACAGCTACTTAGCTGAGCATAAGCGCCTTTCAGCTGCAGGAATTGTATATCTCGGAATCATCAGGATCGGACGACTATATTCTATAGCTCCCATAGGAAAGATAGGTTTTGAGGTATGTTGTTGTAGGGAAAATTTCGTCGCTATTGAAGTCTTATACTTGAAAGTTGGAATAAATACCCATACAAATATATAAATGTAATATATATAGCTATGCCCATTAGGTGCGTGGCAAATCGGGAAAGACTGCATCTTTTACTATTTTAGAGGTAGAACATTCCAATATTTCATGTAGGTCCAAATCTGGAAATTTTTAGTATTAATAAATCCCAATATAGTATAGATATAGTATACAGAGTCTTGCAAGTTAAAACATATATTTGTTTGAACTACTCGCATACAAAAATATATAGGATGTAAAGTTGCGCCATTTAGAGGCATAGTGAATCGGTAATAACTGTATCTTCAACAATTTATACAATATGTCAATCCCTAACTCTACTTGGCAAATTAAAGAAAACTATATCTATATCCCTTACAATTGCGAAACTATTACCAAACTATGACATGGTCAACGTTCGCCCATCCCTCTAGTTTTATTCGTCTTAATCATAAAGAAATTTATCTAAAATATTCTGCATAAGATTGTACTCTATTAGAGATTCCCATTTTAGAGATTTTCATAGTAGTTACTTATACTGCAAATAGAATCAACATAATTAATTTGAATTCAAATTCAATGTGATTTGTAAGATTTCGATAAGCTTGAAGCCATTTACCTATTTCCCAGCTTAAATTCAACTAGAATTCTGTTTATTTGCACACACGATCAGCTGAGGTGCTTAGCCCTAAATCCAGTTTAGGTTCAGGTCAGGAATCAGGCTCGAGGGCCCAACTTGATGAGTAATTCATGTGGTACGTGTGTGTGTGTGTGTGTTTGTAGAGATTCTTGCATGTTGCAACGAGTTTGTTGAAGTTCTGCTAATGTTGCCGAGCAGCAATAACAATACGTGTATGCTGCAATAACAACAAGCGGCAACAATGCAGCAACGTGCCAGCGTGCAACAACAAAGGCATGCAAGTATTAAACTATGCAGGTTAATTTGACTAGAAACGCCGTTTGCCGAGCTGCTGTTGCTGTTGCTGCTTGTCAGGCTGTTGTTGCTGCTGTTGTTAGATGAAGGCACCCGCGGGCAACTTGGACATAAAGTTGGCCCAGGCATGTCGCCTAGCCCCTTTTATTATGCTGCAGTTAAAATGTGAACAAAAGACAATGGACAAGACACTAGCGACATGGCTGTAATCTATATGCACACACACACACACACACACGCACAGAGACACACTTTCGTAGCACATATTTGCAACATACATGCAACAGATTCTCGAGCCGAGTTGCTAATGTGTGGCCCGGTCTGTGTGTGAAGTTGTTTTTACACTTCAAGTGCGGCCTCTTTAAAGTGCAACGTTGCGTATGCGCAATTATTAAATGCTGCATGCGACGCGCCGCACAACGCCTGCCATTAACTCTGATTGTGAATGTGAATGCCGTTTTCAATGTAATTGCTCAAAAGCCATTTGACACGATTTTGGCATAGTGTTGATGCCATTTACATTTTCAGCAGGCTAAATGAAAAAAAAAAATCAAAATTGCAGCACAAATTAAGCAGCAAAAAACTGGACAAAATCTAAAGTGCGAAATCAATAGAGTGCAAAAAGTAGAAGCAAAGCGTAAAGCAATGAGAATTAATACTAAACATTGCTTTTTTTTATTAAACGAAGATTGTGCAGGCAGAGAACTTAGAGGAGCTTTGCATTTGAATTGTCTTACAAAATTAAATAAAAATTATCCATCTTTGGAAAAAATTAAATACAATAGTACCCCACAAGTTATAAAAAAAAGCACAGATACAGATATCTTAAAGAAAATTACCAATAATTGCTAAAGTATTACTTAGCTAGTTTCTTAGCTCTATCTTCATAGAGAATCAATTGTTGCCTTTGCAGCTAACTGCATCTCAATAGAGCACCTAAAACTGCGGAAAACTCTTTTAATTATCATATATATACATTTTTCCTATCTATTTTGAAGACACTCTAACAGTTGCGTTTTATATTCTAAACATTTCATTTTCCCACAAATTGTATATGAACTAGAGATGGGCATCGGGTTGGGAAAGATTTTAAAAAAGGCCGGGACGACAAGATCATGGTACTAAATTCTAGAGATATGCTCTGAGATGGCGGCATTTCAAAAATACCCGTTCGGGACCCGCTCGTCCCGAAAATCTCGGTCCCGACGCCCAAGTCAGCTCATAAGCATATCTCTAGAACCTCTTACCATGCCACCTAGATGTAGAGATCAATCACTAATCCCACCGACCTGGAATTTTTTAGAATATTACCCAACCAGCCCGAAAATACTTTCGGGACAATTTCGAGCCCCGATCCCGACGCCCATCTCTATTACGAACAGAATCTATTACCAAAACTGCGATTAAGTATTCTGGCCATTTAGTAGTGTCGCCTCAAACGCCCGCGTAACCCTTTGCAATCCCCAATTTTACATATTTTTAAATATTTCTCACCCAGCTGCAGTGGCAAAGCACGAAAATCCGATAAAAGCCTTGTCAAGCCGCCGTCAAACGGAAAAAAAAATTGTAGAGGCACAAAATATAATAAAAGAATTCAAAAAAGATAAAAAAGTAGACCATGCAGCTCAACATCCGTAACTGCAGAGCAGAGCAGAGCAGCAAGGGTTGATTGCTGCCCATGTCCGTCCACCAAACAAAAACTGGTGCCTCCCTCTAACCACCCCCCTGCCAACACCCGCAACCCTTATGGCCATAGGGTAAACCTTTGACGCTTCATCGTTTGCCGGAATTCAGTTACTGTTGCTGCTGACGATGTTGTTGCAGTTGTTGTTGTTGCAGTTGCTGTTGCTGCTCCTGCACACTAATTTCATTTTTTATACAAATCGAGCAGAGTTCTCGTATTTCGTTATCGACTTTTGTTTGTTAACGCTTAGCTTGGCGATTTTCGAGTTACTCGCAGCTAGATGGAATTTCGTTTTTGGTTCTCTTTTTTTTTCTACGTGTTTTTTGTTTTTCACTTGCATTGAAAACAATTTTTGATGGCTGTGCAACGAGTTGCAGCATTTGCATTTAACGACAATTTATGCAAATCGAATTGTCAGCCAAGCATTGCATATTGAATTAGCTGAAGAGCAGCAGCAAGGGAGTCAAGACGAAATTGTGGCCAATTGGCGGGCGATATGTTAATTATGCGACCCACATTTGCAAGTGCAAGAGCAAATTTAATTCCATTTGTATTACTTTTGGCCCAAAAAAATAGAAAGCGAATCGAAATATGAATGGGTTGGCCGAATAGCCGGTCAGCCTGAAGGCCGGGCCAGCGAGTGCGCTGGACGTGGCCGACAAAACGAACAATAGACCGTAAAATAAGTGGAAAAGCAGTAGGCAGCCGAGGCAGTCGAGCAGGCAGCATAAAAAGAAAACTGAAAAACTTTGAGAGAGCGCAGAAAATTCAGCGAAATGAAAAATGAACAAAGTGCCCTAATGGCAAAGCGTGCTCAACGTTTGAGACGCAAGCTGCAGGCAACACACAATGAACAGCATGTTCTTACTTAACAAAAAAATGAAAAAAAAAAATGAACGAAAATTGTCGGCAGAGGTGGGTAATGAGAGGGAGGGAGAAAAGAAAAACCAGCATCAATTGAACAGTTAAACTTCCATTAATTGTGCGCCAGCAGGAGGCGTAGAAGCTGAAGCATTCGCAGCACTAGGTCACAGGATGCCTGGCTGTGCCAACTGTGTCAGTCTCAAATTTCAAATGCATGAGATGCCTGCGTAAACAGGTCAGCCACCAAAACCGTTGGCAAGTTATTTGAGGCTGGCCAATTGTAAATTGCGCTTGAGGAGCGTGGGGGGAGGGGGGGGCTAAGGAAGGTGGGGAAGCTGCAAGCTGACGGCATTCAATTACATGATTGTGTCATTAGTGGGGCCAAGCGAAATTAACCAACATTTGGGCAGCTAATTGGTTGCCTAAATGGCCCAAGCAGCTCGTGTGGAAATCCATGGAGCCAATCACCTAACGTATCTCCACTTCCAGCCACTCGACGCACTCGACCCACTCTGCCCGCTTCAATGAAGCGGGCCACGTAAAGTGTCGCCAGTCACACTTCATTGAAGACTGTCTCAAATTTTCCATTTAACAAATTAGCAGCTGACAACAAAAAAAAAAAACAGAAAAAAGAAAAAATAAAAAGAAAACATGAAGCGAAAAAAAAGGAAGCAGCAGCCAATTGCGCACCACTGCGACACAAAGGGCAGCCACCAAGCCGAGTGGAGCAATGACACCGAAATTAGTATTAAGTTGAAAGTAATGATAGGCCGGATGAGAAATGCCAGCTGCCGATAATGAAATACTCTTGGGCCCAACAAAAGGCTCGCCCAGCGATTTCGTCTCTAATCCGCTGACAATTATATCAAACAAAGAAGAAAAAACATTCAAAGAAAAATAATAACAGAAGTAAGGCTATCTTCGAAGAATAAACACCCTAGCGCCTGGATGGAAATCTATCCGACCGATTGTTTCTACGCTAAGATATCTTAGAAATCTGGTTTTCCTCCTGTTCTTCATAAGCAGCTATAGGACTATCTATCTTAGAAAACAGAATAGTTTTCGTTTTCAAACAGGCTCGGCTTTAGACTATTTTATTCAATTTACCAACAGCAAAAAGTCAAAGCTCTGCTAAAATTTATCCAGGTATTTTTAAAATAAATTGCATATATTTTAATATTTAGCTGTTAAAACTGATCAGCAATATTTTTACTGTCATATTTTTTGTGCGTCATCCTCCAACATTTTTGTCAAGCTTTTAATACCCTCTAAAAATATAAAACAATTCCTGCCAACATTAAAGCGCTGTTATTTTGTGCTTGAAGGCAACACTTTTTAAACAGCCATAGAAAAAAACATAATACAAAATATAAAAAAAAACCAATACGTACAAAAAAGAGAATGGAGCGCAAGTGTGAACAGGCAAACATAAATCATTTTCCGGAAAATGAAAAGCTTTGCGCAACAAGTCGACGAAACAATAAAAATCTGCTTTAGAAGGGGAGAACATGAAGTTTGCTAAAAGCTGGCAGCGAAAGGGCAGCGACAGAGCGGGGGCTGCTAGGTGCTATCGAGCGGTTGACCGACCGAAAAGAAATATATGTTAAATTAATATATATTAGAATTAATGGCTGTTTCGAGGGTGCAGCAGCGAAAAAAGGGAGGGGGTGGAAACGAGGCAGCTTTGAATGAAAGATTGCGACTTAAAATGAAAATATTTCCAGGGGCATGAGTGTCCATTAAAATGAAATAACTTTTGTGAATTTCAGCACGTTTCAAAAAAATTGCTGGAGAGGAATATAATATAGAGATCAAAGCTATAGGGAACATAGCTTTTAATGCAAGGGAGACATTGAAGATATATTAACAAGCCATAAATTAAATTAAAAATATTATAAAATATAATTTGTTTAATTCCCTTTTTTTAAACATTGTCATAAACATGGTCACAGTTTTTATTGTGATTGATTTCACGTTCAAGTCAATTAAAACGAAATCTGCCAATTAAACAATAAACAATCAATAAAAGCAAATCTCGTGTTTAATGGTTTTAAATATCATTTGGAAGCTGAATAAATACTTTTTTCTCTGTAGCCTGACATACCTGACGATTTGTGGTTCGTTCTCCCGCAATATGAGATCCCAACATGATTTATGTGTCCAGTGCCCAACATAAAAAAACGACTGTACTTTTGAAGCATTTTTTTAATCGGCATTACATTGCTGTGAATAAGTATGTGCACTCAATACAAAGTTTTTATTAACATTTTTTGCAATGGCAATGACATCCGACGTAAAGCATTTCAATGTTTAAACTCTTTCAACAAACTTACCTCATACTCTCGTTTTATAAAATGATTTATCGGATACAATTACTGGGAGCGAGGTAAATCGCAAATTCCTATATCATCATAATCATAATCGCTTTTATTACAGCATTCTTGAAGATATGAAGTTCAACCAATGTATGTTTCGTAGTCGATCCTATTTTTACATATGTCATTTAGAAAAGAACAGAAACTTCATTAAAAAATATTTTTTATTTACCCGAAAAAACTTTCAGAATACTTTTGCATAACAATCGAAAGTCCTCAATCGATAATAATACAGTACTTAGTGGTAATGCATATTATTTTTTTTTAAATCGAATATATGTGTTTTCCAAAACTGGTAAAACCTTGAAAAATGGGCAAATGCAAATCTATGCTTGAAATTAATATTTGTCAGATGAGGTATCCAATTTTAAAATCGTACAAAAAATACTGTTGTTACCGTAAGTCAAAAATAATAAGGTGATTGATTTTCCGAATCAATCTGATGTTAAAAAAATTAAATGAAAAATAATATATATATTACATTAAATTTTTTGTCAAAAATAGGATCGAGTCCAAAATCATCCATTTTTTTACTTCAAATGGCTGCAAGTTTGATTTCATTTTCGAATTCGTACAGATCTCTTCTATCGATCTTATAGAAAATGGACAGAAAGATTTATTATGATTTTTTTTTTTTTTTTTTTTTTTTTTGTTTTTGGTTTATTGCTAAGAATCAGGGGCCAAGTGCCTCTTTAACAAAACATTTATCTTATTATTTTTCATCGCCAACTTACATACAATTATGTAAATTCATTCAATAATGAGTGCATTATTGGGATTTTTTAAAAATTAAGTTAGTTCTGATATCATAAGTTTTTAGTCTTCTCTTGACTGACTAAATGAAATCCGATCATCAGGTAATACACATTTTTATACTCGTGCGGATCAGTACTATCGATGGACTCACACAATTTTGCAGGTAGATCATTGTTGATCTCTGTTAATAATATATTTGATTAAATTATGATGGTCTTGGAACGAGTATTATGCAATTACACGCCTGCCAATAAGTATTTCATTGATAATTATTGCAGCTCAGCCCGACTAACGATCTAATTTATAAAGAAAAACAACATATGTATTTGTTCCAAACTAATTTTATTGATTTCTAAAACTAAAAGTTGAAAAAAGAAAACCAATGTTGAAAATATTAGATGTCCCACCAGCTAAAAATAAAACTAAACAGGAATTCCAAAGAGTTGGAGTAATAAGTTTTATGGTAAGAAGTAGTGCTAGTTATAAATGGAAAGGAATTAAGTTAGTAAGGAAAGCACTTAGATTGCTTTAATTGACGGACTCACCTTGGGATCGGCCTTCTTCCAGCACTGGTGGAACCACCAGGCCTTGTGGCATAGCGTATCCCCCTCAGGGTGTATGCAGTGCTGGGACATGGCCATCAGATCGTCTCGAATGGAATGTGGCACCGAGTGGAAGAGCGTATCCAGATGCACATCGCCATTGTCGTCAACCACTTCGAATTCGTGGAACAAACAATTCATGTAGCACTTGAGCTTCTCATCGTCATGGATTTCGCCATCGCTGAACTCCTTGATTGCACCTGTAAATTGTTGCAAGCATTGCAATTACCATTATTATTATAATTTTCTTTTTCTCTTTCTCTGTCTGAGCTGCCAGACAGACGGCTTTAACTCACTCTCGGTGACGCCGGTTTTTTCCACGCAGATGTCGTGGAAGAGCTTGGCCATTCTAATAACGTTCGACGGTGGATACTGCAATTAAAAATGCGTTGCTTAAGTGGGCGTGGCACAGCTCAGCTCCGTTTATTAACTCACGTTCTCCTCACGCTGCGCGAGAGCCGGCGACAGCAGCGCCTCGCTGAGCACCAGCGACAAGGCGATTAACAGGCAGGCTGCGACAGGACGACGTCCGCGATTTCGGCCAAAGTCACTCAAAGCCATTTCCATGTAGCTCCTCTGTGGAACAACAGAACTTGTTTGTACGCTCGTTCGGCCTTGTTTGCGAGTTGTGAAAGGCGGAACAAAAGCGACGATGCATAACAACAAAAACAGAGCAACATCAAAAACAAAAACAAAAACAAAAAAAAAGGAAATAAACAAAACAAAGGAGGCAAACATTTTGGAATGGCCGTATTTGTAATACCCTTTAGAATAGATGTATAAGAACTGAAATGTTAAGATGTAAGTAACTCGTCATATATTGCTAACTGAAGGATATAGGATTAGCTTACTTCTGCCTGAAAGCTAAAGCCTCACTCTAGCACTAAAAGGCAAAGAAATAATAAACAGAAATATTGGCAGCAACTCCAAGGCACAAAATTAAAGCAAAAGACTTCCGAGTGCCTTTGACAAGAAACGAACTGAGAAATGTCTGAAACAGGAGCAAAAAGTAACTTCTGAATATTGCAAAGTGTGTAAGCACCTGCACAAAGTCAAAACTTTGAAAGGACGACACGAGCAGACTCTGCTTTGAGAGAAAATAGCTGGACTATTGCGCTGCCTGAAACGGATAGAGAGAGCTCAGACGTTTGATACTATTACTGTTTGAGCTTTAACGTCTAGCAAAATCATTGCATTTTGGCATTTGATATAGGAATTAAGGAAGGAATAATAAAATTAAAAAATTACTAATCCAGTTATGGTTTGAATTTAAGCTTTAACGTCTATCAAAATCATTGCATTTTAGTATTCGAAATAGGAAGAAAAGATTAATACAATTACTGATCCAAATATGGTTTGAATTTGAGTTTTATTGTCTAGCAAATTCATTGATTTTAGCATTCGATATAGGAAGAAAGGAAGGAATAAGATAAAATAAAATTACTGATCCTAATATGGTTACATTAAGTCCTGATAGTTGCCGTTAAAAGATTTTGTCTGACTTTCAGATGCTATAAAAAAGCTGTTTCCAATGCATTCCACGCTGCTCGACAAAATTAGAAGACTCTCGCTGTCAGGGCATACAATGCGAGAGAGCAACATGCAGGATGGAAATGGATGTTGAGCTGGCAGAGACGACGTGCCACGCGTGACAGCTGGACAATGACAATGTATGTATATATGTTTATATACACACACATATATATATTTGTGTGTGTGTGTGTGAGGGTTTTTCTAAGTGCGCTTTTTTGTAATTTTTATTTCAGGAAGCCATGCAAGAGGTTTGGGTTGTAGGCTATAAAGCAAGGGAATGGGTGACTGACTGAAGTGAAACCAACAAAAAATCATTTGTTTCTTGCTAGCTGAGCTCAGCGCACGCTAAATTAATTCTAACCGCCAGCTGAACAAAAAAACAAAATAAAAGGAAGAAAAAGCTCGCCAAACGGAAACGGAAATGTGGCCGAGACGTCAGGGCTTCAGAGCTGTTGTCAACGCTCCTTTCTTTCAATGCACAATCGTTGTGTTAATTTTGACAACCAGATGCCCACGTGCGTTGCCACGCCCCATCGCCTGCCGAGCCTTATACAGATATATATATATATATGTACATATAAATATAGAGGCGAGTATGAAATTTGCCATTCGCTCGTTTCTTTTTTTTTAACACAAAATACAATAGAAAGACGTCAACTTGTGCACAACTGTCACTTTTGTTTCATCAAATGTCAACGCAACAACCGAAACAAAGCCACAAAACGACGTAGGCAGCCACACACACACAGACACACACACACACGCAAGCAATCATAAAGAACGAACGAATTTACAATAACAGCAACAGTTATGGAGCTATGCATGTGCGGGTGTGCGTGTGTGTGTGTGGCATACAGTTGGTCCTGGCAGCGACGATGGATGGTTTTTTAATTGCCATTTCAATTTTCGTTATGCGAATTGCCATTGACGCGTTTTTTTACTACCGTTGTTGCTGTTGTTGTTGTTGTTGTTTTCCTACGCTCGTGCTCCCTTTTAAACTATCAACAGGACATAAAAGTGTTCTGACACACGCGACACAGAAATTGTTTGACAACCGCACTCTGAATTGAAATTGCTATATTGGCATTTTTAGCGGCCAGTTTTATATCGATTGGGCACAAGCTTTCCGTTAAGTCTTGCCCATTAAGCTGTTCGAAGTACAATTTCTATAATTTAGAACTTATCCAATGTCCATATTTATCTAAGTTGCCTGTCATCGGCTGCTCTGTGCACTACTTGAAATGTATATATTTGCATGTTGCATGCAGCTCCAACTGTCCACATGCCACGCCCATTTGCGTGTCCACAATTGCCAGTTGGACAAACGCAAAAAAAAAAAAAGCATTTGCATATGAAAACTTGGCCTCTACAACAAAATGACATTATTTTGTGGGTCAAGTCATGAAAAATGCATTTGAGAACATTTCTTAAAATTATTTAATTGACTTTGCTGGCATTCACTAAATGCTCTATTTGGGACCCCGAAAGGTCTTTACCTGTGGCATAATAAAACAATGGTAATTCACCTATTGACTCAATTTAGTTGTTGTTTTAATAACATGTTCGGTATTTAATATAATTTGTATATATTTATTATCTTAACTTAAGGCTAGTCTAAGGAATTAAGGCCATCTTAAGCAACTCAACTCAATAATCCTATAATCTAATATTTTTGTTAGGATATGTATTCTTATTCTAGATGTATACTGGAGATAAATCTTTTATTTATTAGTTTTAAGCTATCCACAGAGCTGTAACTCATGTAAACATAAAATTGAAAAATAATAAAAATAAATTCATATTTATACCCTGAACCCAATGAAAATGGGAAATCAGGGTATAATGGTTTTGCTAAAAGAGGAGGCATTGAAGACCTCATAAAGTATATATGGATATCCTTGATATGGACGATGAGCTGAGTCGATTCAGAACCTTCTGTCTGTCCGTATGTATGATCGCATCGATCTCAGAACCTATAAGAGCTAGAGACTTGAAATTTTCCAAGAAGGTCTTTCTATATAGCGCGCAAATTGATTTTGTTTTAGATATTCGATCACTTTCCCCGTCTTTAAGATATCGATTAAAAACGTTCCCAAAATTCAGTTTCTTAAGCATATCTTTTAAATCTTTTTAGCTACAGTCAAAATGTTCAAATTGGATTTAGCTTCTTGTAAATAAAATACAATTTCGATTTTTATATTTTGAATTCATATTATTATTTGTCTGTATATATGTACAAATGCAAACATAAACAAAGATTTAGGGGATCTAGTAGTCGGGCAGACTCTTGTTATTTTCGTATTTATTTCAATAGTTTTGTACATCACCAACTGTGTACATCACATACACTCAGCATATATTTCAAATATTTGTTTTTTTGTTGTTGATTGGTAGGGAAAAACTGTAATATTTTATTACCTTTCGCCGTAACTGGTTGTTTGGCATTCAAATTTGAATTCCTAGCTCGGTTGCAATGACAACTGCAATTGCATTCAAATTGCCAGGCATGTGAAATGCGAAATGCGAAATGTAAAATGAGCAAATGAATGAATACAACAATCGTAACAGATCCAAAAACAATGAGAAAATACCAAATGAAAGAGCGGAAGCACACGAATTGAACGGTGATTGTCAGGTAAAGCACCGCCCTGTTTTCGATATGCCCATTGGCCATTTGCATGTACTCTAGACTTTTAGATTTATTGCGGACTCTGAGTGTAATTCATTTCGCGTGGACAAGCGTAATGAAATAACTAACGTGAACAAATTATATAGCTTAGAGAGTATTGACACTAACTACATTTTAATTTTATCTAATCAAATGATTTCTTGATATATTAATATAGGATTAATTACTTATATTAGTATTAAATATATATTCACAGACTATCATTTGATTGCCCACGCCTAAATATCAATAATAATCGTCAAACAGCAACAGGGAAAAGTAAGTATATTCTCGCAGAACTTTATCAGCTGATTATTATTGAGTCAATTTATATACGAACTAAGAAATGTTCCATATATTATGTGAAGACAAAATTGTGAGAATCTTCAAGCAATACAATATGCATATCGGATTCTAGTTATGTAACTCTATAAGTACCAAGAGAGCATGCCAAAGATATATTTGAATACAAAGTCAGCTTACAATTTACTTACAGGGTTCATCAGATAAGTTCATTTATCTGATAAGTTCAAAACCCAAACTTATCGGAAGAATTATTCTGATCAATGCCAAACCGCTTAAAGGAAGTTAATAGAAATAAAGGATACCCGTAGATTATTACGAGTAGAGATGGGCGTCGTAATTAGAGATGTGTGTCGGGATCGGGATTTTCGGGACCCGAAATTGTCCCGAAACAATTTTCGGGCTTGTTGGGAAAGATTCTACGAAATTCCACGACGGTCGGATAAGTGCTTTATGCCTACATCAAAGTGGCATAGTAAGAGATATGCTTATGAGCAGAGGTGGGCGTCGGGATTTCGGGTCTCGAACGGATATCTCTGAAATGCCGCAATCTCAGAGCATATCTCTGGAACTTTTTATCATGATCTCATGACCAAGCACGTATCCGATCGTCCCGGACTCTTTTAAAATCTTTCCCAACCCGCCAGATACCGAAAAACGTTTCGAGACAATTTCGGGTCCCGAAAATCCCGATCCCGACACTCGTCTCTAATTACGAGTATTTTGTGTACGTAGTTCTTAAGAGTATTTTGAAAGAATTTATCTTAGGTATACAAAGATTTTATTGCATCAAAAAACGTGTCTTCTCATAGTTTTTTAGCTCAAAGTTTTTATCTATTTTATATAAGCATACTATTTTTCCCTAAACTGAAGTTAATAAGACTGCATCATATTTATCATGCATAATATTTTAGTTTAATCTTAACACATTTTTTATTTTCGTAAGCAAACAAAAAAGTTGTCAGCGTACGAAGACATTATTGGTCCGCTGGCATCTACAGCTCAAGCTTTTCTCCATAACAGTTGGTATCGTGTGCATTAAGTTCGATATTCGCTGGAATATAGAATTGCATTCACTTCAACAGCAAATGGCAATAAAAATTATACTGAAATGGGGGGAGAAAAACAGAAGCAACAACAACAAAAAGAGCACGCAGCTATAATTATTTATGCAAGCAGTAAATGGAGTCAGCAGCCGCATATTAATTGTATGACGATGTCATTAATGCTTGTCGTTGCATAAAATTATAGATGCGCTCTTTAGATAGCGCTAATTAAATAATTAAATATGCTTTAGGCCATGGCCAGTCGTCGGATTTATGTGCGCCATCCATCAGCTGCGACAATTATTGCTGTAAATATATCACAATATTCGCATAAAATTCAATTCGCAAATGCCACGCCCCAAGGCCCCAACTAGCAGCAGCTGTTGCAAAAAACTTTGTGCGTAATTGTATATTCATTTTTATTTTTATTGATTTTTTTTTATTTATTTTTGGAATGCTCGTCAAAATGCTATTTGAATAAATGGAAATGAAATATATATATATATGTATATAGTAAAAATAAAATATGAACATAAATCAAAAGAATTAGTCGGGTTCAGCTCGGTCCAGTCCTAGTCTCAGTGCTTAGATGAGGAAGTAATGCTGCAAAAAGGTAATTTATTAGCCTTGGTAGCTAGTCGCTAATCAGGTGCAATGGCACTTGCCTTGGGATCCGCCTCCTTCCAGCAACGATGCAGCCAAAAGGCGCGCTCGCATTTCGTGTCGCCCTTTGGGTAGAGACAGCGCTTGCCCATGTTAACCGCAATGTCGTGCATTGAGTCGGGTATGCGGTCGAGCAGCTTCTCCAGATGCACCTCGCCGTCCTCGTGCAGCACATCGGTCTCATCAAACACACAGTACATGTAGCATTTGAGCTTCTCGTCCTCGTGCACCTGTCCGTCGCTGAACTCCTTAATTGCCGCTGCAGACACAAGTTGAGAGTATACAGTGACAGATGGCAACAGCTTGTTTGCATTTGTCCGGCGCCAGCTCAAGCTCAAGCTCAAGTCTGTTGCCCTGGCTTATGCAGCTCATTTACCACCTGTGCTTACCTTCTGTGACTCCTGTCTTGCCCACACAGCTGTCATGCACGGGCTGCAACTCCTTAACCATCTCCGGCGGTGGGTACTTATATAATAGAATAATAATTAAATTAGTTACGTAAGATTCTGATTGTCAAATATCGAACCTGTTGTTAAACTCAAAGCTTCTGGAAACCACGCCCCCAAACTTCGTATCTATATATAATTTTTAATTAAAAACCTATATGTCAAATAATATTTTCACCCTGCTGCTTATTTTTGCTTGGTACCTCGGAAAATTTTTTTACACAAATTCGATGTCCAACGGTCGCAAAGACTGCCCGCCCCGTGGGGCTATGCAACGATTTTTAAGCACTCAATTTATTTGTTCACGAACCTTTTTTCATACTTGCATTTTTTGTTGCATACTTTTAAGCGGATCAATTAAAGCGCTGCAAGCTAACAAAAATATCATATAGGAAAATTATTTTAACTCGGCACAGGACGACAGTGATAGTGCGTTTGGTTCGTAAGGACCAGTCCAATCGATTCCCATCAAAATATTATGGATTCATCTAAGGATCAAGGACTTCTGATATTTCAGTTCCAGACCAGCTGCAGCTGCCAAGGAAATTGCCCTAAGTACATAAAATGTCTAATATTTTGGAAACTACAAGGACTACTTAGATGTTATTTAGTCATTTGATAGTCCTTGGGACCCTAATTATATACGCAGGGATACAGTCGAGTTAAAACCTATTTACTCTGTAAAATTTCGTCAAAATATTTCGGTTCTTTAAAGGAGTTTCGTCCTTGTTGCTTAAAATTCGGTTCTATCTTGATCGGAACGATATTATTTTGTGAAAAGTACGTCATGAAAGTCCTTCCACAGGAACAGTTATTGCCGACTTTTGGTAATTTTGGTAATATTTCAACCATATCCATTGAGAAAATTTTAGATCGAATTTTTGGTGGAATCCTGCACATATGCTTAATACTCTAGGAGATTGAGGAGATTGATCCAGGCAAACGGACAGACGGACATAGCAGATCTTCATAAAAATAGCTGAAAGCTCTTTGAAGAATATTATTAGCTTCCTACTAAAACTTTTCCAATTACAAAATATTTTTAAAAATATAGTTTAATACTGCTTTTAAAATACTGCTCGATTTATTATATTTAAATATTTTAATATTAAAAAATCAAGCAATGTCTTTTCTTAACTTTTTCGTCTAAAAGTAAACAATTTTTCGAATCTATAGATATTATCAAAAACTATTATTCATCTAGTATTTGTAGTGAAGTAATCCTAAACAAGAGTTAAATGATGTAACTAAGAACAGACACTTGTATGATGAGCTTGAAAGGTGAATACCTTAGTAGGTACAGTAAAGCATCTTTAAAACGAGCTTGTAGGGGATTGCCAAAAAGGAAATGCACTCATTTGCCGTAGCTTAAGGTCCACCCTAACGTGTAGTCCTGACTGCTCTTCATTATCTCAACTTGTGATTTCGGTTTAGCTTTTCGCTGGCGACAGCGATCTGCTGTTGCTTACCGTATCATCGCGTCGCAGCTCGGCTGCCCAGCTGCCACGCCCCATCACAGCGCATAGCAGTAAAATGTGGAAAATGTTAATGGTGGCACGCAGAGACATGATGCTGCCGCACAGCTGCTGCTGCTGCTGCTGCTGGTCAAGTTGCAACGTGACAACGCCGTTCAAGTCGAAAGTAGCGCTAAGCTGCGGAAGCACGTGAGACGCAGGATATCTGGGATCAAGGATTTAGTGGCACACAGCACGGTCAGCCACTACGGTACGTGCAGTCAAGGGTATTAGCCGACGAAATTGAATGACTTTAGGAGCCAAATGCAGCTGCAACTCCAACTGACAGCAGAGCCAGCGGCAAGTGGATGCTTTATAGCCAGGTCCGGTGTGTGCCGAGTATATGAGGCGAGCTGCTTGATCTGTGTAATTAGCCGCCATTAATTACTGCGCTTGGTCCCATAATTAAAGCCAGAGCCAAAAAGTGGCCAGCAATTTGTCAATCAAAGAGCACTCGGCGCGAGGCGCGAAAATACATGACTCAAGCCGGCAATAATCATACGCCGTGTTTGCCAAGATGGCCACCGCCATGGGCTCGGAATGGGCCCGCGTCATGAGATGCCGGCAACAAGTTAATAACAATAACAATAACGGCACGCATAGGGCTATTAAGTATAATGCGAATGCCAGGTAGCTCCAGCCCGTAACCGCAACCCGTCATTTGTTGCCACACGAAACGCGTTAATTACGGGGCGGGTGGACATTGCAATTTTATTTTTATTTTCCTCATTTCTGTGTTTTTTCTCTCTCTCTCTCTCTTCTGCTTATTTGCGCTCTCACATTCATTAATTATTATGCAAGCTAAGCGCTGGACAAAAGTTTTCTCTCTCTCTCTTTGACATGCAAGCGCAACGTGTCAAATTAATTTTTAATAGCCCACCCAACTCCTCCGCCCACGACTCTCGCCAAATAATAGATTTAAACGAGGCGCACAGCAGCTTTTTTTTTCGTTGTAGGTGGGCGTCGTCCGCCCATGCATTGTAATTAAAGTTTTTGACTCCACATTTGAGGGTCGGTTCAGTCCAGCGGCGTACGCACAAAGGCGCTGCCAAGTTGTTGTAGTAGCTCGATGATGTGCGTGGGTGTTGTCCTTATCGTCGTCCTGTTTGCCATAATTGCGCAATGTGTTGAAGGCATTTAAGCTGTGTGTATGAGTGTGTGTGTGTGTATTGACATGTGACACTTGCAAATTAGATGCCGGCAGGCGAATGGTCAGCAAAATGTTGCACATACACATGTGGCATGCGTGTGTGTGCTGCACAACTTATTGACACCTTATTTGCGCTCACAAAACGCACAACTCGTTTTGCGGTTTGCACATGCAATTTACATGTGTAATTTTTGGACCATGCCAAAGTTGCAGCTGCTAACCGCAGCAACGGCAACTGCAGTTACATCATTGTCAGCAGCAGGACAGCCGAGGATGACAGAGGACAACTTCGTTAAACGAACTGCAGCATTTGTGCAGCTTGTCAGCCGGTCCGTGCGGTCCTGCCCAGAAAATTTGAATAGCGCGCGTTTGTTGCGGCCATTTGTATAGACTCTCATGCTGGCTGCTGCTGCCGGACACATAATCGATTTACTGTTGCCGGCTGGTCGGGCTGGAGCTACGCATTTCAGCAACATGCAATAAAATGGGAAAAAAGAAATATATATCTAGATACTGAGTACTACGAAAAGGGGTGACACTTCATGGGCTAGTGGGGAAGGCTGGGGCCTGTGGGGCCTGTTTACGGCTCCAATGAATTATAATTAATGATTGCGGCCTGGGCGGCGGCTTAGCTTTTAAAATTTATAGCCGGGCCAGTCCGACCGACTGCCGGAGCATAATAAATTTAAATTAGCACTAGGCAAATAAAATACGCACAATAAATAACTGTCCAAGGTCAACTGTTTTTGGGACGCAACTGCGCCGGGTCAAAGGCTATGGCCATTTGATATGCATTTAACATTTTATTGCTCATTATTATGATATATATTTCTAAGCGGGTCAGGAGCGGTTTCCTCTGGCTGCTTTCTTTTTTCACTCTCCCTCCACACTTTTTTGCTTAAAGTGCCGCTCAAAGCAATGCAACTTGCATCATTAACATATTCACAGTCTATTAATTTTCAGCACACACACCCACACACACGCACACACACACTCAAGTCTCGAGTCGCCCAAGTCTCGTTGTCGACTGGCTGCCCGTTCAGCCTTTGGCAACATAATTAGAAACTTTTGCACTTAAATGCAAGCTGAGTGCATGCGGCCAGTCGAATGAATGCATTAAGCCAAAGTACAAGCCAAGTACGCGTTAGCAATGTGCCATAATAACTACAACTATATGAGCTGGAACCCACTATGCATTCGCCTTTTGCTCCCTTTTATGAAGCGGTCTTAGTGGAACGCTTATAACATTAAGTACTAGCTAGTTACACGAAAGTCGTTGTCCGCATATAATATGAGCAGGATTTTTATACCCTGAACCCATTGAAAATGGGAATTCAGGGTATAATGGTTTTGTGACAATGTATGTAACAGGCAGAAGGAGGCGTGGCAGACCCCATAAAGTATATATATTCTTGATCAGGACGACGAGCTGAGTCGATCTAGCCATGTCCGTCTGTCCGTCTGTCCGTCCGTCCGTCTGTCCGTCTGTCCGTCTGTCCGTCTGTCCGTCTGTCCGTCCGTATGAACGCAGTGATCTCGTAAACCACAAAAGCTAGAGATTTGAGATTTTAGATATATATTCTTGTATACCATACGCAGTACAAGTTTATTTTTTTTTTTCGATAACTCATCCTATTTCCTTATTATCGATAACAATCGATATTTTGACTTTGTTTTTAAGCTATAACTTTTAGACCATAATACCTAGAGACGCCAAATTGACTATGTAGGTTGCTGTGATGTAAATACAGATAATAAACTTATTAAATTTTGGATACCTCTCCCCATTAGCCCCATAAGTGGAAAAAACGTATTTCAAATACTAGGGAGTTGGGATTTCGTATATATACACCTCTAGATGTCAATATTATGTCCTGAAAATTTCATTAAGAAAGTAGATCTAGAACCGAAGTTATTTAACAATGAATTTCTCATAATGCTGCATAGAATGCAGCCCAAGCGTAGCCGCTAAATCATCTACGCAGTAAGCGGCGCGCGTGCTTGTGTATGTATATGTGTGCGTGTGTGGGTGCACGCAGAGGGTAATATGTACCGGTAAAAGATATAAGCTAGATTGTTTAAAACACTGCCTCGGACTTGGTTCAGGGGATCTCGTAGTCGGGCAGACCCGACTAGAGCTTTCTTACTTGTTTTTCTATGTTAAGCTGAAATGCAAGACGAGTCGTTAGCCTACAATAGATTAGAGTTATCTTACGGAATAAAGTATAATTCCTTTTGGTGTAATGATAATGATTATCATAAGAATGATAAATTATTCTATAATTGTATTGATTATCATGTAAAATATTATTATCATGATCACTAATGTTATCATTATCGTTGTCATTGTCATTAACATTATTATTATTATTATTATTATTATTATTATTATTATTATTATTATTATTATTATTATTATTATTATTATATTATATATATATTATTATTAAAGCGTAAAAAAGTGGGACCAGAGTATAGTACGAAGTGCGGGATAATACCCGGTTCCGAGGTTGGAGGTTGGTCCTAGTTTTAGTCGGTAAGCTACAATAGCAACCCGACACACCGGTCAGAGCGACGGCCTAGCTGATAGTACGTAAAACATTTCACCTAACCAACAAAAAAACAAGTAAGAAAGCTCTAGTCGGGTCTGCCCGACTACGAGATCCCCTGAACCAAGTCCGAGGCAGTGTTTTAAACAATCTAGCTTATATCTTTTACCGGTACATATTACCCTCTGCGTGCACCCACACACGCACACATATACATACACAAGCACGCGCGCCGCTTACTGCGTAGATGATTTAGCGGCTACGCTTGGGCTGCATTCTATGCAGCATTATGAGAAATTCATTGTTAAATAACTTCGGTTCTAGATCTACTTTCTTAATGAAATTTTCAGGACATAATATTGACATCTAGAGGTGTATATATACGAAATCCCAACTCCCTAGTATTTGAAATACGTTTTTTCCACTTATGGGGCTAATGGGGAGAGGTATCCAAAATTTAATAAGTTTATTATCTGTATTTACATCACAGCAACCTACATAGTCAATTTGGCGTCTCTAGGTATTATGGTCTAAAAGTTATAGCTTAAAAACAAAGTCAAAATATCGATTGTTATCGATAATAAGGAAATAGGATGAGTTATCGAAAAAAAAAATAAACTTGTACTGCGTATGGTATACAAGAATATATATCTAAAATCTCAAATCTCTAGCTTTTGTGGTTTACGAGATCACTGCGTTCATACGGACGGACAGACGGACAGACGGACAGACGGACAGACGGACAGACGGACAGACGGACGGACGGACAGACGGACAGACGGACATGGCTAGATCGACTCAGCTCGTCGTCCTGATCAAGAATATATATACTTTATGGGGTCTGCCACGCCTCCTTCTGCCTGTTACATACATTGTCACAAAACCATTATACCCTGAATTCCCATTTTCAATGGGTTCAGGGTATAAAAATTAAGAAAAATAACAAAAAAAAAATATTAATTTTAAATTATCGAATGATATAATCACTTTGATATCATTATCATTATCATCATCATTATTATTATGATATCATTATCATGATAGCGAAAAGTGGCTAGAAGAAAGTAATATAAATATAAATAAATATAAATAACTGGATCAAGCAAAAATAGAGACTTAATGGATCAAATGAGCTGAAAACTTTACAGAAAAGACTAAAAAAAATAGGAACTGGTGGCAGAAACACGGAGAACAGTACGTATAGTAGACAGAGCACATGCAAATGTCCCACGATGAAAGATATTTCGGAATAACATTCGTTTCCCAGTTAGTAAATAGCCCAATAGAGAGGAGGTCTTTTAGTCAATAAGCAGCAACAGCAAGAGAAGAGAGACGGCGTGACCAACGTTGCATACAACATTTCATCTGCCTTAACAGAAATAAAATATCAATATCAGTATCATTTTCACTGGCTGATGGATATCATTATCAATACCATTATCATTAGCATTATGAATGCAACAACCATTACCATTATCTCTACAGCTATCAATAACAATATTATTATGAATATCATTCACTATCATTATCATTATGATAAGCATTATCATTAGGAAAATTACTATTGTTTCAAATCATAATTTTTATGTTTAATACATTTTAAATTTTCTAACAATGCTAATCTACAAAAATGTATATTCCACAATCATCTCCATCTATGCTCTATTTCGCACAACATATATCAACATATATATGTCATATACTATCATTATCATTATGATAAGCATTGTCAATAAGAAAATTACTATTATTTCAATTCATATTTTTTATGGTTAATAAAATTTAAAAATTTTTATATATCTAACATTGCTAATCTACAAAAGTATATCTTCCTGAAGCATCTGCATCTATGCTCTCTTTCGCACAACATATATATATGCTTGGGCAGAGTCTAAAACTCTAATGACTGCTACACTTAGACTTTTCATCTCATCAACTCACTCAGTAAGAGCTGCAAATAGGCTAAAAAAGTTTCTTTAATTGTTCTTTAGTTTTAGTTTGACTTAATCGAAATTCAAGCCATCAGCACAGCTCACATGTAGCTGTCACAAAAGCTCTCTCCATCTCTTATCTGAGTCTCTCGTCTTCTATCGAAATGCTCCTGCTACAGACTTAAATGTGACACTTAAATGTTACCTGGTAGCCTACAGTAATCATCGAGCTGCATCAATTTACGAAGCTTAGTCATGGGGTTAAACGGTTTTTATTTTTGGTTCTCTCCTCTTTTGTCATTCAATATGAAAAGTTATTGTTCTTTTTGAGACCATTTATGTTCGAGCTTCGTTTTGGCCTGATTTCATTCCCTCAGCAGAAATTGTTGCAATTTAAATACGCACACAGTTAACTTTATGCATGACCCATTAAATTGCTCATAAATGCATAAAATGGCATGTCATTAAAAATTAATTAAGGGTAAAATATGTGCATACCAGTTAACAAATCGGCCGATAGCCAGATGCAATAAATGCATATAATTATATTTGTGTATGTATGTATATTTAATACTAAACTTTTTAAGCTGTCCTGTGCAAAGAACATTTCAAAATTAAACGCATCAGAGGTCAAAGGGCAACTTGGCAGATGGGCAGAGGACGCCCCGCCCCTGCCGCCACGCAGCTATGTCATTGATATTCATGAGCCTTGGGCGTTTGAACTTGACAGTGATTAAGATTTGACTGTCCTAACCAAAACAGAGTAGGAAAAAAAGAATTAAGACTGCTCCAAGCATAACTGCTCGACTTGATGTTACCCTCGAAATAAAACTGAAGGAAATGGTTGAAATCTTTTCTTGGAAAATCCAAAGTAAATTTAATCTTTTTCCCCAATTTTCCATGCAAATTTGGTGCGATTGATACCCCTGCTCGACTATAGTGCAGGGCATATACAACAACAACTGAAAAAGGCTGCTGGTATTCGCTTTACAAATGTAAATTAGACCGCCATTTTTTGCGCTGTGGCAGATATTTTAATTTAGTCTGTAAAAATGACACGGCCGCAAACAAAAAGGCGCTGCGATGTTTGCCCTTTGTTTTGTTTGGCCAGGGCCAAGCATCTGGCCATCTTTAGACTTTTTTTTTCCTTTGGCTATTTTTTTTTTTGGTGGTGATTTTCTAGTGAAAAGCGCGGCTACATCAAAAGGGTTTGGCTGTGGGTATGGAAATTTTTGTGCTGTCGAATTTTTATGCGAAAATGTCAAGCGGCTAGCGCAAACAAATAAAAAAAAACGGAAGAGCAAAAGTAGAAGAGGAACAGAAAAAATTGTAATAAAAACCCAAATAAAAGGCAAATGACGGCAATTTAATGGTTCAGACGCGAAAACAATAGTGCTGTTGTTGTTCTTGTTGTTGTTTGTGGCTGAAAGAAATGTGTAATGTGTTTTTGAAAGCCAAAGTTGGCTGCGACTGCTGCTGCTGTAGAATGCTGCTGCTGCTGCTGCTACCTATGAAGTTTTTTATCTGCTCGCTGCAGCTGGGCCAAAAGTTGTCGTTGCTTCGGCAGCTGCAGCGGGCAGTGTGCAAAAGTAAACTTTAATTATAGCTGGACAGCAGTGCTTCTAATGAATGGCCCCCTCCAGTGGCCCCTCGCCCCGTCGATTCACCTCTCTGACTGCGTTTTCTATTTGCCCGAATTTGCCTTATTAAAACTTTTCGTCAACTTGCGATTCTGACGTTCCTTTTGGTCTTTAAGCTCGTCTGTTGCCATAGCTTGGCCGTCGCCCTATGAATATATAGTATTTATATATTTATTTGCATGACAACAGCAGCAAGCCAGAAATTTAATTAGATTTAAATTCTTGGATGTCTAATGCGCTGCTTCACGTTCTTTATTTATCTCTCCCTTTCCCTCTCTCTCTCTCTCTCTCTCTCTTTCTCGCTCTTATTTTTTGCTGCACGGAATTTTGTCTTTACAAGATTTTTGCGTTGCCAGCCCAGAAACTGTTTAATTAAAAGTTTTGTGCCGCTCTTGTTGTGCTTTTTATGAACATGCTCTCAATTTATTTATCTTTTATTTTACATTTGTTGCAATACTTAAACAGAAGCGCTGCAGCTCGAAATTAGGCTGCCGAAAATGATGAAATTAATTTTATTTCGCTTATCTCAGACTTTTAGGTATTCAGCCTATTAATAATTTTATTACTAAATACCTTTTCAATGGGCTGGGATGGCGAGGGCTTTTGTAATTTTAATAAGCAGCCATTCAAGTCAAAAGTGCTTAGATTTTAATTAAGTCAACAAATGCACATCAAAGCTAATATGCCGAAGCCCTGACAACATGCTTTTAATTAATAAACAAGCTAAACAATAGCATCGACCAGACAATCTATTAGCGTGAACCAATGAAACTAGGCTTAGACCCGACAGCTCTCAATTCTATTTGCGAATAATTTGCTTACAGTTGAAATTGGATCATGTTAGGCGTATAAGCTCGCAAGGAAAACTAAATGCAAAATGAAATTCTAAACCAGAAAATGAAACCGATTCTAATGAATGCCAGATAGGGAAAGAACAAAAGATATATCCAATAATTGAGAGTTAACAATTTCTACGCAATCTGCCAAAAGTCCTTTTCTTTGACAAGCCATATTACAATATTGTTTTGCTGGCAATTGATGCAACGCTCAACATGGAGCTGAGATGTATTCAAAACACAGGCAATAATAAATTTTGCAGTAGCAGCTATTTGATTGTATTTGATCGGTCAAAGGGCAGCCACAGAGCCTACTGGTCGGCTGCAGAGAAAGGCCTAGACGAGAAATATTTCATTTTTTATGCAACACTCACAGTCTGCAATGGAAAACGTAAAAGCAATCACAAAATGCCATGCCCAGTGCACAAAAAAGAAACGTAAAATCATGCCTACATGGTGATAATGGCTGGGATGCTACGCTTACACAGACTCTCTCACACACATACACACACACTTATACACCTACAGAAAGTGGCAATAGAAAGTATTGGACAATTGGAAAAACCAAAGCCGAGCGAACCACAGAGCCACAGCACAAACTTTTCTAGTCATCTTCATCTCAGGTTGACACCCATTTTAGTCCTCGGGCTTTCGCATACGCCGCAAAACCTGTGCGAAAGGGAAACTAATACAGAAGCCAATAGAAGCGAGAGCGACAGAGAAAACGAGAGCGAAGCGAGCACACAAACAAATTAGCAAAAGGAGCTAGCTAAATAAGAAAACAAGAAGAAGCAAAATATCTGTAAAAGACCACTCTTAAATACCCTGCAACTGCAATTTTAAATTGGATCGGTTTTATAAACTGTTATGAGTAATGGAAAAAACTTCAGCGCTATTGAACTCTAAGACTTAAAATATGAAATATATGCTCTGGTATCCCACCGCTATACAAAAATATATAAATGTATTTTACATGTAGAGATCCAATAATTGACAAATATGTATGTATATGTATGTATATATATCCGCTTCTTGGAGGAGTGGCTAACCGATGAAAACTATATCATCAAAAATATTAGAACTAGAACCCCAAAACGTTGCTACAATTCGCCCAAATCTTTAAGAATTTTAGAAGGAAATATCATTTCGAAGTCGTGGTAAGCATGACTATCGATTGGCATTCAAAGACATCCAGGATTCCGTCAACAAGTCGATCTCAAATTTTACCAAGATAAATGGTCGAAAAATTAACAAAATTACCAAAAAATCCGAAAATATTAGACATTTTGTGTTTTTTGGCATTTCAATGGCCGCGGCAGCTGGTCTGAAACTGAAATATCAGGAGTTCTCCATCCTTAGATGGCTCCATAATATTTTGATGAGAATCGATTGGACTGGTCCTTACGAACCAAACGTACTATCTTCGTTCGTTCTGTGCAAGGATATAGCCGAGTTAAAGCTATTTTCCTATATGATATTTTTGTTAACTTGCAGCGCTTTAAACTATCCGCTTAAAGGTATGCAACAAAAAATGGAAGGGTTCGTGGAAAAATAAATTGAAGTGTTTAAAAATATTTGCATTGCCTCACGGTGCGGGTAATCGGTGCGACCGTTGGACACCAAATTTTGGGTGAACATTTTTCTGCAAAAAGTTTTTTGGACTCTATAGATTGACCAAACCTTATACATATACGCGTTTTGGGTCATGGCAAATCGGCGAAAACTGTATCTTCAACAATGTTACACCTAAAGACTCAAATATGTTATATGGACTTCTTTTAATAATTTAAAATTTTTCGCATGGACAAAGTTAGCTTTTCCCTCTGATTCATTTTAAATAATTTATAAATATCTGATTTTCTAAATAATTGTTATTTATTCAATAATCGTTGTCAAATGGCAGCTTCTATATTATGGAGTTGTCATCAGCAGAATGTCTCTTATTCGATGACAAAAGTGAAATACCCACCCGCAGGTATGTGACAAGCACAAATATAAAGCTCTTTAAAGGGTCGTTCGACATAGATATACATAGCCATGAGGTGGTTAGAGCTGGGAGTGGGCGTGGGCCTTTGGCAACTGTGCGAGTGCCTTCCAAATGTGCCAAAGTTAATTAAGATCGAAATCAATATTGGCCCTTTAGCTAAAAGCATCAAACAAACCAACCAGCACAGCGCCCGGCCATGGCCAATGTGTCCGGCGATTCGTTTCAACTGTGCGCCCGGAGGCATCAACAACAACGTGCAACGTGCCGCTGTCCACCAACAACAAAAGCAACAACAGAAAAACGAAAGTGTCAAAGTGTACGAAGCAAAGTTCTGACTGCTAACGAAATAATTTCAGATATTTTGTGTTGCTAATTCGAATGCGGCGCAACTTGGCCAAAAAACCATAAGAAGAAGAAGAACAAGTAGCAGTGGAACGCATGTGCGCATCTTTGATTTGGGTTTTTTGGGGGCTTGGGTGCCGCCCATCACAGCTCAACTATGTAATTTAATTTGCCTAAAGTTCGCTCCACTACCCCGTCAGGGTCGCTCAGTTGGTCTCATCGAAAAACCTTTTGTACTACTAATTATATAACAAGTTGCAAGCATTTTCATGAATTTATGCAGCACTAGCCTCTATTGTGCGCATAATCAAAAGAAAAACTTTATTTTTCCTGTTTTAGATTAAGGACCAACTTCAAAGCTAGAAATAGCTCAAGCTACGCACGGTTATTGATGAAGCTTGGGCTTAGTTAATGATTCTTTGGATTAGGCATTAAGGCTGCAGCATCGATATATGGCTCTTAGACCTATTTTAATAGCTTTGACTTTCATACAATTTCTTACCAACAAGTCTATATGAGACAAGAAATATTTTAGTAAGATAAGCAAAGTGTATTCTCACTTGTGGATTATATACGCAATATTACTGAATCTGCAGAATATGATATTTTTCAGTGTCAAAAATTCAACTCTTCATGGAAAAAGTTCAACAATTTCACGCTTTAACAATTTAAGGAACATTCAAACAGCATTTTATAGGTGATCTGTAAGTTATTCTTCTAGGGGTCGGAGAGACGAATGTAGATTCCTAATCCAAATTCTTAGATGGCAATAGATTCAGCAAAAGATGCAGTAATTCCCAATTTGCCACGCATACAGTAAGCATGCCTATATAAATTCTAAAAAATTCCACGACGGTCTGATAAGTGTTTCGTCCCTACATCAAGGTGGCATAGTAAGAGATTCTAGAGATATGCTTATGAGCAGAGGTGGGTGTCGGGATCGAAATTTACGGGTTCGGTATATCTCAAATGCCGTCATCTCAGAACATATCTCTAGAATTTTTGACAATGATCTCATGACCAAGCACGTATCCGATCGTCCCGGACTTTTTTAAAATCTTTCCCAACCCGCCAAATACCGAAAATCGTTTTGGGACAATTTCAGGTCCCGAAAATCCCGATCCCGACGCAAATCTCTAATATATACCATATGCTTTTATGTCGGGGGTGGTTCCAGTTTTTATACTGCAATATTGACTAAAACAACAGAGTTTTAGTTTTAATAGATGTAATATATACGAGCATGCCTAAACTCTTGGAGAAGTTTGTGTTGATCCTGACTGACTTATAGACGCACAGACGAAATGCTCAGCTCGTCATGCAGATCAAGAATATATATGCTTTACATAGTTGGAGCTGGTTCAGATAAACTCTTTCTGTAAGGTTAAAAAAATCGGTTTACATCCAACAATATTATCCAAGCATTTTGGGCTTCCCCCTGATTTGCTCCAGCTCATGGTTTCTAAGTGTTGCTAAGGTATAATTGGATAAATGGATAGTATTATTCATAACCAAAATCGAATTCAATTTTAAAAGTAATTTTCTCTATATAATAGATTTTCTCTATATAATAATACATATGAGATATATTCTACCCCATCTATTGATCTCTTACCGTAAGCTCATTTATCGTCTGGCGACACTCGAATCTCTCTTTATAAGCCTTTAATCACCATATAATACCGCTACATGTGTTAAATCTGTTAGCTAAATGGTTTTTCACGAACATAAATTGGCGATTTGTTGCGGCGTCTGGCATTAACATAATCCTGGCGATAATTGAAAAACACGTTTGTGGCCATGTTAATGCGCGCAGAAACAATTTATGTTAATAACAATAACAATTTTTGGCTTTACACGTTTATGGCAATTTAATGAACATTGCGTACGGCATATAGCACTGGCCAAAAGTATGCTCCTAGCCCGATAAGCGCTGGCCAACAACATTGTTGCCGCTTAACAATGTTGGCCACGCTTATATATAGATAAAGGCGAGGCGTGGCGAGCTTTAAGCGCTCGCTTATCAGACGCTTGCCGCAGCTGGATCGTAAAGCATGGCAGGAGCTCTTCTGGCCAACGTTTATATGGGCCAAATCAAAATTAATGGCTAACCATAACTGGCGCACAAAGTTGCAGCAAAGTCTCAAGTTGTCAATGCAGTTGATATAATTAGGGCAGGTGGGCGTGGCAGCTGCCGCCCTGTTGTGCTCGTGAAATGCCCAATAGACAGCTCGAATGGCTTCTGACTTGGCTATGGCTAAGTCTGGAGTCGTGGTTGCTGCTGCTGTTGCATTGGCGCCACGTTTTTAGCCTGAAATAAAATTAAAAGTTTGTGTACGCGCCAAACTGGCAAGCCTGGCCCCCGCCTACAGTGCCCGCCAAGCGTAAGCACCCACCATGTGCTCAACCCAATTGCCTTTAAATGCATAAAATTTGATATTTTATGTGGGCGAGGTGGAGGCGGCTGCCTCTCAGCGTTTACAACAACAACAACAACAACAACAAAACCATGGGCATTGGAGCTTGGTACGCGCAATCTCTGCAGCATGTCCCCATCCGTGTGCCCCTTCGCCACGCCCTCAGCTCCATATCCCGTGACAATTGCAACCGGAAACGCACATAAATGTTGGCAACTAACTCGATTTCGTAGCTGTTGTTGTTTTTTTTTTGCTTTTTTTGTTGCTGCTGCTGTAAAATATGGCAACAACATTATTGCTGCTGTTTGTTGTTTGCAGTTTGGCAGAGACCGAGCGGGTGAGATTTAGTACTCTTTTTATTTTCAAAGACTGAAAGTATAACAGCTTTCATATTACTTTCGTAACACTCTTTATAACTGTTACTTAAGATTGGAGCAGGGATCAACTACAGTTTGAAAAGAATTCCAGTGAATATTAAGAAAAAAGGAGTCTGAAGTATTTTTAATTTTCCATATCTCAGATATATTTATAGGCTTTATCAGATATAGGGTTCGGGCCCTACTGAGATCAGTTTCGTAATAATACGATCCATTCTTTAACGAAAATATTCGCTGTCATAAACAACAGTTGCAAATAAAAAGAGAAAATTTATAAAAAAAAAATAAATATTAAAATAAATTTAAGAAATTTATATATTTGTAATAAATTATTATAATTTTTTTAAAAATGTTTTTCTTGGTTTTATGGAATTTATTATAAAAGAAAGACAGAAATCTTTCTCAAAGTTACATAGCCTAATACTAAATACGCTCTTTCTGTAAACTCAAATATACATTCACTTTTTTATTAGTATAAAAAAAAATTATTTATATCATAAAAAAAGTTTTTGTGAAACACGAATGATTTAAGAACTTTGATATCATATTTTAGTTTTTAATACATATTTTCATAAATATTTTAAAATAGATATATAATATATACATATATAATAAGCATACTCAACACAAATTGCTTTAAAGGGTATTTAAGAATTACTGTAAATATATTTTTTAAAATCCAAGCACAACCACGTACACACTCACACTTAATGACCGAAGCCCGAGTCGAAGACTTGTTCAAGCACTTTTTGGCGTTGACTGTTGCATGCGTCACACACACACACACACACGCACACACATAGGAACCCACTCACACATGCCCCGTGGGGTATTTGACGCCATTTTTCAGTCTGCGAAACTCAGATGAGTTAACAATGTGCCAAAAGTATGGAAAAAGCCAAGTTAATTGGCAAACGGCAGCAAAAGGCCATCAAATTACTGCAGAGCAGTTCATTAAAATGGGTCCGAAATGTGCATAATTCTCGAATTAAAATTCAAAAGTTTGCCATGCCAAAATAATGAACTTGCGAGCCAATCTGTTGCCAATAGTCAAAAACTCATAAATTTCAAATGAAGCAACAACTACAACAACAACAATCAACATATGGCCAAAGTATTGAAAGAGAGGCAACAACCAAGAAATTGGCAGTTGCTGCTGCTGCTGCTGCTGTTGAATTGTGGCATGCATTGTTGTTGCTTTATGAGTGCTCAGCTGGTGGGTGGAATTGTATAGGGTGGGGCTTTGGGCTGGGGGTAGGCTGTTGCCTACCAATAATAGCAATAATCATAACGGCAACAACTTTGCGCCAAAAAGTGCCAAAAACATTTCATTGATTTCATGTGCCGCCGCCTTTCGTCGATTTGGCGGCTGCTGTTGCAATAATTTTCAAATTTTCATTTGGCCTCGCCGCCTTTTGAAAACACAACGCAGATGCTGCCCCCACGCTCCACTTGCGTCAAGTGCTAAGGCGTAGCAAACGCAATAAGGTTACACTTATACTCCCACACACACACACACACACACACACACACACACACAGACTCACAGACTCACCTCACACCCCCTGCCGTAGCGTAACTGAAAAGCGATTTTTCTTTTATGCCGAATTTTGTGAATTATGTGGCAGCAATTGTGTTCAGGGTTCGATTTTTGGCTCTTTGTATTGAATGCCGGGCCCCAAGGCGAGTTGCTACAAGCAAGCAATATAAAGCGTAAGGCAGAGAGAGAGAGAGAGAAAGAGGGAGAGAGTGGGGCAGTGCGAAGTGTTGCAATGTGGCGCATAATTAAGTTGACCAAGGCGTTTCGGTAATTGGTTTATTATGTAAGTGGCCTTAGGTAGGCCCAAAACTTGGCCTATTGTTGCGCCGCCCCGCACAGCAGCCGCTGGGTTGTGTGCTAAACATAATGAGTTGGATCGACTACATACCCCAAGGGTCAGCCAAAGCCCTCCAATTTGCACAACTATTCACAAATAAATAAATCAAGAGTGTGGATCCAGTTAAGGAATGCTTGACTGTGAAGTATTCTATATAGATATTTTACTTATGTAGTCCTTAAAAAATATCTATAAACATATTTTACAAAGTCTTATGTACTCCTTAAAAAAATTATAAAATATAGTCATATAATATATATAGTCGAATCCTGATAGTTCGTAATGGCGACGGATCACATTTTTACGAATAACACAGGTATTTGATTTATAGAACAAGAATTTTAACGAGTTTTTTCAAGGGGACAGGAATTTTTAGGAATTATCGAAGTTTTCGATAAACCGGGGTACGAATTATCGGAATTCGACTATATACATATAAGTATTGGCGTTAGTAATATTGGTTTCGGAAAGGTCCATAATTTTTGGTTTTCGAAAATAGTAATGTAAAATCGAGCACAGAAAACCTTAGAATTTGAATTCATAACTTGTTTAAACTTTAATCTCTCCATTCTTAAATGAAAGGTCGCTCCTTGAAGCATCATAATTTTTCCCAATTTGCAGTTCTGAATATAAGTTCGAATCCCACAAAAATTGTGATCTAAGCTCTATGGAGAGATCTTTCTTTTAAAAACCGGCTAAGAGGTGGTTAAGGTTTTAGCTTTAATAAATAAATAAACAGTTTTCTTGCACATGATTACATGGGAGTGTTTCCCATTCATTTCATTTTCGTTCCACCCAAGCTCTTTTAAATTTGCGAAAGTCAATAAACAAACTTTCCCAAGACATCATTTGTCAATCAGAAGATATTTAATAAGAATTTCTATCAATTTCAGGACTCCAAAAATCAATATTCTAACCCTAATTCAATTATATAATTATGTATGAAAACTTAGTCAAGTATTAAATCACAATTGAAAAGCTATCATGAACTTTTGCCATGCAGCCTCTTAAAGCATGAGATTTCAATTTCTGTGGAATCGAGCTCCATCATCAATTAGTTGTCAAAGACTTAACAATCAGTTTCTTTCCTCCGGCCACTTCTATATTTATTTTCAATTATAACGCATGCCACTTTGTAATGATGCTTTATTATTTGCGCTGCATATTGCGAGTGTTTGGCATTTGGATGGGGAAACGGGAAATTCCTTTTCATTCTATTCTTTTCCTGCTGCGTCCGGCGTCTATGCTGCTGTGTGTTTTATTACATGCCAAACATTTTTCATATTTTCCGCATTACTTGCATTTATGTATGAAGAAGCCTCAACCACACACACACACACACACGTATACACACACACACAATGTTATCTTTGGGCTTCCGGCTGAAAGCATTTCTTAGAACTCTCTCTCTCACTCGCTCTATCTGTCACTCCCTCACTCCTCACTCTATCGTAGCGTTCTTCTGGCATCATCAATGGGCCAACGTGACCACCAAGTTGTCTTGGAAAATGGTCAAAAAATAAATGGATGATTGAATGAAAACCCCGCCAGCTGGCAAAGGCAAGAACTCAAGCAAAAACTGGCCAACAGCAAAAGGCCAAGTCATCGTCTTTAAAGCCAATGTTGGCTGCGCCAATTTCCGGCTCTCTGCTTCTGCTGCTCCTCTTCCTTCTCCGCCTCCTACTGGCACTGCCTCTATTGCTCTTCTTCCTCAACTTGGCCAACTAGCTGCAGCAGCCGCCAAATGCCAGAGTCTTGCATTCATTGGGCCATAAGCTTCAAATTTGTGTGCCCCGCTTCAAATCCACTCAGTTGGCCAACAGCAAAAATTGTCTGCACCAATTTGGCTGCATTCTTCCTTGGATCTCTTTCTCTGTCTCTCAATCCAACTGGAGCAGCGGCCGCTTTATTAAATTTCGCCCCTTTCAAGCCACTTTTTAAATGTGCAACGCTCAAATTTAACTTTACGTTTAGCTGAGCAAAATGCGAAAACGCGTTGGAAAGCCAAGTGGAAAAGCCAGGGTCATTATTAAGCTTGTTTCTCTTGCCTCTATTATTACATACATAAATATTGTCTTTTTCTATTTTCAAATACAGTTGTCGAGGGTATGCTTACTTGATTACAAACTGTGTAATGCATGGAAAGAGAGAGAAAGAGAGAGCAACAATCGAGTCCATATAGATAAGAAATCGTCTTTAAACTTTAATAAGAATTTTCTTCTCTTTTATTTTGTCATGTTATAAATTATATAACACTCAAGGGAACAATCAGTTAAATATTAAATTTCTGCTAGAAAGAATTCTATAGAGAGGATCGATACATATACTTTAGAGCTGTCAAAGAAACAATCAGATAAATTTCTGCATAAAATATAAAAACAGTTTTATAGAAAAAAATTTGATATAAATTTTAAAATATTATTTTTTTCTATATTCTAAGATTTCTTATACGACTGCAATGCTATAACGAATCGGAATACTATATTTCATGATCTCAATCTCAATCAAAACATAAGATGTTATGGGAGAAATGAGTTGATTGAGAAATGGGAAATAGTTTATATTTAAAACCTATTTCCTACTTCCCAATTTAACTGCCAAGTTATGTCAAATCTTAATAGTATATTACATGGATAGGGTATACAATCTTCAGTTTTCCTAATTGAAGCCACTCATGTCATTTTGCTGTTTTTTTTTTTGTTTTTTTGTTGTTGTTGTGCTCGTTGTCATCTCGTTTGCCTGCGCCTTCGCCTGCAACGCGCCTTCGGGGATAATTGAAATTGTTTGCGCAATTTTACACTCCAAAGGCTAATGGAGTAGTCGACCGAGTCCACTGGCCGACTAACTGTACTGAAGCGAGGCCAGCAAGCCAACAAGCCAACAAGCCAACAAGGCAGCAAGCTGGCCCGGCCAGTGGTCTCGGTTAGGCTACACAACACTGGCAACGGGATCGGGTGTGCGTGGCAATGGGGGCAAGGGGCATCTGATGTTTCACAAAGCAAAAGAATGCCGAAAGCAGAGCCGCCAGCAGTGGCCAATGAAATGTTAGGCAAATTGAATTTCGTGCATTACAAATGCTTGACAAATAATTTCAGTTAGATAACAAGTCTTAACAAGCCCACAAAACTGCAAAAGCCGACCGCATTGTGGGTCATCTCTTGATTTCGTTTGTGCATCGCCTGGCATTCCTTAATTAATAAAGTAAAAAGAGTTCGGATAATGTTTCAAATGAATTCACTATTTGCATACGTGCATATTGTAAGCAAGCTTTCAAAATTATTTTCTTTTTAACAACTATTAAATTTTCTTATAAAATGATTTATTGAAATTAAATATTTTTAACGAATTTTTAAACAATACAGTTTTTGCTTAGGAGTCTTGGTATATGCTGCTTCATCTACGTCAAGTACAGGGGAAAACGTTGGATTAGATAATAAATTGAAAGGTGACCACGCTTATCAGCTAAGACAAGGTAACGACCACATAGAAACCAAATCGAAAATAGTAATATTCAAGAGACATTTTCAACGCGAAAGGCTATCTCATTATCCGTACTTTTTGAGAATCTACAGATATATTTGATTTTAAAACGATCAAGGTATGCTTAAATAACTGAAGCTTGATATCGGCTTTAATCGATTTCATAGAAAAAAACAAAGTTTATCAAAGGATGTAGCTCTTATAGGCTCTTAGATCGAAACGTTTATGCATATAGACGAGCAGAAGCAAAGCTAGACAGACGAACAGGGCTAGATCGTCTAGACTGTTTATCCTAATCGATCAGTTTATTTTAAAAATATAACTTTATTTTTATTTATCCGATACAACGAAGTAGAGTCTAGAGTCTAGAGTCTAGACTAATTCTGCTAAGTACTGAATACGCTTAGCAAACCTCAGCTTTGAGCTTTTATGAATTGGACTTTAGACCTTGAAGCTTTCGGAAATTAAATAAATATGAGGATCGGTCTTTGGGAGAGACGAATAATGAGAGAGTTTATCAGCCGCGAATTGTGTCACGTCGGCAGTTTCAGCCCCTATGGTGGGAATAGCGATTCTGGCAGTTGTTTATAATACGAAATAGCTTCGTGGGAATACAGAATTGTTATTGTCACCATTTTACTATTAAATTATGTTTATGTTACTACTGTGGTAAAGGAATGTGTATCTTATGTGATATACAAATGTCGATTGCAGGTTATAAGTAAAATATGTGAATACATATGTCACTATATATACCTTAAGGGGCGGCCTTCTTCTGCCTTATATGCGTTTAAGATTTTCAATAAGATTTCAATGTATAACAGATTTTTTATTTCTGTGTTCTTTGGGCTCTGTGAAAAAAAAATATTTGTTGCAATTTATGATCAACAACAAAAACCATCATTAGTGAAATATGCTAAAAAATATTTATTGCAAGAATATTTGTGTTAATACTTTTGACTAGCTCTCTATGTATACTAAAAAGAAGAAAGAAAAAGACTTGCTTTAATTGTAGCTAAAATCGAATTGGAGTAATTTATAGAAAACCTTGGCTGATAAATAAATTATTCCTATTTAAATTGAGTTGAGCTTAGCTACAACATTCCAAGCACAGAACTTTTCTTATGAAGTTGAACTATTTTGCCATAACTATTTATTGCCTGTAAAAGTTTCTCTCATTAAAAAGTGCACGCATAGGAAAGGACTATGGACATATCTGTGTTTGAATGAGTATTTATATTGGATTGGAATGCAATTAAAATGGCTGTCATTGAGGTGGCATGCATCAGGCGAAAGAACACGACACGGCCTTGGCAAAGCAAGACAAGTGCCTTGCAAGTGCCACTGGAGAGGCGGGGGCGTGTGCGAGGCCTTATGAATATTAGAAGTGCTTTTCACACCTACAACAAGCAGACACAACACTCTCCATTTTTCCCCTTTTTTGTAATATTTGTTGTTGTTTGTGCACGCATGACGCCTGCAAATAAAACAGAAATTACAGCTCATTAGAAAAATGAAACAAAAATGTAAATAAAAAGGGCAAAAAAAAAGAGAAAACAAGCAAAACTGCTGCAGGGCAGCAGCAGCAGCAGCAGTAAAAGCAAACAGCAGGCGGGCGCAAAAAGGATTCAACAACAGGATATGCCAAGGCAGACGACGAGTGAAAAATGTAAATAAAATATTGCACAATGTATGAGGCGGGGGCCGGGCTGGATTGGGTTTGTGGGTGGGTGGCTGGCAGCCACTTGAGCACGTTGTCAAGGGTGTCAGGGTGTTGGCTGTCTGTCTGTCTGTCTGCCAACAGCAACAGCAGTAGGAGCAGCAGCAGCAGCAGCAACTGTGGCAACAACAACAGCAGCCGGGACACATTATGCGTCGTTTAAATAGCCATAAATCTTGCATAAAAACGCGCCCCCAGAGAAAGAGAGAGAGAATGAGCGAGAGAGCGAGATGGTTAGCGAACTTGACTGCAACTTTAATATGAAAATCTGTTTGGCCAGGACTAACGATGACAACGCCCCAAAACGTCCTGCGCCATATTTGCAACGCTAATTTAGCAGCAAGTCAGCAGATTGCGCCGTGGATCAGGGCTAAGGAAGAGCAAGCCAAGCCAAGCGAAGCCAATCCAAGCGAGAGCTGACAAGCCAGCAGGCCATCAGGCGCCATTAAAAACTTGCTAGGAAATTAACTTGACCAGGACGCAGGATGTCAAATTGAATTTGCCAAGGACCTCGAGGCGTCGCGCCATCAATATGAACTCAAAGGGATCAGCGTTAAATGTTGCACGCAACGCCAGCGCCATCCATCTTACTTAATGTCAACTGCAGCTAGCTGCTAGCTGGGACTGCCCCAGCTTCCTTCCTTACCCTCCCACCCCCCCAGTGCAATGGCTCATTATGCGACGACAAAGCAACTACTACATATACTATATAAGTATTAAGCGCCAGCAGCAGGACTTTCACGCTTTTATGATTTGCTAACGACATGAGCTTCAGCCCGTTGGCTGCTGTTTAAAAATCAATTTCGCTGCAGCTGCAACCACGCGCCGCCCACCTCCAACAGCCATGTCATCTTCTGTTTATATTCTTGTCATGTCACTGACTGCAACAACGCCTCCTGCCCCAAATGGGAGAAACATCAGCGGCAGCAACAAAAGCCAATAGCCGTCAACATGCTGTTACGGGTCGCTCAGCTTCAGCTTCACGCCCCAACTGGCGTTGCCTGGTGCCTGGTACCTGGTCCATCCTGCCCCATCCCTCTCCCATCGGAAGACCTGGCACATTCTAGGCAACGCCGCCTGCTGGCATGCGTCAGGTGTGCCATTTTAATAAATTATGCATCCTGCTAAATGCTTAAACAATTGAATTTTATATTTACATAATATGTAATATGCTGTGACATCATTATGCAAAGGGGGCGTGCCAGTTGGCTGGGTAAGGGCGAAGGCGAAGGCGCAACTCCAAGGCGAACGCTTGATTGAATTATGTTTCGTGCTGAGTGGCATCCAAAATATGACGCAAAGTGTAGCCAGGCTGTACAGAGAGAGAGAGCGAAAGAGAGAGGGAAAGAGAGAGAGAGAGAGAGGGGCCGTGTCGGTATTCATTACAGTCTTAACTCCTTACTGTCTTTAAATTATATACTAGATGAAATTAAGCGGCGTTGCACGGCAAAAATTAATGTGTGAACATTGTGAACAAGTTACTTTGAACTTTCGACAGATATTGAAAAAGATAAAAAAATACATATAAATACCAATTTTCATAATAATTAGTAGATTAGTTTTTGAGATCATCGATGGCATACAGACAGACATTCATTTTTATATATATAGATACTACCAAGTTGGTATAGGAAGAAGCGACTCCCAACTGGATGGGACAATTCATCAAGTTGTTTTCATAACCTCAATATAGGATCATAATAATATTGTAAATTATTAGTTAATCTGCCATCAAGCTAGTGTAATCTCGAATCTTTGTAGATATTAGAGCTTCTGTGGAAAAATAAACTTGGGAAAGACTGACTTTGAATAGTTTGTAGAAGCAAAATGGGAAGTGAGAACAAAAAACCTTGCAGAATGTGATTGATTGATTGATATTGATTCAAAATCCTTAACTTTTTCATGGCAAAGTAAAATATAACAGAGCTTAAATACTTTTTAATTTAAGGTACTAGATGATGGGAAAGGTCTCTCGTTAGGTTAGACTAGGTCTTACTATTAGTCTCCAAGCTAATTTTTAAAAGGAGATCTGCAAATTTGCAGCTCTTAACTAATTTCTATATTAATACTCGACTCAGGTAATTGCTATTTAATATATAAATACTTTTTTACACTTAAATTAAAACACTATTTTATCAAAATCAAAACATATAAAATGAAAATTAAGCTTCACATAAGCTGAGCACAAATTAAACTAAATAAAATGATTTATGGCGGATTAAGTCGCATCTAATGCCTACATGCTGCCCTGGGCTAACATAACGTATACGCATTATGTTTACGCCAGTTGGTTAAGCACGTAGAACGCGCAAGTGACAGAGCGAAGACCAACTAGCTGATTGACTCAATGATTGAATGACTGACTGACTGACTATCAGAAGCAGCACATTTATGTGCAAAGACTTAATTACAACAAAGAACGCCACGTGACTGCCACATGTGTGTGCGTGTGTGTGTGTGTGTGTGTGTGTGTGTGTGTGTTGCTTGGCAGGGGCCATGCGGTGGGTTCGGCGTCTAATCAAAACTTTTATTTGCATGAAATTAAATTCAAGCAATTGCACTTAATTTGCCAAACAGCCCGAACAGGCGGCGGGCGATGGTAAATAAACAAGACGAGCTCGCAAAATACACACACACACTTACACACACACATAAAAGAGAGAGCGAGCGAGAGAAAAAGTGAAATTAAAAAGCAAGCAAGCGTGGGAATGGGCCAGAGCATGCGGGCGTATGCCCGAAAAAGTAAAGAAGAAAAAAATTATGAGCACGCTGGAGAAATCTAAGATGGGCGTGGCCGCCATCGCCAGCCTTTTGAAGTAGGCACACACACACACACACACACACACAGACGCTCGTAAGCATACACACACTCCAGACGCCCATAAATAAAGTATTTGATGTGCATGAAGTTAATGTCTTATTATGCCCAAGTTGTCAAAAACAAGCCGAAGCACCCACCGAGCCACCCAGCCAGCCAGCTCTGGCAACCAAAGTAGTTAAAGCCTGTTTAATGTCTGTGTGTGTGTGTGTGTGTGTGTGTGTGTGTGTGGGCGTGGATTTTATTAACTTGAGCTGAAGACGCGCTGTGCCAGAGCTCTGATTTGGCTAAAGAGCCAGAGCCAGCGCAGCCTGCTTAATGATAACAAACTCAACACAAGTGATAACGCGTCAAATTACCAAAGCGCCAAGCGTGTGTGTGTGTGTGTGTGTGGGCATGGTTAGCCACCCAGTGGCGTCGCGGGTGTTGTAAATACAATCAATGAATTTCAACTGGTTGTCTTGGCTTTGCATAACCCGAACCTCACCTCCTCCCACACACACACACACACACATATCTCAGGCAATTGTCAGATGTGTGTGTGTGTGTGTGCGTGGAAGAACGAAATTAGGCAAATTTAATGAATTTATGCTGGTGGCGTCTCTTTTGTAATCTGAGTGCGCGCGCAGCAAAGTAAGTGACCTGCTTCCTTGCCGTTTAAGTGGTTTCCCTTCGAGGCATGAGCAGGTTGCCAGGCAGTATAAGGTCCTCTCTCTCTCTCTCTCTCTCTTTATCTGTGTGTGCAGTGAGGTTAGTGGACTAGCAGCAATTTGCTAACATTCGTTTGGCTATATAAATGAGCTGGGAAAGCAAGTGTGTGCAGACGGCTGGTTAATGCCGCTCGGGGGGCATTAACTGGAATAACATTTGTGGTCACGATAAACGATAAGGCGATGCACAAGGATACGTATAAGGATATGATCTTAAAGCAAATCAACATTCGGACAGCAAAGCTATTCGAGTTTGAAGACCGAAAAGTTCATTCCTGTTTTTACGGTCTTGTAAGAATCTTATAAATCAATGAGAATGATCTTGTAAAAAGCTTGTTAATCAAATATGAATTAAGAAAATATTCAAATTTTTTTATAGTTAGTATTCCATTAATACAGCTATCCATTTTATGCCCCATTCAAGAGTGAGTAGCGGCATATACACACATATGTATGTACATAATCGTGGTTATATGCTGTAGACAAAATGTTGGTAGTATATATATTTCCCACGACTACCGCTGCCTCCTTAAGCTGAGTGAATATTTGTAAAAATAGAAGCGACTTAAAAATTAAGTATGCAATTGGAGATTTTCTCTTCAACCAATAATTATAATAAAAAAATAAAATTAAACAAATTAAAGCTTATATTAAAAATAAATTAAACATTTTATATGAAAACATGTAACTTAATTAAAAAACCAATGAATACTCTCTAAAAAATAAACGATAAAGTGTAAGAAAAACTCCATTTTTTATAATCCTGTCTAGAGATGGGATCGGGAAAAAAATTCGTTCCCGACTCATCCCGTCCCGAAAATTTTTTTGATTTTCCCACTCGATTGTCCCGACAATTTTTTCATTTTTCCCGCGGGTACCGATATTTCCCGAAATTTTTTTTTTTAATTAAGAACTCTTATGATAGATAAAATTTTTTAATTTAAAATAATATTTTTAGAAGTAGAATACACCCTCTCACTCGTTTGTCGAAGATGTTGGAACATCAAGTAGTTTCCTAGCAAACATTTGTAACAATGACAATTCATTGCATTGTTGTCGAAATAATAAAATATTTGAACTTGTCTTAAATTTGGCAGGATTTATATTAGAATTAATTTCCTCGTCAATATCATTCTTCTGTTCTTTGATAAGTACAAGCAATTTTATCTATTAATAATTTTTTTATCGGGACCCCCAGGAATTTCGGGATCAAGCACTTATTCCGACCGTCCCGGACTTTTTCAGAATCTTTCCCGTCTCGCCCGATCCCGAACAATTTTTTCGGGACCCGCGGGATTCCCGAAAATCCCGATCCCGACGCCCATCTCTAATCCTGACATCAAACCAATTAAGATTAATACCAGATTCTTCTCAAATCTTAGATTTAGCCTAAAGAAATTGAATTATGTATAATTTTGTAACATAATTGATAATTGAGGATTTTTCTAGCTACAGATGTTCATATATTTTAAATACATTAATTATATTATTCAATTTTACAAGATACAGAAGCTTGTTTAATAATACATTTCATTAAGCAGTTATCGCTTATTTCTAGACATGGGTCATTGCTTCGCTTTGTCTGATGATTCGATTGAGTCGCTGGATGCGCATTAGAAGTGTGGGTCGAAAACGATGCCACATGAGATACCAATTATCCACAAAGGGGTAAGTGGGATGGTCACCCAATAGCTTGACCAGGGCATCAATAAATATACGACCGTAACCCAATTGCCAAACTGTCTTATCTGCCGAATACTTCAGATAGCGCAGAGAGTAGAAAATGATCCAATTGGTAATTGTCAGATACAGGGGCATCACATACTTGTACACCAGCCAATAGCCGACGATGGGTGGATAGAAGTGGCGCGGAAAACCCGCCGCCTCAAAGAGGACTGTACTCCGGTAAATCGTTCCAAATATAAGAAAATATATCAGGAGTGTGATATGGGCGACCACGAACGTTATAGAAACATGGCCTTTACGCCAACGGCACAGTTCCTGTGCAATAAAGGCGACCAATTGTTCATCCGACAGACCCTTCCCGACGTCCTCCTCGTGCAATTCCGCGACGGGTTTGCCCTGGTTGAGCAAAAGATTTTCAAATATATACACTCGCTTGAAGAAGCGACAGCCCCAGACATAGGCCGTTGGAGACATGTGTTGAAAGGTTCTTATAATGTAGACAGATTCGGGTTTGAATCCAAATTCCTTTAATATGTCTGTCAAAACTGTTCGCAAATGACCCTCGGGCACTTTGATCTTCGCACCAAGGCATGGCATGCCAAAGACGCAGAAGGCGATGAGCACAATGATCGATAGAAGGACGAGAAAACCCCATATCCAGAGCGAAAAGAATTTGTTGCCTGTTTTTTCAATGAGTAGAAAGATGGCCGTTAGCGGAACGAGACCCACCTGGAACAGGACGAGCAGCAGGCTGAATGAGCAGAGCAAACCAATCAGGGGCAGCGATTTCTCTCGATCGGGATCGTACCAGGGCGCCAGAAACATTCTGTTGTAGAAGATCTGCGGAAGTCGTCGGACGACCAAGTAGCTAGAGAACAGTGCCACATATGCAATGCTCTGCCAGATCAGATCATCGACAATGCTGTACGTGCTGATGACCATCCGCCAGAGCAATGGCAGCACGCCAAGGTACAGTTCAATGCAGCTGAAAATGGTATCGAAGACGTACGCCACCATCTTCTGCTCCACAGCGTACATCTCCTCTGTCTTGGTCGCTGCGAACTGCTGCATCGAAATCACGCGCTTCAATTCATCTGGCGGATTCGTGTGTCTGGTGCACTCGCGTATCTGACGCCAGCAGAGATACACGTTGAAGAAGTTACGCAAGGTGATCATCGTGCAGAGCACGTGCCGCAACAGGGCCGGATCGGCTAGGGAAAATTCCTCTGGTACAAACCGATAACCTATCCCAGTATGTGGTATAATCATAGGCTGGCTTTGCATTGGGTCCTGGTAAAGAGCGTGTGACATGATTTCTTATTAAAGTCACGATGTTTATATAGTGTGTGATGTATAGACTGAAAAACTGAATGAGTTTTCATAGTTTCAGTTTGCTTTTCAAGTCGAAATTTTTATTTCACATTTCAACATTTCTTTTTTCATGGCATTTAAAAGGATCAATGCATATATCTTTCAGAGTTGGTTAAATCTTTTATACTCTGTTCTCAAAGTAAAATTGGGTATATTTGCTTAGCGCCATCTTCGTGCAGCTATCTGTTCATATAAACGCTATTTTTAAAGCTCTATTAAAAATAGAGATTAAATAATATGAAGAAAGTTTGTGGTTTATGGTTTTAAATGTCGATTCGAAAAAAACATCCGATCAAACTTAATTTACCTTAAGCCATTTATCATTCAAGTCGAATTACATTGTGAACAGAGTATTTCGCAGTCAGCTAAAAAACTTGGGTCCTGGTATTATTGTTCCAGAAGCCCTGACCCACTCCTCCTTCTTTACTCATTATCAGACATCTGTCTTATAATAGCAGGCAACGCCTCAAAACGAAACTTGTCATAAGAATTTTGAGCGACAGGCTATAAATTCCCAAATACGCCCCCTACCATGCCCCCTCTTCGCGTATTTTTGGATGCCGTCGCAAGTGAATTGGCTTCATTGCGTCTAAATGTGGTGTCAGACACGGTTGTCATTTGGAGTCGGCACAAATTTCTTATCTCAGCATTGGGCCTGTCTGTGCCCCAACTCCGTGCCTAAACTGTGCACTGACAGTTGTTCAATGCTATTACACTTAATGATGCCTGCTAAAATTTGCGAGTTTTCATCCTTTTGCTTAAGATGTGGAATTTTGCTTTAAATTGTAATTGAAAGTTGCGGGCTTGGTTATTTCTTTTGGTTTGGTTGTAAGTAGGTTTACACATATTTATTTTTCAAAATGACATTAAATTGAATGAGAGAAATACTCTCCTTGTACATACAATGCATTATTCTTTTCTGTATTCTTTTGTATTTGTATTGTGTAATTCATTTTAGTTGTTGTTGTGCCATAAAAGGTATCCAAAAGTAAATTGAAGAATAGGAGCCTCTTGCCCCTTGTCATCATCATTATTATTATATTCATCATCAAAGGGAACGACGGGAATGATCCTTTGCTCTTTGCCTTACACACGACGCGCTTCGTTTTAGTTTTTGTTTAATAAGTGATATATTGTATTAAATTAAAAGTTTTTATCACATCATATTTTAAAAAATTGTTTTGCAATTTCGTAAATAGTGTTTTTGTGTTTGGGGTTTTTGCTCTTAGTGGGTGAGAAGCATCAAATAATTTACAAGTTGCTAACATAAGATGCTATGTTGTAATTTGTTGAGAGTTACATGGATAGACAAACGTCTAACCCCTCTACATATTGTGGGTTATCAGTTGTCTTCCACAAAAACTGATGATAAGATTTAGGGTTGTGTTGTACGAAAACTTAATTTGTAGCTATTACTTAAATTAAACTTAAGTTCTAGGAGCTGCTGCTTCTCATTTGCTATTCAAATCAACTGATGCTAAATATTAGTTAGTTGCTGCGTTTAGCTTAATCGAAGCGCGTGTGTCGACCACCGCCGTCGCCGCCGTTCCGGTTGCCAAAGCCACCTCCATCACCACCACCACCGCCGCCACCGCCAAAGCCGCGTCCATTGCTGAGACTGCCCTTCTTGAAGCCACCGCCTCCAAAACGACCGCCACCGCCGCCGCCGCCATAACGGGACCGTCCACCGCCACCGTCGTAGCGCGAATTGCGGGCCATATTCTCCAGGGCGGGATTGATTTCCTGCACAATGCACAAATAAAATTTAATATACCATAATATTTTAAATGCCATAATATACATACTTGATTAGCCTCTCTCAGGACATCGACTAGCGCCTTGGCCTGCTTTGCATTGTTTTTCGTGAAGAAGGCAAATGATGTGCCCTTGGTATTTGAACGTCCTGTACGTCCAATGCGATGTATATAATCCTCGCTGTTTTGTGGATAGTCAAAGTTGATGACATACTTAATGCCATCGACGTCTGCATTTGTATATATAATATGTGAGAAATAAACGAATGTATATATATAAATATGGATTAGCATTTACAGGGCTTGATAAATAGTTCGTTTAAAGGCTTATTCTCTAAAACAGTTTTTCAAATTGCCAAATGGATTTTTCTCTTTGCTCTGTGCAACAACAATTTTTAGCGTTTTCCGAGACGTTTTACACTTTGAATACACTTGTCTTTTTTGATTCGCTTTTTGAGTTAAAGTTTATTTGGGTATATTTTTTTTGTATTGAGTTTAACTTTTAATTTGCTTTTTTTTTTTTTAAAGGGTATTGTTTTTGTTTACGAAAAAAAGAAAATGTTTCAAAATGTACGTTACCTTCTTGGTGCTACAAATTGTTTCACTCAATTTTCTCTCAATCAAAATCTCAAAGTTTTGTGGCGCCGCGCAGCTCGTAGTCCAAACTCTCTCCTAACACACAAAAAGTAATGGTCGCATGGCGAAGCGAGCGGCGAGAGTTTGTTGCAATGAGCCGCGTGCACCTCATCTGACACTCGACTCGACTTAGACTTGGGGGGGTCGGCCGGGCAGGCGGGCGAGTGTGCCAGGCCAACCGGTAACCGCATCCTTCTCCTCCATATAGATAGAAGAGAGGCGCGATTTTGTATGTTTATCTCTATTCAGTTATACAGTTTTTATGTTGACCAGGGAGAACGTTTTAACAAGCGTCGGTGTCCAGGATCCGTTGCCACCCACTAGTCGACGGGCGATGGCGGCGCAGGCAGACAGACGGGCAGTGGGCGTGGCGACTCATTAGGTAGCTAGGCACTCAGCAGCAGCAGCAGCAGCAGCGACGAAGACGGCGAACAGACGACGATCACACAACTCTCTCTTCCACTCTCCTTAACGGAGCAATTCGCTTTCCTTCGTCCACACACACAACTCTCTTTGTGGGTAGCGTGCTCTCTGATTATGTATGCGTGTGTCTGTGTATTGGCGTGTGTGTGTGTTTGTGCGAGTGTGTGCGCCGCGCATGGTGCATCCTCTGAGCTGGGCTGATTTTGTGGTGTATTCTTTGTGTTGCTGTCGCTGCCTGACTGATGTTTGTGGTGTGTGCTTAGCAACCGGCCGGCCGACGACATCAGCGCCTCAAGATGTTTTTTGCCTGCTTTGTAGCGCCGCCTTCTGTTTTTTTTTTACTTTTTTTTTTTTTTTGGTGACAACAAGATGTGCCCCTTGACCGTTTGCTTGTTGATTTGGTTCGTTCTTGGTTTGGTTGGTAGGTTGACTCAACGCTCTTTCTCGAGGAGAGGACTGCAGAGGCCACGTATGATGCATGATGTTGGGGATATATGTATGCCGGTATCGTATGCAAATGCGTTTACGTTGATCGCGCGTCCGTGTGGCAGCCAAGCGAACACGACTCGATCAGGTGAACTTTATCTGTTACCTTTTGCTCATTATTGAAACAAAAAACTTGTTTCATTCACTTTTGCTCACAGTTAGATGAACAAAAAGTCGCTCAAGTTACGAGTACAGGTTTTAGGACTTCTCGCTTGTCCCTTATCCTCCCCATCATACTACAATAAACGGCCTCTGTAAACGAGAAAGAAGGAAGAGAGAGAGAGAGAGAGACAAAGAGAGAGAGAGGCAGAGAGAGACAAGCACACAGACAGTGAGTGTGCACAACACAAGGCACATTTATCATTTACAGAGTTGGGGGGGTTGGCGCCAATCGCGGGCCAGGGGACGGGTGCAGGGGTCGGGTCGGGGCGGGGTTGGTAAGGGTAAGGAATAAAAATTTATGTTGATTATTAAAGTTGTGGCTTTGTTGGGGGCTTACGACTAAAAACTGTTGGTATTTATATATATATATATATATTTAATAAGAAAATAAAATCACATTTCGCGCACGCTAATTTGTTCTTGTTTTCAAGTCTAAATGCAGTTGATGAGGGGGCGGGAGTTGTGGAGTTGCTTGGATAGGCAATATCTAGTGGAAGCTACAGTGAAAGCTCTACTAACGAACGAACGGGTCAATCAAGGCACTTGTTAGCTCAAATTTGACTAGTTAAAGAATTATTTTAAATTAAAACAATTTTACTTTAATCGATTTAAAATGATTTACTTTAAGAGCTTCCACTGTGCGTATGTTTCACGTGCGTGTTAAGCAATGTCTAAGTTGTGTGGGAGTGTTGGTGTGTGTTGTCGACGAATACGGTGCTACGTATGTACGTATTTATCATGCTTAACTAAAGACTTACCCAAGCCACGGGCCGCCACATCAGTGGCTACCAGAATGTTGGACTTGCCCGAGCGGAACTCTCGCAAAACAAAGTCACGCTCCGACTGTGATTTGTCACCGTGAATAGCTCCGCAACGGACGCCGAAGCTGCGTATGAAACGCACAAGATTATCTACACGACGCTTGGTCTCTACGAAGATGATTATCTTGCCGGGGTTCTCGCTGGTGTCATAAATGTCGGACAGAAGGCTCTTGAGTCTAGTTTAAAATAGATAATAAAGATTAGTATACAACAGAGCTATCTTGTATGATCGGCCACTCACTTGTCCTCCTTGCTGAATTCATCGCAAACATCGACCACTTGGCGAATGTTGTGATTGGCCGACAGCTCTAGTGAGCCAATGTTGATCTGTATGTAGTTGCCGAGGAAATCTTCAGCCAGCTGTTTCACCTCTTTGGGCCAAGTGGCGCTCCACATGAGCGTCTGGCGATCGGGACGAATCTGTGAGACAATCTTGCGTATCTGTGGCTCGAAGCCCATGTCCAACATGCGATCGGCCTCATCCAGCACCAGGTAAGTGCAGCGCTTCAGATTGGTTGAGCCCGCTGAGAGGAAATCAATGAGACGACCGGGTGTGGCAATAACAATCTCGCAGCCACGCTGCAGATCTCGCATCTGGCCGCCCTTCGGTGCACCGCCAAAGACGCATGTGTTACGCACGTAGGAGGACGAACCGAACTCGGTGGCCACCTGCTGAATCTGTTGGGCCAGCTCGCGGGTAGGTGCCAGCACCAAGGCAATGGGACCATCACCTCTTTGCAGCGGCTGTTGGTTGTTGATGTGTACAATGGCGGGCAGAATGTAGCCGAGCGTCTTGCCCGAGCCCGTCTTGGCAATGCCAACAAAGTTGGCACCTCCCATTGCAATTGGCCAGCCCTGGGCCTGAATTGGTGTGGGCGATTTGTAGCCCTGGCGGCGAATCTCCTTCACCACATAGTCGGGTAGATAGGCCTCCGAGAAGTCCTGTATGGGATTGGCTGCTTGACCGCGAACTGTGATCTCGTGCTCGTCGCGATAGCGCTGAACCTCGTACGGCGACCGAGCGGACACTGTGGGATGCTCCTGATAAAAGTTCTTCTTGAACGGCGTCAAATTGGAGAAGTCCACTGGGCGCATGGGTAAGTCCTGGCTGCCGCCACCGCGACGATCACCGCCGCCGAAGCCGCCGCCACCACCACCTCCGCCGCCTCCAAAGCGCGACCCGCCGCCGCGATCATCACGACGCTTCTCAATGCGACCATTGCGGACGCCGTGATAGTCGCCGCCACCACCACCGAATCGTGATGCACCGCCGGCTCCGCCGCCGCCACGTCGATCGTCATCGCGGTCGCGGCCGCCACGTGGTCCGGATCCAAAATCACGGTCGTGAGGTGCCCTGTTAAAAATAAATTTAAATTTTTATATTTAAAAGCTGTTCATTTACAAAAAATAAAACTCTAAATTTCATTTAATTGGCAACTTAAGATTTAAGTAATTCATAACCACTTTCTGTACTTTGCGAAATTTGCTCAACTTTATACATAATTATTTCCCCTTAAAATATTTTTAAAAAATTTAATTTTTCTTTCTTTTATTTTTAGAGAATACAAAATGCTATTTTTGCTGAGTTATCACTTCGGCTCACTTTGATCGCATGCTGTTTGCTTGCCGTCAGATTTGTGACTGGCTGGCAACGCTAACAATCTGACAGATTTGACGTGAGAGCGCACGAGTGAGACAGCTATACAACCGCAATAAACTTAAATAAAACTAATTGCGTGTTAAGGAAATTAAATAAATTTCGTATAAAATGCAAACATTAAGGCAAATTTGATTGACAACAACATGCAACTCCAACATATATCTACAAACAATTGCCCTTCAATTGCTCAACTAAACAACTCGGCACCTGGCAGCGGCAGCCAAAACACAAATGTTACAGTTCTGACATTAATCAATTATACACACAGACACACATGTTAAACATATCGGTTTATTCGTTTGTAATGCGCAGCCCATAAAATACCTTCCCTTCATCACTTCCACACCCCGCCAAATGTCTTGTCAATTTGGGCTGTTCCGCCCTTTGCTTTTTTCTAGGCACGCTAACTTGGCCAACTGACAGAAAAGAACGCTGAACGTTTATTAGACAGCAAATGTCTTGTCTAGCCCCCTCCTCCTCTCACTCACTCTCTCATTTTGTCTTGTGCTCTACCTGTCGCGCATTGACATGCAAAAAGGCAAATCGTGCGCGCACACGAAAGAGTCGGCAGGCAGGCGGTCGGTCGGGCTGACTCTCATAATCAATTGGCGTCATTTGACATTTTAAACTAACAAACTGGGAAAGGTAGACAGAGATGGAGAACGCACCTAGGCAGTGGTATCAGTTTTGACAGACGACGATAAAAAAAAATGCATGGGCACGCAAACTGTACTACAAACTGTTATACGCGAGCGAAACACGCGAAAAATGCCGCCAATACATACACAAACACCAACGCACTCACACACACATACATTGAAGCACGTTGTGTCTGCGTGTTCGTATTTGTGTTTAGGGCATACAGACAAATTAAAATGCTATAAAAAAGCAAACGAAGTAAAGACACGTTTCACAAATCAAGCCAATTCTTTTTATGACGTACACTGACGTTTCCCCTCTCTTCCATTTGTTGTGGTTGATTCTTGTTGCTTGCGGGTTAAAATAACATGAAGAAAGAAATTAACTTGACTACTTTCTGCTGTTTGCTTTCCCTTCGTCATTTGTAACTCTCCATTAATTACTCATCGTTGAGTTTCGACGCATACAGACATTTACGAACGTTAGCGCAAAGCGTGGGCAAGAAAATGGCGACGGAAAAAACCAACAAACACACAAACATATGCTTATCATACTGACACATACACACATGTTTCACATGCTCTTTTTTTCTTTTTGCAAAATTTGTATACTTTTCACTTATTTTTACTTACATTATTCCTTCAATTTTGATTTCCTCTGATTGCTCGTCTGGGTCAGTAAAAAGCGATTTCCTCGTTTCTCTGGACAAAGCAGTATCTCGTTTGTCTGCTGGGAGTGCTTCGTCGACTGCTCTGGATGTTTCGTATCGAGTTGACGATATATGAAACGCACGCTGTGTCTGCTGGGAGCAACTGAATAATACTCTAGATGTGGGTACTGTTGACTCCTGGCTGGACCGGCTCCCTTGGAACTGTTGTGGTTGTTCTCTGCAGAGCAAAGCAAGACTGCTGCTGGTTGTTCTGTTGGTCGAGCAAAAAAGAAAATGGCGACGTTGCGTTATACATTTTTCCACGCTGTTTGGTGAAATCAATAAATTGCGCCAACTGCATGCGGGCAGCACTGCAGCTTCGCACGATTTACGCGATACGTATTGCACTAATTTTAACATATTTTACTAAAGCTATAATTTGATATCTTTAATACTATATATTTTTCACTTATTATGCACTATGCTCGTGCTAAGCGATGCGCGCGTGTTCTTACCTAACCTCGTCCAAAATGGAAATGAACGACGATGATTTCTCGACTGCGATATTGAAGCAACAAACTATCGAATAAAACATTAGCTCGCAACGAGGGTTGTCAACAGCGCAATCGATGCTTTTGCCGATTATCGTTCACCGCCATACAAAATTACATGTGTTAGCTGCGTTGATGCCAGTTATATAGTTATATGTTATTATTTTACATATTATAATTTAAGATATAGAAATTTTATTTATTTAAATTTGTATTTGTAAACTTCTTGAATCATAAGAAGCTTGTTTAAATGTGTTTCAAACGTGAGCTGCCTATCGATGAGGTTTCAACTTGTCGTTGCAAAGATAAAGCGCCACCTATTGGGTGTTGGCAATCAGCAACCAAATATAAGTTGGAATGTACTCTTTGCAGGTATGGCAACGCCATGCAGTGGCAGTTATTTTAAAAGAGTAAAAAAAAGCGCTCCAAGTCGTGATATAATTTATTAAATTAGTAAATCAATGTGATTCAAATAACAATAAATATTGCAACACCTACAAACCTAACAAGTTACAAAAGCTTTTGTACATTTTGGCCCGCCGACCCTTCAGACAGCCATATAAGTCGTTTATCTTCAAGCAATCAATTTTACTGATTGTCTTCCGCTGGCCAATTCTCACGCCCGGCTGCAGCGGCGTCATCGTCGGCTTCTCGCCTTTCTTCTTGCTGAAATAGAACTCGCCATAGTGCATCACCGAGTTGTAGTCATAATCGAAGGCGTATTTGCCTCTCTTCCGAGAGACAAGCTTGAAATTCTTCTTAAATCTCGGCACAATGTTGTCCCAGTGAATCTTCACGAAGTTATCCCGATCAGCACGGGACTGTTCATGATATATGCCAATGGCGTGCATCAGCTCGTGCATGATGCGACCCTCGCTGCTAAAGCAATGGGCGCTCGTCTCATCGGGCCGCTGTAGTGCGACCACCTGCTCCCCTCCCCTCTTCCCGACATACGACCAACAGCCCTGCGGCCCATCCTCGGGCGGCTCAATTAACAGATAATCCTCCACCTCGCCATCGTACGGCGTAAACCGGATGCAGGTGAGCGAATTGAATGTCTTCAAGGCATGAACAATCGCCTCGCGCTCCTTGCTCTCATATCGTGGACTTATCTCGAAGGGAATCGTCCCATTCGGCCACAATCGCTTTGGATGCCTCATGGGATTAACGCCCAGGCGGAGCGTTATGTACGTGTACGGATCAATGGCAATGTCGCCCTGAAACAAACGCGGCATCGTCTCCGGATCATCTATGCCCAGATCATCGTTCCCAATATCCGGGCCGAAGGGATCGAACTCATCTGCAAAGAGAATGTCGCTGAGTATTTGGAGCACCTGGAATTGGTTCACTGGATTCACCTGCCGAAACGCTGCTGAACTCATGCTCAAAGAAATCCACACCAGCTGGATAGTGGACACGCTGCGGCCTGACGCTTTCTCTGCCCGGCGTCGCAGTCGACGCGGGCGTCCAACAGAGCGCCAGCAGCAGAGGCAGCAGCAGAGACCAAAGTAAATCTTCACACATTATAAATAAGCTTTGATCGCCAGTTTGTTATAAATATTTGCTTTAGCCTTTTCGTTGTTTGTTTGCCTTTCTAGTGCGACGCCATGCCCGTGGCCCCACGATCCAAGCTGAACCGAACCGCTCCACACAAAGACGCTAACTGAACTGGCCAACGGCTATCGCAGACATTGAGCCACCGACTTGTATTTAATTTATGCGAAATGTGCGAAAATAAAAACTGAATAATGCTGAGCATCCGGAGTCGGCTATTGGATCCGGCAAACAAATCCAAAAATCTATCAGGCCGCCACCTGCTCACATGTCCGATCGACTGGGCGACTCTTGTAATTTAATGCCGCAATGCGAAAGAGCGATGAGCAAGTGAATGGCCAACGTTTTCAATATACTCTTCCCATCTGGGTATTTGGATTATCCGAGTGCGTTTGTCTATGATCGATAAACGTCTTCAAATGAACCAATTCATGAAAAGTGAATCGAATGAGTGAAGACCTACAAATCTTTTTCATATACACTTTCTTTCTTGGGGTATTACACTTATATGACTGTCTTTGTTAATGTGAGTTGATTTATTATTTTAAGAAGTCTTCAATTAGGAAGCGAATTTTAGACCAATCAAACAATTTAATTTTTACATCTACCAGATACACTTTCCTTTGAGGGTATTTTAATTATATGACAGCGTTTGTCTATGAGCGATAATATTTAATCTAAAGACATCTTCAAAGAAACCAATTGATGAAAATTGAATCAGGTACTAATCGAATGAGTGAATATCTCTGTTTTTCACATACACTTCTTTTTTGGGGTATTACAGTTATATAAGTGCCTTTGCTAATGAGAGTTGATTTTATATTTTAGGAAGTCTTCACACAGGAATGAAATTAAATCAATGTGAATCTTAAACCAATCAAACAATTGAATATCTACGTTTACCATATACACTTTCCTGTTAGGGTATTTTAATTATATGAAAGCGTTTGTCTGTAAGATAATGTTTCATGTAAAGATGTCTTCAATAGAACAAGTTGACCAATCGATCAAGTGAATTTCTATGTTTTTCATATACTCTTTCCTTTTAGGGTATTATACTTATATGACTGCCTTTGTCTATGCATGATAATCTTTCACTTTCAGTTGTCTTCAAATAGCCATTGATTAAAATCAATGAAGCAATGCAAATCCCAAGTCAAATGATTGCCATATACACTTTCCTATTGGGATACCATACTTTTATGAGTGCATTTGTCCATGTGTCTTTAATTTTAAGATGTCATCAAATAGGCATTGCATTAAATGGTCTATGATTTTGATACACACTTTCCTTTTGCGTATTATACTTATATGAGAGCGTTTGATCCAATGAAGTAATATGAATCCCATCTCAAATAAAACAAGTTTAATAAATACACTTTCTTTCTATATATTATGTTTTTCATATATTTCTAATTCTTATATGATTGTGTTAGTCTATGAGTATTATTATTTCATTTGTATGGGATGGGTCAAAATTGATGGATTAGTTTCCAGGCAAGCGATAATTGTAATACTCTTTCTATTTGAGATACTACAATCATTTTATACTGTTTGCATATTTATGTTAAGATTCTTATATTTTAGAATGCTTTTCATTTGGAACGGATTTCATGATCTTTTAAGTCATTTTCTACCTAATACAACGATAGTCTGCTGATTACTCTTATAATATATTCTTATATTATGAAAAAATACTTATTTATATAGTCAGTATTTATAAAATAGACATAATATATTCTTATATTACGAAAAAATAAAAAATTATATAGTTAGTATTTATAAAATAAGCAAGATTAATAGACTTGAAAAACATCGCTGAACTCATTATTAATTTCTTTAATTCTTAAGCACAACAAAAAACTATTTTTCCAAAATTTTTCGGACATATAGAAAATTTATATATAGAAAATTTTTAATATTTTGTATTCAAGCGCTTTATTAAAATTAATTTAGATTTTGCGGAAAATGTGTGAAAAGTCGAAAGAATTTCAATTATATGAAAGATTTGTTTAATAATTTATTTAATTTTGAAATCAACAAAAACTACCTTTACTATCCATGTTGAAAGGAATTAAGAATTATATATGCGAATACATATATTTTTTAATTTTTGTTTTTAAATATATGTGTATCAAAATATTTATTTAAAATGTCCTATATGTCAATTCTATGCGCAATATCTAAAAATAGACAAACTTCTGGACGCCTGTCTAAAATTTGGGGAGCATCAGGCTATCTCTTTTTGGTTCCCACTACCCATCATACTTACTGCTTGAGCCTCGTTTACCTTGTAATATTCTTAAGCTTTCCGAATTCATGTGAAATATAGTTTTAAAATATGTGTTAGGTGAATACTAAATATTTCTTTTAAAAATAATTTTCGTATTTTTTTGTGTTTTCAATTTAAACCAGCTTTAATAAGCTTTCTAAATGTTAGGGTGTTATAGCATTCGCATATCATATATCATCAATTGACATAGTTGTTGTTGTTGTTAGTTGTCGTTGGTCAGGTTTACGTCTTAATGTTATAAATAAACAAATTTCGCAAAATTGATTTCGACGTCCGGAGGCCCGGCACGCTGCATTTCGTAAACGTTTTCAGTTGTTGTGTTAGTTGTCTGTTTGGTATCCAAAAAGTTGTTGTTGTTGTCAGTTGTTTTTGTTGTTGTTGTTGCTGTTAGTTGTTGCTTATGTGACACCAAAGAGCAACATTTTAGGCCAACACTCTAACTTAGCTGCCTCGGGGTCATTTCATTTTATTTGCAGACGAAAGATATAAGTAAAGTACATACATACATACATACACATTTGTGTATACATAGTCTATATGTTGCCTTAGAGCAACTTGTTTGTTTTTGTCTATCTATCATCTTAAGGGTTTAATTGTTTTCGTACCACCAACGGGGCAAATCCATTTTAATCGTTCATCATTAATTAGGATGCAGCGACTTGCAACTTAATTAGCAGAGCAACAACAACAACAACAACAACAATTTAATCATGATAATTTTGAAATTTAAATTCATTTGTGATAGATATGTGGCTGTATTTCGTCTGGCAAGGTGTGAGCTTTGATTTTGTTAATGAATAAATGATTTTGCATTTCAATTAGTTTCTAATGTCCAATTACGTAACATTGTCAGAGATATCGATGGATCTACTGAGGCTATTCAGCTTGTCTAGCCGTTCATTAGCTGAGAATTCCATCATGATACCCTGTACTGTAGAAAAGTCATGTTATGCAAAGAGCTGTTTCATTTAGCTAAGATCAATTAATATCTAATTTTATTTTAGATATTTGTTGAGTTACCAATTACTAAAAAAGTTTTTCATCGTTTTCCAACACTGTTGATATATAAAAAATTGTGAAATATATAAATAGTCGGAGACTTTTCCATATAGCCTTTCAGCAATCTAAAGACAGTATATACTCGTATCTTACTTCTGACTGGATCAGCTCAAATATAAATACAGGGTATTATGTAATCCATCATGCAAAAGTAGCACATAAAATATACCAGATTAAGCTAATATACCATACCTTATACATATATGTATTACAGTGTTGGTCTCTGTTTATTACTATTGATCAAATCTCTAAGTGTAGAGTGTTTACCAGTCGATCAATTTAGTTTGGAACACACCCGTCCTGGATGAAGTGTATATCAAATTGAATCATTTCCGATCGAGAGTTCTTAATATTTTATATGGCATATGCCATAATATGCTGGTTTTTATTACCCTGCAATTGGTAAATCGGGTATGATAGACAGAAACACACGTTCAAATTGGGTCATTTTATTTACTATAATTTTTACATTTTATAACTATAGTTATAAAGATTATGGAGATTCTTCTATGCAATTATTTGAGATTGTTGCATTATCAACTATATACGGGGTGTGTTTTATTCGATCATATCCAATTTAAACTGCTTTATTTATTTTAATTTCCTATATAACAAAGTGTTTCACATAAAAAATTTATTTTTTATAATTTAGCTATATATTCAACTAAATACAGGGTATCTCAGATTCGGTCATAGCCACCTTTAAAGGTTCATTTCCTTTGCTGTGATTAATATTCTAAAGATTTCACTTAAAAGCAAATCTTTATACCCCCTACTTGCTATATAATATCTTTATATCCCATATCTATTCTAAGCAAGGCAATTTCCGCAACTTGTTCACTTTTTGTGACCTCTTGACCTGCAGTTAACCGCTGCTGACCTGGCAAAGCATTTCCAAAAATTGAGTAAAATTTCAAGCGTGCTTCTTCTTCGCTGTGTTTTATGCGCTCCCCTCGCACACTTATAGTGCGGGCGGCAGGCAGTGGGCGGGGCAGTGGCATTAAAACGCAAGACAAAACAAACGACTAATTCAAAGTTGTCACGTAATAAAACATCGAAAGCAAACAAAGAAGAGAAAAAAAAGTGAAATAAAAAATAAATATGCTGTAAGCGAGAAACAATCGCTTCACAAATAATAAAAATCAAATAAATTTGCATTTTTATTTCATTTGTGTTTTTTTTTCTGTGTCAAAGCCGCGACAACAACAAATTGAACGATGTACAAAACGTTATTTGATTTGATTACATAATGACGTCACACACTAGCACACGCCAAGTAAAGTATATCCCCTGCACTGTTCACCCTTTTACCCCACCTCCTCACACAGACATGGTTGCTTTTGCTGCCTCTCTGTCTGGCTTTTGCACTGTGTCTTTGTTTTTTTCTTGGTCAACTTGCAGAGGGCATGCTAATTTAATTACTAACTATGTAACGTGTAACTGGAATATAGCCGAGTGCATATATGGTATATATATTCTTGATCAGCATTATCAGCTGAGTTTCTACTACCTTGCTTGTCTGTCTTTGTTTGTACAGGGTATTGATTTTGAAACACTTTTCAGTTATGCAAAACTTAAAGCCCCTCTGCTTAATGCGTGCCAGGGTATTTGAGTTTCGACGCCTTGAATATGGTTAACTGTTCTTCTTTTGCAGTTGCTTTGCTTAGCATTTTGGGTTTGCTTTTAGCTAAGCTTGCAGAGGGCATGATAATTAAATCAGAAACTGTGTAACGTATAGCAGGATATACCTATGAGTAGCAATGTATATCATACATATATCTTCGTGATCAGCAATATCAGCTGAGTTTATATAAGAATTTTTGTCTGTCTTTGTTTATGCAGGGTATTGATTTGAAATACTTTTTAGTTATGCAAAACTTAAAGATCCTCAGCTTAATGCATGCTAGGGTATTTGAACTTCGTCGCGTTGAATATGCTTAACTGTTATTTCTTCTTTTGCAGTCCCCTTCGCTTTGCACTTTGGCTTTGTTTTTTGCTAAGCTTGTGGAGGGCATGCTAATTTAATTACAAATTATGTAACCTGCAACGGGAATATCTTTAAGTTCAAATAAGGTATATATATTCTTGATCAACAATATCAGCAGAGTTTAGATTACCTTGTTTGTCTGTCTTTATTTGAACAGGGTATAGGCTTTCAGCTAGGGTATTACAGCTTCGACTTATCGCATGTGATTAACTGTTCTTTCTGCTTTGTGAGTTGCGTTTGCTTTGCATTTTTGCTTTATTTTGCTTTGTTTGGCTTCGTCAAATTTTGTTTTGACGCCCGAGTGCGATATCTCCAATTATGTTTCGAATGGAATTAATTGAATTGCATTAAAATGGTTCATGATTTGTTGCTGAGCTGATAGACCCACCTCCTCCCCCACCCATTAACTATTCGCTAGAGCTGCATTAATTTGCATAATTCAAAGATAATATTTTGCATCTCTATAGCAATATGAATATCTTTATTATCTTTGATGTATTAACAGCTCAAATATGCTGCCCTTTTGTTAAGCTATAAAAAGAGAGGCTTTTGGGGGGAGGGTGCGGGGGATGCATTGTAAGGGATTTGCGTATTAATTATAACGCTGGCTAAATGAAACTTTTATTCCTTTTACGCTTAATAAAGCGAAAGCGCAAAGTTTGCCATGTTGTCATAGACTATCCTATGCTATGCATAAAGCGTTAACAGCACAAGGGGAGCCTAGTAGATGTAGGAGGACGCAGTAGCTATGGGAGGAGGGGCATCCACAACTTTTAATGCCGCTAATGTCGATTTTTAGTTACAGAGCGCACAGGAAGCTTACGGAGAATTACGTGAGTGTGTTTTGGTGATTAAGCTGCATTCGGCCAAGACGGCTTAAATATACTTATAGATTTTGGGTAAAAGAAAAAGTTATAGGCCAACTTTGTCTATGACAGCCCAAGTGACCCTCTATACATATAAAAACAATATCATATTATGAACGTTGCACGAATTTTCTTTTCTCGCGAGTCCCGAATTTATTCAATTAAAATCTTTAGTTTCTATCAAGCGTGTCACAAGTTTTTGCAAATTTTCTTTGAAATTTAAAACAAATTAATTTTTTTCTTTAAAAGATAGCATAAATTCTTATTCACTTTAATATATGAATGCAAATACATAAGTACATATAAATATACTTCGCTCTGAAATCATCTGGGCATTTCTCTCGAATTCGTTTGCCATCTCAAAGGGTTTTCTCATAAAGTATTATGTAAACATTGAAAACTAACAGCAATCTCAGTCTCAAGTTCAACTTCAAATTAAGAACATGCAGATATAGTATGTATGTATGTATGTGTGTACACCTGAGGTATACACATGTGGTAAGCACTGCAAATATGAAACTTCCATAGCTCAAAACTTTATACAATCTTCACGTGTATCTAGTTGTAAGAGATGAATTCGTGAAAAGCGAAAATTGGAATTAAATATATGCGTAAATTTCATAAATTCATCAAATAATATATAAAAAAAAGTCTTATAAAACTAAGAGATTGTTTTATTGCAGTTATATAAGGAGTTAAATTCTTATACTTGATTGTAAATGTATTATATTAGAGTTCTTAAGCATAATTAGTATATTATAAATATTGTTTTTGAGTTTCATCCGATTTGAAAATAAGATTCATAGCTGGTCTAGAGACTTTTTCGATATTTGTGTATTCAGAAATTATTTTGGATAAAAACTTTGGCTTGCTATTATATATCATTATTTATTCACAAAATAAGATATTGTATAATAACTTTTAAATATTACTGGAGCTCATTAATATTCCAACTCTAATCCTGAAGATCCCAGTTTAGCATAGTCCATATTGTCTAGCTTATGATAGTATATTTTCAATGTATTCAAAATCACGCACGTGATTCATGTATCGTGTCACGCGCTCATCTCTCGTTTGCTTTTCACACAGTTGGCAACAATTTTGTCATATTCAATTCAATTCACATACATATCTAGAGTAGGGTTTACGATTTACGATTGCCAAATTTCATATGCGTGATATATGTGTGTGTTTATTTGCACATATAGAGATACCTATACATATGCAGGTTTTTATAGTTGGCTGACATTTGATGCCACTTGAAAGAAGCTCCATGCTCTACCATTCTCCCTCTCTTTCTCTCACTCTCACTCTATCTTGTTTGTATTGAAAATATTATCAACATTGCCACGTGCACACATTTTTATACACACACACACGCACAAAGGCTGTCCCCCTGGAACAAACAAAAAAAAAGAAGCAGCAAAAACGTAATAACAATAAAAAAAGAGCAAAAGCAATCGCTTACGTAGGCATTCTGTGAAGTATGTAAATCGATTTAGCGCCAACGTGTGGGAAGCTGCGTATAAATGCCGCATATACTATATATTTATGTATATATATGCGAAATATCTTTGATAACGGCATCAAAATTCCGGCATTTGCATTATAAAGATTTTGCAGCGCTTGTTGGCAAAGAGAGAGAGAGAGGAGGAGGGGTAACAATATAAGCACTATAGTGAATGGCATTAATAGAGAAAACTCCCTTAGGAATTCTAATCTAGTTTTTATATTCCACGAAATGTAAATAGAGTGCATTGCTTTTGATCAATGTCCGTCCGTCTGTCGCTATGGACAGAAAACATTTCGTATCAATAAAAAAATTAAATTAAAAACAAAAAGAGATTTTTAAATTAAAATAAAATTAAAATTAAATAAAAATAAAAATAAAATTATATTAAAATTGAATTTAAAATTAAATAAAAAATTAAATTCAAATTAAATTAAAATAACATTAAAATTAAATTAAAAGAAAATTAAATTAAATAAATAATAAATTAAAATAATAATAAATAAATAAAAATTAAATTGAAATAAAATTAAAGTAAAGTAAAATTAAAATAAAATTAAAATTAAATTTAAATTAAAAAAAATTTAAATAAAATATAAATAAAAATTAAATTAAATTTTAGCTCGCATCTCCACAATTAAATAATACGTTAGCAGCAGTAAAAATAAATGTGACCCTCAAACTCTAGCGTTTCAGCAAATGGATAGATGGGCAGATAGGCAACTGGACAAGACTACATCGACTACTCTCTTGCTGATGATCAAGAATATGTATACACTTTTTCTTCACTTTTGGCGCAATTAAACCAAAAACATCTATTTTTGAGAACCGCGAAATTCGTGTGCATAAGCCACAAAAGTATGAAAAACGTGCCAAACAGAACATTTCGACATTTTCGTTTTTCTTATGTCTATTTCCATTTTACAAAAGCAAAGTGCAAGAGTTGAATCTGTAAGAAGGAATATGCAAAAAATATTGTCATCTCTGTTAGCATCTACTGCACTGCTATTTTTATGAACACAGCTGTACTTGATTGCGTCTGCCACGCCTCCTCCTGCGTGTCAGATATATGTTAACAAAACTATTATAAGTTCCCGTTTTCAATGGGCATAAAAAAAAGAAAGGAAAACAAAAACAAAGGTGGGGTATGAAGTAAATCTACAAGAGGTGCTAATTAGTAAGGTTCCCCTTTTGAATCGAGCTTTTCGATATATACAAATATAGAATATATATAAATATACATACACAAATAAAGAATATAGAGGTTTCTGATTTGTCAATTAGACTAATAATAGTCATTAATTAGACTAAGCTCTAATTATATGTTTATAAAAATGTGGCTACATCAATGTTTCTGATTATTTTTTTAGCCATCCTCCACACCTTCCTCAAGAAGTAATTAAATGTCTAGCTAAGCAAGTTTTCATTGTATGTACTATATATATATGCATAAATATATATTGTCCAGCTTTGCTTGCTTGGCAATTATAAAATTATCCAACACTGTCATATCAATGGCCGAATACTTTTAGCGCTGATTGTTGTTGTTTACGCGGCAGGCAGGCCGCGGGAGGTGGCACGCAACGCTCATTAAGATGCATGCCCCGCGATAAGGTGAAATGCCTGGCATTGCCTACTTTTAGGCAAATTAGTTGAGATTTTATAAAGAGCGTTTAGCGAAATCACAAAACTGACTGCCAAAGTCGGAAATTAAAAGCAACTAAATGTTGGCGCTATATCTGGCTAATAAATCAAACCCCCAAAGCAGTTCCTCTACTCCTGGCGAGTCGAGCTGCTTTCAGCGTTGGCTATAAATTCAATTTGTTGGCGAGTCACCTGCCCCGCCCACGCCTAACTCCTTGGCACACGTTCTAATGCACAAACCTGCCTTCATTTGTCTTTTCGTGTCGCTCTCGCTCTCTCTGCTTGTCTCTCTGTCTGCCTGTCTGCCTGTGTGTTGTGTTCTGTTTTATCACATTTTATCAATTGTCCGAATGTATCCGCTGCTCAATCAGTTGCACAGTGAGACGACAGAGAGACAGACAGTCGCTTAGTCCTGACATTTGTCTGCAGCACCGCAAAATTAATGAAAATTTTAGAATTTGCCAATCTATAATTACATCACACAGCTAGAGATTGTGGGCGGTTGGTTGCGGTTGCCCTCTTGCTGCTGCGGTTTCCTGCCTCATTTGTCCGCATCTTTGGAGATGGCCAAGCGGGCCAAGCCTGGCTAAAATCAAATGAGTTAACGGCGCCCGCGACTTTGCCTCCCCTGGGAGGCATGAATTTGAGTTATGAGTGAGGCGCCACTTTTACGGCCAGCCGTAAATTTTTGACGGGGGCGTAGGCACCTGCGCTGCGGGTGTGGGTGTGGATGTAGGTGGGGTGGCGCAAAGGTGTTGCTGTTGTACAGTAGGGTGACTTAATATTCACACCTTTTGTTTGGGCTCAGGTCGAGTTATTTATGTGCACGCATTACGCTTGATAGTGATGGGAACACAGAAGGGGAACAAGGGGGCTAAGCGGGGTGGGGGCGTCAGTTGAATTGGTGGCGTCTTCTGCCCGGCTGATTGCTGATGGGTCATGCTTTATTATTTACACAGTTGTTTTTTGGGGCCCCCGCGTTCGCTCTGCTCTCATTGTAATTGAAAGGTATAAATAACATTAGGCAAACAGCAAATAAATTCATGTTGTGCGCGCGTGTGTGTGGGTGACCTTTTGTACTGGCTGGTCTAAGCAGCCTTTAGGGCTGGTTGCGTGCCAGCGGGCTAATCTCGCTCGACCATCAAGAGCTGCTTCGGTCTCATCATATTTTATCAATTTATTGGCACTTTTGTGGCTGACCGAAGCTCTACATCAAATTGTTATTTATTATTTACACTACACATTGATTACACTATTACATATTGCTAATAACATAATGTGTGTCTGTGTGTGTGTGTGTGTTTTGACATGTCTCGCTCGAGGGGGTCTCTCTTATCGAATTTACTGCCACAGCTTTATTTTACCAATTTTTCATCATATTTATGAACTCTTGACGCTTAGCCTGGCCCTCAAGGTATTTGCCAAATAATAAATATTACTTTTGCGGTTTTTATTCTCTCTCTCTATCTCTCTCTCTCTTTCTTTTATACCTGGTCTCTTTTTCTTTCTTTTGCATATAAATTTGCTTACAATACTTTCTTACATATTTATTTATTGCATTTATTTATTTCATAATCGAATCGTAAATAGATACAACACTTGCCTTTTCTCTGTGTGTGTGTGTGTGTGTGATGTGAGTATTTGTGTGTGTGTCTTTAAATTATTGTTCCTTTTCTTCTTCTTCGGGTCTAGACAGTCGTGCAAATATGAGAAACGTGTTTAAGATTGACAAATGGCCTGCCACGCAAACAAGTTTCTAAGTAAAGCTTCATAAATTTTTCAAATTTTTCTTTTACAAAAATCTTAATCATAAAATAAATTTATATGTATACAAATACATATATATGAGTATATTTAAAAAATATATATCAGGAAAAATGTGTGTTGCAGATGGAATTTTGCCACCTTTTACATATATATATATTGCACATAAATAAATGTATCTTTGGCTCTTATCTCTCCCTTTTTGACTCGTTGTCTCTCTCTCTCTCTAATTTAAGCATACATATGTAATTATATCATGTAATTTGTATGTCTTTATTTGGCAATATTTCTGACTCACTGTACCTCTCTCTCTTTCTCTCTAACTGTGACTCTCTCCCATGTATATGTAGTCATTTTCTCTTGGGCTTTTTGTTATTTCTATATCTGACTCTCTCTCTCTCTCTCTTTATCTGTGACCTCTCTTTCTCTTCCTCTTTCTCTCTATCTCTGTCTATCTCTCTCTCGCATATTTGTACTCATGTGTGTTATTTTTCTGGGCCTTATCTAGCTCTCTCTCTGTTTATGACTTTCTCTCTCTCTTTCTGTCTGCTTCTCTCTATCTGTGTCTCTCTCTCCCATAGAAATATACATACATTCTTCTCCCTTTAATTTTCTCTCTCTATCTCTCGCTCTCTTTCTCTCTCTCATATTTTATTTTCTTGGCTTTATCTATCTCTCTCTGTTTTTAACTTGTTCTCTCTCTTTTTGGCTCTGTTTCACTCTATCTATGGCTCTCTCTCTCTCCGTCTCCCTCCCACAGCGATATACATTGTTCTTTTTCTAGATTTCTCTCTCCTCTCTCTCTCTCTCTCTCTCTCTCTCTCTCTGTCTCTATATATCTCTCTCTCTTTCTCTGTCTATATGCCTCTGTCTCTCTCTCTCTCTGTTTCTCTCTGTCTCTATATATCTCTCTCTCTGTCTCTATATATCTTTCTCTCTCTATTTATATATATATATATATATATCTCTTTCACTCTTTCTCTTTTTCTCTATCTGTGACTCTCCTTCCCTCTCTTTCCATATATTTATCTATACACATTGCTATGTATATGTATATACATTATTAGCTATCTCTTTTCCTCTATCTGTAACTCTCTCTCTTCCCCTATTACTGTCTCTATGTCTTCCTTACTCTAAACCTTGCCATTCCTAAGAACAAAATATTTTCTTATTAATAATTAGAATAATACTTCCTATTTTCTCAAACTTCTCAATTACCTTTTATATTTTTATGTAACTTTAACGATTTTTGTGGTATCCCCTGTGACTTTTAACAGGCTAAAGATAATTATAGCATCTCATTTGAGTGTCTTTAAAACATTTGCAAATTTCCTATTTGTGGCTTGCGTGTGTTGAATGCTTTGACTTTGACCCATTTAATCAGCGACTGGCGCATCCAGCCAGACAAAAGAGACATGCGGGATTCAATGCTGATGAAGCACAGAGCGTATAAAATATGTATCAGACAGTTTTGGTCTATTGCATTTTGTTGTGGCTGCGTGGTGAATGCGTGTGGTTGCGTGTTGTCAGCTTTGGTGAGTGTTGACCAGTCCAGGCCAGTGTAGACCCCGATCGAAGCAGACTCTGACCAGACCAGTTGAGTTCCGTTGTGGAGTCGAGTCCACAGGAGTCCACTAAACGGCTATTAAAGCGCGCGTTGGCCGCACTCATGAAAAATGCAAGACCAAAAGGCCAGACGCTGTTGGAAGACAAGTTAACGAGTCGTCTCAGTGGAGCTGGCCAAGTGTTTGTGTTTGTGGCTAATCAAAGCGTCCAGTGTCCACCGTTCAGGTGGTTGGGTGGGCTCCTTTGGCTGGCTTTCTGGCTGCTTAGTTTATGTGCCATTTAAATTAATCACGAAATGTGTTGAAAACTTTGGCCATATTGTGTGAAATGTGTTTGTGTCTGTCTCTGCGTGAGTGTGTGTGTGTGTGTGTGTGTAGTGTGTGTTAATTAATTGACGTACACACATATTTGATTGTGGCCCAAGATTTATAAACAACACATTAGCGGTCTGTGCCGCTTCACTGACCGCATTTCCAAATGCGTTCCAATATGTGCGTGCGTGTGAGTGTGCGTGTGTATGTGTGTGTGTCCACATGTCCAGACTTGGCTCTTTACGCTCTAATTTCGTTCAAATGTGCTGCGTTGGCTCGTGCCCAAACAAAAGGCCAAACAAACCTCGTCACGGAAGTGGACAAGCGCGACACACACACACACACACACGCACGCACATACACATACATAGAGACAATCAGACAGAGCACAGGAAGTGTTGGCATACAGCATAGAGAGCGGCGGAGGGCAATTGCCTGCTTGCCACAATTTGACGTCGAAAGTAGCAAAACGAGTAAACTGCATTGCTCATGCCCGTTGATGAGGTGCCAATAGCTATAGAGTACATCCTGCCAGTGCTGCACTATGGAAAAAAATTTAATTTTATTGGCATTCAGCATAGAGCGATCTATCACTTTTCTAATACTCCTCCAGCCATATTTTAAGTTTTAATTATTATTATATAATTTATATATATTATATTATTAATTAAAGTTCGCAAATTGCCACAACTGACAAATCTAGGAATCAATTAGAGCTCCTCAACCTTATAGCTGGCATTTCTTTTTACTTTACTTTAAAAATGCATTTATCATTCAGAAAAGCTGAATTTAACAGCTGTTAACTTAACAGCTTGGCACTTAACAGCTGCAAATTATGCTAGCAAATCTGCTATAATGGAATTCATTCTTTATACCCCAAGTTCAGGGTATAATGGTTTTGTGACAATTCATGTAAAAGGCAGAAGGAAGCGTGGCAGACCACGAAGTATATATATTCTTGATCAGGACGACGAGCTGAGACTATTTACCATGTCCGTCTGTCCGTCCGTATGAACGCCGCGATCTCGTAAACCACAAAAGCTAGAGATTTGAAATTTTAAATATATATTCGTATATACCATACGCAGTACAAGCTTTTTTTTTTTGATAGATCATCCTATTTCCTTATTATCGATAACAATCGATATTTTGACATTGTTTTTAAGCCATAACTTAAAGACCGTAAAAACTAGAGACACCAAATTTTGTATGTAGATTTCTGTGAAAATACTGATTATAAGTATTTCAGGTTTTGGATACATAAATACATTTGGATGTCAATATTATATCCGTGTGCGTGTGTGTGTGCGCTCAGAAGATAATAAGTATAGTTAAAAGATGTAAGCTAGATTGTTTAAAACATCACCTAGGACTTGGTTCAGCGGATCTCCTAGACGTTCTCACTTGTTTTTTATGAATTAAAATTAAAGCAGGTTTTTTTTAGTATTTAAGCATATTAAAATAATTTTTGTTTGAAAAAGTCTACAATATGCCCATAGTAGCTGGCTAAGGATTGCTCAAAACGCGATATGTCCGCAACGCTGTACAAATAACGCTGCCATGGCAGCCATCACTCCGCACCGCCCACATCCGCCAAGCACTTGTACAGTATTATTTACTGCAGCAGCAGCAGCAGCAACGGCGGTAGCAGCGGCAGCACCAGAGGCAGCAGCAAAAACAGCAACAGCTTCTCTATCGACTGTGCCGCATGCCTTGGCTGGTTGGTTGGCTGTGTGGGTGGGTTTCCCATCTGTATTGACTGTGCAGGCAATGGTAATTCTCTAAAATGCGCTCCTGCTGCATAATGAGTTACGCAAAATGCTGCGTAGAAAACTACTCCTACGGCTCCTATTTGGATTGCCTTTGTGCGCATCGGGAGTTGGTGTTCTATTTGGCGACGAATGTTTTGCACTGAACGATTTGCATTGATTACACACACACACTCACACACACACACAGGGAAGAATCTGATACTAATACATATGTATGTATGTTAATGTGAGCCAAATATGTGCCGTTGGTTATCTTTTGTTAGCCATTGCGCGGCCCTAATTGAAATCTTTGCTGCACCTGTGTTTAATTATGCAGTTCTTGTTGCTTTTGTTTAACGAGCTTCAAGCCTCATTAGCTCAGTTAGCTTGGAGTACATCAGTTAATTATTGGACTTTCACAAGTTGTACTAAAGTGCCCTCCAATGCTTATCAGACCAGTTCATTAAGAAGAGTGCTATTCGAAGGTACAGAAATATTCTTTGAATACTTATGCAATTGCTTATATATTCTTATAAAGGGTAGATAACTGAATAACTTTTAAAGTGGTCTTAAAGTGTAGAAGATATAGTTTCAATCGATTTGCCCCGGCCCCAATGGACATAGCTATATATACTATATATTTTTGTATGTGGGTGAGATACAGCAGTGAATACTCAAATTTTTAACTCTAAGACTTCAATAGCGATAAACTTTTCCTTACAAAATATTTCTTAAAACATATCTATCCTATGGGAGCTATAGAAAATTGTGATCCGATCCGAATGATTCCGAGATATACAATGTCTGCAGCAGAAAGATGCCTGTGGGCAAAATTTCAGGTCTGAAATTCTAATGGTCTCGGAGCAGATTGCGCTGATCTAGACAGACGGACAGACGGACACGGCTTTATCAACTCAGTTCGTTGTGTTGATCAAGAATATATACTTTATATGGTCGAAGATGATTCCTTCTGTGCGTTGCAAGCTTCTGACCAAAATTTATATACCCTTTTTACAAGAGTATACAAATTAAAATATAGAATTTTTATTATTTTTTTTTTTAAATTTGTATTTTTTTATTATTAACTAGTTTCCTGCTACCTTTAGTGGCAACTTAATCTAATTTAACATTGGAGAAGAAAAAAAAATATATACAAATATTGTATTAATGTTAAATATAATAAATAATATATAATTATGCATACAAATATATATGGATATTACATATTCTATATTTTGACCAATGTTTATCTTTAAATATTCATAGGCTTCTGTAGTTATAGATAATTCGGTATATAACTTATCTTATCTGATCTGTTCAATATGCTTCAATTCGTTTCACATCTAATCCCATAATTATTATTTAATCTAATTTCATATTATTAGTTCGGAGTCCCCAGCTAATACTATATTTAACTTAATGTTAAGCTTATTAATTAATCGACTTGTGCATACATATGCCGAACACGTTTTTATCACCTGCTGGCGGCAAGGATAATAACCAGCTATTAGTTGCTTTATAGTTGGAAAATTGCTGTTAATATGCGTCCGTTCAGCTGTCCTGCAATCTAACTACAACTATGAAGACCGGTGTAACAGCTGTCATTTATGGTGTAATTATGGTTTTTATTACATCAAGCCAGCAAGCACACTATGCACCCATACATGCACTGCATATTGACACCCACACCCCACACACACACCCACAAACACATATCTGTGTGCGTTCAGCTGTCGTTGTCAGCAGCGGACCATAAAGTCGATTGATATTGGCATGACCGCTTGGCTAGGATTCGAGTACTCGGAATACACGAGTAGATTTCTATCTATATATATGTGTGTGTGTGCGAGTGTGTGTGTAACTTCGAGTGGTGCATTTTGCTGGTGCTCTTTCTGCGTTGGGTTTTGGTCGTTCATCTGCTTTATTGGCCACTTGCTTTAAATTGTAAATCCTTCAGTCAGAAGCCAAGTCAAAAGTCATATGACAGCAGTTCCCACCGACTCCATCTTTCTCTCTCTGTCTTTCTTTTTGGCTGTGCCCTGCTCTAGCGCCCACTGTCAGCATTAGTTCGCTGTCTCTTTCTGCGTTGGCTGGTTGGCTGGCAGTGTCGTAATTGATTCGTGTTAACTCTTGACTGGCAATAGACGGAGCATGCCAAGCAAATGTGGCTCGCAGTTATCCTGCGACTGCCATTCTACAGTTCTCTCTGTGTGTGTGTGTGTGTGTAAGTGTGTGTGAGTGCTGGGCTATGTCCTGGGCTGCCTTTGTGCGGGACACATTTGCTGTCATAGATCATGCACTTGGTTAAATCAAAAATTCTTGCTGTCAACTTGCGTTTTAACACACGAATGACTGCAGTCAATGCTCCAACTGCCTGCTATCTCTTTCTTTCTAAATCAACTCCAAATCCCCCCTACTCACACACATGCCTGCTAAGAGCTTGACTGAAATTTGAATTTCATTACGTGCAAAAGTCGAAGTGTTGCTTAATTACATTAAATTGCTGTTGGCTAACCTCAAAACGTCAATAACGCATCCATTCATCTATGAATTCCTATGAACTGTCGCGGTCTAACCCAGTTTAAGTCAAAATATGTATGAGTGCTTCAATTTGGAGCAGGCTTAGCTGAGAATTACCCTGTATTTCTTATTTGAAGAAGTGTTGACCTAGATTATTTTTAAATATATTTCTTTACAATAACTCTGATTTTTCTAGAGATATTTATATTAAAGAACGTTAAATACATTTTTGAAAACTTCCATTTGTGTCTCATAATTTAAAATAAAAATCAACTAAAAAATATTTAAAGTCTACTTTTCAAGCTTGGATTCAAACACGCCCGTCTCTACCTGTTACACAAGGTTTGCCAGCGTCAGTATACCCTACTCCACACTCATGTATTAAAGGGTAAAGAAAAAAGAAATTGAAAATAATGTATGCACACTCTGTCGCTTTCTCTCTCACTCTCTCATCTCATGATTTCGGCTGTTTGTAACTTGAGTTATCCTGTTTGAGTGTGTGTGTGTGTTTCTCTTCTAGTTTTTTTTTGCAGCATTTCGGCTTACCTCAGTGGCAGGCAGGCAACAGAATATGGTAACTAACGATGATTGAACGCTTTTCGGTTGCCCGGTTTTTCGCGCAGATACAAAAAAGCCTGCTGCATGCATGTAGCAGCGCCTCATGCCACAAATAGTTGATGCCACATGTATGTAGATCGCACACTTGCACATGTTAACAAAGCGACTCTTCAAGACTTGACACACACACACACAGAGTTGCAGTTGTGCAAAGTTTTGCATGCATTTGGCGCATTTAACGGCTTAACGTCATAAGCTGTGGCGCTACACACGCGATGACAGATGAATTTCATGTGCGTGTGTGTGTGTGTGTGTGTGTGTGTTTTGGAGTGTTGCGTCTTCGTGTGTGTTAAGCTTTTATGCTCTGTGGTGTGTTTTTTGATGCTTGACAATCCGTTATAGTTGCTGCCGCTGCCAGCGTCTTCCCTCTGCTGGCAAACATTTTCCAAGTAAAGGGGTAAAGGGGAGCCAGGCAGAGAAGGTTAAAATGGAAATGGGGGCGTGGCATTGTTGCTAAACTTGCACTGCATTTGAATTTGAAACATCCATCAATATGATTAAAAAGGATTTAGCCTAAAGTTTTCCTACAAAATATAAACATATGCATATATGTATCTATAATTATCTGCAAATGGAAAGTATCTGTCAGATACAGTTGGAATCTATTGATTTAGCTCGCAATTTAATGAGACCACATTTTCGGAAAACCCAAATATCGACATGTTTATCTAAATAGAGCTCTTATTTATACATGTGTGTGTGTTGGCATGTGCCTGATTTTTCAGAGAAATTTCCCGGTCTAAACCATTTTGTGTGCTTAAATAATTTATTTGACTTAAATATAAAAATGTGGCATACACAAATATGCGAATGTATGCGATGTACTCACACACACACACACAGACATATTTATTTTGTATTTTATTTATATATTTCTTTTATCAACATATTTTGCGCCATGTGAAACATTTTAACGGGCATTTGCTTTCGGACTGTAAATGTTTTTTTGTTTTTGATTTTGGTACGAATTGCCCTTGGTTGTGGCCCTCTTTTGACTCCCCACCTGCTGCTGTGTGATGATTTAGCGTGCGCAATCAAAGTGATGTGTATAACAAATTTACCGTTATTTATACATACAAAAATTGCACGGCAATTAACTTTCGTTTGGCAGGGTGGTTCGTCTGGGCTCTCTTGCAGAACATATTGATAAAAAGTATATAAAAAACGTACAGCAATAAATGGACTGGACTGCTCGACCAGCAGATACTATGTAGTCGATTCTAGTTTTAAAAGTGGAACAATTTAATAACATTTCTTTTTGCTATATTTTTAAAATTAATAAAACATATATATGTTTAATAAAACACGAGGTTAAACCTTAAGCAAAATGCCCTTAAGCAAGAAAATCGGTTTACTTTTACCAGAGCTATGACAGGTTGAAATTTCCTAGGAGTTTCTATTTTCGTCATGAATTTTAACCAAAAATTCTGTTTCCAAAAAGTTGTTTGAAATATGTTTTTAAACTAATTTCAACGAAAGCAATTTATTAAAAAAAAATTTTGGCTATTCTGTCAACAATTTTTTTGATACAAGAAAGGGATTACCCTTAAAAGGGGAGACCCGTAAAGAAGAACCCTTGTTTAAAAAACTCGAAAATTTTTAAAAGAATTTATTATTTTCCTAACATCAATAATACTTAAATGTAAAATTAAAGAAAATGTTTAATTATGAATAAAATGTATTTGGTCATTGAAATCTCTTTATTTTTGACAAAGCTATGAGAATTGAAATTTCCTTCTAGCATCTGTGCCGAAACTTTACATGTCCAAAAATTTGTTGATTTTTACATGAATTTCGACCAACAATTTGAACTTTTCAAAAACTATTTCAAACAAAATATATTTTTATACTAACATTGATACTGGCAGTATTTTCAAAATACAACTTTTCGATTCTATGAAATTTTTTTTTGAAGCAAGTAATTTTTGAAATTTATTAATTTTTTTTAAAATCAATAATATTGAAATGAAAATTAGAGAAATTGATTAATAATGAATAAAAACTGACTTTTTTCTGGTCAAGCTATGAAGTTTTATTCGTATGTCTAAGTACTTTTTATGGCTTTAATAATATGAAATGAACGTCATTTGCATATAGCTTAATAAGCCCTTTGAAAATGTTTGGCCAATGGATATAAATTGTGCAATGTCCGGCGTTTAAAAATGCCATGTTGCATATTGACGGTCTCACCCCCGAGCAGTAGCTTTTGCATGTTGAACAAATATCGACAGCAGCTGCTGTTCATCCGCCTCCTCTACTCCTGCTCTGCGTTTACTCCTCTAACTGCCCCGCACTTCTTTTGGCTCATGCATATTATTGGTTTAGTCACATTTGCATGTGTAACTGCGATTTACAGTGCGAGAAAAAAGAAGGAGCACACTAATCGGAGCGACGCGAATTTAGCTGTGGGGATTGGGTCACATGGGTGTAGATCATAATTGCGTGTCGCTTGGCAGCGGGAATACAGTGTTTATTCATCTGATTTTTTAGTAAAATATGAACAGTTAACAGGCGACAGTAAAACGACTCAATTAGTGCACATGGAGCAACTTTTGCTCAGCTATAAATCATTGAGAGAATGATAAACTGAAATATCGAGAGAGAATATAAGAAACCTGAAACTCTTTAATTGATGGCAAGCAATTAAAAACAAGGGAATCGCTATTTACCAGAATGGTTTCCTTTGCCCAGTTATTTGTTTTTTTTTGCTTCTTTTTTTTTCTGGCCCCAATCAATTTGGTATTAACGTGTTTTAGCCAGCTTTTGCTTGTGGCTCGCCATTCACTAATTGCTAAACAATGCACAACACTTATAATTTCCATTTATCTCTTTTTGTTCTCTATTTCACCCTCTCTCTCTGTCTCTCTCTCTCTGTCTGTCGCCCTCTGTGGCTGTTGGCAATTTGCAATTTGCTTCATTTCGTTGCAGAAGTGTTCAATTAAAAGTGAAGCACTGAAGCAGGTTGCAAGTGCTGTGAGCTGATTTGTTTACACAACATGTTGCAGGCGTTCCACTTTCTATTTGTGCGGCATTGTCCGAGATGTTTCAAAGCGATCAAGTTGAGCTCTTTCTGCTGGGTAGTTGTTACCTATGCACCAGGTATGTTCGGAGCGAGCTGAAATTCCAGCACGGCTCAACAGTCAGCCAGCCAGGCTGTCAGCTACTGGGCACATGCTGGAAGCTCTGCATGTCATCAGCTAACGAAATTTGCAACCATTTGCGGGGCCCCAGTTGCACGGAGTGCTCCTGATCCCGTTCCTGCTGTTTGATGATGATGAAATAGCGTGCACACAGATACTACTGCAAGCCTGTGTGTGTGAGTGTGGCATGCCAGAATGGAATGTGCAACAGAAACCAAAAATATGCGATATAATTCCAAAGCACAATACCATGAAGTACATCATCAGTGCAGATTTATGGTTGACTGCTAGAATAGGTCAGCAGCCGCATTTATTGAAGAAGCAGCAAACGCCAAGCGCCTGCCACATGATGGCGCCACACACACACACAGAGAGAGAGAGAGAGTAACTGGAGCAGAGGCTACCGTTGCAACGGGGCGTTTGGTAAATTACATGCACATGCACATGCCATGCCAAGCCAAGCCATGCCTTTGCTATATGCCAGAGCATCATAGCCATCATGTTGCATGGCAATCCCAGCTACATAAATGCTCATACGTATATGTGGCACGCCCACGCGCACGAACGCGCGAGCCGCACGCCTTTCCTCATCTTCATCATCGTCTTCATCATCATCATCGTCACACGTTGCGGATGCGCGATGGCTTTGTTGCCTTTCGTTGCTTTTGGAGCACTAGAAAATATTGAAATCTCACTGACTGACGCCGCATCTCTAATGACGTGTGTTTGAAATGAAATATTCATATGTGCGCTAGGCGGGGCTGGGGGTGGGCTGTTCTAGGCGTGTAACCAGAATAACCAGCATAAGGGCCGCCTCCTCGCACAGGCCGTGCACAGCTTCTGCTGGCAGGTCTTTAAAGTGTCACCAAGTTAAGGGCACGCAGCAAAATGCAAATCTCAAACTCAAATCGCTGGGCATTAGGTTAATGGGCAGCCCAACTGGCGCCCATTGTTGAAGTCTAGGCGAGCTAGCCCGGGTCCACAAGCCCACAGGCCGTAGATACTATTATCGTTAAGCGGCATCGGCAACGTCTTAACTTAAATTTTCGTTGGCCAACTGCTGATTTGTAATTCAAAACCTGTTTGGACCCCTGAAACATATGTTACGAATTATAAGGAATTAGATTCATAATAAAATAAAGCAGCCACCGTCGAGCTGTAATCAAAACAAAACATTTCGTTTGCCCATTTCCAGTTTGCTGGCTGCCCTCCGGCCACGCCCACTCACGCACGCATGCACGCACGCACACGCACACACAGGCGGGATCTCGGGACATCTGGGCCAGCAGCAGCAATCAGTGCACAATGTGTCCATGGTTTTTGCTAAATTCCAGCCAATTCAGAACAGCAGCAGCAGCAGCAGGACCAGCAGCCACAGCATCCCATCAGGTGAAATTTGATTAGGGTCGTAAGGGCAATGATTGAGAAAACGTGATCAAATATGTTGCCATAAATGTTTAAATGTTGCTATAGTTTTCTCTTTGGGTCTCCCCACTCAGCTGTTGTTGTTGTCGTTTGGCATTGTCCGAGCTACTGTGGGGGGCGGCAGTGCATATGAAAATATAAACTTGGGTTTATTATGTTGATGACTTTTAGCTGTGATTATTATCGTTAGCCATTTAATGCTTGTCGTCGCTCTTCAGCTTATTATCGGGTCTGTTTTTTAGTAAAACTCAATTCCACATTGAAATCAAAGTTAAGTATTGAAATTGTTTAAAGTGAACCAATAACATTTTCATATGCCTTTCAATTGAATACGATATATCTTTAATTAAAAAAGTATATATATAAACATTTTTTTTTTTTTTTTTTTTTTTTTTTAATTTGTATATTTTTATTAACCAGAGAAGAAAAAAAAATATTTGATACATATTTTTTTATTAACCAGAGAAGAAAAAAAATATTTGATATATACAAATATTGTATTAATGTTAATTATATACATGTGTTATTTAAATTATTTATATTATTTAAGGAATCTGGTGGGGAGATCCAATGACTGGCACCTCTTAAGTCGTCTCTTCCTTCCCTTTTTGTGAGACGTCTGGCTAATGCGTTAGGGTGACCACCAAGGTGTTGTATATAATTCGATGTTTGTTGTTGCATAAAATCTCCTACTTTAGGTACCCTAAGATCTCTTTCAATGTCCGTGTTGGACATGTACCAGGGTGCGTTACACATTTTTCTTCGTTTGGGCTGCTCTAATTTTATTTAAATTAGTTTTTGCCGCAATACAAGTATATATAATATTTTTCTTGATAAGCAGAATGAAAAAACTTATTTCTCTTCCATGTCCTAAATTTATAAAGCAAAGCTAATGAGATGGGATCAGGAGAATATATTGATAAATTAGATCTTTTAAAAAGTTATTTTGCTTATTAAAAATAAAGTTGCGTCTCTTTAAAGCCCTTTAAATTAAGTTAGATGAAAAAATTTGCAAAAAAAAATTTGCTATAATTCCATCCGATAAACGAATTTCTGGTTAAACACCCACTGCTGATACGCAAATCTTCAAATATGATTCAAGTGAACATCGTCTAAGCCATTAACATACGAGAAAACATGCTCTTTATCGTAGAGGAAGAGCATATAGCGCTCTGTTCTCGCTCTCTATCTCTCTATCCCCAGTTTAACAACAATCGAATTTTATTTAAAAATTCCAAGTGATTCTTTAGTTATAGAAATGTATACCATACAAGTTATTATTTCTTATTTGTTTTCTATTTCTTAACATAAATAATAAGTAGAACTTTTTATAGCTTAAGGCTCACCAAGTTAATTGATATTATAAATACTTATGGATTTAACAGCTGACCTCCCTTATTCAATTCGCAAATGTAAACATCAAGTGGTCATATTAATTGAGAAACATAAACATGTGGTTTACACACATATGTGTATATGTGTACATATGTAAGGCACATACATGTGCATGGGCTACCCAATTGCCATTGGAAGCCTTTGTGACATTTGGTTTGGGTTTCTATAATTTGTTGGTTAATTTGCGAACAGCTAACGACCGCAAAATTTGCTTGCGGTTTGACTTGCACACCCACACCCACACACACACACACACATACGAGCGTAGCTCAGAGGTATTTAAATACCTGCTATTATACTGTAAGGGATCGGTGCATAATTGCATTAAGCAACTGTTGGTTAAAGTAGCTTATGTCTTAAGCCAAGCGAGCAATCGAAATTCAAACTGATGACATGCATAATATATATAATGTGAGAAAGGGATTAATTTATGATATCATAATTAAACCAATTAGATCGTTACGACATTTCATAATCATTGCAATTGGCAGCATTTCGGGCGCTGCCTTCGGAGGCTTTTGTCGCCGCGCATAAGCGCATTTGCATAACTTAAGCCAAGCGCTCAGACCCCCCCCCCCTCATTCTGCACCCTTTAAGCTCCTACCACCCCCTACTTACTGGCCTTACCCAACACTGGCGGGCGCTACGCAACTTCGTTTTTATGGCCGACGCTTTGGGGCGCCATCATTTCTAATTTATAAACCTAATGCGACGCAGTTGGAATTGTGCAGAGAGAGAGAGAGAGAGGGGGATGGAGGGGGTGCTGTAGCTGCAGCTGCATTGTCTACAGTCTTCGCTATTTAAGATCATTTAATATGCAAGTGTCTTTTGTTCGTGGCGCGTTTGCTGTCATATTTATTTTTCATTTGAGTGCAGGCACTGAAATAAAACTTTGCCATTTGGCCAAAACAAAGGCTCGAATGTCGCGCAACTCGGACGCACGTCAGCTGGCTGCCTTCTTAGGCAGTGCACCAATTGCCCCGCCTTCGCCCCTGCCTATTCCAATTGGCACAGAAAGTACATGCATTTTCATATAATGCTGTTGTTGTTGCCGCTGCAGCTTCCTGGGAAATTGTAAATTATTTAGCGTGTCGCCGGGGCAGAACTTCGCAGTGAAGGGGTTGCAGGGGCAGGAGGCGATTGGACGGAGGGTTGCCCGCGAATGCAGCGCCTGAATAATTGAATAGATTTTCTTGCGTAATAAATGCTTTTTACAACAGCCTGACAAACCCAACGCCAAGGCGGGAGAAAGTTTTTCCACTCAACAGCGAAAAGGACAAAATGTGGAAGTTTTCTATTTTGTATTCACACGTATTTCTACAATTTCTTCAGCTTGTTTTTCAAACTCGATTGTGTGCAGCCCCGGCTTATTAGCTAATCAGTTACTGATCATGCCACCTGTCAGCCACTTGACATGCATTTTTTATCAGCGCACTTGAGGCACGTGTTTCATCTACATTAAATTTCGATTAAGGCTGCGAACTTCGAATGGCGGAAGCGTAAAATTCAACCAATTAGGCACTGCTTCAAGCTTCAAATGTTTGGAGCCGACTGGGGGCGAGGGCGAGAGCGAAGGCGAGAGCGAGGGCAAGAGTGAGGGCGAGAGCTCATTGTGCGTAGTCTTCGGTTTTGGTCTTGTGGCCAGATAGGTTTTCCACTTGCGAGCTGTTTTCTTGCGAGAAAAACTTTACGCTGCCGACGTATTACGTTTCCAGAGTAAAAATAAAAATTAATTTTTACTGCACACTGGGCGAGTTTGCTCTGCGAATTCATGCACAGTAAATGCGATTTAAATTTGAAATAAAAAATCTATTTAATTTTATATAAAATTTTGTTATTCTTGTTTTTATCATTGGCTTTAAACTCATTTGCAAGGATCAGAGTAAATATTCGTTGAAAACTTGCGTATAAAAAAAATATAAAAAAAAAACTATTCCATTTAATATAACTTTCTAAAGTATAGCTAAGAGTACAAAGAGTAGCAATTCGTTAAAAACTTGCTTACATTAAAAATTAAAAAAAAATTCTATTTTGGCGCTCACTAAGTAATTTCGTTTTATGACAACAGCTGAATCAATCTCTTGCCCGAAAGATGGAAATACCTATAAATAATACCTTTAGATCAAAATGGAGAATACATAATTTCATAAAATGTTTTATAAAATAAAAAAAATCGTAATTGAATTACACTAAAAAAACGATATTACTTAGTGAACCACCCAATATTTAATATTTATTATTTATTTAATAAACTTTCTAGCATATAGATAAGAGTAGAAAGATTTGAATAAAAAAAAACATTTTCTTTTTATTTATTTTTTTTTGCAATTGTTAAGGCTACTTTTGAAAATATGAAATATAAGCTTTTCGAATTGATGAAAATCTATGAAATCTTTTTTAGCTAGAAAATAGGTTAGATAATAAAGATAAGTCTAAATATATATATAGAGTATAAGTAAGATATGAAAGTTACGCACAGATCTTTCATTGCATCTTTATATAGTTATTACAGTATAAGTCTTAGTCAAGTCAAGCTTTATCACTATTAATGTCTTCTTAAAACAAGTTTATAGAAATAATTTGAAATAACAACTAAACTACAAACATCCATTATATAATTACCTATCGGAAGTTAATTATACATAGCTCTTCAGCAACAAACAGAGCGCTACGAACATAGCGTAAATGATAAAGAAATGAATAAAGCTCACTGCCAAAAGTTAAATGCAAAGTTTTCAATGTGAAAATGAGGCAAAGTGAAAGTATTTTTTTCTGTTTTTTTTCTCTTCACTTTTTTGCGGCTGCGGCTCCTGTTGGCTGCTTCTCATATTATTATTATCTGCCTTAATTGTTTTTCTTTCGACTTATTTACTTCTTTTGTGGCCCCTGTTTTTGTCTCCCACACCTCCTGAAACGTTGAGTGCCCATTTCAGCAACTACGCTAAAAATCTATTATTAGGAGAATTTTTTTGTGTTTTTTTTTTCCGGTCTGGCTTCTGCTGCAGCGAGGGTAAGTAGAGTCTTCATCCCGCTGACCCGTGCTCGACTCGTTTATTTCCGCGCGGAAATTGCTTGGTGACAAAGCGCTTTTATGAACCCGCTCGACATCGGCTTGAGCATAGGCCCATCTGTCTGTGCATAATAACAAAACATTTTACTGCCGCCCACACACACAGCTCACCTTTCGCTGGCTGGGTCCGAGCAAGACATCAGGTGTTTGGATGATTTGACAAAAAGTGCTTGGCGTTTTGTCGAAGCGCGCTCTGTGAGATTAGTGAGGATTTTATGGACTTACGCATCGCAGGCAACTGCTAAACTGCGTGCGAATCGTACGTTTGTTCCCCCTCCCCCTCCCCCTCATTTCCCTGCTGAAAACACCTGTAACCCCCCAACACCTGCTGAACTTTTGTCGTTTCATGGCTAAAAGTTTTTCGTGTTGTTGCCAGGCTTTTGGGCTCTTGCGGTTGTCGTTTTTTCCATTTGTTGTCTATTTTAATTTGTTTACTTTTGTTATTGAGCTGTCCGTGGACTCGCTCGCCGTGTGGCATGTTTGATTGGCTCTAAGCCCCACAGCAGCACGACAGGTGCTTGTTTCGTATATATTCCTGCAACAGCTGTCTGGTCTCAACGTTTGACTTTTGCTTTTTGCCGTTTGCCGTTTGCTGTTAATTGAAATTCATACAAGACACAGATCAAGATGTCACTGCCAGCAACTAAGACGTCTGTCAGCCATCGATGCCGTCAATATTATCAATGCCAACAATTTGCCTTATGCTTATGAGACTCGGTCACGTCTACGACTCATTTATATAGCGCGCATAATTACGATGAACAGGAAACGGAAATTGCACAAAAAGTATCCAACAGCTGTCGCTGGCTTTGACGATGACGTTGCTGCTGCACTTTTACACTTTTACAATACACTTCAACTTTTACTTCATCATCAGCAGCAGCAGCAGCAGTAGCAGCAGCAACAACATCATCTTCATCATCAGCATCGGTGATAGCTTTTGGTTAGCACTTGGCAACTTTGTCTGCCATCAAACAGCTAAAAAATGAAATGAAGCTGGGTAAAAAATGAAGGGTGGGAAAATGGAGTCCAGTCAGGGCCAGCCATGGCCATAACTCTTTGTCCTGCTCAGCAGTTATTGAACATTTTCAATTACTTTCAGTTGAGAGCATAAATTTTTAATAATTTGAAACATGATAAAGGGAAATTAAAGGCGAAACTTGTCAAAAATTGCTAAGGAGTAGCAGCAACAAAACGCGACCCACAAACGCAACGATTGCTCACAGCGCATGCAAAGGGTCTCGGGTGGGGTGTGGGGTGGGTTTGCTTTTTGTTGCTAGGGAGTCGCTGCTTGTCGCGCACGATGTTTTACCAAACTATTATAATTACGTTGGAAAGACAAAAATTTTAATAAATGATAACTTTTTTGTCGTCAGCGCGTCACAACTTATTAAAAGTATAACGCATAATGGTTGAGGGGTTGTTCTGCCAGCAACCCGAGCGAGGATGTGTGGGCGGGGCCGAAATGTTGCCAAGTAAATTTTGTTATCAAAGTTTATAATGCGATGCGACGGATGGCATCGTGCCCTTCCGTTTCATTCCGTTTCGTTTCGCTCCGTTCCGTTCCTGGTCACGGCTGCAGCATGAATATCTAAATAGATTTCCAATTTTTAAGTGGACAGCACTTTGATGGAGCGTATGGAAATGACGAAGATACATAAATAAGCCAACTTAATGGCCCAGCAATTACTGATTACGTGCTTAACCAGCTGCTTTTTAAACTGATTTGCATATATATTATGACCTGATGTTCAAAGAAGTGTGCTTGGTCAAGTAGGAGATATCCTGTGCAAGACTCGAAAGAGTTTGAAATGATATGTTGTGCTTCTGTATGATAATTTTATGATAACTTATATACGATATTATGCATTATATTATATTATATATTTATATTATATTATATATTTATATGTCAAATATACCATACCACATTATATGGTGTATGTATATTAAATATATCTGTCTGTATATTTAATTTTCTATATATTCAGCTCTCCCGGCTTATAAGATGATAGGGTTTCTTCTATCTATCCCGACAAATTTTTCAGTTTTCCCATCCCTCCCGATCAGGAAAATTTTTGCGGAACCCGCGGGATTCCCGAATATTCCGATCCCGACGCCCATCTCTAGTTCAGACTGACCAAGAGATTATAACAGAAGCCGCTTAAGCACCAATTAGTGAGTTTTATAATACTAAGTCTATTACTTACATAGAATTGAAAGGAGGCATATTATTAATAATTATTTAATATTATCGAAAATAGCTAAATCGAAAAACTGAAAAATTCGTAAAAAATGCATTCCCTTCGTATAAAATAAGACCCCCTTGTCATTTCGAATTATCTGGATTCGACTGTATATATATGGATTTTTTTTAAGAATTTATATATCACAGACACCCAGTTTTTTACTCAGTATTTACATAATCGAATTGATTGTCATTAATATGCTGTTGCATGTTGCCTTTTCTTTAACTTTTTTCAGGCTATTTTCTCTAATATGTATTATATAAATTGTGTCTGAGTATCACAAATGACATCTTTAACACTTAATACTTAAGAGATTATGAAATCTTTTGAAGCTATCTAACATATTTGCAGATTCTCAGCTTCCTGACAAAAGTTTGCTTTTCACTAGTAAACAAATGCAAAATATTACTCATACGCCCCCTTGAGCTCATGTGAGGCGTATGAAGTATAATGAAAATCGAATAGTTCTCATTATCGCAGCCCACGAGGCGCACACATGCGACACAGCTGTGGCATGCAGCATATATTGTTGGTTAGTTTTGCCTCAAGAACGCCTGTTAAGGGACCGCAAAGCCCGCTGCTCACTCAGCCCAAGTACCACGCATTCATATATTTTTAAATATGCCAAAACATTTGGCACACTCACACACACACACGCACACTTATTTCTTGCTCTAGAATTTTGGAGAATTGTAGATCTGACAAAATGGCAAAAGTTTGCGACAAATTATAATGGCGGCCGCTGCGCACACACAGTGCGAGGAAATATATTTGAATTTAATTTTGAGCCGTCTATATATAGGGGCGCAACGGAGGCAGCTGCTGCGCAATGGCTCGACAACAGCTGTTGAGCTACTTTAACAGTCTGCTAGCTCATTAAGTTTTCCTGCACACACACACACACAGACACACACACACACACACACACACACACAGACACACACACGAAGGGGCGCACGAGCGTCGTGCAATATAATGCGGCATACAAATAAATTTGTCACAGCAAAATTTTGCAACTTTGTGTAATCCGCTGGGAATGCGTTGCGGGGCGTGGCGCACCGCCCCTTTTGGCCACCAGAGAGGCAACCACACAGAATCTAGAAATCAACGAGTTTATCTCATTAAAAAGTTATTTTCCGCAGCAGCTGCACACACACACACACACACGCACACAGTCTTAGCCAACACATGCCAAGACTTACACACACATAGAGAGGGGAGACTTGTGTACTTAAAAGTGAAGGCAGGCAACGAAATATGTAAATCCACTTCATTTAATTTCGCATTTAGCCAAAATGCTAACAGCAACTGACAAATATTCTTGTTAAGAGGCATAAATGCAGCAAAAGCAGCAAAGGCAGCAGAAGCAGCTGGCAGACAAGACTTTTACCCCGGCTTGGCGTCCAGCCAAGTCTTCGTGGGGAGCGTGGTGGGTGGGTCAACCCCCAGTTTCTTGCTTTTGTTGCCGGTTGCTGTTAGTGCAGCTCGACATACTTTTTGCAGCAAGTATTTTGCAACAACGTCGCTTTGCCGCCAAATAGACAAAGTACATTTCCGCTGCCAGTTTCCGGTTTCCGGCATTGTTTTGATGCCGCCGCTGCTCCACTCCAATTGCTGACAACACTCACACACACTCACACACACACACACGCACACAAATCGAATTGTAGCATCAACGCTGGCAAAATTAATATAGTTAAGTGCAACTGGGTGGCGACTATGGCAAATCAAACAAACAATCTGCTCGCATGCCCCACGCAAATGAAGTTGAAGCGCTGTCAGACCGCTGCCACACAGCATTATGACCACTTAACCATGCCCCTAACCCCCGATCTTTAAACCCCCTACCACTGTCCAGCCCCTTCTCGCCTGGGGAGCCTATGCTACTGATGTTGTATGGCTCAGCCGGGCCTAGGATTTCTGTGCATGCTAGCTGACCAGGGCTGCGAACAATCTAGTCGCACATTTGACTTACGGTTCGAACCATGCTCAGTTCATACCAGATATATGAACTGAGGAAATTCCCTTCATTCTAACCAGATTTATGAACTAAAACTACCTTGGCTCAAACTTTACTTTACCTTTAACTTTAGCTTGAATCCAAGAATCCAAAACCTTATTTAATTTTTATAAACTCATAGTTTCTAATAGTTGACTTGGCAGCTGGTTGACTTTAAAGTCGTACCTTAAGTTGTGGATGAAAATATTGCAGAGAAATTCGATAGTTGAGCAGTTGGAGATTTTGGATACAACATTTGATGTTCATGTTTGGCCTTAAAGGTCTTAGCTAGATCTAAGATCTGAGCTACCAGAAAAGGCTCAGATGCCTTGTTATAAAAAAATTCCGATAAAAGAAAGAATGAAAATAAAGTTTCGAATGAAAGAAAGAATTTCAAATGAAAAAAATATATTCGAAACTATTTCGAAAGAGAGAATTTTGAATGAAGGAAATAATTTCGAGCTACAGAAATAATTTCCAATGAAAGCCAGAATATCAAATGAAGGAAAAAATTTCGAAGAAAAGAAAGAATTTCGAATGAAAGACAGAATTTCAAATGAAAGAATAAACTTTGAATGAAAAAAAGAAATTCGAGGATTTTGAATGAAAAATTTAGTTTAGAATGAAAAAAGCAGTTTCGGATGAAAGACAGAATTTAGACTGGAGGAAAGAATTTTGAATGAATGAAAAAACAAATTTCGAATGAAAGAAAGATTTTTAAATTAAAGAAATAATTTCGAATGAAACAAAGATTATCGAATGAAAAGTGGTTTCGAATGACAGACAGAATCTTTAATGAAGAAACGAATTTAGAATAAAAGAAAGAGTTCCGAATGAAAGAAAGAATTTCCACCAACAAGAATACTCAAAAACGCCGTTTATCCGCAGTTGTCCTAAATGTCCTGAACATATAAAAGAACATTCAATTATGATCCTCCAGATGCCATTTCCATACTCGGAACTCTCAAATGCTCACTAAAGGGAGCTGTAAATAGTCTTAGATATACTTCCTCATAGCTGAATCGATCCAGCTTCTATTTTAACACTTCGCTTATTAAGGGTTTAGCTTTGTATATAGCTGCGGTTCATTGTGAACAACAAATCGGAATACCTGAATCGAGCCGGTTCAGATCAGAGTAGTCAGCACAGCTGCTTTTCCTGCCTGGCCAGACTTTTGCAGCAAATCAAAGCTGGCCCCTCATCGTCTGCTGCCTGCTGCCTGCTGCATGTGCAGCTATTGTTGTTGACTGTTTCTGAATGCTTCAGCATTTTGGTCAATATTTGTGCAGCGCTTTGGCGTGTCCGCCAGTCGCAGACACCCAGAGCCCTTGGTTGGCTTCGGCTCTCGGCCTTCGACTGGGGCTTTGCATATGCAGATGTCGTAGCTTGAAATGCTTTTAGCCAGCTTTTCTCTTCTGCCTTTTACCTTTTTTTCAAGGGGTTTTTTTTGTGAGACTGTGTGTGTGTCGGTTAACAACATAAAAACGTGCTTACACCTCATATACACACACGCACACATACAACAACTAGATTTTAGTTTTTCTATCGTTCATTGGATTCACCTGCAGCTCAAAGCACGCTTGGCTTGCTTTTGTTGTACATTTCGTGGCATCTCTCACTCTCTCTCTCTCTTTCTCACTCTCTCTCTCTCTTTCTCACTTTCTGCTAGGTGCATCCCATTTCGATTTTGAATGCGGATTAGCATGTCGACCTCAAACTGGCCTAGCCCATAATCCATAAGCCTTGCCACTCAGCTGTATTGCAAATTTACTTTCAATTTGATCTATGCAGAGCATTCATTTTATTTAATGGATAAAACTTGTCCAAAAATCCTCGATTCGAATGCACTCTTCATTTTACCATATCAATTTGTGATTGTTCATGATGTTGTTGTTTTTGTTGTTGTTTTTGAGGTTACTTGTGGCTGTTTGGTACTTGCGGCTTTTCGGCCTAAATGCATACAGCAGGCATTTGAAAAGTTTCATTCATTTGATTGATTAACTCACTTTAAAAGCATTTTTAATGAAATACAGTTACGAAAACATCTGGAAGTTGTGAGCTGGAATGCGGAGTAAACGGCGTAGAGGAAAAGAAAATTGATTAGAATATCATAATCACAAGAATATCACACAACAACATCTCTGAATTATTTGTAAGTCTTTCCTTTTTGAACCAATTTTAATAATTAATTTAATTAAATACATATATTTAATTGCTTTTAATGTCATTATATAAGAAAGCCTGGCTTATTGTACAATAATGTCATTAAAAGTAATATGTGTTTTTTGTTTTAAGAGAGCTTTATATATATACATATAATCTTATCTATAAAATCATCTCTATGCCGCATATATCCTCTTTTAATTTTTAAACCATAACCCCATTGAAAATAGAAAATTAGGGTATAATTTTACACAAAGATCCTCCTTTATAGCGCGCGTGTCTGTTGCAGATAATCGATAAATTTTCTCGTTTCCACGATATCGATTAAAAACGTTATCTAGATTCTGTTTTTTTAGTATATCTTTTACATCTTTTAATCTACAGTCACCAAATTTTACATTTAGCTTTTTGTTATTAAAATACAGTTTTGATATTTTTATATTTTGGATACCGACTCCAAATTTTTCAAAATCAATTTAATTGAACTTCATTTGCAAATATAGCAACACATTTCAATGTTGAAAATTTCATCAAAATCCGTTGGGTCACACAGAAATTATGAAAGAAAGCGTTTTGTGAATCGGCAAAAGCACGCGACAGTTGGCGCCAATTGCCAAGACAGTTAGTGCGTGTGCACACATACATTCAAAGGCGTGCATTCTTTAAAATGAAAGAGTGTGGTGTCGTGGTAGTTCTTATATGTGTAGGTAATTGCTAGTAGCATTAGCGACCCGCATAGTCCACCAATTTAATTTAAGTATATTAAACCGTTTCTAAATGTATTCTCTATGATAATGAAAGTCATTTTTTTTGTCATGTCAGCTAAGCGGTTGTTTGTTGTATTCCAAGAATGCGAATCAATTTTACTGCGAAGTCATTTTCGATGACTTCGTCTGACCTTTTTAACCTAGTTTTATTAATGCACATATATATATATATATATATATATATATATATATATATATATATATTTGTGTGTGTGTTTAACTTTGCTGGTGCCGTCAGAGCTCATCGTGTTGATTGCTAACTAAGTTTGTTTGGCAGCTATGCGAAGTCCTTGGCAGAAAACTTCATGCATCATTTAGCATGGCCAACTGGTTTGATGGCTGATGGTTGTTAACTGTTGAGTGTGTCCCAGCAAACAAAGGCGGCTCGGATTGGGGTTTTAATGGAAATCAAATTCTTTAGAAGTTCGCTCGCATCCTTCGCTCCTTCGTTCGGGCTGAGCTCTGGGACAGTCCCTTGACCATTGATCATCTAAATGTTACGCATTCACAGTTCCAATTGTGCATTGGCAATTTGCCGACGCTTTTCATACGCTTTTGTATTATTTACTAAAAACTTAAAGGGCTCAATAAAAGTGCCCAGGGATGCGCGTGCCGCCTCTTCTTGATCCTATGCAAACATGCAAAGCAGCAACAAAACAAGAAACGGACACAAAACTAGTCTTACTCAATGACTGACTGACTGACTGACTGGGCGACATGCCAACATCAGAGTCTCTGTCTGTATATATATCTATATCTATATGTATATATATGTGAGTGTGGGTGTGTGAGGAAAGGTCAGCCTTTTATGTTTGTTTTGTATTTTGTTTATGCAAAAATTGCCAGAGCAATTTCATAATGGGTCAAAAGAGAAATCAACTTTTGTTGAAAGTGCTTTAAAATGCACGACTTCGGCAACAGCAGCAACAGCAACAGCAGCAATATTCAAGAAAGATTCGTAAAATGTCCATTAGAAAATACCCTGTAGGCAAAAAAATCAAACAAGGGGAGTTGTGCTAGATTGTGATTCATATAATATATATATACATAAATAATATACTAAAGCATAGTAGTTTATTAAAATATATAAAAAATGGTTGAATATTTATGCCTCTATATTCTTTTTGAAATAAAGTTGGGGAAGGTACCACTACTCTTAACTTAAAGATATGTAAATAAAAAAAAAATATTTTCTTTTAAATTTTGAAATAAATGTAGTAAATTTATTAAAAAAATTGCGTTGAGTTAAGGCCTAATCTTTATAGTGTCTTCAGCTGGCAAGCTCTCCAAAAGCTCTTACAAAATCTGGTATAGATTAAAAAAAATAAGAAATTTAGAAAATGATAACACATTTTATATACCTATTGGAATATAGTCCCTAAAGAGAGCTAAGTGGTCTATTGTCTTTGATCTATTGTGTCGCTCACTAAGTAATTTCGTTTCATGACAACAGCTGATCTTATAGAATTTTTTCGCTATCTGCTAGTCAGACCTGTTGTTACGTGTCACACAACATCATACCCGCTTCCAACTATTTTCGATGAGCTTAGGGTATAAAAAGTGGCAGGACATGCGCCTGATTGTTGCCAGGTCGTCGCTCAGTCCATTGACTAAATGGAGCGGATGTCAAAAACTAAAGTTGCAAATTTTTCGTACGCTTTTTGTTAGTCTCGTGGCCGAGACTCACACACACACACACCCACACACTAATACTCCCACACACGTCACTTGCATGCATCGCAGAGGTTGCGGACAAGGACAACAACATTGTCCTGGCACTTGAGCAACCTTTTCAACCGCCATTTGTTGTTTGGACGCCGCTCCGTTAGGTTCGTTCCGTTTTACATTTTTTTGTATTTCGGGAGTTTGGGTTTGTTTGCCGCCCTCAGGAGATTTGCCTTTTTGCGACCCGTTACGGCCGGCCGTCTTGCCCGTGCTCGACTCCAATGAAGAAGAGCCTCTCCAACGGATTGTCCTTTGTTAAGCATCGTCCGTACATGACAGCTCTGCCCACATAGTTGTTCGCATAGTTTAATGCTTTTAATTTTTTGACATTTCATTTGGCCCAAGTCTAGCACCCGAAAGTAAAACAGCAAAAAAAAACTATTTAATTGTCTGGTGTGAAAAGTTTTGCGTCTGCTAATGTGACAGCCTACATTTGCCTGGAATATGCCAACTTTTAGATATAGGATATATACGTAATATGCGCACTGATTGCACAGGCAGCAATTTGCCCTGGCTGTGTTTGTTTGAAGTCAATTTGATGCTGTTCGACACTAGAGTTGAAATATAGACATTTCATTTGCCTGCGGAAGTGCAACTCAACTTCTTGTTTGTTTGATGACGACATTTTCATAATATGGACAGCTGATTAATACAATTTCACAAGCAGAAGTCGACTTGAAAGTCAGGCAGCTGTTGCAAAATTAACAATTTTGAGTTTGTAAGCCTCCCGCAAATAATCTCAAATATAATGGCACAGATGCTCAATCAATAATAATAATTATAATATATAAATATACAATATATAATACATAATAGTTTTCTTAATTAAAACTATATATATGAGCTCCTGCTCATTATATTGCTGCATGAATATTACCAACGGGCATCTATAAATATGCTTAATCAGCCTTTACTTGAATTGAGCTCTTAGCTTAATTGAGTCAAAAAGCCAACAGTTGTTTGTCAGCAATCATAGTTTCAGACATATATTTCGTCATGAAATCAAATGAAGTCCATTAGCTCCATGTCCAAGACCAATACATTAACACCTCAGTCGCTATATGTGCATATTACGCTATATGTGCATATGCAACATTTTACTGTCACTTATGCATGTTCACTTGCCACTTACCAGCTGACATATATATAAACATATATATATGTTTATATAAGTATATTGCATATATATGGCTACTTTTATTAATATGCGACGGCTGATCGCCCGGCGAGTGCAACGTGATGTATTTGCCACACGTGGCATGCAGCAGCGACCAGTGAATTAAAATTGCGCACATTTCTCTTGTTTCCCATATGCACATACACTCATATAAATACATATAAAGATATATATATATATATATATATATATATATGTGTATAAATACTTTTGTGCAATTTTTGCAGTTCAATCTCGGCAGCCCTTGCTATTTGGCTTCCACAAAGGTAGCTGAATACACTCGGAATACCTTTCGGTTACAGCTGTAAGTAGTGGCTGGATATTTATTAAATTAAGGTAAAAGCAAACGAGCAGCAGCTGCAGATACAGATACATTTATGGTTACAGCTGCAGATACATTTACATCGATGAGCGCGAACTTTGATTAAATATACTGCGAATAGTGTGTGAACAGCAAAGCGCGAAACTTTGTTGCTGTCCATTGCGTAATTGACTTCTTGTTGTTGTTGTTGTTGTTGTTGTTGTCCCTCCTCCTTCCGCCATCTCTCATATCATAGTTTTTTCTCTTCTTTTTTTTTTGCTATTCCCCCGGCTGGCTTTACCTTATAGCTTGACTCCTGTTGCTGCTTCTTCTTTAGCTTTTTTTTGGCTTCTTCTGTTTTGGCGCTTACTTACGATAACTTTATGACGCTTATCGCTACAAATGTGCTTGTATCTGGGCACTCTCTGTGTGTATCTCTGTATCTTTATTTCGCCTGCAAGTACATTTCTTGCTCTTTCTCGCGCGCTCGCTTGCCCCATAAAAGTAAAGTGTAGCCAAGTGGGGCCCAGGGGGTGTGTGGGGGTGGAGGTGGCTTGGCAACTCAAACAGGGTAACTTGCTTCTAAGTAACTTATGCCATAATTTCGTTGGCAGTGCGCTGCTTCCCGCGCGAATTCTTTATTTGCTGCTGCCACAACGTTGGCCACACTCTCTAACTGCGTGTGTGTGTGTGTGTGTGTGAGCGAGGCTGGCATAATCGCAAAAAGGAGTCTGGCAAATATTATTTTTTATATTTATTTGAGTTTTTTTTTTGCTTCTTCTTCGCCCTGCTTAATGTTTATTATGAATGTTACTCATGAGCGTATTTAGTTAATTTTATTTCACACAAGAGAAGACAGCAAAAACCAGCTAACAAACCCGACACGCCCCGCCCACTTTTTGCCTAGTTGCGCCGCCTTTTTGGAGTTTTTGCCCAGCCGGGCATAGTCGAGTGCTTGCTGAAAATTAAGTTGACGCCATCAACACTTTTGCGCGTGTGTGTGTGTATGTGTGTGTGTGTGCGACGGCGTCAACAAATTAGAAGTCAGTAAACCCGACAAACAGCAAAGAAAAAAAAAATAAAGTCCCAGCCGCTTATCTGCGTTAAGTAGATGAGAAAAGTTTTGTGCCTGATACGCTGATAAGTTGAGTTACACGATGCCATATTTGCCACATCGGAAAAGGCTCGGCCTCAACTCGGTGACTAGGCGAATCTGGACACTAAAGCCAAGTAGATATGAGAGATATGTGAACAGCCAACGAGCCGTCACCCGTCGCCCGGCATTTGACTTAAACAGTTTTATGGCCAGCCCCAGTAAATTGTCGACACTGTTGCCCGAAATCTGCGCTGCTTAAATGCAACCTAGCCACACAATGTTGCAGCATGCTCTTTAAACTGACCTTCAAATGAATTGAGATACGCCATTGGGGTTTTAAGTTGGAGGAGGACTGCCAGAGGTAGAGGTCGGAGCGTGCCTGCAGCTTAATTAGATTTGAGTTAATGCCAAAGTTACGCTTTCTCAGCGTCAGCTTAAAGAGCATCTTTTTGAATGAAATGGGATTTAGTTGGCGATACTGGAGTAAAAGTAAATGATAATTATCAGCAAGCAAAACTAAGCATGACCCAAACAAGTCGTTGCGTAGCAGCAAAGGTAAATACCACTCAAAAGATGTGATAAATGTTAAATTTTACTTAAAGTTCTGTTAAAGCAAATTTAAAATTTGTTGCAATTTATGCTCAAAGACAATAGTTAGATATGTGATGAATGTTGAATTTTGCTTATAGTTCTGTTAAGGAGAATTTTAAATTTTGTTGCAATTTTTGCTCAAAGACAACAGATAAATGAATAGTTTGTTCACATAAGCAATTTGATTTCCCAAAAATCATTTTTGTTTTAACTACACTTAAAATTTGTGGTAAAGATATATATTTAATTAAAATCATTTATTAAAATCATTTATTAAGAAATTCTTTTGTTTTTCAGTGAGCTTTATACTACTATTTAAGAATTGTTTGCTTAGAAAGTGAAATAGAAATACAGCTATGTTGAGAGATAAAACATTTGTACAGGGAGAAAATCATAATATATAATATATGATATATAATATACTATTATATAATATAATATTAGTAAAGAGTACATACTATACAAGTATTTTATGCTTAGAAAGTAAAATAAAAATACAGGAAAGTTGAGAGATAATAGATTTATAGAGGCAGAATATTAAAATATATATTATAATATAATATAATATTAGAAAGGAGTACATACTATTCAAGTATTTTCTGCTTAGAAAGTATGAAAAACGTACAGGAAAGTTGAGAGATAATAGATTTGTACAGGGACAAAATTATAATATATAATATATTATATAATTTAATGTAGTATAATATAATATAATCTTGTCAAAGAGTACATAACTATTCAAGTACTTTCTGCTGAGAGAGTAAAATAAAAGTACAGGAGAGTTGAGAGATTGTTTGAGTGATGATTTGTAGAAGTAGAAAATTTCAGCAAAAACCCTTTACAATATATATAAATCCCATTTTTATATATAAAGTTTCATTTTACCTGAGTTCATGGCAATCCATTTGAATGCAGTCCCGAAATTCCGACCGTTTATCGTCTTCATTTAATTAACGCTCACGTTACGCATACGCCCAAGTGGCCAGCGGATATTACGCATTCGCCGTGTGAGCCGGCGAACAAGTGCTTTGACCGCTGCTAATTTATAAAAGCACTTGCCAGCAGCAGCTTCAATTGGAGTGCTTTAAACGTGCGTTTACTTGAGAACGCCGCGTAATGTGTAACAAGGACTCGAAACAAATTTAAATTAAGCTCAACTAATTGAGAAATGGCCATGAACAAAAAGCAAAGCAACAAAAAGAGGGGAAAAAAAATGGAAGGAAACGTAGAGCACAAACTGTTTGCTTTTGCTGTGGTTTTGGCTGGCAGCTGGCGGCGAGTTGCCAGCGCGAGTTCTGCTTCGACTTGGAGGCTATTTTTTTACTTAATGAAATCAAAATAGATGTTACCTGCTGCCTTAAACCGTTGTAAGCTGCACACGAAGTGTTTTAAGCGTTGCTTTGCTCGCTCAATAAAAAGAAAACGCTTTAAGTTTATATAATTTTGTTACAGCTTTAAGACTGCATTGGTGTGACTTTAATCCCATTTTCTTTTCAGCTGTCACCCACACACACACACACACTCGTACACTTTTCGACTAGTTTTAGTAGCAAACGACAAATGCATTTGCTGAGCCAAAGCTTTGGCCATGACTTTTGCTTTTGGTTCGTCAATCACCTTTTTATCTTGCAGGACATTACGAAGCAAACCGCAGAGCTTTGCTGGCATTATGTTCATGTCCTTCCACCAGCTAGTGCTATATGTACTTCTTGTATGTGTGTGTGTGTTTGTTTGCGTGTGTGTGCACAAATTTATTACAACCTTTGGGAATTCTTTTAAGTAGTTGCTCGATTCAAAATAATTTTCCATTTATCACTGTGATAACAAAACAGTTTTTCCTCGACCAAGCGCGAAAATGGCAAAATTACATCAGCAGAAGCAGCAACACCACCACCCGCACCACCAACAACAACAACAACAGGCATTATGACTGTGGTTTGGGGCGTGGCAGTGTCCTGTAGAAAATAAAGTGCTCTTCGCAAATCTTGAGCACGCTGTATACACAGAGAGAGTTTGGGTTCGCTCGTTAGAGGCGCCAACTTGCCTCCTCCTTGCTTCCTTTAGACTTGCTGACGCGGGGGAACTGCGCTGCTCTAATGATAAATGCCGGGCAGCAGGTGATTTAAAATAATTTCGGTCAGCGCGTGAAAAATATTTGTTGTTGTTTTCAAATTTTTGAAATTTATGAGCTGCCGTTTGCCCCGCCCCGCTACCAGTTCTCTCCCTGCCAGAGGCAGCAGCAACAGCTAAATAGACAGACAGACCACAAAGTTCTTTTTGGCCAAAACTTGCCGCAATTGCCATGTTGAGAGGGAGCCTTACAGGGCGCAACGACAGCACCTGTTAAAAAAAAAAAACTTAACTTTTGGTCACGACACGTCTTTGCGCCACCTTAACGTGATGCCACAAAAGAGGTTAGAAGCCAAAAACTTTGCTTTCGAGCAACTCATTTGCCGCACTCTCTCTCTCTCTCTCTCTCTCTCTCCACCTCTCCTTTCTCTGTTTGGCAGTTTCTTTTGTATGGATTTTTGGCGAGTTGATTTTATAAAGCGTACGTCCTGGCTACTGTTGCAGTTGCCAAACGCTTGTCAGTGGCAGGCAGGCAGGCAGGCAGGGCGGCAGTCAGGCGCTGTGGTGCAACGTTTCGTGGCTTGCACCGCAAAACTTTCATTTGTGTTCGAACCAACTTTGATGAGCTGCTGTTGCTGCTGTGCGAAAATTATGTGCTCGGCCCATTGAGCAGGGCGTGTTGCGCCATTAAGCACTGTACAGGAGAGGCGCAGAGAGTTTGCCCGTGTCCAGCCAGCCAGGCAGACAGTCGGGCAGTCGGGCAGTTGGGCAGACAGACCGCCAGTCAAGTGCATTTGCATAATTTGGTGGGCTGCGTAAAGTTTTTGTGCATATTGGCCAAGTTTTCTGGTTAAGCCTGCATGTTTATTAAGCAATCAATTATAAAGATTGCCGCAGAGCAGCAGCATATTGATTTTCTATGCCTTCGGCCAACAGTCCGCCCGGCCAGGTGGCAAATATTTGGACAAGCAGCTTCATCAACGACATCATTGAATATGTGTGTGTGTTTGCATCGAGTGCTTGATAAATAGATTAAATGGCCATGGAGAGGTATTATGGCCTGTAAACGATATCCGTGCTTACCTCTAGCTGCCCAGAAAGCTGAATTCTCATTTTGAGGGGAATGGATGTTGACCGCGTTTGCCAGCGAAGTTGTTGCTGCATAAAGTTTTACGACATCGGAGCCCTGGATTGGAATGTTGTTCAATAGTTGCCTTTGGCCTGTCGGCAACATTTGCATGCATTCACTGTGGGAATTAGAATGCACATAAATACATATACATATATACATATGTATGTATGTATATCGCCTGCACTTATATAGAATTGCAAAAGTTTAGCATAAAGTTTGGCGCTTTACATGCAAACTTGCAATTGGCAGCAGCCGAAAGAAACGTGCTGCCTCCTCCTCCTCCTCCTGGCTGCTTCAACTGGGGAACTTCCACTTAAGCTGTGCTGGGAGAATTCTTTGTTTTAACGACTTAGTTTGCGGTCACTGTTTTCGGATCCTCTTTGCTCTGCAGCAACGCTTTCTGCTTGTGACTCAAGCGGCTAATGCGATAACAAAAAATGACAAGTTGCAAAAAACAGTATCTCAGATCAAAAACTAAGAAAATCTGTTAGACTTTCCATTTTGTTAATTATTTGCAATGATTAAATTGAATATTAAAGAAATCCTTTCAGACTTCTTTTATGTTAAAGCTTATTTGACTAAGCGGAAATGGAAAGCAATGAAATGTTAAGGTTCTCATGTAAAAAACTCAGTTTTCCTAGTTTGGAATCTAAATTCTTTTAGATCTATATTGATCATCATCATCCAATATCCATATGATCTATGTGATTTATTTTTTTTTTCCTAATTCTTTATTTATTTTATAGCGTACTGTTACTATTAATAATCACTTATACTATAGTGGTAGTTTAAATTCAACAAAATATATACATATGTACAGACTTAAACCTAGATAATAGGGTGACTGATCTATGTGATGGTATATAAAAGGAAATGCCTAAACTATTTTTTTATTTTATAAAATATAATATAGGGCTGTGGCAAGAGAACAAGTTCGATCAATGAACTACGGCATCAGGAAGAGAAACTTTCACTCGATTGAAGCTGACTTCTCAGACTTATTTATAGACATTATTTATATGACCTTGAAATCCACTTCAAATATAGTTTAAGGTGAGATTTCTGCCGATATGAAATAACGTGAATCTTTTGCCACTTTGACATCTGAAACGGTTGGAATTTAATTCTTTCAGCTGTGCGTTTCATTCTGTTCCGATTTTGGTTCTGATGAGGGTCACACACACACATACACCCATACTGGCACACACATACACACAGCTGGCGTGCAACGAGGTCGGACTTGGCGTGTGGTTGGTGCTTTCAATTAAAATTTCAACGTGCACGTAACAACTTTTATTGAAATTACGATTGCAGGCTGCTGCACACACACATATACACACACACACGCATGTGTACATATGCACATTCAAACATGTCCATGTCCAGTTGCCACTGCATACTTCATTGCATACTTTGCAGGGCGTGTGGCACATAGTCAAAAGGTGTGCAGCACGTATGCGTGTGTGTAAGTGTGTGTGTGTGTGTGTGTGAGGTTGCCGCCATTTGTGGCGGCTGCCTCTAATGAAGAGCGAAACACAAAGCTTTTGCCTACCTTGGCATATACACCTGGCGAGTGCGCAACAAATGAATGAAGCTGACATATCTCGGGAATGCAAATGCCATTGGCAAACCCCGCCCCACCCACTGAAGGTCGTTGGGCATCGATAACAAATATTGCGGATATTTGATTAATGCTCTTAACGGCCAAGGGCTTGTAGTTTCGCCAAAAAAGAGAAGAAAATGGCAGCTAGCTCCAACTTGTGACAATAAAATGTTCCTTCTTTCTATTCATGTATTCACATAATCCAAGATGAAAAATAGATTTTACCAAAAAAAAAAAGAAGTAGAAAATTTAACTGCGCAAAATGCTGACAAGGACATTCCGCCAACATGCTGATAGTGGGGCGGTGGGCGGCGGGCAATGGGTGACTAGGCGTGGCATGACGCCTGGCCCGCCTGGGATGTTACATCAGCTAAATGCTTAAGCGCACTAGTCTGAATACCAAAAAAAAAAAGAAAAAAGAAAAAAGAAAAAGAAACTGAAACAGAAAGTCTACAAATTTAAAAAGAATAGAAAACAAAAAAAAACTGGGCGACGACAGCTCTGAACGTTGATGGAACTAGCATTGCATGTTGCTTTCTCTACCTATATCTCACTGTCTCTCTCTCTCTCTCTGTGTTCGTCTGCCATTTGTCTCTGTGTGTGCCTTGCCCACTGACTTTGCTACATGACAATGAAAATCTACAGTGTATTTGTAAGTCTGCCTTTTCAGGAGCTGCTGTACTATATATGTAGTTATGTTTACTTTTTAGACTATATAAGATATTTGAAACTTATTTGGATAAAAACATTTATTGATAGATTAAATATAAAATATATATATAAATGCAAGAAGAATGTCGTATCTATAATAGTTACACCCAGTTAATATAATCTTTCTTATCTGCCTTGGTCTATTTGCAGAATTCTTGACTCAAGCTTTCAAGTAAGTATGTTAATTCAAATAGTTTTCTTTATATATTCAACTCATTTAAGTTTATTTTTTGTTAGCGCATTCAAAATTCGTTGTCTTGACTTTCGCCATGGATTTGACTGTTTTTCTTTGCTGCCGCTTTGGTGCTTCGTTTGGAAATTGTCATTTTAGTATTTCGAATTCCCAGCTCTGCTGATTTTCTGCTGTTTCTGCAGTTTTCAAGCTTCCTTTTTCCCCTCGGTTGCCCTTCGTCCCTGCCATCCACATCTATGAGTATTTTGGTTGGCATTGCTGAATTAAACCAATCACTACTATTTTCACACTTAACTTGCAATTTGCATAAAATATTACCCAAGACCCAACAGTCAAGCAGACGTTGTCACTTGGGTGTGGTGTGAGAGCTGAATGGGATTTGGGGAGCTTTCAACCCCAGACCCAATTTCTTGGCTGTGCTGAGGGCTGAGGGCTGGGGGTCACAAGATGTTTTCGCTTGCAAATAAGTACGCAGCCATTGACAGTTGCGTGCGAATTTCTTTTTATTTCTTTATATACATTTTACACCAACACACACACACACGCACACACATTCACATACTCGGGGCATTGAAATTGTGTTTAGTTCTGCGAAAGAAAGTAAATAAAAAATGTACTTTTTATGCGCTGCCAACGCATTCAACACGAGCGCAAAAATCTTGACTTTGTTCTTGTGTGTGTGTGATTAAATTTTTTAGCTACAAGTGTATTTTATTTATATTTCAGTTTATATATTTTTGGTATATTTGTGCAGAGAGCGTGTGCAGTCATTAGTGCAAATGTTGCCTAAAACTCAAAAACTACGAAACTGCGAAAACTTAACTAAACGCAGCCTGAAACAAACCATTCCACTACATTTAACAAATGGGTTAGAGCCCAGACAAGAGTCGACTTGGGGCATGGCTTCTGGCCTCTCTACCTCGCCCCGCCCCCGCCTCAATCATAGCCTTTAATGTGTGCCTTTGACGAGCGCTGACAAAGGCCTTTCAAGCAGCTGCGCGCACACTGAGGACATTAAATGCCCGTTTTTGCACATGTCCAAAACAGAGAAATGGCCTCGTTCTCTTAGCCAACTTTCAGTAAATGTTCCAGACAAAGGTAAAGTGCGTATGAGCCAAGTAAAATGTGGAAATTATCTATAAATTTCAGCCAAAATCATTAAGCTGCAAAAGAACTTTGGGAGTATGCAAAATATACTTAAATATTAACATGAATAATAAGTTGAGGGATTGAGAAAACTAAACTAAGAGAGATAATTGAGGAAGTTAGAAAATTATGGTTAATTATCAACTACTACCAAATTGAATATTGAAATACTTGTAGGCTTGAGTAAAGTATAAAGTATTTGATTTGATCGCAAATGATAATCTATTTACATCTATGTTTTTTTTTGAATCAGTAGTTTTTTTCATATCATAAACAACAGTGCAAAAAAAAAAATTAAAAAAAAAAAAATTATACGTTTTTCAACACTACCACTATGCAACACTTTTGTATAAGTGAAAAGTTGAGAAAATATTGCGATTCATTAAAAAGAAGCTTTAAGAAAATTTCTTTGAAGGTGCCAAAAATCGGAGATAAAATCCAGGAGGTGGCAAATAAATATTTTGAAAGTTTCGGCTCTCTCACAAACAGTTTGGCTAAGCGTCGCAAAACTACTTGCCTCAGAAGAAGACTTAGACGTCACCATCCTCAAGACCTGCTGGACCTAAGCCTGCACCAAAATTAAAATAAAACACATTTCCCTTAGCTTAAAACCTTGATTATACTCTATTTTATATTGCATAGTATAAAAAAAATCCAATTGGGTTGTTCGCCAAAATTAAAACAAAAAAAATATATATATTTTTATTACATAGTTAGTTAATTAGGAAAATATAAAATAGAAAAATAGTTAAAGTGCAGTTAAACTTTTTTTGGAATGCGAGCAGCGCTTTCCCATAGAGCTAGCCAAAAATTCATTAGAGACATGTTATTCAGCGCTTGGGCGTAAATTAGTTTAAAATTGTGCAATTACTAAATGTATTTCAGGGATTGATAACATTTACAAATGCAGCTGCACAGAATGGTTAAATCAGATCATTAAAATGCAACAAGATTTTTGTGCTGCATTTCATATGTGAATTGTGCAGCAAATGCTCTAATGTTTCCATCTGGTTTTGTAGCCAACCCTCAAAGCACTCTAATGCCAACAAACAATGTGCGCGCACACACACACATACAGATTTTCGCACACATATGTGCAGTGTGAAGCAGTGGCATTGTGTTAACAAATACACTTAGGCAAACACATAATTTCGAGTATTTAACTAAAATAAACAGGGTGTAAAACATTTTATTGCATGTGATGGTCCCCTTCCGCTCTATGTAGTTGCGCCGCACCCACCATGATGGACTGTTATGTAAGTCTGTGTATGTGTGTGTGTGTTTTTTTTGTTCAGCTAACGCTTTGCATTTTAACAGTTGCACTCGCACAGACAATCGGACACACACACACACAGACGCAGGGAATATTTGCATTTCAGTCACTTGCACTTTTGACTGCGACTGCGACTGCGACTGCGACTGCTGCTGCGACTGCAACTGCTGCTGCTGCTGCAGCTGTTGGCGCCCCTTTGGACAACTCTGATCCTTTTGCGCTATTCTGTCTTTCTCGCTTGCTTTTTGCCTGGCACTTTAGCACATTTCCATTTGCAATTGTTATATCCCTCTTTGTGCTTAAACATTTGTCTGTATGCGTCTGTGTGTGTGTGCGTGTGTGGGTTGCTGCGTGCCTCAAGCGTTTTGCTTTCTTGCATTTTATATTAAACAATATGCCGCTTAAAGAGCTGCACGCGTAAATATTCATACAAAAATAGAAGAAGCAGCAGAACTTGGCATGCAGCTAATTAAAAGAGCTGTAAATTACGCGCGATGTGAGCCAGCTAAATGCAAATGCGAAAGCCTTAAATAGCCCTTAAGGGGTAGCGGGGTAAGGGAGAGGGGGACTTGTGCGTGGCATGGAACGGTCACCTTAATTAAAATGCACAATTTTGCACTTTTGGCCAGAGAGCAAGCGGCGTTTCTGCTGCATTTGCATTAAAAGCGCTCGCGCCAACAACAACAACAACAACAATGTCACCCAAAAATATATAGTATATATATATAAAAAAAAACTACACTTGGCTACTTCGCTTTGGCACTGTCATGCAATTTATTTGCCAACTACTTTACACTTTTTGCATTTGCCCGCCTTCGCTCGTCGAGTCGTTCTTCTCGTATTGGACTTTATTTTTTATGAATTCAAGCCCTTTGCATTGCCCCTCCCTCTCTCTATCTCCCTCTCCATCCGCAGCTAGCTGCTGTAATTTTGTTGCGGTCTGCGTTCATTTCGCGTATGAGCGAGCGTTCCTGCTATCTGCCCTTTCCCCTTTCCCTTCTATCCCTCCCTTGCCCCTTTCACAATTAAAAAGCTCAACACAAAATTTACATTGTCGCTTGATGCTCTGGTGGCCAAAAACTGTGCACAGACACCCCAACGACGGCTGCCCAGCTTGTCCACAAGAGACGGACACAGTCGTCATCGTCGTCATCATCATCATCATCGGCTTTAAGCCGGCCAGAGAGTTGGATGGCGGCTGCAGTTCCCGTTGCTGCTTCCGTTTAGTCAAAATTAAAAACGGGTATATATGCTAAAATCTAAATGAAAACAGTGTCAAACACTATAAAGTGCGTAAATGAAAGGTAAGTTAGATATATATATTTAAAAGTATGTGAGAAAAGAGTTTTAGGCAGGGTTCCAGTTAGCAGATTGAATGAGTTTATATGAAAACTTTCAATGGAGAACAACAATTTGTCTCACATTTTAAACACATTTCTTTTACTTCCCTTTTTGGTTTAAATAGTTGAAAGCTCAAAACTTTTCTCCGTAATACTATCCAGTTACTTTAAAACGACTGTCCTGGAAAGAAACTACATTGTGGATTTCAAAAATTTTTGAAAAATCTCGCAGATAAAATTCGGATTCAGTTTACGTAAACGGTATCTTATTGTTACCAAAAAATCAATTAAAATTTCGAGAAAAATCATGCTATTCTTCCTTATTGCGAAATATAAAAACAAACTTTATATATACATATATATATACGAGTAAATACATATATATGTATATACTATATCTGCAATAAATTTCGTAGTAAATTAGAAATCTCTCTTTATTTAAGCATTGTCTTCTTTTAACAGGGTATCATATAGTCGGCAGTTACTAAATTTGTATTAGTGGTCGGTTTTTTGGTTAGGCCCGAATATGACGTTAGTGCACCATAAAATTGTAACACCACTTTATGCGTTTTATGCTTTATGACCACAAATGAGTGTGCACAATGCTGTAGTCAGACAGCCAGGGGAGTCTGTGTATCCCTCTCTCTCTCTCTCTCTGTCTCTCTCACACTCTTTGTCTCTTTCTGTTGGCGGTGCAACTTTTATGCACGCACACATACATAGAATTTGATTATGGCACGCTTGCCAGTTGGTGCTCAACAGTACTTTTTATACGCTCTCCGAGTATTTTTATATGTGTTAGAAATCTCTGATTTATATATATTCTTGATCAGTATTAGCAGACCTATAAAAATCTTCTGTTTATAAGCAATCTGTTCTATGAAACTCTGCATATGTAGCTATGCTTCTCTATAGTCAAATCATTTCATATCTGGAAATCGCTCTTCGGATGACTTTAGCTTTTTCTCTAAAGCACTGTTTAGTTTCTTTTATATTTTTTGTAGTGTATTCAGAGTTCGATCTATGTCATATATATGCTCTTATTTTCTCTTCATTTTTTCATGTTGTATAAATGCTGAACTTTTTAATTTTAATTGTTAAAAGCTTTTTTGCTAAAAATGGCCACGACACGCTGACTGCATTTCGTCCCCTTTCTTTTATCCTCGCTCCCTCTGCGGACACCTAGCAACATTAATGCATTAAAACGCGCACACAATCACAGCTGTCCCAACAGCTCAAATCCCCAGCACCCATTGCTCAGTGCTCAGACTCTCTCAGACTCCATTTCGAGCTGGCTGGCTGGCTCGCATTTCACATTTTCATATGACGGTCAGTAGTGCGCCATGTGCAACAGTTTTGCTGCCTGATAAATTAAACAACACACGCACACACACACACACACACACACATACTGCACGCACGACAGTCGATGCGACCCCAGGCCAATCTGAGAGCGGTTAAAGTACAGGGCTTCTTTGCAGGCCATAAACTACGCACGTGGACATACATATATACACATACATACGTATGAATATATATATGGGCCACGCCCACCTGGCCAGCTGCCAGCATCTGATTCGAGTGACCGGCCTATGCAATATTAAGCATACGCCACGCTGCCTGCCATTCATAGATAAATTGCCCGCGCGTTTAATATGAAAAGTTATGGCGCCCGCAATTATACAGGGCGCGAAACTTTAACGCTGTGATGAAATTAAAAGCCGCACAGATGGAAACAAAAGTGTCCTCAAACGCAAAGTGAAAGGCTAAAAGGTAACGAAAAAGAAAAGGTAAAGCCTTGGGGTAGACATGTTTTTCACTGAGTTCCAACAGGATACCAAAGTATTCAATTAACGAAGGATTCGCATATCGAAGCAAGTTAAATGAATCATTAAAGTGTCTATATTCAGTTTATTGATAAATATATAGAATAAATTTTAGGAATTAACAGTTAACATAATTAAGTTCTTAATTAGAAAAAAATTTAATATGATCCTTATATTGCTGCAAGAATACTTCAAATATTCATATATTTTACGAATTTATAGTTAACATAATGTTGGAAAATTAAGCTCAATGCCAACAAAACCAAAGCTTTATTTTTTACCAAAAAACGAAAGTCATGTTTTCTACCTACTTTAGATCTTGAACTAAACGGAATTAAAATCTCATGGGAGGAATCTGTTAAGTATTTAGGAATTAGTTTAGACAAAAAACTGTTATTTAGTGGCCATATAAGCAACACCATAGACAAAATTAACAAAACTATTTGTATTCTTTACCCTTTCATAAACCGTTATTCTAAACTCTCAACTAAAAATAAGTTAACAATTTACAAATCTATTATACTTCCAATGATAATGTACGGAGCTGAAATTTGGAACACATCGGCATTAACACATTTGAGAAAACTTCAAGTTGCCCAAAATAAAACATTAAAAATGATCCTCAATCTACCGCGATATCACAGAACCATATCGCTGCATAAAATAGCGAATATTAAAACGATTGATGAGCTCATCACTCACTCAAAAGTCAAGTTCATAATTACAAAATCATATTTAGCTCAAGATACGGGTTAATAGGGCCCTTGTCTTACTATGTCTATATAGTAATGCCAAAAGTGCCTTCCCTTCTAGCTTTAAGTTATTATTTAAGTCGCAACTAAAGGTTTTACATCCTTTTTTCCTTTACCATCTAAATATATCAAACAATGTTCAAAGTAAATTCTATGTAAATATGATATCTCAGCTGCACAGACATAAAATAAGTCTAAACTCTGTATAAAGAAAAATAAGCTAGCTTTAAGCTAAATGTAATAATTTGGAAATAAAGCATATATTGAATTGAATTGAAGTTAACATAATTAAATTCTTAATATGAAAGGAGCTTAAGATAATGCTTTTATTGTTACGAGAATTATAGAAAATTCTGCATTATTAAATGTAGAATTCTATTTAATTTTTATTAAATTTAATCTTTTAACATAATTCTAAAATGAAAAATTTTACACAAAGAATTTGTCAGACAAGTTGTTTGTCTGTTATAATATATATTTATTTCTATATAAATAATTTTTTTAAACATATTTTATAGGTATTAAATATTTACACACATTCTGATCTCAGTCAAATTTCTTGCTTATTGTTACATTTTTAACATTTGCCCTGAATATATTCATTTACACAAATAGTTCTTTTGTTAAATTCTAAAAAGCTAATGCTCAAGATATTTACATTTAAACTGATTTCAATGGAGCTTAAGTTCGGCTTTTGTTATGCTTCAAATATTAATAAATATTTAAATCCATACTAAAGCCGACTTAATTTTTTGTAACTGTAAACGATTTTGCGTTGAATTTTCACAAGCCATTCCAATGCCATTCTGAATATTTGTTGTTGTCTCTGTGTGTGTGTTTGTGTGTGTGTGTGCCATGCCATGATAATTTCGAGATAAACCAACTACATATTTTCACATATGTATGTGCATAAGTATGTCTGCGAATAATACAATCTCATAAGCAGACACACACACGCACACAATCGCACAGCAGGCGCACGCTTACAAATTTTGTAATCCTTTAACGATGCGAGCGACTTCCGGCTTTTGCTTCTGCCTCTTGCGCACGACTCCACAGGCAGCCAGCTCCGTGCTCCCTCTCAATCCCGCCGCCCGTCCCTCTGCCAGCCCGATGGTGTCATTGTCTTGCGTTCTTGTGCCTCATCATCGCATAATTAATCTTCAAAAAAATCATCAGTCGTCGCTGGCATTAATCTTTGTTAAAACGTTTCACGCAACTTTTGGTCCATTGTTACACATACGCCGTGTGCGCCGCATACAAATTGAGGCTTGCGAATTGTTGTTGTTGGCGCTCATATCATAATTGAGCGCCAGCAAAGCTGTTGTTGCCCTAGTGTTTGGCCTGGCAAAATATGAGTGTTTGCTTTCAAGCCCACTTTGTTTTTATTTACCAATTTCCTTGGCCAAACGACTTAAAGTCATATGTGAGCATAATTTTAACACTTTATAGACTACGCTCAAGTAGGGGACGAGGGCCAAGAGCGCTGCGAGCTGCTGGGAGCATGCAATGGAGTCAACAGAGTTCACTTTACTTGCAATGATAAATGATGGTCTTACATAATGCAACTGCTGACAGGCACAAGGCTGTCAGCTGCGGAGGGTTGTGTGAGTGTGCCTTTGTATATATGTATGTGTGTTTGGCTGTCTGTGTGTTGGTGTGGTTATAATAGAAAATAATGAATGATATGTTTTTGACACGTTGCCGCTGTCATTGCGCCCCATTCAATTTTAGATCTTTGCGTCATTTTGTCGCGACGCTTTAAGTTTCTGTGTCGCCGTCGTCGTCCTCTCGCGTCGCGGGATATATAGAGAAAGGCATCTTTGGCATTGACACTGCTGACTACTGAAAACAACAACAACACTAACAACAACAACAACAACACGTAGCAGCAACCAGAAAAGCTTGTGCTCTTCATCATGCTCAATTTGCGCGAATTGTGTTGTCTTGTCTTGTTTCATCTCTCTTGCCAGGCCTCTCTCTCCGGCTCCGCCTCTTGGCTGCTGTCTGTCCCTTGTTCAGTTGTCTGTAGTCTGTTGTCAGTTGTCTGCTGTTCGTTGCCTTGTTTTCATCTCTTTTTTTCGTTTTTGGGAAGGGGCGGCATTCTTCGGCATTTGCCTCGCGTTGCCATTGATTTAAATATTTTTGACACTTGGAGTTGGATAATTGCAGACATTAATCATGGCCAAACAGCTGCCATGGCGAGCATGTGTGTTCGACTTCCGCCATCTCTTTCTATTGTATGCTCTGTCTCTGTCCTCAACTTGTCCTCTTGATTGCTCACTCTTCGGCTTGTCTTTTTTCATTCAACCCGTTTCAGGCATCTCGTTTACGTCATGTCGCGGACATTTTTATAATATTTTGTAGCATACTTTTGAGCGCGTTTTCTTTTGCCTTACAAATTCCATCCCGTCCAGCAAAAATAGTTTTTAAAATATTTTATTTATAAGAATTGGCTGCTCTCCTCTTAGATACAGAGATATGCTAATCAGCTTTACTCTTGACTTTTAGCAGATGACATTCAAAGGTGGAAATCAATGTTAGACAACTTTTCTTCTCCAATTTTTGCACGAGCAAGTTTAAGTTACCTATATATCCTAATATGATAATATCAGAGTTTCAATATCACACTAAGAGATTTACTAACACTGTGAAAACAAGTTGTGTTCATCTGTAAATAGAGTAACTGCTAGTCTACTACTACTAAAATATACTGTGCATTTTTTGTAGCAACTTTTGTGCGCTACTGAATTCCTTGTTTAATTTTACAAATAGATGTCTCTGCTAGCATGCCACACCCACCATAATGATTAGTCCGTTGTTAATAGTGGCTTGGACCACGCCCAGGCAGCAATTAGGCGCAAGCAGCTTTTTTTTTCACTGGGCCCATCCATCGAAATTCCAGCAATCTGTTTGGCGCTTCAGTTGCCGCCTCCTCAATTTATCACCAAATCAATCAAAAGACTTAAGCGTGGCTGCTGCTGCTGCTGCTGGTTACTCCTGCTGCCAAGTTCCCTTTGCATGTGTGAAAAATGTTTTCAAATTGAGGCCAAGAGGTCGCCGCGCTGCCTTTGACCGTTTGCCGTGAAAATTTATTTGATTGCAGGCAATAAGCAACTGCTAATATGACACAAGCTGATGCCCTGTCTCCTGTTTGCCCTGTCGCCTGTCTGTTTGCACAGACGACGCTGCGCGCCACACTTCAGTGACTAATGCCAACTGAGTGTGCCTGTGTGTTGGTGTGGGCGTATCTAGGGGCTTGCTCAGCACATATACCGCTGCTGGTTTGATTTTATGAACTGTCTGCGAAGTTCTTCTATGGCTGATGCACAGCTATTGGGATAGGGACACGCAATCTCAGCATTGCTGCTGCTGCTGTTCGGCGCTCTCAGCTATATTTGCTGGCCAAATTGCTTGTGATGAAGACAGCCAAGCGTCAATCAGTCAGTCACTGGCTACGGCTCTGTAGCTGGCTTGAATGCTGTCTATGTCTCGTATGTCCTGCTCTGCCCAACTGTCCTGCTGCCTGTCAGTTAACATGCCTTTTGCGTTTGCCATCTCTCTCTCAGTCTCTCTCTCTGTCGGTGGCATAGCCGTATCGGCTCGTCGAGAGATAATCACTTTGGGAAATTGCTCATGAATGATTTGTTGGCATAAATCAATTTGATTGATGAGCGTCAATATACTTATATGCCGCTTTGATGTGGGCAATTCCAGAAATCGCAAACACACACATACACACACACAGACAGACAGACAAACAGACAGGCAGACATTCATACGGGCGGTCGTATGTATGTGTGTGTGTGTGTGCATTGGGCTTTTGTGTAGGCCAACTAATTGATCAATTAAGCATCAATTGCTTGGCTGGCCGAGCTGCGGGTCTGCTTTTTGCCTAGGCCCTCATCTGCAGCAGCGCACTTAATGGGGGCGGGTGGGCGTGTTGCAAGTGGAAACAGTTGCAGCATCAGCAGCAGCAACAGCAACAGCAGCAGTTGGGTCTATAAAACAAGAAGCTGGCGCTAACTTTCTGCTATTTCAACTTGAGTTGTTATGACACTTTTAATAACTTTATTATTGCATTTACATAGTAGCAGGGCATGCAAGACACGCCCATGAGCACGCCCACGCCCATGCCTGCTGCTGTTGCTGCTCCAAACAACAAGCAAGTTGCCTGCTTAAGTGTTCTGCTCTGTGAGTGTTGTGTGTGTGTGAGTGTGGCTTGTCCTTGCATATGCTAGGAGTTGAGCTCTAGGTGTGCGTGTGTGTGTGTGCTTGCTTTTATGTGTGTGCGTATTTCTTGGCTGTCTATGCAATTAAAAGTTTAATATAATTAAATGGTTTTATGACTTTGACTGCACACAGCAAAGCCTCAGCAGCAACTCCTTAAGCAGCTTTTCAGCTGCCGCCACGCCCCGCGACACTTTTGTTTGCTTGTTTTTTTTTTGTGGCTCGCCTGCGAGAGCTGTAAACTCGCAGCCCGGTAAACACGTGCACTTTAAACCGACTGCTGTCTCGCAAATGGAACTTTGCTTTTGGCTTGGCTTTCGGCACCTATCAAAGTGATTAAGCCATCAAAGTTTGCGCTCGACACGCAGCATTAACGCTTCGACTTAACTTCAGGGGGCAAGTCCCAAGTCCCAGTTCGAAGAGCGTCTCCGAATGTGAGTGAAGTCATCAGTTGGTGACCCACCCTCCTCCACAAAGATGCTGATAATTACTTGGCCAGTGCGCCATCAGCAGAAATTGGCTGCCACTAGTTAAAGCCAGGACAAACGACATAGAACACACAGGACCAAAATCCATGCAAGAGCAAAAAGATTTTGGCCAAAATGTCGGCGCCACAAATCTCGTGTGACAGCTTTGACCAACGGCGGGATCAGAACATGGGCGTTGCTTATAAATGATGTCAGCGGACACGCCCATTGACAAACACGGGATTGGCCTAATTTATTTATGGCCAAAACATGCGCACATATAAATATAGGCTGGCAATTGTTGTAACTTACATTTCGACTGCTGGAACTTGAGCAAATGTTGATCTGTGTTAGAGTAAGCATTTAAATGTATTATTAGCTATACTAGACATGACTTTAGATTACTTGTCTACAAAAAGAGTTTACACTGTGAGAAAAGAGTATTTCCTCTTTTAATCAGGGTAAAATTAAGATTTATTGAAAAAGACTGAGATTAATCGAAGAATTTACAAATGTCTATTGCGAGTTTATGTAGTTTGGCTTACTTCAAAGAAAACATATTTCTGTTGTTTGCATTGACAAATATGTATTATTATAATTATATTATTATATTTTATATTATAATATAATAAATATTTTATATATATTTAAATGATTATGTTTAAATATTTTATACATGAAACTTTAAGCTAAGTTCTTAGAACATCATATCCCAATTTATAATAGGTCTCTTCCAGAATTTAACACCTAGTATTAATTATCTTCTAGTCAAGCATAGTGATGGCACGATTAATTATTAAATATTACATACATTATATATTAATTAAATTATACACAACAGTCGATTATTGTGTTTCAACTCACTATTTAATTGTATCGTAAAATGAAGTGCGATTAATTTCCTTAATCGATTATTTACTTCGATTAATGGCTTCGATCTTTACATCTAACAGCAATTTTTAGGTTCTTGGTATCGACATACAGCAAAATGTGATAATATTATTTCAAAACAAACGAAAAAGAAGTGCAATGCCGATCGGGTAAAGAGCCAGTGAAGTATGCAAAAATACCATGAATATGCTTCAGCATTTGAAATTGGAACATACAAACGGGTCACTTTAGGTAATTATTTCAGATTTAATTGACAATGAGTATATTGTAATTTTACTATTTTTAAACCCCAACCATCTGCATTGAACACTCTGAAGGTGAAGCGGAAAACATGGAAGTGATCAGCAGAAGGCAACATTTAAATCCAGCTATTGCACAGCCCAACTAACAAGTTTAATTGTTGGCGACTCCAAGCTTAGCCAGATGACGTCTTTTGTAGAAATGATTGTAATGGATAATTTGCGATTTTCATACGTAGAATCAATTATTGGTTAATCGATTATTTTCCTTACACTTCGATTAAACGCTATTAATAATCGCGCAACTTAAATTGATCATATGATTCAATAATCGATTAATGCATTTGTTTTGCCATCGCTAGTCACTACCAACTTATGTATCATTAATTATATTATTTGGGACTACCACATTTTCACCTTAATAAGTTTGCCTGAATAATACACATATTCTATATGTTATTTAAAATTATAATTTCTTTTAATTTGTATATACACTTTATTTAACCTCTAGCAAGTTCTCAATTCAATTTAATTATGCTTAAATAATGCACAAACCAAATAAAGTTTAATAAATATTGAAAAATGTAAATGGATTTATAATCTGGATCTGTATGTTTTAACTTTTTACTGTTCAAGTTAAGCTGCAAGATAAATTGAACATAATATTTAAGCCATATTAACATATCCAAAGACTCACATTAGTCCACATTTTAGGGTTTAAAATTAATATAAGTATATAATTTATTTTGAATTAATTAATATGCTTAAAAAATGCTTGGCGATTAGTATATCTTTCAGTTTGTGAGTGAGGACTACTATATTTGTATAAACATTTCTATTTAGCCAAAGTCATTAAGAACATTTTGAATGGTTTACATGAAATTTGTTATGGAAGCGAGAGAAACATATATAATACAAAATAATTGCCATCAACTGGGCAGGTTTAGGCCGTAAAACTTTCCGAGCATTTCCTTGTGCAGTTTTTTTTTTGGATTTTTTGATGGGCTCCCGCCGACCGCGTTGCTTGATGGCAAATTAGTAGCTCGTGGGCATTTTAATTGTGTTTGTAATGCGACGACTTTGACGCTGGTCGAAAGCCCCATCCGACTCCGAACCCATTTTCGTACCAGTGGCCAAATGTGGCCAAGTTGTGTGCGTTAAAAAATGAAATGAAAATGAATTCATTTGTACCCTTTTCAAAGCCGCATAAGGAAACAAAAAAAAAAAATGGTAACGAGCGACGCTTTGTAAGTCGCGTGGGCTGGGCATTTACTGGGGCCCCCAAAATGACTTAACTCATTTAATGCGCCTCTAATGGGATACAATTTAAATTTAATTGATTTGACCGGCAAAGCTTTTATGGCAGCAAAAAATTTCTTCAAATTAAAAAATGCCTATGCACAAAAGAGGAAGAAAGTCAAATGAGAGAATGCTCGGCTAGCAGGTACCCTGTGAACTAGATTGCAATTGAAGGAGAGAGTTTTTGCTGAAGTCAAAATTAGGAGACAAAAAGTGAAATATAATGAGAGAGATACATAGAGATATACTGATGGAAAAAGCGGAAAAAGGATGAGCACAATTTTTTAAGGAAACAGTTATGAATCAAAAGGCATTGAGAATCGCATCATATAAGAAAAATTGTTTTTATATTACTCCTCAAAGGGAAATACGTGGATTCATAGCTACTTACACACATATATATATATATATATATATATATATATATATATATATATATATATATATATATATGTATATGTATATAAAAAATTACATAGAAAATATAAATATAATTACATACATATTTACATTTCTACATACTTACTTACATGTATTCATACCTATATTCATGCTTGGATTTGCCTTTCCTCTTCGAAAAAAGTGAAAAAATATGATATCTGTGGATCTTTAAGTAAAACAAATATGACACTCGATAGAATATTAAAAGAATTAATTAATTAATTTACTTTTAGCTTATAGATTACTTCACAAAAGTTTGCATCAAAATTAAAATTATGTAGCATAGTTTTCAGGGCAAAAACTCTTGCCTGTTGCATATCTTATCAGTGCTATAATATACCCGCTTTTAAGCACTTTCTGAGCTTACGGGGCATACAAAAAATGAGAAACGCTTTAAAAGGGCCGCCAGATTAATTTATGTCTTGTGCTTGGGCTATTGATTAAATATGCAATGCTCGAGCCGCTCGACAGAGGGTGCTGACAAAGCTGCCTCGGCTGCTGCCGCTGCTGCTGCTGCTGCCTCAAAAAGCAAACGCCTGACAACACTATGTTTTTCAGTGGCGCTCGCTGATTTATTGGTTTAATGCACCCGACGCAGTTGGCTGTTAGCTGGCAAACAGGAGGTGTCAGGCAGCATGCAGCAGGCACCTTGCCACCCGCATAAACATGGCGCAACAAACCGCAGTTGGACGCGGTGGCTGACACTGCTCTCCCGCTGCTATCCCCTCTGCCGCTGTTGGCCATATCAACGACACGCCAACTGGCAACAATGGGGCGCCGGGCGGGGTAAACCTTTGCTGCCCGCAACCATTTCTTAGCTTGGCAGCTAATTTATGTGCGCATGCCGCAAAGAAAACGCCAGGCGGCAGGCGGCAGGACCAGCAGCCACTCGCTGCTTTCATAGTGAGAATTATGCTTGCAAAGTGGGCGGCTGACTAGGGTTAGGGGTGTGGCAAGGCAAGGCGAGGCGAGGCGAGACGAGGCGCAAATGTCAGCGCGCATAAAAATTCGCATTTTAATATTTGCCAGTAAGCTGCGCAGCGTTGGCAGCTGATTTGCCAAGGCAGCCAGCCGCCTTCTCCTGGCCTGCAGCTCACCCCTTTTCTGTCCCCTGATTCCACCCCGCCGGCAGCAGGTCTCTTCCATTTTGGTCGCCCGATTGTTTGCCTGCCATTTTATCTGTGCCCAACAGCTGGCGTTTGTTTGCGGTGCCGACGACATCGCGTGTTGACTTTTGCGTCTGAGCCACCTTTCAACTGCAACTAATTTATTTTATTTGCAAGCAGGCGACGCAGACGCGAACATCCCCTGCCTCCATTGCCGGCATCACCTCAGCCTGTCTCTAAATATGATTCAAAACAAGCATTATAAAATGTATTGCACAGAGGACGCTCTGCCTGCTGCACTTGATATAAAGTGCTATGATATCAAGAGCTGCACCGTTCTTGCCCAGTCCTGGCTGGCTGCGATTCCGCATCATCTTCATGGACAGGCTGTAAATGAGTTTTGTTATCTGCAAGCAAATTGCGTTACTTCTAATGCCCACTGGGCCCTTGCCCGGCACACAACTTGTCTGCGGGACATACTCTCGCACACACACACACACACACACATACTATTGCAAAATGTCGTGTTTTATGATATTAGGGTGAGCTTTGCTCCACTTGCAGCAGCATCCTGCAGTCAACAGCTAGGGGTAGCTTACCTGCAGCAACATCCAATGCAGCTGCTGCATTTTCAGAGACATAATCGCATTGCCTTTGCTCAACTATTTGTTTAAGCTAGCTTTGTTGACCATGATCCGCTTAATAAGCGGATTATCATATGCAAATTGATAAGTGGATAAGTAGTTAAGGCTTAGTAAAATATTGGATTATTTTTATGATTAACTATTTCATTGAATGTTGGATATCTACATTTTTTTACTATGTTCATACTTTTTTTTTGTTGAGAACGCTTTTTGTATCAAGTTATTCAAGCGCTTCAGCTTTATTGTATACCTAGTGGCTCAATCGGCTTTGGCAGATAACTGATAACTGATAAATAAACTTTTTAAATGGCTTTTAACGAGAAATTCAACTTTTCTTCAATTAAGTTAGATGCTAGGATGGTTCAGCATTTAATAATCCAGCATACTGGCAAGAGATTATAAATCGATGACGCAGCTATGGACCATTTTGTTGCTTTGTCAGCTAGTTCGGAAAAATAAGAGAGAAAATATGGAGAGACTTTTTGATAGTCATAGCTTAAAGTAAGAATTTTACACAATATTCGTTCACAGTCCAAAAACCGTTTATGTCTTTAAATTATTATTAATTGATTGATATTGATTTGCCAAGCCATAAAAGGAAGCTCAACAATAAACTGCCTGCGAAACGCTCTAAAACTTAAAAAAAATAATGATTTGGTCAGCGCTTAGTGGGCGTCTTTCCAAATAATTTAATACTTTATAAGACGAGCGAAAATAGGAGTATATCTTGCAACTTTCCAGTCTCTAGCCTTAATGTATTGCATTGCACAATGCCAATATATCCTCGATATATCCTGAGATTCACAATACCCGACTACGTCTATTAGGAATAATGATCTAAAACCTTTAAGTTGAAAGACTCTTTATTTGTTCAAAGAGACAGAGAGAGAAACATAAAGAGAGAGAGAGAGAGAGTGAGATATCCAACATGTTATTTGGCATAATTAAAAATATAAATTATTTATGCATATATGTAAACTGTGAAATGGTCATAAATTGAATGCTTTTAGCACTTCGCGCAATTCGCTGACCAGTGGCTGTCAAACTGTTGCGCTTGTGGTTCATTGCGACTGTTGATTTTATTAAAATATTTGCTCGTGTTTATTGGGCAGCAACAACAAAGCACTTAATTACAACTGCATTATAACGTTACAATGGTTATTATTGCATTAACCAAACTCAAACCGAGCGCCAACTCAGCCGCATTTATAAAATACGCATTAAAATATGGCTTCGCTGGCTTGGCTATTAATGTTGGCTACGAACACATATAAAAAAAAAGGAAAAAAAGCCAGCTGCCTTATAAAGTGGGGGTTGGGGGTAAATTTCAAATATAAATTAAAATTTTATGGGCATATGCGATAAATTTTATGCTTTGCCCAGAAGAAATGCGAAGCGAGACATGGCACAAAACTCTTTTAACGAGGGCCGCAATTAATGCGCGCTTTATAGAGAAAGATGATCGCATTTATTACTTTTATTCACATTTAATTACCAGACTACGTGCACTGCGAATGCCGCTCTTTAAATATTATAATGCAGTGAATGCAAAACCGCAAAACACAACATTTTTGGCATTTTGGTTAGCATTACAAACCAATGCCTGGGGCTTAGTTCCGGCTTACTAACCTGACTTTCGCATGCATAAACAGAGAATGATTGTTATAAAACACATTTAAATTTTTATACCCTGAACCCATTGAAAATGGGAAATCAGGGTATAATGGTTTTGCAAAAAGTATGTAACAGGCAGAAGGAGGCGTGGCAGACCCCACAAAGTATATATATTCTTGATCAGGGTGACGAGCTGAGTCGATTTAGCCCTGTCCGTCTGTCTGTCCGTCCGTCCGTCCGTCTGTCCGTCTGTCCGTCTGTCCGTCTGTCCGTCTGTCCGTCTGTCCGTCTGTCCGTATGTATGAACGCGTCGATCTCAGAACCTATAAGAGCTAGAGACTTCAAATTTTGCATGATGGTCTGTGTATACAGCGAAAATATCGAGTTTGTTTTAGATATTCGATAAATTTTTCCGTTTCAATGTTATCGATTTAAAACGTTATCAAGATTCAGTTTTTTCACCATATCTTTTACATATTTTTAGCTACAGCTACCAAATTTTGTTTTTAGTTTTCTGTAATTAAAATACATTTTCTATTTTTTCATATTTTGGATACCGGCTCCACATTTCAAAAAAAAAATTTATTAAAAAAAAAAATTATCAAAGCAACAATTTAATTTTTTCAAATTTTTTTAGGCAAAACCGTATTTTCAATAAATTAATAGCATTCAATGCAGAAAGTTGCATTCAAATCCGTTAAGTAATACAGAAGTTATTAAAGGAAACATTGTAAAAGCACGCAGCAGCAGCCTGTACGTGTGCACACACACATTCAAATCAACTACGCAGAAATCGGCGAGCGTGCTTCTGTGTGCATGGCATGTATATGTGTGCATGTGTATACAAATGTGTGCATGTGTATATGTGTGCCTGTTTGTATGTGTGCATGTGTATATGCGCGCAGAGGTAATATGTATAGATAAAAGATGTAAGCTAGGTTGTTTTAATCAGCTCGGACTTGGTTCAGGGGATCTCGTAGTCGGGCTGAGACCCGACTAGAGCTTTCTTACTTGTTTTGATAGTAAAACACAAGAAAAATTATAGCAAAATATCTTTTTTATATACTCATTCATGTTGTGAAAAGAGTATATTAGCTTTGAGTAGCGTTTGCCTTGCTGTCCGTCCGGCTGAGCATCTTTCTGTCCGACCGTCTGTACCGGTACGTGGCAGTCCGTTTGGAAATATATCTGATATATATTTCCAGCTAGAGTCCCAAATTTAGGTAACTGAGTTACTGTTGACCTTCGATAAAGGTCGATTCATTTTTACACGACTGCTGTGGGTGTGGCAGATTGAGAATTCCTAGATAATTCATATGTTTGACCGAACGCCAATGCCAAAATTGGTTTGCAAAATTTAGTTCCGGCAATTTCAATCTGGAGGATGCACCCTGTCCTGGAAGGCCTCTTGAAGCCGACGTGTACAAAATAAAGTCGTTGGTCGATGCAAATCGTTGAATAACAACTCGAGAGATTGTAGAAAGATTAAATCTGTCAAATGCGACCGTTCACAAGCACATGAAACGTCTAGGATTAATTTCCAAGCTTGACAAATGGGTTCCTCATGTTCTTACAGAACGAAATTTGCTTATAAAATAAAAAACGTGTTTGAATTGCACTAAAAAACACTATATTACTTAGTGGTCGACCCAATATATTGTTTGTGTCAAATAAAAAATATATATAAAATTAACCAAAAACATAAAATTTAGTTAGCTTTGACTTTTTAAATGTCAATTGCCATTTAAAGGATTTTTGGTGAAATTTTCTACATATGCAAATCTGTTATCTCTTAACTTTAATGTATTTCACTTTACTTTCTAAGCAGAATATAGTTGCATAGTATTGTAGTCTCGAAATAGCCTTAACTGTACTTTATTCTTGTCTTATCCTACTACAGTATGTACTCTTTACTAATATATATAGCTCACAGATAAAAAAAAGAATTTGTTAAGAAAATGTGAACTCATTTAACATTTAATTCATTTAGCATTGAATTGAATGCCAATTGATTGTGGGCATCCCATCTAGTTCAAAAATGTTTGGCCGACATAAAGCCTTTTAAGGGACAAAAATGTTTAATTTTGGAATCAACACTCCAACGATGTGATTCAACTTTAATCTTAAAATGTGATATGATTTTTTTTAAAACATGGTAATTAATAAGAACTGGATTATTCCTTTTGCATTTAGATAAGAGAAATCCTTACGAGACAAAAAATATATATCTTTTTACCCGAGGCATAGTCATTGATAGCTATTTAGAAGAAAGCTATTTAGCTAGAAAGCAGGAATCCGTAGGGATTTTAAAGATCAGACTCGATTATGCCGACTTACATCATTTTAAGTTAAGCCATCTTATGAAATTCATCTAATTTATAAATAAAAATAAATTAATTATTTTAATAAACATATTAAAATAACTAAAATATTTATTTTATGCTTTTCAGAGTCAATTTAATAGTCTAGCCTTCAGCCAAGCATAAGAACTTTTGCCAAACAGTGCATTAGTTGGCTTAGGCAATTCATAAAAATGTAATTTTGTGGTACGCATGACATTGGATGAGCTGCCATTGTTCGATACGTATACGCACCGTTTGCCCGGCAGGGCAGGTTGAATGCGCTTTGTTATTTAGTCGAGCCTTTAGGCCATTTGCCGTCACACACACACTCATACAAGCACACATCAGTTGATTTCTACAGCTAGTTCATTGTGCGCTCATCATTATTAATTTCCAAGCTATAAATTTCACTTTGCCACATTCCTAAAGGCCATTCTCTACCAGCCGGCCCTGCCCTGCCCCTGCCCCCGCTGTGCGCAGAGATTCACCTTTTTGCACGCTCGAATAGCTTTGGATTCATTTTTTTGTCTGCAATATGTTTTAGGATACCCTAGCAGTGGGTAGACTTACTCATAGCTAAGGGATATGTTGATGCCATATCAATGCCAATTGATAGTTGATATAGCTTTGGCTCTTACTTAATTAGCTCTTCTGCTTATGAAGACTTTTCGAATAAAGATGTGTCTGTAGGAAACCTAATATCTGCTGATTGCCTCCAGAACATATAGAAACCATAGCAACAATTTATACTCATAGAAGTTCGTTAAGTTTTCTTATCAAATTCACAGATTTTCTTCACGTTTTCTTAGGGTATTTAGACTTCGATTTCAATAATGATATTTTTTTTTGTGTTCTGACCGATTTGAGGACTCCGCCTCGTACTTTCAGGCAACATGCTGCATCTTTTGTTTATGCCACACAATGGCTCTGCCGCAGGTTTTTAGTGCCTGCCATTGTGTTTTGTCTCACTCAATATCCCCTTCTCTCACTCTCTCCCTCTCTCTCTCTCTGGCTTGCTATGGCCATAAAATGCAATGGAATTTCATATAGCGCCATTCTATATGCTGGCACTTATGTACATGTACTATATGTATCGGGGGCATTATGTTTTGTATAATGTGCTTAAATATTTTGCGCTGCGGCACGTAAAAAATGCAAGCCAAAAACTTTGCAGCCACAAGCGAGGTGAGTGCGTGTGTGTGTGTGTGTGGGTAACAATGAGGTGTATGTCAGTGCATTTGATGTTTAATCAATTGAAAATGGCACTGTGCATATATGTGTGTACACACAACACAACACACACACAACACACACAACACGCACACACACATGAAGTCAATTGTTCGGCCTCAGAGCCTGAGCCCGAGTTCCTGCTGCTTGACTTCCGCATTTGGCGACTGTTTGCAAAGGACAAACTGCAGCCTATAGTGCGGCAATCTTAAGATGCTTAGGATAAAACATAATCAGGATTCCAATGTGCGTGTGCCGCTTTGACTTTGTCGGCATCGCCTAAGCATGACTCGGCTCCTGCCACTCCCCATCCAACTCTATTCAATGCGAATCTATCGTTCGGCTTGACTTGTCTCGGCGTTGGCCTAGACGCTGCCTGCCTGACTGCCTGCTGTTGTTGCTTGTGGCATGAAAGAGAAATAAAAATTACAATATTGACGCTGCAACACATGCACGCACACGAAAGCGATAGAGTGAGAGGGGGAGAGAGGGAGAGAGAGACGGAGGCACACACAAGAGGAAGGAAGCCCGCTGAAGCGAGAAGCTCTTTGCCACAGGCTGCCGCTTGGGCGCCATTGTAAAGGACTTTGTGTGCGTGTGTGAGTGCCTGAGTAAGTGTCTGTATGTGTGTGTGTGTATTGCTATTGTATTGAAACTTCCTTTAATGGCTTCCGGTTATAATTTTTTGGCGCAACTCTCTCGCTATCGCTATCTCTCTTCAGCGCACGCAACAGCAGCAGCTTGCGATTGTGCTGCGTGTCAATAAAGATTAAGCGCATTGTTCTTTGTTGATGCCTTTCGTCATGCAAAGAAATTAATATTCGCAATCCATTACGTCTCTAATAACACTCCATGCACACACACACACACACACACACGTATTTCACCGAAAGAGCAGTTTTTAATAACCTTAATGGGCAGCTTTAAGCCTTAAAGGCGGCTGCTTTTATGCGCCCTGACCCAAGGCTAACTGGCCCGCACACACACACACACACACACACACACGCACACACACACGCACAGACTCACAATCAATCAATTTAGCGCTTTAAGCTTTTGACAAATACCCGCTGACGACACACAGGCAACAGCCTCACAATCTTTTAAAGACTCGCCAGCAACAACTCACACACACACACACATACACACACACACACTTTGATAGATAAGCATGCTCCTTTGTTGAATGATACACGATGCCCTCGACTATGGCCGTCGCCAGCTAATGATGACAAATTTTTTATGGGCGTTATGAGCAGAAACATTGCGCTGCTCCAAAGTGCATGGGCTGGTCACAACTCGTCTCTCTCTCTCTCTCTCTCTCTCTCTCTCTCTCCTATTGTTGTTCCTGTCATAGAAGCCAACTGCTGGGGAAGCCCTTGCGCCCACGGGCTCTTTATTAATTTGACAGCATCAACAGGAGGTACTGCCACTTCACTCCACTCGACTCGGCACGCTAATGATTGAAATGAACTCCATGTCATGTCTGGTCTTAGGCGAAAGCCAGCGTCCAGCTTCCAGCTTCCAGCCTCCAGCTTCTAGCGGCCAGTGTGTAACGCCTCCCTTTCAGCCAGCAGCAGCTTGATTGATGGTTATCACTCATTGCTGGGCTGGACGCACTGCAGCCTCATTCTGCTACTGCTGCTGTGGATCAGTTGACATCGCCCCCAGATTAAATGCTGTAGGTGTGTCATAACTTTTTTGTGCCACTGTCCTTGCTCATGCTGCCCGCCACAGCGTCTATCATTTATTGTATTGCTCTTTTGTTGCGCTAAAAACGGCGTGTCCACTTGTCATGCCCCCACTCCCCTACCCTACGCCTCCTCGGGGATAGGGCGTGGTAGGATGCCATGCCACCCTCCCAGTACCCAACGGCCGCTAAGTGCACAAAAGCAAAAATCAAATCCAAAAATATAACCTTTATAACGCATCGGTCATGCTTAAAAGCAAATAAGGCCAATTAATAAATGCAAATACAGCTGAAATAGAAGTAAATGCAGCCGGAGTGTGTATGAGACTCTTAGATACCCTGTAAATTGTACTTTGATGTCTTACTCAAAGATTTTTCATATAAAAATAAAAAAAAATTAAGTGGAAGTAATTTTTTTTAGGAATATTTTCAAAATGGGCATTTCCAGTTTTTAGTTACTCTGTATTCGCACTATTTTCAGACTATCGTATCCATCAATATAGTTATTTATAGAGTATATGATTGAAAAGTGTTAAGATAATAATAACTGACATTAATTTAAAAAAAATATTACCGGAAATTTAATATTTATGATATTTTGTTATTATTTAAATGATATCAAGCAAAGATATACAAAAATAGGTTGTTATTTTTATAACGTAATTACATTTGAAAAAAAAATTAAAATAGTGCAACTGTCTTTTTTAAACGCACATAAAACAGACATGCTTCTCTATGTCTCGATAATAATGTGCATATATTTGATTATATTTCGTGGTTGTAAAAAATGCAATTAAAACTTTAAATGAAATATATAAATACGCAAACAATTTCAATGTATAATTGGCGATTAAATATTTTACTCATATTTCAATTGTCTCGTGAAATATCTATAAATATATAAAATAAGAATACCTGAACTATTGTATATATTTTATAGATATATTTTTATAGATAGACTTAAAGTATTAAAAAAAATTTTTGTAAATTTTTACATACATATGTAGAAAAAATTTTAATTATATATTTTTTTTTAAACTTTTTTCATTAATTACAAGTTTTCATAGAAAAAAGTTAATTTAATCATATGTGCTTTTTCTTTAACTAATCATATTGATTGTCTAACAAGCGGAAAACATAAATGCATTTGTTAATTATTTTCTCGCTCTAGTTGTTTAGTTCCTAATCTGTATGCATTTTATTTTTAGCCATTAATTCAAATTTCATAAGTGAAACACTTAATTTAATCATACTCCATGGCCAACAATAAAATTTGCATAGCTAACATTTTAGCTGTCGAACAATTAAAATTTTTTTTTTAGGCAATTCTTTTTGCTTTCTATTTCCATTTGCCGCATGCCCCGTGCGGATTCCATTGAACAGGCAGCGGAAATGGCATCGTTTAGCTGCCAGCTTTGTGGCCACCTCTCTCTGTGTGTGTGTGTGTGTGTGTGTGTGTGTGTGTGACTGTGTGCCGTGTAATGAGCGTCAAGATATTTTAAAATCCCTAAGAGGGTGGCTATGCGCCTCACCTGCCTCGCAGCTAGCCGCGACCTATTTGGTGAGCAGGTGGATAAAATTCCCACTCACTAAAAAGTCAAAATCTCAAACAATTGTTGGTCACAAACGATGCCAATGGCCAAAAGCAACAAAAAACAAAACCAAACCAAAGAGCAAAAGTACACAGACAAAACCCAAAATTGGGTAAATGCTCTCTTTCTAATGCTCTGACTGGAAGCAGGCGTATAAGAGTGTGCAGGGAAATTTCAGTGGTACATTTCGTAGCTCGTGATTCAAATTGTAGCCTAACGGCCAAGCTATTGGTTGCCAAAGTTAGGGCAAAGGGAATTTCACTCGTTAAACAGAAGTGAGCAAGCTTACAGGGAAATTCGCGTTTTGCAGCTCATCGTACAAACGGCTTAACTATTGGCTGTCAGAGAAGAGGAAATTTACTCTTCGCAACGCTGACTGGAAACGTGCTTACACTCAATGTCTAGGGAAATTTATGTGGTACATTTTTGGTGGCTCGTAATTCAAATCTCATTTGTTAACGGCTAAACAGCAGATAAAAGTCGAATTTCACTTGTTGCCTGGCAAAACGTGAGCAAATTGAACAAATATGCAAAATCGCGCATACCTCAGCGCTAACGTAATAAAGTCAGATATTTAAGCAGCTATTTAATTAAAATATTTTGTTATAATAAAAACGAAAAAACAGTTGTGGGGCAAAATCCAATGGCCAATGGACGCTTAACGGAAGCGGAAAAATGAGATTTATGATGTGCACAATGGCTGGGCAAATGGGCGGGGCAGGGGGCCATACAGGTGCTGATGCCGGAACCATTGCGGGGCAGCGGGCGCTGCCCTCAGCCCACATACAAATGCGTATAAATAAAAGTATCTGTGTGCATGCCATAAATGCTATATGAATTATTAAAATAAAAGTGAAACGGAAACATAACAAAGGTTCAGCAACATTTATGACAGGAAAACGCGAAACACGGGCGAAACGCAGGCCCAACAAAGAGATTGCCGTGGCACGCATCTAAAACGAGATATGCCACGCCGGAAATAAGCGCCTCATATAGTAGCCCAAAAATACTTACACACACTACAACACACGCACACTCGCACACCCGCACACCTACAGCCATGCATGCTGTGTGTTTACATGCCGCCAATTCAAGATCCCCTATAAGCAGGCTTCATTTACCAGGCAAACGAGAGCAAAAAGCATCAACGAAAAAATTGAAAGAGAGAGAAAAAAGAAAATAGCACGCTTCGATGCTGCAGCAGGAAGTATGCACGACTAGCACATACCACTTGCAGTTCAATATAATTACTGAAAAATAAAAGTTAATTTCATTAACATTTTAAAATAAAAATAAATTAAAGCTTTTAAAATTTAAATCAGTTTTAGTAGATTTCTTGATATGTCACGCCCCTCAGGAGCCCAAACCAAAGCAGCTTATTCGTACTCTATACTTAAATTTGGCTCAGTCTAGCTCAAAAGTTGCGTCCGTCCGTCCGTCTGTCAGTTCGTCTGTCATACATACGTATGAACGCTTCGATCTCAGAACCTATAAGAGCAAGAGACTTGAAATTTTCCACGAAGGTCCTTCTATTCAGCGCGCATATCGAGTTTGCTTCAGATATTCGATAACAATTTCCGATTCCATGATATTGAATAAAAACGTTATCAAGATTCAGAGTTTTGACAATATCTTTTACATCTTTTATGGCTAGTCACCAAATTTTTCTTATATACAAAATAAAATTTGATTATCGTCTTTTTAATATCGGAAGTTAATTTATTTTTTGGAAGTTAATTTATTTTATTATAAGTGTTTTAGCTTAAAAGTCTTCTGAATTTATTTAGTGAGCTTATTTAATAGTTTATCATTTTTTTAAAATTTTCTGTATTATTCTTTTCAAGTTTAGTTAGACTTGCGGGAATTGTTAATCTGTCTACAGATTTCTAATCAAAATATAAGCTGATATCTTCTATGTCTTATATACAATAACAGCTTTATTCAGAAATATAAATTCTCATGCAAATTGTGCCAGTTTTGTTAAAAACGAGCTATTTTAGTCTTAATACAAACATCAATCATAACAGCGTATATAACAATAGCTATTTTGTATATATTTATAGCAAAGAAAAGCTATTTTATATACATATATACATATGTATATATATCGTCTCTTTACCCAAATCCACCTGTAGTTGCCACTAACCAACCCCATCCCATCATATTTTACAGGGCATTTGGGGCATGACTAACTACATTAGGTTGCATGGTACTAGTTGGTGTTGTTGTTATTGTTGTTGCCAAAGCTAAATACAAGTATGCATGTAAACAGGCATCTACTTAAGCAGCTTGCCACGCCCCTGCCCTGCCAGCCCCGCGAGCCCCACTCGGCGCCCCTGGGCTGCCTTGGCATTCTGCCAGTGTATTAATGTTCATTGAAGCGATCAAAATCAAGTCGACTACGGCTAATGCTACGCACATTTTTTGCTCGATCCTGTGAACTTTTGCTTGTTATTTGCAATTTGCTTCAGCAACAACAACAACAGCAACAACAACAAGAGCAAATGGCAACAGCCTCTGATTTTGTTCTTTATACTATGTGCAGGCAATTTTGTTTGTTTTTCTGCCTTCAGTTTTTTAAGGTCGTTTACAGCAAACATTTCGTCGAAGAATGTGTGTGTGTGTGTGTGTATGTGGGAGTCGGGGAGTCTTCAAGCAAATGTATGTTATTATTATGGGGCATGTTGTTAACTACCCATAAGCAAACGCACATTTTGCTAAAAGCTTTAGCATAAAAGGGATTTGTGAAATCGCTTGGAAAAAATATAATCAAAATTGTTTTCAAATGACTTACAATTGCTCCAAAAGCCCCCAACCCCTGCCTCCGACAGCCCCAAGGGCAGTCCGGAGTGCAGTACATAGTACGTAATTATGCGGCTGGGGTGTTAACTGTCAGCCAATCGGCATCCGTTGGCCGGGCCCGTAATTTAAGCCACGCTATTGCCGTTGACAACTAGAAAAATTGCCTTTTTATGGTACATAGTTTGGCAAACGGGTGGTGAAGAGGGGGCGTGGCAGCGCCCTACGTGGAATGTGTCCGACGGTCGCGACAATCGGAGCTTGTCTGCGACTGTTATTCGGTATGCGTTCAGTTAATAGCAAAGCGTATAAAATGCCAACCGACTTTTGTTATTTGTCCGGACTAAAGCAGAAAGGGGAAGGATGTGGGTGGGGCAGGGAGAGAGCAATGGGAAGAGTCCTTCAGCAATTACTTTGTGCGCCATTGTTCGCCGTGTGCTCTGCTTTACACAAATTGTAGATAAAGTAAACCATGCTCACAGTCGGGCAGGGGTATAAAACGTAATAAATTAGAGGACTTCGAGAAAACGCATATTCAAGCGATTTTCAGGGTTCATTATTCAACTCATAGGACTTAAGCAGGTCAATATAATAATGATTGTTGTCTAAGTACTAGTACTACAATATATATAAATCTTCCCAAATTTATATATAGAAAATAATATGCTTGTGAAATGGACTTGAGTACATTTATTTTTTAAGTACCAGTGTTGAGAAATTTTGAAAATTCATGTTCTCTATAGTTGCAATTAAACTAGATAATATTACTAAGGTAAAAGCAGTGAGAAATAGAAAAACAAATAAATTTAAGGCGAATTCCAACACTATAGAAAGCATATACTGTTTTGCAGCACTGATCTTTGATAATCTTTTATAAGAAATTCCCATAGATTAAATATTAAAAAAAATATAAAAATTCATTCTGTTCCATATTAATAATTCTAACAATTGTTTTTTAGTACTAATTTCAATTTTTATTATTATTAAAAACAAATGCAATAAAAGTAAAATAATATTTATAAGAGTGTAAACAACTTAGAGCGATAAATAATCAATGGAAACAACTTTTATAAGCCTACTCAACATTATCAATTTCTTCAGATAGTTTTGCAACACTAGTTTTGCTTTTATGCTCACAACATTCTGATAGTATTATTTACTTTTCTATGCCTACTCAACACTATCAATTACTTCAGAGATAGTTTTGCAACACTCTGACCTTTTTAAAAGCCATTTTAGTCATCTTAATCAAAGAAAACACCAATCCCACTCTACAGTATCATTTGCTTCACAGATAGTTTTGCAACACTGGTTTTTTCATTTATGCCATCTCTGACAGCATTCTGATAGTAATAATAATATTAATCAATGAAATAAACTTTTGTAAGACTAACAAGTACTATCAATTCACAGTTAGTTTTGCAACACTGGTTTGTTCGCTTAAGCCACCTCTCACTATATTTATATATAGATAATAGAGAAAACTATTTTATATCTCCGCATAGATTAGCTTTTTATGTTGCCTCTGCTCTGATGTTGGCACAGCACATTCACAGTTCTTATATCACATATTTTCACAATCTACTAGATTGGAATGTTGCCCTACTCCCCTGCTCCTCTCTCTGTATCTCTCTCTCTCTTGTCAAATATCTCTGCCCAGCTGCTGGGTGTCATTTTCAATATTTTATGATGGCTGCCATTGAACTCTCTATAAAGCGCACATAAATTCACAAAACGTAGCTGCCCCCGAAACAGAAACAGAAACTAGAACTGGAGCTGAGACTGAGACTGGACCAATGCTTGGCATTTCTTCGAGATGTGGCTCGGACAATGCAGCAAAATGTTGTAGCACAAATGCCATATACAGTTGCGCTATTGCCCCAACTGCTGGCGCTGCCGGAGCTAAATGTCCTTCGGAGTTCGCATAAAGAGCAGCGAAGACAAAAAACTACGTACACATCATCATTGTCAATTGCCGGATGTGCGACCAGACCCTGGCCATCTGGATTGGTATCGGGCAACGCGAGGGAGAGCGAAAGGAAATGGAAATGGGAATGGCAACGGGAATGGGAATGGGGCTAACAACAGCGGCCAAGCGAGCAATCGCTGCTGCTGTATTCATTGTTGCCACGTAATTGCATTTCGCTATCGCAGATATTTATAGCTCCACTCGGTCAAGAGCAGCTCACGGCTTGGTGCTGGTAGCCAATAGCCAACAGCCAACAGCTTCTACATTGGCCATACTTTGGCAGCAACAGATTTTTTTCCACAGCAAATGCGGTCAACCGCAAAAGCGCAGCAGCAACAACAGCAGCAGCAGCGGGAAAGTCGTTACAAGGATAAGGGATAAGGGCGTTAGAGCGCATTGCTTGTTGTTGCAGCTGCTGCTGCTGCTGCTGCTGCTCTTGTTGTTGTTGTTAGTATTGGGCATTAGTCCTGGCCAGGCAAATAAAAATAAGCAATGCCTGGTCGCGCTTTGTCAACGATATACCCTGCAACTATTGCAGCAGGAAGGTAGATATACCAAATAGGATAGGATTATAAGATGGAAGCTTGAACATTTCTGCAAGGATTATATATATATGTCATTATGAGTATATAGGATTAGCTCTAAGATAATGCTTATCTAAAAAGTTTCTTCTTGTTGTATATAAATATCTGTTTTCTTCCTAGACTAACTGTTTATTTCTATATATTGCTAGATATTGATGCACATCTTTAACTTTCTGTAAATTTATAGCCTTCCATTTTCTGTTCAAGTCTCTCACTTCCTCTTAAGCTATTATAAAACAAAACAGGGTATCTTTCAGTCTGTCATACTTAACTAAATCACTTCTACTAGCTGTTGTTGTTATTATTGTCATCATCACGAAGCACATTGAACACCAAGCACCAAGCACCAAGCACTGAGCACATTGTCATTGCATTTCGCAGCAGCAACAGCAACAGCAACAGCAGCAACAGTAGTAGTTGCAACAGCCAAGCAACGTTGCAAGTTGAATATAATTTTTTTATTTGGCTCATTTCTCGGCACTTTTTGTGGCTTCTGGCACTTATGTGTATAAGTAGTACGTAAGGCACTTGCCGGCTGCAGCGCATTAGTGCCCACTTTAACAATGACCGGCGGCGGCCAATTTTTATTGAACCGAGGCGTCATCAGCCTCAAGTGGCCCACTTTGAGCGACGGCTTATGCTCGGGAGCAGCAGCAAGACCAGACCTTAGACCCGGACCTGGCCTGTTCTGTCATTGATAAGCTCAGCTCGCAGCTTGCAGTTGCAGCTGTTGCTTCAAAAAATGATACCAAAATGGCATTAACTGGAGCACGCGTCGTATACGCAACGTGACAGTCAACTGCTCTCTCTCGCTCTCTCTCTTAAAATTGCAGCAATTATTCTAGTGTACAAAAATCATTTTAATATAATTTACATTATAATTACTTGGTCTAAAAAATTGATTTTAATTGTCTTAAGGCATCGTACACTGCCATACACTTGAATAGGGACAAGCATTTGATTCGTTGTTGATGCTATTTTCAGTTTGCTTTAAAAGAGTATAGACAAACTATGAGGATAACTGAGAGACCTCGAAAATTTACGATGATAATTTATTTTAAATTTTCCTTTAAGCATTAAAAAATTGTATTTTTTTGCTTGCGCTGGGGACAAATGTCATTTCAACAGTCTGAGTAAAACTGCAAGCCATAAAATTTATTTTTTATATAAGAATTTTAAGTTTCTAGTACTTAGGTTGTTTTTGTTTCCGATCTGTAAGACACAGGCAGACATTATCACCACATTAGCTCATCTACTGATTAAGATAATGGGATTGAAGACAATTCTTACGATCTCTAACGCATCCATATTAGAGGCAGCTATAACTGTTTTATACCCTTGAATTAAGAGTATATTCGTTTTGGTCAAAAGTTTGTAAAACAAGAGAGGAAGCATCTTCGATTCTGTAAGGCCTATAAATTCTTAATCAGCAGAACGAGGTGAGCTGATATAGCCAAGTCTGTCTGGCTCTGAGAAAACTCCTCCCAGAGTTTTGAAAGCACACTACTGCAAGCATTGCATAAATAGAAATCATCCAGGAACAAAATTAGATCGTTTAGCTGGCTGAGGATTGATTGGTTGAAAAAATTGTTTTATGGTTTAATTTAATTTTTAGCTTTCTTTCTTTTCTTCTCTGCTTGAATACTTGCTTTATGTTTTCAGACAACATTTTGAATTTCTTAGGGTATACAAATTTAAAAACGAAGTTAGCCCAGTCTTCTGGTTAACTATGTAAGCATAAAAGAAATAGTTCTATGTTCAGAGACCTATGCTCTTCTAAGCCTTCAAGTTTTTAAAGCAGAAACTTAATCCTAGATTTATATGCAGATATAGTATTCATTAAGAACTTTCAAGTCTTTTCAGCTATAACTTTTTTTTTGTTATTGATAAATATTTCCGCAAATCGAATATTTTATTTTAAATTTTTGAATTAAATTTAAAGACTTGCCAAAGAAACGTTAAGACTGAAGTGCAATTTATGAACACGCTTCAATTTCATTTCAGCTTTTAGCTTTTCGTAACTATTACCAAGAATTTGAGCAACTTGATGCTGTTGTTGTTTTGTAGTGAAATGAAAATTTGACCTCTGCTTTGGCTGTTGCAAGCAGCAATTGGCGTATAAATTTGGCACACACACACACACACAGAGCAGTGAGACACACTCGCATACTCGTACAAGCATGTAAATGTTATTGCAAGCATAATTTGCTTTGTTGCCCTATTGTTGTTGCTGTTGTTGTTGCAGTTGCAGTTTTTGCACGTTATACGAGCCATTTGCAGCAGCAACTACATGCGACTGCATTGCGGCAGTTGTTGTGTGCCTCCATTGGTGGCACGGTAATTGCCATTGCAACAGCAGAGCAGCAATGTGTATGGCTCGAATGGCAGCAAAGTAAAAGTCAGTTTTAGGTAAAAATTTCTAAAAATAACAATGCATAATTTACGTCTGTTGCCAATGTTGGCAACTGTAGTAGCAGCTGGCAATGGGCAAAGTAACTGCCGCCTGTCTAAATAATAAATACAAAAGGATATGCGAATGCTGGTTAAAGGACATAGACCCAGACTCAGTTGTTGTTGCTGTGCCTTTTTCTACAACTTGTTGTTGCTGTTGTTGTTGTTGTTGCTGTTGCTGTTGCTGTTGTCATTAGCCGTTGTGCAAATAATTTACTTTACCACATTCACTTCGATAACTAACCATTGTGATGTTGCTCCTGCTGCTGCTCCTAGCTGCCATTAAAGCCACTGTCACACATATGTGTGTGTGTGTGTGTGTGTTGCACTTATTGATTTCAATTAACATGCAACAGCATGTCTCTTTTGTGTATAAATACAAACAAACACGCACGCACACACACACACACATTCTAGCTATAGATAGCTGGCTGCATTGTTGCACACGCCTGCTGCATGCAACATTCAGTCGTTGTTGTCTCTTGCTGCTGCCTCTGCTGCTGCTATTCAATCTTTTCGTTGGCTAATGTTACACTTGTGCATCGTTACAATTTCTCTCCTTCTGTGTGTGCGTATGTGTGTGTGTGTGGCAGAGGTCACTGCTGCTGCTGCTGCTCTTCTTTCAATAATTATCAATTTGTGTGTGTGTGTGTGTGTGTGTTTGCTATCTGGCATGTTTTGTTTATTTACTTGTTTTTTGGTTTAAGGCATTTGTTCGGCAAACAGTGCGTATGCGTGTTGTCTTTTACTCTCTTGCGGTTGTTTGCTCTTGCTGCCCAGTAAATTGTGCATTAAAGTTCTGCTATAAATTGTTAGCCTAGCCTTCTGACATTCGGTAATGGCAACGTTCGTTCGTTCTTACGGCTGCCAGCTTGTTCGACTGATTAAAATATTTGCTATTTGCTGCACTTTTCTTGCAAACAAAATGCTTATCCCAACTGCAAGGCAAACAATTCATAGCTAAGCTTCAAATCGAGAGGCAAATAAAAATATTTATTGTTGATTTTGTCTTCAAGAGATAGAGTTGAATATTATACAATCAAATCTCGATAATTAGAAATTTTTTACAATTACACATTAATTCGATAAATCGAACACGACTTCGAACGAATTTGTTTTTGCACTTTTTTTTACGAATTGTTGAGGTTTTCGATTTAGCGGGGAACGATTTATAGGGATTCGGCTGTATCTGGAATTATTTCTAAAGATGCTTTCGTTTCCAAATGATTGCTAGGCTGTAGCACTTATAATTTATATATAATTTTAATATTGACCAAATAAGAGTGTTTGTACTTCTGATGTATTTCCTTCCAGCTATTGAAATATTTGCAAATATATGTCATTTGATCTTAAAATTATAAATTTTCCAAAATTCCAGATTAACTGTTAATATGCTATTCAGAATTTAAGAACACAATACGCTTTCTTAAACCTTTTAGAAGTGTTCAGAAAAGTGTTATTACATGCACAAAGTTTATGGAATGGCGGCAACTTTTAGCCTTTATTCGAATTGAGTAAGCATGCCCACTGATTTTCTGTGGTCAGAACTTAGGAGCATCTATATAGCAGAGGTCTGATTGCCAGACATACCATACAAGCAATGCTATGCTGCTAGTTGTTGAGGAGAAATTTCACGACGACTTGAATTGACGACTATGCGATTTGACCATTTAGCCATTATTTCAAATCCTTATCAATCCTATTACGCCCACAACTTTGGAAGACCTCGACGACAAAATTTGAGTCACAACATAGCATATATTGAAAAGAGTGAATCAAAATTGACACTGACGCTTCAAGAACCAGGATGTGCTGTTCCATACATAATGCCATAGATGTGACTACAATATAATATGTATGTATGTATGTAAGGAAGAGTAGCAGTACAACGAAGTGGTAACGAATGTTGAATACAACAAAGAGGTGCAGCAGTGGTGGATCATCGCTAGACATCAAAAGTAGTAGAAAGAGTTAAGATACCAGAGATGGAAGTCAAACGACGTTGAGCAGCAGCCAAGTTGAAGTCCTGAGAGTAGAGTCAAAGTCGAAGTCAGAGAGTTGAGCAGCAGTAGTTAAAGTCGATCCAAATTGTAAAAAAGTTCCGAGTGCAAGAAAGTTGATCTGTATGTCGTGAAGAAAATGTAGTTGACTGAACATACTTGCTGTTAAACTTAATTAATAATAATAATAATAATAATAAATAGTAAACATACTCAACCGTGCTCATATATACATAAATAGGAAATATCAATAAAATAATATATATATATTTTGTAATTTTCGTTCTTTTACTTTGCCAATCAAGAAAAAACTTTTTTTCTTTAAGATAAAGTTTCACAATTTCAATTTCACATTTTGTTTATCTTTATTTTCAATAAAACTTAATATATAAATTTGCAGCTATATACAATGCGTGTGCTTCGGCTGTGTTTTTAGGTTTATGCATATTTCTTTGACATTTGGTTAATAAGTTAAGTTTGCATTTGACATTGCTTTCGTGTTCTGCTGTCGGCTCTTTTAATAACTAGGACTTTCTTGTGGTTTCCGCATGCTGAGGAAGCCAGATATGTGCATAGAACAATATATATTGTTCAGATGTTGCTTGTGGGGCTTGTCTTTAAGCTATTGTCTTGGTTACTAAATACTTTATAGTTGTTCAATTTGCTTTCATTATGCGGGTTTCTGGGCTTTCATTGTCTGTTTTTTTTTAAGGCATCGCTGTCTCTACTTTTGTTCAGTCTTTAAAGTCAACTGTTTAACAATATATATATTGTATGTGTGTGTGTGTCTGAGATTGTATCTGTCTGTGTGTGTGTGTGTGTATTTCTTAATATTCTTTATGCATACTTAACGCTGTGTGGCAAGCCTTTTCAACCCGCGCTATTATGGCGGCTTCTGCTGGTTTCTCGCTCCTGGCTCCTGGCTGCTGGCTGCTGGCTTCTTGCTCATTACGCCACGATTTCAGGATATTTGCCTTGGCTTTTGTGTGCTTTATTTTGTTTTGTTTTGTATTTTTTTTTTTTTTCATATATTTTGTTTGTTTTATTTAAAAGCCCAATTTTTTTAAAGCTTTGAGGTCTACATCGCCATAGTAATCCTCGCTATAAACGAGAAACACAAAATATTAAATAAATAAAAAGGAAATGCATTCATATAAATTTGTTTGTTTATTTTTGTTTTTTATTTTGTACGCTGCGTATACGTAATATTCAAAAGGCACACTAATTTTTGGTTTGGCTTTGCGTTGATTTGTTTAATTAAATTCTTTTGCTGTTTCAACTGCCACGCTTGACACGAGTGTGTGTATGTGAGTGCGTGTGTGTTTGTGTTTGGAATGCTGAGACTAGCATATGGTTAGCCGGGCAGAATTAAGTGACAGAGATAACTTTTTTGCATGTTTTTTTACCCTTGTTAACAGAAGGAAATGATGATTCTTGGAACAGGTAGAGTTTTTATTTATATATATGGTATATATACTAAATCTGTTTAAATAAGACAGTAGCTATAGCACACGCTTTTCTCTGTTTTAGATGCTTCTAGGACGATTTGAAGTTCTTTGTCATATCTCATGCACAGATTCAGTAAGCTATATTTTTTTGACAGCTGCAATGGTTCCTTTCTCTCGCTTTAATATATATGTATTGATGAGATGAAAAACATATTCGTATTGGCTGAGTATCTCTCAGTCTAGCACACCCCACCAGAACACTTAAGCTTGCTTCTCTTTTTTTGACTCTTTGGTATGCTGCCACATTTTGATTGCTACTTTAATAAAGCTGTGCGCGCCCCTAGAGTGCCGCCCTTTGTCTAATAAATCAACAAAAGAATTTTTTATGAAAACCATAATTAAAAAAAATAATATTGTTAAAAACTTGTTAAGAGCGAGTGGCAGAGCTAATGAAAAGGCGACCGCTGCTGTACAAGGATTTGCGTCACAGTCAGCTGCATGGGATGGCAAGGGCGAAGCAACAGGACATCAAGGATTAAAAGAAGATGTTCGCTTGTTTCCTGCCAACCCGCAATAACAACAATATCAACAGCTATGGCCATAGCCACACACATATACACAATGCTGGAAACTGAGCAAGAGAGAGAGAGGGAGAGGGAGACACAGGGATAGAGGCAGCCAATTGGCTTTAAAGCCCGCCGCATACAAGGACGAACAGCAGTAGCTGGAAGGACATGTACGCAACGGCTCATACAAAATGCGCGATGTGGTCTGGTCCAGCAAATGACAAAAAGCGCAAAGCTATTAAATTAAATTAAATGGAATTGGCCAAAACCCTGCGACATGGCATTCTAAGCTACAAAATATGGACAGAAATTGTTGTTTCGTTTGCCTTTCTTCTTTTTGTTTTCTTTTTTTCAGGGATAATATTTATTTATGTTACACTGACAATGGGGTATTTAAAGAGTGTTAAGGAAAGTGTGACATTTATAAAAATGGTATGTATTCTTGATTTAGAGCAGCATACGATTTTATACAGTTCTATCTGTCAATTAATATATCAACTTTAACTTTGCAGAGTTTTAAAAGATTTGGTAATGATCACAATAATAATTGAAGTTAGATCTTCTAGTAATGGAAAAAGTGATGTATATATATGGTTTGTCTAGATAGATATATAGATATATAGAAACTATAGCCTAATTTTGCCTAATGTCATAAACAACAGTTCGAAATTAAGAGAAAAAAAAAGAAAAATAAATGATTTTATGTCCGCGCTATATCTAAGATAAATTTGAATTCTGTATAAGAATTGAGGCTAGTCCATAAGTAAGTTAACCTCAATTTCGAAGGCTGTAAAAAGATAGGAATTCGAAAAGTGAATTAGAGAATTCCACATATGGATAGGGCATATCAAAAAATCAGACTATACCTTTGTTAAGATTTGATGATTTGATTTGAAATTGGTCTAATTGGAAAAAGTATTCTATATTTTACAGCACCTCAAATATAATTATCCTTAAAACTCACAATTTTTCATGAATTTTTGGCTAGTTTCAGATTATATCACACATCAGAAACCCCTCTTAAGGCATATATATAACACAGATGCTGTACAACTAAATTTCAGCAGATGTTGCTGTCCTCTCTAATTCTCAAAAAATGTTTACTTAACGATCAACTTTTCTATTTTTCATAATATATTAACTAAATATTACTTATATCTAAATTTCTATATTTAAATTTCTCTACTTTCAAACAATAATTTAATATAGTTTCCATGACAAATAATCCTTAATAACTTGACTTAAATCGGATTAGAGATAACATAAGACAGCTCTTAAGTTATCATACGTCTGTGAGAGCATTCGAGTTTCGCTAAACCATTTTTAGCTGCGTTTTCTGTACTATTGTACTTTATTTTTTGTGTTTTTAGATAATGCGCTGTTCTTCAAATATATGCAAGCATATTATATATTTATGTGCTGCTCGCTGCTTCATATTGGCAGGCAGTTATAGTAATGCTGCTGCTGCTGGTGCTTCTGCCTCTGCTTCTGTTAGTTTTATGAGGTTGCTGTGCGTTTATAAGATCATTAAAATTAATTAGAGTCAAAACGCTAAAAGGATTTTCATAGCCAGCACAGACGGATGGACAGACAGATAGAGAGACAGACAGAGGGTGGAGCAAGGCTATTATCCATCCAGATGCAGCAGTAGCCGCAGCAGTTGTCCTGCTGAATGCCTCGGACATGGCTCTATTTCTATCTGGCACACAGTTTCTTGCCCAGCAACAGTTGCTGCTGTGTGGCGCAAGCGGTTTGTCCAACTTTGTTTAATCATTTATGTTTATAAAACACTTTTATGTGCTTGACGTTGTCCCTGTCGCTCCTGGCTGCAACGCGGGGCAAAGGACTCCCCGCTGATGCTGCTGCCCTTGCAACAACTTTTAATTGGAGATTGCAACAACTACACTGAGTAAAGCAGGTGAAAGCAAAAGATGATAACAAGAGCCGAGCTGTTGTTGCTGGGATTTATCTCTATATACTCTTCTCTCCCTCTTTCTTTCTGTTTCTTTATCTGTGTATGTGTGTGTGTGGCTGTTACTGTTACCGCACTCTTAAGCAGGACCTAAAGCGAATTATGTGCATTTTGGCCACTTTGTACTAATTTTCCAAAATGTTGCAGTCCTTTGCACGCGCTTTCAACCATTTACCAACACACACACACACATACACATATACACATGTACACGGAAAATGTCCTTTTGCCTTGGCTGCGCCTTGAGTTTGTCGAGTTTTATAATTTTTATTTAATTAGTTTGAAAACTCTTTCAAAAATGTGGCAAGTGGCACACACACACACGAACACCACAAACACACCACACACACACACACACACAAAAGTCAACTACAAGGCATAGTAAAGTTTTTGCCCGCTTTTATGATTTAGTGGAGCGACCCGCTTGCCGCTCTCCTGGCTGTCGCCCTTATCGAGGTACCACTGCCCACGTGTGTGTGTGTATGTGTGTCTGGCTGTGTGTTGGTTCTGCCTGCAATTGTGTTGATAATTTGAAAATTCATTTAAAGTTTTTGTATCGCGTTTTTGTTTATAGAATCTAATGAATAATTAACAAAGTTCTTGTGCATTTCAAAAGATGTCAACGACGCTGACGCTGACGTCGACGTCGACGTCGACGCTGGCAAAGACGTTCCTGGACTTTCGAAAAGGCTGCCAACTTTTCATTTGCGACAAATATGGCTGGCGTCGCAAAGTTTTCTGTTTACTTATTATTTACAGACTCTGCGACTTCAGACGGCAAACGCAGCCAAACAAAATAGCGCAAAAAACACATGGCCTCTGCCTCGCCTCCACCACATATCCCCACAGCCCACATCCCAATGGCAAAATTATAAATAATTTACGAGTGTTTACGACTTTGCCCGTACTTTTCCTAGTCGTGAAGCCAACCAAAAATTGTTCGACTTTTAGTTGCTCAAATAGAGCTTTAAATCGTGGGTCGTCCAAACTGAACTTTGTCTAGGTGCGGCTCGGTTTTACTTTCAGCAGGGTCTTTACAGTGGAGCATAGAAAGTATGAAATCGATTCGAAATATTTCGAGTGGTTAGAAATGAGAAAATTGAATAAGTGATTTGTGATTTCTAAAGAGAATTCCTTTAAGTATTTATAAAAATTTATGTATTAAAGTTGAGACTGTGAATATTTCCCTAAAAACTCAACTCAAAAGGATATTAATATAGAAAAATATATCCTGAAGCTTCGTATATCATATATATTATTAACGTTCCCCGAATAATATTTCTCTTCTGATAAATAAGAACTATAAAATTTGTTGTTTTTTTTTAGTTTTTTGTGTATTTTTTTTTATGTATAAAATAAAATTATAAGCTTATAAACAAAGATCACTTAAATGTACAAATCTCTCAATTTTACTCTGCAATTTGAAAGATTTTTTCTCTCTCCTCGATATTGTTTACACTCATTTTTTGTCGCACATTTGATTACAAATTTCTCTTTTTGTTAGCCTTTTGGACCTAAATTGAACAAGTTCTCAAAATTGTTTGAAATTTGGAAGACATTTATCAACAGTTGGACGCATGGATAGGTAAAAGAAAGATGTTTAGGATAGTGCACGAAAATTATAGATTAGATGAAATATAGTTCTAAATAGATTGATCTTGAGGCTGATTGAGTATTTTTTCTTTTTCTTTTTGTTAGAAGACTTTGTGATATGTGAGAGTAGGAAAGTAGTTGGGCAAAGGATTCGAGTTGATATTGTTGTAGTTGTAGTTGTTTTTTTTCTGTTGTAGTATTGTTGCTGTTGTTGTTTTTTTTAGTTATTGTTGTTGTTGTTGTTATGTTTATGAGGTGGCAGCTTTGGTTTTGGACGCGTTCTTATTGCGACCTTCAGTGTTCAATCCAGCTAGAAGCTCGCTTTTGCGGATGCTCTTCAAGTCCAGATCACCATAGTAGTCTTCGCTGTAATTGTAAAGGGACGAGGTAAAGACAAATGTGACAAATAGGCCAAGAGATATGTATGTAAGTGAGTGTGTATGTGAGAGAGAGTGCGTGTGAGTGTGTGTCTCAATGCATGAATAGATATTAGAGTATTAGAGCAAAAGAATAGATCGCGAGTCTGCTGAGCGACTAACAACTGTTGTCTGTGGTTCGGTGGTGAGGTCTGTGGTGCAAGCGTGGCAAAAATAAACTCAAAACTCAAAATCAACGACTCCAAGCAAAACCAAAGCGAACCAGGTGCCATAACTAAATTGTGTTTATACGCTTAAAGTGTACAACTTACCAGCCGGGAACATCCTCGGGATCCTCGCAGTTGCCAGTGCCATCGCTGTCGCCGATCTTGAACACTGTGCCAATGGGGCAGCCATATTCGCGAGCCACGCCCTCAAGGCAAATGTAATACTTGCGGCAGTCCTCGGGATGTGCGTGACGGGAGAAGGAGCCGGTGTTGGCCAACTCACCAGCAGCCGGGCAGGCAAAGCCATTGGCAACCTCTGCAGGAGGCAGAAGACTTATAGTAATTGAAACTCATTTAGCTGTCTCTTTCGCTCTCACCTTCGTTCTTGCACTCGGGCACCTGATCGGCCCACATGCAGACGCGGGCATCACGATCGTAGGCCAGACCGGGAGAGCACTGGTATCTGGATGGCTCGCCGTTCCAGCAGTTCCAGAACACATCGCACTTGTTCTCATCGGGGAAGATGCCATACAGACGCGAACAGTGAGGCGTGGTAATTGGTGGTTCTGTAAATGGCAACACACAAGATTAGTTGAAACAGCATCCCAATTGATTTTGCCCGACAAAGACTTACCCAGCTCTGTACGTTCGCCGCACTCCACGTTGTGCAGATAGTCGCAGTTCTCGGTGAGGAACTTGGAGTCGGAGGAGTCGAAGGCGAGCCCATTGCCGCAGGTCTTCAGCTCGGAGACGCCATTGTCGCACTTCCAGTATTTGTCGCAGGACGTATCATGTGGATAGAAGCCAAAGTCATCGGGGCACTTGAAGCTCGTTTGGGCCACAGCTGCAAATGTCAGAGAAAGTGAGTGCAATTAGTATAAATTTCAAATGTGCAAACTAATTGAAATCAATTTGTTCCCCTGAATATTGCATTATATTACAGGCTTTCAGCGAGGCTTGGCGACTAATAGGCCCCCCAGCCTATTCAAATTGCATGGCCAATGCCAATGGGCGGTTAATTGTTATATATCAGCGTGCATGTACATGACACACACACACACACACACACAGATAGACAGTTGTTGTTGGTGTGCACAACAATTTGTCATCTTGTGCAAAAGGCATTCACTTTAAAAAGTCGTCTCATACGATGGCTGCCAATAAATCTTTGGCTGGCAACTTTCAACAGACAGCTCTAGAGATCTGAGATACACTCACACACACAGACACACACACACAAACACGTTGACAGCTCAGGGCCAACTGCATTTACTTTTTTGCGCTTGTGATTTTTGTTGTCTTCTGTTTTATCTGTGTTTTATTTTTTTTGGCGATGAAATTACAGCTTCGACAACTACACCGAACCCTGTGTGCGGCAGAGTTGAAGCACCTGAAACGCGCCACCAAGGACTTATCGTGGCACCTCTCGCTCTGGCTCCTCTCGCTGCCTGGCTGGAGCTCAGTGCAACCGCAAAGCGTAACGAAGGTAAATTGCATTTATATACCCTAACTAATGTGGTCTTTATTTTTTTAGCCTGCTGCGCAATGCATTTGATTTCATTTCGTTTAATTTTATTTCAAATCAAATGGCAGCAGTAGCAGCCAACAAATAATTATTCACGTTTTTAACATTTGCCAACCAATTCGCACAAAATGAACAAATGGCAGAGAGTCCTGCACCCACCTAACCTCATCTCTGTGCCTGCCCTTGTGTGATAATCTAATTGCAAAGCCGCAAAACTGTGGTCACAGCTACAAATGCCCAATCAGAAGTGGCAGCATGCTACAGCTGGCTCACCTGCAGCACACCCGTCTCACCTGCCTCATCAAATGAATCAAAATGAAAACTAAAAAAATATTTAGATCGAAAAGCCGCTGGATAAAACAACTCTTGATAAACCAAACAGCATGCAATTTTCATGTTGTGTAAACTAATCAAATATCAAAAGTTTATCTATTTATATATATATAAATATATATATATATATACAACGATTGGTACAAAAGGTTTGCAGGAATCAAAACTGTTGGCGATTATCAAATTATTTGCAGAATTTAATTAAAAACTTTGTTTTCCTATGGAATTTATTTACACGCGCACTCGTTATATCGGTGTGTGTTTACACACTCACACACACATACATATCATTCTGATTCTGTGCTCATATTTATTATGCGCACTTTTTGGCCAGTTGGGAGCAGTTAGTCAATTGCATTATGAAATAATGTAAAAACATTTTCATATTTTCACTTTACTTGCTGTGTACTCAAATAACGTTAATTATAGAGTTATTTCGTGTTCAGTTTTGTGTGTAGTTGCATTTTTCAAAAGAATATTTGAGTTTGAAATGGAATTGTAAATGCAATTCGCATGTCAAATCCTAGTTGACTAAACTGTTGGTGTAAAACTAATTATTATATTTTCATTGATAACTATATTTACTATTTTCAATTTTTTGGCTTTCATTTTCATATACAAAGAGCTCAACCTAAAATATATTATTTTATTTTACTCTAAAAACAATTTTTTTTTTAATTGGACTTTGAGCAACAGCAACAAGAGTTTATTAGATGTAAACAATTATGAAACAAACATTTATTTTACTGCAATTTTCTTTGTTTAAGCTCTTTTATGAGAGATACAAAATCTTCTATATATATATATATATGTTTATATATATATACCTATATAGTTACATGTATTTGTGCAACTTCTATAGTTATTTGTAGTTCTCACTTTTTGGTTTCTAGGGGCTGCAGCTCAGGTGCTCCAGCAACTGGAATGCTTTTTCAAAAAGGAACTCTCAAGCACTTAGCAGCTGAACACACACACAGACAAGCACAAAACATTTAACAACTAACAAACAAAGCCAAACTCTCACAGAAAGAGAGAGAGCGTGTGTGTGTGTGTGTGTGTGCCCAGCCAACAGTTATAATAATTTAGTTTGTTGTTGCAGCAACCGAAGCAGTGCACAAAAAGCGCATTCCAACGCAAGTGCAACAGAGCCAAGCCCCACTCGCCGCCTCGCTGAGGCAAACAGGCAATAGAAATGTGGCATGGGGCATGGCCTGCGGCAGCAGCACTGCCAGCCGCAGCAGCAGACCGCAGCACTAATGCGCTTACATATGTGCATAGTGTGCTGCGATGCCCACACTGATGATTACATTGAGTTATGTACATTTGTATGTCTCTCTTTCTCTGTATGTGTGTGTACGAGTGTGTGTGTGTACATTTGTCGCGCAGCGTAAATACCACATGTTAACTAAACAATTACCTTTGAGCAGCTGCTGCTGCTGCTGCTTGCCGCTGGCCAAAGTGGCGTATACGCAATAAATTTGTTGCGTTTCGGTAAAGTAAAAAGTGAGACAGAAAGAGGGAGATGGAGAGGGAGTGGCATGCTCTAATGAAAGCTAAGCTGACATTGATCAAAGAGCAGCTAGAAAATAGCTAAAGGGAGAGTAAGCTAGCTGTAAGTACTTTAACTATATGAAAATATAGAATAGCAGTCCAAAAAAGGTTTCATATACATTTTAAGATAAATATAGATTCAATTTTTTTTTTTTTTTATTTAATTTAGGTTTTCTCATATCTTTTATACATCAATAAGTAGCTTAAGTACATAAGTACTCTCTTGTCTCTCTCTGTAACCTGCCTTATGTTTTTGCTTTCCTCATTTTAAGCTTCTTTCAATCATCAAACAGCAAAACAGCAAATGCTGATTGCATTTGTTAAATATATATTCACTACTATTTTATAGGTAAAAATAAATCTATTAAATTTGTATTTACATATTTCTAGACAATATTGAATACCTTTCGCTTTTAGTTGTTATTTCTAGGAAGTTACTTTATAAATAAGTTCGAGAGAAGAACTGATGTCATTTGTGGAATATTTTTCAACCGCGAATTATAAATTCGTTCTAGAAGCTGCCCCGCTAAATGAAAACGAAAGCAAAAAGGCCAAGAAATTCTAGGCCGCGGCTAAACCGGTTAAACGAGAACTGGCAACGGTTCTATTGCCGCTTACTAACCCACTCGCCGTCGTGTCGCTTTGTCGTTTTGTCGCTCTGTCCGTCTGACAGTTCCGGCCGGCACGCCCTGCACATTTCTTTGTAGCACATGGCTAAAATGCCTCGATTGGCCAATCTCGCAAATTAGCGGGCTTTACTTAGTTAGACTGATTGTTGCCGCATGTTGCATGTTGTTTAATTTGCTGTTTGCAATAATTGTTTTATCTATCAATTGTGAGCGCTTAATTATGTGTTTTTTTTTCTTTAAACAATGTGTGTGTGTGTTTAAATAATAAATTTTTATTGACATTTTAACAGTAAAACCGCCAATGGTATTGGTCTTGTCGGTTGAATGCATATCGTTCCAGCTGCTGCTGCTGCGCTGCTGCTGTAGTTGTCATTATTGTTGTTTCAGTTTATATCTACGGCTGTTCATCCGGTCGTCCATTAACATAATCATTTAATTAACCAAAACTTTACACACACACATTGTAAAGTAGATAAAAACTATATATATGAAATAGTGGCAAAAAAGTTGTATTAATTTATGTTTCACCTAAATGACAGACATTGTCAAGATGCAAATAATACAAATAAATGAATAATTCAATTTGCACACTGCATTTACTCACAACTTGCAACTGCAACATTATTAATTCACAACAATGCCAAATGACATGTGATATGCACACGGCAGATGTTGTATATATATATATATATATATTTATTTTTATTACAGCCCCCAAGGCAATCAATTCCCAAATGGTGAGAGCAGCGAGAGAGTGAGAGTTTTAATTGCAAAACTCATGCAACATTTATATTCAAATAAATTTCAAATAAATATATATTATATAGCAGAGCTGTCAGGTGAGCTTACCTCAAGGATAATGTAGCGAAAAAGGTCTACTTATGGAATTAATATATTATATATTATAGAAATACAATCTAATCCAGATAATTCGAATTGGCAAGGGGATCACATTTTTTACGAATTACAGAGGAATTCCAATGATTTTTTTTTCTCAAATGAATTGGAATTTTTTTACGAATTAATAGGGTTTTCGATTTAGCGAGGGACGATTTATCGGTATTCGACTGTGTTATGTATGGTATATACTATAGCTCGAGATAAAGCTTATAGAAATATAAGGATTTCTAGCAGAAGCTATCTTTCTATTTGTATATATATATGTTAATATAGTTAAAATTTATATATATATTGTCTTGAGTCTTTTACAGTCCAAGGTTTGCTGACATTAAAAGTCTTTTGCATAACTCTCATATTTTATTAGAGCTCTATATATCACTTCAGATCAATAAGCTTATGAGAAAAAGGACTTTTTCACTTACATAATGAGTTTACTATATCTAAATTAAAATTTCAATCTCTAGATACAATAAGACTTATATAAATTGAAGCTATGCCTTATACCTTATATATATATCTACATATATCTTGTATGAGCACAGATCGCACCCAGCTTGGATCATTGCTTACATTAGCTTTTGCTCAAAAATCAGTCTCAAGCCATTCATCAATGCTGTCTGTCTGTCATCTATGGCATTTCTTTTCTAGATGCATATCACAATTTTATACGCTACGTGTCCTGCAAATATCATGACAAATAATGACAAATTTGCATTTCGTGTCAGGCAGAGCCTGCGCTACAGTGACTCATAAATATGAATATCAACAGGGCCCAGTGCAATGAACTGCTCAAGCTAGAAGTGTATAAGCACACACACACATACACACTCACACACACACACACACCCACTTGAGAGGCAACAAATTCCAGCGAAAAACACTTGAACTCAACTGTGCTGAAAGTTTCCCTGCCAGACCGCTGCCAAAGTATGTGGCATGTATATTTTAGTATTTCGACTCATAATCGTTAGCCGCAAGAGCTGCAATCAGGGCTTCAGTTTTATGTTGTTGTTGTTGTTTTTTTCGTTTTCTTCTAGCTACCAACTCACAATAGGTGTTTTGTGGCACTTGCAACTATCTATCATTTGGGCTTGTGGCAAATTCTATGCGACTGTTGTTGCTGTTGCTGTTGCCATTGTTGTCTGGCGCCAAGACATTGCCGGCCATATAAATCAAGAAAATTGCTGACATTTAAGCACGTTTCATTTCATTTCGTTTCGTTTTGGGCCCCTTCTTTGACTAGCAACAATTGGGGGCTTTGATATTTACACAGCAACAACAACAACTTTTTCAACAGCATTTCCGCTAAATGTTGCTGCCTTCTTTCGCTTTGGTTCTTTAAGCCAAAAATCGTTATTATTTTTTCTGCCATAATGATATTTAAATATTTACCCACATAGCTGCCGGCATGCAACGTATGTGGGTTAATCTGCTTTTCAATTGTTTGCCTAATGTTTGTTGTTGCTGCTTTTGTTGTTGTCGGCGCGCTTGTGCGTCAGCCATGTCATATTCTCAAATAGTTTGCGACGCGTCATATTGAGCCATAAATCCGCCTTAGCCTATGCCGAAAAGTTATAGATTTATTTTTCAAATTTAACGCATCGACGACAGCCTGAGCTGCGGCGCCCCGAAAAAAAGGCGGAAAGCGTGAGAGCGAGACAGCAAATGGCAGAAATGTGGCACGCAAATTGACTTTCGAGTGGCGTCAGCGCATTTAAGAGTTGTATTTTTTTTGTTTTTTGCATTTGTTGTTTCTATTTTTTACACTTGCCTCTGGCCCCATAAATCAGCGCAGATACCCAGCTAATGTGTGTGTGTGCGTGCGTGTGTGTGCTGGTGTTTGTCGTGCCACTAATGCAAGCCATAGCTCGCGCAGCTGTCTGTCTGTGTGTGTGTGTGTGTGTGTGTGTGTTTTGGCCATTTCATTTGATTTTGTTGCCACAAAATAAAAACTTTTCAAGCGTGACTTGCCGCTGTTGTTGTTGCTGTTGTTGTTGCTGCTGTGGTGTGGCAATAACAAAATGGCAACACACATATATTGTTTGCATTTGTTACGCTTTTTGCTGCTGATACTAAACCGCAGCAGCAGCAGCAGCAGCGGCAGCCGATGCAAAAAGAAATATATAAAAATGAGTCGCGCAACCGAATGCGGAAATTTATTGTGTTTTTCGTCGCTTTTCGGAAATCTTTTCAACGCTCAAATTGTTTATCGCCGTGATTAGCATGCTTGTGGCAACATTTGGGCCAAGTGTTTGCGTAGTTGGCCAGCAGCAGCAGCAGTTGCCGTTGCCGTTGCCGTTGCATAATTTATGCCAGCAACAGCGAGACAACAAGCAACTTGAACTTGACAATGCGCTGCATGCGCGTTGCTTAGGCCCATTAAATGTTGTTGTTCAGTTTAATAACTTTAAAATTGTTGCCAATTAAAAGTAAAACGGCTAAGAGTAAATAATGCATGGCACGCAATTAGCCAAAGGCGATTTCTTTGCTCTGTTGTTGTTGTTGCTCTTTCGCTTTTGTTTTCGAGTTGAATAACCAAAGCGAAAAAAAAAACGTCAACAATGTTGCGGCTAAAATCACTTTGATGGCCCAGTTGAAACAAGTTTGGCTAATGGGCCAACTGGGCGTGGCAGCTGCGTAGTTAAAATTCCTGTGCCAAAAATTAAAAGCCAAATAACACGCAGTTATCTTTTCAATTAGCCGGCTGCAAAACGTGTCTCAAGAAATTTGAATTTGTTTTTGCGCAAATATATTGGAAAAAAAAAGAATTTCAATGTCAATGTCATGCAAATGTGCTTATAAATTGGCTTAAGACTAAAGATCATTAAAAGCAGAGATCATCGTGAAGATGCTAATCATGCTGATGATGATGTAAGCAACTGGTGCAGCCAAGCCGAACCAGACAGACAGTCAGACAGACTCTGTTGTAATTTCGTGCACTCTTAAAGGCGTCGCCACGCGATGAGGTAATGAAATCGATTCATAGCAATAGATACAGATACAAATATCGTGTGTGTGTGGATGTGTGTGTGTGTGTTGGTGTGGTTGGGGGCATAGAAAATGCAAGTAAACGTGTCGGGTTGCTGCAACATGGCCAACTCGACTTGGTCTTTGGCTCGATTACGCTTATGGTTTGCATTTGGATTTTGCGCCTTTGCTTTTTTTTCTCTTCTTTTTTTGTACTTTTCGTGATTTTCATTTTGTATTTTCCGCCTTGTTGTTTTTTCGAAGCTGGTAAAAGTGGGCCAAGCTGGGCGATAGTTGATCAGAGCTTGATCACTTGTTGCACAAGCAGGCGCTTTTATAACACACTCGATTTGAAATAAACACTTATTTTTCTTCAGCTTTTTGGGTTTTAACACTTTACAGTTTGAGCTGAGCGTTTGTGAAGTGTCCTTCAGCGCTTGGGCTGATTGCATAAGCTGTTAGGCTCCTTAACGTTTCTCTTTTCTCTGTTCATATATGTGCATGGGTAGGTGTATGTAGCTAACAAATAACAAATACATACCGGCTCCGAATAATGCCACAAATACAACTAAAAATTTCTTCATTGTGCGGTTTAGTTTGTTGCTGTTGCTGTTGTGTGTTTGGTAATAACGCTTTTAACCGTTGCTCGACGAAACGTAACCGAATCTGAGAGAGTAGGGGGGGAGGCGGATCGCAGCACTTGAACAAAACTTGTGAGAGCGCACCACTTGGACCGACGACTTGAAACTGTGTGTGGCTGTGGCTGGTGCGGGAGCTTTTTATACCGCTGCGCATGCGCGCCAGCCGCGAACAATCCAGACGAACGTTGGCGGCGGCAGCGACGCCGACGCTGGCAGCGGCTGCGGGCCAGCAGCGACGATGGCAGCGACAGTCACTGGCGAACGATTGCAACGGTACAAAGCGCAGCCAGGCGGCGGGGCTCATAGCAGTCAGCTTTAGTTGTACTTACAGCAACTACCTTGCTCTCTCGCACTCATGGCATTTAACCATCTCTCTTCTTTTCGCTAGTGTGCTGCTGCTCTATCTCTCTGGCTGTTTGTGTCTCTTTCGCGCACACGTTTAATTGTAATTGTCAGCGACGCGTCGTTTTTAACTGTAAGTTAGCTGGTTTGTATGCATGCGGCGCACTGTTGGCGGCAGCGGCGTCGACTGCGCTGCTAGCGTCGCACTAGCCAGGCATTGTTGCTTTTTTCGGTTGCCTCCAAAGCGAGCCATTCCACAATTGATCTGCGGCGTTACGTTTTGCATTTTGAGGCGGGGGTTGCAAATGGAATTTATTTGCCTGAAAGTTCAGCGAGTGTTTGTGCGTGTGTGTGTGTGTGTGTAGGCAACTATCATCCATTTGGAGTTGTTGTTGATGCTTGTAGCTAATTATGGTCTGGGGTTTTTATGCGATTGCCGGCCTCAGGGCACGGCTTCTACTTACCTACCCAAAAAAAACCTAAATTTATAGTTGAACTTCACCTCATTGGTTGACTGTTTACTTGTGTGCGTGTGTGTGTGTGTGTGTGTGAGTGTATGTTTTGTGGGTGTGTGTGAGTTGGCTGTCTTGTGGTTGACTCATGCGCCTGGCATTTCCAGCAACAGATCTAAGCGCATTGCGCATACGCCACATTGTCTGAGTAGAATGTATTTCGTATACCCTTGCAGAGCAAAATAAAAGTAGAATGTGAACCGCTTGAATGATGCATGTTCGACAGCCTAAAAAGTATGTACATATATTGATGGAAAAGATAAAAATTACATATAAGTAATTATTTTATGTCTCTTAAATATGCTCAAAAGTAAACTTGATAAACTGTTGGGTTCTTTAAGTTATCTGAACAGAATTCTGTTAATCTTTAACATTATATTGTATGAGGAAATTAAGGAAAGTCTTTTTTGATGCCTATGGCATATAGCTGTTATAAGAATAAATTGATTTTTTGTTCAGGTTTTTTCTAAATAAACTGAATTTATATATAATATAATATTTAATAAAAAACTAACTCAATAATGATTTTCAAAGAAAAGAAAAGTTTCCTATGTCTCTCATTCGATTTTATATGTATTTATGCTTTGACAAGCCCAGTCTGCTGTGTCAATTGACTCACCGTCATATTAAATGTTAATCAACGCAATTAACATGATTTCTTAATGTAAAAGCAATGTGATGGTCAACCGGTGGCCGGCAATGCGATTGCAATTGATATGCCGCCGCTGCACTCGCACGTAAACAAATACGCACTCGCTGCCTGCGGCTGGGATTAAAAACAGGCCGTCAACTGTCGATGCGTGCGAGTAAAAGGTAGGCCAGCCAGTTGCAGTTCCAATTGCAGTTGCAGCAGCCGCAGCAGCAGCAGCAGCAGCAGCAGCAGCAGCAGCAGCGACTATTAAAACTGACCCAGCGCGGCGGTCAACGACGGACACTCAACGGCGCCGCAGCAACAACAAATTGTTGTAAATGTGTGCAATTAAATGCAAGAAATGTGATTCAAGGTTTCGGAATGCAGGAAGAATATGAAATTACAGCCACAGCCACAAACAATAACAACAACAACAACAGCAGCAGCAAGAGGCTGCTGGCAGAACAATTACAGCTGCCAACGACTCGAGACTGCAAATTTGTAGTCGAGAGTGGTCTGTAGCCCGACCCGACCCGGCCCGGCCCGTTCAGTGTGTTATTGAAGTGGTCTCTAGAAAACCTGTGGCTGCCCACAGTCCCAGACACCGAACCAGTTTCAGAAGTGCAAAAAAGCGACAACAAAAATAAACACAAACTAAGCTACCTTGTCAGAGTTATGCTTTCGCTTTCAATAGCTGCTGCTGCTGCTGCTGTTGGTGCTACTGCAGCTAACTGCATTGTTGCTGCTGCTGCTACCTCGTTAGCTAGCCAGTTGTAAGCATGAACATAGCTTATACAAAAGGCCACTGCCTTTAGCCTTTTTATTTAGCTATAAACTAAAAATTGTTAAGCTGCGCAGCAACTAAAAATTTAAAAGTCTAAATTTTGATTATACCCTAGCAGAGGGTACTTAAATAAATGTTGAGAAACATGTAATAGATATGTATAGTTAGATATTGGAAATTCTAAAATAAATATGTTTAAGTGTTGAGTAATAGGGAATAGAGCTATGTGGAAGAAGTCCGTGTCGAATAAGACTTCTATATCATTAGGGATTCATTGAAATTATCAGACGAAATAGAAACTCCATATTATATCTATTTATATTCATATATGTATTATACGTATATATATGTATTAATGTTTCATACCGGAAAGACTAAAAAGGGTTTAGTCTTTCAGGTATGAAATCTTTTTCCGAAACAAACATAAATACATATATATAAATCGCTATCAAAAGGTGCCTCGCGATCGGCTAAGAAAAGGGATAGAAACTGATAGACAGATATATATATATATTGATAGCTCCAATATGCCATTCAATTAGTATGTAAGAATTGACCAGATTGCTCTTATATACAGTCGTCTCTGGGTATAGTGAACACGCTATATAGTGAACAGTTCGATATAGTGATCAAGTAAATGTTTGCTAGAGTACTCCAAATATTTTCAAAAGTCACTTTCTGATCGCAAGAAGCAAACGTTCGTTCGCCGATTCTATAAATAGGTTTACATTTATGTTTTTCTATTAATTTATTTTAACGATCTCTTGAATTTGTATACACAAAGTATATTTTGTTGCAAATAAAACGAGGTTTTCAGCAAAACTTTTAAATTTGAACAACCTCAATACTGAGAACACGCCTTGCAATAATTAGTTCACTATATTTCGATACTACTGTACATATATATTTTATTAATTATATTGTTCTGCTAAAATCTTTAAGAGGCCCTCTATCTACATGGGTCTGTATACAAATTCTTTTGTTTATTGTAGTATTAGTAATAGTTGATTTAAGATATATTTAAATATATCTACGAAATCCAACCTTATTTTACTTATTATTTATTTATAATCAAAATCTTATCATCATCGGCCAATTATTAACAAATATCCCTTCTAAATATGTATATATATTCAAAAACTTATCAAAATCTCTCAACTATTATCACATAACCTCTATAGGCTCTTTCGTGAGCGTATCAAGTCTTCGCTTTGCTGTTGATAAGATACCTACCTATCTAGCCTGTTTTATTTGTTGCACCCGATTTTTAGGGTTTGTTTGGCTAGCCTTAAAAAAAAAAAGATGAAAAAAGAGCAACCGAAACCCGTTTGCCGTGCAGCTGTCAGAGACGGCGTCTGGCCTGTTATAGATCGGGTTGAGCCTGGCATTTCGGGGAGTGTGCTGCCCAGGGCGAGTTATGTGTGTGGCAGCGGTTGGCGGTACTCCGCTCTAAATTGAATGCCAAATCGCTGAGAATACTGGCAGCGAGCAACTAGCCTAGCTGACTAAATGCTTATTGGCCAACACCAAGCGCACTCGCTCGAAGTATAATTTGTGGACAAGCGGTTCAAAAGTATTTGAAAAATGCAAAAATTGCATCAGCACTTGGCTCCGATTGTGAGCAGTGGTCTTTTAATTGTTGACTTTAGCTGGGCTAGTGGGTGGGTGCGGCGGTTGCCGCCACGTTGACGTCGCATGTGCAACGCGGAAGAAAAGTTACCCATGCTGGCTACGACTTGGCTTGGCTTGGCTTGTCTTGGCCTGGCTTGGCTTGGCCTACTATCTGCAGTAGCCCCTCCTCGCTCTGCCTCGCAGTGCATGCCATTTGTATGCTATCTGATTCGTCGCACACCCATGCAGCTAATGCCATGTGTGTGTGTGTGTTCAATTAAAGAGCTGGCCGGTAGTTGGGGCCCGTCCGTTTTGGCTGTGCAAGTTCTTAACGCGTATTTAGCAAGTGCATTTCGAAACGGTAATTTGTCGTTAACTGTTGCTGCCGCAAGTTCGTGAGTGGAATCTTTCGTTTGTTATTGCTCAAAATACGAATAAGCAAAACGAAACCCGTTAGAACGGGTTTGCGTCGAGTGAAGGTGTAGGCAAGCGTTATACAACTATTTCTGTCCCAGTTCTAGCCTGTCGGAAATTAGTTAAGCTTCGCCTGGCTAAGGTTAACCTTAGCTCCGTTGACATTTTCTCATTAATAACTGAATAAATTGAGGCTGAATTGCAAATGTTTTAATTGAACAACGACCTTGTGCGTAAGTGACCGACTTGTTAGAGCAGCTCAACTAGGGCTAAGATGTTATTTTATTTTAGCCAAAGGCCACAGCCAATTATGCATAATTTTCATCATGGAATTATCAACTATATTTGTAAATTTTTTTATCGGATTATACAGCCTGAAATATCTTCCTTTCGCAATGTCAAAACATTATTTATCTAAAAGGTCTTTCATGTGTCTACAAAACTAATTTATTTGAGCAGTCGATCAACATCTGAGATAGCGCTCTTCTTTTCAGTACGTGCTGTACATTAATGCCAGAAATAGTTTTAATTGGTTCTTTGTGCAAGCAGCTAACATTATAAAGATTTATGCTTTACTCAAACATAACAACAATTTCCGGTGCAGAACTTTAATAGCTCTGGCCTGACCAATACTCTATTTCGACTGTAATCTTTATGTGCGAATCTTTGAGATGAGAACTCTTTGGGAAAAACCTTGATTTATTTAATTGAATGAATCGGATGTTTTTCGCTTGTTCGGATCGCTGTTCATACCATGAATTTTTATGATCGAGCAAATTTCAAAATCTTGATAACTTTGATTTATAAATCTTGAACAATCACTGCTCAACTTTCCGGGCCCTAACCAAATGTTTATTAGACTAAAAGCTTTATGGCCGTATTGACACATTGACAACAATATTGTTTACAACAATTTACGTAAGATTCATTTACGAGACATTTAGCAAACAGTCCCTGTGGCTAGCCAAGAAAAAAAACCTTTGGGCCGATAGAAAAGTGCAGCTGGAACTGCAGCATTGCAGAGTTTTATTCAAACGTAACGGCGTGATATAGATATATATATATGTATATTGTACAATAGCAGTATTTCTCATTTCTCATTTCACAGTTCACAGTTTTCATTTATTAACTAATTTCGGATTTACGTAATCCCCAAAGCGTTCAGGCCTCAGCGACGGCGTTTACACGCAACCGCCACACAGAGAGTCGAGGTCAATGATCAGTGAAATTTACTTTCAAAAACAAAAAGAAAAAATCAGCTTTTCTGTTGACTGAAAAGCGATCGGCAATCAGCTCGAGCGGAAGCCTAAATGTTTCTTGAGACTCCGTTTTTAGTTTTTGGGCAATATCGAACTGCGAAGCCAACAAAAAGCTTTTGTAATGAGATTGAGGCTCGTGTGGGACATGTGTATTATGCTCAAATAGGGCACAGCCAACGCCCTAGCCTGTCGCTGCTTGTCATAACTATTATAATTATCGTCATCATCATCATCATCATCATCATAATGAGCAGCAGCTGCTTGCCCACACCTTGTGGCCATTAGCCGCAGACCCAGCCCCCGTTCCCAATCCAATCACGACAATGGAGCTCGCTGCATTTTACCACACTTGAAATCGCAATACAATGAATACATCTGCATAATTAATTCCCACTAACGAAGATGTTGTCGGAGAGTTAATGAGTGTGGCTCGTTGTTCGCTTTGCGCCAAAAAGATTGAAGGCAACAAACACGCGCAGGTTGTTGACTTCTTTGTCTGCGCCTCCCTCGGCGTCTGGGGTCCACTTTCGGTTTCAGTTTTTCGGCTGCTTCCATTGTCTATGCAATTGGACGCAGCTGTCACATTGGGCGGTGCCAGAGCAAGTCCACTTGTCCCACTCACAAACACACACACACACACTCACACAGATGTATTTTTAATTATGGTCATTTCGAGCACTTGATATTTTTGGCCAAAAACTAATCGGCTTTCATTTTCCATTTTCCAAACGCAATTCGCGCACAGCTTGCCCAATGAGCTGATGTATTTTTAATTATACAACGATTTCCTTTGGTTTCGCCAGCATTCAATTAAAATGAAAATAAAGAGGGAAGGGAAGGGTCCACTTGCTTCACTCTGTATAACATCCTGCCGCGTTTATTTTGGCCAAGTTCAGATGCCACAAAGTAAACCAAGGACGGTATTTTTTGTCTGTGTTTTTCTCTTATCTGCATACCGTGTGGCTTTTTATCAACGCGCTTGCAGTTTCATTTAATGGATTAAACATGCACGAATCGAACTCGAATCGATTTCTCACCCATAAAATATGCATTGTTTTTTTCTCAGTTTTTTTTTTCGCTGTACGCGCCTTTGCCAAAAACTAGGTTATAACCTTGAAATCCCACAAAAGAAACGTTGAAAATTTCAAACTTATCAATAAATTCATGACGCTGCGACACAAAGCCGGGCAGCACATCAAAAGAAAGCCACAAAAACAAAAACAAAAGAAAAAAACTACATAAATCTATATTCAAATCCATGCAAAGCTCCATTAAAATGCTAAACAGTCAAAGACCGTTTCGCAATCCCATCAGAAACAGACAAAAATATTCCAACGGGTCGGGCAACAGCTGTAAACCTGCATTTCGAATTGCCAAAGGTCAGGCCAAGAAGACTGACTCTGCAGACGATGTTGCAGCCGGCGCATCCCAAAAACACCACTCAGACAGTGTCCCACTCTTAAGCTGTGTCATCATCATCATCATCATCATTATGATCATTATGATCATTGCTACATAGGCTGCATTCATACTAAAAGCTGTTTGGCAACAACAACAAAAATCGTATAACAATTAACCATATAACGAAAAATGTGTACAAATTGACAACGCCACGAGTGAAAGAAGAGAGGAAACGAGCCGAAAGATACAAGAAAAAAAGGAGAAATAAATGAAAATGAAAAGAAAAAACAAACTGGATTTATAATGGCTAAAAAGCACGCAAGAAAACGAGCCAAGGTCATTGCGAAGCGGCCGAGCTGTAAAAGAAATTGTGGAATCATGTGGAATAATAATACACTGAGAAGAATCACGAAACAAACAAAGCGCCAATTAACACAGCTCTAATTGAGAACTGAGAGCAAAACAGAGTCTAAGCAAAGCTTTTCAATTGAAACTGACAAAAAACAGATACCAATCAGAGCTCTGTAATGGAAAAATTAACTTAAACAAAAACAGAGTTCTTAAAAAGAATACTTGGGAGGAAGTTTAATTTAATTAATTTAAATTTTTTCAATTTTAATTACTTAAGATTTGAATTATAAATTGACTTATAGAAACATAGTGAGGTAAATATAAAGCTTGAGGCTACTGCATACGGAAGTATGTCAGCTTTTGGGTTTCCACCAAAATCTGGACTCTACATTCATATATTTGTAAGGTTGTAAAGCATTTATATAACAATATTTCTTTTTTTATTTTTTATTTTAATTTATTCTTTTGATTTGCAACTGTTGTTTATGACATCAAGCGAATTAGTTAATAGAATTGATCGTACAAATTAAGAACTCAGTAGGGTTGAACTCTATTTCTGATGAATTCTATTTATGATCAATACTTTTTGATACAGAGTGGAAGTTGAACCCTGAAACTGATTCAGTTAAGTTGAATGACTTTTAGATAGCTCTAAAAACCACAGCAGCTTCGAGTAAAAAAGTTTTTTATTGAAACAGAAATTTTTTTAGTAAACATTTATAAGGGAAGTAATTTTTCTCAGTGCGCAAATAAACGTGCCGTGGCGATCTACCATTCAGGATGGGAACAGAGGCACTTGTGGTTTCATACACTTTTTTTTTGCAAAATGGCAGAACCACTTTTCGATTGCAATTACTTGAGACGCGGTAGCACATAAGGCAAATGATCATGACGAGCATTATGATAATGATGATGAGCGCGATGATGAAGATGTTGAAGATGAAGATCTTCGTGCGCAGTTGGGCAGAAGTGACTGCGCGACATGTTAAACATGTTTTGGCAAACCATCAACAGCTCGAGAAATCCGGTTGCTCAAATATGCGTAAAGTGGGACGATGTCGCTCCTTTACAAACAGCCACAACAACAGCGGTCTGTAATATTATTAAATGCCTGACAACTGGCCGGGCAAAATGCCAAAACACAAAAAATAAACATGAAATCAATTAACAGACGAAAACAAACACATCGAAACTTAAAAAATAAAGAAAAAGAGTCCGAACTGTTGATTTGCTTGTGGCCTCATTGGCAGGTGTTGATCAATAAAAAATGCAACTAGCTTGGGCCGGGCTAGGCCGGGCCCATTGCGTAAGCAGCTCGAGGTGTGTTCCCCCAACCAAAAATAATAATGCTCTTTGGCAATCCCATTGAGAATCTGAATTTTAACTCTTGCGCAAGCGAGCTCTAAACTTGAACTACATGACGTGCTGCTGATAATGGACGCCGCTTATCATTCCAGTGAACCTAAGGTAGCCCAATTTGCGTTATCAACTGCTCAACAACTGAAATTTGTGAATAATGCTGCTTCGATTTTGGCAGCTTTTCAGTATTTGCTCGTACTTAGAACGCGTTAGAAATCGACTGAGAAATCATGCGTGTGCTGCTGCTTGCAACATGCCTGTGCCTGACTGTGGTAAGAGCTCGAGAGGATAGAAAAGCAAACTTTAACAGAGGGCAAAAGTGTAAAAAAGCATAAATTTGATTGAGTAGCTAAAAGTAGAAAGAAAGAGATGCGATTTTAGTCTCTGATTAGCTTTGATTTGGCTGAAGATTTATAGCCTGATAGTTTACAGAGTAATTTAGTTAAGTTGATTTGAAAATTTAAGTTAGTTAAGTTAGCTAAAAAGCAAACTTTAACAGAGAGTAAAAGTGTAATAGAAGCATAAATTTGATTGAGTAGCTTAAGATAGAAAGAAAAAGATGCGTTTTAGTCTCTGATTATTTGATTTGAAACCTAATCAATTACAGGGAAATTTAGTTAAGTTTATTTGAAAAGCTTAAAAACAAAGTTTTCATAGTCCACATTTGTTGACAACTTAATGATCTTATGCGTTAATTAAGCTGACTGGTACATAAGTCTCCAGTTTAATTTGTAGCCATAGGCAAAGACAGAAAAAGTCAGATAGACTCGGCTGTTGATCTGTGCAAATTATCGCCTGTTTCATAACATAATATAAGGCTTAGCTAATCAGTAAACATGATTGCAGCTGCCGAGCTTGGCCCTGCTGAACGGCGAGCAGCGCAGCATCGAGAAGTGTCTGCGGAACTATGGAGGACTCAATGCGGCGAATGCGGAGCGTCTGGAGCGTTATACCCAGTGGTCGGATGGCAATGAGGAGGTGCCCTGCTTCACGCAGTGCTATCTGAGCGAGATGTTCGACTTCTATCACGATCAGGCGGGCTTCGATGAGCGTCGCATCAGGCAGCACTTCGGCGAGGCGGTCTTCGAGGCATGCAAAGAGCGGCTGAACCTACCCGCCGACCAGAAGGAGAGCAGCTGCGAGCACGCCTATGCGGGCTTTCACTGCATTGTCAGCGTGAGTGTGATAAGCCAGCCCTTGGGCCTGGGCCAGTGACCGCTGAGCTGATAACATTCAAATATGTTATTCATTTGCAGCTGGAGAACGATCCGTTCATATTGATCGAGAATATGCCGAATGCCACGCGTGCCGCCAAATCCGCGATGAAGGAGTGCCTGCAACAGGTGGACCAGGTCGAGTGGAATCGCATTGGCGAGTACGCCCAGTTTCCGCCCATCGAGCCCATTCCCTGCTTCACGCGTTGCTTCATCTTGCAGCTGCAGCTCTTCGACGAGCGCACGCGCCGCTGGCGTCTGCCCGCCATGCGCCAAGCACTGGGCGTGCCCCTAGTGGGCGCCCATGTGGCTGGCTGTGCTCAGCGACGCGGACGCAATCCCTGTTCAACGTTTTACCAGCAGTTCACCTGCTTCGTGGTGGCCGATTAGCTGCTTACACACTTTCCCTCTGAAATCCTCGAATCCCAAAGAAATTGGCAAATTGAAAGTTAATTTACAAGCAGTTGAAAATTTAAACCTTTTATATATCTACATAGACATAGCTTATAAGAAGAATACATAAAAAAAATGGAATAAAAAAATGCGTTATGATGAGATTTTCAATTTTTTATATTCTTCTCCTATATTACCAATTTGATACTTATACGTTTCGCCAATCCCCCAGTGGGTGTAACTATATGCACTATATATAGTCTAAACTTCTGATATAAGAGTCTCTAGCTCTTATATCTCCCAAAATATTATAGGATTTCTACAAACTCACGATTTGCCACGTCCCCAGGAAGCATGAATATATTTAAGTTTTTGATTTATCTTAAGAGGAGGTCAATTATTACCCACTTGTCAAACTTGGATGCACTTCCACTCCCATTCCCCAAATGGGCTTATATATATATATATATATGTATCATATCTTTTTGTTTCGGGGTGGCGTACACGAGTTTATATTCCAAGTTCTAGTCCTTAGACTGCAATATAAACGAAAATTGCAGTGATACAGATTTAATAGATATAGTATTTCCCGATTAGCCACGCCCACTGTGGACGTATCGGGAAAACAATTAAACTTGATTTGACGCTGGAACACACGAATATAAGTTCCAATTTTCAAGTCCCCAATACAGACAGACCGACGGATGTACAGACGGACGGAAAGCAAGACAGACATTGCACAATGGTGAAAAAGTCAGAAATTTTTGGCATAAAGTCAAATTTTTTATGTTTCCATATCTTAAAATTGAATTTGTTTTATAATTATGTATACACGACATAAGAATACCGTTATCGGAATATTTTTCAAATGTTTGAATGTACGCGTCCGTTATCGATATACAACCAAAGCATTGCACAAAACCTATATACTCTATATATAAATATAGAAGAGTCACATATTTTTGTACAAAAATTTAGTTTACCAGTAGCTAATCCGTTGACTTCTATATTCTATAGGTGCTGTGAAAACTATTAGTTGATAAAACATATATATTATAGACTTGATATTTTTTATTATTTTCATAATGCTCTAAATACTTGAGTAATATTTTTGTCTACATCCGACTGTCGTATATGCCCCATGTATTAAAACAGAATATCTCAGCAATCTCTACTTAGTTGCTAAATGTAATACGTATATTTTAAAATGTGAGTCGAGCAAGCGTTCATAAAACTATAATTAACACTTGAGGTGCAAAGTTTTGAAACAAGTTTCGAGATTTGAAAGTGTATCTAAGCTAGGTTCGTTGCATTCAGATTTCCATTGAGTCGTTCCCAGCAGAGATATTCATCGTACATCCAGGCACATTTGCCTGCAGCTAGGCTGCGCTGCTCGTTGCTGGTGCGGCAGGGGCTGTAGTCCGGCTCCTGGTCCTGATGGATGGGGCCGAAGGCCTGCTGCCAGTTGAGCAGACGCCAGTTGCCCGTCTCGTCGTAGAAGCCCATCGCATCGGCGAAGCACTGGAAAAGGCATGGTATGGACTCCGTGGGCTTCAGGGCGCTGTACTGCAGCATCTGGACATTGGTGGCATTCAGCTGGCCGCTGCAGCGCATCAGTGTCGAGAGGCTGTTGCCGGCATGCAGCTCCGCCTGCTTTAGACAGCGTAATCCACTATGCGCATAGCTGCAGGCATCGCGTGAGTTGCGGCGCAGCTCGTAGCGGCAATAGTTGTAGATGTCGGCGCCCAGCTCCTCGGCCAGGCGCTGCTTGCGCCATCTGTTGGCCGCGATGTCGAACCAGCCCTTTTCGCTGGCCAAGCAGCGCATTAGGCAGGGCACTTCCTCGTCTGTCCAGCTCGCATAGTTCGCCAGCTTCCGCAGATCAGTGTCGATGAGCTCGGGGCTGCTAATCTCGCGCAGGCATTTCTCCAAAATCTGCGCATCGCCTATGAGATCGGCTGAGGCCTGCAAAATGTGGGGATTGTTGTTTTTAAAAGTTGCGGCATTAAATGGCGCTGTGTAGACGCACCACCGCGCACCACCACAAGGTCAACAAGCTGACAGCCAGACGCATCTCAACGCTCGGAATGCACAATCTCAACTGCTGCCCGTTCACAAGCGCTGAGCTCGCAAACATAGAGCAGCCGCTTATCAGGCAGCTCAGATTAAGCCAGCGAACGCGGGTTCAATGTATCCCACTTGAACCACCCGAAACAGCTCGAACTGGGTCAACTTTTGTGTTTTTTTTGGGCAACAATTTTATTTTGGATTTATCACATAGTAAATGTCTGATAGCTTAAGCATAAATCTTGCGCACGACATGGCGATTGATGGGCAGCCAGCAGGAGAAGACGCGATTGGCCCAGGTGCAGACATCGGATTCGGCTTCATTGTGATCAATGCACTTCTCGAGGCCATGACGTATTGACTCCAGATCCTTGAAGTTGTGCGACGTGAACTGCGCAATAATCGCCTTCTCATTGTAGCCCGTCCTCTCGTTGAAGAGGCCCATCTTCTCCACAAAGCACTTCACGTAGCAGGCGGTGCGGCGGTGCTCGGGGAACTCGTAGTTCAGGTACTTTTCGTAGATGTCTTCGGGCACATTGTACTGCTCGTGGCATTCCTCGTGCGCCTGCACTGCATCCTCGTGCGTGCGTATCCTAAACTTGGCGCTGACCTGAAATGGAATTGTGAATCTGAAGGCTTAGTTGGCTTAGCCAAGGGCAAGTCCAGTTACCTGGCCAACGGCAACTGTTGCCAACACAACAGCAATGCTGATCAATAAGGCGTTGAGTTTCATTTCTGCGATTGCGATTGCGACTGCGACTGCGAATGGAACTGGACCGACTTCTGGCAGGGTCTGTGTGCGAATGTGCCAAGCGAAGCCGAGATTTCAGTTCATAATTTGTGTGGGGCCTAGATAGTAAGCCAAAGCCAAGACGCTAAAGTGAATAACACGCCAAACCCGTTGCCGGACTGGATGGGGATTGTCCAAGTGGTGGTGCAAGTGGTGCGACGGTGGTGGAGGTGCTGCTGCTGCTCTGTTGATACCCTTGCGTCAGTTTTGCTCTTAAAAAAAGAAAGAAACGGGTAAGTGTAGCAAACGGGTTTGGGTTTGGGCCATGGCGACGGCGACGTCGACGGCGACGTCGACTGCGGCAGCGAATCTGCTGTCAACGGCATTGTTTGGGCCACGCGTTGCTTTGGCCTGGTGTTATATAATCGGCGGCGACGTCGGTGGCTTTAGTACATAGTGGTTACGTTTTGTTTGAGCCAATTAAACGATTTGTTTTTGTGCCACAAATTTACTTGGTCGCCACCTCACACACACACACGCACACTCGACGACTCAACGACTCGACGCTGTGTGTTTGTTGTTGCTGAAATATGTGTGGTGTTTTGTCTTGGTCTTTTTTTTTGTGCTGCTGCAAATTCTAACACCTCGTCGGCCATTTGCTGCACACTTCCGCAATGAAAATGGGAAAAAAACAAGTTGGCCTGTTTTGGACACTCACTGCCATTTTTACCTGCCACAGCAGCAGCGGCAGTGGCAAAAACAACAAACGTTTTGTTTATATTTTGTTTTGTCACGGCTGCAGAGCCGCAAATAAATTAAATAAATTATTCAATTGAATTTATTTATTACCAACCAATTTGCTCGCCCAGCTCACTTTCGCGTTTTTGTAATTAACGGCAGGCGGTGCGCAAAATGCACAAATTGCCAACAACAACATAACTCCTGAGGGAATTTTCGCTGCAGCTGTCAGTGGTGTGTCGAGGTTCTTAAACCCAAGATCAGAGACGTAGTTTGCTGAAAGGTTTATAAATGAGTCTGTCTTGAAAGTACGATTTATGGACAAAATTTATATCTTGTTTTTTCTTTTCGTACGATTTCTTTTAACTAAAACTTTTAGTATGTATGATATGTATACATTTTTTTACATTTTATATATTTTAGTTTAATTTTAATTTTAATTTAATAAAACTTATCTTATTTCGCTGATAGGTTTATAAATGAGCCTGTCTTGAAAGTACGATTTGTTAACTTTTATATCTTGTTTTTTCTGTTCGTATGATTTCTTTTAGCTGAAAACTTTTGGAATGTATGATACGATTTTATATAATTTAATTTAATATAACTTATCGCATTTCGATTTAACTAATATTACAATAATCATTTTTTTTTTTGAAGAATTTTCTCTTTCTCTTCATTTCTGGAACAATTCAATTTTGCATACCAGTTAGAACCCCTCACACAAGCCAGTTGTCAGCCACTGCTTTTAGCCTCACAATAAACAAAAAAAAAACATAACCTAAAACGTTATGAAATCCATATAAAAATGTTTAAAAAAATATGTGAATATGTGAAATGTCGCCTCGTTGGGCACATAGCATTTTATGGGCGGGCGGCCATCAAGCCACGACTCTTTTCAAGGGTCAACATTTTCAGTTAACGTTTTAAACTTTGATGCCATATATTGAACAAACTGCTGGGCGGCAAAGACCCCGCCTGCTGCCATTACCTGCTCTCGTATTTATTCAACAGTTGAATAATATTTGCGAAACGCTTCACAAATGCATTTATGCTCAAGCATTTGTTCAAAATATAAAACGTTATTGTTAAAAAAAAGGCAACAAAATGCAAAGCACAAAATTATATAGAAAATAAATAATTTTCATGTAAAGGATTGAATATATAATAATATAAAATTTCAAACAATTAAATAATCTTAATCATGTTTATTTAAATAAACTCAAAAAACTTTCATTTAAATTAAAAATACAATGAATATTATACATTTAAAAATCTAGCTTAAGCTGAAAGAATATTTAATCTGATTCGTTTCGAAATCTCTTTTAATTAAGAAATCAAATCTTCTTCACAGTTAAAGCACGTTAACCTTGTTCAACTTTTGCAAAATGGCCCAAAGCATAAAGTAAACATCATAGAATTTCATTGTTGTTCGCTCGAGAAAAAAAATTGAAAACAAGTAAGAAAGCTCTAGTCGAGTCACAGCCCGACTACGAGATCCCCTGAACCAAGTCCGAGCTGATGTTTTAAACAACCTAGCTTACATCTTTTATCTATATATATTACCCTCTGCGCGCATATATGCATGCACACATACACACATGCACACATACACACATGCACACATATACACATGCACACATTTGTATACACATGCACACATATACATACCATGCACACAGAAACGCGCGCAGATTACTGCGTAGTTGATTTGAATGTATGTGTGCACACGTACAGGCTGCTGCCGCGTGCTTTTACAATGTTTCCTTTAATAACTTCTGTATTACTTAACGGATTTAAATGCAATTTTCTGCATTGAGTGCTATTAATTTATTGAAAATACGGTTTTCACTTAAAAATTTAAAAAAATTAAATTGTGGATTTGATAATTTTTTTTTTAAATAATTTTTTTTTGGGAAATGTGGAGCTGGTATCCAAAATATGAAAAAATAGAAAATGTATTTTAATTACAAAAAGCTAAAAACAAAATTTGGTAGCAGTAGCTAAAAATATGTAAAAGATATGGTCAAAAAACTGAATCTTGATAACGTTTTAAATCGATATCATTGAAACGGAAAAATTTATCGAATATCTAAAACAAACTCGATATGCGCGCTGTATACACAGACCATCATGCAAAATTTGAACTCTCTAGCTCTTATATGTTCTGAGATCGACGCGTTCATACATACGGACAGACGGACGGACGGACGGACGGACGGACGGACGGACGGACGGACGGACGGACGGACGGACGGACGGACGGACAGACAGACGGACAGGGCTAAATCGACTCAGCTCGTCACCCTGATCAAGAATATATATACTTTGTGGGGTCTGCCACGCCTCCTTCTGCCTGTTACATACTTTTTGCAAAACCATTATACCCTGATTTCCCATTTTCAATGGGTTCAGGGTATAAAAACAGAGTCCCAGTGCAATTAAAACAAAAAAAAAAACAAATGGTAAAAAAGTACATGGCAAACTACACGATGCTTTGCGTTTGTTTGCATGCAATGCATACACTTTTCTTTCATTTTTTATTTTTTGGCATTTTCGTTGTTTGTTTTTAGTAGTAGAAACCAAATGCAAATTCAATTGGACGTCGTATGCATGCAGGCTGTGTGCCACAGGATATCCGGCTGGCAGCCATTTTAGGCATATATATCGGAGGCCTTGACCAGCAGCGACAGCCAAAAACTAAACAATAACATTTTTTCAAGCCGACAACAAACACACACTTACAGCACTTGCAGTCCTCGAGTGTTTGCTGTTGGGCTTTATTTTTTTTTTTATTTTTGTTTTCTTTCGGCTGCCAATAAATCAGAAATTGAGCCCAGCCTCCCTACTGCTTTGGCCGCCTGTCTCTTGCTCTTTGTCTTTGGCTCGTATATTATGAGCTCATATTAAAACATTTTACACACAATTTCGTTGCAGTTGGTCGACTGGTGGCATGCCTGCCTGCCTGCCTGGACCAGGCATGAATTATTATGCACCTAGGCGTATACGCAATGTTTAATTTTCAACTCGAGCGGCAGCGCGCTGCACACACATAAATTCTAGGGCCGCCGACAAACGACTTGTTCAATTTCTCTATATTTTTGCCGGGCACTGCCTAAACTGCCGTTCCCCCCCCTCGACCCTTGCTCCCATCAAGGTTGCAGCAAGAAAATATGTCCGAGCTGGCTAAGGAGCAGTCACTAGCTTTTTTTTTGCTCTCTCTCTCCTGCTTCGAGGCTGAACTCTGATGCAGGCCAGCCACGTACACATGTCGGGAACTAACTGCAGGCAGCCACCTTTCCCATTGCCGATTGCCCAGTGGCATTGTTGCTCCTCTGCTGGTCGTTGGCATCGTCATCATCATCATCATCAACAGCGACGCAGCAGCAAAAATTTCAGCCATTTGTCCTGGATGCTTGCGGCATAAAAATATGCCAGGGCCAGCATTTTCATGCGGGTCATCTACTCCCAGCTACAGTTCCAGTTCCTGCTACAACTTGCAGCATTTGAAAGTCATGTGCCGCCCATCACCTCTCCCGCCCCCTGACGAAATGTTAGTTTGTGCAGCTCCTTTTTTTATATTTTTTGTTTTTTGTTTTTTTTTTTCGGTTGGGTAGTCGCCAACTTCTCAGCCTCGGCAGCAGCAGTTGAGTTTTTGGGGCAGACTGGCTGGGCCGCAGTCGAAGTTGCGAGCCTGCAAATATCACGCAAATAAAAAATACTACTTGGGTTACGGCAGGGGGGACAGTGGACAGGGGAGAGAGGGTGGACGGGGGCTCGTAGTACGTTTAGCAAATGGACTCTGGCCTCAAATGCTGCTGGCACTTTCACAAAACATTTGAAATACAAATAAAAATCTGTAGCATGTGTGTGTGTGTGTGTGTGTGTGTGGACGAGAGACGTAGCTGCAGCTGTTGGAAATCATTTCAAATGCAAAGTAAAATTTCATTTTGTTTTACTTTACACTCACACACACACACACACAGTCTCAACCCCTATGAAGTCCGCCGTCTGTCTGCTAGTTGAACATGTTTGTTTACGCTTCATCATGTCGTCGTTAGTTGCTGGTCGCTCCCAGAGCTCTGCTCTGTGCTGGTCAAGCGTCTGCACCATTGACACGATGACATTTTAATATGGCTCGTAACTTTTGTTTAGCTTAGGCGTACCCCTCCCCACTCCCACCCGCACTTCCTCAGCGCCTTTTGTATTGATGTTGTCATTGCTGTTTGCCTAGTGGGAAGTTTTGTTGTCTTCAACGTCAGCTTCAGCTTAAGTGCGTGTCATCAGGCAGCAGCCAGCGATTTGTATTTAGATTGAGATATTTATATATAGATAGCAGATAAGGACATGCCCTGCAGCTGCACACGCAGTTAATTCAATTCAATTCAATTCAATTGAATACAATTTTATTAAAAGAAAAAGAAAAAGCTCTCTTTCTCTTTTCTTTCATTTTTTTTCCTGCTGTTGATCCCATGTGCTTGCAGTTTTTCATCATATTTCCTTTTTATTTAGGTAAATTGCTGGCTGATTTGCTTCAAATTGAAATCCAAAGGTAATGTAGTGCATAAAATCAGAGTCATGCAGACATATACATAACACGTACCTCACCGCCCGCCCCGCCCCGCCAAACAGCACCTTTCGCCTGCTGCGCGTTCAATTTTTCATTACTCATGCTTCAATCAATCACAAAAATGCGATTTTATTTCATTTTCATGCGTATTATAAGCGCTGATATTCACATTTCTTTTACAGCTCGCATGTCGCGCGCGGATTGAAGCATGCCGAAGGGAGGGGGAGGTGCTGAGTTGACAGGCGGTGCTGGCAACATGTGGTATGCGCATTGTGCTTTGCATATTGCCAATCCAGCCATTCGACAAAAACACTGTGGGTGTATACATATGTGTATGTACGTATGTGTGTGTGTGAACACAAATTGAAATTTGTATTAATTTAAATGGGCAATTAAGCGGCAGCTATTTGAAAAAGGTTTAGCGTAAGCTGCGCCTCAGCCACCAACAACAACAACAGCTGCAGCCAAACGATGGGCTATAAAATTTAAACCACAGAGCAGACTCTGCTGTGTCATCCAATCGAAAGTCAAAGCAATTGAGGCATTGAATGGAAAAAAATATATAATAAATATGCAGGGCTTGGCAACCAGGCGCAACAAATTGTCAAGAGCGTTGCAAATATATTGATGATATTTTTAGATAAATCGATATTGTGAAAAGGCTAGTTATGATATGTGAAACAGGTTTCCTATTACTTGTATACAGTAAAATATATATTTTATTATCATTAGAGAGCATTAAAAACCTTGCTTGAAATTCGCAGCCGTACCCACATTTTTCAGTTTCGCTAAGTGTTTTCTCATTAAGACAACTTCTTTCATCTTTCTAGAAGAATTTTGGATTTTATACGCTGATAGAAAAGATGCTTAACTGATTGATAATTCCAACTAGCGAATATATGTATATATATATATATATATAGTAATCCCCTTATACACCTTTCTCATTAACACAACTTCGTTCATCTTTCTTGAAGAATTTTTAACAAAATAATAGTAAAGAACACAAGAATGAAAGAAGATTTTATGCGCTAATAGAAAAGTTGCTACTGGACAACATATAGATATAGAGTTCCCCTTATACACCTTATAGAACAATGTAGGGTATTAATTGCTTTTAGCTGTTTTTGCGCTTGTCAAGGTGTAGCACCTGAAATCTTCTGGCAAAAAAAATACCTTTTCAATATCTGAGATGATGTCAACGCTTCAGCGAAACACTAAGTGAACTCCATTAGCAGCTGAGCCGCTGCCAAGTGAGTTCCCCCGCAGGCTGCCAAACCCAAGAGCAGCTGACGTGGCGATCACTTCTGGAGAATCTCCTGCTCCCACACAATCAGTGTGGAGACGTTTCGGCTGGCAACAAGAAGTTTTGGCGCTGCTGTCGCTGGTTTGACAACGCCTTTTGTGATTGGAATATAAAATAAGATACAATACCCGACGACAACAATGGCGTTGAGTCTGTGGCAGGCGGCAAGGGCAACACGGGGCAACAACACAAATCAAACGCATCTGTTGGTGAATTCGTCAGGCAGCTGGCTGGGAATTTGAAAAGAAGTCGCAACTCGAAGCCCAGAGCTTGGAGAGACATGTTGGTTCTATCTCTATGTGTGGCTGTGTATCTGTATCTGTATCTGCGAATGTGTTTGGGTTTGTCAATTGGTGACGGCTGCTTCGTAATTACGTGACGTTTTTGATAAATTTTGATTCGCCACGTGATGGGCAGAGAGCCATTACTTAAGACTAATGTGCGGCATGCTCTCAGAATTGGAACAAACGTTTCAGCGCATATTTCATTCGATTTTGGCTTTAATGCATTTTCTATTAACGGTTGTCGCACCGTTGGCCACATGTTGACCCACTTCGTCAATGGAATCGACAAATACGCGACATACGCGACCAAGCGGATGAATGGGCGGACGAGGAGGGGCTTCGCTCACTGGCCATTGCTGAGGTTATCAACCCAACAAAATTAAACTGCGTTCAATGCATTTTGACACAATTTTTGGCTGTCAGCCAGCCGTATGCAGAATTTGTATACACTACTGCTATATGGTATATTGGCTTTTGTGTGCAGTGTGTCTATATGTTACTATAAAAGCGAATGCAGCTAAGGTATATACTAAGTATTCGGAAATTCAACTCCTTATGCCAGTGTACAAATTTTATAGTCAGATGTTTCTTTGTGGACTTTGAAATTGGGAATAATTTCTCAACTGAATATTTTCTTAGCATTATTTTCTATAGCTACCTCCAAGTATAGATCAGAAAATATTATTATCAAGCCTACTAGAGCATATTTATTACAAGAAAATCACATATTTATTTAATTTGAGCCACAGTTGGATATTTAATGATCTTGACTTATAGCTTAGAGGGTTCATTATTCCATAATTTATTTTTTACATTTTAGATTCAGAGACCAAATGCTTCTTTAGCTGAACATTTATGTTAAGTTAAGAATCGTCAGCTCAGTATTGGCTGTGTTTTATACCATACTATGTTTATGGATACATTTATTGCCTTATTAAGAGTGTGCCAGGGCCTAACATAATATCACTCTTTTTCAGCCTCCTGGAGCTCAATAACTAAGAAAAGCATTTTGTAAGGTACGTCTTTAGAATAAGTTTTTTGCTATACTCAAGCAGGCTGTTTGTGAAAATAAAGATCAACTGCATTTAACTAACAGTTTTAGATTCATAATCAAGAAGGTACATTTGCGATGTACAGAGATTGCCTTGCACTTACAGTTTGAGAGTCATTTCTTTCTTTTCAGATTCATATGTTAAGAAATATAGATATATAAATGTATTTAATATATAAATTTCATTACAATTTCTCTTTCAAGTCCATACACAAGCAAGATCTCTTAAAATATATCATTAAAGTCATTTACCACAAACTCAAGAAGTTTTTCAAGAATAATATCCTGAGAGATAATGCCTCATTGTACCTCTTATCAGTCTTTTCCATCTGTCTCTACCCCATAATCAAGAAAACTGTTGAGACTCACAGTTTGACAAGCAAGTCTCACAGTCTTAGAGTCATCTGCTCTCAAGCCCTTTTCAACATGCCTTAAGCTCTTGCTGCACTTTAAAAAGAGTATTGTGTAGTCAATTACAGCCACGTTTCCACTGCCTTAAACTGCACCTACCCAAATTTAGTGTTTATACAGTTAACTCTACACACACACACGCACTCACACCTACCTGCCAGATTTTTATTGTACTGTAGAATTGGCTTGAAAACTGTTTTTCGCCCTCGACGCCTGCCAACCTTTCCCTAGCCGCCAAATGTTGCATTTATCGCTGTTGCTGTCGTTGGTTTATTATAATGTCATTATGCTAATTTTACAGTTCGATTGAATCGAACTATAGTGACTGCTATATATAAACACAAATACGTATATCGCTTATAGACTTTTGCTGGGCTGCCAAGTGAATGGCAGGCTGGCTGGCTGACATCTCTGTTCATATTGATGAGGCTGTTGCTGTTGTCGCTAATGTCGCTTTGCTGTTACGTATTCTCTGTTCGCTGCCTGCATTTGACATTTTGCTCATTGCTTTCTTGATGATGTTGTTGTTGTAGTTGATGTTTTTGCACGCCTCTTTAGCTTTCAATAAAAATTGTTGAATAATCAGCAGCAGCAGCAATCAGCAGCAGCAGCAGCAGCAGCAGCGTGATACGCGCATTGAAAGGTTCAAGAAGAAAGCGTATTGCGAATTTTGTGTGACTTGATTTGCGTGATGTGCATACGACAACAACACCGACTCTGACTCCGATGACGACGAAGCCAGTTGGCATAGCAGCTGTACTCGCACTCGCATTATATAAGCCCGCAAATGTTATGCTATTTTCAAGCACTATATAAATAACAAGCGTGTATGCCTTAAAAGTTCAAAACAAGAAAAAAATGAAAGGGCGAAAGGCATAGATAAACAAGAGCAATGGCCAAAATGTGCCGGAATGAAGACTCTCAACTGCAACGGCAACAGGCTGATTGAAGTGTTGTAATGTCTGCACCTGATTGAAATCATATGCAGAATCTGAGACATCTTTATGAAAACCTATTAGTTTTGGGATCTATATTTATGTGTGTTTCTTAAAATATTAAAAGTGCTGTGTTTTATTGTGATTAATTTCAAAAACTTCAACAGAGAATAACTCGGTGATAAATGCAGATTCTTAAAGCATTTGAAAGAGGTTTTGGAAGAAAGGAGAAGCAATTGCAGATAAAGAAAGAATTTTTGAAATAATATGTATCTTGATATTACTTTATGCCAAATGTAGAATAGATTAGAATATCTGCAAAGGCTCATATGATTGAACTACTTCAATTTTAGGTTTGGAGGAGTATAATCTGATTAATGGTAACTAAATTTCATAAAATTTTTATGATTGATAAATACGAGCTATTATAAAAGCAAATATATAAACCCTAATCAATACTTCACCTTGAAACTTAAAGATAAGCTTTCTTAGTAAGTCAGTCATATAGGTATCTAAAAAACGAGTATGAAGTTACCTATTTATAGACTAGAATATATAACAGTACAATTTTATGAAACTTTGTTACGTCTCCTATTGTAAAGGCTTATCCAAAAAACTTCAAGTAATTTGTAACTATTCATAAAAGTAATAATATTAATGGCATTCACCATCAGCTTATGATTGCTTTAAAAATAATCTATATATTTCCCTTACAATAATGTAATTTTTAATGGATATTCTACTTACTTCTACCTTGTTGTCGTTTATCCATCACAGTCCCCTGCATATGAGAAAAATGCTTCAGATTTTACTTTACACATTTCGAATTTTATTTCGTAATTCTGTTGCTTCCATTTGCCAATCGATAGATAAGTAAGTGGCACTCTTGTTCTTCGATAAGCCTATTTCCAAAAAAAAAAATAACAACATTGTAAGCCATAGAGCCAAGTTGTGATTCTACATCAGCATTTACCACATGCTTATTCTAATCAAAAAGAGAAAACACCGAAACATCGCCTCGTTAACAACAACATGTTGTTGTTGCTTCGCCTTTCTTCTTGGCCAACCCTCGCCTCGCATATGCCAGCACAATTTTCAACAATTTCGAGAGCTTGACCCAAAGCATTTAGTGCTTAAGAGGAAAATAGGCAAAACGTGCCGGGCATAAGTGAAAATTTTCTAGGCAGCACCATATTAGATGCCACCATGACCATATTTAAAAAACCAAAAGCCACCGAAGTCACAGATTGTTGTTGTTGTTAGCTGCTGTTGCCAGTTAATAAACTAAAACTGAAAAAAAACCGGTAGCATAAAATGCCGCTTGCTATACAGCACCAACGCCTGGTTAGTTAGCCGAACGACTGGCTAACGACGAGCTGCAAAGCCAACATGAATTGGTGTCTATAGAGAAGAGTTGGGGGAACAAAAAAGGTCAGGCGGCCAGCGCGGATTTGGATTGGGGCTGCGAATTGGAACTTTGAATTGGTTCTCGGTTGGTATTGAATTTGCCAATTGATGCCAATTTGTGCGTCTGCAACGAGAGCGTTGGATTTGAAGAGTGCAAAGGGTTCAATGCACCTCTGGGCGCTGCAATAACTGTCCATATAAGTGTCCAAATGAAACACATAAATATATATATCTGGCGAATCAGCTGCCAATTATTAATTAACTGTAAATGTCACGGGCTCACGGCGATACATTAATCATAATTAGTTATGCCACACAGCAACAACAACAACAACAACAACAATAAAGTGGCCAATGATATGTAAACAATTAGAGCTGATTTGAAAAATCGATTGGAGTTCAAAATTGTTTTGTTTTCTTGTTTGGGTAGGGGGCAGAGCAGAGGGCAAAGCATTATTGTTGAAAGTTTGTTCAACGATTAGCAAAATGTGAAGCAAAGGTTTTTAGGGCTTGTTGTTATTTTGCATGTACGTAACGCAAATGAGATAACACAGCAACAGCAGGGAAAAGGAAAGGTATAATGGTGCACATAACCGGCTTTGGATTTGAAGCGATTCACTTTGCCGGAGAGACAAAGCGGCGTATGCGTAATGTGCGCTTTTGGCTGACTGCGTGTGCGTATACGTGTGTGTGTGTGTGTGCGTTAAACCCTTTTGAGAAGTTATCTAATCCAATTAGGAGCTGTCGCAGCATTAAAGTTTTCGAGCGCAGCATTGCGTAAAAAGCAGAAGGGGGCGTGGCAGCAAGTCGTGGCATTAGGGGCCAACGGGGGCAGCTGCAAATGTTTTGGCACAAAATTTGTTGCTGTTGTTGCTGCTCTCGATTAAGTTTCGAGCAGCAACTGACAAAATTCGTTATAAAATTGCATTGCAATGGACGTTGGCAGCAAACATTTTAAACAATTATAAAACTTGTTTTACGCTTCACAAAGCTACAAAAACAAAAATATAAAAAAAATGGAAAATAAAAAGCAGCTACAACTGCAACAGCAACAGCTAAGTGCAACCAACGATTTGCCATCAAATGCGCCACAGCTGTCAAGTGCAGCAACGCCCGCCTTTTCTTCTTGTTTTCCTTTTTTCATTTTTAAATAGCGCGCTTCGCATTTGAGTGAAAATTATTTCACAAATCAACGCTGAATAGCCGCTGTTCATTTTTTAACATTTTGATGACTGCGAAACTTCAGCGATTAGTCAATTTATATATTTCGCCTGCGGAATTTGATGTTTTTTTTTTATATTTTAAGCCGGTTTTGATAGGTAATAATATAATTTGGACTTATTGGCTTAACTTTTAAGTAGCTCTAATTAAAAACTTGTATTAAGAGCTATCAGAAACCAGAATCGCATTGTTTAAAATCTGTTTTAAAACTTTTCTCCATGTGAGCTTAGCTTAAATTCTATTTTACAGTTCCGCATTATTTATTTATATACCAATTTTCAGCATTTGCTTATTAAAATATTCAATAGCATTACAACTTGTTGTAGAATGGATTTGTTTAGGATTTGGATTTAAAAAGCCTTTGGCAATCTTCTGACATCTTTTTTTTTATTGAATCTCATTAATTTCAACTAATATAATATAATTAGGATTACAAGTTAATAATTAAATTTTAGTTTACTTATTTTTCTTCAATGATAATCATTTTTTTTGAGTAATTTATGCAATTAAACAATAATTATAGTTTTTGATAATAAAAAAAAACTTAAAATAGTTGTCTAAATAACTCAAAAATAATAATTATCATTGAAGTATAGTGCACGAAAATCAGAAATTTATAAATCGTAATGGAAATGCTGAGAATCAATAAAAGGTGCATTGTTAGTAATTTATTTGATTAAAAAATCAAAAGAATCATTATTTACTGTTCCTGTTTAATTGTACTAAGACTTGGGTTGTTCCTATTTAATTATCCATTAATTTGTAGTTTCGCACTGTTTAAAAACAATTTTAAAAAAATCTCAAGTTTCCAATTCATAATTATTCAAGCTACGAATTCGGTGTGAAAAATTATTCATACTATCGACTATCGACTATCGGTTTACAGATAAGATTTTTTTCTTAAGGTTACGCAAACTTATAATAAACATATTAGTATCAAATTTCATAAAATTCGAATTCATATGAATACAAAATTTATATAGAGAATTCTCTGTTAAGGCATATACAATTTCTATAAATAAAATCCATCAGTATATCATTGTGTTTTGTTTGATTTAGAAGCTTTTATTTCTTCAAAAGCCTCATTTCAGGTCGAATTTTAAGTACTCCAATCTCTATTAAATCAAAATGTCAAATAGTTCTTTTGAAGATGGCAAACTTATGGCTGTCATAGGCGATGAGGTGGGAGTTGGGTCTTAAAGTTTGTAGCTCAAATTTCCTAATTCTCTTCCTATCTTCCTCCAGGACACCTGCGTAGGATTTCTGCTTGGCGGCATTGGCGAAATCAACGAGGAGCGCCAGCCCAACTTTATGGTCGTCGAGAAAGGTAATTCGACAGCAGCTGCAATAATATGCATTTCCCAAGTTTAAAAGCTACTCAAAACTTCTTGTTCTTGTTTGATTCGCAGACACGAGCGCCGCGGACATTGACGAGTGCTTCAAGCGCTTTGTGGCACGCGAAGATATAGCCATTATAATGATCAATCAGATATATGCGGATATGATACGTGGAACCATAGACAAGCATTTGCTGCCAGTGCCCACTGTGCTAGAGATACCCTCGAAGCAACAGCCATACGATGTTCACAAGGATTCCATATTGAAGCGGGCGCGTGTGAGTTTTATTTATGCTAAAAATCCAAATATTTCATTAAATTTCAATATACAATTTATTTTGCATTACTCTCAGGGCATACTTGAGCCAGTTAGACGTCATCGGTAGGGTTTGCTGTACAGTGAAGAAGCTCCTTAAAAAATTGAAATACACTTCCAATTGTATAGGAATTGTTGTATTATTAAATATGATGCACATAGCATATGGCATCCGCTTTGAAAGGCTTTTGTCATTGTTAGAAACTCGATGGCACAATTGATTTGAAAAGTTTCGGCAGAAAAAAATGGAAAAGCCAAGAATAGAAAAGCACAAGACAACAGAAATAGAAAGAAAACAAGAGCCACAAATATTTCGTGCAAGTTTTTCAAGTTTGCGTTTTAAGGAAATTGTCGAAAAGAGCAAAAAATCTGTAGCAAACAAGAAGGGTTGCACGTTGCACGCTGCAAGTTGCATTGGCAACCGCAACAACAGCTCGCGCCACAACAAAAGCAACAACAAAGTGAGCGAAAACGATACAAATAAGCGTTGAAAATGCCAATACATGGCAAAGCGTAGGGCGGAAACAAAAGCTCAACGAGAGAAAAAGGAGAGCAAAAGTGTGTGCGAGAGAGAGAGAGAGGCAGAGAGTTGGCAACGCTGCGAAGACACAACAGAAAGTAGCAGCAAACTCTTGAAAAGACAGCGCACATTGATACAATTTACGTTGCAAGGGAGTTGAATTACTGTGCAGCAGCAGCGATGCGACGGGGCGGGGCTGCTGGCTACACTGAGCTACACAGTTTCCTAGAGCGCTTAGCGCAACAAAAGCATGCGAAAACAATATTTGCGCAAAGTATTTTACAGCAAACTTTTCGCGCCAAGAAGTTAACGCAAAAGGCATTCAAAAAGTTGCGACAACTTTTTGGCGCCTTCACGCAGCGGCATGTCGCGAGCTCTGCTGGGCGTGGCATTGTGTTGCCGCCTCCCGAAAGTAGGCATCGCACGCGACTACCCGGCGCAAGTCGACGCCTGGAAGTATGCAGCTGTAAATTTTAGCGCACATCATATGCACGGCCCACACAGATAGCGCCCCATTGAAATTTAATGAGCCGTGCAATTTGAGAGCAACCAAATGGCCAACTGTCAAAAACCAGCGCTGCAGGTACGCAAATTCTGACAACAAAATGGCGTGCAACCGTTTTCCAGGGCCTAATTAACCACACAGCTGTCATAGCCGTTGCACAACCCCCGGTCCGCTCCCCTCCCTCCCCTACCCTTCTTTTCCCTCCAGCAGAGCCTCTGCCCACAAAGCGGCAGGCGGCGCACGCTGCGTATGCGTAATCGCATTTCGTTTGATCTGCCAAATGCATTCGACTGCACAACTCAACTGTAAACGCCACACCCATGCGCAGCCCCACCGCCCCCTCTCAACTTCACTGTGCTCCACTAAGCCCTAACCAAATGCCTGCAGATAAATAGCCAGTTAAACAAAGGCCAATGAGTCTCTGACGTTTGCAGCGAGTCCTTCAATAGCAATAAAAACGCATTTCATACAAGTGTCTGGCCCAAATAGACACATGCCCTAATTTTTAGCTAATGCTTTAATTAATTATAGGCCTCTTCGATAGATGGCCCAACATTGATTGCCTTTTGAATATCGATAGCTATATGTTGCCTACATACATTGGTTCTTATGTATAAGTAAATATTTGTAAGTTGCGATTGATGAAGATGAAAGTATTTATTTGTGAATACTGAAAAAATTTGGTGAATCAAACGATTGATACTTTTAGTATTATAAATTATATATATTCTATTAATTAGCTATAATTTTGAGTCCCTTTTGAGGTATATTTGCGATATATATATATGAAATTTTATTTATAAAATTATTTAGTTCAACAAACGATTGTTGACTTTTAGTATTAATTAAATATATAATACTATATATATTCTACTAAATTAGCTATAGTTTTGAGTCACTTCTGACAAAAATATATGATATTTATTTAACCAGAATCACTCTGCAAATATGACTGTAACGGAAGAGGTGGCTTAGCATTAAGGATACTCGCGCTTAATCTTAGGGAAATTAAATTTTTAATTTTTTAGTAATTATTTTACTTTGGGTATCGGTTTGATCGGATGAGAGGGCTAGCAAACCTGTTTATATGGGCTATCAGACTATCGCTATTTTTAGTCTATTTAGCTAAACTTAAATGTGATTTATTTGTTGATAAGATCATAGCTTTCTTATATATATTTTTGTTTTGTATATATTTGGTATATATAGTATGCCTATACCCATACAAAGTATGTGTATATAAGTATGTAGTGTAATATATGATCTTCTAAGGAAAAAGCTATCAGAAAGCTTATTTCTAAGATTGAGTTCTGTTCCTTCTGTTTTTCTTTTTCTCACATTTTGGTTTCTGTGCATATAAGCAGTTCATATAAACAATGTAATCCCAATAATTCGAAATGGCAAGATGATCACATTTTTTACGAATTAGACAGGATTTATCGCACAAGAATTCGAATGAACTTCCTTTAAGGGACAGCATTTTTTACGAATTATGGAGGTTTTTGATTTAGCGGGGGACGAATTATCAGTATTCGACTGTATTATGATATAATCATTATGTCCAAGCTTCTAATAATATAAAGCAAAAGTTTTATTAGATTTAATGATAGTAGTCTGATTGCAGATTGATAAATTTGAATCTCATTTGTCGATATGCAAGAAAAGCTTTGCTAAGCTGCTTTTCATATTTCGTATGATCCCATTTAGTTAAGGAAACATTTTGCAAGCTGCACAGATAGAGGTCCTCACTTTCTTAATAGGGAATAAAGAAAAAGTAGAGTTTGATAAGTTGGACCCGAAAGCATACAAATATCCGCACCTTTGGGCTTTCATGTGTTGCACAAATTGTTGCTTGCAGCATGCAGCTATTTTTAATTAAAATACAAGCCCTACAATGCAATGCAAGGCATGCAGCATAAGACACGCAAAGAAAGAGAGAGAGAGAGAGAAAAGATGTCAATTGGCTGGCCGGAGGATATAAGGGACGCTTTACTGTACTTTCCAGAAGCGTTTGAAGCTGAAAGAAAGAAAACTAAATAAACAAATGAATGACAAAAGTCGAGGCAAAAGTCCATGGCAGCATACAGCGTGAGTGAGTGCCTGCCAAAACTTTTGCTCAGCAGTCTATGGAGTGAAAATAAATAAATAAAATTATTCGAAAAAGTAGTTTTGAATACCCATGACAGCGCTTAAAAACAAACAGCTGAATGCAATTTGAAAATGAGAAAATGAATTGTGCAAAATAAAAGCGGCTGCCAGTGATGAGAAACCGAGACGGCAGCCAACAAAGAGCCAGAGAAAACACAATACTTAACCAATGTAAATGAGATGCATGGACCCGAAATATCTCTCAGCCGCTTGACGAGCACTTCAAGAGCTAATTGAAACTAGCAACTGCAACGACCAACAACATTTTTAACATTCCAGCTTCAAAGAAGCTCAAAAAGTGAGCAACGAGGCTTGTCTGGAGAGTGTGGCTAACAAATACCCTGTAACTGTACTGAAATATAAAGGGGTATTAAACAAGGTGAGTTTGCTGAAATAGAGATAGACAAAAAATGACTTGGCTACAGCTTATGGAATGAAAGACTACGAAGCTTCATATATAGTATATTTTACATTCAATTTTTAGGAAATCTAGCAAGAAAACCTACTATATAAGGATAGACTTTATCGAATGCAAGCTCACAAAACTTCAGCTCTTCCTATAGGTAGATATCTTATTCACTTTTCAGAGCTCCCCATGAAAAGCTGTATGGATAGAAATTGTCTTACAACGCCTATTAAGATGCAGCTTCTTTTACAGATATCTTTTTAATTTTCCAGAACATCTCATAATCTTAGCTTTCGTATACAATAATGAAAATATGTTGATAACAATAAATATCTTCAAGTTATCGATAAATATATCGGCGAGTCCATATCATTTTCAAGCTGAAAGTGTCGACGGGTCAACTTTCTTCCATTTTGTCTCTACTAATTGTGCAACTACTATTACTAACTACTATTACTATAGTAATTTCCTATATATACTATTTATTATTTCCTTTATATACTATTATAAGATTATACTATTTCCTAAATGCTCATCTACAACAACCACATCCTCATTTTTGTCTCTCTCACTCGACTTCACACTGAGCCACACTCGACGACAGCCCATACTGTCGTCGCACTCTTTTTGTGTTATACAACTTTACTCAGGTTATGCTTTACCCAACACTGCTCAATTCGCCTCAAAAACTAGGCGCGTACTTCATAATATTAGAAGTACCCAATTCTATCTCTTCTATATACATTCTATTATTTGTCTTGCACTTCACCTAAGCTGTCATCCCAAATATTTACAGGGTATTTTTGAAATACGAGTACTTTCAGCAAATTATCATACTGAGAATTGACCACAAAATGCTTGCAATATTCGTAATGCAAATTAACAAATAAATTGGCCCACAGAAAATTAACTGGCAGCTCTCAAGTAGATGGACAAGGCAAAACCACCTACACCACCAGCCCCAACAACAACGACAACAACAACAATAATCAAGTGGAGCTGGAGGAGTCGTAAAATTATTGCGTTTGGAAGCTGGCAGCTTCAATCAGTTGCGCACAGACAGCACAAAAGACGCCCGCACGGACAATTGCAGGCACTTGACACTATAGCAGTAGAAGACGAAGAAGAAGAGGAAGATGAGCAGCAGCAGCCAGCAGCACGATTCGATGTGCTCGAAAACAAAGTTAATTAAATGATCTGATCTCCATTATTCCCAAGAGCTATTCTCAATTACAAAATTGAAATGAGCAAAAGCACACGAGTACGCTGGCCACTGCCACAAGCACACACACACACATATAGAGTGGAGGTGTGGCTATCCTGGGAGACTTTCAGTATTGCTACCCACACAGACACATACACAGTCGCAAACTTGGCCGAAATTGTAACAGGAATGTCAAAGAAAGCAAGGAAAGTGAAATGAACGCAGAAGATTGAAGTGCAGCCGGAGGCGGACAGCTATGTAGGCGAGTATGTGTGTGTGTGTGTGTAGGTGAATATGTATATATGATATCGTTTCATTTGTACATATTATCGGGTGTGAGTTGGGCTTTTGCCTGGGGGCGTGGTGCTGCAATGCAATCGGCACAGCACAAAGCGTTTCATTAACAATTGCAAATTGGTATCAATTCATGACAGACATTCAAATGTCTCGCTGCGTTCGTGTGTAGCATTGCAGAGCACACACACACACACACACACACGTAGCAAATGTGTGTGTCGTTGAGTTGAACTCAATTCTCCGATTCACTGAGCTAAACAAAATCATTGAAACTGGCATTGCCAGAGCTCTGAGCCTGCCCGCCTCGCTGGCTGTCTAAGAGACAGAGAGAGGCAGAGAAAGAGAGACAGAGAGAGAGGTTAGAGTTGATGCTGTCTGGAGTGAGATATTGACACATATGTTGTATTGAGCACTTGGCCCTTGTTAAGACCGTTATTGGACTGGCCGGGACACACAAATTGTGCGTTTAATTAGCTTAAGCAGCGGCAGTTGTTACGGAGCCCCAATCCACACACTATGCATATATTTATTCAGGCGCAGGTAGACAAATGGCTTTATGGAGTGCATTAGATGTCTGCTAGCAGGCATTTGAATTAGTCAGGCTGCAGCTGCAGTTGAATCTAATTAATTAGTTTGAATTTAAATTAAGTCGATTTCATCAATGACAGCGTCGACAAGAATGTCGTTGTTCTGCTCATTGCTCATTGATTGGAGGCGTGTCTATTTGCCTGGCTCAAGCACAGCGTAGCGTGGGTGGCCATCACTTTACCTAATTTGTATTCGAAGCACGAGACGAACAACAGCAGCAGCACTAGCTGAAGACACTGCTATGGCGTTACAGTTAGATTTGATTGAATGCCTCCTGCCATGCTGGATTCAGAACCAGTCTCCGAGCAGTGCCCCGCCCCCAAATCCGAGTCAAAGATTAGGCAGCTGAGCAGCTTTTAACTGTGACGCGTGCTTGGGGTTTTCCTAGTAATTGGCATCGAGTCGGGCGACGTGTCGAACGGATTAACAAATTAGATTCCCCATTCTCTATTGCATCCAATTGCAATCTGTAAGTAAGAAGCCAGCGTGTGTTCTCTTCGGGTTTGTAATTAATTTTTGCTGGACGGTCATTCGAGACGTGTTTTAAACAAAGCTTATATCCCACACGGCAGAAAAATCCATTCAATTTTGTATAGGAAACAAGTAGAAGGCAATAGAGTAGAGAAATAAATACTTGTAGTTCAATCTTTGACCTTGATGTGTGCTCAAAACTGATGTAGAAGTCAAGCCATAATAAAAGCTGTGTAGATCATCAAAAATTGTCTTAGTTTTTCATTGACTTATGTACAATAGTTCTGGGACTCCTCAACCTTACATGTCAACATTTATGACATTCTTAATATGCAATTTTAAAAAAGTTTTTAACCATTACGGATAAATTTTTTTTTTTTTGCTTCTGTTTTTTTGTTATTTAACTTTTTAGACTCTTTTTTGGAACTACATCGCTGGTTGTATGGTTTTTTATGTTATAAGCTCTAAACTACTAAAGACAAACACAATATAACACAATAGGGCATATTGCCGGGGATTCAACCCTGGCATTGCGGGTCCTCGTCAAACGAATTGGCTTAAGTTCTGGTAACTTAGACAACTTGTCTACAAATTTTTATGTCCGAAATTAATTGTAAGTTAATTTTCCAAATTCTAAGGGCACATGATTTTCCATCCAATAATTCTCACAGAAATTATTTTTCGGGAGTTCTTCATTATAATTTTTATTCCCAAAAGAAAAATCATCTGTATATTTTACATGATATTCTTGTTAATTAATATCATAGTAGAAAAGGTATAGTTTTTGGCCTCTACACTAATTTTTTTTAAGATTTTATTCACATAACATTGTAATATTATAAAGAATAAAGAATTTAAATTATTTTTCAAATGTGATCAATATATTAATGTAGAATCAATGAAAATCACAAACTATAACTAAGAAAATCGTTTCAATTTTGACAAAATTATTTTAATTTTTTAACCAAGGACTAGACCAGGAGCTTTTCTTGATATTGGATATAAAGCACTTAGAAAAAATACGGCAAGTCGATAACAAACCTGAACGTAGTTCTGTTTGATATATATATAAAACGGATTACCTCAACAAAAAAAGCCATATTTAGCAGATAAAGCGAACAATTTGCGATACCTTAAGATATATATTCTTGATGTGAAGACTACTTTTAATACGGAACTTTACATTTCACCATCAAGCAACAGTCAGATTTATTGTAAGGATTCTCACTGGTTAGCAACGCATAGACATAATAATTAGATTCGTAAAATGGCAGAACTAGAGTTGTAAAGCCAACTTCGTGCTGCCTTTTTGTAATGTAATCCTTAATTTTGAATAGTTTTGGCATATTAGTTTGGCCATTGTATTTGGGCTTTGTTTGTGCCAGCGGAAACCGCACTTAAGCGCCTCACCAATTTGCCAAGCATTTGGACTGCACCGCCAACACCACGCCAGCACCACCGCATTCAGCCGGCGAACAGGAATGCCTTTGTTGTTGCCGCAGCCCAAGCGCTGTTTTGGTCTACTTCATATGCATAACAAATGAATGGCTTTTGCATTGTGTTATGCCAGAGTTAGAGCCGCAATGCCAACCGAAAAGCGGGGGAAAAAAATATAATACAACAGGCAGATACATAAACAATTGAAATGCTTAAAAAGAAGTAGCCTAGTACATATATAGATAGTAAATACAATTGCGCATATAGAAATAGATAAAAATGTATAAAAACTAACAATTGCAAATATTTAGTCGAAAAATATAAATGGAAATGGAACTTTTTAGCTACAGGCAGCCGCAAAAATGTGCAGAAAATTTGTATAAAAATGCCTGAGTAAAGTGTGCCACACACACATACACACATACACATATGCAGCACAATGAAATGGCGTTGGGGTAGCAGACGCCATCATTTTTTGGGGTAATGCAAAATTACGTTATAACGGCATAAATTTAAATAAATGCCGGTCTCGGGATTTTTATGCATTTTTACCGCATAACAAATACTTGTGCTGGCCCCCGTGCTATCGCTCTAATGCGCCTTTGTTGCCTGACACGCCTCCACCACACCTACACACACACACATATACACAAAGACATAGCTCTTAACTATTCCCCTGGCTGCTGCTGCGGCTGCCTCTGCTGCATTTGGCTAGTGAAATTTCCTTCCGTTTTCATTGGCACACCCGCAACATAGCCACATGCTGGTGTGCGTCGGTATGTGTGTGTGTGTTGCTGGATATCGCTAGCTGTTATTTGTATGCCCCTAAAATTATGCAAAGTAATCCTGTCTGCTGCGCTGCTCGGGGCGCTCAGCTCTCTCTTATTTCGCGCCGATATTCGCAATTGTTAACGTAATAAGCGGTTTTAAGTGTGAGCTGCACCTGTCCAAGCTCACCTGTCTCCCTCTCTCCGTCTGAGTCGCGTCTGTTGCATGAGCAAATATTTGGCCACCTTAAGCGACAGTCAGCGGCTGCAGCAGTGCAGCACAAACTTGGCCAATTAAATGGCCAACCGCTGGCGCAGACCAGAGCCGCCTAGCTGCCTGGCTGGTTGGCTGCCTGGCTGGCTGCCTGGCTGGTTGGCTCTCGCTCCCAGCTGTAGTATTTCTTTGCAGTGCAGCCCCCTGCCACACCCCTCTGCGCCCACCGGATGTGGCTGCGCCATGCTTTTCGGTTTACGTAGTAAATTAACTTCCGTTTTATTTGTAAGATTTCCTTTCGCTCTGCTCGTTTCTCGTTTGCCTTTTATTTTATTTTTATTTCTCCTCTCTTTTTTTCTTATGCTACCGATCCTGGCCGTGGCCCAGCCCCACCCGCTTTTGTTACTTTATTTTTGGGAACTGTGGGTCTGACTGGCTGCTGCTGCTGCTGCTGCTGCTGCTTTTGTATATTTTTAAGCGCTTTTTCATTCAATTTGCGAAATTGAAGTGGGAATTGAGAAATAAATTCCGTTTCGTGTGTTTCGGCTGGCACACCAATTCCGATGTCGACTCTCAGACTCGACTTTGCGTGCGCCGGCACACGAATGCAACGGATGTGGCCAGAGCCCCGACACCCCCCCACTGGGCGGAATTAGGTGAAATGCAAACGTTTTACTTAATGAAATAATTGAGGCATCTGAAGGTCGGCAAATGGCAACGGCAATGGCAACGGCAACGGAAATGGGCGCATTTAAATGCTGCATAAAGCGCATTTCCGTTTGCTGTCCCTCACTCCAGGCAGCCTTAGCTGGCCCACTTTCGCCTGCACTTGAATTGGCCGGGCACTCAAAGATAAATAGCTGCAACCGCAAGTGAATCCTATGCAAATTTTCCTGCCTGACATTTATGCAAGCGTCGAACAGAGTCGGACAAAAAGCACATCGAGTGGTGGGGGAATGGAATGCAAAGCGAGAGTTTTGTATGATGCTTAGTGCATTTTAGCTTATCTAAGATGCTGCAGACGAACAGCCACATGGATTCAGTCAGTTGGCAGTTGCCAGTTGCCAGTTCAGCCGTAGATACATTCGGTCACTCATTGGAGCAGCCATTCGTGTATTCATAGTGCTGGCTGGCTGCTGTCAGGGGTTACCTGGCTTGCTGCTTATCACAAGTGCGGCGTCTTGATTCTTTGTGAGCATTTGCCAGTCGAGCAGGGGCCTCCTTCGGCTCCTCAAGCGTTTTCAATTTGTATTAAAAGCTTTTCACAGGCGGGAGGCAAGCTTAACATATGCATTAAGACGTGCGCTTCATGCCAAAGTAAGAAAGAAACTACCCTCTCTCTTTCTCTCTCGCTCTCTCGCTGCCTTTCGAAGTCCTCGTCCAATTTGGGTTGATAATTTCACGGTTTGTTGACAACTCAGGTGGACAAAACGTTCTGTGTCTACCGTTGCTGACCCTGACTCAGATTTGTCTGGGCTCACAGCGATGCGAGTAATGCTTTTGAGCATCCCGCCTCACTCTCCCTGGCATTGTCATGGCATTTACATGCACTAGTGACTGCCACTAAGCACTAAGCCCCAACTATGTGACCCTTACTAAGCCATTGGAGCAAGCGGGACACAAAGCAACTATTTAGCAGGACTTTACTTTGAGTCAAACGACCGAGTTTTATATCAATTGATTGCCTTGTCAATTGCTTTATGGCTCAGTGTGCCAGTAAATGTGTTTCCAGCATTGAATGGCTCTCAAGTGTGTGCTACACAAACGTATGTTGATCAAGAGAGCATACGAGATTTATGGCATTGCCAATTCCAAGAAATATCAGTAATAAAATGGATTGTTAGATCTTGGTTTAAGGACGCTGCTCATGCAGATTACGAAATTTTAGATTCACTATTTATTATATATTTTTTCTTCTTTACTTGATTAGCTTATAAAGTTGCAAAGATTCTTATCTGGTTTCAATTTCATGTATCAAATGTGTCGAAACACTTTAATTATTTTAAGTCTTTTAAAAATCCATCTAAGCAGCTTACGGCATCAATCTATCAGCTTATTCATCAATCGCAGGGAAGACTCCTTGAAATTGCCACTAAATCAATGCCGTAATTTTCATATACTTTCGCTGGCTTAACACTTGCCAATCTCTGCCCAGTTTTTGCTGCCTTCGCACTCGATATCTCATTACAAGAGCAACATTTTTATTTAAACCGATTGAGTGATTTATTGTAATTTATTTCATTTAAATCGTTTGTCTGACACGGCGCACAGCATGTCCCAATAAAATACGAAAAAAAAACACGTAGAGGATGTTGAAGGCAAACCCATGCGCAGAGTCAAGCCAACCCGCCAACAGGCGAGCCAAAAAAAAGCCGTGAAATTTACAATACATTTTACAGTTGGCGGTGGAGCACGCACCGCTGACCAGCGACAGCAGTGGTGCGGGTCTCGCCCACTGTGCGCATTTAAATGTTGGTTGCCACCAAAACGAACAGAACAAAAAAAATTCGAGAAGAAGCAGAGCTGTCCAGACATGGACAACATTGGACATTGGGTCTACGTCGCTGCTGATGGGCCGATGATCTGTCGCTGGGCGACAACTCCACTGTGTCTGCCAGCTGCTACCCTGTAAGCCGTGCTGAATGGGGTATGCCATGCTGAGTAGACAACTGCAAAGGCAGGACAATTGCTGACAAGTTGATAACTCTTGAAGCAGGCGTTGCAGCCAGGTTGATGCAGAGTTAGTTTAATATCTTATTTGTTTAATATAGAGTATTCTGAGCTTGGCTGATCTTTAAGTACACTCACAGGGTATCTCAAAACTGCACTGCTTTTATTATTGATTTGTGCTGTCTCTCTTTTTTTTGCACATTTTTGCGTGCTCAGTTCAGTTGCTTTCGCTTGTATTGACTTCATTTTAAATTGGCGGTTAAATCTGTTTGAAATTGTCACGCAATCACACACACAGAGTCAGACATCAACACACACAAACACAGACAGACACACGCACACTGTGAGCGACTGACTAGCCTCAGTATTGCCTCTCGGTCGGCTGCTGTTTTTAGTGATTTTACTTTTGCATACTTTTTGCATTGCATACTTTCGTGCGCTCTCTCGACTGCGACAGCGACGCCGACTGCGATGGCAGCCGCACTCGGCGCAATCAACGCAACGAGGCATTAATTTGTTGTACACTGTGTGACATAATTGGGTGACAGTGCGGCAAAAAACAAGTTGTGGCCCAGCATTCTGCTGAGTGTCGACTCTCTCTCCCTCCCTCTCCCTCTTTGTCTCTTTCTCGCTCGCTCTCGCTTGGTATTGCTGCTTACGCCTGCTGGCTGCGCATTGCTCGCTTTTGCTACCGCATTCAAGTTTATTAGCCTATGAAAAATTTGTTAGGCGCTGCGCTTTTCACTTGGCATTGCATTCAAATTTTTTAATTAATGCAGTCGCACCTCTACACAAACCCCTATCCCCTACCCCACTCTATTCTTTTTGCCTGCTTTCTTAGTTTGCTTTTGCTTTTTTTTTGTGTTGGAGCAGAATTGATTTTGACACCTTGGACTCTGCCGGTCGCCTTTCTATTTGCATACGTCAGTCAGGTCCACTTTACGAACGTCGCTGTATGCATATGGGCACAGCTTTGACCCTGACTCGAAATGCAACTTCAGCTAGAAGTCGGTTCTGGGCAACCGCAACAAGATGTAGCAGATACAGAGTTTTTAGTCTAGAAATTGTGAAAAATTAATGGAAATTAGAAAGTTTAATCGGCTTGAAAATCATTTTTAAATATTTATTTGACATTTCATTGGAGACGAGTTTCTTTTACGTTAATTTAATAATTTAAATTTAATATATTAAGAGAAATATGCAGAGCATGTTATTTATTTTGCTATTCAAAAATAGATTAAACTTTTTTCCAATTTTAATATAATTTCATTTGCATTTAAATAAGACTTGATATTATTAAAAATGCCTATGCGCATATTACACTGCACTACACAATTGAGGGCACTAGCTTAACTCTTTATTGCATATATTTTATATAGTTATTATTGGTTATTGAAAATGAAATAAGTCTTTGGGAAAAAAAGCCACAATAGAATTGTGAATATTATGAAATTTACACACATTCAACGGATGTGCGTGTGCACGTGTGTGCGTGTGTCTGTGTGGAGGCACTTAACCTGGAAACAATAGCCAATAAAGTGCATGAAAAACTAATTGAAATTTGGTACAACAAAACTGAAGTACAAACAATGCGCATGAAGAGTTCATATTAAAATAAAAATTACGCCGTAAATCGACCGGCAACAGCAGTAGCAGCAGCAACAACAACAACTGTTTGACAGTTAAGTGCACAAAAAGAACAACAGCAATGCTTGCAGCGGCAGCAACACGCTGCATATTAAAAATTAATAAAATGCATAACTTTGGCTGCACATTTTATTATTTACATGCAATAAATAAATGATTGAAATTCCATAATTTGCGCAAAAAAAAAGAAGAAGAAGAAGAAGTATACACATATATATATATATATATATATATACAAAATGTATGTGTGTGGGGTGACGCTGCCAGCGGATGCAGCAAGTGGAATATTTTAATTGTTGCCACGTTTATTGATTTAACGGGTTTTGTGTTGGCCCCTTTGTGTGAGCTCTTGTGTGCGGCTAAGCAGCGTCAACCGGAAACCGGAAGTGGCGAACGCCATTTGCGTCTGACGCGAGGCGCATGTAAATAAACCCCACTCACATGTGTGTGAGCCTTTGTCCCTGCCAGCACATACATATATATATACATGTATATGACACGAAATGCCATGATGCTGGCCTTTATCTGCCGTTGTGTGCACCTCCCTGCACCCGCGTAATTGTTTAACCACAGTCTTGCGCTTTAACAGCAGGTTATTGAAAAGTAACAACAGCAACATCAGCATCAGCTACATGCACTCTTCATATACACTACATGAAGCTGTAATGATTATAACAACAATTACAACAGCAGCAGCAGCAGCAGCTGCAGCAGATACAGCAGCAGCAACATTGGCGCCGTGCGCAACAATTGAAAATTCAATTAAAAGTCTTTATTAAAATAAAATGCGCTATAAACTGCCTGCGGCCACGCCCAGCTGGCCAAAACGCCCTTTCGATAACCTGTGCTACGTACGTCCTCCGCTTGTGGCCCCAAAACAAGAATTCGCTTGGCAGCAGCTCTTGGCGGTTGCGCCTTTTGTACTCACCTGCTGTGACACGCCCCCTCTATCGCCGCCTCCCCTCTACAAGCCCAAGCTAACGCTGTGTTGTGGTTTTTTTTCGGAATCTGAAGCGCTGCAAAGTTAATTTGGGTTTTTGTTGTTGCCAATTTTAAATGGTTGTTATTGTTGTTATTATTGGAATTGCTGTTGTCGTTCTCGTTGTTGCTGTTGTTGTTGTTGTTGTTGTTGTTGATTCGGTTTGGTTTGGTTTGGTATGGCCTGTGCTCGTAAGTGATTTTAATTAATTTAAATTCGAATTAAAGCGGTTTGTCCGATTAAAACTCAAAAAACTCGCAACAATGATCGGCAACATAATTAAAATTTAACAACATTTCCCATTTGCAATGCATTTATACAAATTGTGCATAATTTAAATTGCGATATATATACAGATATATTATATTTCTATATATATATGTGAATTGAAAAATAAATAAAGCCTGCAGGTCATTTCATTAATTGGCCATGCCAATAAAGCGAAGGTGTAGACGACTTTGTACACACTTTAAAAATTGAGTTAAAGATAAAGATGTAAAATATATATTTAACACGAAAGAGTTTTATATAAATATATATATATATATAATATATATATATAATATATATATATAATATATATATATATATATATTTATACTTTATGCTGTGAAGATTATAAATAAATATTTGGTTTTATTTAAATTAAGAGAAAATTTGCAAGAGAGCGTATCAGCTACATGAATTTAGTTGGGAATATTATTTATTTTCATTATACAAATTAAATTTTATGCAAACCTGAATTTTTATTTATAAAGCATGATTATTATATTTTGATCTTGTTTAATTTAAGAACAAAGAGTCTGGGGATACTATTGAAAATCAAAGAAAATATATAAATATATATATACAGATATATACAGAATATAGAGCAGATTTATTATATTATGCTTTCATTTCATTTAAGAAAAAATATTTGCTTTAAATATCGCATCTACATAGATCTCAGTGAAATAAGAGAGCAATATAGTTGTGGATACTATTGAAAATCATAGAAAATATATAAATATACATATATATATATGTATATATGTATAGAACAGATTTATTGGAAATAATAGTAAAAATATAAAAATATATACAGATATATTTTCATTTCATTTAAGAAAAAAAATATCTGCTTTAAGTCTATCTAAAAATATCTCAGTGAAATAAGAGAGCATATCAGCTATATCAATATAGTTGGGGATACTATTCAAAATAATAGAAAATATATAAATATACTTATACATATATAGATATATATATAGAAAATAGAAAATATTTATTATATATATATTTAGATTATAATTTTCTGCTTTGATTTAATTGAAAAAAAAAGTCTACATTAAATTTTGCATCTACATATTTCTGAGAGCGTATCAGCTATGTTCCAGCAGCGTGGAGTCTAATTTATCTCTGTGGATGCATTGCAAACTTCACGACTAACTTATTATACTCTCTGCAGGTTCAATGGATTTGCACAGGACTCCCTAAAGCTCCGGCTAAGTCGTTGTTATTGCATTCGCAAGATAAATGAGGCTCCGCGCCAGTTGCTGCCGCTGCTGCTGCAGCTCCACTGCGTAGTCGAGTCTGCAGCCTTCGTGGCAGTGCCAAGGTAAACAAACATCTCGGATTAACAGTCGACGCTGGTCAGTGGGGCAGTCGAGGCAGTCGAGGCAGCATTAGGTCCATGGACATGGACGTGCAGCTCCTGCAGCTCCTACTGCTGCTATGTGCAATGTACACCTTGCACTTGGCCAAGCGCCCAAAGTTGTTTACACTTTTCGAGCAGGACATAAGAGGCATGACAAAACACGAGGCAAACAAAACTAAAGCTGTAAATAGTGGACCAGCAGGACTCGTACCCGCATCCAGCTAAAAAAAAAAAAACAAAAAACTTCAGTCAGCTTCAGCTTCTCCATTAGCAGCGGGCAGTCGCTGTGGAGAGGTGCTTGACCAAACTAACTAAAGTTGACTAAAAGCAGTTTATCCAGCTGCAAGGCGTGGCAGCTGGGCAGAGCAGGGCAGGGGCGCGACTGCAGGGCGTGGCTGTGCACGTGCAAAGCGCACGTGTATTTGGCACTTGGCCATTGTTACCTTTACCTTTGTCTCTGCATCTTTGCTCTGTGACTGACTCTGCGAGTGTCTAACTGTGTGTGTGTGTGTGTGGACTTTAAGACTGGCTAAGCAAGCTTTTGTGGTGGTGCACTGTTAAACAAGAAGTGGCCAAGCTGAAGCACTTGCCGGGTGTCAGCACAGTCGACGGCCATTGAATGGCAGCCGGGCCGAAAAAACCAAAAAAAAAAAAACAAAGGAAAGCCGCCTGGCATAATCAGCTCGGTGCGGTGCAGTCGCGCGTTTTGGCCGTCGCAATTGCCATGGCAATGTTGCATTTATAATTTGCCAAAAGCAACACAAAACAACAAAGTACAGCAAGACGTAGATAGCTGGTTGAGAGTATGCCAGACTAGCAGAGATGCCCTGTACTTAGAACTTAAACATACTTTCGGAGTGTTTAGATGCAGTTAATCACATATAATCACTTTTCAGGCAGTGACAGTATTTTTTCATTGCTCAATAGAGTAGTTAGTGTTGCCTTCTTATTCAATCTGTTGATATGAAGTAGGAAACGATTTGTCCTTCTCATAAGTTTGAAATCTTTGAAAGTTTTTATGTGTTTTGTAGTAAAAGGAGGGGCTGATTAGCTTAAGATTGACCATTGTTAATTCTAAGTACACAAGTTTACCAACACTAACATTAACAGACACGTATACTGAATTGTTAACAAGATCGGAAAATGTATATAACTAGATTCCTTGCTATTAACATTTTTTCCCTCAAATTTCAATTAAAGTTTTCATACTAAAACAGAAAAAGCTTTGATGTTTATACTTCTTAAAAGTAAATATATTCAGTTATCCTGAATAAATGAAAATTAAATTTAAAATTTGATATCCAAAATCATTTTTGTACATACTCATATAATCCTTCAGAAGTTTTTGACAATCCAAAGTTAGTATTTTCGTGTGATATCAAAAGCTTTATGATTGCATCACTTTTAAGAGACTTAAATGTTTTTATGCTGGTCAAATCATGGCTTTCATTTAATAAAAACTTTCAAATACGTCTCCACAAGCAATATTTTTACCTTAAAGTCTTTGAACTCTTCGATATGTCTAAAATTTAAGAACTTAAAATCGATAATTATTGATTCTGTTTACAGTTATCGATATAAAAGTAGTCAGGGCAGACGTTTCAGCATTTCGTTGAGACCTTTGACTCCAACTACATTTTACATACATTTTGCATAACTGAAATAAACCCTTTATGGGGAAATCCATTTGCAATGGGTATAGGGTATAACAAAAGGAGTCAAAGTATTCTGGATTGCTGTTGGGCTTCTTGCGTAGCCATTAGACAGCTCCTGGCAGCGTTTCCGCCGCCCCAAAGACTTTAGACAAGTTTTCACGGCTGGCTGCAGGCGAACCTCATCCGACTTGAGCCCCTCCTCCACCCTCTATTGACCGGGGCGGGGGGTGTAATAGAAATGTTCTTTTCGTTGTTTTATGCCTATTTACGCTTCTAACAGGACATCCGGCAAAACGGGGCTACAACTTAAGCGGCAGCGCGACTCCTGCTACCCGTTGTTTTATATTTCTCACACGTTCCAATTACATACGAACGGCAGGGCCCCCTGCCGACCCCCTGCTCCCCCCTCTCAGTATTCCCTTGGCTTTGCTCTCTACCTCGGCCGCAAAATAATAGCGTGCCAAAGAGCTACTTCATCGTTCAGCGGAAGTGATTGAAGGTGTGCCCGTGTGTGTGTGTGTGTGTGTGTGTGTGTGTGTGTTAGTATTTTCGCATACAAAAGTGCCAGGGCAAACGTGGTGAACTTTGAGTGCAGGTCGCTTGGGTCGCTCAGGTCGCATACATTACAGCAAATAGCCTCAGACTCGAAGCTGCTCGCCCGCTCCGTTCTCGGTTTTTGATTTCTTATATGAAGCTAGACGACGGCCAGCCAAAGTGCTAAACTATGTTGCCCGGCTTTGTAGTGCGGTCCTGGCACCCTTTTCAAAACCTCTGTTACGCATCCAGGTCTCGCTCTCTGTGTGTGTGTGTGTGTGTGTTTGTGCGACAAACGTTTTCAATTAGCAGTTCATGAATTTTTAAACCCTTAATGAAATATGCAAAGGTATTTTAAATGCGGCACGTATGTATGTGCGTGTGTGTGTGTGTGTGTAATGTAAAAGTGAAAGTTGCAGCGCTCGCCCCGTTAAGTATGCAATGCCCCCAAAAATGGCTGCAAAATGTGGCAAGGCGAAGGCAAAGCCACAGCAAAGGCAGCGCCCTGTCAAGCCGGAAACTACTTCGATTGCCAACGACTTCCGCTTGACACGTTCGCCAAAACAACTTGTTCCAAGTTGCTGTTGCTGTTGTTGTTGCTTGTGTTGTTGTTGCTGTTGTTGCTGTTGTTGCTGTTGCAGCTGGAGTCGCTTGGCTTGCCGAAAATTGCTTTTGGCACATAATTAACGCTCTGGCTGCTCTGCTCAACGCAACTGCGACTGACAACAATTACAAATGTAATAAATGTAACAGCAAAGTGCAATTGCTGCTGCTGCTGTTGCTGTTGCTGCTGGTGCTGTGTCGACAACTTGAAAAGTCAACGAACTACATGCAAAGCAAGGCGCACACAGAGACACCTACAGCAGCGCCCACACACCTGCATACATTTGCACCTTGCCTAGTTAGAAGTTGCTCGAGTGTTGCCGCGGCACTGCAGCAATTGCTGCACATGAGCAGCATAGAGTGTGTGTGTGAGTGTGTGTGTTTCGAGTCATACAATTTCATTTACATATTTGTGCTCGTTCTTTGCCCAGACGACGACTACGACGAAGTCGACTTTTTCTTTATGTAACATTTGTGTTTGGTTTTGGTTGCTGCGGTTTGTTTTTGTAACCCCACAGCTGAAACCGCCACCTTCCCCCGCCCCTCGCATGCTCTCAGTTCTGTGTGTTGTGGCTTTTCTACACACACTCACACACACACACTCACACACACGGCGCTCATTTCATTTAAATTTTAATTTTAATTGTCGAAAAATGCCATACGGAAAGCATTGAGCGCTCGGTTCAGCTCCTTTTGGCCTCGGTTCGCTCTGCTGCCTTTAAAAAAGAAAAACTTCGGGCCCTGGCAAATTTCTTCGGGCGCAAATTTAATTCAAATTAAAGCCTCTGGTTCACAGGCCGACACGAAAAACTATGCCACACTGACATGAGACTGAGAAAGCCGCATTCCTTTGCCTGCAGACAACAAGATTGAACAAAGAGAAAAACAACTTTACGTTTACACACACCTACACACACACACTGTGGCCTTTTAAATTGCAAAATTTAATTAAATCTACTACACACGACGTTGATTGCATGCTTTGATAATTCCAGAGCAGTAAGCCAAATATTTAATAAATTACAATAAAGTAATCAGAACGAATTTCAACAGGTTTCACCAATTTATATAAACATATAGACTTTGATTTAAGCGGGTTACGTACGTCAATTATCACACTGAAATAAATTGAAAAACAATTGAACCGGCTAAAAGACTTTATAATTGACATACACACACACACATACGCACACACTCATATAGCCGATTAACTGGCATTACTTGGAATTTATAAAAAAAAAAAAGAAAAAATTATATAACAAATGTCAAAATAATTGATTTACAAATAAGTCTATGGACAGACAAAATGGATCAAATAGGAATTATCTGTTTAAAAATTATTTATTGACTAATTATTGGTTAACAAAGTGTAAGTACTATATCCCTATTGTGATTCTCATTGAATAAGAGAGCTAAATAAAATAAAGCAGAAATAATATATACATTTATTTAGCTTGAACATGATATGTTAGGGTAGTTAGCTGTACTGGGTAATATAGAGACCAGATAAAACAAATCTTGGTCTTTGCTTCTACAATGTCCGAATGATATAAAAAAGGCAATTTCTTAATTATTATATATTAACATTTTCATTTTCCTTTTATGCATCTTATTAATCTATGCACTAAGCGTGCTTTCAGGTTAAAACTATGTATTATATTACTTAACACTGAAGTAGGCCAAGCCAATAAACAAATATAACATAAGATTACGATAACTAATGTTAATTAGACGAATATATCCTCACTTATGTTAAGTTCGAGTTGAGCATCACCAGACTTTAAGCAGAAGTTAAGGAGTCGAAGCTCGGCCGCCAACTAGAACAGATGAAGATATGTAGTTAGTTGAAGCAAATTGAAGAGAATTCAAGAAAATTATGCCTACAAATATATGCAGAGGTAGTCAAAAGTATTTACACAAATAGTCATGCAACGAATATTCATTAACATATTTCACTTAAGATGGTTTTGTTGTTGGTCGTAAATTGCAGAAAATGTTTTTTTTTTTCACAGAGCTTAATCTGTCCGGAAGTAAAATTGAACAAGATAATGTGTGATAAGACATCAATTATAGAAAATTAATTGAGGTTTATTAGTTGTCAAGAATATTTAAAAAGTGTTTTTGTGTAAATACTTTTGACTGTCTCTGTATATAATACTACAAAACTATTGTATGAAAAGGAAAAGAACAGAGTAACTTTGCTATTATTATTATTAAGTAGGTAACCTTTAGTAAAATAATGCTTTATATGTAATATTGTAATATTGCTTGCATAAGAGTATTTGATATTGTAATGGAAAATGACCGAAAAAATCGCATTGCCCTACTGAGTACGCTAAAATTGATCTTGCTTAGTCTGGGGCATCCACCAGTCCAAGATTAAAATTATTTAAATGAATAAATGTATTAAGGGACATCTGGTTTTATAGCTTGGCAAAGTAGAAGAAGGAGAGAGTAGACCTGACTACATTTTTTTGTAGTCGGAAAAATATTGGAAAAATTTCTTTTTTACGAAAAGACTAGCTCACAAATTAAGAATAGTATATTAAGTTTCATTTAATGCTAGTTCTGTTATTCGTTCTTTTGATTGAGTTTATTGGCTTTTGAGCTGTATCGTATAAGATTTATTCCAAACAGAAATATATCTCATTAATTTCTAACTTTGAAGAGTTGAGAGGCTTCTTCTGCAAGCAAACACTCTAGTATTCTAGATGTATTTTTATTTTGGTTCCTAGTTAGATATTGAAAGCAAAAGCTTGTTGTCCATGTCATCTAATAAAGTCTTTGCCCATCCCTTCAACTTTAACATTCTTTCAAGTTTTTAATATATTTTAGGAGTTAAGACCCATTAAGTGCGCCCTAATTGCATTGTAACATTTAGTTGAATGCTTTAATAGACCATTTGTTGGTCAGCAGTTGGCATTAAATGTTAATGTTTGTTAGCCGAGCTTAATCTTAAGAGGTCCAAGCACTGCCTAATGCGCAGCCTAACGTGAAGTCTTTAAAAACCAAACCGAACACAAAGACCTGGCCCAAAAAGCTTTTGGCCAACAGACAATGTGCAAAGAATAATGAATATTACATTCAAATTGTACGAGTGCCACTTAGGCACGCGCACACACATACACCCATACATGCACACATGTGTGTGTGTGCTTGTGTTTGTGGGTGTTGCTACATCTTCATATGTTGCAAAAGTCAGGCAAGTTGCATAATGCCTCTCCTAGCCATGTTTATGCCACTTTATGCAAAAATAATTGCACAATTAGTTTGAAGCTGCCGGTTGCCGGGTGGCAAGAGTGGCAACAGTGGGACCAAGAGTGGGTATCCTGGTGTCGGTTGTCGGATCTACCTCGTGCCTGTGTGCCCGGTGCCGGCTCCTGCTTGCTGCTTGTTGATGCCGCACATTGTAAAATTGGTTCAAGCGTTGCTGCCAGAGCCGGCGGCAAGGTGATGGCAAGCGGCACCAGTTGCCCCTTTCCACTTCCCCTTCCCCTTCCCTCTTCTCACCTTTACGACCTGCAGTGGGTGGTGGTGGGACCCACTCACACAGACACACACTCGCTCGCACTCTGCTCATTAGTCAGAGTTCTGAATACTATTACAGCGTCATCTACTCGACTAATGCCACCGCCTCTGCCACCACCTCCTTTTCTTGCTGCTTGTACACATGTGCATAAGTGCAATGCAAACACACACCTCACACACACATACAAACGCACACCTAGACATAGATACATGCCATGGGCACTTTACTTTTTGCGCACACGTAGCTCTATGCTAGATTTTTGCCTTGTTCTGCCTCGCCTCCTCCTCTCACACAAACAATTGGGCGTTGCCAGCAGGGCAGAGTGGGGCGGGGGTAGTTAGTAGTTAAGGCAAGACAATGCGCTTCAAATTGGTCAGATTAGCTGGAAAATTCGGCATAGCTGGCTGGTAGCTTGAGAAGCCCTTTGACATTTGCAGATTTACCTGCGCATTACCAGCTGAACCGTAACAGCTGTGACGGCACCACCCACTAACCCACTCAAACTGCCTTTTTAGCAACAGCGCAACAAAGTTGTTCGCTCTTAAGTACTCGCTCGTGGGACTGACATTTAATTACTCTACTTAATATGCATTTTACAGCTGCAATCCCTGTAAAGAATCCCCGTTTTATATGACAAATGCAACTGTGGCTCGTTGCCCAAATGTGACAGCCGTAAAAAAACATAAGCCACATTTTGCGAGGTGATTGCTAAGTTTTTATTTAATTATGTATATTTGGACTCAGTTGAGAAGGGCTTGGAAATTAGATAAAAGCTGAAGCATGGATCATTAGACAACTATGACAAAGTGACAAAGTAGATTTAAATGCTTTTAAAATTTCTATAGGCAGCTATAAGTGCCAAAATATTGGGAATGATATAAGCCACTAAGGAAGAGGACAACATCAAGCGATTAAAAGACTTTTTAAAGTAGATATTGGCGTCGGGATGGCTTGTATTTATCAAAGAACAGAAGAATAATATTGACGAGGAAGTTAATTCTAATATAAATCCTGTTAAATTTAAGAGAATCTCAAATATTTTATGATTTTGAGAACAATGCAATGAATTGATGTTCCAACATCTTCGACAACGAGTGAGAAGGTATATTCTACTGCTAGTAGAATTTTGGAAAAAAGGGAGAAAGGAAAACACATCTTAGAGAAGAAAATTTTGAGAAAATATTATTTTTAATTAAAAAATTTTTCTATCATAAGAGTTCTAAATGTTGAAAAAAATGTAGGGAAATGTCGGGACCCGCGGGAAAAATGAAAAATTTATCCGGACAATCGGGCGGGAAAATTATAAATTATTCCGGGAACGAATTTCTTTCCCGATCCCATCTCTAATTTAAACATAGCAGGGGAGAAGTCGGTACGGCAAGAAGTGGCTGAGAAATGAACTTTCCAAACGGATTTATTTAAAGGCATAAAGTTAATTATCTTCTTCTTTATAATTTAAAGACATTAGAATTGTTGCTACGTTTAAAATTTCACTTAAATTGTCCTTTTTATTAAACGACCTGTCTATACTACAATCATATTGGATCCAAGCATTCTTAGGAAACCACCGACGTCCTCCAAATGCAGTTTGAGACTTTAATCACCTGTAATGTGATTGTCAATCCAGAGGAGTTTACTCAAACCACCTTTGCCTTCAGAAGAGGAGACTGCGCTGGTCAAACTAGATGCATCGACCATCTACATATATCAGCGATACAGCCAAGTAACTGGTTCTGGTGATTGACTTAAGGTTAACCTGGAGACCATCTAATTAACAAAAGGATGCAGCTTCACGTAAGGCTGAAAAAGCATCTCTGGTTTGTTGGCAAAAGGTCTACCCCAATGAAGCCCATATGGACCTCTGGAATTGAGATCAGAGACAATGCCAGCTGAAACAACTGTGACAGCATCCAGAAGTTCCAAAACAGAGCACTCAAATAAGGAGATTAGCAAAGAGCTCGCAGTCCCTTGGGTTCATCAGGAGATTCACAGGCTGACTTCTGGATAGACAATAGTTTGATCCAGTAAATGCATGAGGACAAGCTGAACTTAGATTAGAATAATAAAATGATGATTTATTCTGAACAATAGCTGAATATTAATTTATAGAAAATATATTTAGAAAACACAACAAAATTTGAGCATGAAAAATGATGTTAAATCAAATACTTAATAGCTTAAGAGAATTTTCAGCAACGCAGGTGAACTGGCAGAACTAATCAGTTGATTGATATTAATCAACACCAACCACATTACGGCACATGTAAATTGAGATCATTATTGTTGAGTCTTGTCGCAGCAAATCAATCAATAATCATATTAATTACAAAACGTGGCAGTCGACATGCCCAAACAGAAGGCTTTTGTCAACACACTTCACATTTGAGATGTCATTGGCAAAGCTAAGAGCGTCTTATACATGCATTAATATGTCTGTGATGTATATATAGATATGCATATATATATATATATATTTATATAGATGATGTGCAGTGAGAACTGCTCTTAGGGATTCCATTTGGCCTTCTGCTGTGCAAGTTGTCAACAGGCGAACGCAACGAGTATGACATGCCACTTATAGAATCAATTTGCGTAATATTTTCCATTACGACAGGTCGCACGCACACACACACATACACACACAGACGCACTTAAGAACTTCTGGTGGTTCGCATAGAGACAGACGTTGGGTTTGTTTTGTGTCAAGCTCGTTCGCATGTGCTTGTGGCTGCTTGTAATTACTTTAAATTGATATAAACACTTTTGAAATGAAATCGATCTAAGCTTCTTGTTAACAGATTAACATACACACCAGACAGAGAGATAGCAACAGGAAGAGAGAGGGAGAAAGAGAGAGAGAGATAGCGAGAGTCAGAATGTGGCTTGCAGTTTACAATTATTATTTATGCCCACAATGTGTATACACATAAGGCTGATATATGTATATACAGATCTGCCTTTGTGGCATACAATTTAGGTAATTGTATGTGTGCGTGCGTGTGTGTGGCTTGATAAGAGTTCACTGTGTGTATGTGTGTGTGTGGCACACACAAGTAATCCTTGAAACATGTTTTTGATTTGCAATTTAATCAAGATAATCAAGTTTTATGTGTTTTCCGAAAATTGAAAGTGTGCCCTGCGCCCTGTTAGACATTGTTTGCCTTTCCTTGGCTTTGCTGCTGCTGCTGCTGCCTTTGGTCTAATCTTTAAATCGGCCATTAAATTTATTATTAAATGCATTTTAATAACCAAACTTCAACCTGTTAACCATTATGGTGCAGCAATTAGTTGGCTTTCGCTTTGGCAAAACTCGGCAGCAGCTGCTTAGTCACCAAAAGCCAAACGAAATGTGAAACCTTATTGAGGGCAAATATTTTCAACCCCAAACTGAATGTACCTACCTTGATTCTTAACTTTAAATTCAAACTTTTACAAATTTTCTTCAGGTCAGAATAGTTTTTATACTCGTTCGTTGGTCTTGCTGTCTTCCTTCTTTATGAAGGCAAAACATTTCGACACCTTTAAATCTAGAGACTTGAAATTTAGAACATATACTCCTGTGTGCTGTAAGCCTACAGTGATTTTTTGGATACACCCATTGAGGGCGTGGCAAATTCGGAACTCCCATATCTTTTCAGACGCAAACAATATTATTTTCGGCCCTTTAAGAATAGGGATTGAAATATACACTCGTGTATCCCATCTCTTGATGTAATGTAATGTCATGAAACGAAATTACTTAGTGAGCAACCCAATAGTACAATATATATAGGTACCCCCATTTGAGACTTGACAAATCGGATAATACTGTATCTTCTACAGTTTTCGAGCTTTGACATAAAAGTTGCTATTTAGCTCCTCCTTAGATTGACCGCCTATCATTGACATACGCTTTACCACGCCCCCAAATCGAGAAAAACTATATCTTAGACAGCTTTAAGGCTGTGATAACTAAATTTTGCAGTTTAACTACCGTTGATCCGCTCTACTGATAATATTTGATTAAATTTGGTCTGTCATTCCAACGTGATTGAGTATATATGCAGTCGGTACCATCCGACCGCCACGTACTTACTTGTTCGTTTTTGATGAAGATGAAAAATTTAAAAATCTTAAATTCTTGAGGATGTCTTAAGATATTTTTGATTCAATATCAGCAATATAGTTCTCCCATCTGATTTCATCTAGCATATTCATAGCATACTATATGCAAATATATATAAAAATTAGAGCATTTTCTCTTCGTCCTTTCCCCTTTCTTCTTTTTTTTGCGTACCATATGCAAGGAGCCACAATTTTCACACATTGGCAATTGCGTTGGCATTACTTTTCATCGAAATGTAAAAGTTTTTCATATTTTTCCACTTGACAAAGTCTTCGTGCAGCTTGCATAATGGTTTTATGGCCATCCAGGGGTAGAGCAAAACTTTGCTTTTCTACAATATCTAACGGCGTGGAGTCTGCTCTCCCCCTTCCAACTCGTGCAGCCCTTTCAATAACCATTCAATTTACCAAGTTCTTCTGCTGTCCGGCTCGTCCATCCGTCCGCCTGCTGCTCCTGCTGCAATTGCAGTTGATGGCTTTGATTTTATTCGTGGATGCACTTTTCTTGTTGGCTGCTTTGCCCTGGCCCTGGCTCTGGCCCTGGCCCTGGCCCCGTCCGTGGCAGGCGCATCTATTGTGGCTGCTGCTGTCCCTTTATGCGCTGCGCACTGCTGTTGCATGCTTTTATTATTAATATTTTTCTTTGCTTCTTTGCGCATTATTTATTGCTGCTGAAAAATGTTTACCCACAACTCAGCGCAAACTTGACTGCAACTTGTACAGAAGACAAATTTTATTTTACTCGCTGCGTTCCCTCGCTTCCCATTCTGTTCTGTTCTGTTGTGTTGGTCAGGTTATTATGTGGGCTGACTGAGTGAGCGCTGAGTGCTAAGCTTTTAGCCAATGGCTAACGCGGCGTATGCGTAATCGCAATGCGCTTACGTGCTGCTCATGCCAAGCAGCAGCAGCAGCTCAATTTGCGGCATATGTAAATAGAACATTTCTGCAGCAAGATTCGAATTCTGTTTGCTCGCAAATACAAGACGAATTCCAGGCAAAAGGTTCTGGCAAAGGCAAACAGGCAGCAGCTTATTAAGGCACCCGCTCGCAAACCTTTATCAAGTATACGCAGCAAAGCTATCGGCAAACGGCAATCTAGGCATGCCCCAGCCTTGCTTACAGCTCCCAACCTCTGCCACAGCCTGTTCCCCAACTCCAACTCTTCTCCTGCTCCACCTCCTGCCACTGGCATTGGCAGCTAATATCGTTTAATACACAAAAGCGGAGCCTCTCTGGCCGGATGGATGTACGGCTGGCTTCGAGCACTGGCTAATTTTGCAGCTGGATTGTTTGGCCAAATCTCAAGGCGCCCATGTGTGCCCACACACACCCACACACACATTTTGCATAAATCAAACAAGCAAATCGGCATGTAAACAACAATTTTTGCCAATTCAATTGAATTTCCAGTTACAGAAATGAAACCGAAACCCGGCACACTGGTCGCAAAGGTGCCTGTTGCCCCGCCCACTGCCCATTTGGCAAAGGCTGGCCAATGCAGTGAGTGTCGGGCACAATCCGTACGGGTTTCATCCCGGCACGGCACACGTGCCAGCCACAACAACAATAACAGTAGCAACAACAACAAAGGCACGCACACTCAATTATTTGCTAAAAGCTTATGTAAACGCCTTCGTGTCAAGGGATTTTATTAACTGTTTCTTTTGGCCTAGCAGCTAGCCTGGCCTAGACGAAAATTTCAAACTAGCACACCTACGCCAACACACAGACACATACACCCACTCACACACACACAAATACATGCGCATAATGACAGTGGAAAATTTGCACACAAATCGCTCGGCAGCTGAGAAGCGTCCTAGATAAAAATCGCAACAAGAATGGAAAAAGCGAACAAGAATAAGAATAAGAGAAAGAGAAAGAGAACGAGAACGAAAGAAAGAGAGCAGGCGGCAAAATGAAGGAAAAGTATTCAATACAAAGAAATTGAAAAATGCTACAAAATGAATCAAAGTGAAAAACGAATGTGCGAGACGAAACAGCAGCCAAAAAAATCGCTGTGTGTGTGTGTGTGTATGTGTGTGTGTATATTACGTTCGCCTAACGAGCAAATCGTGTTCAATAAATATTTGCCAGTCAGCCAGGGAGCTAAACAGAGACAAACTTAGCAGCAGATATAAAGCGAAAGAGACAGAGCTAGCACGAGAGGGAGAGAGCGCTAGATAACTAGAGTTAAAAGAGTGAAAGAAAAGGGCTGGGGGAGTCAGGTGAGTACTCCCATTGCCGAAATCCAAATCCAACTCCAAACGCAATCCTAAAAAAAAAAATTGTCCGAGAGATCTGCTGGCACGGAGCTAATACAGCCGAAACAGTTGGTTAGCGGCTAGCAACGGCTTATTGGCTAAAACGAGGATGAGTCTGTGTGTGTGTGTGTGTGTGTCTGCAACTGTATCTGCATCTGCGTACGTATGAAATATTCATTCATTTACAACTCCCCTCAGAGAATTGAGTCGTGTGCGGCTGCTCGCAAGTCGCGCTTCAAACTCAATTTATGAGCGCCCGGTGTGTGCTTTAATAGTTCGCAGCTGAATTAATTGACTGCAGCTGGGCCAGAGGGCAGGGCAGGGCTATGTGTGTGTGTGTGTGTGAGTGTGTGTGGGAGAAGCAGATGTAAGAGATAGGACCATTGGCATTGACTGGCTATATACATACATTCACCATAGATCTCTCACTTACTATTAAAATAATTTAATCAAAATGCTGTTTACCCAGCCGCACGAACACACCCACACACACACACACATATACACTCATACACACAAGTTGAAAGGCAAAGTTTCAATAAAAGCGTATGTCTGCTGGTCTCTTATATCTATATAGAAACGCTTCGATTGTGTGTGGCCGTGGCTCTGTGTGTGCGGCTCAAGCGGATAAAGTGCATAAATTTTAATCAATTGTTTACTTACTTTTAGCTTCTTCTTTCCGCATTCTTTTTTTTGCTTTCATTTTATTTACTGCGCACAAGTTGTGAATTGTTTTGCACTTTTGGCTGCTTGCGGAGGGTATAAAAACTGGCTAATGATGTTGGTAACACAAATTGAAGTAAAAGTTTATGCTATAGCGCAGAGAAAGTTGCAAGAAATCTTGGCAATATATGTATCAATGGGTTTGTTCTTCGATGAAGAAAAAGATGAGCCAAGAAAAGAAAAAAAAGTTTTTTTTTTAATCAAAATTAATTAACACAGAGAGAAGTGATGAAGCGTTCTTTAATAAGTTCGAAATTGAATGTCAGAAATAAAACTAAACCCCAATGCTATATGAAATATATTTTTTTTTAAAACATAATAAGATTGGATTAAGAAGAACTACTTAAAAACTACTCTATTCAATAAGTCCACTTAATTCAGACTGAGATTAAAAACATTTACATGCTTAAGGATGATTTGTTTATTCAAAAAACTAAAATAAGATAAATACCTTAAATACTTTTTAAAAGTTTTTCTCTTTCGAATGCCAAAAAATATTCTCTGAAAAAACATGACATATTTTATATAAAAGGTATATTTGGAAGAATCGAAGAGTACAATCAGCTAATAGATCTTAAGTGAATAGATAAGGGAGCCCCGTCCATCCCTTCGGCTAGGCATATATCAAAGACGAGGAGGGACTTGGGCAACAGCATGTTGAAAACCCAAATGTGTCCCCAGGGCTGCTCGCTGCCTTTCGCAAATATCTTAACAAAGTGACTTTTGCTAGAAAAAGCATCGATGTCATATACCCTGTTAACTGAACAAAGCGTTTGTGCTAAGCTTGGCTTCCAGGGATTGAGCATTCAGGCTTCACTATGGTCTTTTGTTTTGCAGCAGGCCGCAACTGCACCACCAGCAGCATCTGTTGAACTACATAGCGAAGGAAGCCAACGGATTGTAACAAAGGCAGATTAAAACTTATGCACACACTGAAAGCATAAAAGTATCTGGCTGACTGGGCTGTGCCATAATGTGAGCTATGTTAGTTTTATGGCAGACACCAAATGGGTTAGGGCACTGCTAGCAGCAGCACCAACAACAACAACAACAACAATAACATTGCTTTGACAATAAAAAATGTAACTAACCGCCGCTGGTGGCGGGGACAAGAGCATTGTGAATGCTTTATGAGCCTTAGGAGTGCCATAATTTTCACTTAATAATCCGTTGAGTAGCTGGCCGTGATTTGTGGCCCAAGCCCAGTAAATGTAATGAGCTGCAAGGCACGCCGAGTGGCCGAGTGGCTCCAGGGCGGGGCAAAACAATTTCAAAGTTTTTGTCGAAAACATAATGTGTTCCTAATTTTATTTGTCGCCAATTGGGAGCACCACCCGCTGCCACCGCCCAACCACACACAATTTATAGTGCGCGGACTTAAACACCTGCGCCGGAAAGTATGCAGCATTAACGGTAAGCTTCGACGTTCGGTATACATATTGGAGCCGTTGCCTGAAAGTATGCCAAAATAATAACTATGCAAACAGCAGCTGGAAAAAACAGCAGCAGCAGCAACAACAACAACAACAACAATGACATTTAATGACCGAAATGCACATGAAATTGCGCGCATAAACTAATTACCGCGGATAAAGTTAACAATGGCACAAGGCTGTGAGAGGGCGTGTGCCTTTAAAAGGTTTAACAGCCAGCAGTTGGGGCTCGACGGCACCCAGTGCCAGTGCCTGGCCATATGGCTGTCAGTCGAACGAGTCATGCCAGGCGAACGAGTCCTGCGAGTCCTGCCAGCTCTGCCAGTCCTGCTGTGGCCACAAGCTGCTCATACGCCGCCGTTCGTTCCGTATTACCGGCATTTACAATATTTATTTTAATATTGCACGTTTTTTGGCAGCCACCCAACTCGCCCCTCGCCCCGCCCCCATCCAACCTACCTACGCCCTGTGTGTTATTGTGCCAAATTGTTTATGAAAAATTGCGTATGACGACGACGCCGACGTCGACGTCGACGTCGATGCCGGCGGCGTCGCTGTTGGCGCATAAATCAAGCTGCCTTGGCTGAGGATTTGGGCCAGTCGCTCGACGGGTCGCCCAGCCTGGTAATTACAATGTAGCCGCCTGTGAATTTAACGATCCGGGCCGCAGTGCCAACAGTCGCCAACAAGCAAATGCGGAAACACAACAATTTCAACAGACGCCACCCGCTGTTGGTAAAGGGTTTGCCTCTGCTGCTGCCGCTGCTGCTGCTGCTGTCCCAGGGTCACTTGGCCCGGTCAGTTGGCCCGGCTAGATTGGCTGGCGGAGTGCGTGTGGGCGGCATGTTAAACACAAGTGTGAGCCAAGTGGAAAATAACATTTAAAAATGCCATAACAATAACTAACAAAGACACCAAAAGCAAATGGCAATAGCAAATGGGCCGACTGGGCCGCCAGAAGCTGAAGTTGAAAGCAGGAGCTCGAGCTGGACCTCGAACCAGAGCTGGAGCTGCGGGAGACTGGGGGTCAGGCTGGCAGAAATTAAATGGCGCGAGAAAATTGCACGGTCAGTGCCGGAGTCTGAGTGGAGCAGGTTTACATAATTGCCAAGCAAAGAGGAATAGATGAACAGAGCGAGATAGCAGCATGGTGTGAGTGAGACAGCGAGACAGGGAAACAGAGAGACTGCAAACACAATCAGACATGGTTAACTGTATTGTGTGTGCACACCTTGGCCCAGCACAGAGTATATAATCGGATTGCAATTTTGAAAAGAATATATAAAAACTTTAAGCAGTAAAAATCAATCCATGAAAGCTTAATTAATTTAAAAAATATTTTAACAATTTCGACATTATAATAAAATATTTAGAAAAATGTTTTTGTAACGCACTTATGATATTGCTTGGGTATAAAAGAGGTTTTACTCAAACTCAAGGTCTGAAATTCTTCAAGCAAATATATCTAAAAATTAATTTTTAAATTAATTTAAGTTTAAGAAAACTTTATAAGCTTGGTACTCTAAAGAGAAAGACTGAGATATCTAATTTCGTAAGTCTTAAGTTCTTAAGTTTCCCTCTATAAAAATCAAATCGGTTTTAAAATACACTATCAGCTTGAAGATTTGACAGACTTTTAGAAATTGTAATACAACCAACTAATTTCTATACAATTTAAATAATTAAAAAAAAAATAAAAAATTAAATTGCTTTGACTCTGATTGAATATATAATATATAATATAATATTTAATTCTCATATATGTACTTCAGAAATATAAGAGCTCATTTACTGCATGAAATAAAGAAATCAATAAATCGTATTATCCAATAGTTGACAGACAGATCGTTGATCAACATTGTTCACGGCTTCGGAAATGTTACAAAAAAAATCCTAAATAAAAGTATTAAATAAAGTTCCGATTAGTCAAATATAACTACTTGACTTGCCATAAAATATATAATGTCAGAATAAAACACAAGCTTTGCCTTTTCAAAACTATTTACTACTTAGATCTAGACTTGGTTAGTTAGTATGTTTGCATGCTTGTTGTTGTTGACTAAGTTAAAATGGGGGCTTACGACTAGGGGTTATACAAAATGCAAATAGTGCGTTTAAATACTAGATAGACGTATATCTTCACTCTATACTCAGCAGTTGTGGCACTTGACCAGGCCCACCTCGTCGCAGTTCATGCACTTGAGCGCCACGAACTCGGCCGTGAAGTGATTGCGATGCACGGACTTCTTGGAGCCGTTGCAGGAGGGGCACGGCAGCAGCCGATAGCCGCCGCACGTCTGGCAGGTGTAATTACTGGCAATGGACTTGTAGGGCTTCAGCAGCTGTCGCAGCTCCCCGGACTCATTCATGCGTTCGACTGTGGCCGCATCGCCTATGTGCTGGCCCTCCACATACAGCTGGGGCACCCGGATCTGTGAGCTCTGCATGCGCTGGCGCATCTCCGCCTGGTACTCGACGCTCATGAAGACGTCCCGTTCCTCGAACTTGACCAGCAGCGTTCGCAAAATCTGCTTAACATTGGCACATTTCGTGTAGGTGTCCCGTATGACGCCCATGCTGGTTGTGTAGAGCACCACCTTGCCCAGATCTTTCTCCATGTAGCACTGCGAATGGATGGAAGAGGCAAGAAAGATTAGATTGTTAGTTCCAGTTGTCTAGCCGGACAGCCGGACAGTTGGACAGCTGGAAAAGCAGGTCACCAAAAACGAAATGCTTGAAATTGGCACACAGAATTCGCCACAGAGCTCAGATTTTGGTCATGGCCCGAACGGGGCGAGACCAAATGAAGATCAAATGAGGCTGCAAAGAACGGAGCATAAAACAATGCCATGACCAAATATAATCCACACACAAAATGCAGCGACATTTTCCGCTTTCGACAGGGGAGAAATCTCTGGAAGACAGAACCAACATAATAGACAATAGCCTGAAAGCCAAATGCAAAGACTTGGCTTGGACAACAGTTTCTTTTCGACGCTTTGTGGAGTTGTAAGCACAACCTGTTGGGTTCATTAGCTCTTGGCGTCTCACGTAACCAAACGACTCTGCATGTCACTCAAAATCCGATTAATCAATTCAATTAAGCAATAATGGAAAAACTGCTAACTTCAAACACTCACGCACACACACACACACACACGCACACGTTGGCACAATGGAAATGCGACGTTTTTCCGACAATTTATGATGGCTTATTTTGTAAGGCCGGTGTTGAACCGGTTCGGGTTCACTCATTTCATTTGACAATTAACATTTCCGTTAGTTGGCCAACTTTGGTGCCGTCTGCTTTGGCTAATGAACCGCTTTCCAGCCACCGAGCCACTGGTATCAATGAACTGTACAAGTGCAGTCACAAACGTGGGTATGCTCCAAAATAAGCCACCAAATCCCCCGCTTTTCAAACAGGTCCAACGAGAATTCGCAGAGGCAAATGCATTAAATTCGAGATTAGACCGTTAGACCACAGCGCACTTGATAACAAATACGCGACTCGAGTGGGGTTTGATGGACTAGGCTGGCAGCGAAACCTGCTCCAATTAGTGTGCAGCGTGTGCTCTGCTTCTGTCGAACAAACGCAGATCAACAGGAAAGAAATATATATTTATTTGTAGTTTTATTCATGCTGCGGAATAATATTTATTAAATTCAAATATTTTTGGTAGTTGAAACTTATTTGCTTTACATTTGTTTTATGCCAAAAAATCTGCCACTTTTCAACTGGAGCAGCGTGAAAAATATATATTTTTTTAATTTATAGCTCAGGTATTGTAAAAAAATAAATCACTCAAATATAAACAAAAAACAGAGTTCAAAGCCTCCAGCCAAAAACTGTGCAGCAAAACAAAAACGACCAAAACAAAAACAAAAACAAGCTGCGGTCAAATGGAAAGTCAACTTTTGCAAACGCAACGCAGTGAACGTAGCTCTGAGATGTCGCCTGGCGGTTTTTCCAATTCCATTGCCAACGATTGTCCCCGGTGAAAATGAGCGAGGATGCCCCCCCCCTCTCATGCCCCCTGCTAGGCTAGACATTCACTTCTCCTGCTGAGCCTGATTAACGCTTTGGCAACTTGTGTTGTCAGCCGAGCTTAAGATGCGATTTTGTGAGTTGCCAAAAAAAATATTAAATGACATCAAGACAAACAATTAACACACGTGATTTGCACGGTTAACCTCATGGCAGTAACAGTTTCGAATACCCTGTAATCATTTTTGTGCACATCAGGGTGTATTGACAGGTTGGGAATTTATGTAATTGACAAAGTGTTTACGTATTCTATATATACTCGTATATCAATAGCCATGTTCGTGTGTCTTTCTTGTTTATTTGTCTGAATTTCTATCTATATAAATTATGTGTAATTAGGTATCTGTCAGTCTATATGAATGCAAGAGTCTGATTGAGCCAACAACTTCAAATTCTTCATCTCCCATTAAGTTTATTTCAAAATCAATAATTATCAATTAACATATTACGTTTTTTGACCACATCTTGAAGCCACAATAATAACAGCTAGAGATAAAATATATATACATAAGTTATATATAATACTTATACTTATATATAAGTCATTGACCTCAAATGATACCTTCACCTACTCTCTAACAATTGGAAAAATTATGGTTTTGAGCTAAATTCTTATGCTTTCATAACTACATGTCGCTGTAAGCTTCTCTCTCTCTCTCGTTCGCTCTCTCTCTCTCTCTTTTTCTGTCTCTCTCCCTCTCTTTCTGTCTCTCTACCTCCTTCTCTCTTTCTTTCTCTCTCTCTCTCTCTCTTTCTCTCTCTCTCTCTTTCTTTCTCTCTCTCTCTCTTTCTCTCTCTCTCTCTTTCTCTCTCTCTCTCTCTCTTTCTTTCTCTCCCTCTCTCTATATCTCTCTCTGTCTCTCTACCTCTCTCTGTCCCTCTACCTCTCTCTCTCTTTCTCTCTCTGTGTCTCTCTCTTCTCTCTCTCTCTCTCTCTCTCTCTCTCTCTCTCTCTCTCTCTCACTCTTTTTCTCTCACGGTCTCTCTCTCTCTCTCTCTCTTTCTCTTTCTCTCTCTCTCTCTCTTTCTTTCTCTCCCTCTCTCTATATCTCTCTCTGTCTCTCTACCTCTCTCTGTCTCTCTCTGTCCCTCTACCTCTCTCTCTCTTTCTCTCTCTGTGTCTCTCTCTTCTCTCTCTCTCTCTCTCTCTCTCTCTCTCACTCTTTTTCTCTCACGGTCTCTCTCTCTCTCTCTCTTTCTCTTTCTCTCTCTTTCTCTCTCTCTCTCTCTCTCTATTTCTCTCTCTCTCTTTCCCTCTCTCTTTCTCTCTCTTCCTCTCTCTATTTCTAACGTCCACACGTTGGAAGCAGAGGCAGCTACATCTTTTTCGCCCTAAACTGGATACAGAGTATTTACTAGTCGAATCATAGATGACTAAATCACAGTTACTTGCTTTTTCATTTCTGTTTATGTCAAGCTGCAGCCGCAACATATACGAAGACGCAGCAGCAGCAGCAGCAGCAGCAGTAGTCGCAGTCGCAGCCGCAGCAGCCGCATGAATTGGTAAAAAGAGAAAGCAGGTCACTTGTATGGCCAGCAAAGAGGCAGCAGTCGGTTCGAGTGATTGGCAATCGAAGAGTTGAGCAACAAGCGGAGTCAGATACGAGGCTAATACCAATGCTGACAGCGGACATCAGACATCAGTCTCTTGTTGTTTTTGTTGTTGTTGTTGTTGTTGCCTTCTCGAAGGTGACAAAATGAAGGCAAAAGCTTGATTGTTGGGTTTGATTGTGATTTTTAATTGTGGCAGCAACAGCAGCAAATTTGACAGCAGCTTGCTCTAATTATAGCTTAAAGCGAATTGCCAAGTCCAAGGCATAAATCAAAGGGCACTGCCTGTTACCAATATCAAATCTAAAACGCAACAACAACAAATTAGACAATGGGCAACATTTTCACTTTCGATTCGTGGCGATTGCTCTGCATACTAGTTGCTACTTCCAGTTGCTCGCATGCTGGCTGCATCGTAATTAGCAGCATCTAAGCTCTGCGATTGTTATGCAGATGAGGATCGCAACGCGTTGGCCTTAAGCTCGACTTCTTTCGTTTTTGGCTAATTTGCATGTGAGCCGCTATAAGGCCATAAAACACATTTCTTTTCTTTGGCATTTAGCTAATTTATGCCGATCTGTTCGCCTCTTCAGCTCGTAGCATTCCATCAAACTCATCATCAGGCCCCTCAGAGTCAAGCTCTATAACTTTGAAAGTGAAAAGCAACAGCAACAGCAACAGCAACAAAGGCAACAATTAAACTGATCTTAAATCTAGGCATTAAAATAGATAAAGGGAAATTTCCTGGTCTTCTGTGGAAGTGAAATGCGCGCAACTGACTAGCTCAATAATAAAAGTTAAAGAGCATTAAAAAAAAGAAACAAACCCTAAAGCATGGGCATATTCATCTGAACAACAAGCACATTTATTTCATTACTCAGAGCAACGGAAAGTTTCATCAGGTTTACGGATGAACTGATTTTTATGCTCGATATAAAATGAAATGAATAACTGTTTACGAACATCTCTGATACGCATCACATTTATAATAATTGAAATCTTCAGAATTTATGACACAAAGATATCTGATTAAGTTTTCGAAAATGTGAAACTCAAGAATGCCTGGAGAGTATTTAATTACCGAAAATAATAAAAGACTGCCGATATCTATACCTCTCTATATCAATATATGATGTATATAAAATATAATTTTAGCTTTTTATAGAATGTTTTTTGGATTAATATATAACGAGTATGAAGTATATAAAATACAGTCATATGTTTTTATGAGCTCTACAGTTAAGATAAGTTTTTATATGGTTTTCCGTTGACACTGGTATCTATAAAAAGTATATAGTCTTATGCATCTATCTGTTCGTTCTATATTTTATACTGCTGCTTTATAAAGTATCAGTCATGAATAAGGCTTTTGAATCTTTAGACTAATCTTTCAGCTGTGTAGCTATCTTTATGAGACTTTGCAAATTTTTATATATCTGTTGACAGCAATATATATATATATATATCAGAATCGACTTTAGTAGACTATAACTGCATGTATATACATATCTCAATCTACTATATTAGACTACAGCTATAGATAATTTGAATTAAATTTTCCTTCTTACAAATATTTTCTTTACAGTAAATATCAAATCAATCATCCATTGAAAAAAACTCCATAAATCATTTTTTTTTCAATGGGAAACCGTTCTATGGTTAAACCAAGAAACATAGCGGAAAAACGCTAGATAATCTTCGTCTTCATGCAGATAACCAACTATTCGTTCTGTATTTTATGCATATTACAGCATTATCTTATATGGGCAATTGGCATTACTACGAATAGCATATTCATTATCAGTTCTTGACGTTTGCGGAAAACATGTTTAGTCTTAGACTTAGTTAGATGACAGCTTGTAGTTTCCTTAGTTTAATTGCTTTGCTGATCATTGACAATGAGATCTCAGCACACGCCCCAAAGAAAACGTTGACAATTGCAAACAACTTCGCCTGACTTTCTATGATTAGATGTTGTTGTTGCTGTTGTTGCTGTTGTTGTTGTTATTGTTGTTGAAGTTTTCTAACTGCACAATCTCGAGCGCTGCCATTAGCAGCTCAACGGCTGAAGCTAAACCATTTATCTCACTGGGAGCACAGAAAACCAACAAAACAAAAAAGGAAATAAAAAACAAATGGATAGAAAATAGACAGAGCAAAAAAGCCTCTGGCCGAAACCACCACAAAACCGATATCTAAATAAGCCAAAGCCAAGCGAGCGACGACAAAATAAGCCACTTAACGGTATTCATTATACATGCGAGTGTGTAATTGGACGCACACACCACACACACACACACGTAGAGAGGGGAGAAAAGACGTGGTGTTAGCCAGACTCGCAGCTCATTAGATTACGAGCAATAGACGGACAGACATAAATACCAAATGTGAAAGAAATGTATATATTGAAAATCAACAGCAGCAACCAGAGCAACACCAACACCAACAACCAACAACCAACAACAGCAACAACACCAACAGCAACTACTAACGGCAATTGTTTGGCAGCACTTTCTCCCATGGAGCGTGCAATTGGTAAACAATTCGCCAAGATGCGCGCGCTGCGATTGCATAATTTGGCCAACAAGTGACTCAATAAAGGGCAACACACACACACACACACAGATACACAGGTAGAGGGAGCGTGGGAAAGTGGATGTTGCACAACTTACCTTGGCATTTGGCTGCTGTTGCAGCTGCAAGAACGTGGCTATTCCATTGCGCACACGATTCTTAACTCCCCGCACCGTGCCCTTGGCCGAGCGAATTGTGGACTGTGTGGAGCTGGCGCTGCTCCGCACATCTCGATACCCGGCAAAGACGTCGTGCTCCTCATCATCCGCCCCGATCCGCTGCTCGTCGTGCCGTGCAAAGCTCCTGAAGTTCTCGTGCTCGTTTATGTGAAAGCTGTAATATTGATCGTCCGCATATTTGTAGTTGCTGCTGCACCGATTGCTGTTGCTGTTGCTGTTGCTGCTGTCCGTCTGGGAGGTGGCTGGTGGTGTCGGCTCACCGGTTTGCACAAAGTTGGCCCGCTGCACAGCTGCACGCAGCTCCTCGATGCTCGCCTCGTTGAGCGACTCGCGCGACAAGCGCAGCGACTCAGCCTCCGTCTCCGCCTCCGTCTCCGTCTCCGTATCTGGCTCAATCTCTGGCTCAGCCTTGATCTGCCGGTTTAACGGCTTGTCCTTGACCTCGACGGGGCTGCTGAACTGCACCACATACTCGGCGCTCCGTCTGTCCCGTATGTCGCGCAGCAGCGAGTCCGGCAGCAGGGCGCCCAACATGCGCAGCGACTTGTGCCGCTGGCGCAGCTGTCCGCTGGGCTTGGCCGCCGCCTGGCGCACGTATTCGGTGCTGCTGCAGTTGAGGTTGTCGCTGTTCAAAGAGGAGGGCCCGCTCTCCTCGCTGTCGTCCGTCAGTATGAGTTGGGCCTGTACGGGGCCGCTGTTGCTCTCCAGATCGCTGCCGTTGCCGCTGTCCGCTGTCTCGCAGTGTGTGGCATATTTCTGATACTGTTGCATGTAGCAGTTGTCCGAGCTGTCTGCCACAGCTGCCGCTGGCAGAGTGGGCGTGGCTGCCTTTTGCACAACCATTTTCAACACAGTCCAGCACTTTTAAAAGCTGTATCTATATATATCTAACACTGGGCCTTAAAGTCTGATCTGTTGAGATCTGTAGATCTGAGTCTGATTTGCTTTTTACTTATTTATTTCTTTGTTTTATGCGCTGCGTTCACTGACTCTGGCGGCCGTTGCACCCGTCCTCGCATGTCTTTATGCTTCAGCTCTCGTCGTTAGACTGCGTTGCGTTTTTTTCCCTCTGCTCTAACAAAGCTGCCAAAGACCGCAGTCGCAGCCGCAGCAGCTAACCAGCCAAGCAGCCAAGCAAGTAGCCATCCAAGACATCGCTTCGATCGCCGCTCTCCAGCTCTCTCGCTCTCCCATTTTCCCACTCTCTCTCTCTCACACACATTTCACCTAGTTATGGGGCGCATTCAGCGCTCAGCGATTCAGCAAACGCTCACAATTGCTTTCTTTTCGTGGTCTGAAGACCATTCGAGAGCAAACGGGTATCTTCCATTAGGCGCGCATTATTAAATTTTTGCAATTTTGCGCCCGTTTCTGTTGCTGTTCTCAAATTGTTGGCCATTAGCGTCCAAAAAGATGCTTCTGGCTGCCTTCTAATGGCCTCCAAAAGAGATCGGCACGATATCTTCGCAATGGCTTGCCAACGATTATGTCAACGCAAATCGACCAAGCTCCAAATAGCTCTTTTCTAAGAATAGCTACAGACAGCTGGCAGATGGTTCGGGAAACTATCAAGCCGCTATGATAATAACTGTTTACGGCTTTAAAAAGCAACAATTTACTTGATGGAGGCTTAAAAGTATTCGAATTTGCTAATGGGTGTGATGACTGGCTTAGCTAACGAAGTGCTAGCACAGCTCAAGGGGTCCTGGGACCCAGACTAAAAAACTATTAAGGTATCTCGAATTTTGACTATAAGTAAACCAGGTTGCATTTAGCTCTGTTCTATGTTCCATGTTCCATGTTCCATGTTCCATGTTCCATGTTCCATGTTCCATGTTCCATGTTCCATGTTCCATGTTCCATGTTCCATGTTCCATGTTCCATGTTCCATGTTCCATTTTCCATGTTCTATGTTCTATATTCTATATTCTATATTCTATATTCTATATTCTATATTCTATATTCTATATTCTATATTCTATATTCTATATTCTATATTCTATATTCTTTATTCTATATTCTATATTCTATATTCTATATTCTATATTCTATATTCTATATTCTATATTCTATATTCTATATTCTATATTCTATATTCTATATTCTATATTCTATATTCTATATTCTATATTCTATATTCTATATTCTATATTCTATATTCTATATTCTATATTCTATATTCTATATTCTATATTCTATGTGTCTCTTCTAGCTATATGCGATTTTAAATAACTTTTGATTGACTCAAAAGAATCTTTGGCTTTTGTAGGCAGTGTCTACGCATGATATTTCGTGAAGAACAAATTTCTTTTCGTTAACTCAATTTCATAGTGAGAAAATTAAATTCGTTTCATAGACAAGATTTGTATATTAATTTGAAACATTAAGCCAGCACAAACTCCGACATAAAACATAAATTGTTAAATTTTATTGCTTCAATCGAGTTCAAGATAAATCGAACCGACATCGATTAAATCATGTCCATTTATATGCTTGTTTGTTTCTATGCAAACTAGTATATCTCTTTGACAAATATGCAAGTGATTTTTTATTGCTGGCAATAAGTCAAACCGGCTTTATCAACTTTTATCACATCAATAAGCGCTGTCATTGAAACCAAAAGCTTGTTGACTTTAATCAAAATAACTTCCCCAAACGTTGAATGAATATTTTTATCTTTATTTCCTGTAAGAAAATTGATTTAAAATTGATAAAACTCTCTCTAAAATTGCGATATCATTTGCCTAAATAATTCATGGAGTAATCAAGAATTGTTGCAACTACATAACAGATATATCTCCGCATCATTCACGCCTCTTCTCTTAAAGATAATATCGATAGACCAGATTAAAGTCTATTGCAGCTGCAAGCGTACGAATATTCGGCATATTTCGCTGAATGAATGTGTGCGTCGGCCACTTATCGCCCGGATATTAGAGAATTTCCATAGCCGATTGCACGAAATTCATTCAACGGTAAAAAAAAGCAGGGAGACACACACATGTGTGTGTGTGTATACGCACATACACACATACACACAGCTCACCTTAAATTCAGGTAGTCAGCTTTATTGATACGGCATGAAGTGCAGCGGTTGGGGGCGATAAGCAGCTCGAAATGCACAATAATCAGTTTGTAGCAGTGCGGAAAAGATAGTCCAAATAAATACTTGCCACTCGCAGAAGTCATAAGTTTTTTAGCCAAATGCTGGCAGCAGCAGAGACCGCACAATCAATGCAAATGCCAAGTTTGAAGTCTTATCTAGAATCGCGCCGCGTTGCCCAAATCGCCCAGAAATCACGTACCAAAAGCCGCAGCAAAATTCTCGCCAAGCAAAAGACCGACCAATCGAATCGAATCCCATCTAATTGACTGAATGAAAAACTTTTATCAAATTGATTTAAATGTGATCATTAAAACTAAAAACATTTTGAGCCACAACATTTTTTAGTTCTCTTACAAGTCTATACTTTGTTCTATATTCTTTTATTTTCTTACCAGTTCTATGCTTTGTTTAAGTTTTTATAACTTAATATAATCGTATTTATACTCTTTACGGATTAAAAATGTTAAAATAAAGAAGGTGCAAATTCATGCATAAATAGAAGATTATGTTTTCCATTTGAACAATATTTATAAATATTTTACCTATTATCAATTTTTCCACAATTCCCTAAACATAAAATCAAGACTTTTTGTGTTTAAATTTTGATTGTTGATTAGAATTAACTATTAGATAATAACTAACAGAAGATGTAAAGCCTGCTAAAAGTAACTACATTTTTTCAAATATTTTTTCTGTAAATAAATTTAACACCCTCAAGACCTTGTAGACCGGGCCTTGACTTAAGGCTTTCCTAATATAAATACCAATTACCTTCCCTAACCTTACACCCTACAATAAACACATCGTTTAAACTTATATACTCGATGTTATTTTCCATTAAATAAAACAAAAAAAAAAAAAAATTGTGATTAGATTAAGATGCCCAAAAAAGGTAACAGAACACTACTTTCCCCTGTAAAAATGTAAATAAATGTAATGATATAAAATAAAAAAAAATAAGTTGCAAAAAAAAATAATAAAAAAATTAAATAAAAAATTGTTGAGAACAAGACAATATTTATGAATGAATTTTGTATAGTAGCCGCGTAGGGAGAGTACAACGTTGGCTTGGAGCTTGAGCATAAAGTTATTATAGCTGCAGTTGTATAATAATTTAAGTAGAGCTCAATCCAAGTTTCAGCAAATCTTGCAATCGTCTATTCTCCACAAGAGACTCTTATCTGCATTAATATTTTTACATATCTGACAATAGTTCAATTCTGGCATTGCTACTGTAGTATGGTACTCTGAATATGAACTATCAAGTAAGATCGTTAAACAAAGCTATGTTGATATATATAAAATTTATTGCAAATCATGCCGTAAGCCCTACTGCTTCCCATATCGAAGCAAAGATAACGATTTGTTCAGCTTCAATCACAATGTGATGGTATCTAGACACTCATCTCAGCTCTTAATGTGAGTGTGTGTGTGTGTGTGTGGTGATTGGTGGTGCGATTATCACGTGTTGACAACATCTTTTGCTGTGAAACAGTTTTTGGTTCTTTATCAGCGGCATGTGTCACGCTCAGCTATAAAAGAGAAGAGCGCATCTCAAGTTGCATTTAGTTTGGATTTAGGTACTGCAATGACTTGGACTGCATTGGGATTTGGGCAACAGGCCTGGCTGCTAGCTATGCTAACGCTGACTGCAACTGCAAGTGTGGATCACGAGACGATGCTCTGTGCGAACGATAATACGCCGATGTGTGGACGCAGTCAGGGAGAGTATTTGCTGTTCAAGAACGAGTGCGACTTGCGCAAGGCGCAGCGGGAGAATCTGATGGGCGGCCCACTATGTAAGTCACAGAGAGAGGAGTTGACTAGGATTGTAATAAGCTATATCGAACTACGATCTTTCGCCTGCAGTTGATGTCGCCTTGCACAACTGCGTGCCCAGCTGCGACTTTGAGTGCGAGACGGCCTTGCAGCCCGTTTGCGGGTTGAGCGTTGCCTCGGGCGAGCGCAAGAGCTTTAGGAATCGCTGCGAGATGATGCGCACCAGCTGCCTGACCAAGTCCGACTGGCTGGTGCACAGGTGGGGCGTGTGTCCGCGCGGCCAGAGGCAGCCCAAGCAGCCGGCGCACACGGTGCTCGTGGGTCAGCGCAAGCGGCGCCGCCCGATACCCTGTACGAACGTATACCGGCCGGTGTGCGCCAGCTATGCCGGCGTCAAGTCGACCTTCTCCAACGAGTGCCTGGTCAATGCGGAGAACATTCGCACCCGCAGAAGTAAGCTGGAAAGAGATGAGAAGTCATGGCTCAGCAGCAGCAGCAGCTCAAATTTCGCTCTTGCAGATTGGCGCATTGTGTCGGAGGGTCTGTGCGGCGAGGACAGCACCAAGATGAAGCACAATCGCAAGTGGAAGCCCAAGACGAAGCCCAAGGTGGAGATGGAGCGCAGCAAGCGCAGCTACAAGCAGGTCAATCAGCTGGACGACTTCGAGCTGCCGGAGGATGCGGTCCAGATATTTGCGCCCTCCACATTTCACACCCAGTTCATCAGCAACTCGGGCACCATGGAGAAGAGCTACTCGCTGCCCGCCCGCAATCCCCACCAGCCCCACCAGCCGGCCCCCATCCGGCGTATCTATGGCAGCCGGCAAACCAAAGCGAGCCCAAAGCCCTGCGTGTTCAGTAATGAACCCGTTTGCGGCAGCTTCAATGGCGAGAGCCGCACTTTCGGCAATGTGTGCGCTCTGATGGAGTACAGCCAGGCGGTGGGCAATGGTAAGCACTGAAACGTCGGGGATTTGGGCAGCGACTGTAATTAAAACTACTCCACAGCCTGGACCATTCTGTACGAGGGCGCTTGCCGGCGCTGCGATAAGCCCTGCCCCAGCAAGTACAGCCCGATATGCGCGATTCGCAACGGCATCAGCTATACCATCATCAACGAGTGCTATCTGGAGCGGGTGCGCTGCAAGGATCCCAACAGCAGTGGGTTTTTGCTTCACTCAACCACAAACGAGTTAGCTCACACTTCATATTCTCTTTCTGACAGATTGGAAGATCATGCACATGGGCGAGTGCCAGCAGCCTGCCGAGGAGGTGGCCAAGAGCTTGCCCCCGCCCAGCCCCAAGCCATTTGCTCGCATACCCCACCTGCTTTACGCAGCCAGCCAACCCAGCAGCAATAATGCCACTTTATCTACAAGCGGAAAGCATAAAGCTGCTCCTTTGGCTCGTCGCCTGCTCAGGAAGCAAAAGCGTCGACCAACACCCACGCCCATGCCCACGCCCACTCCCACGCCCACGCCCAAAGATCTGAGCAATCGCAAGATACGCAAAATAGAGACAAACATTTTGCAAGACAACGATGCGGACAGCTACAGCAGAGAGGCGCAGCCAATGCCCATTAAGGCTCCATTCACAGCCAAGCTGTGGTCCGCCAAGGACAGCTGGCAGACGCAACAGTTGCCGGAGAGCCTCAAGGATGCCTACCATAAGAGAGTGCATCATAAGAAGGCGCACAGTGAGAAGTATTCGCTGTACAATTGGCAACCGGCTCTAACCACGCAATCTCGCACCACTGTGCCCACAACCACGACTGCGCCACTTGAAATGCTCGATTTCGATATGAAATCTGCTGCCGAAATCTTTGGTCAAATCGAAGCCGACACGGAAATACTCTTCATGATGGACAGCACTGCGGCAACAGCGACTGCAATCGATATGGAATCCACGACAAATGCAGCAACCACAGAAGCAACCACGCGGCCCACAACCACAACTGAGCCGACAGCTGTCCCAACGACACCCACATCAACGACAGTTGCACCGTTTAGCATTGAAGACACCACCGAATACACATCCGAGAGGGATACAGAGGAATCTTCCACCAATCAATCCACCAGCAGCAGCAGCAGCAGCATTGATGAAGCCACCAGTGAGATCCTTGAGGCAGAGGCAACAGCAACCACAGCAGCGACAACAACAACAACAACAACAGCGAGTGGATCAACAATAGCTAGCGACCCATCAACAACTCCCAATCTGGACTATTTATCGGATGAGCCGCTGAGCACACAGAGCGAGCAGACCTCGATATATGGACTCGATAAGAACTCGCTAATCATGCGACTACTGCGGGCGAGAAGTGGGAAAAATATGGTTTTGTAGTTTGTCTGTAAGTTAGCAATTTTTTCGAATGGAGTCAGTGATATGAGTGCTCTGTATGTTATCTAGATTAAAATTACTTTAAATAAGCCACAATTACCTAAGAAAATAAAATGTCAAATCGTAAACCCTGTTTCAGAACCAATTTGAACTGAAGTCAAGGCGCCATTTATTTCTCAAGTTTCCAAATTACTGCACTCACCTATCTTACCATTGGCAAGAACCATGCTCCACATATAACGAAATTGTTCAGCATTTGACTTAACGAAACCATTGCTGCCATCTGTTGTTCATATGTTGAAAGTAATTGTGCACAATTTAATTAGCGAATGCAGACACCATGCTCCACGCTGAACGATTGGTTAAGTATGCTCCACAGCTCTCGATTTGAATTTAAGCCTAACGAAAGCGCATATTTGGCCCACACTAATCGACAATTAGTTTTAGCTATGCCACAAGCCAACTAGATGGATGTGCTAACTTCGCCCATGCCGAAGGCTATGCAAAAATTTTGAAACACATCAAAAAGTTTTTTCATGAACGTTTTTCACAAATTAATTTTTTGTTGCATACTTTTAGTCGTAGCAATATATTAATTAAAATATATTGATGAGCCCTAGAACACCTTTGGCTTCATCATTTTGGGCTATACATACAGCAGCTTATAATTTAATTTTTTAAAATTTTTTTAGCGAAACCCGTATTTTCAATAAATTAATAGCATTCAATGCAGAAAATTGCATTCAAATCCGTTAAGTAATACAGAAGTTATTAAAGGAAACATTTAGTCAATTGTAAAAGCACGCGGCAGCAGCCTGTACGTGTGCACACATACATTCAAATCAACTATGCAGTAATCGGCGCGCGTGCTTGTGCTGTGTGCATGTGTATATGTGTGCATGTGTATATGTGTGCATGTGTATATGTGTGCCTGTGTATATGCGTGCCTGTGTATATGCGTGCATGTGTATATGTGTACATGTGTATATGTGTGCATGTGTATATGCGTGCATGTGTATATGCGCGCAGAGGTAATATGTATAGATAAAAGATGTAAGCTAGGTTGTTTAAACCATCAGCTCGGACTTGGTTCAGGCGTATCTCGTAGTCGGGCAGACCCGACTAGAGTTTTCTTACTTGTTTATAAATAATTTTGGTTTAGAAGACAATTTTTTTATAAACCAATAATTGAAATATCAGACCTGAATTTTTTTTTGTGGAAAGGAATGTAGAATGAAATATAAGATTCTTCCCAATATTCGGAAAAATACTTGTTTCAAAAGACAGGCTTAAGAACTTTAGCAATGGAAACACAAGGGAACCACTGCACTCCTTAAGAATACAACTGAAGATGTTCTCAGGCCCAGGGGAGAAGGAGGATTTTACAGTGTCAATGGCAGATGAAAGGAAATCAAAGCTAACGGTAGGAGAAATAATAGAATTGAAAGGCTAAATATAATATGGGTAAGCTATATTATAGGGTTTAACAGCAGAACAAGTGAATTGGAAGAAATTAGCAAAGAGATCAGTTAGTTCAGATAGCTTCATCCAAACCATAAAACCGAACCGAATTACAAACGTATCCAGATATTACAGAATCGTATACTACGACTGATCAGTAACTGTCCCTGGTACGTATTCGGTTCCAGACTACATAAGGATCTCAACCTGCATACAGTTGTAGAGCAGATTGGAGGGCACACTAGAAGATACAGCGAAAGATTGCTGAGACACCGCAGCCTGCTCTGAAGAGGAGTTCTTCCTGGCCGACCACATTAAGGCGACTCAAACGGCAAGGTTTTGCCAAACCTATTGGACGTCACTAAGAGTATCCATTTTTAAAGCGCTCAAACCACTTCGGAGGCCGATTGGCCACCAAAAAAAAGGTTATGCTGTCCGTTTAGTGAGATTTCAAGGGGATTGTTTATTTTGAGCTTTTGCCAGACAACACAACGATTAATTCTGAAGTTTATTGCAATCAGCTGGACAAATTAAATGATGCACTCAAAGAGAAGAAAGCAGAATTGGCCAATAGAAAAGGTGTAGTGTTCCACCAGGATAATGCAAAGCCTCATACAAGTTTGATGACTCGACAAAAGCTATTGCAGCTTGGATGGGATGTGCTGCCACACCCACCATATTCTCCAGACTTGGCACTTTCGGACTATTACTTAATCCGGTTTCTGCAGAATTTTATGGATGGTACAACCTTCACCTCAAATCAGGACGTCAAAAACCACTTGAACCAGTTTTTTGCCAGCAAGGCTCAAAAATTTTATGAGCGTGGAATCAATCTCTTGCCCTAAAGATGGCAAAAGGTATTAGATCAAAATGGAGAATAGATAATTTCATAAAAAGTTTTATAAAATAAAAAAAATCGTGTTTCAATTGAACTAAAATAAACGATATTACTTAGTGAACGAATCAATAGAATCCTCATACTGCAGTGTGGTGTTCGGCTGTTATTATATTACCTATGCATGTGTTGTTAAGGTACAAATTATGACTGGACAGTTTAGGACTTGTGGTATTTCAGTTGCAGGTCGGCTGAAAATCGACTTAAATACACAAATCTCCTTATATCTCTAAAGACACAAAGACGATTTAGATGTTCTTTATCCAATCGATGGGGCTGGAGATGCCGATTAGTTTGACATATTAGATATCAGAATACGTAGGGATACGGCAGATATTGTCTGTGCTGAAAATCGTTACGTTTTCTCCGCAGCTCAAAGGACTTTCATCTTTGTTTCGGATTCTAATCAGGACCATAAGCATTTGATACATATTAAGAAAAGAAACTAATATTTGTATTTTTATAGCGGTTCTTTTAATAATTATAATTAAGTTTTATGTTTGCGATGTTAATTTTTTTTGGAACATTTTAATATATATTTTTATATGGAATCATATTAATTCATAAATATGGGGAAAGGTATTTTCCTTTCTCTAATCCAATATGGTAGTAAAAGACTTTTCAATTTATTATTAAATGAAGACCTCAAACTTAAGTAAACACTATATGTTCCCCTTAAAAATGGGCTTTCATTGCGCAATGAATGGGCCACGGTTGATGCCTACTGTATGCACATGGAAATCAGGGTTTGCTTCGATGATCTTGTCATTGAAATTTGATGAGTGATTTTAATTACTCGATCAGTCAGTGAATTTCACTGCTGTTTGATTCAAGAAAAAAGGAGGATATTTAATAGTCAAACTCTCTTTGGCGGAAACACTAATAATGCCAGGCTGCTGGCAATATAATAAAATGACCATCCGGTTGCCACTTGGTTAGCTGGCTAGCTATCTGGCTGGTTGGCTGCGGGCCAAAGTCCTCTCGACTTTAATTTGTTTAATTGTGTATTCAGCTCGATGGCATCTGAGGCTCGTAAAAGTAGTTTTGGGCAGTCGGGCAGACGGGCAGTCGGATGCTCGGAATGCTCGCACGTTTGCGTGTGCCACTTGATTTGATATGCAGCCATCAGCCAATCGACTTTGATCTCGGGCCAATCATCATTGTTGGCTAAGTTTTGGCCAAGCTGTGGACAAGTGGCTCAAACAAACTATATTGCGGCTGGCTAAAAACAATGTTCACAGCAATTGCTGCCAAAACTTTCTACCAGCAGCTGCCAGCTGGCAAAATCTAATAAAATATGCCTACTATATAGATTCTATAAATCTGTCAGTGTTATGTTTTTCATTTGGGGTTACCTCATGACTATTAAAGCCAGTCGCAGACACTGGCTAATTAATTAGCTGGCTGAGAATGCGACACATTGTTGAAAAGATACTAGCTACATGCGGTGCATGGCATAAAAACAGTCGACAAACTGCGCCAATTGTTACTTTCACTGGTCAATAATGCAACAGGGGCACAAATCACAATTGCAGCAGCAGTAGCAGCATCAGCATCGACAGCAAAAACAACAACTTTCGCGTGGCAACGTTGCCTGCGTTGTAATTAAGCCGGTCAGAGATCCGATGACTCCGACTCCAACTTCGACTCCAACTCCAATTCCAACTGCGACTGCGACTGCGATTTGTATTCGTATTCTTTCTCGCACACAGAAGCTATTCATAATTCGCAACAATTCGCAGCACACTTTTTCGTATAAACATGCAAATTAGACGCTGATGCTGTGCAACCGCAAAGGCGCACATTTGCTAGATACACTGAGAGAAATTGACAAACCAATTTGTCTTACTTTTTGCTAATAGTTAAAATAGTCTGCTAACTCGACTTTGTATTTTTAAATAATAAAACAATTTGTTTATGTTTATTAAAATTATTTAATATTTATTATTATCTGTCTATTATTTATATTTATTTTTTATTTATCTTAAAAATTAAACTTTATTTAGCTACATATAAAAATTTTCTTATATCTTGAACACTCTTAGAGAAATTGACAAACCAGTTTGGCTTACTTTTTGCTACTTTGCTAGTTCAAATAGTCTTTAAACTCGATTTTGTATTTTTAAATAATAAAGCAATTTGTTTATATTTATTAAAACTATTTAATATTTATTATTATATTTCTATTATTTAATATTATTAATTTTTTTTTTTGTTTTTTTTTTTTATTTATTTTAAAAATGAAACTTATAAAAAGTTTCTTATATCTTGAACCCTCACATAGAAATTGACAAGCCAGTTTGGCTAACTTTTTGCAAATAGTTCAAATAGTCTTCTAAGTCGCTTTTGAGTTTTTAAATAATAAAATTTATTTATATTTATTTAAATTATTTAAGATTTATTATTATATTTCTATTATTAAATATTATTTATATTTATTTTTAATTTATATTTTTTTTATTTTTTTTATTTATTTTAAAAATGAAAGTTAACTACTTAGCTACTTAGATACATATAAAAAGTTTCTTATATCTTGAACCCTTACAGAGAAATTTACTAAGCAGTTTGGCTTACTTTTTGCTTATAGTTCAAATAGTCTTCTAACTCGCCTTTGAGTTTTTAAATAATACAATTCATTTATATTTATTTAAATTATTTAATATTTATTATTATATATTTTTTAAATTATTTATTTATATTTTAAAATGAAACTTAACTACTAGAGTTTCCCATAAGAATAATGCTACATAGAAAAAGTTTCTTATATCTTGAACCCTCACATGTTTAAGCATTTCGTTCAGTGCATTTCTCTCAGTGCATGTCTCATGCGCATTCAATATGTATTGGCGCAGCACACGGGCTAATCTCACTTAAATGCATTCGCACTTATTCTGATTGCTATCATTTACATGGCATCTCCGCAGCCGCAGCCGTTGCAGCAACTGCATTCATTGTTGGCCGAGGCCAGAGTTGGCGCCAAGGCGTTTCGTATGCCGCATGTGAGAGTATCTGTTGGATGCATGGGATTCACTTTCGTTTGGCATTCACGTTTGTGGCTTTTGCTTTCAGTCGCACGCTGTACGAAGGCGCTGGCTCATAGTCCAGACAACCGACGACGACGACGAACGAGATTCAATGTGGCACGAATGCTTCAGCTCGTTCAATGATCGCCTCAAAACATGCTCAGCTCTGGCTGTGACCCAGAAAGCAACGCACTGCCGTCGACATTGACTTTGACTTTGGCTCTGAGTTGAATGCAGCTGCTGCTGCTGCTGGCAAGCAGGAATCGCAATTCCGGTGCGCTGCATGAGCATTAGATGTGGCATTAGATGCCAGCAGCCAGCAGCTAGCCAGCTCGTTAGCTGGCATGCGGTTGACGCTTTGTGATAAAAGGAGTACCCGGTCGCCTTCAGTTTCCATTTGTGTTTCATTCGGCCAGCCGTGCGGTGGTGTTTGACAGTGCGCGAGAATCAATCGTGTCTCTAAGATCCACAACTTTCCAAAACAAGATATGTCGCTTTGTCGCTGGAGCATAGCTGCTTATGTGGCATTGGTGCTGTTCCAGCCCTTGCACTTTGGCAGCGCACAGGAGCTACCTGCAGCAGTAGCAGAACCCTCCCTCTCCCCCTCCCACTCCCCCTCCCCCTCTCCAATTCCTTTACCCTCCCCATCACCAGCACCCACTCCTGAAGTGAATGTCGAAACGGCACGTTCGGTGCCACGCGCTGGCGGCTCCTTGGTCGGCCAGAGTGATGTCTACATAGCGCGCAATCAGCGCGAGTGCTTCGAGACGCGCAATCTGGTGTCCTGCATCAAGTACAAGGCGTCCAAGCTCATCTGGAGGCTGGCCACCAACGGCATGGGCTTCTTTCCCAACGAATACGAGCGGGCGCTGGGCGAGCACCAGCCACGTTTTCTGCGTCTGGTGCAGCTCGGCGAACCGGCCGACGAGATTGCGGTCTTCAATGATGCCAAGAGCCTGGCAGGTGGGTCTCAAATGGGAAAGTCGCAATTAACAGCTGCGCTTTATGCACAGCTCATGCTCAGGCGAGAGATTGGCCTCTTGGCCACATTGTTTTCACCAGCAGCAGCAATTGTGCTGCTCCGCATTTTGTTTGGCCTGCAAACACTTCGCCCAGAGGCTATAGTGTATCGCCCGTGGTGTACCGGTTCTCGAAAGTGATAAACACCCACGGATGTTTACCGCCCAACTAATTAATTAATTTCAACGGAACTTATGTATCTTTCATATATCTCTATATATTGTACAAGCTCTATCCGAGGGTATTCCAAATTTGTGACAAACTGTGTTTAATGCTTGGTAGGAGAAATGATGAGATGATATATTCATGCTACTGCCATAGTCATAGTCTTCTATATATGTTATATTTCCAAAGTCTTCGAAATATAGAAGAGCTTTAGTAAGAATCAGCTGTAAAATAAGCTTTTGTATGAAAAGTTTTTCAACTTTTCTCAAGCAAATTCAGCAGTTGCTTTCTTGACAAACTATGTTAATGCAAAGTAGCAGATATTATGATGATGATATATTCATGCTACAGCCATAGTCATAGTCTTCTATATATGGTATGTTTCAAAAGTTTTTGGAATATAGAAGAACTTTAAACTAAATTTTAATATGAAAAATGTTTCTATTTTTCATAAACAAATTCAGCAGTTTCTCTCCTTACTCTATACTTCTATATATCTATAAAACCATGTCATCATCGCTTTACTTTACAGTATGATTTTCTAAGAGCATATTTCCTATGTTTGCAAGCGTATTTGAACTTCGTTGTGTCAAGGCATGCCTTTTTTCTCTTATAGTTTATTTTGGCTAAGGCAAACAGCACTTAAGTCAATAAACATATTTGTGGTACTAATTGCGTAAGCACTTCACTTATATCATATGCTTTCCAGGGGACAGCGAGCTGTTGAATATACTCAAGTTCCTTAAACGTGCCGTGGAGACCTTTGGACGGAATCATGGAGTACAGCTGGCGCTGCCAAAAGGCTCAGCCGCCAGGGTAATGGATGAGGGTGGTGAGTACCAAGAGTTGGATTCAAGCCAAGTGTATTAAAGCCCTTCTTCACATAGATTCACGTGGCGCGCGCAAGAAGAAGAAGTGGCTCATACTGTTGCCGTTGATTATCTTGATGAAGATAGCTCATTTGAAGATGACCCTGGTCACGCTGCTGCTCGGCGTGCTGGGCATGAATGTGCTGCTGGTGGGCGGCACGGGCTGGCTGATACACTATCTGAAGTACAAGACCCTGTGCAAGATACATCCGCACTTGGTGCAGTCGCACTCGCACGTCTACGACTCCGATCCGGCGGACTACTCGCAGTTCCTGGGCAGCAGCTTATCCAACAGCTACAGTCCCTCCAGTCCGCACGAGATCAATGCGAATGGGTACAGCAAGGACTGGTCGAGGACGAACAATGCCTACCATGGCTACAACTATTTGGACACGATCAGCAAGCGTGTACAGTGAGGACTCGGAAAGTGAACGACTCGTGCCAGGGAGGCGCCCGCCCCTAGTGAAATTGTCATCGTCGTCATCGTTGATATTGTTTCTAACTTAATAAACGTTAATTTGCATAGGTAACTCAAGTATTTAATAAATGAAATGTTCGCAACAGTTGCTCAAATATGCTACGTCGGTGGTGCGGTGGTGCGGTGGTGCGTGTTTACTTATGCCTTATCAGCGGCACGCTTTTGTTTACCCAACAATTTGCTTTGGCTGCCGAAAAAGTGGCCCAGAAGACACGAACTACGCAGCCAGCGCCAAAATCAATATGTTTATATTATTTGTATCGCAGGGGCGCCCAACTAAATGTATAAATAAAAGTTGCCGCTAGCTGGCTAACAGGCTGCCTCGACGCTATCTCTATACGTACATATGTAAACGATTTAGTTGAGCAAATATGATTTAGAAGGTGCGGCGGCTGCTGCTTCTGCTACCATTGATTGGATGACGGCCATCCACCTCCCCAATATTCTCCTACTTCACTTCTATTTGCGCCCATTTGTGGCACCCGTCAAAAGCCGCGCAGTTAAGCGTCCGGCAAACACAGATGATAAGCCCCGCATTGGAGGTGGGCAGCGTGTTGAATGATCCACAGCAGCAGCTACAATTTATAGCAGCAACTGTTGCCAAGGCAAAGGCAAGCTAGCAGTGAATAAAATGTATCAATTGAAATTATATATCATTGTATTATAATTGAAAGCAAAGTAGATATATTGTTCCGTTTTTAGATAAGTTGTGAGATGAAATTAGAAATGAAAAATGTATAAATTCATTTATCTATAGTATAACCTTCGGCCATGACGAAGTTTAGTAATACCCTTGCGATTGTAGAGGATATAAATATAGTTTTCTCTGGTTTCCCAAGAATAGATAAAGATTGATGTATTTGCTGAGTTTTGGATATCTAGCTGTAAAATTGTAGAAGACACAGTTTTAACAGATTTGTCACTCGCCCTTTAGGCGAACCAATATTTACCCTTTTTTCGAGAAGTGGTCCATTCAAATATATGTTTTAAGTTTCAAGTCTCTGGATAAACACTAAACAGGCTATCCCGATTTGATATATAACTTTTTGGTTGATCTTTAGGCAAGCTCAACAGCAGCTCAATTTTCAAATTGACATTTTCTAGCTCTATAGCTGTCAAATATATAGTTTTTCCCGATTTTCCACCTAGCTATATATACTATATCTTTTTATATAGGGATGGAATACACGAGAATATATTCAAAATTTTAGGTCTTAGACTTAAAAAGAGCTGAAGTTTTTCCACTAAAACATTTGCTAAAACCGATCTGTCCAATGGGAGCTATGAGATATAGTCGTTCGATCTGGATAATTCCGAGATACACAATGCCTCCTGCAGTAGAATGGAGGCTATCTGCAAAATTTGAGCACTGTAGGACAGACAATTACAGACAACTCGGCTCGTCGTGCTGATCAAGAATATATATACTTTATATGCTGGGAAATGCTTCCAAAATTAATATACTCTTTTTGCAAGGGTATAAAAATGTTTAATTAAAAGTGAAATGAAGCTGTCATGCTAATTAAGTAGATATATTAAGGCCAAAGAAACATACTGTTTGCTGGCAAAGTTAAAGTCTGTGAGATGGTCTAATAAAGGCTTTTTATATTTTTTGTCATCATTTAAGTCAACAATAGAAACATTTCTAGTAACAAGTCATGGTTAAGCTAAGGATTTACACGGATGTTGTACATGCACATAAGTTTTTTTTGTTATGCGAATCAAATTAGTCTCGGAAGAGAATTTAGCTCATGTCCTAAGGCAACAGCTTTTAGCAAGATCATCCAACTGTATATATCTAATCTGATTAATTGTAGCTAAGTAAGTTTGCTGCGTCATGCTAATTATGACATTCGCTAATTTTTCAGACTTGTGGACAAATTCAAGTATCTATATATTTTTTTAAGTTCGTGCAATCCCGTTTACTTTAGTTACATAGACTTATGAGGGATCATAAAGAGATAGTATAATAACGACGTAATAAACAGCTACAGGCCGAAGTGACGTGATCTGATAAGATAGATCGTCATTATATTAACCAGATTGCCGTTGCGAACTTGTCTCAGTTCTCGAGCATCCCCCAGACGTGAATCTACAAAATGGGTAGCCCCGATTTGCCCAGCTGGTTGACCAAGGATTATATGCAGTCTCACCTGAGAGCTTTCTACAACGATCCTGAGCTGACTCTACGCCAATTGTGGTCTAATGCTGCCACGGGCAGGGGCGAGAACTATGTGGGCGTGGTGACGCGCATCCATACAGAATTTGAGATGGTAACTGGACCAAGGCCCGTATCTATTGAAGGAAACGTGCCCATACAATTACCAAAGCAGAATGTTTGTCGAGTACGCCGTATACCCACGAGAGATGGATATCAAACAATATTTTGTGCCGAGGTTGCAAGAATGGGCGCTAAACTGATGCACAGCACATATCTGCTGAAGGAAGCCTGTCCAGACGATGCTCCCCAGGCGGGCGTTTTTGCTGAATACGGCGTATACACACGCGAGATGGATATGTACGAGTTTATTCTGCCCAAAATGCAGCAGCTGCTTCGAGAGGTGGGCATCGAGGACAAGCTGCATGCAGATGCCATTTGTATTGATCGAACACATGGCATTATGTTGCTGGAGGATTTAACTCTGCTCAAGTATAAAAATGCGGATCGTGTGAAGCAGCTGGATATGGAACACACGCAAATAACTCTTCAAATGCTGGCGAAGTTTCATGCCTCTGGCTTGGTACTCAGGCAACGGCATCCCGAGCTGTTTGAAAATGGTTTTAAAACCAGTTTCTTTTCTCGCGGACCTAAGGGTTATACAAAGCTCTTTACCACTCTCTTCAAGGGAATGTTGCGTTACGTCAAGACACAGCCCAAGCTGGAGGCTCGCTTCTCTGCCAAATTGGAACGTCTTTTGGCCAATCTCATGGAGTACGCCGCACGTTCGTTCGATGTGACCGATGACGATTTCCAGACGCTAATCCATGGCGACTGTTGGACTACGAATATTATGTTCCAATACGATGCGAATGGACAGCCAACCACTGTGGTGCCCATTGACTTTCAGTTCAGTACCCTCACCTCTCCAATTCTGGATCTTCACTACTTCTTCAGCACCTCCCTGCAGGAGCATGTTTCGGCCAGAGAAACGGAGCTGGTTCAGTATTATTATTATGCCTTGAAACGCATCTTGGGTCAGTTTAGCTACGAGGGTAAGGTACCTAGTTTAATGGAGTTCCAAATGCAATTCGAGCGACGCAGATTTCTTTGTAAGTCTTTCATTTATAAATATTCACTTGAGGAATCGCTTTCTGATACCTTTATTTTCTGTTTTGTATGCAGGCGTTATAATAGGTTTGGTTTTTCAACCTCTTATGATTTATACGGGCAACGAGAGTCCGGACTTTTGTAAGCTGTATGAGGACACGCCGGAGGCTATTCGCTTTCAGGACTCGATATACGAGAGTGATAGAGCACAGAGCATGGTAGCGCAATTGCTGCCCGTCTTCGATGCCAAGGGGCTGCTTGATGAGCAGTAACTCTATGCGAATGTGTGATTAAATGAATTAAGAATTTTATTTTCATATGTATATATATTTAATTTTTTTGTTTATTTAATAGTAAAACGCTCAAGTCGGGTCTACCCGAGTACGAGATCCCCTGAACCAAGTCCGAGCTGATGTTTTAAACAACCTAGCTTACATCTTTTATCTATATATATTACCCTCTGCGGGCATATATACACCCACACATATACACATGCACACACAAGTACGCGCGCCGATTACTGCGTATTTGATTTGAATGTATGTATGTGTGCACACGCTTTTGCGAATTGACAAAATGTTTCTTTAATAACTTCTGTATTACTAAACGTTTTTTGATCAAATTCTCAGCATTGAATGCTTTTATATTTTTGAAAATACGGTTTTACTTAAAAAATTGAAAAAAATGTTTATTGTGGCTTTAATCTTTTTTTTTTTTTTTGAACAAATTTATTTTATAAAATGTGGAGCTGGTATCCAAACTATAAAAAAACCAAAATTGTATTTTGTTTACAAATAGCTAAATGCGAAATTTGGTGACTGTAGCTAAAAAGATATGAGACATATTAAAAAACTTAATCTCGATAGCGTTTTTAATCGATATCATCGAAACGGAAAAAATTATTGAATATCTGAAACAAAATTGATATGCGCGCTGTATACAGAGATCTTCGTGTAAGTTTCACGTCTCTAGATCTTATAGGTTCTGAGATCGACGCGTTCATACATACGGACCGACGGACGGACAGACTGACGGACACTGCTAAATCGACTCAGCCCTAATATACCCTGATTTCCCATTTTCAATGGGTTCAGGGTATACATACTCAGGGTATACAGAACTTCTTTTAATTTAAATCATATTATATATATTTTAAAAATAATAATATTTCCACTTTTCTTAATACTATTTGTATGCTGTTTCCTACATATAATAATTGTTGTTGCCCCACTGTGCTGGCAGCTTTTTGGGCAGCTTCAACCCCTAGCAGCGCTGATAAGAAAGCTCCGCACAGCTGTTGGTCCAAAACAAACTCGAAAGCATTCGCCTTTGACCCGGCTGCGTGCGCGGCACGTTCAGTTGCAAGTTCGGGCTCACGCAGCGTATACGCAACGAGCGGTCTTCGGTGCTGGCGAATAGGTTTAGGGCCAACACTATAAAAGTTAGGGCTGTGCGCTAAAAGCCAACAGATGGTCGCCGGCTGTTCACGCGCCGAGTTATCGGGATCGACAAATCTCAACTGAAACGTTTTAAGTTATAAAAAGTTGAAATCAGAGCAAAACACAAATATAATAAAAAAGAAAAAAAAACAAATTTAATATAAATAAAATATTTTCTAAATATTCAGAATGTTGAGTATTTATAAGAACTCTGTTCGCAGTTGGAAAATGATTTTGCAAATCAAGAAAAGGTAATCCAGCGAAAAATGTGTGAAAATGTTTTTTGTTTGTTTTTGCATGCGCCGCCATTAAAAAATCGAAGGCGTGAAATTTACACAGAAAACCTCGAGTGATACGCGGATATTTGGCAATAACAGCCCGGACGCCACTTTCCCAATTGTGAATTGTGAATTCGACTTTGTGTACCCGAGTCTCTATTCGAATTTGTATTCTCTGCTCTGTCCAAGTGCCAAATGTGTAATCAAAATGGGCAACGGGCGTAATGCGAAGCGACGTGAGCTTCAGCCCAACCTCATCATTGCGATTCTAACTATCTATCTATGCGTATTACAGAAACTAGTGGGAAGTGCCCGAAATGTGTAAGAAAAGTAAATCTTGAAAGGAAATTGTAATTCAAGCGGAATGAAATTTGAGTGCCGGAATTTATGCAGAGTGCGAAATAATGGCACAACAAACAAGCTGTCTGCGGGTGGTTTTCTACTCGGTTAATGTGGATTTGCGGAAATGAAGAACGGAAATTCGCTTAACTGAGAGCTAAAAGCACTCTGAACGGCAAAAAAAATTATGAAAATCAAATAAAGCGTTCAAGCATGAAATACTTTAGAATAAAAACTAATTGTGCAATGAACTGTGTTTGTTTTTATCTATAAAATGTATATGAAATGCGTGCTCTTAGCCGGACGCATAAACTAAATAATTATGAAACTTTCGCAGAATTTTAAAGTTTAACAGAAAGTTGTTTGGCTGTGAAATGAAACAAAAGTTGACTAAATCGTGTTGCAAATAGAGACATGTGCCTAAAGGAATCTCTGGCTTTCTTTATGAATTATTTAAAGAGTGTATTTAAGTGGCTTTGTGTTACACATTTATTAAATGGTTTTCCCAACGAACATCAGCTTTAAATCGAACTCGCCTGAGCCCGAAATACCAGTTAAATTTGTTATAAAAAGTGAACCCTCAACAAAACCAGTTTGCGTTGAACTACAAACGAAAAGATAATCATATTTATTTGTTCACGCATCGAAAGGAGTATATTAGTTTTGTGAAGCGTTCACGTCCGTCCGTGTGTCCGTCTGTTTCTATGAACGTAATTCATTTCAGAGCTATTGAAGCCAGGAAAATGAAATTTGAAATATGTCTTTGGGTAATCCCTCGTCTTATAGACTGTTTATAGTTTTTTGGATACGAGCATTGGAGGCGTGGCAATACTTTCGCTGCTTTTGAAGCTAGAGACTTGGAAACTGTATACTAGCTTCAGATATGTACGCTATATATGCTACTCTATATCTTATGCAGTATTTTACTAAAGTCAGCAACATTTGAAGACAGACAAACGACATTATGAGCAGCCTAAATTATTAAACATTGATTTTTAAAAGAAATTTAGTTTATATTAAAGAAGCGCAAGAGCTATGCTAATTAAAATGATATGCCAATTAGGCTAATGAAAAATAATTACTTTCACGATTTTTAAATATATTTTCAATTTTAATATTGCCCTGTTCGTATGCCAGAGTTTTTATTGCTCTATTTAGAAGATGGGCAATATTTTAGATGCTTGTACACAAAAATAAAAACAGAAACAAATTTCTAACAAAGTTCAAAGCCAGGTATCACAAGTCTATAAATTCAAGAATCTTTATCAAATAACAAGTTTGCAAACTGTAATAAATTTATTTGCTAGCTACCACAGTTTATCTAATTTAGAGACACCGCTGGTAATAAATTAATAAACACTCGCAGGGGTTGAACAACAAGCTCCCATAAGTTTCATAATTATATTAGCTGAGTGTTAACATACCCTTGTTTATAATTTTAATGAGCATAGTGGATAAAATAGTCAGGCTAGGTGCTTTTGCTGTTGCTGTTGCCCAGGTAATTGTATGCAAACGAGAAAAGTTAAAAGTCTGACAGAATTTCAATTCGATTAACGCCATTTGCCAAGCGATGATGTAACTATTTTCCATTTTGTTTGACAAGTCAAAGCAACGCATTTTCACAGTTTGCTAAGCTGTCGCCTGCTGGTAAAATGACAGACGCAAGTGCATATTCAATACAATATATTCATAAATGTATATATGTATATATATATATGTATTTATCTGGCATTGCTAGAAAGTAAGAGTAAGAAAATGCAAAGCTGAATTCATCTACAGTATATATGTATATATATATAAATAGTTTCCTTTGGCTGGCATATGTGGAAGTCTTAGAGCGAAATCCTCTTATTTGCTGGAGAAATGCATGGATTTATTTGAAATGTTTGGACTAACATCATTCGCAGCACAAGTGCCATTTTGTGCCTTGCAGTTGAAGTGAAATACGGCACGATACGGATAAACGCAAAGAGCCAAAAGGACATACAAGTTACAAGAAACAAGCACAAGGCAGGTCCCTGGCGTGCCTTTCTTGTTGCAAGTTAAATGAATGTGTCCTGCCAGCAGCCAGTGGCAACAGCAAATGCCACCACTAGAGAGGACAGTTACAGATAGTGATAGTGGAAAACGGGAAGTTGACAAAAGAATGAAAGACAATTTATATGTCTAATTGCAATATAAATACTTTAAATGTCTACTTATTGTGTGTCCCAGAAGCCACACCAAATGAGTTGTCAGCTGGAAACTCAATTCCGTGCTACTTCAACTTTTGTTTTTGAACAACACAAAAAGAAGCAAAAACTTTTGCTTTTGCAATTCATTTGCGTTTCTTGGTAAGGCATCCCAGAACATACTTGGCCATATGGCAGCTTGTGGCATAATTTCATATTTTACATTCATAGAGCCTCTGACAAGTTGACAGTTGGACAGATGGACAGCAGCACTCAGGGAAGCTGCTTAAATTTAATTAATGAACTTTGAGTTGAGCTCCATTTAGTCGAACATTAAAACCCTTTATTTTATATATCCTCTTTGCAACCGCAAAATGGGACTTAATGTTGGCCCAAATCCAATTTGTCAATGAACGTTGTTAGCTCAGCCAATGAACCGAAATTGAATTAATAGTAAAAAAAAATGTTTCACATATTTTTTATTAAATTGTGTAAAAAGCTTTTCTGTTGCCGTTGAACACGTTCGTAAGCAATTAATAAATCGAATCAATTTATATGATCCAGCTACACGAATGAATGCCTTACATTTCCTATATAGAATTGAGACATTTCTCATGCTTAAGCCCAGCAGGCACTAGGAATAGCCACCATCGCAGATAAATCACAAAAGTAGCTGAGCCAAAAAAGGACCGAGCCAAAGAGAAAAATGGGTTAAAAGTTGTTTTGGTTTATTTACATTTATTTTCTTTTTTTTGTGGCATTTAAAATCTTTATCACGCAGCTTAATGTAGATGAATTGTGGTTGGGTGAAATGCAAATGGACCCACGCAATGCGCGGGCAGCGCTGACAGCTTGAAAATTATTCAAATTCATGACAAGTTCTATGAACTTGAGGCTACTTTACATAATTTTCTTGTCGTCAATTTTCTGAAAAAGTCATTTCGCAAATGCCTCATCGGGATATAGTACAGCTAAGCGCAACAAAAAATTGATGATGAAACAAATTTAAGCAAGAACTTGAAGCGGTTTTGCCAACATGAAAACTCAATTTGTAGCTTGTCGCCCCTCTTAGCGATTCTCACGAAATGCTAAAACGGGCACGGGAAAAACTGAACACCAATTGGTCAAACTTTGTTTAGAACTTTGTCTTTCCATTGTTGTCTACCTTGTTGAACATTCTTAACAATTGTAAATATTTTATTTTTTTTTTGTATTCCTCTTTCTTTTTTTATTTTTGGCGAATTTGTTACAAGTCCCACACAGCATAAGTCTTTAACCCAAATGTATACATATTGAAAAACTTTGTAGTCGCCGCAAAAGGCGAAAATTTGTCAATTGATATTTGCAAACTTTAAATCGCATTCTTCCAGCGACTTTTAGCTCGGCGAGGGAATGCGAAATCAATATTTAGATTTCTAGCGATTACAAACTGTACCCCCATTAACTCTTTTGGGATGGCTCTGAGTCTCTCGACTCTCGACTCACGACTCTCTCCAGCCCACTTGATTTATAGGCAACACATTAATCGCAACAACCGTTTGTGCTGCATACTTTGGGGAATCTGAATAATGTGCTGCTGTTGTTCAGCTCTCGCTTTATTGACGTTGATAAGTACGCGCCCATCTGGTGCATAAAATTGCGCAATTATCTTAACCAATTGTCTTCATTTGTAACCCGAGTACAAATCGAATGTATTCCAACTGACGGCCTGTCTTCGATATAAAAGTGATGCGGTCCCCACTGCGTATACATAACATTTCCAATACTTGAAACACCTTCCCATCTCCATCTCAGCTCACATCATTTTTGAGCGTATCAAAAATGGACTTTAATTTTAAACAGTGCATTAGTTGGGCTGTCAATTAAGGGCGTGGCATAATTGATGACGCAAATGATGTAAATAGAGCTGCGAACAATGTTATAGAAGTCCGAAGCTAATTATAAAATTCACGCTAAACTAGGAAGCACCAATAATGACAATAAGTAGAGCATCAACGACTTCGAATGCTCTTCGATTTAATTTAAAATATATCAGTCTTTAAAAGTATATTTCATCTCAAGAGTATATAAGTTATTAACATATATAGATTCAAGCTAAACTAGAAAGCACCAAAAATTACAATAAGTAGAGCATCAACGACTTCGAATGCTCTTCGAATTAAATCCAAATATTTTAGTCTTTAAAAGTATATTTTATCTGAAGAGTATATAAGATATTTACATATATAGATATTTATTATAATGATAAAAAGGCATCACATGAATTCAGCTAGGAAGGGTATTCAAAGTGCGTTGGCTTGTCATACATTTTCCATGCTCTTGTTTGCATAAATTTGATGCAGATTATTAAACAGTGGGGAGAAGGTATTGGAAAAAGAAAAAAAAAAAACATTACAGGCTTTATTTTTTCCTGCAAAGGAAACTTTTTTAATTAAAAGCAGTTTCCTCTGCTTCTTTGTTGTCATGTCTTAACTATAATAATTATATATATATAGATTGGCAAGAAGTTTGTGTGCAAATAAAACAAAAGAAAAAGGACGAAAAGACCTAAGCGCCTTCTTTCATATTGTAAAATATAATGCCATAACTTTAACTCTTATTATAAATACAGCAAAGTTTAATAGACAAGCTGAGCTTGTGGTCTATTGCAGTCACGGCTACAAAACTAGAGCTCATGTCAAAAAGCAATAGATAGTAAAAGTTTTTGGTACAAACCCAGTGGCTGGCACTGCATATCCTTGCTTTTTTCGGCCTGGGGTTAGCTATTGCTATTTATTTTTAGTCAAATTCCTTGCTCCTGTTTGCGAGTGTCAGTGAATGTGGAGCGTGTGGCGTGTGCGTTAGCAGCAACACTTAAATCACGTTTAGCCCACACGCAAAGCTAACGGAACTCACATTTATTGTGTGGGCGGTTTTTTCTGTTTCTTTGCAGATTATCGCCATGAATCGCAGTGAACTTGGCAACCAAATCCTAAGCTCAGCGGAGTTGTTTAAAGTGCTTTCGAGCAACGTCAATTTTGATGTCATTGGGGAGAGTCGACATTTGGTTAATTATCCTGGCCTAAATGCAGGCCGTGCTTACAGCAAGGGCAACAACTACAAAAACTACAACTACGACAACAGCAACGACAACAACTACAACCACAATCAGAGCAGCATGACGATGTTGCTGTTGAACAGCACAAACAACGAGAGCTATGTCCCCGCGGGCATGGACCCCGTGCTGATGGAGCAATACCTGCATAACCGCTCCATCGGCAGTCCCTGGTACCATTTGCTAATCGCTATGTACGGAGTTTTGATTGTATTCGGAGCCATGGGCAACATAATGGTGGTCATTGCTGTGCTGCGTAAGCCAATAATGCGCACTGCCCGCAACCTCTTCATTCTCAATCTGGCCATCTCGGGTGAGTTGACATTGTCTGTGTGTATGCGTGTGTGTGTGTCCATTATTTAACCTGGAATTCACATTTGTGACGACTGCTCTGGTTGGCCGTTTGCAGATCTGCTCTTGTGTCTAGTTACCATGCCGCTGACCCTAATGGAGCTCCTTTCCAAGTTCTGGCCATATGGCTCCTGCGCCACCCTGTGTAAAACGATTGCCATGCTGCAGGCTCTCAGCATATTCGTGTCGACCATATCCATAACGGCTATTGCCTTCGACAGATATCAGGTTAGTAGTTGTGCTGCACATTAACCATAATCATTGTCAATTGTTATGACAACATCCGGAAAATCAATAGTGGGGCCTTCAAGTGTTTTGCTCATTTCTAATCCAAAGTCAAAGAGCGTGAAATAAACTGATTCGGGGGCAGTGTGGCGAAAGGTTTAGCAAATGCTATAAAACACATGGGGCCATCAGCCAGCTGGAAAACAGCAGTTTCCCGATAGCCTTTTACAGTCCAACAAAAAAAAGATACAAAAGTTTAAGCATTGTTAATACAACTTTTTGCATTCAACTTTAAAAGCAAACAATCTATTTTCAGTTTCTTTTTTATCTGTAAATTTGCATTCTATTTTTATTTTGATATATCATTATATTTATTTACATATTTACAGGATAAGAGCAGAGTCCTTTTACCTTTTTTTTGGGCAACTTAAACTAATAGGAATTTGTTTCTTTTTCATGTTTTAAGCTTTAAGGAGAATAGCTTCGAGTATATAATGTTGGGGCTGTGAGGATTGTAGCGAAGGTACTTGGTAGAGATGGGAGTCGGGATCGGGATTTTCGGGACCCGAAATTGTCCAGAAACGATTTTCGGTATCTGGCGGGTTGGGAAAGATTTTAAAAAAGTCCGGCACGATCGGATGCGTGCTTGGTAATAAAAAAAATATTCTACAGATATGCTCTGAGATGGCGGCATTAGCGAAGTCCCGAAATCCCGACGCCCACCTCTGCTCATAAGCATATCTCTAGAATCTCTTACTATGCCACCTTGATGTAGGGATGAAGCACTTATCAGACCGTCCTGGAATTTTTTAGAATCTTTCCCAACAAGCCCGAAAATTGTTTTGGGACAATTTTGAATCCCGAAAATTCCGATCCAGACGCCCATTGGCGTACTTGGTATTTGTTGTAGTACAGATTTAAGTAACCAAGTCTAGAAAGTCTTGAGGAGTCTTCTACTTAGGCTGTGGGTTCTGTGGGCTGCGAAATTATACGCCTAGCTTAGAGTTAGTCTCCAATGTTATTCGATATTCCTGGTTCTCATGCTGAAATAAGGAGCCAGGAATCTTCCTTACCGTTTTCGCCTGCAGTTTATTTATGTGCGTTTTCGCTGTAAATTTCATAAACCTCTACAGCATAGAAAAGACCAGTAGCTAGTAGAAATAGGATCTAGCTGCAAGCAACCAATATATTTTTATTACAAATATGGTTTATATAGTATGAAGCTAAGCTTTAAATTTGTGATATCATATTTTGGATTAGTGAAAAATGTATATTTTGTATAGTATAGTAGAATATGAAAGACTTATTTGAAGAGAACAGATAGTTCAATTTATTAACTAGTATCTCTCTATCAATATATTTCTTTTCCATACAAAAATGCCGGATCTATTGCCCAGGTAATTGTGTATCCGACGCGCGACAGCCTGCAGATCGTTGGAGCTGTCAGCATTCTAGCCGGCATTTGGACATTGGCAATTTTACTGGCCTCGCCCCTGTTCATCTACAAGCAGCTGATCAACATGGACATGCCGCTCATGCTGCAAAAGTTTGGTGTGCCCCATCAGATCTCGTACTGCATCGAGGATTGGCCGCTGAGTGACGGCCGTTTCTATTACTCGATCTTTTCGCTGTGCGTGCAGTATCTGGTGCCCATAGTGATCGTGTCGATCGCCTACTTCGGCATCTACAACAAGCTGAAGAGCCGCATCACCGTGGTCGCCGTGCAGTGCTCGTCGCAGCGAAAGACGGAGCGGGGCAGGCGCATGCAGCGCACGAATCGGCTGCTGATTAGCATTGCAATCATCTTTGGGGTCTCGTGGCTGCCGCTGAACTTCATCAATTTGTACGCGGACATGCAGCGGCCATCGGCTGTTACACATCGAATGATTGTGGCGTACGCCATTTGCCACATGATTGGCATGAGCTCGGCCTGCTCGAACCCGCTGCTGTATGGATGGCTCAACGATAACTTCCGTAAAGAATTTCAAGAACTCTTGTGTCGTTGCACTGAATCCACTAATGTTGCTCTCCATGGTCACACGACAGGCAGCAACGTGCAGGCAGCTGCGGCGCGTCGACGCCGCAAACACGAGGCCGACCTGTCCAAGGGCGAGCTGCAGCTCCTGGGCAAGAGCGCCAAGCCCGGAGGAGCTGCCTCCGATGGCGATTGCCTCGGCGGCGTGAGCATCGCGGCCACCGACTTTAACACGCGACACACTGCAAATGGAACGCGTAGCGCCGTAACGGAATCTGTGGCACTCACCGAGAATCCCATGCCCTCGGAGCTGATCACGCTGGCGCCGCCGTAAAAACCTAACCAAGCCACATAATACATACTACTAACCGAACTCAATCTCTGTCTAAGCAATCCAATCTCCGTGTTTTGTCGTACGTACTATATATATATGTATGTTTATGTATATATATATGTGACGCAGATTACGGACGTCATTGCAGTCCGAGCTTCGAGCTCCGAGCTAAGTGAATTTGCATGCAAGACGTTTGAAGAAGGCTATTGAAAGTGCCGCACGTTGCATGCATTTGAGATTTTGTAGCATTATTTTCATTTATTAAGTCGCAAGTAAACAAAAGTGCATCTGATGTGCTTTTTGTAGAGTCCATTTCAACATTTGTGCACAATTACAGCTCTGCAACAATAGTAAAATGGAAATTGCAATATTGAACTCAAGCTCAATGCATCCCACTCTCCCCTAGGCCCATCGGATCATCGGAGCCAAGGAGGGCAGTGCAGCTACAGCAACTATAATCCAAATTTAAATTCAATTTTAAACTTAATATTTTAAACTAGTTTAAGAGACTTACGAATATTGTGTATAAGCATCTATGTTTGACTGATTGAAGCAAAGCTGAGCTATATTTAAGTCTAGATGGGATAGTTATGAGTAATCGTATCGTATCTGGCAGCTATAAGATGTATCTATAGATACTACCTATCCACATTAAATGTCATTCATTGCATTAACTTACACTTAGGTTTCATCAAATACTGTGATTTAATTGAACGAGCCCTTCAATTAAATTTCGGGTAGTTGATAAACTCACATCGCTTCAGATATCTCCATTGAAATATGTATAAATAATATATATTTAAATGTATAGCATAAGTAAATATTCTACTTTGTTCCTATTTACGCTTTTTGCTTTAAGGCTTTGACGTGTTTCGCTAATAAAATTATTTCCACATTGTTTACATAAATACATTCATAGTTTATATAATATAACTTACAATGTGTCCATAGTTCTAACTACGTGTCAGTTAAATTTAATCTCACCCCAAGCTCTACCATAAATAATTCCAATTATTTGGTATTTGTCAACCAGCGTTGAAACGAGTATTAAATAAATAAATGTTTTAATGAATAAATATTCCAGCTTGTGTGTATTGGGTATGAAAACATTAGCTGACCTTTACGCTGGACTCAACAATTCCAACAGCTAAGCAGATTAAACGGACTAAATGCATTACGAGAGTACCTCACTTAGCATATTTTTATCAAATGCTACGCACAGTTGCTCGAGCCACGTGGGCGGGGCTTAAGTCCCCAACTTGCAGCAGCTTTGCGATTGGCATATATCTAAGCATGTGTAACGATGGGCTTTTGAATAATTACACTCGACTTAAGATAATCATAAATTTTTCTGGCAAGTTTTCGAACTTAACCTGATGGTAATTCGTATGATGATGAGGGAAAATAAGGGAAAGGATAAATGGACAATTTTGAATGACAATCAATTGTCCTTATTCGAGCTTATTGAAATATACAATTCGTTAGTTCGGCAAAAAATACCTGATTTTTAGGTAGATTTTTGGTTACGCCAGGTAATTTTTCGAGAAAAGATTAAATTTTTTTTTGCTAAAACGGAAATCGATCGGGAGAGATCGGGAAAGAAATTCGCTCCCGACCCATCCCGTCCCGAAATAATTTTTTGATTTCCCGTCCGATTGTCCCGACAAATTTTTAATTTTTCCCGCGGTTCCCGACATTTCCCCAAAATTTTATTTTTTTAACATTTAAAACTCTTTTGATAGATAAAATTTTTTATTTAAAAATAATATTTTCTTACAATTTTCTACTCTAAGATGTGTTCTCCATTCTTCCAAAATTCTACTAGAATTTCTACCCTCTCACTCATTGTCGAAGATGTTGGAACATCAAGTACTTGCCTAGCAAGAATTTGTAACAAAGACAATTCATTGCATTGTTCTCAAAATAATAAAATATTTGAACTTAACAGGATTTATTTTAGAATTAATTTCGTCGTCAATATTATTCTTCTGTTCTTTGATAAATACAACCATTCTTATCTATTAATAATTTTCTTTTCGGGACCTACGGGAATTTCGGGATCAAGCTCTTATCCCGACGGTCAAGAACTTTTTCAGAATTTTTCTCATCCCGAAAATTTTTTCGGGACCCGTGGGACTCCCGAAAATCCCGATCTCGACGCCTATCTCTACTCTGAATCATTTCGCATCATTTAAGAATCTAATGAAAAATACTCTTGTAACAGTTCATAATATGTCTGATTTTTGAATCGACACGATTTTAACAAAAATTATAAGCGTTTGAAATTACAATTTTGATCAAAAATAGAAAACTTTCAGAAAAAGTTTTAAAAGTTTTCAATGAAAATCGAAAGTTCTTATTAATTCGTATCGAAAATGATATACCATTCGCTGATTGGGAAAAAATATCCGATTGTGGTTATGCCAAGGCATTTTTCGAAAACGAATACATTTTCCAAAATAGGAAAAGCTATGAAACATACAGAAATTCCAGATTTTCAACGCATTCACAGTAATCAACTTGCAAAATTTGATAACTATATAGTGTAACTATCCTTAAAGCATATAGTTAAAGTCATACCTTAACTGATAGCTTGATGCTAATAAGGAAAATTGAATAAGAATATATATAGAAAAATCATATATTATTGATTGAATTGAAATTTTTACCTTTAATTATAATCATTATTTTTGAGTAATTTATATAACTTAAAACATAATTATAATTTTTAATAAAATAAAATAAAAATTAAAAATGGTTTTTAATTTATTTTTTGCTCAAAATAAAACTCAACATATTCAATATACAGGTCAAGTACAAGTTGCATACATTTGTTCAGAGCTAACAATTTGATGCTAATTAGTAATATTATAAATAAGGTAGATATTTATGATTACAAATGCATTTGCACATTCTACTTTTATTAGTTATTCTTACATTAATATATTTAACATACATTAAGTTGAGCTGCTTGGCCCGCTGTACACCTGCTGCACCTTTAACATTTGGCAGTGACTCCCGCCCTTTAAAGCTGTCGTGGTTGCTGTTGCCGTTGCCAAGACTCGAGCAGGCATGTAGGAAAGCATAACGTTAAGAGCAATGGGCCATTAAATGGCGCAAATGTGGGCCCACTGTGATAAATATAAATGTGAGTGTGTGAGTGTGCATGGGTGGGACCTACATATGGATACTTATGTGACAACCGAAATAAGAAAAGCGCTTTGAGACCGACAGACAACTGGTTTTATGTTGCCACACATCCGCACATCCGCAGTTCCGCAGTTCCGCATTTCCGCACTTTGGAGTTGAGGTCAAATGTTAATGTGTGTTGCCAAATATGTCAGTGCGTATTGATAAGCCACCCAGACGAAGCTCATCAATCACAGTCGCTTGAGCTCTGGCATGTGGCTAAGTTGCATCTATTGAAGTTGGCCCAGAGCTCAAATTGAACACTTTATAAGGCAAAGAGCCTCTCTGAGGGCATCTTAATTGTAATATAGTGACAATTGCGGCAATTGTTGTGGCTCTAGCAAAGCTGCTTACCGCCCAGGTTGAGGGGTCATCATCATCATTAACAACTTAGTTTCGTTACGTAGAGCCTAACATTCGTGCGACCCGAATGGGACGAGCGACACGCACCAACAAAAGGTGAGAGCTGCTGCCCCAAACGAACAGAAGACAATAATAATTTAATTAAATAATTTATAGTTAGGCCATCTAAGGGGCCCACACACTTGTCGCACTCTCTGCACTTGCAGTTATGTGAAAGTGTTTGTTTATTTACCGGGCGTGGCGTGGCCAAATGATGTCACTAACGCGAGTTGTCGTCCATATGCTAAAAACTGTCTGCAGACTCAAGAGATCTGTGGCCAGCAACCACAAACGGTGGAAAGTAGCAATGAGAGAGAGAGAAATGTTATTTAACTTTCATCTTAGGCAAATTACGTAACTCAATCTGACGGCCCAGGCATTCTAAAGTTGCTAGACTGTTGGCCAACTGCCCTCAAGTGTCAAACATAATTAACGATTGGGCTGAGAGCTAAAAAGCAATCGAAAGATTTGTTATGAAAATCTATTTGACAAAGCGGCGCAGCGATTCGACTGAAGCGTGAGCAAATGATTACCATATTTATGAGTAAAAGTGAAATTAATGAAAAAAGGTTCGCCAATATTGACAGAGTTCAACGGCAACAACTAATACGAGTTATTGCCAAAGCGTTGATGCTTACCAAAAGGTTGCCCCGACCACACAAACAGACAGAGATTCAAATCCATCCTAGCTCAGCATGAGTCATGGACAGTTTCCATTTCGAAGCTCATAAACATATGTCAGTTCCAGCGGATAAGCTTCTCGAGTGCTTTCTTTCCCTAGTTGCCTGTTGCCAATTGCGAGTTGCTAGTCATCAGCTTTTTGGCTAATATACGCTAAATGAATTTCTGACACTTTCTCAACAGTTGGCCAATATTTGCACGTGCTAATGCCGCATTTCATTTTCCAGCCCACATAGAATGTGATACAAAAAAACATTGCAGGGCCTTTGTTCACGTTTTCAGTTATTGAGAGCACAAACTGTTATTGATTCTGCGGTTCCAAATACTAAGTAACTTTCATTTCGTTTTGGCATTTGATTTTGCAGCTTTTGAATTATTGTGGTTGAGGTTCAGGGCAGAAGACCAGCCTCTGCTCTACTCAGTTTCCGGTCGTTGGGCACACAGCTCAATGGCCACGTTTGTCACCAGAAATTAATAACAATGTGCCGCTTAGTTGGACAATTCTGAGCAACTCGACTTTCTCGTGCGCAAACCGGCCAAAGAAACTCATTCGCCAGCCAATAACAAATAAATACTACACCCCTGTGACTTATCAAAGTTTCTGAACTAGTTAGTGAAACTCTCCAATTGATCATTCAATTCAGAGTACAAGTTTTTAATATGCTGTCAACTGCGTAAACTTCTTTAGTTATATTAATATTATTCAGAAATTTCTTACATCAATTATTTATTTTATATTAATAATATTTATTTATATTTATATTTATATATTTATATTAATTATTATTTATTTACATTAATAATATTCAGGAATTTAGATTTTTATAATTTTTAAAAACATTGATAATAGCAACATGAAGATATTTCATAATGCAATCAAGCAACTACTGAATACAAACAATGAACTATAAATGATATTTGCTTTTGATACTCAACTTTTTTTTATTGAAAGAACACAATTTGCATTTAAAAATTACAAATTAATTACATATTTTTATTTAATTTATTACGCATATATTCACTTGCAAATCACTTTTTAATTAGGCTTAAAATATTTTAATTTCAAACAATCCTAAATATGCATAAGAAATGAGAAATTTAGCAAATTCAAATGCAAATCTGTTATGAAAGGTCTGCTTAGATGATTCAGTAATTTTTGCTTAAAAAAAAGGTTTTTAGTGGAATTTCCTCTTAATCGTCGTCAACTCAACAATCCCATCTATCCCATAATTATATTAATAGACTTTCGGGCTAGACCAGTCTGTGCTTACGCGAGGCAGATGAGTTTCCAATCACTTGAGAAGGTAGCTCTCACAGGGAGGTCTGAGATATTCTCATTACTCGACTCTAATGGCTCATAAAGTATCGAACGGATGGATGGCTTCTTTTTACATCTTTCGCAAAGTCTGCTGTTGCAAAAGGAAAGTCAATTTGATGGCCAATTGGCTGGGTGACCAGCTGACTTAAACATTTCCGTTCGTCTATGGCGCGGGGCTATGACATTTATTGTTTGCGATGATAAAGCACTTTTCGAAAAGATTTATAATCTTTAGGGTCGCCGACATTGACAAGCTGCAGCCCGCACAGGGCTAAACGGAGTTTCGGTTTAGTTTTTCACACTCGCAATTTTCATTAGCATTTCAAATTTCCGTGTAAAAGAGAAAACTGTTGTCGCTGACACTTAGTCGCTGACTTTGTCACTCTGTTTACGACGTCAATGTCAGGTTTTGAAGGAGATTGCTCTTAAGCGCCGGTAGCAGCGACTCCAAGTGGTATCTACTCCACTCACAGCCAACAGCTGTGACTCTCTGCGACGCCGAGACGTAAGGCGTTGCGTTACGTTACGCTTACGTTACGGCCGCTAAACTGGTTGATCGCACCCGCCGCGTCGACGTCAGAGCCGTTGGCTTTCGCCCGACAGTCCAACTCTTGGCGAGCTGCAAGACAGTCGCAAACGGTGCCGAGCCGCGCATTGAATTTATGGAAATGAAAGCACACTTCAGATAGCATCCAAGCTCATATCAGTTGAAATGAATGCCAAATAAAATAGAAAATATATATATACATATATTCGATACGAAAATCATAGTCATAGTGCTCACAGTGGGCTGAGTGAAAAGCCAAAACGCAACAATTGCATTGACAGTGTGTCCAAAGTGATGAATCGAAGTGTTAAGGCCAAGTGAACGGGTTTTCGGTCGGTTAGTCGGTTAGTTAGTCGCTCGTTGCAGCCATTTCACCAACGCCAACTGCAATTTCAATTTCCGAACAAGACAAACCAAACAGTCAGGTCCGCAAGCCAAAAACCAAAAACGAAAGTTTCAACAAAAATTCGTAAAGTCGAGCCAAATTCTTTTTCGGAATTCCGCAAAAGTTTGACTAAGCCCCGAGTTAACAGCGCAGTTCAAAACCGTAAAATGTGTAAAACAAATCAATTAACCGCAAGTTGCAGCCAACTGAACTAATGCGCATTATCTAACAGGTAAACTAATTAAAAAATAAACGGATTGAAAGTGAGTTTTGTGCTTCGGCAACGGCGTTCAAAATTAATTCGACTATATAATTACGCGAGATTTTGCGCAGATCTAACACAAGCGTAACAAAAATAATAGCCCAGGCAATTGTTAACATTTCACTGTCGTCGCATTTACACCTCTCTCTTTCTGTCTCTCTTTGTACACGCTATCAGTCTCTCTTTCTATCTTCCGATTGGACTTTGATTTGAAAGCGAACGAACGAGCTAGGGCTTGAATTGAATTGTTGAAGAGCTTGTGTATTATATAAGCATTTAACAGCTGGCCTACCTCAATTAACAGAGAATCGAGCCCGGCTACAACAACAGCAACAGCAACGACAACAACAACTCCGAATTCATATGACACTTTCTTTTCGAAAGATTCGCGCCTACAAGAAAGTCCACAACTTCCTTTCATTTGTTTTCGTTTTCGTTTTCGATTCGGTTTTGTTTTTATGTTTGTTGTTCCCATCAATCAACTGCAAAATGTTAATAATTTAACAGACTGCTGCACCGAGAGCTCATCATTAATGCGGACGGGGACTATTGATTACCGAACGTTAAGTAGCTGTAACTGAAACTGTCGCACTGTGATGCTAGCCAGTGGTGCGTGTAAATGTGGTTGGGCCTGGTGAAATGTATCTGCAAGATACACACACTTTACACACTCACACACACACACATACACACACAGCGTACTTTCATTTTGCTTACTGGCAGCAACTGGTAGCATAAGAGTCTGCTGCTGATTTCCAACTCTCGCTTTGAGGACGTGCAGCAGCGGATGAGCAGCAACTTTCAAAGCTGCCACTGCAACTGCAATTGCCACCAGTTGAAGAGTGTCACGCATCCGACAGATGGAGGCCGTATGCATATTTGTCTGACAAATTGTTCAGACTGTGAGCGAGAGATATATATATATATATATATATATTTGAGTTACTTCAGTTGGAGCATAAAATTGAGCTGTTGGCCATTGTAATTTGATGGCCGCAAAGTATTTGCAGGGATTGCGTAATTTGTCAGCTAAAACAATTCAATTTGGATTTATTGGATGCCATTTAACGACCGCACACGTTGCCGAGATGTAACTTTCTAAAGCACACAGCATCCAATGGCATTTTGTCGATTGCAGCTAAAGTTATTTTTGGCCAAAAGCCAAGCACAGCACGCATACAAATTACTCAATTTGATTGGCAGTCGACGCCCCAAAAGCATAAACAAAATACAAAAAAAAACAATCAGTGCTTAATGGGCCTGGGCTGCAGGCCAAATTTGTAGCTAATTGGCGAAAACAACATTTCACATTTGACGCACAGCGAAATTGCATTAAACGTGCGCCAACAAGGCTCGGCTCGGCTCGGTTCGGAAATTGATATGAATTGACATTCAAGCACGAGCCAAGAATAGACTAGCAATTGGTTTGGAGTGCACAAGCAGCTAGGTGTATCCCCAATTTGATCTAACCATTAATCAGAGTGGGGCTGTGACAGCAACTCATTTAAGCCTAATCAAATTGACTTTTTTCTTGTCTACGAGAAAAACGCGGGCAGACTTTACCTTTTGATTGATTGTAGAAGTGTTTGGATGAATTTCATATTTAAGATACAATTCTATTATTATTTAATATTGTTTTGTTGTAGACAAAACTTACTTATCATGATAATAATTGTTAATCAGATTGTTATCATTAACTGACACATGGAACTCGGCCTACTTAGCCAACTTATCTTCTAGTTTGAGCCTTAAGTTCTGCATATGGCATATGACTTGATATGAGCAGACATAACGAGCTAGCTTTAAGCACAAAATATGTTCGTATTGTCACTATGTACATATTTTCAAAGTGTATAGAGTATATTCAACTTACTTATAAGTCAAATACTACAAAATCTAAAGACTACCTATATATATTTATAGGAGTGATCTTAAGAATAAAAACTTATACTTTCTCTAACTTTAGAGTTCTCTTTTTGAACAGTTCCATCCCAGTATTACCTTTCGAGCTGAAAGGCTGTTTTTAATTACATATTTTTATTCACAATAATTATAAATTCACATTTGTGTGACTGCTCATAATATTTACTTTTCAAGAGTACAAACTTCAGTCTTTTCTGTTTTAGTATTAAAATTTTGATTGCGCGAAATGTATATGAAGTTAAGTTGCTAAAAATCCAAAAATATAATTGCAATTATTACTAACCTTATTATATATTCAAGTTCAAAGAGTCACCCCAACAACAACCCAACTTTAAGTTAAGAGGAAGCTTAAGTCAAATGCACAATTATTTTTACCTAGCCAGTTGAACTCTAAGTGCCTATAGAGACTTTAAAATGAAACGATTGGATTTTTTGGAATTTAATTCTTTAGATACATTTACATATATACATTTCTATACTCACAGAGCTACCCTTGCCAAGTACATACAACTACTGGGTATACAATGTTGAGCTGCTGACATTTGCCTTTTAGGCAGTTCTTGCGTTTGTTTGTTGCCAGTGACTTTGCCTAGATAGTTGACAACTGGTTCTAGACCACATTGGAGCACTGTTGTTAACGGTTATGTCAGCCGCTTGGTTGACGCAATTGCGACGTCCAAAGTGTTTGTTTATGAACGCTTTTGACCGCTAACTGGAGGCCGTTTGTCAACTGGTTACACAAACTTGTTGCTGTTGCTGTGGCTGTGGCTTAAAGCATTGTCCAACTTTTATACTTTGTACTTTTGCCATCAACTGAGAGTGCGCGAGCGTGTCGCAAATGCTGACAGCCAGCTTATTACCCCGACCTCCACACACACACACATCCCTGTCCATAAAGGCTGTTAGCCCTTTGTGCGTTTATATAAAGTTAATGGCATTCATATGCAACAACTTGGACGCGACTTATGATCCAATTCCATCAATTTGCATTAAGGCAACGGAGCGGCGGCTGTCATAAGTTTCAAAAGTTTTGCAAATTAATTGAGAAACTTGCGTCTGCGACTAGAACAGAGATTTGAGATGAGCCCAGCTGAGCTGGAGTAGCAAAAGTAAAAGGCCACGAGGCCATAGTTAAGCAGATTAAATGCCGCTGTCTGCCAACTGCAATAGCTATAGAGCCAAACTTCATGCCCATATGGGGCCAGAATATTAGAGCATGAAGCCAGGTGGAGCTAGAAGAGAGTAAAAAACAACAGAAAAAACTTGCAGCCAGGTTTGCTCCGATGCCCTACAGAGAGTTGCTAGCATCGTGATAAGCACTCGTTAGCTGGTTCTGCCCGTCGACTTTTGGGTTTCATTTGAACATTTTCATTCTGGCAGCTAATTTGCATGCAGACGCCGCTGTGGTGCGCAGCACCTAGCCTCCAGCTTGTACAGACTTGGAATAATTAAAGTTAAGTGCCGGAGCACTAGATGTAAACCTCTATCAAATCCAACCAAACTGATGAAATGTGTTTATTCGCCGAAAAAACATTTGTTCAAGCTGCAGCTGCTACTGCAAAACTTCTACTGCAACTGCGTCTGTCAATGATAAATGATTGCAGCAAATGCACGGCGAGTAAATCATTTATATAAACATCCATAGCATTTGTTTCTGTTTGCTTGGGATTCGTGTTAATTAGTTTAACAACAGAATAGAGTTTGAAATGCAACTACTCCTCAGTAAATCATTAGGTGCAAATTAACTCACCTGAAGTGGAAATTAGTCTCAGCTATGATGAAGCCTTACATAGCTGGACAAAGCCAAGCAGCTGGAGAAACCAGACTTAACTTGTTTAATGCTATTTCCATGTCTGCATATGAAATGAATACTCGATCTTCCAATATATGAACAAATTAATTAACAAAAGTTACTTGAAAATATAATATGTCTGTCAGTAGAGGCAGCAAGTGTCAATTTTGAAGAGCTTCGAAATATTTGCAATATGCAAGAGACTTAATTAACAAGCTACTTTTAACACAAAGGAAATACATACTAATTGAAACTATATTAAGTTATCTCTTCGGTCAGGCGTACAATGAAATGTTCAAATTTTGATAAGGCAATTCGATGCTAGGCATTGTTCTTAATGCGATGAAAATCTCTATCACAACTTGATTGCGGCAAATGCTACTTAATATAAAACATCAATCATAATAATGTCTATTGTCATTGCTAGTGTAATTGTTTGCGTTTGTCGTCCTTGGGCAAAACTTGATACGAGCTCTTCTAATGTTCAATTTATCTACACGACTGACTCAATTGCCATTATTAGTTTTGATTTGATTGAAATTGAGTATTTTCCATAATTCTGTTTGATGCAGACACTGATTTGCATATAATTTCATAAATCAACACCCAAGCATATTTTGCTATTTTACAATTAAAGTTCTCGCACTTTTATCAATTAAAAACGTATGTCAAAGCCAATTCAAATCAATAAAGATTCAATTTTACTTTATTGTTATACTACAATAAATATAATATGCCATTAAAAATAATCTGCAAATTAAATAAAAATTTGTTTGCAATCAGAGAACGCTGCAAATGCATTAAAATCAATTCAAATAATAATAATACCCAGTAAAAAGCAAGGTAGGGTATGCTAGTCAATATTTCTTTTAAATACTAAAAAAGAGATGAACTTTTGTCATTGCTCTTCATTTTTTGTTGCTCTTAGAGATGAACGAGCTCTTGGTATCGATTCTGTAATACTTGCTATCGAGCAACATTCATTATGTATTTAAAGAGCAGCTGTAAAAATCGAAAATGAAAATTCAACATGAAAATATCGTGAGCTGCGGTGTTTTTTTCAGACGCAGCTTCTGCTGAAACACTGAAATGTGGTGCAAATATAAACAAACTGTGTACATTTTCACTTTTCATATGACAAGCGGGGGGATGTGGAGGAGTGGTGCCAAAAGTAGGGGGAATTGGCGTGTTAAAAACCTTCTCCGACAAAGACAAATAAAAAGTCGGCGACGTGCATTGCTTGCTTAACGCCTAACAAAACGGCGCTGGATGCGGTCTGTGGTTGGCTGCAGGAGAGCGAGAAAGAGAGAGAGAGAGAGAGGGATAGGTGGGTGGCATTAGACAAACTGATTAACAAGTTGACGGTTGCTGCATAAGGTCACATTCGGCCCGACTGTCACGCACGTGCTGTAAAAAGATTTATTCGCGAACGCGAATCGCAGTTCTCTGGCCAATTGCTCAAGCCCCTCTCGCAACGAAGTGAGAGAGAAATAACATTAACGCCTTTGGCTTTCATTGCAGAGCGAAACGAACAGAGAACGTGCAACAGCGAGCCAGCGAAACTGTGGCATGAAATTGCTGCACACCAAAAGGAAAAAAAACAGAAATATATAAAAACAAATTACAGCAGAGTGGTGCAGCAAAAATTTAATGAAAATGCTAAGCAAGGCGAACGCAGTTGCCAGCCATCAGATCAAATTAAAAGCAAACACGCACAGAAAGCGACGATGCAGCCCGCTGTTGCCGCTGCTGTTGCAACTACTTTGTCTGCTGGGGCATGCCACGGCTCAGGCAAACTTGACGCACAATAGAACAGCAGGCGCCGCTGGCCAGGCCTTCAGTCAACCTTTGACAACAATGATGGGCGTGGCGCGCAACGATGACAACACCTTTCGCCCCATTCTGCCCCGGGACATCAGCCCTGAGTTCATTTCGAGGAATGTGTTTACCAAATCGGGTCAGTACCGTGTTTTCCAGCCGGTCGAGAGCGAGAGCGACTTGCGCCTGGCCGTGGCAATGAAGCGCAAGGATTACATGCAAGAGGCTGCACCTGTGCAGCCACAGCCAAGGTCAAAGCCAACTCAAAGGACAACAACTAAGAAAACAACAACAGCATCAGCAAAGCCTGTTGAGAGAATAAGCCAGTTAAACGAGAGCTCCATTGTGATGCAAAACGAACTTCAGGGCCTGGAGGACTTGCTCATGGAATATGTCCAGCAATTTTTCACACAAGGCAAATATGAGCCCATGCCTGGGCTGGTATTTGCCCTTCAGAAAAATCATACAAAGCAGCAGGTGGAAAAGCCAGTAAGGCTTGAGCGCAGCGTCCTAGAATCGGCCAATGTGGAGCTCAATGTTCCTCGTGCGCTGCAAAGCGCTCGTCTCTTGTTTTTTGCAGGTAAGCAAAGATTTTAACTAAGCAACGTCCTTTCAATAGCTAACGATTTAATTCCTCTGGCAGGACTCAAGAAGATTATGTGGCCCATCTACATGGTGCTGCAGGTACTAAAGAGTTTGCTCTTCGCCATGTTTCTGCCCACAATCATTGGCAGCGTGAGTCGACTGATAGGCAAGGGTGAGTACTTAATCATGGGCATACCCTGTGAATATTGAGTGGCAGTAAAAGGGGGTTTTATAGCTAGAGCATAGGGAAGCATCTGTTATATAAGACATACTATATACTATAAACTATATTTATTTTGGCTCAACATCAATAGAAAAATCTATTTTTTTTGTCATTTTGCTATTTTGTGTTTCTATAAAAGCTAAATATTTCAATAAAGAAACGTTAATTAATAATGTTTCCACTAAGTTATTAGGTGTAGATTTTCAACTTAAGTTTTGTATTAGACATATACACAGATATATACACATATCTAGAAACTTTTTGCATGATTTTTGAATGCCATATATGATATAATTTTATATATGCATGTCATATATGATATGAAAAACATATATATCTCTAAGCATGTCATATTGATCAGCTTATAAACACCAAAGTTAATGATATGTATATGACATCTCAATGAGGAGTGCAGGGTATCTGCTAGTCGGTCACTGCCAACTAGAACACACTTTAATTTTGTTCATTTGCCACAACTGTTCATTTCATTAATAGGCATCACCTCGGGCTCGGCCAGCTCCATACCGTTGTTTGTGCGTCCCATGGAGCCGCCGCAGGAGCTGGACTTTAGGGATAACAGCCTCAACTTTGAGGAGGACAACAAGTTTGGCATGGTCGATGATGGCAAGCCGAACGTTGGCTATGAGTACAATGCAGGTTTGTCTTATTGGTACACTTGTTGTGTGAGCCTAACTAATACACTACCTTTTGCAGAGGCCTCTCAGCAGCAGGCGCAATATGCGCCCTTCAATCCCAACTCCCTGAACTCGGCCACGCTCTCCAGATATGGCGGGCAGCAGATGCAGGAGACATATCTCAGTGCACTGCAGAGCATTGGCGCCGCCTCGTTCAAAAACTCGCAGAGCCTATCGGCGGGCTCCTCCAGCGGCATGGCAGCGCCCGGCATGGCCAAGAAGCCCGCCTCGCCAGCGAATATGAACACATTCCAGAGCTTCCAGAAGGTGCCGAGCTCCTCGCTGCTGTTGTCCAACTATGATCCCTTCTACAGTCCGTTGCTGTCGCGCCTGGACTCGGTCTTTGCCCAGCTGAAGCTCAACTCGGAAAACGAAAATTGCCGCGAGAAACTCATCTGCCTGATGTACGCCAATCCCGCAAAGTATGCCCCGTACAGCAACCTCGTCTCGGCCCAGCTCAGTCGGTGAGTATTTCGACGCGCCCAAAAATATGCAATGAAACGGAAAGAAACGATGTGTGAAATTTGTTAAATATGTATGTTACTTTCTGATTTATTTGCCAGCGAGCTAAATGAACTGCGCAAGCCGACCTCCGATAATCCGGATATCTTGCGCTTCTTCAAGTATATGCGCGCGGCCAAGGACGGCCAGGACGGCATCGACTGCGAACAGTCGTTTGACAAATGCAAAGAATTCAAGGATTTCGAAAATCCAGCAATGCTCTCCACCTACAACGACATCAACAAATTGGTCCAGGCCCGCAAATTGGCGTAGGGCGAAAGAAAGGCGAAAGGCGAAAGTTCGCACGAGTCAGGACCTGGCCACATCAGGTGTCGATGCCTGTAGCTGTAATTATGCAAATTTAACTTTAGCCTAGCCATACATGAATGCATATAAACGACTATATACGATATATATCTATATACTATCCACACACATACATATACGCATATATATGTGTATATATGTATATGTGTGTATCTTGAATATGATGGGTTGTGTGTTTCGGGGCTTTAATTAGTGTGCTGTAAATAGAGAATTTTTTGTGTTGAATAGTTTAATTAACACGCAAAGCAATTGCTGTTATCTTTAGCCATTTAGCTGAGTTATTTAATGTATTTGTTTAAAGACATTAATTTATTTAATAATATACTTAATTTATATATTTATTTATTTATTGAATATTGTTATATCCACTTAGTCAGCCCGAATTGTTTAATGCTGTTTAAGCTCCTAAAAAAATCAATAAAGCTTAATCTGTATTATAAAGTTGCCAACACGATTTTCATTAAGCTATAGCTTAGGAGTCTTAACATAGACTTGATTAAAAAATGTGAACAAATTTAACGTTATGTAAGTATCACAAATGTTTCTGTAACTAATATATTTTGACAAAATTGCAAAATAATTATCAAATTAAAATCATATTATCTGTGCATGCAAATATTTATTTATCATTTTTAACATATTTGCTGAATACATATTCCTGTGTGTTAATGCCATGGTCTTTGGAAATTCTACCCGCATATGTACAAATAAAAATGCCATGGCAAAAGTTGTAAAGTTATATTATTAAATAAAAAAAAATATAAAGGGACTTCAATGATTTTCGAAAACTATTTTGTTTATCATCCAATTTTATCGAATGTCATTTTAATTACTACATTCTTTGCTTTGTATTAAGTTTCTGAAAATGTATGTTCGTACGAGTGAAGTATGAGTTTATGTGTGTATATATTTGATTATCATACGAATCGTAGTCGAAGTTAAATTTGGTTTTCTGATTGTAGTTTTCACTATGCTGTCTATTAAAGCAAGCTCTGTCATGCTCATAAACTCACGTAAGTCTTGTAAATATTAGATTTCAGTTCTTCATGCTTTAATTAGAAGTGTTCTATTGGTAAGTTGTATTGACCAGTTTTTCTGAACTCATATTGTCACTTTAAAAAATTCATTCTCATCTCTCTGCCTCTCATTTCTTTTTATTGTCTTTCAGATTCACGGTTTTCCATTACATTAACTTTTGATATTTCTGCTTTTATATAATACAAGTAGATGAGTAAAAAATGTTTATATAATCCTACATGCAGCACAGTTTTGCGGTTTTCTTTTGAAGCTTACTTTTTGCCCTTTACACAGTCATATGTGCTTGACAGTCCATTTCCGCTTCAAAGGTTTTACTGTCCGAGCTGGAAGGGTGAATTAGCGTGCAACGTGAGCACAGTTGCGCATATCTAATTATACCCTATGTGCATTTAATTCTCGCTGATAACTGAGAATATATGCAGGCTTAGCTAATTTACTACCTTCTTTGCCAACAGCTACAGTGGCGTCCATTTTGGCATGTCTGCCCGCCTGTGACCTTACCCATCTCTGATACTCTCAATTGAGATGTTACAAAGTTGATAGCTTAACCCACAATTTTATTATTTATGTTCATCTAAATATGTCTTCAACTTATACTAACTGAAGCGAATAATATTTACATGATTTTCACAATGAAGATTTCATGGTCGCGTACCCTTGGGTATTCTCAGATATTTGCCAGTTGACTTCCTTTGTTGCAAGTACAATTTGCTATAGAAGCGGCTAATTGGATTGCAATTGGAGCTGAGCAACATGGCAGCTGCCACAACTGTCCTACCCTAATCATGATTATCACAGGCCCACATTTCGGGATCCGAGCTAGGAACTGTTCGAGTTGCGTCTGTGCCCAAATGGTAATTACACCTCTGGCTAGTCGGCTATGCCGTGTGACTGTAATTTTCTGTGCACAACTCCCTCGTTGACGGAAGGCGAACATGGCACATGGCACAAGGCACATGGAAATGGCAGTCGAAGTGGGAATTTCCCAATTTAATCTGAGCTTTAGCTTCTCGGGGCTTTTCCCAACAAAAGTGGTCCACACAGCAGCCAAAAAGAGAAAAAGAAACAAAATTCGTATGTTGCAGTTTTAGCTGCATACGAACAAAATTCGAATTTTGTGTCGGGCTGCCAACAGTTTGTTCACATTTTGCCGTGACTTTAAATAAAGCGCTGGCCCTCTGCTACGTGGGCGGGGACGAGTCGCAACCAGTTGCGTCGAACAGTAAAAGTGATTATTACCTGTGCTCAGCGTTACATAATCTGTGGCTTTGGCTGTGACGTACGTTTTCCCGCTGATCCGAGCGTGGTGAGTCATCGGCTCTTTAAATTAAACTCGAATTTAACCCAAGGCCTCGCTCGACGTGCGCCACAATAATTTTGGGATTTTCTGAAGGCGCTCGCAACGAGCGGCCAGCCAGCCAGCCAGCCAGCCGGACGCAAAGTCGTTGACGCCGCAGCCCACAGACCTACATCGCTTGGCCAACCCGAACCTACCGCAAGTGCGAGCGTGTTGACGTCTCTTCAACATCATCATGAATGGTCGTTTGATCGGACGAGTGCCTCTCAGCCATCCGGCGTCTGGGCTCTAGCTCTGCTCTGCTCTGCTCTGCTCTGGCCCATTGTTTAATGGTGTTTGTGTTAGTGCGTTGGCTTGAGGCAGAAAAAACAGCAACGTTTTTGCTTGCACCTCTTTCTCGACACTTCTCGCATTTCATATAAAATCTTTGCCGAGCAACGGCAGCAGCACAGTCGCTCGAAAGCCAGCTAAAAGACCAGGTCTGAAGACCTAAGTAAGCCGTTAAGGATAAAGCCAACAAACTCAAGTGTTTATAGGAAGCAGCAAAAGGTAAATGAGGCCACAGCGAAATTCAAAACATAAGTGAAGTGAAATGAAGTGCGACGTGTTATGCAATATGCGAAAAAAACAACAACAACAAAATATGAAAAGAAAAGTGACATGGAAAAAGCCATAAAACATTGAGAGTATGTGCTGTCAAAGGCAATACACATACATTCATATACACATCTCAGTTTTCAAAGTGAACACATGATTACAAATAAATTGAGAAATATCACTCATTTGCATATGTTTTTGGCAACGTCGATAGCTCGTCGAACATTTCATTGACCTTCAATGGTTAATGCTAATTTGAGAGCCAAACAAAGGGAGCCAACACAATATTTGGTTTAAATTTCGCAATAATTCATAGGAATTAGTTTAAAGCTTTAGTTGAAAAGAAATTAATATTAATTTAAAGGCAACATCAATTCATTTGCATAAATTACAGTTTATATCAAATGCAGATTTACTGCCCTACCCCAATGAGGGTCATTAGCGTGGTCATAAACCAAAAATGTACTGCATACTTTGCGGCTGCTGCAGAATATTTCAAGTTTCGTTCAAAGTTTCCGGTCCGTTGCCTACTTTTGTGCGCTCTCATTAATGCTGCCATAAAACATTGCCATTTGCCATAATGTGCCGCGCATTGCGCAGTTTTCGGCGATTTCGAGCAGCAAATTCAATTCAATCGCATTCTTTGTGCTCTGCTGCATTGATTAAACTGCAAATTTCGACCACCGGAAAGGTAGGACAACAGGGGAGCTCCTCCCCTATCATACCGTAATAGAAAATCGATCGGTCCACTGACGAGCGAATGAAAAGTAAGCGAGCAAAAATAAAGGTCATAAATGCACCACAATATTCCATTATGTTTGCTCAGCAGCATTTTTGTGCATTCGACGCATAATATAAATCTCTGTATAAAAATACAACACATATTTTGCGGTAAGCTTTTAAAATTGATGTTTTTGTTCAATTTTCAATAGAACATGGATCAAAGAAAAATTTAGTTATATCCCCAGTTGCAATTTGTTTTTATTTTCCATTGAATCACGTACGACCAATTACATTTTTGACACGCTTCGGGGCAATGACTGTGAAAAGCATTTGAGCTATTTTATGCGTTTTCCGAGAAATTGACATCAAAACTATTTTGAAAATCTGTTGATGTTTTTCTAAAATTTAGAGTATATTTTTTAAAAAGTCCTGTAAGTAGCAAATGAGGCTTAAAGATAGTTCATTGAAAAAGCGAAAATGTTTGCAAATAACTCTTCAAGGAGCTGTCCCGGTTTGAGCTTTTTTTTATCATTTTTTATTTCCATGCGAAAGGCATGCAATAAAAATGTAAATAGCGAATTTTACGCCCAGCTCGAAAGTATGCAACACTTTTTTACACAAGAATTTTTCTCTTTTAATAATTTTCCCTTCATGGAGTATTAATATTTATTCTGTGATAAATATCATATTTAAATTTCATTTAAATATATTTTATATATTTTTGGTCAATTTATTATACTGCCATTTCCACAGAAAAATGTTGTAGATACTGAAATATGGGTAAATTTCATAACAAAAATTTTGTTACCCATTGAAGGGTATTACATCTTCGTTAATTTGCTGCTGCTCTTCCTGTTTATGGTCGATTAGCCTTGCTCTTTGTGAACTTAACACAATTTCAATTACGTGCAGTTGCTTTAGCTGCCCCATTGCGGCAAAAGGGTTAAGTGACCATAAAAAATAACTAAAATAAAAAGAGGCAAGCCAACCACAACACAACCAAAAACTGGTTTGATTGCATTTCACTTTGGGCAAAAGATTTTGGTTGAAAGCTCGTCTATCGGTTCGAGCACTGTTAGCTGTAAACGCTGCGGTTAGCTGGAAAGTGAGAGTTATTACGTGTGCGCAAATAATTACAGAAGTTGGGCCCAAGAGCGGTTGCCAAAAGCTTCGGCAATGGCCGTGACAAGCGCGATTCACCGCCAGCCGCTGAAAAGTGTGTCAGTTGTGTGGCGAACCCACGGCAGCGAAAAGCCAATCAGCTCGGCCAATAAACAAACAATGAGCCAAGCATAAGAGTTGCCAAAAAAGAGCCACACACACATATTTATAATTCATAACTGGCGTCTGGAGCTGGCGTCGAGCTGAGCGTCGCTTGCAGCTCAGCGCCTCAGAGCCGTTAAACCAATCGCAGAGAAAACATCGATTTACCGGTTGTGCCTCAATTGGCCGAAAAGTGTCTTTTTGTATTTTTGTTTTGTGCTTTTTATGTGTTTTTTATGGACAATTCGGCTAAAGCGCCTGAAATTTTCTGTCTTTTAGCCATCACAATGAGAGCAATCGCCTTGCTGACCATCGTCTCATGCTGCGGCATCGGCCTAGTGGCCGCCGACGGGCTGCGTCTGCCTGACCAGCAGTCGTCCAACAACATCCAGCAGATCTATGCGCCGCAGCCGCAACAGACGCTGCAATTCCAGCAGCAGCCACAGCCACAGCCACAGCAGGTGGCCCAGCCCGGCGAGGAGCGAGGTCGCTCCTCCATTCTGAGCATCTTCGGCTTGGGCAATGACAACGATCCCTATTTGGCGCGCACCAACAGCAAGTGCCTGGGCGGCGATCTGTCCGAGTGCTTCAAGACGCAGGCCCTCAACACGTTCGACGACATCTTCTTCAAGGATCAGTATCGGTAGGTTTTACCACATATCTTTGTTTATATATTTCCTCATTGGATCCTGCCCCTCCACAGCCTCTCGGACTTTGCACGCGTGGTGCGTTTGCCTGAGACCCAGCAGCGGTCGCTGTTGCAGGAGCCCTTCGAGTACTCCGAGGAGCCTCGCGCCGAGGACGATGACTGGAATCTGCTGGTGAAATATGCTCTGCGTCGCGCCGAACGGTAAGTTGTAATGGGCCAGCAATTAGTCAAATGATATCAACTTTTTGAGCTGAATTAATGTGGGTCCCAGCACTTTTAATTGACTCGCCAAAAACTTTTAAAAATTCACAAGCTTATGCATAAAATATGATTTGCCTTTTGCCTTTGTTTGACAACTTCCTCTTCTTGTGCTGCAGCTTCATCAAGTCCACTGCGCTGGAGGTGGAGTGGCCCGAGGAGCTGACCGAGGCGGGTCGCTATGAGGCGCGCTTCATAGGCAATGACATTGACGACGAACTGGATGTCATTGAGAACAAGCGTGCCGGACACTTCTGTAAGTGACCCATTCCCCCAGTGAGCCTTTGGCCTAGACTAACTTTTCCTTTCGCTTTGTGTGCAGCACGCAAGAAGCTGAAGAAGATGATTATTCCCCTGCTGCTGGTGCTGAAGATCTTCAAGTTGAAGCTGCTGCTCTTCCTGCCCTTCATTCTGGGCATTGCGGGTCTGAAGAAGATTCTGGGATTGGCTGCCATCATTTTGCCAGGTCTCTTTGCCTACTTCAAGCTCTGCCGCCCACCAGGCGGTGTCGGTGGTGCCTTCGGCGGTGGCCTGTCTGGCCTCTTTGGCAGCAAGAACACTTTCCCCGAGTACACGCCCCAGGGCGTGGGCGCTGCCACCTACTATCATCATCATGACCATTTCGAAGGCGGCCATGGAGGCGGTGCCCCCGGCCCCTATTACCGCCAGGAGCCGTCGTTTGCCAAGCCCTACAGCGACTACTACAGCAAGAGCTATCAGGGTCAGGACCAAGTCCAGGGCCCAATCCAGGGACAGGTGGGCGGCAACTCCATTAGCTTCGGCGATGCCCAGGAAGGCGCCTACAACGGCTACTATGGCCGCAACACCGGCAAGGATATTGCCGCCGAGCCGCAGGCCACGCAGCAGAAGAGTTAAAGGATGTTCCGGTCTAGACCAGGTCTCTTTGTTATTTATTTTGTGCCCTGGCCATTGCATTCCTATAAGCATATTTATTACGCTAACTGTAAATAAAAGTCCAATATTAAGTTCAAAGCGAATGACTTTCGAGTGGGCGGGACAGGTGTAGGCACAGGCGCCTCTCCAATCGAAGGGGTGTGCTAATTAGCAATAGAAAATTTCACAATTGAAATTTTCGCCAAAAGCCAGCTTTTGCTCGCGTTGGCTGCCTTTGAAGCTGCCACAAGCAAAATGCAGCATTTAATTAAGGCAATGAAATGCCAAGGCGAGAAATTGACGGCCAGAGCAAAGGAAAAGTGGCCTGGCGTGTTTAATCTTGCTTTTCTTTAACGAGGGTCGCAACAACAATTTGCCACAACGCAAAAGAGAAACCACAATTGACTAGCATTTTCTCTGCCAAAGTTATTTCTCGCCCTTAAAGAAAGTTAAAAACAATCAATTCTATGTAAGTTCCGGCAATATTTTTAGATGACCCACAATGTGAGATCAAACAAAATGTTCTTTTAGAGTTTGGTCCTATATTTGTGCCTTCTTTTCGGTTCGCTAACCTTTTTTTTCCATTTCACATTCTTTTCTAATTTTCTATTATGGCAAATAATTGTGTTTTTTTTCTATGCTTTGTTTGTTTACTAAACTTTGCATTTAAATGTCTGAAAAACAGGGCATTGTGTTTTTACTAAAGTGTTTTTTTCTTCTTCAAATTTTGAAGTACTTAAAAACAGTTCAATTTAGAAAAGATGAGATCAAACTTGGTATATGGAAAATTGACAGATACAGAATACTCTTTTCAGTTAACTCTTACATATGTGGGTTAAGCTGCTTCTTATTAATAATAAGGTATAGAATCTCTTTAAAAATTTATAATATTGCTGCTTTTTGTTGTTCCTACAAATTTTAAAGTACTTAAAAGCAGTTCAATTTAGAGAACATGAGATCAAACTTGGTATGGATATACAGATACACAAATACTCATTTCAGATAATTTTTATATATGCGGGTAAAGCTACTTCTTATTAATAATAACGTATAAAATTTCTTTACAAATTTACAATATTGCTGCTTTTTCTTCTTCCTACAAATTTAAAAGTATTTAAGAGCAGTCCAATTTAGAAAAGATGAGATACTGAGTCCTCAAACTTGGTATGTGGGATATTCACAGATACACAATACTCTTTTCAAATAAAACTACTTCTTGTTTTTAATAAAGTATAGAATTTGTTTAAAAATTTACAGTAATGCTGCTTCAAAAGTCAGTTGGCCAAATATATAAAACTTACACATTATTATATTCAACTTTTAAAAACCAGTCCACATTATAGTTAAACAAAGGCAGGACTTGAACCCCCAGGCAATTGGTCTGTTTGCATGATAAACAACAACCTAATTGAATTGCATTAAAATGACATAAAGCTTTCTGTTTGCTTTACATTTTTTTTGAAACAGAATAAAGCTGGGGCTTTGGCTAGCATGAACTATAAACAAAAAATTGCTTGAGTAATATTGTGGTGACGCTAAACTGACAGGTATGACAGGTGAAATGTATTATTAGCTAGTTGGCTCTGTGTCGCTCATGCATGAACTGTTTTTAATTAATATAATTATTTGCTGCTCACGTACTTCAGAATGAAACCTCGCATGGCGTGGTCTTCACCATGGTGTTGGCAGTTCAAAGTCAATGCCAAAACTGCCGAGTTGTCCATACTTCAGTTCTCCTCTGCTCTCCTCCTGCCCCGTTCTGTCCGTCCTGGCCGCCTGGTGACAACACTGTCCAAGCGTCGGCTCAGGCGAGTGGACCACATTTTTCGAAAGAAAGCGGCAGCACTTGAGAAATTGTTATGACTTTGGCAGTGGCCAGCGGCAGCCAGGTGGGAAGGAGGAGGAGGAGGAGGAGAAACAGCGGCTGGAGACAGCAGCTAACTGGCCTCTGACGGACGCAATGTTTTTGATTTTGGTGCGGTTTGATTTGGGACCACGCAGCAGCAGAGCCACAACGGTTTATGGTCAGATCGTGTAGCGGTTTCTGCGCCCCACTGCCAACCACTTTCGTGGCGTGCCACATTTTGTGGAGCGCCCGTTTTGCGGCTCATGTTAGCCTACTTTGGCTCTAGTTGTTGTTGTTGTTGGTTGTCGGCCAATAACTTGGCCAGTGTATGACAGTCAAATTGATTCAATTTGTGGGCCAAACACGAACCCTTACCCCAGCCAGCCACCACTAATGCAATAAATTATGGCCCAGTTGAGGTAAGGTAAGGTTGCATGTACTGTGAAATTGAAAACATGGCCCTGCACACGATATTCGCTAGTAAAAAGCCAACTGTAGCTTCAGGTGCCAGGCCATAAATTTGATTATGAGTTTTTCTCTTCAGCCTTCACAGGATGTGCTGAGTCCTTCTCTTTGGCACATAATCCCGACTGATTTGGCTAGACTTTCCCTCTGAGCTATGAGCACATAAGTGTGACCAAAGTCTCGATCACAAGTGTCTCTGCTCTTAATTGATGCAAGCTAAAAAGTTTTTACGTTAGCATGCAACATGCCACAGAGTCCCCAGCCACCTCGCCTCGCCTCTTGTGGCATTGTCGAGGGTTTGTGGGAAAATTGGCCTGTTTGTTGTTGGGAATTGGGTCTGTTGTTTACTTTCAGTGGCATTGTTTTGGCAAAGGCAACTAAAGAAAACAAAAACAAAGCCAAGCAAAGCAAAAGCAACAGAACGTAAACAAAGTCATTTGGCCACAGACAGCGAGAGCTTAGAATTTCCTTAAACTGGCTAAACAAGTCCCAGTACCATTTACCAGAGAGTTTGGGACACACACACACACACACATAGACACACACACGTACACACTTAGCCTGCGACTAGTTTGACGCTGCAAAAGCAAACGCTAACGTCGACGTTGACGCTGGCGTCGGCGTCGGCGTCGGCCTGCATTGTGTTTGCGACGCTTTTGGCCGCTATTCATATAAAATCGAAATCGCTGGCGGAAAATTCGCATTAGGTTTTCTTATAAGACGACGATGTCAGAAGCAGCCGCCGAACAGTCGACGTGACATTCGAGCAGAGCGTAGACGCTTCCGTCAAGTGTTGTGCGTGTGTGTATGTGTGTGTGCGTGTGTCTTTCGAGGACATTTATGAACAGTGTATACAGTGATAACAGCAATAAGACAACAAAACAGCTAACTAAGCAAGTGCCACAACAACAACAACAACTGCAACAAATACAACAAAGATGCAAACATTTACTTTCTATACGCTTGTGGGCATGGCGTTCGTCCTGGCCACGGCACGTGCCACGCCCACCCAGAGCGGAAGTGACAACTCGGTAAGGTCAAGAAAAGTTTTTGCGAAAAGAGAAACGAAAAAAAAAATCAAGTAAAGCAAATGTCAGCGATAAGAGTGAAAAATCGCTGGCCAACTCGAGCATAGCGGATATCCTGGGTCGAGTTGATAGTCCAGGCCCTTAGTCCCGAAATCTTATCAATTTCCAAACATAGCCCCAGGACTGCAGCGCATAAATGTCAAACCTTTGTTTGCAGTCGACCAAGAAATGGGTCAAAATAATCATTGTCTTTTTTTTTGTATTTTTATCGGGCTGCAGCAGCTGCTGCTAAATTGTAGCCGTCAGCTAATACCATTAATACTCATTCCCAGATAACCGGAGACTATGCCGGCAAGGAGGAGGAGCAGGCCATGATCAAGCTGAATGAGAAGTGCATTCAGAATGACAATCATTCGTGCAGCATGCTCAAGACGGTTATCTTTCTGGATCGCCTCTTCAAGAAGTCCAGCATCGATCTGAGCGAGAATTTCCGAGTTTCGCGTAACAGGTGAGTGACATAGCAGCGAGCTCTCAACACAGAGCAACATATAATTTGTGTTCCAACCAGGGCTATGCCTGACGTGCCAGACGACAGCGAGGACGAGCTGCTGCTGGCCCGTGCCATGGACTCGGACGAGGAATCGTACGGGCTGCTGATTGCCAACAAACTGTGGCGATTCGTACGCTCGCGTACACTGCGCTACAAGTTCTCGGACAACGCAGACTTTGTGCTGAACAGCGGGCCCAAGGGCAGTCTCAACATCGGCGTCTCGGTGCGTCCCATCGAGGCGCTGGAGGAGGGTCGCGGCAAAATGAAGAACATGGGCCCGGTGCTCATGATGATGGCGGCCAAGACGGGCATGGTGGGCGCCATTCTGCTGAAGGGTCTCTTCCTGCTCGCCGGCAAGGCGCTGATTGTTTCCAAAATCGCGCTGCTGCTGGCGGTAATCATATCGCTGAAGAAGCTGCTCTCGCAGAAGAAGACCATTGTGGAGGTGCCGTCGCATCATGACAGCTACAGCTCCGGCTGGTCGCGTGCTTTCGATGGCTTCGTAGAGGGCTTGGCCCAGGTGCCGGCGCACATTATGGCCCAGGAGGCGCAGGAGATGGCCTACAGTGCGCAGCAGCCCGCGAAGGTGGCGCAATAAGAAAATGAATTGAAAACAATCAAGAAGAAATAATTGCACTACCAAAAAATGCGAAGCTTTTCATTAATGTTGCATTTATAAAGTGGGGGCCCCCGCTTTCCTCATCATAGTCTTAATCGAGTTTTCTCTTTTCACGATACTATCTTGGTCTCACGCTCGCTCTCTCTTTCTCTCTTTCTCTCTCTCTCTCTCTCTCTCTCTCTCTCTATCTCTTACTCTTTGTGATTTCTTTTTAATTCCATTTCACTGCCTCAACTATAGTTTCATTTTCACTACATGTACTTTATTTATTTATTTATATATATATTTATTTATTTATTTAAATGATATGTTAATAAAAATATTCAAAACTAAATAAAAAATATATAAAATACAATTTGCTATTTATTTTGAATTTTTTTTTAAATTTATATAGCATATTTCATATTTATTTATTTATTAATTTGTTAACAAAAATATTCATGACTAAATAAACAATATATAAAATAAACATGATCCTCTTTTTTATTTATAATAAATGTTTTTCAACATTTTTTATCATGTTTTATATTTATTTATTTGTTAAATTATATGTGAATAAAAGTATTCCAAAATAAATTTTTTTTTTTTTTTATAATTAATGTTTTTTTTCTTCATTTTATTATCAATTTTAAGATACATTTTCTCATTAAAATGTTAACAAAATATTCATCACTAAAAAAAATATATAAAATACACAAAACTAAAATTTTCGAGACAATTTATGCTCCTCTTCTTTATTTATAATAACTGTTTTTTTTCAAATTTTTGTAGCATTTTTTGTTTTGCTAATTTCAGGCAATTGTAACTAAGTGTGTGCGTAAGACCTAACTCTAACCTACGAACAGTTCGATAAATAAACATAAATAGCAATAAATAGATAAGTTAATTATGTTAATTAAGCAGCTTAGAGCACTCCTCGTTTGCCGGGCATCAGATGTTCAGTTGTTATGGCAGCAGAACCTCCTCACCTCCTCCTTCACACTGTCGTCTCACGGTCTTTGGTAGCTGCACGAATTGGCTATAACCTCGCCCCTACGAGCGATAGAAGGGCATCTGCGGCTGCATATAGTTGTAGATGAGCGGTCGTCTTGCCGGCGTGGCTGCAACGAGTTCTGTTATCAGTTATCACGCTCATTGCCCACATGAGTTCAAAGTTCTTTTAATAAATAGTTCATCAAAGTACGCAATAAGTTTGCAATCAGTGGCCAAACTTTCGAGTTTCCCTTCGATAGCCCGCTTGTGTGCTTGCTTTACGTGCAGCCGCAAAGTATGCAGCGATTTAATTCTTATGCCCAGAGAAAGAGTTGTATGTGACAGAGATAGAGAGAGAGAGATAGAGAAAGTTTGAGTGAGTGTGCGTGCCTCTTTTAATTGCGGCTTTGTTGCATTAAGCAGCAGCAAAATGCCAGCAGCATTGACTTTAGGACCACTTTGCTTGGATTAAACTGAAACTTTCTGCAAACAGTGCTGTGTATATGTCTTATTAGAAAACTTTGAAACGTGCTCAGCTCGGCTGCCTGTCCGCTTACAAAATTTGGAATTTAATAAGCAATAGGTAGTGCAAACTCCAATTTTGTGGCCAGGCAATGAGCAACAAGTTTTTGAGGGCACATACCATATTGCAACTACAAATTGGCTTCAAATGGTCTCAAAGGAAATTAGTCAAGAGTATTTTTGGCAATTTACCAAAATTCAGTTGCAATTGCTTTTAATTTACAAAGGGCAGTCGAATTCTGTTCAAATTCAACTGCTGTGCAATATTAAATAGGTTTAATACAGTGTACCGACTACATAAATGTGACAGGTGCATAAACAGCATTGATTGTTTTGATTGTACCTGCCAGATAATAAAACTAGCTGAAATTGATATGGTAAAATTGAATAGATATAGATATGATATAACTTTTCCTATAGCTTTCAATCTCATTAATATTTCAGCAACTGATTCCGATTTTTCAATGAAATGTGTTACATAAACAAATGAAAAATGTCCTATTAGGTATATATACAGTTGAATCAACAAATATTATCCCCTTGGCCGTCTCTTTGAAGCCTTATCTATGTTTTACGGATAGCTGTATACAATTTGATATAGGCCTATCCTTTAGCGTCTTAAAAATGCTACATATATATCAGAATAAATCTAGCTTTATTGTGTTTTTATTGGATTTTTACCAGCCTTGCCCCAACCATTATTTAAAAAAAAAAGCCATGAGCAATATCATCTAAAATTATACTATGCAGTCGAATCAAGATAATTCGTCTCCCGTTAAATCGAAAAGCTCAATAAATCGGAAAAAAGGCTGTCCCCTTAAAAAAAATTGTTCGATTTCCTGTTCGTTAAATCGAATTCTTGTGTAATTCGAAAAAAATGTGATCCCTTGCCATTTCGAACTATAGAGATTCGACTGCTCTAGTCACGGACATCTCCCGCAGGCGAACATCTCCCGTAGCCGGACGAATGTTATAGTCCCAAGATTTTTAGCATGATTTTCATACAAAATCAGCTCCTGGGCCGGACGCAGACACAATTTTTTTTAAACATTTTTTTACAAAACGTTTCTTGCAGGCGGACAAAAAACACTTATAGATCATAATTAAGTTTAATTTCAAAATTTGGAAGACAATTTTAAAAATTTTTTAAAAGTAGATAGCTCTTTACAGAAGACAAAAACATAGAAATTAGTATTACTAGTCAAAGTGACATTGAACTAAGCGATTCAGATCAAGATATTATTGTACAGCCAATTATTTGACATCTCACGTAGGCGGACAAAAATACTGGAACCGTGGCTGTCCGTCCACGGGAGCTTTCACTGTATATAGTTATATATATAAATAGTTCTACGACACCTTAAGCTTTCGCATGAAGGAACTTTAAAGTCAAATATCTACAATGCTCGTAGTATAAAATGCAAATAGAATATTTGATTCAATACCCAGACAGATAATAGAGCAAAGAAAATGAAAATAGGCATGCAATCCTAGATACATTACATACAGTTGCAAAGAACGTCTTTGCCTACCCAAGTGCAGTGCTTATCTATCAGATACATCTCACAATGCTCGTGTAGGGTAGGCCACCCTCAACCCTCAGACCCCGTGCAATAGCAAAGCAAATGCTAAAATATATACACTACTCAGTAGTAATCATCCTCATCCTCATCATCTGCCTCAACGCTCGCCTCGGCCACGGCTGCGGCCACAGCGAGCATATTGGCATTGATCTGGGCAGGACTGAGCCAGCGTTGGCCTGGCGATCTACCAGAGCGCCATTTAGACCATTTAGACTTGGCTATCTGAAACAAGGGTAAGGCTGTTTTATGGCGCCGCACACAATGCACTTACTCTTCGCTATCCAGGAGTCCTCACGTTTGATCTTGTGCCCGAGTCCGCCATAGGCGCCGAGGGCGGCAAGGGGATTGGTGTTGTTGCTGCCATCGCTCGACACCTGCGCCTGCATATGACTCTCGGCCATGCTCTCCAGACCGGGATGGCCGGGATGCGGCATCTGGCCGCCGCCGGCAACGGCCAGCTGATGCAGTGCGCCGGGGAACATCTCTGGTGAGATGTCGGCGGAATGCATGGGATAGTCCATGCCATAGGGCATCATGTAAGGCGTGTGCTCCGGGAACTGGTACATCATTCTGCAAGTGGAGATTAGCTGTGCCAACCAGAACAGATGCTGACTCAGTGCTGCCGACTTACTTTTCGCTGGCATTATCCATGAGCTTCTTGATCAGCACAATGGCTGCCACGACAAAGGCAATTTTGGACAGGATTAGAGCCTTCAGGGTCAGCAGGCCCACCGCCTTGGCGGCCACCATGGTCCAGCCAAAGGTCGTGGCGGCCAGATACATGGGTATGTACATTTGGAACTGCTTCTTGTCCTGATGCTGGTGTCGTCGCCGACCACCGAGCAGGCCACCACCGCCGCCGTCTTCGCCACCGCCACCTAGAAGGCTGCCTACGCCACCGCCGCCGCCGCCACCACCGAGCAGTCCGCCTCCGCCTCCGCCTCCGCCGCCATTGCCCTGCAGACGTCCTGTGGTGAGCACAAATTTTTGGAAACAGAACACGTTTTAAGCTTTATGGCTTTAATGTAGCACGAAGTGTGTGTGTGTGTGTGTGTGTGTTGGGTAATAGTAGTTTGGACTGGATTGGATTGGAGCGTTGTGATATGATTGATGTTTTCAACGAGCGTCACACCTAATGAATATAAATAATGGCTGCCGGAACAGGCCTAGCAGCCGCTGCGCCATTTATATGCGCCAGAGGTCCTGCCAAGGTTAGCCATTTGACATATGTTGCCCCAAGGTACAAACAAGTCTGTCTGTCGCATTAGGTCAACGGGCAGCTGAATGTGAGCTGCATAGCAACTACAACCGAAATACGCAGAAAGAAATGTACTCCGATTGGACAGCATATGTTTTTAGAGTGCACGGTCTGCCAATTAGGTGGAGATCAATCAAAGCAAGCTAAGGGCCATTGGGGATTACCTGTGCCACTCGACGCCTTCTTCAGCAGCGCCACTTCAATGTAGTCGCTGTCGTCCTCGGCCCGCTGCACACTGAACACCATCGGCCCCACCGGCACACGTATCGCATTGCCGCTGACAAAGTCCATGAAACTGGACATGCCACGGCCAGTGCCCCACTTGTGCTTGTGGGCCTCGTCCAGCGGCGGCAACTTCACCAGATCGAAGAGACCCAGCTTAATCGTCTCGCCCCGCCGATACGAGGCCACAATCCCGTTGGCTACGCCGTGCAGGCAGCTGGCATTGTTGGCGCACTTCCAGCTCAGTTTATCCAGCAGATCCGTGTTCTCGGCACTCGGCTCGGCATAATGTTTTTGCGTGGGCTTCGCTTCCGGCTCGCTGCCCAGTGCATTGGCCGCTCGAGCGCCGCTGCGTTTGTAGATGGCCGCAGAAGTTGGCGACACGCACAGAAGCGCCACCAACGCGCAGCTGGCAGCGATGTAGTGCAACATTATCTTGCGTTTATTTATTGATACAAAAGTCTTTTTGTCGACTTCAACAGTTATTGGACACACAGTACACACACACACTACCACAGCACAGGATTAGGACGAGGACGAGCACGAGTTCGCGGCGTATCCTTCATATGGATGTTCTTCAGAGTAGTTGGCAGCTGCTGCAGCGCGTTGCAACACGCCGCTATAAAGACTAATTACTTGCTCTTGCATGCAACTCAGTTTTATTGTTAGCCACAGCAGCAGCCGCTGCAGCAGCATCCACGGACCAGCGACGTCGGCGTCGGCATCGCAGCAATGCCTAAGCATATTATGCTGTGAACCACTTTGCTACAGTTTTGATTTCAAGACAGCCAGCTGAGTGACGGCCATCGCTCAACAGGCGGCACCACCCAATTGCAGCAGCCAGACATGCCATGCCACCGTGGGGCAAAAACGAAACAGCGGAGAGCAAATTCGCTTTGCTGGACGGAGCGTATGAGCAATTATTGATTATTATTATTATTATTACTATTGTTATTATTATTATTATTATTATTATTATTTGCATTAGTAATAAAAATATTCGAATAAATCGAAAAGCAAATTTATAAAACTTGTTTTAAAGAATTGCAATCAACAAAAATTTACAACTGGGCGTATGAGCAACATACATAGGGAATATGAACAACTGTAAGTAAAGAAACATGGAAATTTTGATATTAAATTATGAAAGAAAGAATTGTTTCGTAATAAATTATAAAAATATGCTAAAATCAATAAATAATATTGTAAATAAATAAATAAATACATAAATAAATAAATAAGTAAATAAATAAATAAATAAATAAATAAATAAATAAATAAATAAATAAATAAATAAATAAATAAATAAATAAATAAATAAATAAATAAATAAATAAATAAAATAAATAAATAAATAAATAAATAAATAAATAAATAAATAAAAAATAAAAACATTTATTTATAAAAATAAATAAAGAATAATTAAATGAAATGTTAATTAACTTAAATAACTAATTCAATTTAATAACAGAAAAAATAATAATAGTAAAAGCTTGAAACAATTTTTAAACTATTATGTGTTGAAGCAGTTCTTCAAAGTTCGGACATATAAAACATTGTCTTAAGTTAAGAACACATTAAAAAAAATTGATATATATCCATATTTGAGAAAATCTAAAAAAATGTTAAGCTTAAATATTGCAGCTGCTCAATAGAAATGAACTGATTCGAAAACATCTAGCATGTGGCATAAAGTTATCTGGATATATTAAAGAAATTGAAGGAAATTTACTTTTTGCTATAGCTAATGATGTAATATTAAATATTTCTTTGTCATATTTTCTTAGTGCAAATAGAAGCAATTCTTCGTGTTTAGTTTAGTTAATAAGAAAGTTATCTATTTTTGCCACTTAAAACTTTATATTTTTCAGAAAATATCTAAGTTCTTTAAATGTCTTATCGTAATTGAAAATATCTTCCTATATAGCATTCACATCAGTTATAAATTACATTCCGTAAATTTGACGTTGCTCCACTGTGCATCAATGGCAACTATTATATTTTGTTCGGCATCTTTTGCCACATGTTGCATGCGACGCTTTGATCTCTGCTGGAGTTTGGCACTGTCAAAAGTTCAAGGGCTGAGCTAATTACAAGCAATTGCAATAATTGCACGACAAACGCTCACACATGTGGGGAGGGGAGCGTCCTGTTGCTTTAAACCGCCAACCAGCTTTTCGCGTCCCCACCACATTAGCCATGCAGTGCTCTAATGTGGTTAATTTTCTGCTCATTAATTTGCGAGTAATTTGCAAGAAAACAATTTTACTGGCAAAAGTAAAAGCAAACAAAGCCAGCGCCGACAATTAAGACAGAGCCAGCCAGCGGTGGGGCAGGCGGGGAGGGTGGATCAGCCACGCCTCGGCGCCTCAACTGGGAGCCGGGAGCAGTCAACAAGTGTAGCAAAATCACCAACAAATAAATAAATAATAAATAATAAAAGAAAAGTGAAACGAACTATTAGCTCTCGTTTTTCATAAGTAGCCGCTGGAACCACATTCAGCAGCACTCGGCGGCTCAGTTACATTCTGTTGCACATGTGGCAAGAGGGAAGAGGGAAGAGGCCAGCACTTGGCGCTGCATCTTGCATTTGGCTAATAATGAATACACTTAGGCAGTCACGCAGACTACTCGACTGCTCGATATAATTGGCGCAGTTTTTGGCGCTTGCCACTTGCCGCTTGTTGCTTGTTGCTTGTTGCTCTGTAATTTTAAAGGCTTTGCCAATGGCAATCAGACCTCAACCGTTTCTTGCTGTGGCACCATTTTGCACCTGGCCAACTGTTGGCTGCTTTATCTATGCAACATAATAGCCATAATCCAGACACAGCAGCTAGGCCAAGAAACGATTGACAGGTTGCCAGTTGCCGCTTGCTGCATGCCTTGCGGCAACCCGATACCCAATCTACGCACTATTGTCATCTTCGCGGTCAATGCCAGCCCACAAAAGCGCAAGTAATGCGAAGCGTTTGCCGTGGTTTCATTTAACAAGAAAGCAACAGCTGCTGCCGCGCCCAAATGCAACCGTGTCCAGGCGCTCCACTTCACTCCACTCCATTCCATTCCATTTCAGTCCAGTCCAGTCCCGTGCACTGGCCGTGACCGTGCTCAGCACGTCATCCAATGCTCTCTGGTAGGGAAAGTGACGCTGCGTGGCATGCTGTTGCGGGCGTTGCCATTGCACAGAAAGTGGTAATCCAATGCCAATCCATGTTGCGACAATCTACTATGTGTGTGTGCGCGTTCGCGTGTGTGTGTGTGCGTGTGTGTGTGTAGGCATGTGTGCCCCTAAAGTTTAATGATCCTTGACTTTCGACGCCCACCGCAATCGGATCCACTTAAACCAGGGCACAGCCGCACCTTTTGCCACAATATTGACTTTAATTTCCCCAGCCTAGGCAAAAGGACATGTCGCTCGAGGGCAGCTGCAGCTGCTAGTTGGGCTGTCGTAAATACCGTGAAAGTTTTTCAATTGCACTTAACGAAATTGTGTTTCATAATTTATATGAAAATAAATTATTTACTTTTAAAGTTTTTACGCTGCCAACGGCAATTGTCAAAAGCAGCCATAAGGCGTATCTGGTATTTGTTTGAAGTACCATGCAAAAGCGAGTAAAACGGGTATACACAACTATTGGGCAGGTATGTGACTTGTCAAATTAATAATGAAATAGAGCAGAAGAGGATCCTAAATACTCTATATAACTATATCTACCTTTTAGTGCGCTGTAACACCTTTTTTATGGCTATACGATACTGAGGTTATTGGGTATATTCTATTGGAAAATTTAATATCTTACATATTACTATATTTACAATTACATATTGAGTTCATTACATCTTGTAAGTATGTGACTTGTCAAGTTGATAATGTCATATCCAAGATATAGGCGATATCTGTAAAGCATAAGGTTTATTATATGGAATTTAATTACTTATAGTTTTTACTTGAGAGTACGGGATATCTTCAACAAGTACATTGAATTCAAAGAAGGGTATCCCAGGGTATCACTTAGTAGTTTAAGTTCCAAATTGAAAGTTAATTAATTTATCTCAAAGTTTATATATAATCTAAATATAAAAATGTCCATTCGACATATTTATAATTCAATAACAAAAATACAGGATATTACTCTTTCGTGTACACCCCAAGCAAACTTACTTTCCTTATATTATTTACCCTGCTAACAGAGTGTAGTGAAAAGATTTAATAAACGGTATCACTAAGTCGCTTATACCCCGATTACATATCTTTAAACTTGTTTTCTTTGTCGCAGATTGTTTTTGATTGTTTTGTATACAAAGTTTTGACTTTTTTTAAGGTTGATTGAGCGTCCTAATTGAACCCCCCTAGGCTAGACAAAAGAAAATTGTTAACTAAAAAGCGAAAGCTTAATAATTTATATATCGAACAGATAGTGCTTAAATTATTAAAGACTTTCTGAGAAGTTCTCGTTTTACGACTGCTTTGCAACAGTGTTGCATGTCAGCTCTTAACTGTCTATCTCCGCCGGGACACATAAATGGCCTAGAGACATGCACAGAAAAAAAACTGCAGTTTCCAATTAAATTAATTTAATATATTTGTTTATATATATATATATATATATATTAGTTTTCTTTTTTTTTTCTAAAAAAAATAGTTTATTTTTCTTTAATTGTCTGCAGTCAGACAGACGTTGAGGCGAGTCGAGCAGTTAAATGTTGTTTTGCTGTTGTTATTTTGGTTTTATTTTCTCTGGCACAAATTTCGCTGGTGGCTTTTGTTGTTGAGCTTTCGTGTTGCTTCTTGTTTATATTTTGTAGTTGGAAGATCGATTGCCTGCGCCCAGCGACTCGTTTAATTTATTTTAATCTAATTGTTTTCTAATTAAAAATATTCAGTCATTGCCATTAGATTTCACCAGCTCTATCTCTAGCTCTGGGTCTCCCGCTACAATTCAATTTGCGATCCCACTAGCCACAATTACTTTAATTACTTTCCAGTTAGTGCCAAACAGCCCAGCCGCAGGCTTTGTCTGTGTTTGTACGCCTCCATCAGTAGGCGTTCCCATTACATATGTATGTGTAATTAAAATGTATGTGGTATGCTAATCCAATACAATATGTGGTTTCATTACAAATCGTTGCATACTTTCCGGCGCTTATTTGTTTTGCGGCAGCCTTTGGGGCGGGCATCACAGGAAATTGCAGCTGAATGTTACAGCTTACAGTTAACAGAGCTCGATTTAACAGACTCTAAATACTTGCTAAAAGAGAGCTTGAATAAAAATAAATACAGCAAAGACAAACAGAAATCTCTCTAAATTCGCTTCTCAGCTTCACAAACAAGTGAACAATAAAACTTCATAAGAATTCACTAAGGAAATACCATTGAAATAAAGGATCTTTATGCAAAAGCATATTCAAACAAGCTTAGAAAATGCAAAAAGATAAGATGCTCGTTTACGAAAATTCTTTGCTTTATCAAATGCAATGAAGAGTGGAAGAAGGAGTTTAGTGCTAAGCAAGCAAATTGAAAAGATGGAGTCATACAAAACTCGAAGCTAATAGCGACGCTTTAATAATAAGCAACATCTGAACAATAGCACGAGGCTTAGTCGGGATGAGAGTGCGGGCTCAAACGTATTGTTTCCAAGTTTGAAAATCCAATCAAAGTGAGGAATGCAAAGAAGACGTTGACCAGACAAATTTTATTGTGAAGCCAAACTTTCTGGAAAATAAACTTTAATGTGTAAAATCAACAATGCCAAAAAAAAAAAAAATGCCACAGGAATCGGAATGCGACCTTTTGCAGACAAAGTATGCGAGGCAATTAGAAAAGAAACTCAGTTTACTTGAACAGATTTGAGTTGAAAAGAAATAAAAGTATAACAACTCAATACTTGAAATTGTTATAGGGTATTCCTTAGTCCTTTAGTTTTTACTCAGGGAAGCCCTGAAAGCACCCACCAGCTGTGCTCTTAAAATACATTGTAGGGTATTCGACTAGAGTGTGCTGAAAGAGGAATAGCAAACAATGAAGCTCGGTATAAATAAAAAGTTTTTTAATGACGTTGAGTACAGGGTATCTTCGTTTCTGGTAGACGAAGTTATATAGTGTACAGAGTAACTGAGCAACATTGAACTATTATTAACAATAAATAAAAATATATATTAGTAATGAAAAGTTTGTACACGGTAACATTTAGTATAGCAAACAATTACTTAGCTTCCAGTAGTATAGAAAATTTAAAAAACGAGGAGATGACTTTGAAAACAAAATAAGTATAGGATATCATATAGTCGAGCTATGTTACTTGCTGTAAAACCAATTGTTCCCTTATGAAACTTTCAATTGCTCATAGTCAAAATACGATAATTTTCACTTCAATTTTATACAGGGTATATTCACGTCGAGCATGCAACTTTGTCAACTATTCCATTGAAGGAAGTGAGGCATAGTTAATGCTGAAAGGAGCTCAGAATAACAATTGTAACAATACCAAACTATTATTGTCGATTCATCCACTCGCTCTAATAGGGTGTTTCATCGTGATGGATGCCCCACTGACTGCATGGGCCCCCACCCACCCACGATGCAACTGACTGGCTGCAGTGCCACTCAATCAGTCGGGGATTCAATGCAGAGCTCATTGAAACTGCAGCCAAGAAAAACTTCAATAGAAACGGGCATCATGACGATGACGATGGCGATGATGATGATGATGATGATGCTGCACAACAATCAATTATAACAAGTTGCCGATACAGATCTAAGCAACAACAATTAAAACTATAACAATGTGCTGTGAATGAATTCACAATAGTCGCACACTCAATTGAAACGAATCGGACTTTTGGTGCGCCGAACGCTTTCCATGCAACAGAGCCACGGGTTCCGCCGATGGACACCAAATGCTGCTGCTGTTGCCCCTCGATGATCTGCTGCTGCTGCTGCTGGTGCTGCTGCTGGGTAGATACTTTCTTTTTATTGCCGTCAACGTCAACAAAAAAAAACCAAACGTAACGAGTTCAGATCAATTTTGGTTGACTTCACATGCGGTGAGGCTCGAGCGCAGTTCAATAACGTTTCGACTTGACTTGTTTTTGTTGCGGATACAATCCATATATATATAAATATATATATATACACAATTTTTTTGAGTAGCTTCAAATTTCCAGTAACATAAAGCCTCTGTGTGTTTGTGTGTGTTTGGGTTGTGAACAACAATATGTTAAATATAAAAATTAATACATCGAGAGTGAAAGTTATTGCTTTTTGTGCACAGCTACGTCGATCATCATTCGATGCTGATGACGATCATAAACATCATAATGATAATGACGACCATAATGATGCTGATTTCTTTTGATGGAATATTGTAGCTCTTGCCAGCTGAAGTCACGTCAATTTGATTAATACATTGTGCACTATTACAAAATAGTCGAAAGGTGTTAGTCAGCTTATGAAACGCATAAGGTAGATCCAAAGAAGTTTATGGCAGTACCCGGCAGACAGCGCAGCTATGGGGAACACTTGATGCGGACCATGGCGAAGTAAAAACAAATACGAATGCTTCAATAGAGAGTGATCAACTTTGAGATACTCTAAGTATGTTTGAGCAGTCCATTCAAGTTTCTCTAAATCTAGCCTAAGAAGTTAAAATATAAATTCAGTGTTATTAATGTTAACTGTATATCTACATAGAAGAGAGTACATGGAAAAATTGTTAAGCTTGTTGCTTGTAAAATCTTTGAAAAGCAAAAAAGTTGATATCGATTAATATCGATAACATAGAAAAGATCAAAGTTATTCATGCTTATATATAGAAACCGTTACCTTTAAGTTTTCAGTCCTTCACACTTACAGATAGTAAGACAATGTAACAATTCTTTTGGCTAATACACACAAAACCATGAAACCATGATACCCTATTCTATTCAACCGCTTGTCAAGGTTTGAGTGAATAAAAAAAGGTCGCCATGGGTTCAAATTTGTTTTGGCTTTATGACCAAAAAGTAAAAAAAAAACTGTTAAACTGCTTAAAGACTTTTTTCGAGACGCATTCGACAAAGCAATCAAAATTTGAGCAAACTTTCGCTTTTCTAGTTGCTCTTGTGAAGCTAATAGAGCTGTTTAGGCCCAGTTGGTAGACAATTGTGTGAACCACATTGTAATCTATAGGGTGTGCGTTAGGAACAAACCTGTAGCACTTTCAGTAGCTCTAATTCGTATAATTTGGAGAGCTAGAGAGTGAGGAGCTATGCTATAAATTCATTTTACCTTTTTCTTTCGTTTGGGCCTTGTGAAGCGGCGAGTTAGCCAAGCGCAACCCACGGCCAACTGACCGTTGAAAATTGAAAATTGCAACGGCCAGTGAAGAAGAAAATTGCAATGCAAACGCGAAAAACGCAACGCAAACTGAAAGCATTGCCACTTAAATATATTTTCAAAGCTATTGTTTTAAGTTTTTGTGCTTCTGTCTCGATTCAATTGTGACAATTCGCTTCAATGCGTTGGCCTTGGGAAAGCGCCTCAGAATAGTTGGCTATAAAATATGACCAGGCCATTGTCAAGGCTTTTAGTTGATACGCAAACGACACTCGAGCGACATGTGTCCTCCACGCTACTCCACTCCACTGTGTCTGCTCTGCCTGCTGTGCCTGGCCAGCGCCCAGCTGGACAACTGCAGCCAGGACCCGGCCACGCTGCTCTGTCGCGGGGAGCGAGCCATGCGAAATGTGCTTCGGAATCTGAGCAAGAGCGAGAAACCATTGGTGATAATGCGTGGCCTGGAGATAGTGCCCATGCCCAATGAAGTGGAGGCGCCACCAATAGCTGCCACGGATGCGAATGCGGATGCCACTCTGCTGGACAGCCTGTCCACGTATCTGCGCACCCACGAGCTCAACTTGAAGCTTGCCGATTTGCTGGACGAGTCAAGTGCCAGTGGGGCACCAGTGGCAGGTGGGTAATGTGGGGCAAGTGATTTGCATTTTCTGTTCAATTTGCGGCAAAAGTTTCTAATAGGATTATGACACTTGTTGCCGTTAAGTTTCGGTATTTGCTTAAAACTGTGCCATAAAAAGTTGCCACAAAAGTTTGGCACAACGGTTTACCGTTAACTTAAGAATCAACTTTCATGCACATGCTAAGGGTGTTGTTAAATATTTAAAACGTGTGTAAAAGAAGTTCATGCAGTTGTTAAGCATTTCAACTGCGTCTGATGACATTCTGTATAGACCAGAGTTTTTTGAGTCGAAGTCAAATATTCGGTTCGGAAAGAAAAACTTTTTTTTGTCTTGGGAACTTGTGGTAAATTGATGGGAAATTGTTTTATACAACTCTTAATTACAAGTTGAGTGTTTTAAGAGTATTTTGAAAGATCTTTTAGTTGAGAATCAGAGGGAGGTGACAAAAATTAAATGAATGAAAAATAAGGCAGGAAGTGAAATAGATTTCATTTCAAATCTATTTATATATCTATACCATAATTTACGATAGTTTGAAAGAATATACTTAGCAGAATCGAAAGCGCCTCATATACAATACAATCATACAAGTAAAACCTCAACAGCAACATCACAAAGCTTACATCGGAACAATCCTTCAGCATTCAGTTATATTTTTTAACGCTCATCTACTACAAGTCCTTAAAGGTACTTAGTCTGCGGCGCTCCAAAACTATTTTTTCTTTTTTTTTTCAATGCCTGATTTACATCAGTAGATTAGTCCTTTGGAGTCCTGGCCGTCAAATAAGCCAGACAAAAGGCAGTTATTTCTCATAGAGTCCAAGTCTGGACGTGAAACCCGCAGAGTTATGCTTTGTCATCAACTCGGACTCATAAATTCCAATGTTATTTCTGTTTTTTTTTCTCTCTTTCTTTCGGTTATGCAGAGGCACGCAAGAAGGACAAAGGACAGGGCCTGATACTGGCCATGGCTCTCATGTTTGGCAAAATGATGGCTGTGCTTGGCCTGGGCGGCATCGGGGCTTTGGCCATGAAGGCTTTGGGCGTGGCCATGATGGCACTCATGATGGCCGGCGTGCTGGGCCTGAAAGCAGCCGCCCAACAGGGGCACGAGAGCAGCCACAGCATCTCCTATGTCACCGGCGAGGGGCACCATCACAAGCGACGCCGTCGTGCCACAAGCAACGTGCAACGCCTTGCCTACAGCGCTTGGCAGCGCTGAGCTGCAAGTGGATGAACTTCAGTATTTGTTTTGTATTTGTAGCTTTAACTAATTTATATCGAATTAACTTATATGACATGCAACAAATGGGGAATCTCTTTTAATTACTTTAAACAGGAGCAGTCGCTGCCTGTTGGTTCTTTGTTTAACACTCGCTGTTGCGACTGTCGCAACATGGCTTTGTCTTGTTTACTTTAGCGGCTGCTGCTGCTGTTGATGCTCTTCGCTTTATGAAATTGGTGAAAGTTTATTTCAGTTCAGCTCGCATTGTGTTGCCAGCAACAACGACCACGGCGATCAGACCAACCTATTCACAGCAGCCACACTCTGCCTGACTTGATACCCTTCCTTCTAAGTATAGCAAGTTTGACAATCGATTGAACTTTAAGTCTATAAATGTATATTTTACTGTGATTTAATGTGCCTGTCAGCATATTTTCTATTCCAATAGGAAATATCTTTATATTAATATATTATTTCTCTGTCAACTTTTCTTCTATTCCATTAGGAAATATCTTTATATTAACCTATTTGTCTGTCAATTTTTCTTCTATTTCAATCGGAAATATCTTTATATTAACCTATTTCTCTGTCAACTTCTCTTCTATTCCAATCGAAAGTATCTTTATATTAATATATTATTTCTCTGTCAAGTTTTCTTCTATTCCAAGAGGAAATATCTTTTATTTTAACCTCTTTCTCTACCCTATATTGAAAGAGTAAACTATAAACTAGGGTTACATCTAGAAAGAGACAGTTCCAGCTTCATGACTAATTCTCATCTAATTTATATTGTAGCTTATTCTCTCGGACGTTTCTTAAGTCTTTTCCTTCTTCGTTCTAAAGCAAAATATATTCAAGAAATTGAAGCAGGATATTTTGCTTACTAGCAAAAATCATTTTTTAATGCATGCCGTTAGGAGAAGGTTTCATTTCATTAAAAAAAAACTGATAGTATTTAAATCTAAGAAAATACATTAACTTCCCTCCACATATCTTTATAATATGCATTTCATACTTTCCTTTTCTTGCCATAACTTTTACTGGTTAGAGCATTCAGTTGTCGGCTTGTGCCTCGTGCATTGTCTTTCCGTCATGTTTATTGTTTGTCTTTTTGTCATTAATTTGTCAGTTAGTTGTATGCTGTGTTATCTGTTTTAGCTGCAACAGTTGCGCATGCCATAACAAGCCTCAGCTGGATTCTGGGCGGCGTCTCAGATTTCAGTTGGGATTTGAATTTCTTGTGAATTCGGTTGATTCGATTTGCATATAGACCAGCGCCTGGTTGGCCAAGCAACTTTCACTCTATTTTGGCAGCGCAACGGTTCTTTTTGGAGATCACCAGCAGCAGCAGCAACAGCAACTGTCTGCCACGGGCAACACCAAAGATAACAACAACAACAACAACAAATTACTACCATGAGAGAGACCTACATTTATTTTGGCCACGCTGCGTTCTGTTACACAATATCAATTAAAGCCGGGCCGGTCCGGGTCGGGCTGGGGCACTTGAAAAACCCGTTAAGCTCGCGGCAGGGATACCTTTAAGAGCGCAACATGCTCTACCTCGCACCACAAACCTTGGCACTGGCTGTGGCTCAGACTGTGGCTTGAAGCGCGGCTCCAACTGCGTTGCCGCTGTTAACTTTCCCTTTTAAACGGCTTTTAACGCGTTCGCATTTCGAGCCGAGTTCGACTTTGGCCAGGCGTCGGCTGCAGTTTAGTGTCTGCGTCGCGTAATTAAATTATAAAATAAGTTCATAAAAAGCGAATTTGTTTGTTTATAACATTTGTATATATGTACGATATATGATATATGGTATATGATAGATGATATATGATTACGCGGTAGTTGCTGCCGTTTTTTTATGTAAGTCCCCATTTCGAAGCCAAGTGAAATGGAATCCAAATTGATTTTCTAAATTTCGGTTTTTTGATTTTGTATTGCACATAATCTGCCAGCCAAACACAGTTGACAATAAAAGCAAAAAAAAAAATGAGTTTCTGAACAGATGAAGACAACGTGTCTGAATGCGGCTGATGGCTCTGTCTCTGCCTCTGTTGCTGCTGCTGCTGCTGCTGCTGCTGCATAAATGAAAGTTCATAAAGAAATTAGCTGATTAATCGTCGTTCGATGAGCTTGGAAAATGACCGAGAGCCGAACCGTCCAAGCTAACTGAAAGTGTCACGCAGCCTACATTTCAGTCGCAGCTTCCACAAATTTCACTTTTCAATGATGACCCCCCACAAGCCATCCCCCCTCATGCTCTCCCCCCTCCGCCCTCAGCCCACCTGCTGATGAACAGCTGTAGCAGCTGAGCTGCTGCCCGTTTCACATGTAAATTAATTTTTAACCCAAATACCGCAAATTCTTTATACGGAACGTCGCTTACTCTGTTGTCACAGCATCAGGTCTGTCTCTCATCTTTGTTTTTATACCCTGAACCCATTGAAAATGGGAATTCAGGGTATAATGGTTTTGTGACAATGTATGTAACAGGCAGAAGGAGGCGTGGCAGACCCCATAAAGTATATATATTCTTGATCAGGACGACGAGCTGAGTCGATCTAGCCATGTCCGTCTGTCCGTCTGTCCGTCCGTCCGTCTGTCCGTCTGTCCGTCTGTCCGTCTGTCCGTCTGTCCGTCTGTCCGTCCGTATGAACGCAGTGATCTCGTAAACCACAAAAGCTAGAGACTTGAGATTTTAGATATATATTCTTGTATACCATACGCAGTACAAGTTTATTTTTTTTTTTCGATAACTCATCCCATTTCCTTATTATCGATAACAATCGATATTTTGACTTTGTTTTTAAGCTATAACTTATAGACCATGATAGCTAGAGATACCAAATTGACTACGTAAGTTGCTGTGATGTAAATATAGATAATAATTTTTTTAAATTTTGGATACCTCCCCCCATTAGCCCCATAAGTGGAAAAAACGTATTTCAAATACTAGAGAGTTGGGATTTTGTATATATACACCTCTAGATGTCAATATTATGTCCTGAAAATTTCATTAAGAAAGTAGGTCTAGAACCGAAGTTATCTAACAATGAATTTCTCATAATGCTGCCCAGAATGCAGCTCAAGCGCAGCCGCTAAATTATGTACGCAGTAAGCGGCGCGCTTGCTTGTGTATGTATATGTGTGCGTGTGTGTGTGCGCGCAGTGGGTAATTTGTACCGGTAAAAGATGTAAGCTAGATTGTTTAAAACACCGTCTCGGACTTGGTTCAGGGGATCTCGTAGTCGGGCAGACCCGACTAGAGCATTCTTACTTGTTTTTTTTTGCTTTTTTTCAGTGTGTGCGTATATATTTTTTGATTATTATGCAAATTTACTTACAATTCAAATGAACGTAAAAGGCGAATGAGATTAAAGTTTAGTAACCAACTTTATGGCTTGTGAAATTTTCTTCTTTAATTTAATATTTATGAGGCATGTAGGTGCTTTGATGTTTATTTTGGGCTGCAAATGGGATTTTTATAAAAATATTGTCTAATTTGTAAATATTTCTTTCGCTTCAATCAACTTATAGCTTTTTCTTTTACAACTTTAATTGTCTTTGTTTGTACAACAAATATTTTTGTTTTGATGTGTTGGCTGCTAAAGGCTCTTGCGACTGCTTCGACTTGTTTTTGATTTTATTTATAATTGAAATAATTGTTATTTCATTTACATACAATATATTTTGCAAACTAAATAGTAAAGAATTTGAGTAGTAAAAATACAAATCAATAAAAAAACAGAAACTATTCTAATGCTTCAGTCTTTGAGAAAATAATCTATGGTGCGATAGTGTTTCAGAGAGGACAGTGAAGCCTTAAAAAGTTACTCAAAATATTTAAAAAAATTCTTCTTAAAATACTTTTTTTTGTTGTTAAAAAATATACACTAATTTTAGCTGAAGGCCAGTGCTAGGTACTATAAGTATATAAAATATTTAAAGATCTATATCTCCTACAAAAGGACTCTCCGCGTCAAATTCATCAATCTGTATTAAAGACCAGACTTTAAGATAACTTCAACTTATATATCCTGCTCTCTCTATGGCTGGAGTTTTATATATATATATATACATTCATAGTTTTTCATGATTTGTATTTATAGAATTCCGTAGAGTCCCTTATTGCATCATCTTCCGTTTCACTTTCCATTATTGAACGGTTCCGCAATGGAAACATCATCATCAGCATCGGACGCGTTTTGGAGTTAAAAATTGTTTCTTTTTGTATTATTTTTCGTGGCATCTGAATGCAAATTGTATCTTTGTGTATTTGGTATCTGTATCTGTTGTGTGGTATTGTGTATCCGTTGCTATGGCTGCTGTATATGGCTTACTTCTGACCACGACTTTCTCCGAGAAATTGTTGTTATTTATTCATTAAATTTTTGCTTCTGCTATTGTTGCTGCTCCTCGCTCTTGTTGCTTCGCTTCTTTTTTATTTTGGTTATTATTGTTGTTGTTCTGGTAGCTGTTATGTTTGTTGTTGCTGCTGCTATTGTTGTTGTTGTTGTTGTTGTTGTTGTTGTTGTTGTTGTTGTTGTTGTTGTTGTTTATATAAACACACCTACATGGCGCACACGAAATATTTTTTGCATGAGGCCTCAATAACAAACGGCACAAAAATTTAATGCAAAATCAACAAGAAATCAGAATTATTTCTGCTGGCTGGACATACACACATACTCACACACACACACTTACACAATGTGGCAATTGATTGGCAAAATACTGAAGAAAGATGTCAGCAAACAATGTGAAATTGTGCTACCAATTGGATCGCACCTGAAACCATTTACCTGTGCCTCTGCCTCTTTAGCTGTCTCAGTCGCTGCCACGGCCTGTCGTTTGGCCAACACACGGTACATTAACGGTACCGTTAACTTAACAGCCTCTTGCCCCCGCCGATAAACATCGACGCCAACTGAAACGAAAATCTTTTCTAATTAGTCGCAAGAGTTTAGTGATGCAAAGATTTTCCCCGTTTCTAACAGTCGCTTTTGTCGCTTATGCAAATTAACCAAACAACACAAAAAGCCAAATGAAAAAAAAAAAACTTTCTCATCCAAAAACAGATTTTAACTTTAATTTAATTCAAATACTTTGTTGAAACAGCAAGGGCCACAAACTGTAAAACCATCGAACCACGTCGTTCCATCGTCTGACAAATGACTCTGCGGTCCAAATCGAAACCAAGCGAAATGAAAGTGAGAACATTAAAAGTACATCACTAAAGATGCCATCCATGCCCCTATCCATAAATAACTACCTTAACTACCCAGATGCTATCAAGAGTGCATATATTACAAACGAAAAATTGAAAGTGTCCAGATTTTCGATCTGATTAATAATATCTGAACAGGCATATATAACTTTATTGATAAATGTAAAAGCTTTCTCAATTGACAGCTGTATCTATATTATACTAAGTCATAGTGCTCCAATCGGAAGTGGCTGACTAGGAGATACCCTGAAATCTGATATGATGGCATGTAAATACTTACATAGAAAAGCTAAAGTCAATTTTAATTGAAATGAGTTTTAATTGAATTTTAGAGAGGGAATGGCATATGTATCCTAACATAGTCTTATACATAGATTTTTTTTTAAGTTAGAATTGGAATAAGTTAGGTAAATAAAGGAATATACTTGTACGACGTAAGAATATAACAGGAATATATATTTAAGTTTTCAAGTCAAATAGACGGACGGACGAACAGACAAATGGACAATCACAGAGATGCGCATACGTAGATCGTGCTCAAGAATATACTTAGTTTATTTGGATATGCCACGCCTCCTTCTGCCTGTTACAATTCAATAAACTTCGCAGATCATCATAATACCTTGAAATGCCAATATCAATGTGTAGAGGGTATAAAAACAAACGAATGTATTTATTTTATTTAAATAAGAAAAAAAAATTATTTGAATATAAACAAATACCTTTTGCTTATAAAATATTAAATATATCACCTTTTTCTGTAGTGCGAAGTTGTTTTAAGCTAAACTAATGTTAATTAGGGCAATTTTGTTAAAAAATATACTATAATTTTAAATTAAATATTTTTTAAAAAACAATTAATAAATTTTGACAAATTTTTTTTATTGAAATCAATATACAGTCGAATCCCGATAGTTCGAAGGGGCAAGGAGATCAAATTTGTTACGAATTACACAAGAAATCGATTCAACGAACAGCAATTCCAAAGAATTTTTTTTAAGGGAACACCATTTTTTACGAATTATTGAGGTTTTTGATTTAGTGGGGGAAGAATTATCGGGATTCGATTGTAATTATATACATAAAAATATAGAAATATGTATATGTGTATATCGAAATACTATATATATATATAAATTTATTCACTTAAATGTAACTATAATACGTATATGATTTAAATTATAAAAAATATTTAATTGAATTTATTTATTTACATTCCAGCACTTGTCTTTAATTTGCTTTAAGACATCTTTATGAATTTCCAAGAAATTCCAGTGGAATATAACAATCGGCTTATATTGAATTAGGGCAAAAGACCTGCACTTTAAGGTCCCAGTGGAGGGCCCTTAACAAAGTAAACATCCCTTTTAGCCAGACTCCAGAGATATTTAGCTTTTAATGAAGTGCGCACTTAAAGAAAATAAAAAAGAACAGTCTTAAATTAAAGAAAAATTTTGATGCTGGTAAAATATTTGTATACAATTTTTAAATATTTGCAAATTTCTAAATATAAACATATAAATGTATATAAATATATATATATTCAATGATGAATTTGAAACAAATTATTTACATACTTATTTTGTAGATTTTATTTAAGAATAGATTTCTATATGAATCAGGTCTTCCTTAAAGTGTTCCATATTTCATGCTTCATTTCCGAGAAAAGTTAACTATAAGTTAAATAAAAGCATTCTTTGACAAAATTGAGGTCATTGTATTTAGAAAAGTAAGCAATAAACTATGCATTTCAATATATATAAATAAGCAATAAATTCTAATAAAAAGTAAATTTGATCTTTAATTTCTTTTTTAATTCAAAAGGCTTGAGCTGGAAACCTTTCGAGTATAAAACTAGCTGACATGCTGAAATGAGAATAAATGCATAATGTATGTAATTCAGAGCATAACGAGAAAGAATTATCGCATACAGCTTCCCTTGCAAAAATGGCTTTTATATTTATATCCTTTCAAGTGCGCTTGTCTGAAAAATGACTGAAAAGCTGAACCGAAAAATAGCTGTGGCCAACCAATGTACGAGAGAGTGTAAGTGTGTGTGTGTGTGTGTATGTGTTTGTGTAATAGCTGATGTAATGTGCTGTTGCAGACAGAAAATTTATGGCCATTTCTTGTTGAGCGTTAAGCCATTTGGCAATCTGTTTGTTTGGACTGCACTGGGTATTGGCCATTGGCCATTGGGCACTTGCCACAGTAGTAAAGCTCGTGTGGCAGCTGTCGAGCGGGCGGCAACGCCTCTTGCAACTACGGCGAAATTCATTCATAAAATGAGCGCTCGACACTTGGCCGGCTGCTTTTCGCATGAATGGCCACGGCTTAAAGCCTTAACTGTTGGCCAAGTTGGCACATGGCTGATTGACGGCGTTCAGTGCGTGGACCAACATATATTTAGAGTAAACGGATATGCAGCTGTGTGTGTGTGTTCGCCACTCTGTGTGTGGCTGAACTCATTTGCATTTGAATGTGTGCCGAGATCGCAGGCCGGTGAAAATCGAAATTTCAACATGGAAGATGAACCGATTTGCGTTGCTTTTCTCTCCAGCTGCTTGGCTGCTGCGCCCCGTTTTCGATTTGCCTTTGGTTACGAAATGTGTGCCCAGGTATTTGTCGAGCACCGTTTTGTACCGTTGCCAACCAATTGACGTCACACACTTATTGCAACGAAAGCTGATTCGATTGTGGTAGCGCATTACGAATTACTCATACGCCCCATTGCCACTCATCGAACAGACCGCATAATGACAATGATTCAGCCAGCCGTTTCATAAGTCGCAGATCCGCCTGACACCTGACAGTTGATAGTGTTTAGGGGTGTCGCATATCCCAGCACGCATTCACCTTGAAATGGAAGACAGTGCAACAAAAACAAAAAGCATACTTCAAAAGCCAACAATTGTTGACTCTCATTTTTTATTTTCTGCTAAACGGCGTGCGCAGAGCGTGAATATGGTTTTGACGCCACGCCAAGCAGCCCATTGTACACCATCCATCTCTAGCTCCATCGCCCTCTCCATCTCTCCATCCAATCATCATCTATCGCACATCTCGGACGGACGGAGCTCATATCCGTTTTTGTTTGCTTTGCGTGTAATTTCTCTTTCATTTCACTTGAGCAATTGAAGCGCGCGCTTATTTGCACTTTTGCTGAGCTCAAATTGTTGACTAATGTGTCACAATTGCAAAGTCAGTCAGCGCTTTTTTTCGACTTAATTGTTAGCAAGAGGGGGAGAGAGAGAGGGGGCTATTTTCACCTGCCTTTGGCAGAACGTGCTTATCACTCAATTGGTTTTCACTCTTTACGACCTGACCCTTTGCATGTTTATATTAATATTTGATCTAGGCCACAGCCAGTAACCCCTGACCCTCACTGTTCTGAATTTAATTATCTCACTTTGTGATACAAATCGCAGTTTATGTTGCATAATAAAAGAAAAACGCCCAGCCACAACAACTATGAAGTCACGAATATGAAAAGTAATTTCAAGGCGCGCACATGCGATAAGCAAAAGCAGGCCGCCCACCTGCCCACCTGCCCACCTGCCCTGCGGCAGACGAGTCCAGCTGAAGAGGGGAAATGGGCTGGGGGGCGAGGAGAGGCAGCTGAGTAACAGTAGTATGAAAATACATTATAATACACACAACTTTCATTTCTTGCGGCCAAAAACAACCGAAAAATCAACAACAAAAAGCGTCCAAAATTAACAAAGGCAGAAGAAGAATATGGCACACTAGTTGCGACTGCTATGTAGGGGGAGAGGGGGCTTGGGGGGCTGAGCTGCGCACCTGTTTATCACCTCATGTGTTGTAATCTGTGTAGCTTCAGCAGCAACAACAAAAACAATAGCTTAAACGAAGAGCTATAACAATAACAATAACTCAACGAAGAATGCTACAGCAGGCACGCTCTCTGCCTACATATGCGTGTGTGTGTGTGTGTGTGTGTGAGAGCGAGAAGTAACGGAGGCTGCAGATAAGCAGCAGCAAATCATATGCAGGCATTGCTGTCTGTGTGTGCGTGAGCGAGGCAGCCCAGGCAGCGCGAGCCAACGGCAGACAACCTTGGCGCTTGCTCGCACGCTCTTCTGCCTGCAGACGCAACTTTCTCGCGCGCTCTCACACTCAGGCCCTTGCGCAGTCGCGCAGTCGCCGTCACTGCTGACTTTCTTTAATGCGGAAGCAGCGACAGCAGCAGACAAAAGCGCGTGAGCATTTAGCGTTGGCGTCGCCGCTCACCTAATGCGTCTTCTAAGAGCTGAGCTGAGATGCTGTCGCTGTGACTCTCTCGCTGTCCGTCCGCACGTGTAGGGAGCGGCTTTGGCCCTCTGCTGGCGTCGCTGCCAGGGCCCAGTGCTCTGGGTCGCTCTCTTTGCCCGCGCTTCTTTCTCCGTGTGCGTGTGTGTGTGTGTGCACTTTTTACATAATTTTACGTCATGCCGCGTCGAGGCGTCCGTTAGGTTGAAAACTCTTTAAAAACAGCCTGACAGAGTCGAAAAGTTATCAAACCGCAGCTTGTTCCATTCGAATGAACACACCAGTGATTTCGGTGGTGCCTAAGAAAATCAGTTTAGTTCAAAACAAAAAATATACAGCCATGAAGTTCTTCATTGCCACCGCTTGTGTCCTGCTTTTGGCATCCGGCATCTCGGCCGATCCTGTTAAGGCGGCCTCCGCCACCGACGAACAGCCCGGCGCATTTGCCAAATGCCTGGAAGCTGATTCCATCTCGTGTCTGCAGCTCACGGTACGGATTAACTAACAAGGATTAAACATATTACACAAGAACTTGAACAAGAAAAAATATATAATCATAAATTAAAGTGAAAGTGAAAATGAAAATGATATCATATCAGCAAGATTGATGAATGAACCTGCAAGTGAAAGTCTTCTAAAGACATGCAAAAATACATATATATATATATACATACACATTTGTTATATAAGTGCAAAGGATGCGCTGGCATAAGTGAAAGTGCGCCAATCACAATCCAATCTTGCGAATATGAACAATAATTGTTAATAATTGCTAAATATTTAGTTGTAGCTTGTGAACCAATTGAACAAACCTCGCTAATTTGTGCTTCCCTCTCTCTCTCTCTCTTTCTCTCTCTCTCTCTCTCTCTGTCTACGTGCAGCTCTACCGCAAGGCCAAGTCCATCTTTGAAAATCCCCAAATCGAACTCTTCGGCGGCGTCTCTTTGGTCAAGGCCAATGAAGGACGTCAGGGCAAATCTTTGGACAACTCCATTGCCGTCGAGGCCGCACCCACTGTGGAGGCCCGCACCGCCGAGATGGGCAACTACTTCATGGACAATGCCAAGAGCTTCTTTGCCGAGCGCTCTCTGAACTTCAACTTTGCCAATGCCGCCCGCAGCGTTGCCCGCGCCATTCCCGATGACATCAAGGCCGATCTCCGTGAGTTGGTCGTCGAGTCGCGCACCCGCAAGAAGAAGCTCCTCAAGAAGTTCCTGCCAATCCTGTTGGGCGTTGGTGCTAAGGTTGCCGTGCTCGCCGTTGGCGCCATCTTTGGTCTGCTCTTCATGGCCAAGAAGGCTCTGATTGTGTCCGTGATTGCTTTCTTCCTGGCTCTGGCTGCCGGCGCTTCAAGCGGTCTGGGTCGCCTGGGCGGCTCCGGCGGCAGCGGTGGTCTGCTCGGCGGTCTGGGTGGTCTGTTCGGTGGCAAGAACTCCGGCTCCGCTGCGGTCAGCTCCGGTGGCTGGTCCTCAGGCGGTGGTGCTTCCAGCGGTGGCTGGTCTTCGGGCGGCAACTCCGGCTGGGACACGCATGGTGCCTACAGCTCACCAGTCGCCCAGACCATCGCCTACCAGGGCTACAAGCAGGCCAGGCGGTAAACACTAGGGTCACGCGCCAACGATGCATGTGGACCGGGAAGTGGAACATTCGCTGCTAAACAGAAAACAAACTATACAAAAACAAAATGATGACCATTAATGTCTATATATTTATATGTATTTATAAATTATTTATTTTAATTTATTTACCTAAAAACGTGAACGAGAGCGGGGCCCCCAAACGGGCCCCCACAACCAATTAAGTGCCTTCCATAAGTAATCTCTCAGAGCCGAGAGACAGCCAAACAACAACAACAACAACGACAACCACACCACACACACAACAACAACAACTTCACTTTTCATCTTTACTCACACACCCAACAACAACGAAAATCAACAACAGCCAACACCCAACAACATCTTCTACAACTGTCCAACCTAATTTCACCCTACACTCACGAAGACTATATCATACTTACTATCTCAACTGTTTTTCTATGGCTGCACTTTGATTTATGTGCACAAAACGCTTTGAACTAGTCGCGCCCATAAATCAAAGGCAGTCGCCTAAACTAACTGTCGCTGTTTGCTATCTATCATCAATCTGTCTATCTGTCTATCTATCTATCCATCTTTCTATCTGAATCTGTATCTATCTGTCTATCTCTCTATCTGTATCTGTATCTCATACTCAAACTGTGTGTTTTCCTGCTCTTACCGAAAAGGAAAACTCTAACAAATGCTGCTACATCAAAGAATCAAATAATAATTCCGAAAAATATCAACAAACTGCAAAATATCTTTCATTTCACAATTCGCCCATCCGCCCATCCGCCTTTCCGCCTTTCCGTCTATTCAATTTGCATGCAGACATCACTCATACGCACCATTGTCTGCTAGCGATTTGCATTTCCCTGGGCCAACAAACTTTCATTTCATTTCATTCTTTGTTATCAACCATGAAAATCGACAACAAAATGTTTTCTTCAAATTTCACCCACTCAAAAACATATATATATATATATATATTTTGTTAATCTTCATTTTCATTGCACTTTCCTCGGCCGTCTCTCTATCTCTATTGCCCTCTCTTTCTTACTTGCTGCCAGAATACAACAAAGCAATTTGCTAAAAAATAAAACAAACATTTTGGGCTCATTCAAGAGACTTACGCTGAACGGGGGCAGCTTCAATGCAACAACTACAATAATGGCCACAACAATAGACGCATATTTTGCACCTGTCACTCTTTTATATTCTCGTCCAAGCATTGTTGTCAGGTGCTAAACAACGAATTGAAGAAAGTTACCAAAATATAAACGAAGAAGCATCACGCAACTTTGGCTAACTGCAGCTGGCAACGGCAACAGCAACAGTTAGGGCTAACTGCGGCTGGGCGCTTTACTTATGAATATGACCCAGTTAAGAGGCTGCGCACTTGGCCCATGGCTAATGGCTGATGTCTGATGGCTGATGGCTGATGCTGTGCGCTTGCCATTGCCCTCAACGGCTGCTTTACGTGCCGTTTACCGACAGTCGCCTCTTAACTTGACTTTCTTCCGACAAATGTCGGCAATTAATGTGTCGCCGACTCTGCGTCTGCCTTCTGAGCATTTAGCAGTTCTCTCTCTCGCTCTCGACCTTACTCTTTCTCTTTTTCGCTGCTCATTTGGGCCATCTTATCGCAAGCTGTTAGATTTGCTTAGCATTTAACATTTTTTTTAAAGCATTTTTTTTACAATTTGTTGCTGCCGTTTGTCGCGCTATTTCTTCCAGTTAACTGCGTGACTTCGTTCGAGTGAAATTCGTGCTGTTGCCACGCCTCAAATCGATTGACATTGTGGGCCCAGCTAACGGCGTCATTTCCCATTGTGGCCATCAGCCAACAGCAGAGTTGTTCTGGAGTGTTCGGCGTCTGCTGCAGTCGTTGAGGCAATTGAAAGTGAAAGTTTATCCAACAGGGAACTTCAATTATCTTTTAAACTTCAAAATTATACTTATTATATGTCTGACTTAATGCTCTTTCGTTTAAACTTTAAACACATTTTCATTTAATAAAAATTCAGATTTACCACATTTACGGGAAATATAATTTATAAAAGTATCAATAGAGGAGATCAACTGTAAATGATAAGCTGCCATGAGATTCATGGAGTATCCAATTATTCCTAACATATTATAAGACATAAGTATAAATTCCAAATTTGAACTCTCTGACTCCAAAACAGTTAGTTTCTTAACTTCAAGTAACTATAATTCAGCCAAACGGAGTCCGATCCTCAAAGGGCTTACCTAATAGAGGTCCTGCTGCCTACTCTTGAAATAAAACAAAAGGACGATGGTTGTCTGATATGCTGAAAAAAATAACCGATTAAGCAAAAAGGCTTTTGTACATTTTTTGAAACTTTAACTCAGCTTAATAAAGTTGACTTGCGAGAAATATGTCTTTATATACCCTTGCAAAAAAGATATATTCATTTTAGTCAGAAATTCGCAACGCTCAGAAGGAATCATCTCCGAATATATAAAATATATATAGCATATTCTTTATCAGCACGACGAGCAGAGTTGATGTAGCCATGTCCGTCTATCCGTATATCCGTCTGTCTGCCTGTCCATCTGTCTGCCTGTCTGTCTGAATCATCACAATTTCCTCCCAAAGTATTTAAGCCACAGTGCAGACATTTTGCACATATGTTCCAGTCTGCTGCAGGCATGGTATATCTCGGAACCATCCTGATCAGGCGACTATATCCTAAAGCTCTCAAAGAACAGATCATGAAATGTTTTAATAGGGATTAGTTTTTTTGAATTTTGAATATTTACTAGCGTATCCCATTTAAAAAGATATAGTATACATATATATCTACGCCTTTTTTAATAACTATACAAATCGACATCTTGGAGGCCTGGCAAATCAGTAAAAACTGTATCTTCTACAATTTTACACCTAGAGAAATTAGGAAAAACGTCAATCTTGATCTCTTCTTTTCAAATTAAAGAAAACTATACCTTTACTCTTTACAATCGCAATGTTATTATCAAACTTTATCATTGCCAAAGTTAGCCCATCTCTTGAGCTTGGGATTTTTATTATACCTCTCAATATCATCATTTGGCAATCAAATAATCAAATTTTAATTTTGTAAATTTTTTGACCAATTTGACAAGGGATTAAAGCTTAAGCCTGGCGCCTCCAAATATTGTTATTTTCGTACTTGTCTAAATCCCTTTTTTCAATATTGTAAGTCCGGAAATATCATCAATTTAATCAATGGCTACTATTAAATTTGTTATTGAAGAGTCTAACCTGAGGGTGAAAACACCTCAAGCAACAACTTTAAGATGAAAGCATAAAGTAAGGCTGTTATTTTATTTAAGCTGCGCCTTCAAGCGCGCTCAATGAAGACAACTCCAGCCGAGACGCAGCTTAAAGCTTAAGCAACATTTGAAGCACAGTTGAGCGCGACTTTCACGCGGCTTTCTTCAGTTTTCGCTTGGTGTCAGCTCAAAAGTAGACCACGAGTTGTTGTGAGCTGCGTTGACAGTCGCACCACAGCAACCACTGTTAAATAGTTTTTATGTGGTGGCTTTAAGTTGTGGTTTAGGTAGCAGCTGCTGCCACTTGCTGCTGCTGCTGCTGTTGCTGGCTTAAAAAGCTTTCGACCAAAAAATGGTTTGCGGCTTAACATTTCGAATGCGCTGCACGTGCGACTTTGTTATGGCCTTTTATGGTCTAAACAACTGCACAAAGGCAGTAATAAACCACAGCCAAAGAGTGCTATAGTTGCTGTTGTGGTTGAAGTTGTTGTTGTAGTTGTTGTTGAATGTTGTCGCTGTTGGGTGTTGTTGCTGCCGCTGCTGCTCCGTGCGCTTTTCCGGTTTGCGGTTGGCGCTTGGGCATGGGTCAATGCACACTTTACGGATTTGGCTTTGAAATGCTGGCCATTTCACTGCACAGGTAGCCAGCCAGGTGCAGCAGCAGCAGCAGCAGCAGCAGCGTGTGTGAAAGTGTTGCAATAGACGCCAACTATTAGCCAGCTAGCATTAATTGAATATGCTCGAGCTGACATTGAATAATACGAGCAGCAATAATTCAATATTTGTACATATACAAATAGTGCGTAGTGCAGTGTAAAGAGCAGCTGTTCAGACGACACTCTTCTCACACACACATACGCACACACACACACGCACACACAGAGTTCGTTGTGCGTCGAGAGATGTGTGAAAGTTGTCAGTTTGGCACTTTTATTGTCAACAAATTAACGAATGCACAAAACGCATAAATGAACGTGTACAGCTCCTAATGATCAATAGTGATCAGTCCGTGATCATTATGATCGCACTGATCATAATGTCGTTGACAATGACAATGATCGGCTCGATCGTAAAGCGTGCCATGAAAGAGCCCCGCTGAGCGAGCGGCTCGTTTGGCCAACAAAAGAACAAACGCAACTTTGTTAACAACAACCGAAAGTGAAATGCCATTTTCGATCGGTGTGCATGTGTGCAAGTGTGTGCATGTGTATATGTGTGTGTGCGACTGCTGATCATAAAGATAATGACAATTTTTTTAATGAAATGCCTTGAAAGTGAAACCTGTGCAATTAAAAGCAGAGCGGCCAGCTGCCACGCCCAGCTGCTTGTCCACTTTTTTTTTTTTTTTCGTTGGCTTTCGCTTCTTCATTTTGCTGACCAGCTGGCATTACACAATGTGGGCGTGGCTGCACAATAGGGCGTCAGAGATTTGCATTTGTCCACTGGGTCGCTTCAAAGTTTTCTTGAAATTTCGAAATGCGAAGAAGTGAGCGACTAGTAGATACTCTTTACATTAAATGTGTGAAAGGTATGAGCTGAATAGTCTATAATGAGAATAGAACAAGATTAATGAGTGACTAGAAGATACTATGTAAATTGAGATGAGAAGATATGATACGAATAAAGAAGGCAAGTTAAAGAACGACTAGAAGATACTATGCAATAAATGTAAGGGTATGAAAGATATAGCTTATAATGAAATAATTGGCAACTAGAAGATACTCTGTAAATAGAGATAAGAAGATATGAGACTAATGAAGAAGCTAAGCGAAATGAGTTAGTAGTAGATACTCTGCATTACAAGGGTATGAAAGGTATAGACTGAATAGTTTATAATGAGAAGACAACAAGCTAAATGAGCGACTACAAGATACTCTGTAAATACAGATGAGCAGAAAGTATTAAGCGAAATAAGCGACTAGTAGATACTCTTTATAATAAGTGTGTAAAAGCCGAAGATATTATAATGAGATGAGACCAAACTAAGTGACCGACTAGAAGATACTCGGTAAATTGAGATATGACACTAAGGAGAAACTAATACAAGTGAGAAGTGAATACTCCGTAATATACATTTAAAAAAGGTTTAAGCATAACGTTTAACTGATGTTAACTGTTTAACTCCGCTTAATTAACATTAAATTGCTTAAAAACTATTATATATTTAAAAACAAAAATATGTATTTTATTCCTATTTTTAATAACTATCAAAAGGAATATCCAGATAATTTTAATATATATTTTAGTACCTCATCGTCTCTACTCTACTCTATACAGTCTAAGTTTCCTTTTGCTATATAATACCCTTTCACATGCACTTGCTAACAATAGGGTATTTAAAAAAAACAGAAAAAAACTAAAACTAAAATCTGAAACTCGAAAAAAAAGATTATGAAGTGGAAACTCTCACTTTTACGATTATTTTTCTTCTACATAGCTTTCGGTCGTCATTGCCAGCTTTATTGTTGTTGTTGCTGTTGTGTTTTCTTTTGTTATTATATATCTTGTGTCCCATAATGATATTAGACTTTCGCAGTCAGTGTCTCTGCATTTGAGTTCAGCTCAGAAAATAAGGCATAAAAGTCAATTTTATGCTCAGTTTTTGTTGCTGATTGGCCCGATCGCAACAAGAAAGTTGTTGTCGAGCCTCGAACTCTCGGCCGATGATTGAGTGTGTGATTTGGAGCAACACTAAATATCTCAATTAGAAGCTGCTATTTAGGGCTTAGACAGATACTAATGTGGGTCACGCCTTTCTCTGCAATCGAGAATCGTATTAATCGCATTCATTCCAAGCGATGCGCCGATAAGACTTTGATGTCTGCGGGGAGGGGCGGGGGGCAGCAAACATTCATTCATTCATTCAAGAAATGATTTGTGCCCAACCCACCTGACAATTAATTAAATTCAAATTGTGGTTTCGCTCGCCTCTTAGCTCTACCTCTAACTCTTGGCGGCAGCACGCGCTCCACGTCGCAGAGCTCTGGCTGGGAATCAGAGTAGGAATCGAAGCGTTCGACTGTGACGACGACGACGACGGTGACTCTGGCTATATATATATTTGTTTTGATTTTGAGTTGGGTTTGTTGTTGTTGTTGCGGTGTCGGCTGCTGCATGCGCTTGGCCGTGTCGCTCAATTTTGAATTTCTACCATATCTTTGGCTATGCAGCCGGCCAAACGAGTCGAAAGAAAGTGCTGGGAGCGCTGCTCGACTTTGGACTGCTCTGGCTGTTAGCTGTTTTATATCCGTTTTTGGTTCGATTTATGCCATTTGATAAATCAAGCAACAACACACAATCAAAGCACTCACACAGCTCTAAGCCAAAAGGCGTCCAACTATGGAGTTCATTCAGTTACATCTCAACACATATGCATATCTATATATATATGTGTGTGTGTGTGTCCGTAGGTGAGGCATAAAATAAATCGTTAAGATTATAAGAAAAATTTCACTTTCCCAATGCTTTACAGTTATTCATAAATATGGCATCTCTTTTGCTGCTTTTTTGACCATTTGCCACGCCCTAAGGATGAATAATACATAAGCACGCTGACACACACGGACACACACACGCACACGAGAGACCTAAGTTGTAGGCAATCGCTGGAAATGTTGCGTGATAAACGTGAAATGCCAAAAGTTGTGGTCATCTTCGTCTGCTTCTTCCAATAGGCCAAAAGTTATTTTATTGATTATGAAATACGTTTTGGCATTACGCAGTCGATTTACTGTTAAGAGATTAGATTTATTTGGCCCTCAGACAGTGCGTCTGACATTTAATAAATATTTATTTGCCAATTGAACAAATGCACTTATCGAACATTACGCATACGCCACGTTGACCCAATTGCAATTGTCGCTGGCTGCCTTTCGTCGACATTGAGCGATGGCTGAGGATAAATGCAGCCAACGAAGATGAGCAGCTGGCTTTTACTTTGACTTTGGCTGCACAAAAGGCCATCGTGGTCAAATTTTGATTTATAGCTGCTCGAACTTGAGGTCAGCTGTGCTTTTAACAGGCGCACGACTCATGTATGTGTGTGTGTGTGTGTTTCTTAATCCATTAATAGCCCAGCAGTGCATGACGGCATGAACATGCCTCTGAGCGTGTTGTCGAACATGAGCTCTTAGCCAAATACCTTTCAGCATGCCAATTACACGCGACAACAACAACCGGAGACAAATTGCGCTGCGTTGGGCGCCGCAAAGTGCCGCAAGTTCAGTTCGGACATGTGAACATACACAGCTCAGCAAACAGACACATGAAGCACCTTTGCACACATACATACCTTTATGTACATATATATGTATATATATATGTACATATATACATTTCGCAGCGCGAAAAAAAAAACTTTCACTGAAGCTGATTTGAAGCGGACGTCGCGACGCTGTCGCTGCGGCTCCTGTCAAAAGGCCCGCGCACTTCATGATGAGCCGCAGATATGATGCTGAGCCATAGCCAGCAGACATAAGCCATAAGCCATAAGCCGCGCAATCGTGACGAAAAGCCATCAGCTGCCCCGGCTGGACATTGACACTTGTTTAGCAGCCATGCCGGACCGGACATGCCCCCTCCCCCTTGCCCAGCTGCTTTTGCATAAGAAAACAGTGTACTTTCATTTGGCAAACACATGTTAAGAGGTTCCTGGAAAATGTGAAAAAACCAAGGCAAACAATGGGCCCGCTTGCAATGCGGTTCATTAACTTGGCCCACAGAACCAGCAGAGCAGCTAAAGGCTTAATTATAATTTTTAATTGGCCCTTACGCATGCTCCAATTGGCCCAGCCGGAAATACCGTTTGATCAATCCGAGTTGACTATCAAAGGGCCACTCCCCCCGCCCCCTGTTGATCACTTGATCAGTTGTTGATCAACGCTGTTGGCTGTTGTTCGTCTCTGACCGAAATACCATTGAAAGCAAAAGAAGAAAGTTGAACAATGGGCTGGGGCTGGCTCAGATCAGCTCAGCTCAACTCAGCTCGGCTGTGGCATGCCGTTTAGAATTTGCCCGCTTTTCATGATTATGAACTTCACTTGGCTAACTGCTGCTGCTGCTGGCCTTTTATTTCACTTAATTTAATTAACAGCGTCGTTTAAAGTTTCAATAATAAAGTAGAAAATAAAGAAAAGGCAGCGCACAACGAAATTTCACTTTAAAGAATGCACTAAACTCAAACGCAAAACGCTCAGCATCCAGCATCCGGCCCAGGGCCCTCGGGCAGCGTATGCTGCATTATTTATGATGCAAAGTGGGGCGCAGCATCAACAGCATCTGCATCAAGGGCGTTGCTGCTGCAATTGCGTGAAAGTCGCGGAAGCTGTCAAAGCCTCAGGTTTCGACGTTATCCTCCCAAAAAAAGCAAAAAGAGAAGTAAAAGAAGTAAAGAAAAATTGGTAAAAAGAGTGCGGAAAAAGCGAAAGGGCTGGGCACACGTGCGCCGCGGCTAAGATCGGGCCATAAAACTGCAATTTTTTTTTTGGCAAGTTTCTCAAGCCTCGCCGAAACCCTTTCTCTTTCGAAAGAAAGTCGTGTGAAACGGCTTAAAGCATAAACAAGCAGATGAAAGAAGTAAATTCGGCAAGTAAGTGCAGTTGTTTTTCACAAATTACATAACTCCGGTGTTTGGACTCTGGAGAGCTTTGCCCGCATTGCGCCATCATTTGTTTACACTTGGCCATCAATTATTCAATCGCAACTAACTTACATAAAACAGCAACAGCAACAGCAACAGCAACAACAACAACAATAACAGCATCAACATCTCTCAACTAATAATTTATTGAGTAAATGCTGCAATCTAAATTGTCGCCGTGAGTTGTCTCTTAACGCTTTTGTCTCGAACCACGTTTAGCTGTAAACGTTGATTATGTCCGCTGTATTAGATAATAATTTAATGTGTACCATATGCGTAGCTCGCATCTATAACTGTGCCTATATCTCCATCTCTGTGTATCTCTTCTCGCTGCATATGTCTGAGCGGCATCCACTCGTCATGGAAAGTGAAAGTGTTGCCAAAGATTTGTATTCGTGCATTTTTAATTTGTATCTTAAACTCTGCGACCAGCCCAACTGTTGCTAAAATGTTGAAATACTTATATGCTAATGTCTGTGGCAGGTTACAGCAGCAGCAGCAGCTGCTAATTTCTTATGTGGCATGGGCTTCATCTTCTCCAGCAGCTAATTCCGCCTATATGCTCATAAAGTGATCAATCGTAAGATTTGTCAACTCAGAGACCTTAATCTGTGGCTGAGTAGCAACAACAGATACAGATACATTTGTATCTATTAGATACACAAATGCTTGGCATAATTAATTCAGCTAAAGCTCTCATTTGTTTATTTTCGCTATTTATCTTTGGCCATTTTTATCGACATTCAGATATCGGAAACTTTCAGAATTCCATTTTAAAGTGGAAAAATATGGTTTTTGCAAATTTTTATTGTGGAATTTTGAATAAATAACATAGCGATTATAATAAATTAAGAAGTGTTTTGGAGTTCACAGAACATTTTTTAAAACTTCTACCACTTATTAATACAAATTTATTTTATTTATTAATTTTAAGTAATAATAATATTTTTTTAAATTTATTTTAAATAAAATTGTATCAAAAAGTTTTAAAAAACAATTTGTTTTTTTATAGGAATTCATTTTACGAGATTTTTATACACTTTACAGTTCGACTCAATAAGTATTCAGTTTTCACATCTGCAGTACCTAGTCTTGATAGAAACTTTGCAGAAAAGTTTTGCTCAAAATCAAAAATAAGTAATTTTCTATGGAGCTTCTGTTCATTTATTGTAGACCAAAAAATCTGGAAAATTTGTATAAAATTGGTTCGGTTCAAGACGGACTAGCTAGCTGGATCCATACAGAATATTCTATATGAACTATGAACTGTGTACTACAGGATAGAATAAATTAAGCTAATTTTAAGACATATATATTATATAAATTTTTTGTACAGAACAATGTGTTAATAAATAAAATATTCTTTTTTGTTTGCAACTGTTATTCATGACACCAAGTGAATTTTTTGATTATAGAACTGATCGTATTATTAGGAACTGAGCTCAGTAGGGCTCGAACACCATATCTGATAACTTTCGACTTGTGTGCCAACGCATACCCAACAGGTCTACGAGGGCAGAATGATAATGAAAGGTTAAGCAACTTAATGTTTGCATTAGCTCTCTCTTCTCCTCTCTCCCCCTCTCTTTCTCTCGTTTAAAATGTATTAGAACTTCGTTGGAACTTGTGTAAAGCCATCGAGGGCAATCACGCCCACTTGACCAACCCGCTCTGAGTACAAAATTAAGCCATTAAGTGGCAGTTGGCAGTTGGCAATTGCGATTGCAGTTTGTTTAGCGTTTTCACTACGATGGGGCATTGCGGTGGCATCTGCAGCTGCAGCTCGACGGCCAGGGACCGCACCACTGTGACAGCCACATCATTGTTGTTTGCCCGAACACCCACTGCGAGTGCCTGGGCAGCAGTCACTCGCTCAGTCAGTCAAGCAGGCAAGCAGTCAAGCAGTCAAGCAGTCAAGCAGTCAAGCAGTCAAGCAGTCAGTCAGTCAGTCAATCATTCGTTCATTCATTTATTCATTCATGCTGCTGCTTTGTTAGCTTACATTTTCGAGTTGCAAAGGCGGTGAATGTTGTCTACGAAAAAGGAAAATTAACGTTGAACTTTCTTTTTTGCTGCAGCACCAACAACAACATCAACAACAACCACAAGAGCAGCAGCAGCAGCCACAATATTATAAATAAAATATGTACTCCGCTTGTTGCTGCGGCTTTATATGTATGTATGTATTTATTCACATTTGGCTTTTATGGTCGCACAGTTAAAAACTCGTTGAACTGTTATGAATTTTACTTTTGGTTTTCAAAGCGAAACCAAATAAACCTGTTCCTGTCACACAATAGAACCAGAAGAAGAGCTCTGCTCCAGCCTCAGCTCCAGCACCAGCTCTAGCTCCAGCTCCAGCTTTAGCTTCAGGTCCAAATCTCGCTGCAGCTCCTCCCCGAAATGCAGTGAAAGTGTCGTTTCTCATCGCTTGCAGCGAGGCGAAATAAATTGGGAAAAGAAACCAAGAGTTAATTAAATGTCAAATAATTCAGCATTCAACTGCGTTCGATGGCCCCGCCACGATTTGCATCCCTACTGCAATGCACGCAATGCGTGCCACCTGCCCCGGCCACCTGCCCCAGCATATGCCACATATGCCATTCGCTTTCACTGATGCTGCTGCTGCTGCCCCGTTGGCTGATCTGGAAAAGCATTTTCACACCATTTGTCGGCCTTTTGTTTCATTGCATTTTCACACATTCATAATGCTTTAATTAAGCATATATTCAACACTTTCTTGCATCCTGGGCCCAATGCGATTCGCGGCTTTTCAGCGGCTTATCAACTCTCTTTTTCCTGATGACTTTCATTTATGCAGGCGAGCTGACTGCTTGCCTGCTCCTGGTCCAAGCGCCAAGTCTATTTGCGCACTTTTACTTGTCGCTTCCAACTACTGGCTAACAGCCACGGGCTACTGGTCAATATATTGTAGTAGTATGTCATATATGTGTGTGTGTGTGTGTGTGTGTTTGCCCAGCGGACTTTCGGCACACATTGCTGGCTGCGAGTCAATAACTCAGCGGGCCGCAACCGCCAGCTGTTTATTTTGGCCATTTTAGGTATTTGACAACGCATAAAATATGCACATAAATTTATGCAGCAGCAGCAGTGGCAGTGGCAGTGGCAGCAGCAGGGGAGGGGCAGTAAAAAAGGGCGCACAACGGTTAGCTGCATGCCACAGAGAAGTGTCGCAACTTTCCCTTTTGAATGGCTGCGATCGCTGCTGTATGATTATTGGAATACCAATTCGGCTTATTCTTTATGGCCGATTGTTTATTGGCCTGGCCCACATTTAAAGCTCGTTAGCCGAGACTCGGCACCGTCTTTTATGTAACACAAATTCTAATGGGCACACACACACACTCACTCAACCTGACTCGCCGCGGACGTGACGCTCCAGCCGTGACAGCTGAGCCAGTGAACCGGTGACCAGTGACCGGTGACCGGTGAACGATCACGGTGCTGCTGCTGCACCTGATGTGGCGTGAGCTGGCGCATTGCGAAACGCGAAAGGGAAATGCCTTTTACCCTAAGCGTGGCCATTAAAACGATTTCAATTTCAATTTAAAAACAATTAAGATTACGATTTTCAGCGCCTTTTCGGTAAAAGTGTTCCCACAGTGCAGCGGCAGACGCCTAGCGTCTGGTCTCTGGTAGCCGCAGCTTCAGCTGATTTTTGACAATGTTACATGAACTTCAAGCGAAAGCAGCGCAGCGAGCGTAAGGCCAACAAATTACAGTAACAATGCTTTTCCAAATCCAAAGCGTCGAGGCAGGGGCGACGCGCGTTACCGTTGCCTGGCAAAACGAAAGACTTAAGCGAGAAACTTGCCCGACCAGTTCTTGGCCGAGACTCGAAATGCTTTCGTTCGCCGCTGCTCGGCAGAGAGGCGGCAGAGAGAGATGAGCACACTCGCCTATATAAATTGTGCTTGGCATTGGGAAATTGTATCATTTCATCCTAACCCGTCAAAGCAGCCACACAGCAGCCAGCAGCGTTGTGTGCCCAAGTGCAAGACTCTTGAGTTGAAACGAAATACAAGAAAAAGAGAAAGTGCGTTTTGTCGTTTTGTGTGCGGTACAAAAGTCAAATAGTGTGCACGGCCCTTAAAGGACTATACAACAACAAGAACAACAACAACAACAACTTAAACAAGTGCAACAACAACAACAAACAACAACAAAAATGGCAAACAATAAAGTTATTTTCGGTGTCTTGTGTTTGGTGACGCTGTCCGCTGCGCTCCCAGCTGAGGAAACGCGCGGCCATGCCCGGAACGCCATCGGCGGCGACAACGACATTATGGATAGCATCTATAGCGATTGCCTGCGCAAGGATTCGGTCTCGTGCGTCAAGTACAAGCTGTTCAACTTTGTCGACAAGGTGCTGGGCGCCCGCGACCAATTCGCACTTACCGAGGGCGTGACTGTCGTCCGATCATCGGATGCGCCCGCACAGGAGGCCGCACGCTCCATCTCTGGCGATGAGTCGTTCGAATCGCTGGCCCTGAATCGCATCAGCAGCTTCCTCAACTCTCACACCATCAAGGTGGAGCTGAAGGGTGCCGATATTGTTCAAGCCGTCAGCTCCACTGGCCGCGCCCTGGAGGATGCCTCTGAGTCGCTGTTCGGCAGCAACGATCCCAATGCGCCCGAGGAGAGCCGTGGCAAGAAGAAGAAGGCCGCCAAGATCTTGGGCCCGATTCTGGCTTTGGTTGCCCTGAAGGCCGCCGCTCTGTTGCCCCTGCTGCTCGGCGCCATCGCTCTGATCGCTGGCAAGGCTCTGCTCATTGGTAAGATCGCTCTGGTGCTGTCGGCCGTGATTGGCCTGAAGAAGCTGTTGTCGCAGGAGAAGCACGTCACATACGAAGTGGTCGCCCATCCCCATCACAGCAGCAGCCACTCGGTCAGCCATGGCGACTCATACGGCAGCGGCTACAGTGCCGATGCGGGAGCCTCCTCTGCCTCTTATGGCAGCAGCGGCCATGGCGGCTGGGGACGTTCCATTGATGCCCAGGATCTGGCCTATGGTGCCCAGAAGCCCCAGGCTTAAGTGAAGTCACAGTCAATCAACCACAACAACAACAACCACACGAACCACACGAACCACAACCAACCACTGACTTGAGCGATTCAGCTCGCACACAAACTCTTGAAGAGGAACACATATTATTTATTGTTCGTTTTAATTAATTTATTAATATAATTTATTTTATTTATTTTTCCACACGAAAAAGCGCAAAGCAACGCACACAAAAAACGGAAACTAAAATCAAATCAAATCAAATCAAATCGAATCATTTGAACAAGAAAATGTTAGCGACATTGTAGCAAAAAGAGAAGGAGAATCTAAGAGCCCGAATGCTGAGTGTGCATTTAGTTGCTTGACATACATACATGCATACCATCATATCGTACACAGATACACACACATTTGTATCTTACTTAAAGTTAAGTTTGTAAAAAAAAGCACAAAGCGAGAGTTAAAGTCGGTACCTTATGCAAATCGTTTCAAATACTCATAAGCCCAGGCGGCGGCTCTGTGCAGCGTCCAGCCTTAGGTCTAAGCTCGCACTCTAATCTAACTATCGCTGTTACTCTCTCTCTCTCTCTCTCTCTCTCTCTCTCTCTAACGCACATGCTGTCGCACAGTCTCTGAGTCATACACAATCTCTGTCCATCTATATCATCTATCTACACTATCCATCTAGAGACTATACCAAAACTTTGTTGCTCGCCAAGCAACGAACTATCTAAGTAATTACACAACTCAAAACTACTCTACTCTACTGTACACTACTCTACTTTACTCTACTCTACTCTACTCTATACTATTCTACAACTTACGCTATTCTGTACTCTTTACATGCAATTCTAGTCTTACAATAACAACAACAACAAATAACAGCTACAACAACTACCGCAACTAGCTTTAACTCAACAAACTAGCTCTTACATCTATCCATCTATCTGTCTCTCAATCTATCAATCTATCAGTATCTTCTCACATATACACACAATTCTAATCTATCTAATTTCTATCCCATCTATGCATCTTACTATTTCGAGTCATAGTTTTGGTCTTTATGAACGCCATAACTTGCCATAGTTTTCCTGCCTCATGCACTCAAAACTGAACTGAAAAATTTTGAACTCGCCTGAACTTAACGACTTTTCCAATTTTCACTCAAGCTCTGTGAACTTTCTCATTTCCTTTTGCACCTTCAGCTTCACTATACAGCTATCTCTTATTTCTTTCTCACTTTATCTCGCTCTCTCTCTTTCTCTCTCTCTCTCTCTTTTTCTGTGTGTCTCTCTCTCTTTCTGTCTCATTCTTACTCTACACATCTTGCTATCTCTCATGCTATTATCGCAACTCTCTAGCTGTCACTTTTTAACGCTCTAATTTCCAAGCACATGCACGTACGTTCTCTGTAGCCAGAGTTCACTGTAGGCATTTTTTTTATCTCTTTTGTTAATGAATATTGTACTCTATATGTTTATCAGCGACTTGGACTGTTTGCCTAGCTACCAGTGTTAGCTTTTAGCATTTTGGCTTAAACTGATTTCTAATCGGTTTTTAGAAATATTTGTTTAAATCATTTTGAAAGCGCTCTGGTCGCAAACGCCAAGTCGCCAAGCCTCTAATTTACAATTCATAAATCACAAATATTTCTATATATATACATATATATATATACATATATATATATACATATATATATATTCTTAAGCAGAATCGTACGGCACTTTCACAGCGAGATGAATTGGGCAATTCACAGTAGTAGAAGAAGCAGAAGAAACATAAATCACAAATATTCACACTCACAGAATCACACACACACACTCACACCTAAAGAATGTAAATCTCTTACAAACAGCATATTTTCTCTGTCATAAATGCATGTCATTAAAAAATGAAGAAAAACAATAAGTACAAAAAAATACACAAAAAAAATGAAATAAAAACAAGGAATAAATAAAAAATCAATGAAAAATTCAACTATGTGTTTACATCTTTCCATAAACATGTATATTTATATGCATATACATATATTCTTTATGGCCAGCAGGTGAAAGCGATAAAAATCGTCTGCAAAATACATTTGCCTGAAGCTCGCATGTTATGGTTATGCATAATGCCCCACAGAGATCAGAGCCGTTGACAGGTCCATCTTTGGCTCTGTGGAGGAATGCGAGAGAGGAGAGTGCTTTCATTTCAAGTGAAATTGATTTGCGACCCAGTTGGCTAAGCGAATATTTAAGACCTGGCCGTTAAGAGGTGTAAATAATTATGACTCTGGCCAAGGCAACAACAGCAACAACGACAACAACAAGAAAATGTGGCCGAAAGTGTGCCCTGCTGGCTACCGTTGCGGCCAAAAATCTGATGCCAACAGACAGTGAAAGTAAACAGTTAGGAAACAGCAACAACAACAAGCATTGAAAACGTGTTGTGAAAAGCTTTAGAAATGCCAGCTCTTGAACATGGCCAAAACGTTTTTGGCTTAGCGTATGATCAGCATGTAAGCCTAAGCAAGAGGCCGAGGAGGCAGAGGAGCCGGCGAGAGTGTGCGGCAACAAAAAACCAAGTTAACAGCTCATTTGAGCAGACAAACAGTTGACCCTTGACTCCAGCAACAAAAACAACCACATGACTAACAAAATCCAGCACAAAATGTCTATTAAAAGTGGGCAACTATGTGACACCGAATGCCCAGCGACCAACAACAACAACAACAACATCATCAGAGTAGAGTTAATTGTGTCACGTGGGCATCATCATTAGAATGTGCGAGCGGAGCTGATGAAATGTCTGCTTTAGGCTTTTACTATTGAAAATTTAAAAGAACTTCAACTTTAATGAGAAGCTGACCTTTGCCTTAAAGTTTAACTTCCTACTTCAATTGAACTTACGCAATGGGCGGCTTTCTGTACCCTATATACAGAGCAGAGCTTTATAGAGGTATATATGATGGTAGGAAAATTGATAAGTGTGTTGAATTGGCAAAAGATTTAAGGGGTATCTCTATATATGTAGGGTATCTATATCTCTATCTATATCTATATTTATATCTTTATCTACATCTATATCTATATCTATATCTATATTCATAACTATATCTACAATATATCTATATCTATCTATATCTATATCTATATCTATATCTATTTCTATATCTATATCTATATCTATATCTATATCTATATCTATATCTATATCTATATCTATATCTATATCTATATCTATATCTATATCTATATCTATATCTATATCTATATCTATATCTATATCTATATCTATATCTATATCTATATCTATATCTATATCTATATCTATCTCTAAATCTATATCTATATTCATAACTATATCTACAATATATCTATATCTATATCTATATATATATATATCTATAACTATTTCTATCTACCTATCTATCTGAATATCTACAAATCTACAATCTTCTTAAATATATATATTTATATATAAGCGTATAGGGTATCTGCAAGTCATAAACAACAATTCTTATACCTGCTGCATTTCTTTTTAACTTTCGTTATACTTGCTCCTTTTTATTTATTTTTTCATCATTTTTCCCTCGACTCAATCGTTTTCCTTCAACCTTGAACTTCTGTTTTCTTTGACTTGCCAGGCTTTTCCTTTACTTCAATTTTGCTGCTGGTTACCCTTTTTCTTTACCTTCACAGCCTTTGAGCCTTTGATTTGTTGTTTGTTAAGCTTAGTTCCTTTCATATATTGGATCAGCATGGGGTGTTAAATAGCACTTTCCACTTTCATTTGGTCAGCTATTTGAGCTGTGCCGAATTGAATTTCGTAGTCTTATGCAAATCGATGATTCTCCCCCTCCCGCTCCTCTCTCTCCACCCAAAATGAAAGCCTGCCCATGCGATTTGGAGCGAATTACCGTTGTGGCTCAAGAGTTCCGCTAGAGAAATGTGAATTGGTTGCAGCTGTAGCTGTGGCCATTGCTGTTGCTGTGGCTGTGGCTGAAAGAAAAACTGGTGCAGGCATTACTGGCTACCAATTTCACATTCTGAAAACCAGATAAAAAGCCACAAAATTTGCAATAATTCATAAGCCGGCAGCGAATCGCGCTCACACACGCTCCAATGCGAGAGATAATTCAGGTCTGGCAGCGCTCCAGTGTTGGGAATCGTGTGATGTCTGAGCCTGCTGCGGCTGCTGCTGCTGCTGCTCAATTTAGATGCAATTTCACTGTCAACGCACCTCGAACCAAGCCCCAGTGGATGCACGCAAGGGCGTCGCAGAATGCTGAACGAAATGAAAACGAGTTTGGCTTTAACTCAGAAAGCGGGTCACCAGAACATAGCCGACAACAGCGACTGCTGCAACGTTTGCATAGGCTAAAAAAGACAACCTGATCGGCCGGCCTTGCATTGCGCTTTCCAGCACACAAAAATCACCTGTGTTAAGCATTTTACTGGTTGTCATCGTTTTCCACTCGAACAAGTTTTCCCACACTCGAAAAAAAAACACGCATCACATTATGATTACAGTAATTTGTATTGTTGCTGTTATTGTTGCTCTTGCTGTTGCTATTGTTGTGCATGGAAGCGTTAAGTTAGTTAAGCGCCTCCGTGAACAGTTACGATTATTATTGGCCATGATTAATTGAAAGTTAATTGGGCACGCGACTCGCATGCAAACTGCTGAAACAGTTGAATAACTAAATAACGCCGCCCAGTCGATTTAACGGCTGATTTATGACTCCGACTCCGACTATTGCCCCCCACCAAGCAGCACATCCAACAACTCAGTTAGTTAATAACAATTTGCGGGTTAGTCGATGAGCCATCAATTGGTGGTTTTGCTGCTTGAATAGACATTTATTTGATTGGATATTATAACTTCACCACTAGGGTTTGAGTTCACAATGCGTAAATGCTTGATAGGCATTTTTAATGTAAATGTCTGTTTTCTTCACTTAATCAAAATGTTGTTGATTATCATAGTGGATCACATTTAGGTTGTATTTGGTGCCTTGAGGTTTGAATTTGCAACTGAATTTAAACATCAACCCCAAACTTTCAATGATTCTAACCTTAACTGCTTCTGTCTTTGGTCGAATCACCAGGGAACAGATGACTAGATACAATTGCAAATTTTTTTGTCTCAAAGTATTTTTCGATTTAGTTAGATGTCTATCCATAAATTTGTTGTGAATTTAGGCAACTTCACAAAGTAAAATCTAAACTTCTAGTTCTCGTTTAAAGATAAATGAAATATTTAATTCTTAAAAGTAGAATTAAATATTCAAAGAAATATTCTATTAGCTTTCAGCTCATGTTCCCTTAATAAATAAATACTGTATCACAGATTAACATCTAATTTTCCCTGTACAAAAATAAACATCCATATAGAATTGTGCTTGAAATTGATTTTAGTTATCTATATTTACAAAAATATTTTCATTATTATAAAAAACTTTTTCTAAAAGTCGATATTTATTTATTTAATTATTACAGAGAATTAATTTTAAATAACAATTTATTATAAAGCCTGAGCAGCAAACGCCTTCAGGCAAATATGCAATGAGAATATTAGAATAAATGCCGAATCCAACTGGAATATGGCCGTTGTCGAAAATGTATTTATGTATTATATATATTAGAAATGTTATGTATATAAAAAGAAAAGCTTTCTCTACTTTCGTTAAGTGACGACAAGTTTGTGTCTTAACTCTTTCGTTTAGTTAATGCACTCTTCACACGATCCCTACATGAACAATTTTCAGCGATCTCCAAAAAGTATGCAACATTTTTTTGAGAGAAGAAAAACAAGTTTTATAGCCTGTTTCGTGTGATATTTTTTAAAGTGAATTTTTAGCGTTTATTTCAAAAGAAGAATTATATTTTTGATTAAAAGTTGAAGGGAATTCTAAGAAAATTAAAAAATTATTTTGCAATGAAAATTGGGGAAGCTATATATGTATATAGTTTTTCTTAAATACCATACTATGTATTAAAAAAGATTTATTTCAAATATATTTTTATACATTTCATATTATCAGTCGCTCTTGGTGCAACTTAACTAGTATTCGCTGTACCACACAGTCAAATTCTACGTTTATAAAAAGAAAAGTTAAGATTTGTGGGACGACAGTGAATCTGTGATAAAAAAAAACCGAAAAAACTGCAGCGATTCGGTCTACTAAGCAAAACTTAACACACATAGACAAAATGTAGCCTGGGATTAGCAGCTGCGCCCAATGCCAATGCCATTGGCAGCGAGCTTGAGGCGTACAGCTTGCGGCATGTGGCAGTCACGCACGCCGCAGCGCGCTCTGTTTTACATGCGCACAAAAACTCAATAGCTTAGAACGAGCTGCAAGTTGTGTGTTATAATTACAAATGAAATTGCTGTTGTTGCTGTGTTGCTGCAGCTGCTGCCGCTTGATGCGATTTTCGGTTGCTTTCGCAGCGAAATCACGAAAGCGCAGCTTCAATGGCCAACAGCCTCTGGCCACTGCAGCAGCAGAAGCCAATCCGACTAATTGGCGTGATATTTAGACTAAAACAAACTGCGTTGCCTGTTGTTTTTGTAAATTGTATTTTTTTTTCTTTCGCTATTTCAAATTCAGCTGCTGCTTGACATGCACCCAAGCGCAATTAGCCATCAAGCAAATGTGAGGTATAAAATGCATACAGAGCTCCAGCCAGCACTCAGTTGAACAACTTAAGAGCAGCGCCCAGCAACAGTTTTGCCGCCACTCAGCAGGATAGCAGCAGCGAAAGGAACTTAACACACATAGACACAAACTCACTCACACACACACATACACACAGAGCCACAGAGATGATCAAGTACATGTGGCATGTGGCAGCGCTGTTGATTATCTTCTGCTGGCTGCCTGGGTCAATCGCGCGCACCGCCAGCTTCCACCACATCAATGGCCTAGGCGTGGAGCAGCAACAGCAGCAGCAGTCGCAGTCGCAGCAGCAGCAGTCACTGCCACAGAAGCCGCAGCCAGCAGCGCAGTCAACTAGCTCGATGGGCTTGTGGAAGGATCTCTCACTGGTCTATCGCATCTATCAGCAGTGCACGGGTGAGAATCTGTCCGTGTGCCTCAAGGTCAAGTTGCTGACCGGGCTGGAGAAGGCCTTCCGCTCAGCCAAAACGTTGCCCCTGTTTGAGGGCATTCAGTTTGTGGGCAGCACAGATGAGGCGCAGAAGCGATCGCAGCTGCCGCCCATCACAGAGCATGACATTGAGGCGGTGCTGCCGCGTGGCCTGGACGCCAAGGAGCAGATACTCAACAGTATGATCATGAAGCGAGTTGCCAACTTCCTCCAAGAGCACACGTTACAGGTGAGGTGTATATGAGATTATCTCCCTCTCGCTCTCTCTCACATATCAATTTGTGTCCGATTAGATAAAATTTCCCGATTTGCGTGGCATGGACAGCAACTCGGTGGAGGGACGCAAGAAGAAGGATAAGAAGGGCAACGGCGCCTACATCATGATACCACTGCTGCTCGGCGGCACCTTTGTGCCCATCGCCTATGGCGCGCTGGCCATGTTGGCGGGCAAGGCGTTGATTGTGTCCAAGCTGGCTCTGGTGCTGGCCTCCATAATTGGCATCAAGAAACTGTTGAGCGGCGGCGGCGGCGGCAAGGAGTCCTCCCACGAGGTGGTCGTCTCCTCCGGCGGCCATTCGGGCTGGGGCCGGGACTTCGACATGGCCTACAGCGGCTGGAAGCCGGCCAAGGAGTCGCCGGGCAGCTCGAAGAGCCTGTAAAGCAGTCGCCAGCCAGCTGAGCTAGCATTTGCATTTGAGGGGGAGTTAACCAAAGAAACGAAAGATTGCCGCATGAATTGTCTGAATAATCAATAATGTCTAGCTTAATTCCATTATCTCTACATATATGTATATATATGTCTATATATATTTATCGCTATGTGTATCGAACTAAATGTGTGTGTTAGGCCTAAGTAAGCGTTAATTAAATATAGTACACAATTTTTGCTTAAAACTTCGCCTGCCTTCAATCTCTGTCAGCCCGGCCACGCCTCGACCGCGTCAGCTGAATTTATGATAACAATTTCAAAAAGTGCTTACGTGCGTGCTAAAAAAAAACAAAAAAAAAAGCAACAAAAAAAACGAACATTGAAGACGTCTTCGCTTTCTACCAAAAAAAAAAAAAGATATGTATGTATAAAAAAGTGCGAGCACATTTTTTAGACTCGAATGCAATATTCATAGATCAAATATGCTCGAGCGTCTCTCACTTACTTCAATTGTATTGTTGTTGCTGTCATTGTTGTTGTTGCTTTCGGTTGGTATGCGACATTTTCACTTTTGCAGTCTGCACAAAATATTAATGAGCTGCCAGGTAAACCAGGTAGAACATTGAACCTATTCAAATAAGTCGAGCCACTGTTTTCATTTAAACGTATTTCCCACGCCCAATCAAAAGCCCATTGCTTTAATTGTTGACGTCATCTTTAGGGCGCCCGGCAACACTTTCATTAATTGAAAATTATTCAAGCCTAACGCAACAAGAGCTACCCGGAATTCGCCAGCAATTGTCACAGAAGAGGGATAGAGAGAGAGAGAGAGAGGGCTTTTGCTGGGAATGAAAGTGAAACTTTCAAAGAGGTGTCAATTTGGTAGATGCCAGTTAAAAAATTGGGGTTGGGCCCGAGCTGAGGACCTGAGCGTGAAATGAAAGCGGATCGAGCTAAGCCCTGACACAAATAAAGTAGGCGGAAAACAGGATGTTGCCGAGCTATTTCCTGTTCCGAGTCCAGTCTTAGAGCAAACATTGTTAAGTATCTTAAATATTTTAGCAGTTCGTTAGGTTAGCCAAAGCTCTTTAATGGCGTTTCTCTAAGACTCTTTAGCCGCTTACATAAGCGTTAATCTTCGTTTCGTTCGCAGCCATTCAAATGAAATCAAATACTATTTCACTTTCATTGCGTTGACATGCAGGCAAAATAATTGCCCGAATTTTAAAGAGCGTGCTAACAGCTGGCAATGTCGACTGACACATGCCCTACACAAATGAAGGTAGATGCGTGCTGCACGAGTCGAAAACACCTCGACTCTATGCCTGATGAGCAGTCAAGTCACGTCACACGCACATCCATCTACATATACACGTGCACTTCATTTGCATATCCCATCAGCATCAGCAACAACAACAACAACAACAACAGCGACTAAACACCTTTTGGCCCATCAACTATATGCTGTTTAGGCTAAGCAGATAATCAGCTACAAAAATTTGGCTTGCTTTGCATCTGGAATCGGGCTAAAGTAGCATGCAAATCTCAACATTTATCGCTTTCTTTCAGGTACTTGACTAATGCGTAAATTACACAAAAAACGAACAAAATGAGACAAGCGAGAAAGCGCAAGTGTGGACAGCTCGACTAAGGTATACCCTCTAAAAAGTTCTTATTGTATTTCTTATAAAATTAAGGAGCATTTTCTTGGCTTTTAAGTTAATGCGGTTGTTGAATCAATTTCTTTTATAAGATCAGCTTGAAATACTTTTCGTACTTATATTCAATAATTCTGGCAGACTCGGTGGTATAGAGAGATATATTGGACTATCAATAATATCAATAACTGCAAACTAGAAAAAATCGCTGTTATTGTTTCAAGCATAGCCTTCGTTTAGATTCGTGAAATCGAAACTTAGCACAATATTTTTAGAATTTTTAACTGACATTATTTAACTTTTACTTTTTAAATTATCTAGACAGTTAGCCGCTTTAACACATAAATATATATATAATATTTAAATATATAAATATTAAATATATAATAATACAAAAATATCATTAAACAAGTAAGAACGTTGCAGTCGGGCGCCACCGACTGCGTCAGACTCTGTTCCTGTTAAAGGTGTGTAGGCTCAATAAATATGTAGACCGTCCGTCCGTCTTTCCGTATGTTTGAATGCGAGATTATTGAGATTCCTTTTTTGAGCATGTCTTTTACATCAATTTAGCTACAGTCATACAATTTTACATATAGCTTTTTAAAAATAAAATACTATTTTGGTTTTTATTATATATTTTCGATACTGGCTCCACATTTCACAAAATCAATTTAATAAAAGTTTAGTTGCAAATAAAGCCACATTTACATTTTTTTTAATTTTTTAGGTAAAACCGTATTTTTAATAAAATATAAGGATTTATGCAGAAAGTTTTATCAAAATCCATTAAGTAACATAGAAGTTATAATAATAAAAAAAAAAACATTTTAATAAATGATAATATCACGCGGCAGCGATGGGAATAGAACCCGGGTCACGCGCTTCGCATGCCACCGACTCTACCCACTACACCACGGCGTCTCTTGTGCCAAATTGAGTTTGGTGTGTTGATTTGGTTAAACAGACTTGCCCCAGTTAGGTCAACTAGAATTTGTTTTAATAAATATAAGGATTTATGCTGAAAATTTTATCAAATCCATTAAATAGCATAGAAGTTATAAAAAAAATAAAAAAAAAAAATTTTATTAAATGATAATATCACGCGTCAGCGCTGGGAATCGAACCTAGGACTCGCGCTTCGCATGCCACCACTCTACCCACAACACCACGGCGTCTCTTGCGTGGCTATGTGCCAAACTGAGTTTGGAAGTGTTTTGATTTGGTTAAACAGACTTGCGTTGTGGTAGCGAAGACCCTGCTTCAATCCCCAGTTAGGTCAACTAGAATTTGTTTTACGGAGGCTTACATTATGATTATTATTATTTTTTTTTTTTCGTAAATTTTAATTTCATGAACAGTAACCCACATGTCAAATTTGGATGCTCTACGTCTAAGACTGTAGGAGATACAGTTTTACCCTATTTGCCACGCCCCAAATGGGCGTAGCTATATATAACATACATTTTTGGGTAGAGGTAGGATACTAGTATATATATTCCAAGTCCCAACTCTCTGACGGAAATATTGCCGAAATTATCACGGTTTTAGTAAAAGATATAGTAATTCCCGATTTGCCACGCCCCCAGAAGACGTGGATACATAACTTTTGACTTATCTTAAGAGGAGGTCAACAGTATCCCACATGCAAAATTTGGACGCTCTAGCTCCAAAACTGTAGGAGATACAGTTTTATCAGATTTGCCACGCCCTTAATGGGCGTAAATATCTATAATATATATTTTTGATTCCGAGTGATCTACTTGCACATGTATTCCAAATTTCAAGTCTCTAGCTCTTAATACGCTCAAAATATTATAAGATTTATACAAATCGCTATATATATATTCCCGATTTGGTACGCCCCCAGGGGGCGTGGGTATATAACTTTTTGATCTAACTTAAGGGAAGGTCAACAGTAACCCACATGCCAAATTTGGATGCTCTAGCTTCAAAGCTGTAGAAGATATAGTTTTATCCGATTTGCCACGCCCACAATGGGCGTAGATATATAATCTATATCTTAAAACGTCCGCGTGGTGTACACGAATATATATTCTAAACCCCATTTCTTAGACTGCAATATTGACTAAAATAACAGCGTTTTAGTCTTAATAGATATAGCATTTCCCGATTTGCCACGCCCCCTGTGGGCGTATCGGAAAAATACTCAAACTTGATCTGACGCGGATACACACGAGTATATATTCCAAATTACAAGTCTCTAGCTTCTATAGTGTCCAAATGCTGCGCGTTCATACAGACAGACGGACAGACGGACAGACGGACAGACAGCAAGACGGACATTGCACAAATCCAATAGACTCTTTTTCCCTTTGGGAACAGAGTCTAAAAAGGTTGCGAAAAAGTTAAAAAATGAAATTTCAATAAGTACGAAAACTTAGAATCTTAAAAAGAGTCCTAATCCAATAAAATATTTTTGTTTTATTTTAAATTTTTTATTAAAAATTTTTAAATGTTTTATTAACAAGTTTTCTGCTACAATTCAATAAGTTAAGATATTTCATTATATATTATAATATTTTAATAAAATCAGTTCAATTCAATAGTTAAGATATTTCATTATATATTATAATATTTTAATAAAATCAGCGATCAGATAAAAGAAAATGCGAATAGAATTTATAGTTCTCAAGCGAAGGATAGCAGAAAAATCTACAAATCACTCATTTTACTTATTTTATGCTCATTTACATACATTTCTTTAGCCCTTTTCACAACTTTCTGCATACACAGGGTATACTTAAAGACGTGCTAAAAATTTAAAAAAATAATATTAATGTTAAAAAGTAAAATTTAAAGTAACATAATGCGAAAGATTTTTGTTTGATATGAAACTCTTGTGCAAATGTCAGCGATTGGCATACAAAATATATAGAGAGATATGTTTATGTGCTGATGTGTGCGTGTGTGTGTGTGTGTGTGTGTATGTGTGTGTGTGTGTGGATGAGAGATACATTATGGGGCTATAAGTGAGATGGAGAAAAACAAATACATAAATAAAAAGCAAAATTAAAGTGAAATTTTTTTATCCATGCCGCCTGCAAACTAGTTAATTTTCTATTTTACTCCAATTTGAGCCATGCCCGTTGCCGTGTGGTTGCTTTCATCATAAGTAGAGCCGCTGACGTTGCTGCTGCTGCTGAATGTGGTGCGAGTGGCTAGCTGTGCTTTAAGTGCCACACCAAGTCACGTGTCTGCAATTTCTAATGGTTCGATCAGTGGAGCGTCTAGCTGCACGCACCACTTTCTGCCCCACTCTGTGGGGTTCTCAACCACCCGAAAGTGTGCCATGCAGGCGCCTATGCAAAATGTCTCGTTACAAATTTTGAGCTGTCAAATTAATGCCCGCTAAACTGTTTAAATCCATTTACTGGCCACACACCTGACAGCGACTACCTTTACGGGTGTGCGTGTGTATGTGTGTGCAAATAGTTAAGTGCTGCTTAAGTCTGTTGACAAACAACAATAACAGCAGCAACAGTCGCTAACAAGCCAACGCAGCGCTGCCAATGGCAACTGCGACGGCGACTGCGACGCCGACTGCGACAACACACACACACTCACGCACGCACACAGACTGAGGCCAAGTCAAGCCAGGTTGCATTAACAGCCGCAGCCGCTGCGCTTCGCTGTGGTTTTGCTTGACGTCGTCTTCGTCAGGTTGTTTATTTAAATTCTAAGCTCGGCTACTGTAGCAGGTCGTTTATGTGTATGTGAGTATATGAGTATGTGTGTGTGTGTGTTGGGGATGCGGCTAGCGCGTCGTGTGTCGTCGTCGCGGTCGCTGTCGCCGTCGTTGTCGTTGTCGTTGTCGTTGCCAACGACTGCGCTGCTGGCCGGGAATAAAACTCGATCCGCGTGCGTCTTCTAGCCACAGTTTACGGATTGCCTTCTGACCGACAGATCGAACAAGCCAATCGAGCGCAGTGCACTCAATCAACTTCAACAGTACAGCTAAGACTCAAGCCGAGTCGCTGGTGCCGCAAAAGGATAATCAATATACATTCAAAGCCAAGGCCAAGTGTCAAGTGTCGAAACAGTGTTGACAAATCCCACGCTCCCCCCTTTCAAATTATGTTGAAATTCGTGTGCCTGTTCGCGCTGCTCGCCTCTGCGGCGGCAGCAGCCTCCGAGGCTGACAGCTTGCTGACGAGTGCCCTACGCATGGTCAAGGATTGCGGCGACCGCTCCATGGTGTTGTGCATGAAGGTAAACAAACAGTGTTTCAGCGCGGCTTAATCAAGCAATTACCTAATATCAACAAACACCCACACACACACACACACTCACATACACACTCATTTGTAATTAGGAACGCGCACTGCACTACTTCGACTCGGAAAACGGAGATGTGAGGCTGACGGAGGGCATTTCCCTGGTCAAGACCGATGAGATACCCGTGGGACGTGCCCTGAACGATGTGGCGCTGCCTGAGGAGGCGGAGGCACGGGAGAGTGAGGTCGATTCGCTGCTGGTGGAGCGTGTGGCACGCTTCTTCGGCACACACACACTGCAGTTCAAGGTGCCCAAGGACTCCATACAGGATATGCAGCGGGCCCTCGAGGAATGTGAGTAGCCAAACGATAACCAGTCTACAAAAAAAAAATAGCTCTTGGCTCTGCGATCTGCTGCCAATTTGGGTTAGTGGTGCAATTATCGTCGGCCAGTTGCAGCGTCTGGCTGCTGCACCTTGCAACAAACAAACTGGGCAATGCCACAAATCCTGTTTTCACTGTTAGAGCCGTCGCATTGGGGTCAGAGCCAGTTGGAGCTGGCAGCCAGGAGCGATGAGCTGGCCTCTGGTCTAGCGGTGCATTGACAGGCGCTTGTGGCATGCAGCTTGGCCAGCTTGTTGCAAGCTTGTTGCCAGTTGTTGTTGCCACTTGTTGCAATTAATTGCATTTTAGTCAGTTCAGCGCAGTTCGGCTCACTTTCTTTTTGCGATTTCCGACCATAGAAAGCGGCCTATCCTGTTGTCCGCTCATTATTCATTGCTCATTGCTGTCGACTCGTCGACTTATTAATTATGCGCTTTGCTCCAGTTGCTAATGAGCAGATAACAAGCCAATGGCCAGCCAAACAAGCGAAAGTATTGCATGTCAAGCTCACACTTAATCAACTCCATTTTTTTCATCTCACCATTTTTTTTCAGCGCGCGGCAAGAAGAAAGAGAAGAAGAAGTATCTGATGCCGCTGCTGATGCTCTTCAAGCTGAAGATGGCCGCGCTGCTGCCCCTGGCCATTGGCTTCCTGGCGCTCATCTCGTTCAAGGCTCTGGTCATTGGCAAGATCGCGCTGCTGCTCTCTGGCATCATCGGGCTGAAGAAGCTGCTCGAGTCGAAGAAGGAGAACTACGAGGTGGTTGCGCATCCGCACTACGAGCACGAGCACAGCTATGGCAGGTCGGCACAGAACTTGGCCTACGCGGCGTATCAGCAATAGAGGGAGGCTCACAGCTGCCAACAACAATTAGTGCAATACACAAAAGATGAAGAAGAAGAAGAGAAGCAGTAGCGAAGGGAATGCAAAGGAAATGAGCACAGAGCTCGCGCAGCTCGTTTAATTTATATTATTTATTTAATTTATTTGTAGCTTAAATCAAGCAAAAGGCGCCATCAACAGCAACAACAAAAGCAAAAGCAAAAAAAAAACACTGTCAAACAAAAGAAATGAAACCCTAGTTAATAAGCTCTAACAAACAAAGGGAGACTGCAGTCGCAGTCGCCTAAATGAAAGCGGGGGCGGCACCTAAACTATACTTAACTAAACTATAAACTATAAACTATAAACTATAACTGTAAACTTAACTGTACTCGTGTACTTGTATTATGTGTAATTATTTGCTCAGAGCTTTACTATTTTTTACAACTATTTACTATATATGCAGTTTCTTATTACACTTACACAAACTCTCTGTCCAGCCAACGTTTCGCCACGCCCCCACACACCCAACTGCCCAGCAAACAAACACACACACACTCACACACACACTGACTCAAATGAAACTCAATAAAGCCGCATTTATCTGTACTTGAAAATCGTTTTGCATTTGACAGACATATATAAAAATATCTATATTTATATATATGTATTTGTATATGTATTTTTGTACATATTGCGCATACGCAACGTGCGCCGCATACAGCTTGCCTGTTTGCTGCTGTTTTTCAAGTGAAATGCTTTCACTCTTTCACTAATAAAATGAATTACCAACTAAGGCAAACGAGGCCAGTGATATCAATTGCATGTGCGACACACAAAATCACAGAGCAACAACAACTACACGAAGAAGAAGAAGAAGACGAACACGAAGAAACAGCAGCAGCAGCAGCAGCTGAAATAGAAGAAGAATTTCACTTGCAACACGCGCACTCAGCCGTATACAAGATTCAAGACAGAGTTGCAAGAGACTTCCTACTGGCCCAGCCACTCTCCAACATAGTCGCACCACCCCTCACCCCCACACACCGCCCCTTTCTGTTGGCCAGCCCACGCCAATGTCTTCATTGGTATCCGGTGTCGCTCCAAAATCAAATGAAAGTCCCCACTTTTGGCCACGACCTGCTTTTTGCATGTGCAATTGCAACACGTACGCGCCGCACGCCCCTCGCAATGTCAATGCTGCCATGAAGATGGGGCACGCCCCTGAAATGAGTATGTGTGTGTGTATATGCAGTGGGGGGAGTTGCTGCAATTTATGGCCGTATGGCAAATGCCAAATGGCCAAAACGATTTCTTAACTGTTTGTCAACAATTTTCGCCTGCTGCAACTGCCGCTGCCACTGCTGCTGCTGCTCAAATATTGCTGGTGAAAGTGTTTATTAATACAATTTCTATCACAGGCTGCTGCAGTGGCAAAACTAATGCCACTAATGCCAATTTGGCCAGATTAAGTGTCCCAGACAGAGCCAGAGCAATGCTCCTTTACACTGCAAAACTTTTGCCAGGCTATTTGCCTAAATTAAGCCTTAAATTTTCCGACTACAAATTGGCCTACTTCAAAGAGAGGGTGGGCGTGGCCCTTGTGGTTACCTAAAGTTCACGGCTGTCGGGATTCATTAGCATAATATGCAAAAGTTTTCAAAAGCCACTCAGCGGGTTGAGGGACGCAGACAGAGTGTATATCTAACGACTTACTACTGCGAGTACTCCCGAAATTCGTTGTTGTTAAAGGTTGTGTTGTTGTTATTAAGAGTTTTGTTGCACTGGCCGAAACGACGGGCTGGCAACACCAAACTTGTTTTCAAGTCTACACACATTCCGCCTGAAAGTATGCAACACTTTCGAATGGAAATGTGTTCTGCTGCCAAATGATACATTGTGCTGTCCGTAGGCTGGTCAACCTCTCGGGTAGCTATCCCCACAACAACAACAGCCATAAAAAAGAGAGCATCATTAGGCAAGTGTGCGACGTCAGGGGAATAGATACATACACATATACATACACATGTACATATAGTTGAGTTGTGGAGAAACATTTTGAGCTGCTCGACAATTAATAAATAGAAAATACAAATAGAAAACAGCAAAATAGCAAAATGATATATTCTTGCTTTTAAAAGAAATATTTAACAAATAACTAAATAAAAGCGGCTTTAGTTTTCTAAATAAAGAATTGTGTTTTATTGCTATTGTCATAGCTTAAATACTTTGAATAATTTTCAACAAGTCATTCTATCATTTAATAATTAAATATATTTAATATTCATCTTTTGCGGCTTGCGTAATATTTCTGAATTCTTTGGCATTAATTTTTTAACTTTTATAAAGTCTAAGCCTTAGCTTGCAGATAAATAAATAAGGAACTAAGCGCTTAATACTGATTAGACATATTTAATATCTTTTATTTCTTCAAAGTAAATAAATAAATTGCGGCTTTAGTTTTTTAAATAAAAAATTGTGTTTTATTGTTATTGTCATAGCTTAAATACTTTGAATAATTTTCAACAATAAATTGTTTTATTTTATTAATAAAGAATAATAAATATTTGCCTTTTGCGGCAGGAATCGAAATATTTCGGAATTCTTTGGCATTTATTTCTTTGGCATTTATTTGTTTTAAAGTCTTAGGCCTGGCTTGCAGATAAATGAATAAGGATCTAAGCTCTTAATACTGATTAGACATATTTAATCTCTTTTATTTCTTCACACATTTTATGGCAAAAAAAGAGAGCATCATTGGGTAAGTGTGTGACGTCAGGAGAATATACATATATACAGACATTGATATATATATATATGAATTGTGGAGAAACATTTTGAGCTGCTCGACAATTAATAAATAGAAAATACAAATAGAAAACAGCAAAATAGCGAAATGATAAATCATTGCTTTTAAAAGAAATATTTAACAAATAAATAAATAAATGCGGTTTTAGTTTTCTAAATGAAAAATTGTGTTTTATTCCTTTTGTCACAGCTTAAATACTTTGAATAATTTTCAACAAGAAATTGTTTTATTTTTATAATTAAATATATTAAATATTCATCTTTTGCGGCTGGGAACAAAATATTTCTGAATTCATTGGCATTAATTTTTTTGTAATTTTTTAAAGTCTTAGGCCTTGCCTGCAGATAAATGAATAAGGAACTAAGCTCTTAATACTGATTAATATGATTGATATTATTGATTAATACTGATTAGACATATTTAATCTCTTTTATTTCTTCACACATTTTATGGCAAAGCAGCAACAATGGCAAGAAGAAAAGAGAGCATCATGGGGCAAGAGAGTGACATCAGGGGAATATACATATATTTAGACATTTATATATATAACATTTTATATATATAACATTTTTAATAACTTTGCTATATACCTCATATACGGCCGACATGCCTACCTCAAGGATAATAACTGGATTTGTTGACCAAAAGTCCTAGCTACGGAAGCGTTGCAGCAATACATGTGCAGCTTTGAGGAGGAGAAACAAAGGCATCAATAGCAGCAATTGCGCTAATGTTACCTTTGCCACAAGAAACGCTAGGCTCCACACTTACACATACGAGCTCGCACAAAAATTTGGGTGTCCTACTGGACAGGGTACTTCATTTCCAAAAATATACCACTATGATTTGACAGTCAGTGATGGCAAAAGCTGGAAAGATGGCGTGGCTGCTGGCACCTAGAAATAAGCTGTAAATAATCCAACAAGGTCACAAATCCTTGCTAAATCCCAAATGGAAATATGATCTTTAAATTTACGGTATTGCGGCAAAAGCTTATTTATAAAAAGTTACAGTTGTCCAATCGAAGATCTTAAGGCAAATATGCAACGAAAATTGGTACATGTGGCCAATTATATACAAAGCCTTGGTAGTCACCCAAATGCACTAGCCAGATGTCTAACTAAAAAGCCAAGGAAGAGAAGACTCAAAAGGTGCCATATATTATGCCTCCCTTCATTATAATCCTTCATTAATAATATAATAATTTTTGTAAATGTAAAAAATTATACACTAGTCTACACATGTACATATTTAACAGTTATGCTATATTTGTATCTCCTGTAAACAAATAATTTATTTTTCCCTTTGAAATGTAAAACTAGATTAGGTTGCCAAAAACTTGTAAAAAAAAAATAAATAAATTTTATAGTTATAATATGAAATATTTGTTATTTGCGACTGGCAGCATAATATTTCTAAATCCTTTGTCAATTTTTTTTAAATAATTTATAATATAAAGGCAGATAAAGAATCGCTATAATTTCCTCACACATTTGAAGACAAAAATATCATATAAAAAATCCACAACATAAATTATGTCTACTTTACGTGCACTAAAGAAACTAAAAAACATTGCCCATTCGCCACGGACTTAACTTAATCTTAGCTCTAATATCTAACGCTGATTTGTTTTGGGCTCTTAATAGGCTTGAAAATTCAAATTTGGAACTTTAAATGGACGCTCATTTGAGGTAATGCCATAATTGCAGTCGCTTATTGGATAAAGCCACCTTTATTAGATCTAAGCTGGGGCGACTCTTTCATAACATTTCTGGAACAACAATGGCTCATTACGTAAGGGCCAAGATGTGCGAAAAGAAAAGAGAGAAAAAAATTGGAAACAAGTTGACGCAGTGGGTCGCTGGCCGCGCGTGTGCACTGACCATGACCATGATGCCAGCTGCTGCAGCAGCAACAACAGCAACAACAACAAATGTCAGTCGCTTGGCGTTGATGTACAACAATTTCCGTTATTGGGCCACTGGCGGCGTTACATGTGCAAAAAGTGAGCCAAAGTCGAGCAGATTTTGGCCAAAAAGTGAGTTGAATAATTGTATAACGAGCGAGTGGCTCATCTATAAAGCGAGCGGGTCAGCTGGCCAGCAGGCTCAGTTGACTCGCATTCATCAAGCCCTACAGCATGGCAAATATTTCTCCTCTGCTGCTGCTTTTTCTGCTGCTGATCAAAGCGATTGCTGGCAGCGACCTAAAGCAAGACAGCCTGGAGGAACTGCAGCAGTTCAAGCAGTGCGTGCGTGGCTCACAGCGTAGCAAACTAGGCGAATGCCTCGGACGCTCCGCTCTCAACTTCATACAGCGCTTCGAGGAGCGGGAGAACGTGACTTTTGTGGCTGACTTTGTGGCCGTGAAGCAGGAGACGGCAGCGAGTCGCTCGCTAGTGAATGTGCTGGACACAGATCCGGTGGACTTTCGTGGCATACTGGAGAATGCGGGCGCCGTGATGGGGCAGCGCAGCCTGGAGTGGCACATGGATGCCCTCTATCCGGGGCTGATGTTCAAAATCGGACCCACAGCCGATGCGAATAGCGTGGCGGAGTTTGTGCTGGATGGCGGCTCACTGGATCAGCGACAGTTTGGCTATGAGGAGGCCAGCACAGGTGAGCTAACTTATCATATTAGATATATATATATAATTACTTAAAACTGATTTGCTTAGGTCGTCTGCTGGCCAAGCAGTATCTGCTGCCGTTTTTGCTTGGCCTGAAGTTCAATTTGGTGGCGCTGGTGCCGCTGCTCTTCGCTGGCATTTGCTTGCTGCTGAAGAAGTCGCTCTTTCTCGCCAAGCTGGCCATCTATGTGAGCAGCTTCTTAGGCCTGGGCGGCGTGCTGGGCGGCTTGGGTGGCTTGGGCGGACTGGGTGGCTTTGGCGGCTTGGGTGGCGGCGCTGGTTTCGGCTATGGCGCTGGCTTTGGTGGGCCACGTCCCATTGGCAATTTCCCTGGCAAGACGACAGTCTACAACCACAACGATGAGCTGCATCATCAGTACAATGTGCACGAGCCGCAGCCGTACAAACGCAGCGATCGCAAAGTGCGCTTCGAGCAGCCAAGGGAGCAGCCAGCGACAGCAGCAACTACCACCAAGCGACCCTCTGTGGATCGTTTCTATGACTATGAAAACCAGCGCAGAGTAAATAATCCCCTCGAGGACAGCATTGGCTCTGCAGATGCGTTGGTGCGCAGTCTGCAGACCACCTCGAACAGTCAGATGAATGGCTGGCAGGTTGTGGATGTGAGATCGTTGTGAGACTTCATATATAACACTGTGCTACAAAAGTGAAACAGGATGATACTGATGCGATTTTCGTGCAGAATACAAGTGTAAAAAAATTATTCTTCATTACAAACGTAGGTAAAGAAGAACTTTCCTCAATCCAAAAGAGTTTGCTTCAAAACAGAAATCGTTTATAGATTCATAATCAATCATTCAATTATAGAATGAAATTTCTTTAAATCAATAACCTATGACTTAAAGAGAGAAAAAGATTCGAAATCTACATCGAAAAGGACTAATAGAATCATCCTTGACGCTTGTGGCAGACAAAAGTTAAATTTTGTCGTGGAGTGTAATATATTTTAATTAAGACCTAGTTCAATTAGTTTAGCTTAACTTATAAAATGGAAAAAGAAAAAAATATAAGCAAAAAGTTTATTTTCTAAGCGCTTTCCAAAAACGAAAGTCGCTCCATGCGAAAGATTTGGCGGTTCAGTGAGCAGCTCCGTCAAGAGTTCGAGCTGGCGTGAAAGACAAACTTTTCTTATTAGATTCCCATCAAGAGAGCTCTTTGGCTGTGTCGCGCTTTGACAAGCCATTTAATTGTGGCATTCTGTCGAAGCCCGTGACGTCACAGCAGTCATATAAATAATAAGAGGCAGGCTGCGAACCCTCTTATTTGTAGTTCAAACGTTAAACATGCGTCAACTCGTGTTCTTTGGGCTGTGGCTGCTGCTCGACGCTGGCCAGGCCCAGCAGCTGAATGGAACTAGTGAGGCGTCCTTGTGGAGCCCACACAGCCTGGGCCAGCTGCTGCAGCAGTGTCTGGGCGGCGCGGAGGCGTGGCAGTGCCTGGGCGAGCAAGCGGAACGCCTGCTGAATGCAGCGCAGCAGGACAACAGCACCTGGCAGCTGACCGAGTATGTGAGCGTTGAGCCGCAGCAGCGGAGCAGACAGGTGGAGCAGGCCCGCAGCTCGCCAGGATTGGCTGCCAAGTTGCTGGCGCTGGCTGAAGGCAGAGCGCTGCGCGTGCGGCTGCCACGGCAGCTGACCATATCGAATGCCATCGATGACTTTGGCAATGAGCTGGGCTTGGATCAAGGTACGAGTGCGCGCATAGATGATAAAATCGATAAGATATTTGCGGGCTTTGGTAGTTTGGCAGTGCATGCGACAACGACAGATACAGATACAGACAAAGATAAGATAAAAAAGAAAAAGAAGAAAAAAAAGAAAAAGAAAGACAAAGATAAAGACAAGAAGAAGAAGAAGAAGAAGAAAGGTAAAGATAAGAAAAAAAAGAAAAATAAAAACAAAAACTGTTTCAACAAAACAGGTCGCAAGAAGAAGGACAAAGATAAGAACATGGCCATGATGGGCGGCATGATAATGCTGGCAACCTTCGCGCAAATGTTCCTCGGCAAGGTCATCCTCATCGCCGGCGCTGCCTTCATAATGGCCAAAATCGCACTCATCATATCTCTGCTGGTGAGTTAATATAGTACCACAAAAAAAAAACATATTCCTTTCCACATTTAGAGAAAATTTGAAGTCAAAATGGATTTCACAATGTCTATAGCGGCGTGAATGAGGTTGAAAATTATTAAGTAGTCTAAATATTTCCGAAACCATCAAGAATATAAATAACTTAGATTAGTATAAGTAGATTAGAATACATTATGCGTCCGAGTCCGTCTGTTCCTCTAACTAGTTTTTCAGCCGAAAGGCTCTGTTCATATAAATTTGCAAAGCATCGTCTATTCATTGCGAAAAGAGCTGTCAACAGTCATATATAAAATTCTTTTATGATCAACATTTCTGCTTTCAGAATATCTTGAGAAAATTTGGTTTTACCTTGCCAACTCTTAAGCAAAATCTTAACGCAACCGAGCTACTTTATCATACAGTTTAAAAAAGTAATTGGTTGCAATTAGTTTTTATTTGAAAAGTAGTTTTATGCCTTAAGATATCTTTACTAGACTATGAAACTTAGAACTTCTTGTATTTATTACCATATCCGCCAAAGCAACTGAAACAAGATCACCTTAAATTACGGTTGCTTTAAAAAGAATCTGCTTGAATCAATCAGCTTTTGTCTGTAGGCATTCATTAGAATTATTTCAAGTCTATCAGCTTTTGTAAGTAAACGATTAGAAGCTCGTCGTCTTTGCATATTTCATCTACCAACAACCAAAGAATTGCTTCTATCACAAATCTTATTTTTGCTTTCAAGTATATTTCGATTTTTTATGTACCTAAATATTTATTTAATCTAGTTAAATTTTTACAAGATATAGAAAACTTTGGATTAAGCTGAAAGGAATTCCCATAACTTGCTCAAATAACTCCATATTTCTTTGATACTTGTCAACATTTCTTAAAAGCTTTCCTAAGTATAAATTTTAAGCTTCGCCAACACTTTACATTAGATACAGTAGTCGCTGATTTCTCTGAGTGTAGGCTAAGCTAATTTGCTGCGATCAAGTCAATGGCGCTACGCTCCTTTTTGCAGGGCAGTCTAAAAAAGGGCTCGGCGGGCAGCAGTGGTAGTCCGGAGCACGTGATCGTGTCGAGTGGGGGCCACAGTCATGAGAGTGGCTGGCATCGCAGCATGCCCACGCACGACTACAGTGGAGCCCATCCGGTGACGGTCGCCGAGGAGTCGCATCCGGGTCACGAGCAGGCCTACTATGCCTACGAGTTGGAGGAGCCGAGCCGACGCCATTTGACGGTAAATAAGGAGGCGGAGCCAACAATTGCCGCTGTGCGCAGGCCTGGTTTTCTCTAGCTTTATGTATTTCTGTGGTAAAAATAATCGTAACTCTAATAACTAAACTAAGGCTAAGTTGAAAGTCAACAAGTGTAAATACAATTGCAGACAAATTGAAGCTATGCGAAACAATTTTCGGTCTTTGGTTTTTGGGTTAGTTGCTAAACGAGCTTATCGGGTCACCTTGCCGGAGGCGCCAGTCCCAGCTCCTGCTCCTGCTGCGACTCCTGCGCCAGGTTGGGGCAACCAGGCGTGATAGGCCTTGTCCTGCATCATCATTTCGTCGTCAATGCTGCGATGATAGGAGCCGCCGTCATGCCCGCCGCTGTCATACTCGCCCTGGTGGCTCGAGGAGTAGGTGTGGCTCTGCTGGACCTGCGGGTGCTTGACAATCTCATAGGTGGTCTTCTCGCCGCCGTCGTGGCTGACCAGCTTCTTCAGGCCAATGATGGCGCTGATGATCAGCGCAATCTTGCCCACGATCAGCGCCTTGCCGGCCACAATGGCTATCGAGTGATAGGCCATCTTCAGTATGGCCGTCTTCAGCAGGACGGCGGCTATGAACGGGCCCAGATACTTCTTGTCGTCCTTCTTCTTGCGACCCTCGCTCGCCTGCTCGCCGGCCATGAAGTAGCCCAGCAGCGACTGCAGCCAGTCCTGGCTGTTGCGCTCGCCATAGCGCAGCAGCCGCGGCAGATTCACCTGCAGCTGATGGCTGTGCAGGAAGTTGAGGAAGCGCTCCAAGAGCAACGCGTCCAGGCTCTTGCTGGACATGTGCTCCAGATCGCGATTGTTCAGCTGATGCTCGCTTATGCTGGCGCGTCCTGTGCGCGAATCCTCGGCCACTGCTCGCCTCACCAGATTAACGCCATCCACAATGCTGAGCTGCTGCACTTTAAGAGCGCGCCCAAGCAGGCGGGCTCCCTGCAGCTTGCAGCACCAAAAAATATCCTCGCTCTCGGCACACTGCGTCCACACATGCCGCATGGTGCGCAGCAGTCCGCTCTCGCCAGCCGCAGTCGCATTGTGGGGCAGCTCCACCGCCCACATGGGCGTCACCACCAGCAGCAGCAGCACCATGACAAGTAGACCCAAACGCGTATCCATTGTCTATGTTGTGAATATGTATCCTTCGGGATTAGCCTCGGCGCCTCGTGTGTATATATGCGTGTGCTGTTCTGGCCAACTCACTTGGCCAACTGATCTTGTGCGGCGGTCTGTGCTACAAATTTATACACTTGTAGATGCCACAATTAGCCAGGCAGCCGTTGCATCCAGTTTTGCTTTTCTTGGCGCCCCGCCGCCAGTTGGCTATTCAGAGCGTAATATGCATGTTGGATGCACTTCTGCTCAGCTGCCGAGCTGGCGAGCTGGCGAACTGCTAAGCTGCCGGCAATCTGCTTCGCTGCAGATTTAGTGCAATTGGCAGTAAAACCGCCAGCCTGCCAGCCAGTCAATTTCATTGCTCATTGTCGTAATTACCAAGTCTTTGTAATTATTTCGAGCATTTTTTTATTGCTGCTGCTGCTGCTGCGCTTAATGATATATTCGCTCTGACGCCCACTTTCATCGGCTGCTGGCTGTTAAGCTTAGCCCAAAACACCCATACTTAAATATATTTATATATATTTGTGCAGCCTTTTGGCTGGTCTTGTCTTTCGTTTGGACACGCAAAGATTTTGGCACAGATATTAGCCATGCTGCATAGAAAACGAAATGAACTCAATTTGCGGGCAAATTGCAGCCTTGCCAGCGGAATTGCTAGAAATTTGTCGCCGCCAATATGAAAGTTAATGAAAGTGCAGCTATAGAACTCGGAACGAATCGCTATGATCATTTATGCTGTGCAGAAGGCAATTATTCTATGATCAATTTTAGTGGAAACACAAGAGAATTTCTATTTTGCGCGGGTTGCCTTGACATTAGCAACAATATATGCATATTATTTTATATTTAATTTCAATATATAAATATATAATATGTAATATATAAATATTATTTTAGTTTTAAATTAACAAATTATATTTAAATTTTTAATAAAAAATAGTTAAGTATGAAGACTGTTAGAAGCTTAAAATTTAAAATTTATCGGAATCTATATAGAGTCCTCTTGTGGTGCTCTCTTTGCCGAGTAGAGCTTATATAAAAAATGTTAGTGGTTTTTTAATTTTTTGAAGATATATTTAGGATATTTTATATCAATTATTATTGCTTTTGAATCCAACTCACCTGAAACTAACTTAGGATCATTAGAATATTAAAATATTGCAGCAATGCATCAAGCTAAAATAAAACATAATATGTAAAGACTTTTCATTGCTTTAGAGACATCAGAGAACTACCCAGCTCTAAAAAGACTGAGACTTTTTCTTCTAGAAGCTGAGACTCTTGATACTAGAAATAAGAAATCTGTGAGGCAAGAATACATTTTTCGAATGAATATGACAAGTGAATTAAATAAACAATAATTTTGCTGTCAGCACGGAAATAGAGAGAAAAGATATAAATTTGTTTGTGAATTTCTATGTCACACTGAAAAATCTGCACCATTCCTTATTGTCACCTGTCCATTTGCATTCACTCAGCCTAGCTTATGTGTCAGCTTAACAAATTTTTAAAGCATACTTTCAGGCTGTGCATACAAATGTCATAGCAATCAGCCTTTGTCAGCTTTAAGCAGCAACTGCAGCTGCTTGGCTCCTGGGTAATTTAGTTTTTCATGTAATTAATTATATTTCATAGAGGAACGTGTCTCAATGAGCTGGCAGGTGTATATTATCTTGACTATGGCTATACAGATATGTATATGTGATTAATTATATACATACATATATATATATGGCTATGCTTTGCAGGTGCATGCAGCGTGAAAGTTAAAAATTTTGAGACTTGCAGCGTCTTGTTCTACATTTGGGACATGCACAACTGCACAGATGTAAGCATATGTTTGTGTGAGTGTATGTGAGTGTTTGTGTGTATGGGAAATACAACCGCATAATCCGTTGGCGATAATTTATGATAATTCACGTGGAGCTCACACGCAATCGCAATGCAACTTTCGCAGTGGAAGCCGCAGCTCATCCGCTGCAAATAGCCCAAAAAGCAGAGCTAAATAAATGCAGCAGCAGCAGCAGTAGCAGCAGCAGCAGCCACAGCCACTGCTGCGGCAGCAATTGGCAATTTTCTGTAATTGCCATTTGTGTTAACAGCAAAGCAAACAAAACGCTTAGCGGCCTGGCCCGCGATCAATGCCAATTGCGGCGCCCAGGAACAAAAGAGCGAGGCAACGAACTTGCCCGAGATCAGCACGAAACTTTTACCATCGATTTATTTGGCCTTTGTTTTGTGTGGGGCTGGCAAGAAAAGCAAACCAGAACGGGTCGTACATTATGCGGCCTGGCGGTCTGGGAAAATGCCAAGCGTGGGTCCCAAACAATTGCATAAAAGGAAAAGCCTTCGTTTTTTTTTTGAGTGTTTTTTTTGGTAGAGTTTTCACTTTCACTTTGTGTTGACATCGATGGCGCCCCCGCTGGAAAATACTACAGGTTGGCAGCGCAATTGCCGTTGCTTCAGGTGCTGGCCTGTTGCTTGGCTGCGATGGTTAATCAAAAATTAAGCGCTGCTGGCCAATTACGTTTCACTTTGACCCCGCCGTGGAAAGCCGGACTCGAGCCGTGACTGCCTCGACGAGCTCTGCATTGCTGATGAATTTATTATACGCCTGGCCGTGCTGTCAACCACATTTGTTGCTGTTGCTGTTGTTGCTCTGTTGGTTTTCCCAAGCAATTTTATTTCAATTCAAGTCAATTTAATGTAAATATTTTGTGTAGATTTGCATGCTGCCAGCACATTACAAATCATTTTGTTTGTGTTTTATTTTTATCAAATTCTGGAAAACAAAATTTAAATTTTTCCCCATTTCGCCCTGCCCATTTCGTAGAAACTGCCTCGCTTTTTCCACCCTCAGTGCGGGCTTAGCATTTGAGCTTCTTGGAAATAAATTACAAGGCACAGCTGGGGGCTTGCTACCTTTATGTATTGTTCTTGCTGCTGTTATTGCTGTGGCACAAGTCCTCGCTTTGCGTTATGCCACATTTGAGTAATTTATAAACAAAGCTCTCGCATGATTACCTTCTGTGCACATTCGAATTTCCCCAAAAGTATTTGCGGTGAAATTTCGATGGCACATCATTTGCTTAGCGCCTAGCTCCCCCCTTTCCTCTCCCCCTCCCTCACAAGACTCAGCGACATGCAAAGTTCAATGTTAAATGCCAATCAATATGAACATGGCTGCTGCAGCCACATGCTGCCAAATGTGAAACGCAGTCCGAAGCTCTGAGCAGCGCTCATCAATCAGCGCTACAGGCCGAACGCCTGCGAAACTTTGTCTTGGCCAAAAACACAAAAATACAGAGACGATTGCAATGCATTAAATTTTCACATTGTAAGTGAATTTGCAGCCTTGACATTCAACTCAGACGGCGGCTGGCCAGCGCTCGGGCCCGCAGGCTCCTTGTCAGACTGTCATGATATTGCAGCAGACAACAATAACTACAGAAAGTAAGAGTGATGAAGTGCTCGACTTGGCGATACTCTGTACTTGATATAAATATAATATTATATTTGGGAAACGACATTTTGTATGGGATGATTGTAAAAGATCTATAGTGCTCGACTTTGAGATACTCTGTACTTGACTTAAGACTAATATTATATCTGGAAAAGTAGATTTTCAAGAAACCAAGAGTGCTATACTGCTCGACTAGGAGTTACTGTGTACTTGATATAAATCTAAAATATTTCGGAAACGACATTTTTTATAGGAAGATGGTAATAGTTCTGTATTGCTCGACTAGGAGATACTCTGCACTTGAAATAGGGCTAATGTTTGATCTATATTACATCGGGAAAAGTAGATTTTGTATGGGAAGAAACTAAGAGTGCTGTACTGCTCGGCTAGGAGTTACTCTGTACTTGATATAAGGCTAATGGTTGATCTTTATTATATCGGCTAAAGAAAATTTTGTTTAGGATAAATTTTCATTATCAAAATGAGTCGCGGGAACAAAAAAGGTGTCAAGAAGGTATACTATTATATATATTATATATTGTATATCATGAAGTTTATTAAGTTTTCATCTTTTCATGGATAAAGAAAAACTTACCGATGATATGGAATAAACTTCATATAATACCTCAACAAATGTACAATATCAGTCTCTATCTCAAAACAGTTCTCGAACGACACTTAAGGGAAAGATCGACTTAGCAGTTGATGCTTAGCAGGATTATATGTACCTGCGCAACAATATACCCTGTTTAATAATTTTACAAAATTTAATGGGTATAGGGTGTACCTACAGCAAGGATTGCAAATAATTTCTCATTATATTGTCCCGCGCTTATGGAGGAGGCAGGCAAGATGTCCTGCAAAAAAGTCGCAATTGTTTGCAGAAATCCTAACGAATTTGCGCAAATAACTCGGAGTTGAAATATGATTTTTGGGTACGTCCCGTCGCGGTCGCCATTTGGTCACCTTGACAAATGACAAGAGCTTTAACCCGTTGCTGGCAGCCAACAAAAAAACAGAAAAGAAAAGAGACCCTCAGCCCGCTTGGCTGTTTGCTTCGGGTTCAATGGACCGGGAGTACAGCCACCCGTTGATGATAAATTGATGCAGAGACGAACGTGACACGGCCCCAAAATAGAAAAAAAAATAAAAAAAAAAATAAATGTGGTAGACAAAAGTGAAAGCATCTGCGGCAGAGTGAAACTGGCCAAGGAAGAGCTGCTGCGACCTTTTGGCAAAGCTTCGATGTTGCCTTGGCCGCGACATTGTCTCAGCATGATAGCGTTGCAGGCTTTGCCACAATGTGGCAAGTCACTGGAGAGCTTGAGTTGCACAGCTTGTTGCACATCAATATGTTGCAAGGGGCAAGAAGCAGCGCTGATCGACTTAAGCTAAACAGTTACAAAGGCCAAAGGCGCCCGAAATGTTCCTTTGTTGCAAAGCAAATACTGTAAGTTTAGATGTGCGTGTGTGTAAGTATGTGTGTAAGTATGTGTGTATTTATAACTAACACTCAAGGGCTTTGCATTGGAATCGTGATAATGACTTTTCCAGTTGCTGAATGCAAACATTTGCCATACTTGATTGTCAGCGCTTTCCGCTAAGCTGCCTCTCTCCCTATCTCACTCTCTCCCTCTCTCTCTTTCTCTCCGACACTCTCCCTTTTTGCTTGGGTCAAGTGTGCATGAATTTTAATTGTGACTTTCTGCGACTTAATCGCTTTAATTAAAGAAAGAGATGGCTAAGCGAAGCAAAGGTTGCGCGGCCATTACACACTGTTCATGTTGCAAATGCGACATTTGAGAATCCAATTACAAGACACGCACAACTCAAAAGACGCAACCAGAGAAACAGAGAGAGAGAGAGAGAGAGAGAGAGAGATGTTGTCGAGAGATGTCGAAATGGACATCTGGCCAATTTTCACCAAAGAAAGCAAAAGCAAACGCATTATAATTAATTGATGCAGCAATAAAAATAAATTTACTTTTGACACTGGACATTTGCGTCCTGCCAGCTGTAAAATAATTTTTAAATGCTTTTGAATGCTCTTTTCAAGAGTGTGTTTCAATACTCTTGAGTTAGTTGCTAGAGCTTGCTAAATTTTAATTTAAATAAAGAGCTTATTTTAACATGTTATTGGCTTGCATCTGAGTGAAACTAGATGAAGAAGTTGAAATTTATAGACAACATACTTCTCATGTAAAATTTCATAAGAAACAATCAAGAACTTAAATTCAAATGAAGTTATCAATTTATTTTTGTATATTTCTTTACGACTATATTTTTTTAAAATATTACATATTTCAAGGCTATTTAGCTTAACAACATTCTGATCAGTCTGTATCTAAGCCATGAATATTAAAAAAAACAAAGACTTTCGAAGTCTATTATTTTCTGCATCTTTTTATGCAGATGTCAGAATTCATTACTTCAATTCGAGATGCATATCAAAGTCATGTATATCCATTATTATAAAACATATTGTTCTCTGATTGATTGGCTAAATAACTGAGTGGTTTTTAATCAAACACAAAGCAAGTCATGAAAGCGGGGAAAAGTCTATTCAGACAGTTTTTATGATGTGTGTAAGGCTTTTCGGCTAGAGCGAGAAAATATTCGAAAACTCTAATAAAAAACTTTTCAGTAAGTCAAAAATTTAGAAATGAACTTTCGCTAATTTAATAAGCAAACATTTTCATATTTTTGTAACTTTTTTCATATGTTTCAGTTCTTTGCAAGAGTATATCATCGTCGTCATCTCTAACTTGGCTTGGCATCTTTTCTTAATTTTAGTCAAAGCACCAAATTGGCCGAGCGTTTATATAAATTGTGTACAGATTAAGTGAAAAATTGCCTCGTGTCCCCATCAAAAGACCCCTCCTTGAGCTGATGCTCATTGTGAGCCACAGTCTCATCCTCATCTTCAGCCTCATCCTCACTCACATTCACATCTTTCTTTCGATCCGCTCGTGCTGTTGACACATTTGGCTGTCTCTCACATCCGCTGAGGCTGAAAGTTGGCAACTTCGTTGATCGCCTCTAAAGGCTAATTAGTGTGAGATTTGGTCTTTGATTAGCTGCAAAGAGCCATCAAAACTCACACACAAATGACTGAAAGCGAACACCGAATCTAATATACACTCGCCCAGCTCATGTAAGTCTCTAAGCAGCTGTATCCGATCTTTATCGGCGGATATGCTTCAAAGTCTGCCGACGAGGTTATTAAGACCCTGAGAGCGTCAAAATTAAACAAGTAGATAAAGGTACACACACACATACACACTCTCAAACTCTCACACATACATTTTCACTTTCTTTTGTTTGTGAAAATTGCAATTTTTATTGCACTTGGGTCGCTTGAATGAACGCCCGCATGAAATAGAAAGTTAAGCATAAGAAAATACATGCATATATGTATATAAAAGATATATATTATATATATGTAGGGCTCAGATTCTTAAAACTGAAAGTTAAGTTCAACTTTAACCCGTTAGCGACTTTTCGCTTGGCACTTGTTGGTGCCGCAAAGTGTATGGCAAGAATTTAGAACAATTTATGTACTTTCTCCGCATGGAAAAATGAAAAACTTCACACACATAAAAAAAAAACCAACAAAAAATTGCATTGTGGATGCTTAAGTTGTTGTTATTGTTTTTACTGTTTATTGTTGTTGTTGTTGTTGTTGTTGCTACTGTCGCGTTGTCTGCTGTTTATTAAAACGCAATTCTGGTTTGTTTTTAATGTAGCCACAATGAAATTGTTTTTATGGCTGTTGCCGCTACTGCTTTATTTGGTATACCCTGTACTTATGACGATTAACTGAGAGAGTATGCGTTAGGCGGGTTGAGGCCTCAGGAAATATATCTTTTGTTGATCAATCTTAGCAGCTGCGCTTATCTAAAATTCTGTCTGTCTTTTTGCCTTTCTGTTCGCCCGTCTTACCACGCATATGTCTATCTATCTGATATTCTATATAGAGACCCATCTGTCCGCATGTATCCGAGAGAATTCGATATATAACAATATGTGATGTAAACTCTTACCTATGGTAACCCCTTGTACCCCTGTTGAAATTGTATTACTTTCAGATAATCTTTAGCTGTTTTCATGATATCGATAAGTATTGATAACGATATACTCTATCCTATATATCCTTTGAAGATGCACTTAAAAAACAGATAAAGAGTAACGTACTTTTAAGTTAATTGTCATTAAAACTATAGTTTTATTCAGATATCTGCTTAATTTTTTCCGTTAGGAAAAGAGATGAATATAGAATCGTTTCGGGACGATTTCGGATCCCGAAAATCCCGAACCCGACGCCCATCTCTAGTTAAGTATCCGTTAAGTTTGCAGGTCGACTTAGAAAATGAGTAGCTTGAACTAATAGCTGCAAAATATAAGTTACTTTTACGTAAAAAAAAAAAATTGCTTGTGGCAACTGCAGTGCGTTTAATACATGGTATCTCCTAATCGGGCACTCCCCTCCAAACACTCCGACTTGCCATAATTTTTTTCGTATCTTGTTTTGTTTTGGTCTCGACCACAAAATGGCACAGAAAAACACTGAAAATCTCGTGGCTCTTGAAAGAAAAGTGCAAGGCGTGTCACAGCCAGATGCCGGATTAAGCTTTGTGGTTGGCGGTTGGTGGTTGCTGCCAATAGACAATGTAATGTGTGCAGTGGTGATGTTTGGCCTTGCCCGTGGCAACTGAACAGCGAGCGACTCGAAGCGCATGTTCAGGCAATTGAGCTTCGGGTTCGCGTGCACTTAAGCAGCCCAAGCTATGGCCATCAGATATGGATATATGCGAGTGTTGGGCCACGGATGCGGATATGTTTAGCCAGGCAGCTGCACCCGCACAAAAACAGAGCATGCCAACTGCGACTGCGACTGCGACTGCGGCCCTATTGTGTGCCATGTAATGGACAGCTTGACGGCTTCGACTGGCCTGCATTAACCATGAGCTGGGCGGAGCAAGAAATGCGACGCATAAATCGTTGTGAGGAGCGAGCTTATTAGATGTCAAGCATGAAATTTGTGCATAATAGATGTGAGGCTTATGCTGAGCTGTCAAAGTGCGAACAACGAGCGGGCAGACAAGCTGCTGACAACTGACTGACTATGAGATGCCCTGGAAAACAGTTATAGTATTCTTAAGTTTGTAGATCTGATATGGATACATTAGTTTGTATCTGAAATATTGTGAATATGATTATAAGATACCCTGTAAAATTGTCTTAAGCATTAAGTATTGACTATGGGATACCCTGTCAGTAGGTAATATGTGTTTTATAGTTTTGTTATAGTTAAAATTACAGTTAGAATTATTAGATACCCTGTAATACTGACTAGGGAATACCCTGTAACCAGCTATAAATTGGTATTATATAGATTAGTTATGGTTCCACATGTTCACATCTACATGATGTGCTCAAAATTAATAAATGACATATGATTATCAGATACCCTGCAATATCGTCTGAGCATATACTTTTGACTGTAGAATACCCTGTAAACAGATAAAAAATGTTCAACAGATTTGTTTATGGTACAATTACAGTAAGATTTGGTAGATACCCTATAAAATTGACTGTGGCATACCCTGTAAACATAAAGTTCTCTTATATAGATTATTTTATGATTCCACATGTTCACATCTATATCATCTGCTATAAATTGCTATATATGACATATGATAGCCCGTAAACAGGTCAAAGACGACCCTATGCATGCATAAGATACCCTATAGTTGGAGTTAAATTATAATATTCTTTCGATAAGATGTCCAGTTCATAGCTCTAAAGGCATTTCTAGACATATACAAATGTTGCCTATGCTTAAAGGTAGAGTATACGAGTCGACTAGAGTAGAGTTAACATGTAGAGTATTAACGTGCAAATCGACACACGCACCGATATACCCTATTTCTATGTCTACTAACATACAGGGGATACAAAAACACAAAAACATATTAGAACTGTCTGCGCTGCTGAAAGTTTTTTCCATATTTTGTTTGTATGGAAATCTTGAACGTTTGTCTCTTTCAGTGGACGTCTTTACTTTGGCTGCTCTCCCCCTCCCACATAATGCAGCCGGGCTGAAGCGGTCAGTGAACCTACTTAAGGACAGCAGTTTGTGTACTCATAATGCTCGCCATTCACCAATGCTCATCAGCATTAGAAAAAGTACTCGTAATGCTATCAAGTAAACCAAATATAATAACATTCAGCGATCCATGCAAATCGAAGGAATGGCCCTGGTCCGGCATTTGGTGGGCATTAGTGAAAGTAAAGTGGAAATTGCGGCAGCCAAAATCAAAAATTAGTGGCCCAGAAAGCGACTGCGAACACAGAGGGAAATCTCAGACTCGTATATATCCGAAGCTGCAATACCTTTTGTGGGTAACAGGTAGCCCGGGCGACACGACAGTCATTATTAGTCCATGGGACCTGTACAGCTGCCGCTGTGGGGCCTAAATTTGCGACTTTATTAGTTGAAAATGAGCCGAGCCGAGCTCCAGGCAGGAATGCGGACCGAAAGGGGAGTGAGGTTGAGTGGCATGCGAGCAAATCCCTTTGTGGCGGCAGCACCTGCCACATAAAGTGCCCAATGTGGCAGCTGACTGGGCGAAAGCTCTGGACAAGAATACCAGAAATAGCAAAAACAAAAAAAAAAACATATTTCCGCTGGTCTTTTTGGGGAAAAGTTTTTGCTAACGTTGGCTCAAAGCCACAATTATGCGGCAGCTTTCCTTTTGCCTGGCTATCTGCCTGCCTGCCTGCCTGTGCGACTTCATGTGGCACGTTCTACGAGAAACACACAGCGGATGCTGGCTCATGCATAAAACACAGCCAACAGAGGCAGGGCCAACAATTTGTCTTTTGCGGCAGCAGCAGCAGCTACGAGTCAACGGCCTGGCCTGGCTTTAATAGATGCATATCATGGTAGCTGGAAGCCCTCGATTGCATTGGCCATCATGCAGATAGTTGCCGTATCGATGCTGGGTGTTGCCAGATACTTAATGGAGTTGCTGTTGTTGCCACCTTCTGTGAAATTTGCATAATAAAATTGAGCTGCAAATTGCAAGCGTTTAGTGGCTGATAAACACTTTCTTTATGGCATTAGAAATGCGAGGCGAAAATTGCTAAATGCCAAATTGAAATTAAAGTGTCGACAAGAGCAGCAACAGTGTTGACCAAAACGGCAGCCAGATTGAAAATGGTCAAAAGCCAAACACCTACCCAAGCCACAAATTCAACTAATATATTTGGCCATAAACAACGAAAGCGGTTGGCAAACAGCAAAAAAAAAACACAAACACGTCTAGAGCGGTTGTTGCTGCTGCTGCTGCTGGCGGCGCAATGATCATTAGAGCAACATACTCACAGCAGCAACAGTTGCTGCTGGCAACCGACGACACGAAGTCTCGACGCCGACTCCAACTCCAACTCGAACTTGAACAACTGCAGCACGAAGAAAATCAAATTGCGATTAAGTCGCGCCCGAGCCCGAGCCGCCAAAGGTCTATAAAAGAATAAAGCGCGCCAAGGCTGGCCATCAGTTTGATTTAAACTAGCAGACAGTGCAAGACGCGCTCCCAGCCGCACCAACGATATCAACCAGCCAGCCAGGATTAGTCCAGACACCCAAACGCGTGTGTGTGTGTGTGTGTGCAACTAAAACGCGTGTGTGTTGTGCAACAGTGAGTGTACGCGCGTGTGTGTGTGTGTGTGTGTGCATCGAAACACAAAATGACATTCAGGCAAAAGCATTTAGTGCTCCTGCTGGGCCTGTGCCTGGCCAGCAGCAGCAGCTCTGATGCCGCCACCGAGCAGCTGAGCAATCTGCCCGCCAACGGCAACCAAAATGCGGGCGCTCGCACTCTGCTCCGGGTCTACGATGAATGCAATCGGGCCGAGAGCGGCTTTGTGCCGTGCCTGAAGAAGAAGGCCATCTCGTTTATTGATCGCATCGCGCCCATCGATGCCATCAGTGTGGCCGATGGCATCAAGCTGGTGCGCCTCGAAACGGCGCCACGCCCACCCGCCTACAGCGACAACGAACTGGAATCCTCGCTGGCGCGCTCCGGCAGCGAACGGGACGCGAAGCTGACGAACATGCTGATTGAACGCTTGAGCTACTTCTTCAACGGGCACTCGCTGCAGGTCAGCTTCCCCAAATTGACTTCCGATGAGATTGGACGCGGACTGGAGGAAGGTAAGCATGCCCCATTACACATGCCACACAGCCAGGTGTAATTGCAGTTATGTTAACCGCTCGCTGCATTTAGCCATTGCGCGTGACAGTGACATAATTTTGCCATCATAATTGACGGTTATTAGAGCCAGGCGCTGTTAGCTGCACATAACAACTGATATATCTATATATATATATGTGCTTATACACATATAGATAAGGCTTAATTGAATAGCTGACAATGACATTGGCAGCCAGGAAGTGGGTTAACAACTGCGGCGCGCTTGCATTGTATGCTAAGAGCGGATCGTGGAAAATTCTTGTCTTTGGGAAAATGTGCAATTGTTTTGTAGGCCTACACACACGCGCGGCGCTGCGCACACACAAAACTCGTTCGGAAAACTTACATTGACCCATAAACCTTAACAACAAACAACAACAATGACAAAAAATTGTCATGCCACAATTTCGTGTTAGCCCGCACAAATTGTATAATAAATGGGAAAACAAACAAATGGCAGCAACAATTTAAATGATCTTTAAAGAGCTGAAAAAGAGTTTATAAAAAAGTTTTTTTTATTTATTTCATAATTAGAGAGCTTTGGGAAAACTTTAGTTTAAAATTTTCATTTATTTGCAAGTTGAAACATTAGTTGAAAAGAAAGATTTAGATGAAAAGCTAATTATACAATAAGTTTTGTTAGTTGTTGCTATTTGAAGACTCTTGATCACGGTAAATAAGTTTTTATAGAACAAAGTGAGCAAGAAGAAGATTTGAAGATTTATGATTGAAATCTTCAAATTCTTGATTATATGTTGAAGAAAATCTAACTATAAATGGATTTGCGGATAAAGCAGCTGCAATTTCTTCACTTTGAAAATATAACATATTTTGTATGATAAGAATATATAGGTAGAAAAATAGGGGAAAAAAGGTAGACAAAATAGAATGCTGATTCTTAAGAAGAATGTACAAAACTCAAATGTATTCACTCTTAAAATTTATTATTATTCCAGAAAATTGATAAGATTCTGAATTCAAAATTAGATTATGAAGAGCATGTTAGGTATGATATTCCTATTTACCACAGCAAAAAAGTAAAATACTTTTGTACACAAAAAAACTAAATTATAAAAAACTACCAAAAATATTATAGAAATTTTGAAAAATAAAATATAAATAGACAGCTTTTCTACAATATTAGCTTTCGGTTAAAAATATCACAAAGTTTTTACAAATTCATATTTATATTTATATTTATATTTATTTATTCAAGCTCTCATTTAATTGAGAAAAGTAAATTTTGAATACGAAAATATATATATTTATTTAAATATTTTTTTTTAAATTTTAAATATTTTCAATAATATCTTATATGTATATATCTATATATATATGAGATTATAAAATAATCTCAATGTCTTTTGAAAAATATTTTTGCAGCAAATAAAAAATAGTTGAAAATAGAGTAACATTTTTAAAAATAATTTTAATTTACATTGTTTTTCGGACATGTTTTCACCAAGCACAAAAATAATTTTTAATTATTATTTAAAAGCTTATCAGAAAATATCATAAAGTCTGTTGACCATGGCAACACACTTAGCTTTTAATGGACGTAAGAAAAAGAACAGTCGAAAGTAAAGACCCATTTGAAGGCAAAGTACATTTGAATGTGGCCCCTTTGCAGGGGCACGAAGACACGAAGACACGCAGTTTGCGGCGGGCTTTGAGATGTCATGACCATGTCGAATGAGAGGCCCAATGAAAGTGTTGGCCACGTTTCACTTGGCCCGCTTGGCGTAAGGGGGCCATGTTAACGACGACTTGTGGGCTGGCAGGCGAGCGCTTTGCATCAATTACAAAAATTTGACAGAAGCACTTAAAGCATTCGCCAGAGACAGAGACAGAGACAGAGCCGCAAATATTTTCCAGTAATGAAAAGCGAACTTACTTTCACGGTGCATGGATGATGTTTTTCCTCTTTTACTTTCATATTATTGATCAAGATCAAGATATTCAGCTCAACTTGGCCAACACTTTCCCAATCGTCTCACCATTTTTAGTTAATTGCAATCGCATCTTGTTATTGACTGTCTGTTGCCTGGATTTTGGTTGCATTTGCACAGATTCCCCACATTGATTTTAACTTGAACAAGTGAAATCGCCAAAAAAAAAAACGTCCCTGATGAGACATGTAGTAAAACGAAAGCCACACAAGCTGCAGTTCGAGCTGGATATATATATATATATATATATACATATTCTCAGCCTTTGCTGCTTGGGCACTTTCACCAAAAGAAAAGCTAGGAAAGCTCCCTTGACATTAAGGCCAAGTAAGCACTAAGCTGAACAAACGCATTGTTTACAGCTGCAGGAATTATGATGAAAGCGTGTGAGAATTTATAATAAAAGCAAATTTTTGATATATTTAATTTGTGCACATGCTTAAGCTACACTTAAGTTTTAAAGGTCTTTAACTAAATCTTTTTTATTGTCTCAACTCTGTTGCAGGTCGCGGCAAGATGAAGAAAATGGGCATGATGATGGCCATGATGATGGCCACCAAGCTGATGGGCATGCTGCCCATTGCCATGGGCGCTCTATACATACTGGCGGGCAAGGCGTTGATTATCTCCAAGATTGCGCTGCTCCTGGCGGGCATCATTGGCCTGAAGAAGCTGATGGCTGGCAAATCGTCGGGCGGCAGTTCCGGCTGGTCCTCCGGCGGTGGCGGCGGCGGCGGTGGCAGCGGCGGCTGGTCCTCGGGCGGCGGTGGCGGCGGCGGCGGCGGCGGCTGGGACAGACGCTCCCTCACCGAGGCCCAGGAGATGGCATATCGTGCGCACAGCAGGCAGCAGGCGGCCCAACAGCAGGCGGCTCAGCAGCAGCAGCAGCAGCAGCCACTGGGAGCAGCTCTACAGCCAGCGCTGACCAAGTCATAGGCGACACACACACACACACACACACAGACACTCACACACATTCACACAGAGTTCATAGCTCCCCAGCTGCATTTATCTTGTAGATAAATGTGAGGAGCAGACAAGCTGAGACGACGCAGGGCAGGCAAATTGTAATTAGATTTTCAACAAGTGCTTTCTTCTTCTCACTTTTTTGCACACCTCAACGCTCGGTAACGGTCAAATGCGCAGTTGCACCTGCGGATACATGGCTGCAAATGTATCTGTAACGTGCAGCTAACTTAATCATTAGCATTTGCATAAGACAAATCGATTTGCGTAATACGCACTCAGTTCCGCTTCCATTCTATTCCCGTTTACAGCTACTGCTCGACTTCAACTCTGTCTGAACTTTGTCTCTTCATCTCTCGCTCTCTCTCTCTCTCTGTCTCTGTCTCTGTCTCTGTCTCTGTTTAGCTATCTAACTATGTATCTAACTGCACACAGTTCCTGTTATTTTTCAATTATTCATTCATTCATTCAGTCTTTCATTCATTCTGCTGCTCTGCTCTCGTTTCCAGCTCATTTTTACACGCGCGCATTTTTCGATTAACTTTAAGCTTAATTCGTTTAACTGTAGTCTAGTGTAATAATTTATTAACATTATTTATTTCTTAGCTCTAGACGTGTCTCGCATGTAAGCAGCAAAGTTTTTCAAGAAACACAAAAGTTACAAAAAAAATAAATACAAATTATATATATATAATATATTTATTTAAATAAAACATTTACGTATAGAAAAGAAGTCTCGTTTCAATTTATTCAAGTGTCCAAGTCTTAGCTGCAGCAAGGTCAGCTTAAAGTTCGACTAGGACCTCACGTAGCATCCTGTATGCTGATGTAGCTGCAAGCTAAGGACACGTATACACTTCCTGGCATCCTGTTGCCATATGGCAAGCTTTGTGTCCTTGACAACCTTGTGTGCTCCCATATGTTGTCTGCCCGCCCACGCAAACAGCGCCCACATTTGGCCAGCCATGTCGTAGAATTAAGCCACCCCCAGCAGCCCCTTCAGACGTTGTCCAAGTGCAGATTCTGTAAATATTTCAACTCGCAGCTGTGGCACGACAAAAGTTTATTGTTTCTGCAGGGAATTCCATAAGATGAATGCACGCAATGCCAAAATAAACTACCGGAATCTTATCTATACAAATATTATCCAACAACTGCGGCCAATTATGAAGTGAGTCAGCAGAAAGAAGAATATGTATGTGCTTGTCTCAGAATAGAAGCGAAAGGCGGCAGAAGATAACTTATGGAAAAATCCCCGAAAGTATAAAATCAAGTTCAATGTCAAACTGAATGGATGCGTCTTTAAAAGCCAAGTCAACATATAGATAACGTGTTTAAAGCCCGACTAGAAGCAACTTAGCCACGGACTTGCTTGATAATCGTTACAAGTTATCAGTTAGGCTTGTAACCTTTACATAATATTCAACGGCATTAATCAAATTTGATTAAGCGAAACGAAAACAGCGCGTTTTAAATTCTATAACTGATTATGTATTCTGGTTTTACCTAATACAGGTTTGCCACTTAATGATCTGCGTGTGCTCAAAGAAAGACTATTTTATTGTGGAACCAAAATATTATCTTATTCAAATTATAAAAACTTCTAGAAGGTGGGCGTGTTTGGTTTGCAGATACCCAGTAGTTGGCCAGGTAATAACATAGCTTAAACATCATTATAGTTTTTCTCCCCAAAAACAAAATTCATCTACATATTTCATATGCTATTCTTGTGAATTAATATCTAATTAGAAAAGGTCTCATTTTTAGCTAATATATAAAGATTAATATTATAAAAAGTGAATGAAAATTTATTAATTTCAGAAGTCAATTGAGAAAACTGATCAATTATTTTATAAGAATTTTGATGATATTTTTAAAAATTAGTTTCAGAACTCAGCAGATTCTTAAATCTGCAGAAATTACCAATCTTAGAATTTCAACATTAATGTTTTTTAATGTTTTTTTAAACTTGCAAACTATTATTTCTTAAAAGACTCTACAAGTTCCGGGCTCTAACCGGTTCGCATCAAAATCTGTTAGCAGCAATGCAATTTTTGTATACTACTAGCAGAGGTATAAACAGTTTCCATTACTAACTCAAAAATCCCCTTTCCTAAATATCAACAGGGTATGCATCTAAACTGATGCTGCTTTTGGTCTTTCATTTCAGCTGCCTCAGGAATCAAACACGTCAGCAAAGTTTTTTTTTTTGTAGTAGTTTTTATTTTACAGGCATCTTACTCTATAGTTAGTCGGGCGCTTACTTCTTCTTCCACCAGCCGGAGGAGCCACCGTTGCCATAGCCGCCGCCGTAGCCGCCGCTGTAGCCACCACCGTAGCCGCCGCCGCCATAGCCGCCGCCGCCATAGCCGCCGCCGCCGCTGTAGCCACCGTGGCTGGTGGTTGTGATGATCTTGTAAACCTGAACGTGACCACCATGGCCGCCGCCGTAGCCGCCGCCGTAGCCGCCGCCGTATCCACCACCATAGCCGCCGGAATAGCCGCCGCCGGAGTAGCCGCCGCCGGAGTAGCCGCCGCCGGAGTAGCCACCGCCGCCATAGCCGCCGCCGCCATAACCGCCGCCATAGCCGCCGCTGTGTCCACCGTCGATAACTTTGATGACCTGAACGCCACCACCATAACCGCCACCGTAGCCGCCTCCATAGCCGCCACCGCTGTAGCCGCCACCACTGTAGCCACCACCGCTGTAGCCACCACCGCCATAGCCGCCGCCGCCGTAGCCGCCACCGCCGTAGCCGCCGCCGCCGCCGCCCTTGCCAAGGAGACCCAGAAGGCCGGCTTGGGCCGTAGCCAAAGTGGCGATCACAGCGAAGAGACACACAAACAGCTAAGCAAAAGAAATATTTTTAATATTTGTTCGTATTGTGTAAAAGGAACTCAATCCTCGAGTCCTTTCAGCTGGCTAACTCACTTTCATAGCGCACCGAACTCCGTCAAAGCAGGCGAAAAACTAATTCAAATTAAGCAAAACGCTTTCAATTTATGAGCAGACGCCTCCCAGCTGTCTGCGAATGAAACCGATTAAGCCTGGCCAAGAACAACAAAGCAGACTCAAGCCAAAATAAATTGGCCAACTGAGCAGAGGTATATACGTGCATGTGTATGTGTGTGCGAGAGTTGGCCTCTGGAAAGGTCTGTAGCTGGTTATGAATGTTGCCCCCTCCTCAGAAAGTATATTTATTATTTGCATTAGTGCCGGCTTAGGAAGTGTGGATCCTAAACTAGTTCTGGCCGAATTAATTAACATCTCATTTGGCTCAAACAAAACACATCAAATTCGGTTCAACAACAATCAAGTCAAATGCATACATTGTACACTGCTCTCAATCCCATCATCAGTTCGATTGGCAAACCAATAAAAAAATAAACTAATATACACTCGTTTATGCTTGTTGTTGTTGTTGTTGTTGTTTTTTTTTCTCTATGTATCTATTAAAGCGAATTAATTTATGGCTCTTATGAACGCTAGTCAAATAGTCAAATTGCTTTTGAAGCTCCAGGCCAGGCGGACAGTTCGGGAGGTGTGACCAGTTTTATAACACACCAAACACACACACTCACACACTGATACGAGCTGCGGCAGTAAAATTTAAATAAACACATTAAATTCTTAAATGTGTCCATTGGGCATTTTGCATGATTGCATCTAGCCATACCTCAAGCCTTGACAATGAATTACGATGAGGAAGGTTTATGTTAATTGCTCGGTGACTGAACACGAGCTGCTCTCGACGATAAAAGGGAATGCAATCAGTTGACAGTAGTTATTAACTAAATATCATAATTTAATCAGACTCAATTAATCAGAATTGCAATTAGATTAAATAACTAATTGAAGTGGAGGTGAGGAATGCAGGAATTTCAATTGAAAGTTTGTGTAAATTTATTTTCATTTGGGCGCTCATATGTCCATAAGCTGTCTTCATCAACAAATCGCATCTAACTCTGATAGATGACTCTAAAGCTGTATTTATTGGGCAGTTGTTGTCCAACTGTAGCTAGCAAAAAAGGCTCGGCTCGACATCCACTTTTGCCATCTCAACAGATGCTATCTCAAGGTAGAAATAATATTTAAGCTCAGATTCTCCGATTGCTGTCATGAATAATCAATTGAACAGTCTCTCACAAAAGTATGTATCCACTCTCAATACACTATCGTTCAGATAAAACAAGTAAGAACGCTCTAGTCGGGTCTGCCCGACTACGAGATCCCCTCAACCAAGTCCGAGGCGGTGTTTTAAACAATCTAGCTTATATCTTTTACCGGTACATATAACCCTTGCGCGCACACACACACGCACACATATACATACACAAGCACGCGCGCCGCTTACTGCATTCTGGGCAGCATTATGAGAAATTCATTGTTAAATAACTTCGGTTCTAGATCTACTTTCTTAATGAAATTTTCAGGACATAATATTGACATCTAGAGGTATATATATACGAAATCCCAACTCCCTAGTATTTGAAATACGTTTTTTCCACTTATGGGGCTAATGGGGGGAGGTATCCAAAATTTAAAAAGTTTATTATCTGTATTTACATCACAGCAACCTACATAGTCAATTTGGTGTCTCTAGGTATTATGGTCTAAAAGTTATAGCTTAAAAACAAAGTCAAAATATCGATTGTTATCGATAATAAGGAAATAGGATGAGTTATCGAAAAAAAAAAAAAAACTTGTACTGCGTATGGTATACAAGAATATATATCTAAGATCTCAAATCTCTAGATTTTGTGTTTTACGAGATCACTGCGTTCATACGGACGGACAGACGGACAGACGGACATGGCTAGATCGACTCAGCTCGTCGTCCTGATCAAGAATATATATACTTTATGGGGTCTGCCACGCCTCCTTCTGCCTGTTACATACATTGTCACAAAACCATTATACCCTGAATTCCCATTTTCAATGGGTTCAGGGTATAAAAAGGGCACTCAATCACAACTTTCGAATGATGAAGCACGTGGCCAATTTAAGCAGCAGCTGTTGCTAGCTGCAATAAAAGCACTTCGAGCTAAAGCGGCTGGAAGTTTTCACGTTCAACGACTTGGTAGAGCCAAATCCTGTGGCCAACAAAACACATGCTGTGACACGAAACCAATTACCACTGATGTTTAGGCCAGCTCAAAAGTATGCAACGGGCAACAGCAGCAGTAGCTCAAAATGTGCTTAAAAGCAGGCAACACTTTCTGTGGCATGCAACAAGGCGCCTAAAAGCAGACACACGGAATTTGAACACCCCAACTGAGGCAACTAGGCGCTTCTCATGCCCCAGTTAGTAGCAACTTAATGCGGCACTCAGCTAATGACACTCTGTCACTCAGCCAGGCGCCAATTAGCAGCAGGCAGGCAGGTGAGCAGGCAGGCAATTGTGTTGCAAGTTGAGAGCTGGCAATTAGCATGCACGTGCCCCAAAGTACTTTAGCTGACTGATTGCATTGGACACACTTTCCCAACTGGACTTGGACTCGCACTTGAACTTATATAGAATCATAATGTCAAGTGCAGACGGCAGTTGGCTTCGAGAGCGCTTGCAACACGCAGCCAGGCAGCAAAAGTGAAAACAAAAGCACAATTGAAAGCAGCCTATAAGCCCTATAAATAAACTATATATATATATATATATATATATATATATATTTATATATATAATTTTAATTAAGATATCAACGCTTCAATGGATTCGTCTGTGTGTGTGTATGTGTGAGTTTTTGACAATTGCAAACAATTGAAATTATTTGCAATTTAGGAATATCGAATAAGTTTTCTGACCGCATAATTAAACGTGTGGCAGGTGTATTGCCACGCTTGACAGCCACGCATAGTAGCACAGTAAAAGTCAAGTAAGTTGCATTTACTACCCAAACTGTGGCCAGTTATTGGACTGCGGGCCACTTTCGGCGAAAGGCCATTAAAATCGCTCAACTAAAACAGTCGTAAAAAATGTCGAGAGTTTCAAAGAATTGAACCAGATCTGGAAACTCAGTTCGATTCTAAGCAGCGTGCGGCGTGGTTCGTCTTTTCGACACCAAAAAAAATATGTGGCAACAGCAAATATTTGTGTTAACCGTTTATGTGGCACTATCACAGGCCAAGGCCCAGACCCAGGCCGGCATGGATACCCGCTTTAATGGCGGCACTTCCGGCTTGCCGAACAATGAGCCGCAGCAGCTACAAGTGAAGCTCAATGCCTGGCAGCCATTGTCGGGCCACAACAATTGGCTGATACTGCAGGCGACGGCAGCAACAGCCATGCAACAGCAGCAACAGCAGCAGCAGCAGCAGCAGCAGCAAGGACAACTTCCTGTCAATTACTACGCCTACAATCATCGCTATCAGACGGCTCAGTCGGCTGCCGCAAACGATGCTCCCAACGGAAATTACAAACAGTTGCGATCCAATCTCAATGCGAGTCCCAGCTACGTGTGGGCCTTGAGTCCCGCTCTTCAACAATTGTCGAGCGCCACGCAAGATGTGCCGGATATGAAGAGGGGACACATCGAGCCGGAAGTACGCGAACCCAACAGCCGCGCGACATTCACAAATGCTGCTGATGAGGTCGTTGATGCCGTGGCTGGGCCCATGGCTACGGCTCAGCGTATTAACAGTTATTTGGCAGCATTTGAACAAACTGTGCTCAAGGTGCGCAACTTTTGTGACACTGTGCGTGAGCTCATCAGCGTGGAGGAGAATGAGGCGGATGGACTAGAGCAGGAGTGGGAGCGAGATGAAGCTCAGGAACGAGAGACAGGTAAGCTTCATTTTTAATAATATATCACTTATACTCGCTCAGTGAAAGTGAAAGGAGTATATTGGCTTAGAAATGTATTCGAACGAAAGCCATCTATATATGAATGTAGATATATACTCCCGTATACCTTTGATATATAAAATGTTAAGTGTGTATATCTAGTTTTATTGAAGATATGGCAAATCGGATAAAGTCCATATAATCCGCAAATTTGGAATAATCGTATTTATAATGATTCGATTTTTGTTTTTGTCTAAAAATAAATAGTTAAATCTCAAAATATAAATTTTATTGGAGTCTCTCATTATAGAAGATATGGTTTATTAGATAAAATTCATATATTCCTCCAACTTATGAGCCTTAGTAAGCAAATTTCAATTTTAGTTTTTGGCTAATCGACTTTGATATAGTCTAACAATGGATTCATGGGAAATCAAAATATATAAATTTTATTTAAAATTGATTCACCAAAATTGAGATTTGAACGAGTACGAAGAGGTCAGTTATAGCGGTTAGCAACATTCTTATCTATTTTATTTTTTGGTTGCTGATGAAGGCTGTTTGGGAGTCTGTTTGTGCGCTTGGACGCTCAAAGGTCTGGCCACTTAATTAACTGCAAAACTGAGATGCTTTTCCTTGCAGATATCACGCTCGCTAAATTGGTTGGCAGGAGCGTGGGAGCAGCCACAACAACATCAAAGGAAATTCAAGGCCGTGGCAGTCATCTGGCTGGAAGCTTTCAGGGCCGCAAGCTGAAAAAGTTGAAGAAGAAAATCCAGAAGTTGCTGCTGCCTCTGCTCATCGCGTACAAATTAAAGTTTCTGACCCTGATACCAGTTCTGATTGGAGGCTTGACCCTGCTGGTGGGCACCACGGGCCTCGCCGGCTTCTTCTTTGCCCTGTTTACGGCGGTCATGAGCCTCAAGTCATCAACAGGTGTTGGCCATTCCAGCAAAGCGATTGTCTTGAAGAAAATTTAGGGCCAGCGGCGATTGATTTTAGATTTTCGATTCAGCTACAAAACTAGGGTTTCAGTTTAGGCGCGGGGCACTTAAGCAGCTAATGGCGATGGCTCAATTTGATAAGACGTCGAAGCAGCGAATTAAGTAATATATAAATAGAGCAGTGAGAAAGTTGTATAAACCAATCGAAGTTTGTATACACTAACATTGGCTCAAATTAAAAACAAGTGGATAAAATTATTTTTAATTCTAAGGGTTTTCATTTATAGATCAATTACTAGCTTTACTAGCTCTCGCGTTTTAGTAATTTATTTTATTTTATTTTATTTTTATTTTTTAACAAAAATAATAATCAATTGTAAACTAGCAAAGGCAAATATTCTACTCTGATTATTGTAGAATAATTATTGAATGTTCAAATGTTGCATTTACTTGAATTTAAATATATTTTAATATTTATTATTATTTTAATTATTAGAAGTATTTATTATTATTTTTTTATTTAATATTATTAAAAGTACAAAGTTTCAGCTGACCGAAAATTGAATTGTAATTTAAAATAGCTTTTCATTTGCATTTGTTTTAAAAAAAACATAACATGAACTAAAATATACATAATTTTTAATTTGAAAAGTTGTTGACACGAAAGAATAACAAAACCAAATTAGAAATACAAATTTGAGATTAAAATCTTGCTTACATTTTTGTTATTTTTGTTGATAATATTTTAATTTAATTTAAAAAAAATAACGTTTCTACTTGTTACTTTTCTCATTTTTTTTACATTTTTTTTTATTTTATTAAACTTCAGGACACTTTTAATTTCTTTTAAATATTTTTTTCAACTTCATTTCATTTGAAATTTATTTTCAATTAATTTTTTGACTACATATTTATTTCAATCAAAATATTATTAAAAATTTCCTTACACTTTTAAATTAATTTTAAAACTATTTTTTCTCTTTTTATTTATTTACAAGTTTTTTTTATTTTATTCCACCTCATGACAATTTTAATTTAGTTGAAATATATTTTTTTTAGGTCTTTTTATTTGAAATTTGTCTTAAATTTTTTTTTCAACTTATTTTCATTTGAAATTTTTCTTTAGATATATTTTTTTTTGATTACATTTTTATTTCAATCAAAATATTTTTGAAAATTTTTTTACACTTTTTTTAATAATTTTAAAACTATTTCTCTAATGTTTTTTTAATACTTAAGTTTTATTAAAAGTGGTTAATTTAAATTATATATTAATAAATATAATTGTGGGCTACTTAAAACTTATCTTGTAACTGCTGTCAATCCAAACGCTTATACCATAACAATGTTAGGGTGTTTGCGTCAACAACAGCAAACAACAAACAACATCAACACCAACCGGATGCCTGAAAATCGGATTAACACTCAAATGACGTTAAAAGCCAGCCCAGCGCATTGGCAAAGTCTGGTCATGATATGTGACGACAGCGAAGAGTTTGGTGTTTGGCATTTGGCATTAGCTGGGGGTATTTTAGTATGCGTGATGCGGACTTGAAAACAACCGTTACAGGCAACATGAGCCCCCACCCCCACAGACATACACACACTGTAGCATTTCGACAGTTCAAGTTGAAAAACATTTAGTAGTTCCGTTTGTCACAACTTTATTTAATTTTTAAGCTCTAATTTAATTTAAAACTGAATTTTACATTTATTAAGCCAATTAAAATGTGTCGCATTCATAAACAATATTGTTCATATAAGCAAATTAGTTGGCTACAGTAAAATGTTGCTTGCTAATTGGACAAAACAAAATTTTTGCCTCGCATTTATGGCTTTAATTAGGTTTTCGCATTGTACTTTTGATTCGGGCATAAAATATTTACTAAATAATTAATTTATGGAAGTCAACAACATTTTGCAACAGAAAAAAAAAATTTGTTTTTTCTCTTAGCTATTTATGTGTTTATTACACATTTAATTATATTATGTATTTAAATTGTGTTTAGCGTTTAAAACATGTTTTTTGCACTTCATAAATTAAATACGTTGCGACCCTTGAGTAGGAGGCGGGCTAAGAGCAGGCGCAGGGGGAGGGCGTGTCTGTCGCTGGCATTTCTCTACGATTTAGAAATGGAAAAATGTTGTCAGAGTGTGTGTTTGTACATGTGTGTGTGCAGCAAAAATGGCAAGTGAACCGCAACGCGCCAAGCAAAATGTTGGCCAGCGTTAATAAAGAGTTTTTACTTGTTGATGTCTGTGCCATGGTAATAACACAGCCAACAACAACAACAACTGTAACAGCAACTACTATAAAACCGTTTATTAAAGTAGGGAAAACTTAATGTGTGTTCGTTCACGCTCAAGTAAAACGGAATCGAAAACCAGAACAACAGAAAGCAAAAGAAAATAATTTAACAAGAAAGAACAAGTATCAACATCATGAGGAAGACAGAATGCTCTTAGAAAAGAAAGGGCTGGAAATTTGTTAAATATGAAACAGCTGTTGATATAGCAGCCATATAATAAGGTATTGCAATTTTAGAAAGCTTATTGATTTGGATGAATATTTATGTCTTGGAAAATAGTTATTTTTACTTCCATTATAGGTGAATTTTATTTATTAATTTTTTTTTTTTTTATTTTTTGCATTTAGTTACAATAAGTAAAATTGTCTTTAAAAAAGAGTAGATTTCATATTATTGTCTGTCATATTATAAAAATATTCATTGCTAGTCATAGTTATTAAGTAAAATTTGTTTTAAAATCTGTTATATAGCCTAAAACAAAAATAATCCATATTCGATTATTTAATTTTCTCCAAAAGAGTAAAACGGCACTACTCTTAACCTGTAAGTATGTAAATAAATGTAATGATAAATTAGACTTCATATTAATTTCTGGTTAAGTATACAAGTTTTTATTGAAATTTATAGGTATTTCGTGGAATAGATTGAAAAAAAAAAATTTTTAAATATTGATTAAATTATTATATAAAATATTCTTTCTGTAGAGCTATAGTTGATTGTTATAGATGCGACTATGCTTATCTATGGATATCAAGTAAAAAGTCGTAAATGGCAAGTTTAATCAAGATATATTGCAGTACAATAAACTTTACTCATTGTTTGATATCTGATATAGTTAATCAATTCAACAGATTCAAAAATAAATATGTAGCTTTACAATAATAATAGATTGTATAAGCTAGCTTATATACTAAGAGCTATATCAATTAATCCTGTATATGTTGTACAATAACATATACTTTATAGAGAAAAGTAAACCTCCTTTCTATATACATCACACTTAGTGACAAAATCATTATACCCCGCACAAGTGCACGTTAAGAGAACAAAACACCACCTGCAGGTGAGCAGCAGCAATCGAGCTATTAACCACTTGGCCAGAACTGCAGCCCCCCACCGAATGCATTCGAGTGCAACGAGCTGCACTATGCGGGCGCACTAGCCTTTAACTTAGTTAGTTAGCCAACTTAGTTGCCTGAGCAGAGCGTTGCAGTATAGAACTATATGCGGAATGCACTTGTCTAAAGTTTTCAAAGTCTTATTGCTCATGTCCTGCCTGCTGGCGGTGAACTGTCTGCCGCCAGCGGTGCTGGGTGGTGCAATAGTAGCAGCCGTAGAGCAGGATGCAGAGCAGCAAGAGGAGCTGGCAGCGGCCACGGAGCAGCGCTGGCTGCAAGTGGCGGGGCAACAGCTGCATCACTTACTCAGTGGCGAGCTAAGCGGACAGCAGTTAGCTAAGCTGCTGGACAACTGGACAGCCGAAGGTAGGCAGCAGTAGCAGCAGCAGCAGCAGCACTTTCCCTCACAGTTAACGTTTCCATTTCGTTTAGCTCGCGGCAAGCAGCAGAAGCACAAGAAGCTGTTGAAGATGCTTTTCCCACTGCTGAGCGCCGCGGTGCTGGCCAAGTTTATATTGTTGCCCTTGATCTTGAAATGGCTAACGGCGCTCTCGGCCTCATCATTTGTCATGGGCAAAATAGCGCTGGCTGTCGCCGGCCTGCTGGTCTTGAAGTCCATGTCGAGTTCCACGCACGATCGTCTGGAAATTGTCCACGCCTCGGCGCCACCGCTCAAGAGCTACCACGCGGATCTGTCCTCGAGTGGCAGCAGCTGGATACCACTCAGGCAGCACTACATACCGGTGGGCGTGGCCAAGGATGCGACGTATCGCTACGAGAACAAGCCCTTCTTATAGACATAAGATCTGTGTTCAGCCTTTAGTGTTAGTTAGTCTTAGCCAATGGGCCAGTAATAAAGCCACATAACTCTTCAGCTGCGACTGACATCAGTTCACAGTTAATTAGCACGCGGCCAAATGGTGTTACGTGGACCCAAAGTCTGAGCGAACAATGCGGCAATGCGGCAATGCGTGCACAGAGCCGTTATGCATAAAACGAAAAAACGGTTTATTGCGCATGCGCGACGGCCAAGACGACTTGGCCAAGACGAACTTCCGCAAATGCGTGTTGCAATACAAGTGGTAAAAAAATAAGGGCTTATGTAAAGGCCCAAACAAAGTCAATAAACAGGTCGTCACAAATCAATCAGCATGCAGCATGCAGCTGCAGTCAACAACTTGGGTGGCTACGCCAGCGAGGGCAGCCCCAAAAGTTTTCACTCACTCGGCTAATTACTTTACATAAGCACTGTCAGCAAGAAGAACTGAAAGTTATCCAACAGTCGACTGAGAATGCCGCCACGAGTCATGGACTGTGGCTCTGTGGCTATGCTTGGGTCTTGCGACACACAAGTGAAAGTTGTAGGGCGCACAGTTTATGGTAAAAACACACACACACACAGACAGACACTGAGACACACATATAGACACACGCTCGCAAACACAATTGCAGGCTGTTTAACGCCAACAACAAAGTCGCATGCTGGCCGCGTATCTAACAAATCGATCAACAAGGCGTCGCCTCTGTGTTGGTCGCGTCTTGTTTTCTAGCTACAAAAACAAGTAAAAGTGCGTCAGATGCGACTACGTGCGACTGAGAGATACCCTGCGACTGACAGACATGTGCTCTTAGAAAAACAAATTAGTGATTATCAAATTAGTTCTTTTCATGAGAATTTATTGTGTAGGTATAGAAGAACCTTTAGCTCTTCTTACATAGAAATCGATAATTATCGATGTTATCTTATAAATTAACTAAGTGGATTTATATCCTTCCGGAAATATATTATGTACTATTGCTTCGATCATTGAGTTAATCAAAATAATTAATATAAGTTATTGAACTTTCTAGCTTTTCTTATGTGAGTACCGATACTTATCGATTCTTGTCGGTATAGGTGATTTATGAGCTAGCTGTTTTTTTTCTAACCTCAATATATATCGAAAAAAAAATATTAGATTTTGTAGAATAAGGTCTTAGCTTTTGTTACATAAAAATCGATAAATATCGAAAATGTCTAAATATATAGAAATTGATATCCGGCAATATTGCCTAATTAGACGATAATGAATTTTTAAGCAGTTGCATGCTTTCTAAAATTATTTTAAATGCAACTTTCCAGAGCTTTTCTTACAACTTGAAATCGATTAATATCGAAATTGAATTAAAAGGAAAAAATAAATTTTAAATATAGCTTAATGAATATCAGATATATGATAACTTATATAGATATATTATCTTAACACGCTTTCTGAAGTTATAAGTAAATTGCTTTTCTTATAACTCGTAATCGATATATATCGAAATTTAATTAAATGCAAAAAAAATATATTTTAATTATAGCTTAATGAATACTATAGATATAATAGCTTATATAGATATATATTCTATACCTAAAATCACAATTTCAATTCGTGTTACATCTTGCCTGAACAACTCAGAATACCCTCTGCTCGCAATTAGAAAACCTGCTCATAGGCAAGCTGCAGGTGGGTGTTGTCATCATTGTGAATTTTATCGCTTCAGTCGCATCTCAGTCTGTTGGGCTGACAATATTCTCGGCGCAGTCGACGCTGGACGCTTCGATGAGTGCGCAATGTTTGCGACTCTCACGGGATTACTTAACCAGACCATTTAGCATAGATACAGCAACAAAAACAACAACAACAACAACAACTTGAAGTATTTGTTGTTTGAACATTTGTGTCATCAATTTCACTTTCTTCGAGACTTGGGCAAATGGGTTAAGGCAAACAACGCGCTGCCATTGTCCAAGCCCTTGGCCTAGCCCTGTGAAAGCGTTCGCACTCCCACAGGCGCACTTCGATAGATGTATTCAGGAAATGTTCCCAGAGCATGAAGCCAATTGCTGGACCAACATTTGGCCACAAAGTGAATTGAATTCGTCAGCTTGCCTATGAATTTTTCAACAGCCCAGCGTCGACCCAAACCTTAAAAAAAGGTCTGCGCCATGCAAGAAGACTGCACTTTCTCAGACGACGTCGTCTACGTACAATATTGACAATTCATATTTGCGCAAATGAAAAGAAAATCAATTTCACCTCTCGGTATTTACGCGTTTAACCCAAAAACGTACCAAAACACAGTTTTTTATTTTGTTTCTTATTTTGTTTTTTTTTTCTTTTTGGCTTGCTACTTTAAGCTTTTTTCGTTTCAAGGGTAGGGGGGCAGAAGGTGCACACCTTTTACCTAATAGAGTAGAAGTTTATGGAAGGCTAACAGTTAGCTTGAGTAGAAGCTGAAAGAACATATGTGTTGGGCTTCATCAATAATATGATTTATGGGCCATAAAATGTTAAGGTCTCAAAAAGTTGTTCAATAAACATTTATAGAAGAATCTATATTGAGGTAATATACAATGACATCTATTAGAGAAAAAGGCTGGAAGGTTGAAGAATATACTTGTAACATTCAACGTATAGAAAGTGTTCAAAAGATCTTATAAACTAAGATTTGGCTGCTTATTTCAACTGACTGTAGTCTTATGTTATGATATGTTATATAAACTAAGATTGAACTGCTTGTTCTACATGATTGTAGTATTATGTATATATATCATATTAGACATACAGAAGACCTTATAAGCTAAGATATGTCTGCTTATTCCAACTGACCTAGTCTTAAGTTATGATATGTTATATAAATGAGATATTTCTGCTTATTCTACATGTCTGTAGTATTATGTATCATACTATATCATATATCATATTAGGCATACAGAATATCTTATAAACTAAGATATGTCTGCTTATTCCATCTGACTCTAGTCTCAAGTTATGATATGTTCTATATACAATATATTAATATATATATATTGTAAATACATATATTACCTGTATAAGCTTATATCACATATACATATACACATTTATCACATGTTATGCCTAACTTTAAGAACACTTCCCCTACTTGTTAACTCTTCCTCTGCCATATATTTTTGGTCTGCCCAATCGATGTGTACTTATTATATATGCATGCAAACACGCAAATGGGTCAATAGAACGCACACTGAATGCCTCGGACACAGCGAATCGCAGTGCCAACTTCAGCTGCGAAATATGTCTGGCTAATTTCAAAAGTAAACTTGGCAACAACAACAATGACAAATGCCATCCGCTAACAATGGTCGCTTTAAAGATGCCCTCTTATGTTTAAATTTTAAAATCTTAAATGTATTTTGATATAAAGTTATGTTTTAAAATTTTACCATCACATATTCTAAGCATATATATCAGAATATATTTTGTTTGATTCAACTTACAATTGAAATCAACATTATGTTTGATAGTTAGACTGCAAGCGGATCTCAAGATTAGGCTTGATTTCACAGTAAGCTTGCATATATATAATTTATGAATATTATATATGAAGTAGCTCAAGCTGATATAATTTCTAATCTTAAGCTTAGTTTTATTAACATCTCTTAACTCTTTTGCTGCAGTTACAGGTTATATATTACATTCAATATATAATTGTTGGTATATATATATAGTTTATTTGTTATCTTTCTCTTAACTCTTAACAGGGTATTTATAGTGCGACTCTCACGCATAGCTGACCACACCCACATCGAAAGTATGCGGGCCAATATTGTTTTTTTTTCATTTGGCCACTTGTTGCGGCTAATTGGGCGATGCCAGTCAACAAATTGAAGCTTACGTATATATATATATATATATATAGAAACATATATATATATGTTTAGATAGTTATATCTGGGACTGATTTGGCGTGTTTAGGGCCTTTGTTAGCCTGTCAAAAACGCATTATGCGAGAGCGAGACGGCACGAGTGAGTGCAAAAGGGCTGGTAATACAGCCGACAGCTGTGCTTGGTATAAAAAGAGAAATTTCTATATGATTGGCATTTAGAAATTTCATTTGATATGACATTCAGCTGGACAATTGATGCAGAGCACAAAATTTGTATTGTTGTTGTTGCGGCAGGAACCGGCGAAATCAGGTTTTTCTCGGTGTTCATTGCAAATTGCAAAATTCGCAGAAAATTACATAACTTTCACTCACGCTAAACGACGTCAATGAATGAATGCGAAACTGGACCGCAAGATGAGGGGGAAAGGGGAATGGGGGAGGGCAGGCAGGGGTCATACATGGGCAGGTGAGTTATCATCAATGAATGCGTGAAGCGACGTCAGTGTGTGGCAACTGCTGAGAAATATTTGGCATGCCGCAAGCTGCAAGCGAGCAGCTCTATGCAAATGAGCGCAACAGGTGAATCATGGGCAAGCCATGTGCTGTGCATATATGTAGGGTATATGTGTGGGGTATGCCTAGCGCACTTTCTTTTTTTTTTTGCTGTAGTTGTTGCTGTAGCTGTTGCTTGTCGGTTTTAGGCAGCTAAAACAATAACCGAAAATAAAGGCGCGTCACTCATACGCAGCGTGTGACAAGCCGACGCCCGTGGGCTCAGCTAAATCCACAGAGCACCAACAACAGCAACAACAACAATATGCTCGCACAGCATTTAGTGTCGCATATCGTTGTAATATAAATGAAAGTGAGTAAATTGAGACTTTTGTTTTTCTCCTCACATTTTTTGTATTTTTTTATTATTTTTGGATTTTGTCTTTTTGAATGGTTTGGCTTTAATAAGCTGCTGCTTTAATAAAAATAATAAAAAAAAAAAACAAAAGTAAAATACAAATTGTGTTATTTCGATTTTTTATTGGCGGCATGTTTTTGTATGAAAAGATCTTATGTCGCTCTACGCCGGAGAAATGTCGGAATGTCAAACTGCGTGAGAGCTCAAAAAACGTGACCGAAGCAAAAATAAAAAAAGTAACAACAAAATTAATGATGAATCAGTTGAAAACGTGTTTGAGCACATATCAATTAAAAATGCGAAAAGTAAAAGAAAAATACAAACTTAAGTATTCTTCAAGTTGACATGCTAATTATATTTCGGAGACTAATAGATATGGATTAAAAGGCTTCTAAGTGTTCATAAGCTGTTCAGCTGAGGGTATCCTATAAGGGATTGGAATCGAAGGCTACAGCAGCTAGTGCTCGTTAAACTATCATTAGGATTAGTATTAAATGCTAGACTTAATTTAATTAATTAATTTAATTTGTTAAATAAATGAATAATCCTATTAACATTTTTTACGTTTAACTACTATTAAGCTTAGTATTATGTACTAGACTTAATTTAATTAATTAATTTAATTTGTTAAATAAATGAATAATCCTATTAACATTTATTAACACTTTTTCGAAAATCAACTTGAGTGTTTATTATAAGCTCTTCTGCTTATGTTTATAAGAAGTGTTGATAAGTACGCAAAAGTGTGGATAAGTGTTGGTAAGAAGGTATAAGCTTTTAAGCGAAGGCTTGTTGGCAGTGCTGGCAAGTGTGGATAATTATGGATAACTGACAGTGTTGATAATGTGTGAATGAGTGTAAACGATATGATATGTGATAAAGCTAAAATAAATTTGAATTGATGCTATTGATAGATACAAATATAGTCGAATCCCGATAATTCGTCCTCCTCCAAATCAAAAACCTCAATAATTCGTAAAAAATGATGTTCCCTTGAAAAAAATGCATTCGAATTCCTGTTCGATAAATCGAATTCCAGTGTAATTCGTAAACAATGTGATCCCCTGATTAACCGGATTCGACTGTAGTAAAAAATAATTAGAATTATTTCTTAACTTACCTTTTCTGTGGTTTTCGTAGTATAGTATATACGTAAGTCCGCTAGTCCACTAGTCAACTACTCGATGCTCCACTTATCCATAGTATATATAAAATACTTCCGTCTGACAATCAGTTACACATAATTCCATTTAGCAATTCCACAATCAGTTATAGCACATTCCAATTGCAAATAATTAGCACCTGAGCATATTTTTGAAAGCCTTCACTTGCAACATTTCCCAATTTGGATAATGCGCTGATCATATCGATGATAATGCGGATCATAAGAGGTGCTAAATAATATTTTGCCATATCAAAAAGGGCAAACAAAAAATGACCCATTTATGCAGACCCCTAAAAATGCCAGGCTCGAAATATGCCGCAACCGGATCAATAAATTAGCACACACACGTGTGCATGTGTGTGTGTGTGTATGTGTGTGTTGCGAGTCGAATGAAAGCGGACGCTGCTTGGGAGGGCGTGTATCGATGCGCGCGCTCTGCCATAATTACCGCAGTCCATGGGCCCAGCCAATGATGCCAATTGTTTGCACTCTGCCGGCCGCTCTCTTCGATCTCTTCACTCTTCACTATGCCCGCTCTCTCTCTCTCTCTCTCTCTCCTCAGCATAAGTTAATTTCGCTCTGGCAGCGCTGCAGCTTGTGGCTGACGTTAACTTTGATGTTGAGTTTGACGGATGACGACGTCAGCGTCGACGTCGACGTTGCCGAAAAAAAGTCAGTCAGCGCGCGAGCAGCATGAAGAAGAAATGAACATATTCACTTAACAAACAAGTTGACTTTATTTTTCCGTTGTCTTTTTCTTCTCTCTCCCTCTCTCTCTTTCTTTTATTTTTGATGTTGTTGCTTGGCCCGTTTGGACCCGCTGTTGTTGTTGAAGTTGCCTAGATTTATGCATGTGCTCAGTGCCTTTATTTTCGCGTCACTTTTTTCACCATTTTTGGTTGCTTCCGCAGTCGCTGCTGCTGCGGCGTCGTTTTTTATTTAATTTACTTAAAAAATGTTTTGTAACGCCGACTTCGACGTCAGCCGCGCAGCTGTCACAAAAGTCGCCCGAATATAAAAGGCTTGATGTCTACAGACTTCATCAAATTCATCTCGCCCTCAGCAACAGCAGCAGCAACAGCAGCTTCCAGCCAGCAGCCAAGGATTAAAACGCGTCGCGTCTCAGAAAAGTTCTCAAGACAAAAAAAAAACTAAACGAAAATGAAAGTGTTTTCCATTGCCTGTGTGTGCCTCGTCTTGGTGGCCAGCTGTGCCTGGGCCGCACCCAGTGTGCAAGATAATCGTGTCGAAAGTGATAATACGCTCGGACGGGCCGCCCGCTATTTGGGCGCCTGCTTCGAGAGCGATGACATGGCCACCTGTTTGGCCGTCAAGGGCATTACCGCATTGAATCGCGCCGCCAGGAGCAACAACATTGAGCTAATCAATGGCGTCACCTTCCAGAGGTGCGTGTCTGTGTGTGTGTGTGTAAAAGTGAAATATTGTACCTCAAGTGAAATTGAAATTGAAATTGTTCCGTAAATCGAATCAATCGAATCTAAGTTGAATTTTCTTCATGCCCCTTGCAGAGATCCCGCCAGCCCCGTGCAGCGCAACGGCAAGTCCCTCAGTGAACAGGACATCTATGCGGAGCTGCCACAAAATGGCGATGACCGCAATGGACGCTTGGTCGATCTGGCCATATCGAGTGCCACCGATTTCTTGAGCACCCACAACCTGGAATTCAAGCTGCCCACAGAGACCACCCAGCAGGTGGCGCGTGCTCTGGATGAAGGTAACGTACATCTAGAAACTTATTTTAGTTCAACTTTTTGCTAAATCTGCTTCTTCTCTGTGGCGCTCTCCGCTCCATTTGCAGGTCGCGGCAAGATCAAGAAGATGATCGGCCCCATTGCTCTGGCCATTGGCGCCAAGCTGTTCGCTGTCATTCCCCTGGTGCTCGGCTTCCTGGCTCTGTTGACCTTCAAGGCTGTGATCGTGGCCAAGATTGCCTTCTTCCTGGCCATTCTGGTCGGCGGCTCCCGTTTGCTGAGCGGCTTTGGCAACAAGTTCGGCGGCAGCGCCATTGGTGGCTACAACTCGAATGCCTGGTCTGCACCCGCCAGCGCCGGCTGGAGCTCGGCCGCCTCCTCTGCCTATCCCTATGCACGCAGCATCACAGAGGACAATGCTCAGGAGCTGGCCTATGCCGGACAGCAGCAGGAGCAGCAGCAGCTGGAGCAGCAGCAGTAAGCCGACTTGTCATCACTTGGCCAATAGCCAGAAATGTGCCTTTTTTAATTGAAAACTTAGTTTGTAGTAATTTATTCGAGACGTGCAGCTGACGCGTATTTAATTGCCTAATTTATTGTATTACACAACACTGCAAAAAACAGACTTAACACTGTACAACACCTCAGCTAAAGAGTCATGATAATAAAATCGATAAATACTTTAAACTTGGCCTTAACTTTGAGAGCAGCTAATTGGCCTTTAAGTGTGGCCAAAACTGTGGCAAGACTTTCCCAGGCAACAACAACTGGTTGTGGACTTCTTTATACATATATATATATATATATATTATATATATATACTATATATATGTTTTGTATATGCTCGACAGTTGCGGCAACTAGTTTTGTGACCATTAAAACAAAACTTTTGGCAGGTTCTCGAGCTGAGCCACAAAGCTGGCCACAAGCCCAACTCCTATACATATATACGTACATATTTATATATATATATATAATTTATATATATATATATTTCGGATTTGTTTTTGGCATCTGCCACGCCTCATAATTGAAATATTTCCATGCTCTTTGCCTGGGCACATTAATTGTTGTCAACTTTCTACATAACTGATGCGATCGGCTCCAGATATGTATATATATATACATATATATGTATATATGCGAGCATGTGCGACAATTTAGCTTTCTTTTGCGCAGATTTGTCAAAGATTTAGAAGCAATTGAAATAGAAAACGAGACTTGACTCAAAGAGAATGAAATCGAAAGCGTTGAAAGCGTCGCGTCGCTGTCTCTAACTGGGCCAAAATGCGCATTAAGTCAGCCGCTGGCGGGGCATACCAAATATGGCCAAGTACGCTGGCGACTAATAATAATCGCTTTTAATGCCATTCAATTTCATAGCAGCTAATGAGAGCTCCAAAGAATCTGGCACATAAGCAAATGGAGTCACGTTCCTTGCCGGCCCGGGGCGTGGCTGTTGCATGCCAATTACGATCGGCTAACGGTGAGACTCCCCCTGCCCCGCCCCACCCATACTTCACAGTCAAAAGGAAATCGGGGCATTTGCTTATATAAAATAATAATATTCAAGCCGCTTGGCCACTTCCCTTTCGTTTGGACGTGGGACGTGCGTGAAAATATGGTCAAGAAATTTTTGGTGGCTGCCCAATTGGCCATTGGCTTCGACTTGTGGCTTGTGGCTCTGCCTCATCGTACTAGCATACGCATAAAATTTGCATAAATTGTTGTTGTTGTGCCTGCTGCTTTTTGGCCCGTCGATTTCTAGCCACCAAATTGGACAAACTGCGCTGGGCTGGGGCACGCGTTCGCAGCGAAAAGGTATAAAACTGCGGCCCAATGCATTCAATTAATCACAAAGCAATTCCCAATCACAAAGCCAACAGCAGTGTGTGCTCTGAACGCATTGCTCAACCAAGGACTATCAAAAATATATATACAAATAATAAATTCCTATCCCCGTCCCAAACTAAGAATCAAAATGTGCGCGAAATTCGTTTGTGTTGTGCTCGTGGCCAGCTTTGTGTGCGGCGCTCTGGCCCTGCCCTCGCAGGACAGCAGCGAAAAGGACTTAGTGAATATGCTCAATAAACTGGATAACGAGGATTCGGTGCCATTGTTCGGTGGGCTACGCATCGACCGCACCGAAACCGCTCGCAGCTTTGGCTCCGCCAAGTCCCTCGAATCCTTCGAGGATCGTGCCGAACGCTATCTGGAAACGCATGAGCTGAATCTCTCATTCTCTGGCGATGAGCAGGACGAGAATGCCGAAAATGCTTACAGCGGACGTGCCATGGAGGGTGAGTTACCTCAAGCAGCTTGCAACATGCAGCTGTTGCACGCTTCGGCCATAAAATCGAGCGTCAACTTTCAGTACATTTTGTAACTGTTTGCAACTTTGTTGCCAATGCAATTGACAGGCAATTTGTTGCAAGTACTTGTAGCACCACAGCCTTTAGCCTTCAGCCTGGCTGGCTTCCTCGAAATTGCGCATACGCCGCGTGCACACAAGTGCTTGCTGATTTATTGGTTGACTCGTATTGCATACTTTGCGGCAGCAGGGAAAGCTGTCAATTTACTCCACTGCCTTTGCATACTTTTGCGCTAATCATGAAACGGTTTTCAATTTCTCTCCACTTTTCACAGAATCTCGCAGCAAGCGCATGAAGAAGATGCTGCTGCCACTGCTGTTGGCTTTGAAACTGAAGAAGGCGGTCGTCGTGAAGGTCATGTTCACCATCATCAAGTTCATCTCTCTGAAGGCTCTGGCCATCTCCTTCCTTGCCCTCATTCTGGCTGGTAAGTGTCTAATATAGCAGGAAATCAGAGGCGAGCTGGTATTTATAAATCGTTTTGTGCAGGTGCCACCTTCTTCAAGGATTTGTTGGCCAAGAAGAAGGACCACATCACCACCGCCTACATCACCGGCAGCCCATTGAACGCCGAGATCGTGCACTCCGACTGGAACCGCAACGGTCAGGCCAGCGCCGCCGACTTGGCCTACAACCATTATGGTCTGGCCCAGCCCTTCTAAGCATCTGCATATCCCGCTCTTTCCATTCTACTATCCCACTATCTATCTATCACTACTCCCCTCGCTGTCCCCTCCCCTACTTTCCCCTCTAAAGACTTAACCTTCCACATGGCTAAACTTGTTGTAGTGTTGTAGTCAATAATTATTTAGTTTAACTTAGTTAGTTAGCTGCGACATACCAAAAACCAAAAAAAAAAAAGTAAAAAGAGAAGAAGAGAACACTTCAAGAGAGAAGAAGAAATCAACGATGACATCCGATTATCAAATACGACTTCGCTAGCTCAGGACAACGCATACGGAATAAAGATATCAAATGCTTGCGCCATATTTATTGCACAATCAAACATGCTCTCCAGCCAGACATGCAGCTCAGGTTAACAAAACAAAACAAATACAATGAAAAAAGCAAAAGCAAAAAAAAGAAATGAAAAGAAAACGAAATGTAAGCAAGGAATACTTAAATGTCTGCTAAAGAATTTACTTACTAAGTATTTATTTAAATAATTTATAGCAATTGAATAAAAATGATTCATGAAATGCAAATTTAAAGCTTATTAAACAAGGCCTGGGTACGAATTGAGAGTCAAGCTTAAGGCAAGAACAAATTATGAAAATGTTGTGTAACGCATTTTGCTTGATAAAATAACTAATATATTACTTTTTTATTTTTATTAGTATTTTTTATTATTATTATTATTACAAGTATTATTATAAATATGGTGGGAGGGGGTTACAAATACAAAGCTACTCTCTGTGTCTTTTTTGGGGACTTCCAGTATTAGTTTTTGTTGCTGGTAATTCAAGTTGACACAGCCTCCACGACTGACCCCACTGAATAATCGATTGGGCACTCACCCAAATGTGAAGCAAAGTGTGCAGTGATTTCCGAAGGATGGTAATATGAAACATAGTACAGTTATGTCTCCGACCGACCTTTACCTTGTTTAAGACAATGACAAGGTAGTCGGATTTGCACCCTGCTCTAACAGATCCACCATTCTAGTCTAATATTGGATCTGCCCCGTCTTGTAAAAGATTTCAGGCCTACGTATGTTGGAAGCTAGCGGATATTTTAATTTTGGTAACAAGTTTAAAAAAATATAAAAAAAATGCTTTTTCATTATTACAATCATTTTCATTATCATTATCATAGCATAAATAGAAGTCCGACACACCAGTCAGCGCGACGACCTAGCAGATGGTGGGTAAAACATTTCATCTACCTCACCCATAAACAAAAAAAAAACAAAAAATAAATTTCATTGTCATTATTATTATCATTATCATTGTGGTTATTATTGTCATTACCATTGCCATTATTATGATCCAACACACCAACAAGTGTGACGGGCTAGCTTTTGGTGCGTAAAGCATTTAATCTACTTCACACACAAAAAAAAAATATAATTATGATCATAAGCTAAATCATTATCATTTTCATTAATATTATCATTTTCCTTGGTATTATCACTACTCAATCATTTTAAATTTCATTATCAATATCATTATCATTATGATTATCACTGTCATTGTCATTATCATTATCATTATCATTATCATTATTATTATTTTTATGAAAATTATTACTACTAGCATGGTCTTTAGGCTAGGCTGCTCAACATTCCTACCCGTCTAGACAGGCCCAATGTATTCGGTCTCTGCTAAGTTTCTTTGATGACTCAACAACTTAACCAGCACAGCTACCAGACATAGCCAAATTAAAATGTTATTACCAGCAATACACCACAGTTAGTTAGTTAGTTTAGTTGTACGTTTCCAGCTACAAATTAATTAGTGTACTTCGAGCGAGGCACGCGACTTTTATCAGGCCCATAATTATGCAGGTATTTGTGAATTTTCTTTTTGGCTCAGGAAATTCATTAAGATGGGGCCCAGTGGAACAGTTGGTGACAAATGTTAGCCGCCCGTTGCGCTACACTGGGCGCTGTGGCACGGAGAGGAGGAAAGCGAAAGTGCCGCCCAGTGGCCAAGTTGTCTGGTTGGACGCAGTTGAACGGCTCTGGGAAGAATTTCGACCACAAATCGTGGGGTAATTAGAAAAAGTCCAAAGACGGCGGCCAACCTCAACCTAAACGCGGCAATGACTTTTCTTGGCGCATAGTGAAAAGGTGCATAGTGAAAGGGAAATGGGTATAAAAACCAAAGCCATAAAAATGAGCTGCAGCAGTCGCTCAAGAGCTCCACAAATCATTGGACATACTTAAATACTTTTACTAGCCAAAAACAAATCAGCATGCTGTTGCTCAAGACCGTGGAGTATCTCTTTTACCTGGCCTGGTTCTGCTTCCTCTGCAAGTATGCAGAGGCAGCCAGCGTGCAGCCCACAGAGCCGGGTCCCAGCCCCACGGAGCCGTTGCAGCCAACCCCAAGGAATTCCGCAATGGGCATCAACGAGTGCGAGACAACAACCTTCAGCTGGATGTGTCTGAAAATCGAGTTTGTGAAGATCATGGAGCGTCTGGCCGAGCAGCAGGAGCTCAAGGTGCTGCCGAGCGTGAGTGTGGTGAAGGATGAGAATGCCACAGAGCTGAAGACCTCCGAGCTAATGGCAGGTAAGCCTAGCACACTTTTACAAAATGAAGATATATATTTTCACAATAGCATTCACTTCCACAGAGGTCGCACGCAGCTATCCCAGCGATCCGAATACACGTCTCAATGGATATATTCTAGCCAAGTTGGAGAATCTCTTGAAGACGCGAGTGCTGCGCTTTCGCCTGCTAGACGACACGAGTCTGGAGGAGGGACGCAAGCACAAGTTTGGCAAGAAGGGCGGCATGGAGGCTCTAGTCGCAGCTGGCATCATGATGAAGGGCATGCTGATGGCCCTGGGCCTGGGAGCTATTGCCATGATGGCCGGCAAGGCGCTGATGACCGCCCTCATGGCGCTCACGCTCAGCGGTGTGCTGGGCCTGAAGAGCTTGGCCGGCGGCGGTGGCAAGTCCACAACATACGAGATTGTGGCCAAGCCCGTCTACACGTCCAGCCATTCGCATTCGGTTACCCACGAGGATGGCCATGGGCACAGTCCCCACTTTGCAGCCGCAGCTGGCGGCGGCAGCGGCAGCGGCTATGGCTACGGAGGATATGCGCGTGCTCTTCACCTGCAGCAGCCCAGCCAGCTCCAGGTGTTGTAATAAATACATATAAACATGATATATTTTAATTATTTATTGTATTTAATTAATTATTTATTATAAATTAACTTAAAATATGTGAAAAATTACAACTGAGTAACAAGTGTACTTCATGTGACAATTGTGAAATGTATTTCACGCCTCGAGAGCAAACAACATCCATAAATGTACTTTGAGCACAATTGCTCTTTGGGGAGCTATTCGGCAGATAGTCAGACTACAGTTGACTAGAGCTAAAAAGCAGGTACGGAGAAATATTACATTTAAGTTGAAAATATTCCATTTAAGTTGATGACAAAAAAAAGGACAATATATGTATAGAATTTAAAGGTCTGTAAAGTGCTTAAAGGATGTTCGATCTATAATAATTATAACTACAATAAATACATTCAAACTTCAATTTATGACCTGAAAATGGATGTAACTTGTATACCTTTTTGGATTTGAAGCTTTTTGATCTCGAGTGAATCAGTTCCAACGATTATCTTAAATACAAATCCAAACTATGATCAACTTTGACTGAAATGGAAAAGTGTTTTATCTGAAATTTCGACAAACATTTGATCTATTGCAAAATAAGCTAAAATTCACATTTAATACTTTAAGTGCATCTAAATCCGTTCAATAATCTCCAAACTTCATATACTGTACCTCTCATAGAACTGTGACAAACAATATAACATTGGTTTTGAGAGTATATAAATAAAAAAATCTTTAATCAGAAATTACACATATTTCCATAATATTCGTCAAAATTAGAGTGCTTCAATTATAAATTTTAAATATCATTAAAATTCCTAAAACTCTCACTTTCTTTCTTACTTTACATTGTTGATGCATAGCTCAAAGACCCCGCTGTTAGGGCATAAGGTTTCCCTCTTCGGTGGCGCAACAAATTGATGTTGATCATTCGATACATTTTAAAACGTTACTAAACTATAATTAGAAATCAACTTAATTTCCATTAGATCTTTTGTCGAGTCGGTTGAGAAATGTTTAAGTTCCTGCTGCTTTTATGTGTTGTCCACATGCTGCTATACTTTAGCATGGGCTTCGACAGGAAAACCAATGCCACAAGCAAGTCAAAGAGTTAAACAATTATTCAATGCTCAACTTTAACTCGATTTTATTCCCAGTTTGCCATAAAGTCGGCCGCTGCTTGCCTGAATGCGGAGTGCAACTTGTTGGCGATATACCCTGCGAAGCTAATTTAAGATGCTGCCTAACAAGATATTAAATATCATTCAACAAATTCCAAATATGTTTTATTATAATAACAACCTTTTAAACATTAAACACGAGTTAAAGTTCTTTATTTATATGAAACCGATTTGTAACATGAAAAATTATTGAGAAATCTCATTCAGACAGTCTTATTGGTTACGGATAGTTAAGTAGTCTAATCTTATGTAAGATATTCGATATTTAATTTATTTATTGTAAGATAATTGTACCATATAGAATATATTTCTGCAACAACACGCCTGTTATATATTCTATATATAAATCAATTATTTAATTTTTAGCACAGTGTGAAAAAGTCATTAATTGCCATTTTAATAAAATAATTAACAACTTGAAAGCGGTCAGTAGAGCATAGAACAGAGTTTGTGAATTGTAAATTAGCAAATTCCAAAAAATGTGTTTAGTTTCTCTTCTAACCCAGTTTAAGAATCGATTCATTTTTGTCATAAAAGGCCAGGAAGTCGCTTCAAAACATCAGTTGCTCCCTAGCCAAGTATAATGAAGACACATTACAGTGGTAAAAAAATTAAATCCTTGCATAACTTATATATTAAAGTTACTAATTTTTTCTCTCAGTGATATTCCTGGTGGCTTGCACAGCATGGATTTGCTCGGCAAATCAAACTGTTGTAAAGACTGTCTCAGAGGATAATGTAGGCACTACTGAAATGCCTAGAGAGTATGCTTCGACATTGGAGCTGTTGGCGGAACGGGATCCAGAATCGAAGGAATCACCTGTGTCAGACGAGGAAGTGGAGGAGGAAGTGGCCCAGCAACTGGAGGTGGACAATGAAATCGAACCAGAGACTCGTCCCACAAAGCGACCAAAACGTCCCCAGGCACATGTCAGAAATCCCGCTCCTCATTATCATCATCATCAACCACTTTCCGATCCCATGTCATACTATCCAGTACCAGCTCCCATGCCATACGCTATGCCCTATTCCCAGTGTCCCTACAGCCAGCCCATGTACTATCCCCAGCCCATGTATCCACCGTACCCATACCCAGGACTTAACCCACTTCAGTTTGACGAGCATCATAGCCCGCCCAAAGTTGTAAAGGCCTCTGTAGACTCCGCGGACACCATGCAAGTAGTCAATATCGCCGAGCTACTAAGGATTGCCAACTTCTGGAATAACAATGTGAACAAGAATGGCACGGCACCCAACAAAACTTCTTCCGGAAAGCCCCAAAAGCATTTCCTCATCAGGAACTGGATCAAGAACAAGGCCAACAGAAAAACAACAACAACGGAAGCACCCGTTGCTCCAGCTGCGGGTGCATAGATAAAGATTACCTGTTAAAAAAAAATGTAAACGAATATCTAATTATTATTATCTCTACTTATTTATTTATTTATTTACTTACAAAAATAAAACAGGCAAATTCAAATTTTGTAGGTTTTCTTATTTGGGAAAAAACAATGTTCTGCAAAATAGTGTAAAAAAGAGTTTGTAGAAAAGCAAAAGAGGCAAAACGTTAAATTAGGCTTGGGCATTACAGAACCCTTTTAAATAGACTTTCCTCTCCTATAAGCAACAGAAACTGAGCTATTTTATAAATTATTTGCTATTTTGTGCACAGATTCTTCTTTAGATTGTGACGGATTTATATTTCCATCATTGTTGGGACCTTAAATTCTGACATATGTATATACATATATATGTGCAATATTTATTATGTATCCCTTATAGTAATTAATTAAGGTTATATTAAATTAGATTAGCTTTTGGAAACTTAAATCTCGGCTTTCAGCTTTCTCGATTTTGACTTATTTTTTTCGTCTCTGGCGGCTTCTACAACTTTTACGACTTCTGCCCGCTTCAACCTAATTCCACTTAATCCCTCTTCTTGACAACTTAAAAACTTCTTATCGACTATCGAATAGCCGCCACTGCACTATTTCTTTGTGTTCAACTTAGCTACTCCTTGTTACATATATATATATATACATGTATACTCTTAATCAGGATGATGAACTGAGTCAATATAGCCATGTCCATAAAGTTCAAATTCATCATATTTTCTATATATCATCCGATTATCTTAATAGTAAAGAAAATATATTAAATATCTTAATTTTTAAAGCATATCTTGAAGACTATATATTTGATTTATATATTAGCACTCTCATAAAATGAACTTAAATTAATTTTAAATATTTCTATTTTTTGCCCCATAATTAAAAAAAGAAGCTCATTTCAAACGAATTGAAATTATTCAACAATATATTTCATATGGTGTTTCTTAGTCGGAGAACACTATCAATTGTTATATTCTCGCTTACGCAGTGATTAAAGTGTACATAAGGTTAGTACATACCCACTTCAGTTGGCTTATAAAATTTGCGATTCATGAAATAATTATATTCATTGATAAATAAATTTAACTGATAATCATAATGGTAAAAGTATTATTGGAACAGGCAATTTTTGCCTTTCAAGCCGCAGACTTCCTGGTTGATACTTCATACCTCAGATACATAGAGCTCGCAGCAAACAAAAATTTTGATAAGTAAGAGCGAAAAGCTATTTAATGCGTTTTTCTATCTAACTGTAGTTAAAATTTTTAATACCCTAACTTTCTTTAATACTTTTCAATCCTAACCCTTAAGAGGCATCATTGAACTTCAAGCAGCTAAGTCTCGATATATATACAGACTTTTAGGCCACTTTCATTTTTGCCAACTCAGTTGCCAATTTCTAATTTATATTTCATTAACAACTGTTGCTGGCTATTTGCTAAAAAATTAGCAAGCTTAAAATCCAGCTAATGACAAATAATTAATTCATTTTATTGTGCCAAATCCTACGTATTTAAACGGTCTCTTGCTGCAAAACGAATCTAGTAGCGAGGAAGCCACTATGAAGCTGCTTTATTCAGGTAAAGCTATTAGATATATTTATTTGAATAGATAAATATATTTACTCTTTTTAAACAGCTTTCGTTCTTTTACTGACTGTCTCATGGATGAGCGCTGCAGAGACTGAAATAAAAAAGAACATTAAAACAAGTACATTAACAAATGAAGGACTTGAAGCCATAATTGCCATAGAAGCGAAGACGCTGGTTCCTCCCAAGAACTTTGAGCCCACAGAAAAACCTTCCCTGGAAGCATTTGGAGTCAAGCATTTATTCAGAAGAAAATGGGTGGACAAATTTACAACTACAACACTAAGACCAACACCAACGGAACCAACTTAAGAACTAGTCTAAAGATACATTTTTCCGTTGAAAGTTGTTCTGTTTTCTAGGAAATCTAAAAGTATTTCTCTAAAATGAATGACCTTGAGTTCTTCAAAGCGAGTTTAAAATAAAAGTCAACAGCAATCGAACAGCACATCTATATCTTATCCGCTTCCCGATATATGCATGTCCAGGGTATCTTTTAGTTGACCTTTCTCGACATAAGCCTTGTTACTTATTAGAAATGCAAATCTTAACAAATCTTAACAAATCATAACATGATCCAGAATTTATGAATGGAAAATAACAATATTAGATAGGATTAGTCTAAAGATACATTTTTCATTGAACATTTGTTCTGTTTTTAAGTATATCTAAAACTATTTTATTAAAAAATGATGACGTTAGGTTCTTCCTTTGCCCCTCTATTCAAAGCGAGCTCCTGGTTAAACAATCTATGCAGTTTGTGTAACCAATTTTTGGGACTATTAGATCAGTTTCAATGTCTGTGGTACACATATAATACGGCGTACCAGAAAACAGACGTATAATCATGACCTGCTAGAGCTGGAACTATAGACCTGTAACCCAGCAGCAGGAGCAGATAAAGCTATATAAGTCTAGTCTTATGATTTAGTATTGACTAAGCGTTATGAGTCCATCTAAGTGTAGTCCTAGGTATTAATACCCCACACATCTGCGCCAAACACATCATGTTAATATACTGAGCTTCATGATGAACTTGGCTAGAAATCAATCTTTCATAGGACAGTACTTGTAAGCTCTTCATCCACAGCAGTAAGAGCAACCTTCAATTAATTTCGATTTTACTCATCTAAACTTTAGCGCTGCTCTGCAAATCCCAAAAAGATACAAAGATACTTACAAAAAACTGCAGCATACTTTAGGGCTGGCCATAAAATGCGCTCTCTTTATGGCCTTTGTTTGTAAGCCCCTTTCGCTGGCACCCAATGTTGGCCACATCTGACTGTTGGAACCTGGTTCGATGCGGATGGCTTCTCACTTCAGTTGGTGCTCAACAGTTTGCCGACAAACAACGACGCGACGCGTGGTGCGTGTGAAACAACAACAACAAACACGAGATAAAACCAAAAAGCCAAACCCAAAGCCCAAAGCCCGACAACAACTGTAAAAGTGAAAGACGTCGGCGCGAGTAATTTGACAAGATTAATTCTTAATATGAAATTCATGAAATTTGTGGCTATTTGCTGTGCAAACAAGCGAAAGTAACTACGACGGCGACAACAACAATTGCTGCTAATTAGACGTCACGCAAGAGCAAAAGAATGCGCTGATTGATCAAAGTGCGTGTGTATATGTGTGAGTGTGTGTGTGAGTGTATAATCAAATTGAATAAATGCAATTGCCACTGCTAGCTGTAAGTAAAAGCCAAGCACAAAAGCTGCCAGTTATTGGCTGTGAATGCAAATATTTGACCCAGTTTCGGCGGCAACTGGTTGCATGACTGGCCAAAAAAGAGCAAGAAAAACAGCTGCCTGGCTGCCTGCAGGGGCCAAGGCTGATGTCCGGCAGCGCCACCGATAAACGCGGCCTTTTCCGCCTAGCAATCAACAAACAACAACAGCATCAGCAACAGTAAACCTGTTCTCCGGCTTTTTTTGTCGCTGCATTTCTCCTGTGCAAATTACGAGCGTTGCGCATGTAAAAGTGAAATTTTTGTGTGCTGCCACCAAAGCAGCATGTGGCATGTGGCAAGTGGCATGCTGCATGCACCATGCAGCGTATGCCTACATAGACACTTAATCAACATTCTGACTGCCAGAACTTCTTCTGCCATCCACGCTCGCTTGAGTTATTAGCGCAGGCTAGATGAGCATCGCCGTAATGCTCTGATACCCAACAGCAACAACAACTTCCAGAACAACAATAACATGGGCATGCGTGCGCATTATTCTAGCAATTAGCCCGGCCATAAACAGCTGGCGTGCCATTCAGTATTTTGTTGTTAAACACTAATAACTATTTACATAGAGTTCGCTATTAAAAGCAACGAGAAATGTCAAAATACATTTCACTTGTCATGCCAAATGCTAGCTACGAATAAAAGTTCATTTTAGTGGAAGATATGTATATTCATATGTATGTATATGTGAGGAGACACCATTGTTCCTGGTGATTCAAAATAAGTAAAAGTCTAGGGAGTGCCCGACTAGAAGATGCCCTGATGAAAGTCAAGTCTCTAGTCCTAAAACTTTCAGATATTAAATCTTTCATACATACGCACAGATGGACGAACAGACAGTTGAATAAGGCTAAATCAACTCGTCAGTTGCTAATAATACAGAATATACACACGCTTCCTACTGCCTATATATATATATTAACAAGACTATCATACCATGAAACCTACTTCACAAGTGCGAAGGACACAAATAGTCAGTAATTACCTTTATGCCCCATTTTCTATAATTTTCCAAGTAAAGCAGAGTTAATTTATTGCCAATTCAGCGATATACATATATAAAGCTATATAAATAGAAATATCAAACTGAAAAACTGACTCGGAAAATGTTTTGGGCATATTTCCTTGTGCATTAAAATTAAGTTCAAGTGTTTAATATAATACTTTTTAAATGTTCTTTCACATCTTTGTATTGGGTCGTGCACTAAGTAATTTCGTTTCATGACAACAGCAGATCTTATTGAATTTTTTTGTAGCCAACTTCGCGCTTAACCGCCTTACCGCTTAAATTTCAACAGCTGATATAGTAACGCTTATTTGTAAAAACTTTTGTTGGATTTTATGAAATATTGTATATTACAGATCAATATAATTTTGCTCTATAAAAAAAGTAGTCATATGAAAATACAAGAATATTTTTTCTTTTTAATATTCGCCAATTTATCTTCGCTTTCTGTTTACAAATTGTCGTTAAATTTATTTGCATAATATATACAGGCTGTTGAACTATTCGAAACGTGCTAATTTGCTATGAAACTATAAAATAAAAACGCTAAAATATATTTTCGTTTATTTGGGTTAGCGCAGCTTTAATGCTCTACACGAATACAGTGATAACTCCATTAACAGACTGCTTTTCTTGCGGAACAGCTCTTAAATGCGGTCAGTCTCCATATTTATAATAGCTCAATATATATATAATGATTTACATACAGTTTAAGAGCAGTTAATGATATAATATGCTAATTTATATAAAACGTGAGAAAAATATAAAAACTCTAATTAAAAAAAGTATATCTTAACTTTGAATCTAAGTAATGCAATCTTAAGTTTTATAGATACCAGAGTCTACTCACTATGTCTTTAATTTCAATATAATAAAGCAAAAGCTTTTGATTGACATTTACATAATCATAATAAAGCAAAGTGAATATTTGAACTCAATTTTCTGAGTGTCTATATTGAGAACATAAATACATTTTCTGACATTGATATTGAGAATATAAATACATTTGTGCTTACAAGCCTAATCGACTAACAAAAAAAAACTCTGAACAACACATTTCTCTCTCCCAGTCCTCCCTGTTCCCATCAAACGAATTACCACAATCGATAAACATTGGGAATGTGCGAATTGTGTCGCCTGATGGTTTTTATGGTCGGTTTATCAACACGTTTTTGCCGTTTGGCTTCACTTATCGAGCAGCAACAAAACAAAAAGCAAACAAAAAATAAATAAAATCAAATTAAGTTGAGGAATAGCATTAAATGCGTTGCACTCGCCTGCACATAAAAACGCGCTCGTAAAATTTAAGCCAATCTATTTGTGGCTTAATAAGCCATTAGTAAGTCGGGTTGGTTAACCGCAACGAAAGTGAATTTGCTTTTGCCTAGCTAGATTTCTCTTAAAAATTAAACAAAAAATACTAAGTTACAGTTTATAAAAATATTTGCACGCTAGACGCGATCGGTTTACAAATTGCCACGGGCAGAAAAAAAAGGTAGAAAGACAAACAGGCAGACAGGCAGACCGAAAGGCAAACTGAAGATAGGCGAGCTAAAAGATACACGCACAAAGTGAAATTAAGTATCTACTAGATACAAGCGCTGAAACTGAAAGTTGGCAAGTGTTTAAAGAAATGCTTAATTCACAGTTTTGATCCATTGGGATTAAAAGATTATGCGAAATTCAGTTTCAAATATTTCACAATTTTCAAGATTTTTTTTTTATATAACAAAGCAGTGAAACATGTTAAGTCAGCTCTGACATGCGATGGGTATTTAGATTCTGTTTCTCTTATTTAAATACCCTGTAGAAATTGAAAACGGCGGATAAGGAGTATTTTTGTTATATGTATATGTAAATATTTTAATTTCAGGCAGAAAAAAGTTGAATGGACTCTGCAAAGTCAGCTTGGCAGTCTGCCCCAAAATAAGTCAGATAATCGGTATACCGGCAACTCCTTCAATCAGTTAGTAAGTCAATGACAAAGTTAAGCATTAAGTGAGTCAAGCAGTCAGTCAATCAATCAGTCTGATTGTATGTTTCTCTGTTCCTCTGTATTTAAATCATTCTGTCTCTTGCTAAATAAAATAAAATAAAATATCTCTCCTTTACCTATTCTTGTCTCTCAGTCTTTCTCTGTCTTTATCTATTAGTATCTATCTGTCTTTCCCTCTCTCTCTCTGCTCTCAGTCTTTTTCTCTTTCTTTCTCTCTCTCTTTCTTTCTCTTTCTCTATATTTCTTCTCTCTCTCTCTCTTTCTTCTCTCTATCCTCTCTCCATCTTTCTCTCTCTTTCCCTGACTCTCTCTCTTTCGCCCTCTCTTTTTCTCTCTCTACTTCTATGTCTTTGTCTCTATTTCTGCCTCGTTTTCTCTCTCCCTCTGTCTCCTTCATTCCATATTCTCTCTCTCTTTCTTTCTCTTTCTCTATATTTCTTCTCTCTCTCTCTCTCTTTCCCTGTCCCTTTCTCTCTCCCTCTCTCTCTCTCTTTCTCTCTCTCTCTCTACCTCTCTCTTTCTCTTAGTCTCTCTCTCTCTCTATCTCTGTCTCTCTCTCGCTGTATATTGCTCTCTCATTTTCTCTATCTCGCTCTTTCTAAGTCTCTTCCTCCGTCTGTCTCTTTTGTTCCCTCTTTCTCTCCTATCCACTGTGTAATACTCTGCTGGCTATACTCTTAAGAATATTTTAATTTTGAGTTGATAGCTCCACCACGACTCAGACCACAGGGTATCTTTAAGTCTGTCACTCACACTTACACCGATTTGTTATTGTGCCCTGTTGTCTGCTCGAAAAAAAAAATTGTCACATAAAAATGCAATAAAATCTCTCACTGAAAATGTTGTCCGTGGCAGCGAAAGCTTGTTACCAAATTAAAAATATGCCATGCAGCATTTCGGCCACTTTTGCAGCCAAGTGCCATTATGAAAGATTTAATGAAATCATTATGCCAGAGCAATCAGTTTCATCCAGTGAAAGCATAAAAGCCAACATCAATTCATAGACCAGCTGAACTAACACGTCTGTTATATAACCAACACCGAAATTGTGTTTTAATTGCTAAGAGCGAAAACTCACGCAATGTTCTAGTTATCTTTTGAACTCTGAACTGTGACCGCTCTGTGGCCAAGACCGCCGACCGTTAGCCGCTAGCCCAAAACTGAAAACTGAAAATCATGCAACTAAGCCCATACACGTAATACACCAACTCGAGTTCTGTTCGCTAACAAAAACTTGTTTCTTGTCCATTATTTTGATGACATTTTTGTACGGAATGCTTTATGGCCATTTCATATTTGATTGCATAAGGCGACACGGTTGCTTGTAAAGAATGTGTGTTTAATACGAAAAGACATAAAGGCAATCACAGCTGCCGCTTAAAGCACATGTCGCTGATAACGCGCGTTGGTCATACGCCCCGTTGCCGCAGCCACACAACAAGTGAGCTCATTAAAAAAACCATTCATAATTCGCATAGCTCATAATTCGCTCCAGCTGCAGCTGTGTGCGTAATTTAATCTAATTGATTTTCTTATACTAGACGCTATAAATGCTCTCGTCGATTACATCAACCCAGCTCAGCTTACAAGTGTGTATATCTGGGAGTGTTTGTGTGTGCTTGAGTGTGTAGAGGACATAAACTGGTGCTTAATTAGGCCAAATTGGCAGATTACCATATGTTATTTGGCGCTGACTAAACCAATACTAGAAAGGGCATGGCTTTTGTACACTCAGTGAAAGTTCAAGTATGAGTCTCTTAAAATTCTTTTTCTTCTTTTAAAATTCAAATATATTTCATTCTTAAGGAACTCCACATTAGAGATGGCCGTCGGGATCGGGATTTTCGGTATTTTCGGTACCCAAAATTGTCCCGAAGCAATTTTCGGGCTTGTTGGGAAAAATTCTACAAAATTCCAGTACGGATAAGTGCTTCATCCCTACATCCAGGTGGCGTAGTAAGAGATTCTAGAGATATGCTTATGAGCAGAGGTGGACGTCGGATTGAAATTTTCGGGTCCCGCGGGTCCCGAACGGGTATCTATGAAATGCCGCCAACTCAGAGCATATCTCTAGAATTGTTTACTATGATCTCATAACCAAGCACGTATCATATCGTCCCGGACTTTTTTAAAATCTTTCTTAACCCGCCAGATACCGAAAATCGTTTCGTTTTCCCCAAAATCCCGAAATCGACGCGCATCTCTACTCCACATTAAGTAGACGTCAGGGTTTCCTTAATGCTAAAATAAGGACAGAAAATGACTTATATCCATATTTTAAAGTATATTGATGTAATGCTGCTCATGAATACATACATATATAAGTATGTTTGGTATATTGGTTGTCTAAGCTCGTTGTGTACCTTAAGCATGTTGCTAAGAAACCGCTCTAAAAGCTTTGTTCTTGATTAAAGTACGCAATGCTTGGTTATTTCTCTCAGTGTATGGGTTAAAGGTAAAGCAATTTATAGATTGATCTGTCAATAAACGCCATTAACGGTATTAGCTAATGGATTCTATAAAAATGAAATCTTTTATTAATGAAAAACAAATTTATATTCAATTGACTTATCATATTTTTCATTTTAAGATCTTTTTGGTTAATATCACACCAAATTCTGTTTCAATTCCCGTTAACTATGTAAATTGATATAAAATAGCCCTGACATAGTGGCCTATAATTGAAAAGTGTCCATATAATATCTGATAAACAAAACCTCTTACAAATTTTTTTTTGCCTTTACAGGAAAAACACGTTCCAGGCGAATCTGAAATAGCCGTGAAAAGCGCAGCCAGCAGCCTCTAATAAGCAGACAAACTGCTCTTGAAACAATCACAACTAACTGGAAAATGTAAACAAAGCACAAACAACTTTCAGACTACAAAAACAACAGCAGCGAAACAGACAACAACAAAGAGCAGCGACTACAGTTAGCGCTGCGGAAGAATTTCAAGTAAGTAATTCCGCGTGCGACCGAAGAAGCAGCAGCATCAGAAGCAGCGGCAGCGGCAGAAGCAGCGGCTGCGCACAGCGAAAGACGCAGTCAGTGCAATGTACAAACTGAACGAAGCGCGCAACTGAACGAAAGTTGAGCGAGAGAGAGAGAGAGAGAGAGCGAGAGCTTGCCGGCAGTGTGGCCTCGCCATGATCTTGACTGGCTTTGCGAGCGACCAAGTCAGTTGTCGGTCAGACGCGCACGCATGCGCACGCCGTTGAAATAAATTGAAGTCGTTGTGTGGAGTGTTCGTTAGGCGGCAACCGTTAAACCGTGGGCGTGTCTCGCGCATATATGAAGTAATTGCAGTTAACGACAAGTTGGCAACGTTATTCAGTTGTCCGTTGGAATTTGAATTTGCGTTTCTGTTTATTCAAATAGAAAATGTGCTAAATGCTGACGTGAAATTGCAAACAACGCGCCGAAAATAACAAACGTAAAATAAAATAATAAAAAAAGAAAGTCAAGTGGCGCGCGCCACGCACTGGCCAAAAGAATTTGTGAAAATCAATAATACATTTTGCAATACAAAAATTGTTTAAATTGTGTTTGCGTGCTAATCGGGTTTTGTGCTGAGCGACAACAATTGCTGATTGTTTGGCTATAATAGAGGTGCTGCCCCTTGGCCCAGTTAATGTGCCACAACTCAATCGAATCTCTTTGTAAACAGTCCCAGACAGCGCCAATTGCTGGGACCAGGTGTAAATTGTTTGAAACTGAAAATGCCAAAGCCTGCACTAAGCAGCAGACACCTTAATTGGCCAACGGGTGAGAGCCCGTGCACATCCTCAACAGCGACATCAGCATCAAAGCGTCGCATTAGAAATCACTCCAACATGGCCAATAAGTGCAACAACTGGCTGCCTTGGCGGCTGCTGCTGCTGACCGCACTCCTCTGCCTGAGCGTGGCAAATGCGGATGAAAGCCGACTGTCCACAACACCTTTAACACCTGATGCGACCACAGAGACAGCGACTGCACTAGAGTCTGATCAAACAATAACAGCAACAGAAACAGCAGCAACAACAACAACAACAACAACAACAACAGCGGCATCGAGTGACCAATCCACGGAGGATTGGCGACCCATTGTGAATGCCACCCGCGAGCCAGCGAGGAAACGGCGAAATGGCAGCGATTCGCTGCTGCTGCGCTTCGCGCGCAGTTTCTCTAGCGGAAACGAGCTGTGGGATGGCCTCATACGCGATTGCTACCAGCAGCCGGATATGTCCTGTTTTCAGAAGAACGTGTACAGCTATTTGGACAGCGCTTTGGAAACGCAGGATGTGAATATCACGCAGCGCTTGAAGTTCTACAGGAATCAGGTGCAATACGAGCCGGAGCAGCAGCAGCAGGAGGAGACAACAAGCGAGGCGCGTTCGGGTAAGTGTTTAACTTTATACTTACCGAGAAATAAAAAACAGAGTATAAAGACTAGTCTACACATGTATTTCCTCTCCATATTGAAACATAAAATTGCAGGTGTTTCAGAAAGTGTAAGGCAAGTGTCAAAAAACATTTTATATATTCTTTCACAATATTCCGAAGATCAATCTTAATACATTTATTTGATCTTTATCTGATGTTAGCTTATGGTCGAGTATCAAGCAGTTGATTATACCCGCTTCTAAGCTGGGCTGAGTTAATCAAGATCAAAATTTCAAAATTCATACTTTAAAAACTTTTTCCAAATCTTAGACTAAAAAGAAATTATTCGAAATCTTCAATGCCTTATCGAAATTAGAAAATTATTAAATATGAGTCATATAAGGATTTAATATGAAACAAATTCATTTGTTTATCACAAATTTGTAAGAGTAAAATGTTTTCTATCATTTAGCCTGCTTTAAGAATTTTCTTGTAAATTTATGAAATTTTCATTGAATATATTTTATAATAATTGCAGTTCTTAGCTAATTATTGCTCTAATATTGAAGCATATGTGAAACAGTTATGTAAGAGCCCTTGGCTCATTTCGCTTTCATTCGGTTAGGTTAGGTTTTATATGTTTTTTTTTCGTTATTCATTTGGCTGTTTGTGAAACGTTTTCACATCTCGTTCGGCATTCGATTCTTTGGCTGAGTTTTGTTTACCATTTTGCTTGGCACGTTCACACTCACAACTTTCACTTGGCGCATTTTGATTTGATTTTACGTATTTTGAGTGGCAAGAAATGCGACTCGCGTTCAATGTGAGTCACGGCTCGCAGCAGCTGTTTTCAGATTTCAGATTTCTTTTGCTAATGCAATATCAACAACGCTGTTCAGCTATGTATTGTAGTATTATGCAAGCTCTCGTATTTGGATACCTGTTCAATTTGCAGACAGACTTTCATTAGCATAGAACTGTCAGTTAAGTTTTCAGCTCTGATTTTCACTCGGCACACTTTTCTTTTTCATATCTTTCTTCCTGCAGCCAGTCCGGAAACCCCCATCGAGGAAGTCTCCAATGCGCTGTATGGGAAAACGATCAAGTTCGCAATGACACACGATGTAGAATTGGATCTGCCCGAGCTCGTTTTCAACGGAGCCACATTTCGCATCTCGCCACGTTCCATCGAAGGAAACGGAATCATTGCCAAGCTGGAGCTCATACCCAAGCAAATGGTCCAAGCACGACTCGCTGGCGCCATGATCAAGAAGAAGATCAGTAAGTAATGCTGCTACATCAAACTGGCCAAACTGGACAATTGCAGAAAGTGCACTTCCAGTTGGCCAAAACTAAAATCAAATATTCAACTGCAACTTTCGTTTCCTTAGACAAATTTCTACGCAACAAATTGCTGCTGTCATTCATTGCCTTGGTGCTGATTATCAAGATCATAAAGATCAAGTTATTCTGGCTGCTGCCGATTGTGATTGGTGTTGGGGCCGCCAAGAAGTTGTTGCTCAAATTCCTGCTCTTCCTCTTCCCAGCCTTATCGCATCTCTTCAAGCTGTGCTCGTATTATCAACAGTCCTACCATGGCACCAAATATCATCATCATCATCATCTGATCAATCATCATCATACGGTAGGTACACAAAAGACAACTAAGCTCTCTCTCTATCTATCTCTCTGTGTCTTTCTCTCTTTGTCTTATTTCATTTTCTTATTAATCAAAAATTTGGTTTTGTTTTTCTGCTGAGCAATGTGTGGAATTTCATTAAAGTCTCAAAAAAATAACTCAATTTCTTTTTGTTTCTCTGTGTCATTAATGGTATTTATTATGCCAGACACGCCCATTTCGCTGAGAACGCCCACACATTGCTCTTCAAAGGCAATTAAACAAGTACATGACATATGTCTGATGCATGGATGCTGAATTTTATCTAATTGAATTTGGCCAACAAAAACGTTAAGAAGACTCAAACACGCGCTGGCTTCAACTTAAAGATGTGCCACACACACACACACAGACACATATATGTATATAGCTCGCAAATGCCATAGAGATAACTGCTTGACATTTCATCAAATGAAATCCTGTTTTCCATTCATAGCTCAAATGAAATGTTTGTCGGTGGCAAGGATTAGAGTCCCACTCACAAGCAGACATTCGCACACACACACGCATACACACACACATATACAATTTGTCATCGTATGGAATAGGCAAATATAAATTTGTCGCCCCAAATATATATGACAATAAGCCTAGATAATTGAAAGAGCTTTTGGCACACATTTCGCATGAGTTTTTAATATAATCATGGCAATATGCGTTTATTGCACCCGTCTGGCTTCAACTGAAGGCAGCAACTGCTTTTGCCTTTTATTAACTGTCCATTGGTGCTCTTATCGATGAGCAAAGCGAGCCATAACTATGGGTGAAAGAACATTGATGCAGTTTTATGGCTAAAAACTAGTCTTTCGCATTGAAACTTTTAATGCCATTCAATTTGAACAGAAAACTTGCTATTTTATTAGGTGAAGATGCAAAATTCAAGCAGTTAAATGCTACTTAACCTCAATAAACTACATAACCTATAAAATGTATTAAGCTATTCAACATTTAAATCCTCTTCAATTTTCCTTAAGCGCTGATAATCTTGACTGCAGAAATGAAATATATATTTCATATTTGAGTCCTCTTCAATATTCCTTAAGCTCTGATAATCTTGACTTGAGAAATAAAATATATATTTCATATTTAAATTTTAGAGATTATTTGCAGCTTAACCTTAATCTTCTACGTTGCCAAAAAGTTTTCTTAGAATATTTCATGCTTTAAACATTCTTTACATATCTTAGCAGAACTTTAATAATCTACCACAAAATCTCACCTGTGCATACTAAATTAAACTATAAAAACAATTTCCGAACGCTTTGCTGTCGCAGCTTTTAGCCTCAGCTCATTTAAGCACATATATAAGAAGAATCTTGGCATTCTGAAATTAAATTACAGAGCTCATATATAACTCTGGCTGAGAGCCCAAAGTTTTTCTCCCGTAATTCGAAGCGCCTGTCATCTGTTAGTGATGTGCCAAAAATTGTCACCATTTTTCGTGTGCGTGTGTGTGTTTTTTTCTGCCAGGAGCTGGCAAAAGTTGTGTCCTTTCGTTGCGTCGCAGAAGCCACACGTGAGGCAACTAAAAACTGATATATTTGACACAAATTGTGACGAAAACGAGCTGCAAATGGTAAACAAGCAGGTGAAAGAGGCAACTGCTGTCCCACCAGATGCTACTCAGTCAGATTTGAAAAATGACAGGATATATATATATATGTATATTTGATCAAATGTTGTGTGCGAAAGACAGAAATTCTGTGATAGGCATTTATGTATATTCAGTCGGAAGTGGAAGAAATTTGATAAAAAACTTTAGAAAAATATAAGAATTTCATTGAGATTATTTCATGTATCTTAATCTTAATCTAATTTTGTGTTTGAAAGACAGAAATTCAATGAAAGACAGTTATAATGATACGCTCTTTAAAAGGAAATATTTTGTAGGCATCTATATTCAGTCGGAAGTGGAAGAAATTTGTAAAAAAACTATAGAAAAATATTTAAGAATTGCATTGAGATATACCTTATTTTAAATGCTTGAAACGCTATTTAAAAGGAAATATTTTATTCCGCGAAAATATTCTAAGAATTAGATATTTTTTATATTTGTTTCTTAGATTTTTTTTTTATTCCATATAATTGTTTTCATTGTAGGTAAATTGTTTTTTATTATATCATACCAAACACCCTCTGTTATGCATATTTTATTAAATTATGTGTGTGAAAGGCAAAAATTCAATGAAATATATGAAATATTTAGTCTATAATGTAAGAAATTGGATAAAAACTATCGAAAAATATCTAATATATATCTTCATTGAGATACATAAAATATACTTAATCTTAAATGCTTAAATAGTTATTTAAAGGAAAATATTTTTCTTTCCAAATAAAAAATCTATATGAAAGTATATTGCATATTTATTTTAGACTTCAGTCTCTATTTTTATTCAAATATATTAGTTTTCATTATAGGAAAATTGAGTTTTTTTTATTATATCATGACAAACACACTCTATTACCTCTCCGATATATACTTGAAAAATCTTTATATAATTAATTCTATATATTAAAAGTTGTTTGATATTTCATAGACCTTAATTTCTAGCTATTACCAAATCAAGTCAGAACAAAAAAATTTTTTTTTATAACTTTCTTTGATTATAATACTATTTAGAAATCGTAGTTTAATATGTGGTTATATTGTCACAATTTGTGTAATTTATAATAGTAATTTTGAAACATTGAAAATGCACTTAAAACCAAGTTAAGTTTAGATATAACCTATCTAGCCTAGCCATGAATATTTAAAACACCCCGTTGATCCATTTGTGTAAAGGGTAGCAAGTATCAAGAGCAGAATTCGCACAACAAGATATTGAACTGTGTTCTGTCTGGCAATGGCTGCTATTTGGTCACATATCTCAGCAACCGAGCGCGTTTTTATTATTTACGACAACTTAAAAGTCATTGAACTGAACCGAAATCAAACTCGAGCACTCGTCGAACCAAAATAATGCGTATCTGTTGGAGTGCGTGGCTATAAATAGTAGCCAAAGCACAAAGGCAAACCAGAAAAAAGCCGCCCAAGTAAAAAAATAAATGCCCAAAATAAGTGTAATGTACCGTAATGAGAGGAGCTTTTCCAAATTTAAGAACTGACTTTAAATTGTTCTGTCTTTCTCTCTCTCTCTCTCTGTGTCTCTCAGGTGGTGCCGCCTTGGCACAGTGGAGAGCATCATAGTGTTCCGGAAATCATCTACACGCACCCACCCAAGGGACATCCGTCCGCCTATCTGCATGGCGCGCCTGTCCACGAGACCTACGGTCCTGGGCCAGGACACGAGCACTTCGAAGGCGCCTGGGAGAACAGTGGACCCGGCCTGGGCTCTGAGTAAGTTGCAGCTAGATTAACACTCTGTGTCTTCATTTCGTTAAATGTCTGTCTATAATCACTCACACACACACACACGCGCACCTCGCATCACATTATTCATCACGTTCAGATATATAGCGGCTATGAATCGCGATGCACAAGTTGGGGATAATACGAATTATTTCAAGCCGCACACAGCGAACGATGTAAATGAATTGAATGCCTGGGGCCTCGGCACCACACAGACATACAACAAGCAGACAACGCCACAGCAGCAACAGCAACAACAGCAACAACATCAGCAACAGCAACAACAACGTTGGCAGCACAACCAACAGCAGCAGCAACAAATCAGTTATCAGAAAGCACAAGCCTCTAGTCACAGTTTAAATAAATTTCACAACCTGGACAAACAAAGGTACAAACTGCCCAAGTTACGCACACACATACACACACACATACCCACTCACACAGCCTGCTTAACCGAATCAACACTGTAATTGCCAAAGATTGTTAACTAACCCACTGCAAACACAAATATAAATTTGTTTAAACTTGTTAAGCAACAAGCATTTGGAGCTTTTCCGACTGTCAAACAATTCGCATTTACACACGCATTTCCATATTTGAATGCCATTTGCAGCTCAAGGCCGGCGTTCGGACAGCACAGTCCGGTCTATGTCGCCGCGCCAGGAGCGGGCCCCGGTCCAGGACCAGGACCAGGACATGGACCCAGCCTAACAGCCGCTGCTCAGATTGCCGCCCAATACGAGCCAGCGCGCAACAACAATCAGCAACAGCAACAGCAACAACAACAGCAACTGCAACAACTACAACAGCTTCAGCAGCAGCAACAACTTTCGGTGCGTAGAGCTTTGCCACAGCATGTGGCAGCACAGTTAATTAAACCTTAAGCTGCCTGTGATGGATATGTGTGAAAATTGTTCTATAAACTTTGCCACATGCCAATTCCAGAGAACTATACAAAATATATTCGGCAAGCCGAAGTTTGAGGAAACTACATTTATGTGCATTGGACATATTCGATGTCCATATATGTAAATTTATATGCGTTATAGAAATTTTACTGGCTAGTAATCATATATGAAATGTTTATCTAACAACATTACAATATTTAGCATTTCAATTTGTTGATTCCAATTACTACAACGTTTAGGTGACATAGAATTTCAACACTCTTCAGAAATTGCTCGTAATTTAAGAGCATAATTTAATCAGGTTTTTAATAATCGTGAATGAAAAAGTATAGCATAAGAAATTTCAGAATTGAAGGCTTTTATGGAAGAAGATTTAGAATATATAATATAGTTTTACCTATAAATTTAAATATTGATGAATTTTGATAGTTTGCGAAGAGCATTAAAAAGCTCATTGTTGATCAGATTGTGGAGTATATATGGAAAATATAGAAAATTTCGTAAAGCATAAAAAATACAAAAAAAACAGAATTTCTTGGACATAAGAAGAGAAGGGCATCAGCATCGGGATTTTCGGGAGTCCCGAGTGTTCCGAAAAAAATTTCCGTAACGCAAATTGAAAAAAGTCAAAATTTTTTTGGACATATATAATATATATTAAAAATGGGCATTCGGTATAGGGATTTTCGGGAGTTTTTCGGGTCCCGTAAAAATTTTCGGGACTGGGCGGGATGGGAAAGATTTTAAAAGAGTCCGGGACAGTCGGAATAAGTGCTTAATCCCAAAATCCCCTCGAGACCCGAAATGAAAATTAATAATCAAAAAAATTACTTATATTTACCAAAGAAGAGAAGAATGATATTGACGGGGAAATTAGTTCTTACATAATTCATATTATATTTAAAAGAAGTTCAAATATTTTATTATTTTGACAACAATGAAATGAATTGCCATTGTTACAAATGCTTGCTAGTGAAGTACTTGATATTCCAAGATCTTCGGCAACGAGTGTTAGAAGAAAATTTTAAGAAATCATGATTTTAACTTGAAGTAAAAATGTTAATCTATCATAAGAGTTCTAAATGTTGAAAAAAATGTCGTGAAAACTCGGGACCCGCTGGAAAAATGAAACATTCTTCGGGAAAATTGGCCGGGAAAAGCTAAATTGATTTCGGGAATGGATGGATCTGGCACCAATTTTTTTCCCGATCCCGATCCGATCTCTATTATATGTATTTACACTGCTCGTCTAGAGACTCAGTTTTTATTTTAAATGAAAAGTCATTTCATTATTGTTTTTAAACAACAAAGAGTTCATGTTGCATTGTTAAAAATTAACAAAATAATATTTACAAAAAGTCTGCAAGAATTTAGAGATGTAATAGTGCGCTACTCTGAAGGATTGCGAATGGGCTTTGGGGGATGTTCTATTCAAGTGGCGAGCAGTGTATATTGAATACTTCTAAGCTTTGCAGCTTACATGCTGCTTAAATTTCGAACACTTTTAAAGAGATTTTCCTGCATTTCCATTAATCAAGTTACAAATAGATATATTTTCTACTTATTATTATAAATTTATACAATATATTGTGCTTATTCCCTCTGACTGGATAACATTCAAACAATTGGGTATATGGACTTACTTTATTGTACTAATAAATACACTTGAGCTGTTGTCTTTTATATTTATATCGCATTACTTAATACTTGACAAAGTATCTTCTTATTAGCTGATATAATTATACTTTATTAATTATATAATATTGACCATATTACAGCTATAATTCCCCAAGTATATATACATATATATATTTACATATATATATGTATATATATAGCTATTGTTCGTTTAAGTCACGTTTAAGCCCACACATTTCAAACAGATAATTTTCTTGCCTCGGCTATCGAGTATATCTTAATGAGAGTCTTTAAATGCATAATTACTTTGGCAGCACTGCAAATGATGGAGTGATGGCTTTCCTTTCACAGTTTCCAGTAGCGAAGGTGTCTGTTTAGAGGGCGGGGCAGTGGCAGGGGCCAGGGCAGCTGTGGGACAACATAATCAATCAAGCGTTTGCAGTTTCACTTCTGGCCAAGTGCAGCGTCTAGACTGCCGCATGGGCTTCAAGTGTTTATTGACACTTTTGCTCACTTGTCTCTAAGGTGTAAGTCGTCTTTTTCTAAGTTGCAAAGGTTTATTTTGTAGCCCGCCCCCGTCCGGGGCGTGACTGTTTAGTGTCTCTTTGCAAATTGCATTGTCGTGCTACGTTTAAGTGCTATGCACATATTTTGCTTAGCTGCACTGGGTTACTGACAGTTTTCACTTTCAAGTGTCTTCATGTGGGCCAAGCCAGCCAGAAACGTGGCCGCGCTAACTTGGCCATAATTAAAATGCACTTTGACAGGGCCAACAACGCACTCAATTGCAAAACACACTGCCGTTGTAGCCTAATGAAATGAGTGCACATTTCAAAAGTCCACGGGGCAACAGTGGCTGTTGCTGCCGCTGCTGCTGCTGACAGTGCATTGAGAAAGTATGCCAACGTCTTTGCGAACACCAAGTTCGTAAGTCGCCAATTAAGACATATTATTATTATGGGTATGTAACTAGCACTTAACGAACATTTTAGCAACTGTCTTAAGATAAGTTATGCTTCTTCAAATAAGCTGCATATTCTGCCAAAAGGGATTATATTTTCAAAGAATTCCTGTACTAATCTAAACTACTTATACTTGCTAAAAAATTTACTTTTCAAGTTTCCCTCTTCATGCATATTTTTGTTTAAGTTTTCAGTGTAAATTAAGAAAATCTTTTAAACATATAATTATAATATTTAAATGCTGCCTTTTAGCTGTAGTAGAATGAACTAATGGCCAAAAAAGCAGCAAGCAGCCTTTACAAGTTTCTCTCTTCAACTAACTTTTCCTTCTATCTACTTCATTTGTATTTGGAAATTTAGTTAGTTAAGTTTGTCTATGGCTAGACATACCCTTTACATCAGTGTAAGCTTGCCAAAAGCAATGTCTTTCAAGTTTCTCTCTGCAGGGCTCTGCACTTTACTTACATCATAAACTTTCAGTAATGTATGTTATAGCTTAAGTCTGTTAAGTTTCATATGCTTCACATCATTTAATGCTCTTTTTGATAACTCTCTCGTTTATAGCCCGAGCTGGCTGCCCAGCTGAAGGAGGCCATACGCATTCAGGCTGAGCAGCGGCTGATACAACAGCAGCAGCAAATTCTGGAGCATCAGCCTTTCGTGCAGGATGGACAGGTTTGGGAATGGACACACGCCGCTGTTAAGAAAAACTCTAAACTTTCCATTTTTTTTTTTATAGCCACTCTATCCGCTGAACTATGATCCGTTTTACAGTCCCATATTGCTGAAGATCGATAAAATCATCGAGCAGATGGGCGTCAAAAGCGATCTATGCAAGGAGCGCATCGTGTGCAGCATGTACAAGGATCCGGCCACATATAGCCCGCACAGCAATTTCATATCCGCGGAACTGAGTCGGTACGTACATCAGCTCAATTAGGGCAGACGTCAGCTGAGCTCTCAACTTGGCTTAGTTGGCGGCAGAGCTGTCAGCTCTATTAAAGCGTCAAGTGTTATAAATGTGATTTTGTGCTCTAATAGTTTGTGCAGCGCGTTACAAATTGTTCTGACGACCAGTCAAAATGTCATTCATGAATTTTCTTGAAGCTTGGTAATGCATTCTCTGCCTCTGCGCGGAGGTGAAAACTTTAGGCGAAACGTCGCAGCTGACAAAAACTTTTCAATCAATGGGCGTGAACAAAGAAAGTACTCATAGCCCCTATTTGGGCTCATACAGTTGCGTGCAGCATTTGTCGCTGCACGCATTATCTTCTTCATTTTCTTCTCTTCTTCTGCTGCACACACTGCACTTGGCCAGTCACGTGGAAAGCTGCGACGCTGCGCCATCGAAGAGCGCGTCAACACGAGCCACCCACCTAAGCCACCCACCCACACGCAAAGCATTTTCATAATTGACTGACGACGGTCAACTGCCAGCTGGTATGCACTCATGCGTGCCACAGGCCACATAAATGTATTCACAATTTCGGATACCCTGTAAAGTGCATTGACAAAGAGTACTCTCGTATTTGTAACTAAAAAAGATTTTGAAAGCCTGTTGCAGGTTTTCCTGCTTCAAACAGCCAAGTTATAATAGGCAAACTAGCAGGCTTACATCTGGGTTATTATTAGAAAATGTAAGAGCCAGAGAATTTAAAGTTGAGCACGAAGAACTAAAGAGATATGAGCTTGAGTATTCAAATTTGATATGGAAGTCATTTAATATACATTTATATCAATTTGATATATATTTAATCAGTTTTAAAACCAGTTTTGATTTAGTCATGTTAGCTAGAAGAAATTTATTTTTTTAAATTATCCATAATTTGTTTCGATATCCACAAATTCTTAATGTTTATCTATTATCTTTCTATCCGTAAGTATATCACAGTGACTATAAGAGTAAGATACAAGAAATTAATTTTTTCAAATTCTCGATAATTTTTTTCGATACCATAAAATCGATAAATATTGATGGTTTATCTTTCATTGCCAAATTTTTTAGAATTCAACCCAAAGTCTATCGACTGTGACTATAAGAGTTAGCTACAAAAAATGATTTAATTTAAATTATCGATAAATGATTTCGATAACGATAAATTTTGATTGTCTTTCGATCACTTAAAGTTGTTCTAAAATGCAAGTACAATTTTATGATTTAGAGAATATATCTTATCTTTTTGATACCTTCCTTAAACAAACCCTAATTTGAAGTCATCTAGTCATGTCTGTCCGTAAGTCTATCTCAGTGACTAAGGGCTCAGTGAATAAGGGCTATTCTTTTAAACTATCATATTAACACTTTGATACTATAATATCGATCAATTTTGATTGTCTATCGAAGAAATTTATTCTTTTAAATTATCGATAATTTATTTCGATATATATAATAATATAATTTATTTCGATAAATTTAGATTGTCTATCTATCATTTAAAGCTTTTCTAAAATGCAAGTAAATTTTTGTGATTAGGAAAATATATCTAAGCTTTTCGGACATCTTTCTTAAACAAATCCTGAAGTCCAGGTTAAAGGAGGGAAAATATACTAAATTGGAGAATAAAGCAGGAATATATTCTTTGTATACAGGCAACTAAACGAAACGAATTCAAGTTAAAGTCCCAGACAATACAGAAGAAAGTTGTATTTTCTTTTTGGCATTTAGCTTATAATTACATTCCATTATATAATGCTTTTTAATAATAATAGTAATATATACTATTAATATAAATCAAAGCTAAATACAGGGTATCTCCAACTGACGCACGTTCAGCTAGAGCACTCCCGTTGATTTTGCGGCTATTGTAGTTGGCTTTGTTTTGCAAAAATTTATGTCTACACGCAGCACATGGCACAGACAATGAACGTGAATCTGGATCGTAAAATATTTTGATAAGTTTGTTGACATTCAACAGCAAATCTGAAAATTTTGCTTCTGTCAGCGGCGACAATGTGGCATACCTCCAGGGGCGATGCATGGGCGGGGAGGGGCTGAGCTCGCATTGTGTGATTTATGAGCATTTATGTTAATGGCACATCATTAATTAAATGCCCCAAGTGCGTTCAATAATCTTATCAGACATATTCGAGGATTCAAACAACAGACAACGCAGAAGAACAAAACAGAATTTCAACCGCAAGTGAAGCCTCGGCGGAGGGAAACGCGGACGCTGCAAGACAATAGCCTCTGCTAGGAAATTAATTAAAATAGCTGCCAAAGCCGAGAGACAGAATAAGTTTAAAAGTGGCAATAGCTTTTGAGAGCAGCTCAAGCAATTGCTTAGCTGTTATTAGAGAGGAAACAGCAAAAGTAGAGGAAACTTGGCGCTGGAAAAACAGCAGCAATAGCCAAGGAAAGTTAAGTGCTTTAAGGCTTCAAACTGAGTAATTAGCACAATATAAAATAGATAAACAATATTTCTACTAATTAAATAACAGACTTAAAGCAAGGCATTAAATTAAATTTCAATTCCTTCGAGCTGCAAAAAATTGATAAAAAAAATATTTCTCTTAACGAAAATATTTGCATTTTTCATCTCAGATTCCGCGAATACCCTTTATGGGACTTGTTGACTTTGCAGCCAAGTCATACAATTTTAATAAAATTATGTCTGCCAAGTAATTGCAAGCAAATCGATAGGGGTCTGTTTCTAAAAATAGCTAAATATGAAATTGGTTAGATATAAATATAGAAAAAAAAAGTAAAATGTTAAAAAATTTATAGAAATTTCTAACAAATTTTTTAAGCTTTTCTTTATATAAAGCAAAGTTAGCTAAAATATTAGTAAGCATAAATAAACTTGTCTATGTATATATATATATATATATATATATATCAGTTCAGTACATATTGCAAGTCAGGTGTCTGCCCCAATTAGAATACCTGCTAACTGAATACAATTTTCAATTTAAATTTGCGCTGACATTGATATGTAAGTCTTGAAAATTATTTTTAATGAAATTTAAAGTAAATTCCATAGCGAACGTTAACTGACATTCATATCAAGGCTCTCCATGCCTCCCCCTCGCTATCTGCCTCGCTCTCTGTAATGTATGTGTGAGCACGTCTGTTGACTACGCTGAGTAGCTTTTTAGTTCCGTTTCGCCAGGATATGAATTCGAAATTCAGTTGTGAAAGAAAATCCATTAGCTGCTGCAGTGCTCCGTTGTCTGGCATTGTTAGGGGTTTGCCAGAACTCGCAAAAGCTAAAAAGCCAAAACTACAATGCCTCATAGCATTTTCCTCGGGCCAAAAACCAAGTTTGATGTGCACGGCATAGGGGCAGGGAGGACACGTACTAGGGCCAGGTTGAAATGTAAGTGAAAGCCGCTTTTCTTTTGCCAAAGCTGCAGAAAGTTTACTATCAATGGGCCAAAGTTAATTAGTCGAGTTCCTGACTGTTTTGCAATAGAGCAAAAGCAGCTGCTCTATCAAAATTAATTGAATTAACGCAATTTTCCATTTTCCTTTCAATTATTTATTGCCTACTGCAGAGAGACGAGCGAACTGGAACCCGTGACGCATGCGAATGAGGCAGTGCGTCGCTTCTATCGACTCATCCAGGCGGCCCGGGACGGGCAGGATCAAAAGGACTGCCCGGGCCTCTATCCACAGTGCAATATGCCAGCGAAGTGATAAATTTTGCGAGCAGCTGCTGCAGTTGCAATCAATTCATTTGAGTCAACATTTCCTTGTTAAATCGAACTGTGAATATGCGAATTATTTAAACAATTTAAGCATACATTTATTGTTAATCTCTTTATTTATTTATTTATTTATGTATTTATTGAAATCTACTTAAGCTTCTGTGTGTGTGTACTTTAAGCCGAACGTCGTCTCAACATTTAATTAATATTCATTCTGATTTTGTTGCAATTTTTTCCATAAAATTTATCAAATTTACATATTTGTGTTGTAAAACTGTTTTGCTTAAATTCAACAAATATAACTGTTGTCATTACAACAACTACAATAATGAAATCAGGATTTGCATTAATTAAAAGACAATCGAGGCTTAAAAACGAGAAATTGGCCCCATTTTCTGTAGTCCATAGAAATATTGTTGTTTACATTTTTTAAAGAAACAAAAACAAATTAAAATACATCGAAAATCTGAAAAATCAATTACAATCTGAGCGATAGGCTGCATTTTAATTGTCATGCTGTGTTGTCTCAATAAAAACAAACGGGCCAATGATTGCGTACATTCTTTGCCATCATGCATATCGCAGGGAAACACAAACAAAGATTCATATGCGTATTAATATAATGGATTATTTAATGGCACTTTGCTTGCTTAAAACATGTTTAAACTTAAAGCAAGTGCAGTTGGAGTTAAAAATATTAAAGTTTTTATTGTTAATTGGTTTTCGATGAAGCTCTGCATTTGCCAAAACTAATTTACTAATATCTGATCTTAAGTGTTACTGTTATTGTTTTACTTCAAGGAGACTTGCAATAGGTAAGAATTGGTTGACTTCGATAATATTCAGCATTTCCGAAGAATTTAATCTGATGACTCACAGTTTATATATATATTTCATTATTTTTATTTATTTGCACTTAACTCTATATCGCATATTAGTGTAAACCTTAACTAGGATTGCTATTTCGCCTTTTTTGATACAACACTTAATTGTTTAATTTAAGTTCTAAGATCTAATGTATGTAGTCTTTTCAATCTTCTCTTATTTGTATTTGTAAGTAGCCTGGCTGCAAGTTGATTAGGCTGGGCAGATATTCTGTCCGCGGAACGTGACCTGTGTCGCCCAATGAGCTCAGCTATTGTTGGCAAATTTCATTATTATTCAGACTTTTAGCGAGCGACCGATTAATTTCTTGATTACTGTTTTCTTTTAAGTCAATCTCTTTGAACAAAGAAGTTAACTGTTTTTATACTCGTTGACGAAGTGAAAAGAATTATTGTTTTTGAGCAAAGCGCGTCTCACTGTCCGCCCGTCTGTCTGTTTTGACAGCTTTGAAAGTAGAGTGTGTGCCACCTTTACACAAAAAGATGTGGTATATATGTATATACCTACGCCCATTTGGGGAGGTAAACAAATCGGTAAAAACAAAAACTATATCTCTCACAGCTTTAAAGCTAGACGTATAAGTTACTGCTTCCCTCCTACTTAGATAGACAGAAAATCATTGATATACATCACTTGGGGGCGTGGCTAACAGAAAAACACTATATCTTCCACAGCTCTAGATAACTAAATTGTGCAGTTAGCTTACTGTTGATAGTCTTATTGATGCTAAATCGTGGTAAGTCCAAAAACATTTGATTCAATTTAGCTGCTTTGCTTAAACATGGACGAGTGTATATGCAGTCGGTTGCACCCGACTGCAACATTCTTACTGAAGCTGAAACTAACTGCCTTCTCTAAAAAAAAACTACGCATCTAGCAAAAACTAGAATCATGTACCAATTCCGATTTATGCATTCATGCTTAAGCTTTATGGGTCATTCTAAATATAGATCAAAATTAAGAATATTTACTTTGAGCCAGACAGCTTGAATAATAATTTAATTTTCAGCTCTGATTTATCAGGAATTTTGCACATTGCCAACTGTAAGGAACATTGCTTTCTAGTAGAATGTTTGGCCTGGGATTAGCCACTCAGGATTCAGGCGGAAAACAGTCTCTGCTGCGGCTAAGTTGATTTCCTAGTATATTGTTCTCGAGGCGAATTCCTAGAATAGCTTTCTCTTAGCTCCGGCCGTGCTAAATTAGATTCCTGAATAAATTACGCCAGCATTTGTAACCCAAACTACCTTTTTTTAACACTGTGATTTCAAACGCCATTGTGTAATCCATGCTGTGTTTAATACCCTGCATATAGTTGCCTATAAGGTATTTGAATTCCTAATAATCAATGTCAAGTTTGTACACACTCACTCAACATAGAAAAATATGCTTGAATCGCAGTAAGTAATCTCATAGCTGCTTTAAAGGGTATTTCCGCGTCGCTTTCATCATCTTCTTCAGCATTCTCTTGTGTTCTTCACATATGTAAGAATTGAGTTTAGCTAATATGCTGGTGCTGTTTTATTTTCATGTGGCACATTCCTTGACTCCGACCCTAAAGCGTAGCTGGTTCCATAGAATTAAGCATGCTGTGAAATCACTCATACGCAGCGTCGACGTTGCGTATACGCAATAAAAATAATTCCCTTTGCATAAATCAGTGCGTCAAGGGCAGCCAAGAACAGCGTGCAGCCAATTGTTGCAACAGTCGAAATTAAAAGGAATTCATTACCATAAATATATTTATTAGCCAAGCTATTGAAATTTCTTAGCTGGCTTTGATCTCTCAGAAAACAAGTCAAGTGAAATGCTCTGAATATATGTTTGAATATATGTATATGTATATGATTTTGATTTTTTCCGCAATTAACACGCAAATGTCAAAGCTTTTACTTTCTCAAGAGAATTCTTGAGCAGAGAGAAAGGAAACTCGAAGCGGAAACAAAAGCACAAGAAAATATTTTTATTTGACTGCATTGACATCGAAACACCAATTGCCAAGCAGATGGCTTATTAAAGGCCGCAGCAGTAAAAGTATTTGGACACATTCCAGCTTAAAGCACCTGCCCCGCCCCCTCAACAGCCCCAGCCCAACATAGGCTTGGCTTAATTTTTTGGGTGCTACGATTATATTTCCGTTATACGCAACCCATAACAAATTTCAAAGAAGAATCAAAGAAACAAAAGAAATTGTTTAGAAAGACTGGGGTAGCAACGACGCCCACATACCCTAGCCAGCTAAGGAGACGACTCGTATTAAATGTATATATATCTGGTTTATGTTTAAATGCTCTTCAAAAGGCACTTGTCCAGAGCATTTTAAAACAATTTTGTGTCAAGTGTTCCTTAAATAATTTCAACAGCTCAGCTCTTAATGTGTCTATGTGTTATGCCTGTGTGCGCGTTAAATACCTGGAAAACACATTAGCAATTCCACTGTTTTTTTTTTTCAATTTATAAATAGCAAACAAATTTAAATGCTTATCTTCCGCTTAGCTCAAAATTTAAACAAAACATTCTGGGAAAGTAAAAGAAATTGAGTTGGGCTAAATTTGCATTTCATTTTTATTGTGTTTGATAAACTTGGGTATATTTAGCACTTAAGAATAATAAAGCTGTCCTGAAGGATCCTGCAGTAAAGCTGTCTATCTTTATTGCAGACGGGCTAAGCTGGATCAGCCTATATATGTATATATATATATATATATATATATATATATATATATAGACAAAATGCAATTCTTAAGGAAACTGTAAATACTTCAAATCTTTTTTATACTTTTCAAATGTCTGTTAAAATGCTGTTTTATTGAGTTAATAGATACAAAATGTTTTATTTTTCATACATTTCAGTCTTTATTTACTACTTCAAGGACAAAAAAATTGTCTGTGCTTCGTCTTACGTCTCAAATGAATTTACAGCCTTAAGGCTTTTGTTACCTTAGCCAAAATTTGGCTTTAAAAAATATTGTGATTGTATGTATGTATGTATACAGACTCGAAGTAATTTATAATATTTAGCTAAGTCAATTTATAATAATTTGGATGAATTCAAAACAGTTTTACACAACAAGATAAAAATGTTTCAGCTGTGGTTTAAATTTATCTTTATTATAAAAAATCAAAATTATGAGTTCTGATTTCTAATAACTATCAACTAAATAACTAAGAGTACGATTCTCTTTTTACTCAGGTGTATAGTAAAATTACTTAAGCATAACTTCAATAGGAAGAAAAGGTAGGATTATATTATCTAGAATATATTATTTGCTCCTTATACATATTATCTGATTCTCTTGACACTACCAAAAATGTACAGAGTAGAGATGGGATCAAAAAGAAATTGGTTCCAGACCGGGTGATATCTCTTCAGACGGCGTGTGACCGTGCTGTTGTCTAGGAGGTTGTCGGCAAGGGGATTGATATGCCTGTTTAGGCGTTCCAGGTGGGCTTTGGTCAGCCTCGGAATCTCCTGGTGAGCCCAAGATTATATCATTCTTCTCTCTTCTCCTCGTCAATATCATTCTTCTCTTCTTTGATAAATACAAGAAATTTTATAAATTATTCATTTTCTTATCGGGACCAACGGAAATTTCCAGATCAAGCACTTATGACCGTCCCGGACTTTTTTAAAATCTTTCCCATCCCGCCCTCTGCTTTCCCGAAAATCACTATCCCAAAACCCATCTCTACTACATAGTTAGCCTGCTTACAGTCAAACTATTTTTTTAGTGTATTCCTTATATTATGCTTTTACAAATATTTATAATATGTGCCCAAGTCTCTTAAGAGTCAGATATAGCCACTCTTTTCGAGTTAGCTTTACAAAGTAAAATTGTTTTTCAAGAGCCGCGCCTTCAAGTGCATTTGGTGGGCTTTACAGCTGGCCTTCTGCTAATGCAGATACAAACGCGGCGTATCGTATCGCATTCTAATTGAGTTGCCAGGCACGCACTTTGGATTGGGGAAGTTGATTTTACGACAAAGCCGAAGCGCAGAAGCCATAAAATAACTTTCAATTATGTGTGGAATGATATGGAGAGTATTATGCCTGATTAAACCAGAGACAGAGGCAGTTAGGCAGTTGGGCAGAGGCATGCCCATAAAGTGCCGAGCCGTTGGGCCAATAGAAGCAATTGAAGTCTGTAGAACCAGAGAGCAGCTGGCCATAGCCAAAGTTAGAGCTTTGGCCTGGGCTCAGGTGAAACTTGCCGCAACTTGCGCTTTCCATGACTTTGACAACAAAACGCAATGGCCAATAAAGCTGGACGGCGAAGCGGAGGCCGCAAAGAGCGACGCGTTTGTCGCATACGCAATTCAATTAACAAAGTACCGACGTATAAAAACCAAGCGCTGTCCGGGCCACATTTGCATAACCCATTGAGTCGCCAACGCGTGCGCAGCTAGCAGCTTGGATCTATATACCGTACACTAGAAAAGGATGCAGAGCTACGTCTGGCTAATTGGCGCCTTGACCGCGCTGGCCGCCGCCGCCCAGGGCGCGTCCACCCAAACACAGCCCGCGACTCCATCGGCCACGCAGCTGGCAATGGACATGTATCATGGCTGCCTCAAGGATCTGAGCATTTCGTGTGTGCGTCCCAAGGCTTTGCAGTGGTTCAACGCTGCGCTGCAACAGCCGGAGGTGAGGCTAACTGAACGCCTGTCGCTAGTGCGCACCACACAGCGTGTGGTGGAGCCAGAGGGCAGCACCACAGGCCGCTCCCATGAGCAGCAGCTGTTCGACAACGTCGACAGCTATTTGGCCAGCCATGCGCTGAGAATTCAGGCGCCAGACTATTTCCGCAGCTCGGAGGCACGCGCCCTGGTGCCCGACTATCTGCTGGAGAATCCGCTAACCCAAGGCGGACTCATCCCACTCGCCGATGCCACTGAGGGTAAATCTGATCCCAGCTACATTCTTTTTAGAAGTAGTATATTCATTTGGTTTCTCTTGCAGGACGCAGCATGATACGCAAGGCGGTGCTGCCCTTCCTGCTGGGTCTCAAGCTGAAGACCACGGTGCTGATGCCGCTGGTGCTGGGCCTGATCGCCTTGAAAACCTGGAAGGCCATGACACTGGGTCTGCTGTCGCTGGTGCTGTCGGGCGCTTTGGTTATCTTCAAGATAGCGAAGCCCAAGATTGTCAACTATGAGGTGGTGCACTATCCCCATCATGTGGATCATGTGGTGCCGCATCACATCGAGCACATTGTGCCCCATCACATTGATCATCATTTGGATCATCATTTGGATCATCATCTGGATCATCATCTGGACCATCATCTGGATCATCATTTGGAGCTGCCTGTGGAGCATATTGAGCACTTGGAGCATCCGGCGCCTGCTTGGGATCCACATGCCTGGGCACGTTCCTCCCAAGAGCCGCAGGACGCACAGGACATGGCCTATGCGGGCCAGCAGAGGCGTTAAGATCGAACCGAAATATGATGCGAAAACTTTAAACAATTGGCTCTATTTTAAGTTGTTTTTAACTATTTATTTATTTATTTATTTATTATTTATGAGAATTGTACAAAACAATACAAAAACTGAACGTAAGATAAAGATCCATGAAAGGAAGAAGGAAACTCCAAATATGTTTTGCAGACAGTCGAAAGGGGCAATAAAACTAGGCTAAAAGTCATTTGGCTAATTGAAGGTATTGGACGTAAAAGTTTCTGCTGTAATTAGCAAATGTAACAGGCTCTTAATTAGGGCACTCGGACTTGCTTGCTAATGCCGGAATTAGCCTGGCCCTTAATGCACTTAACCTTTGTTGGCCAACAGGGGCGGCAAAAAAGAACAAGAACTGGCCAACTCTAAGCTGTAAATGTCAGCAAGCTGCCAACGGCTAACTCCAGCTGGGCCAACTTGTGGCATTAAAGTATTTTGCAGCAGACCTTAAGCGCTTGACAGGCAACACATCCTTGCAGCTGGTATTCAATTTGCTTATTTGCTGCTGTCTTTTATTTCTCCACTTCTTCCTCTTTTTTTGGCACATTCGAAAAACAAATGAAAATGGATTTTTGTTTTATTTTATTTCTGCTGCCTGTCGCGCGTTTATTCTTTCCAATATCACTGGCGAACGGTACATTTCAGCACTCACACGTGGCAATTGAGAAAGTTGCAGCGCTGCCAGCAGCGACAGCTGCGACAACTGCTGCGTGCAACAATGCAAAATGGCGCGGGCGCCAACAACAGACGCCACAGCAACCACAACAGCAGCAGCAATGACAGCAAACACAGACAGCAACAGCAGCAACAACTATTAAATGTGCTCTGATGGATTGAATTGGACTAGAAGATACCCTGTTATAGTCAGCTGGAAGGTAGGTGCATACATTGGTATTGATGTATCTTCTTCTTATTATATATTGTTGTATCTTCTTCTTATTAGAGCAAACTACACTATGAGAACAACTTTCTTAAAGAACATTGTTTTTGTAAATTTATGATATTTTTATTTTAGTATAACTTTTAACAACTTCCTGCTGGAAGTGTATAAAAAAAGTTTTTTTTTTAATTTTTCTGTTTTTTTATTCAAAAAATAATTTCAGTTTAAATAATAAAACAAAACCAAAAATAAAATAAGTTTTAATAATTATAAGAAAGTTTTTTAATTTTTCTGTTTTTTATTCAAAAAAATTTTCAGTTTAAATAATAAAACAAAAAAAAAGTAATTTTTAATAATTATAAAATGCAGCAAAAAAACAAATATTTTGAAAATTTTAAGCATAAAAATATTTTATTTTATGCCTTTAAGTGACTCTGTTGGGCAGATCTTTTGAATGCAGCCTTTTCAGTTGTCTCACAGAGGAGAGTCAGGGTCCGTTTCTGGGTGAATTTTTAATTAATGACATTGCTAATCAAGTTAAACTGAAATTTATTTAATTTTGCAAAGTTTTAAGTCCGTTTTAATATCAAAAGTCTGCATGCATTTATCAAGACTGAACTCTGGCTTTTTGATTTTTGAGTGAAAATATGGGAAGGTATGAAAAATTTGAATTATAAGAAATGTAAGTTGTGGCTGCTTTAACTTGAATGCCAAATATGATATCTCTGAGTCTTAAAGTCTTCGAGTGATCGATATAATGGTCTGTGAAAAATATTTAAAAATACTATAGACGAATATGAATTTCAAATTTCGAGTGTCTAGCTAACTGTACACAGAAGTATAAATAGACAAACGGAAAGCGAAGTAAACGGACTGAAAGGAAAACAATAACAGGCCAAGAGACAGCTGCGTAGACAATTGTGGCTAAAAATACAGCTTATGTACCAAGAGATGCCTCCTACTACCTGCAACATACACCTGCACAAAAGATACCCTTCTTAATAGTTTGCAAGGCATAACAAATACCCATTGTGTGTATATGGCTTCGTGTGCTGGCCAACACTTCATTGATATTTAACTTGACTGCTATCGCTTGGCCGTTTCTACGCAACAATTTGATATGCGAAATGTGGGAGAAAAATAAAAAATAAACTTTTCCAATTTCATTGGCAAATGTCGGGGCTTCGGTGGTTGCCAAAATGCGCTCGGAATTGCAAATCAAGCGCCAATGCGTGGTGAAACTTTGGCTTCAGCAAAGAGTTCAAAATGTACGAAATACAAAAATAAAATGCAAATCAAAATGTATATGCACCGAATTAAACTGATATCAATTCCAATATCGTGGCAGGCCACAAAGCGTAATCAATATACGAGATTCATAATTCACATGTTGCAACGCGGATATTTCGATATGCAGCGCGTGTCGCTGGCGTGTGTAGTTGAGCGGTTGGGTGGTTGGGTGGTGTTTGCCTATCTACAGCGCATCTGCTGTCACTTTCGCTTTCGTTAAGGAAAATCACTTTCTATATCATTGGCATGGGCTGAACGTCGTCGAGCTGTTGCTCAACTTTGGATCTGCGTCGAAGCCAAACTCAACTTGTAATTATTAATTATGATTTTTGTTGTTATTAATTGCACAATTTGTTGTATAAAATATGCGCTGCATTTATTTTATGACTAGTTTTTAAGCAACCTCTGAACGGCTTATGAGCTGCGTGCTGTTGACTAAAAAGTGTTGCCTATATTTCTGCTTGCCACACAATGTGGCAGGCATAAATTTCCTATATGTGTCTATTTTGATGACATTTCGTTTTTCGATTGGGGTTCTATTTACCTGCTCACAATTAACTATATGCCACTTACTCTACAATTAGTTTTCGTTATATATACTCTTACACTAAGTAAAGCTTATACATTTAGCTATAGCATTCTGCTTTATAGGGTATACAAATGAATGTTTTTTCTGCTGAAACGCCATTAATGAAGGTTTTTTCTATTCAAGCTATAGTAGATCTCCTTAAAAAAGGAACTTTCTTTGAAATTAATTGTTTTTATCACACTTTTTATTAGTAAATAATAAAGGTAATTTTTAATATTATTAGATATAGGAATATTGATACGCAGTCGACTAATCCGTCTCCCGTTAAATCGAAAACCTCCATTATTCGTGAAAAAGCCTGTCCGCTTACAAAAATTCGTTCGAATAAATCGAATTCCTGTGTAATTCGTAAAAAATGTGATGACATTTCGAATTATCAGGATTCGACTGTACCAATACCAATACCAATATCTAGGTATATTTATCAGATATCAGTTAGTATAGTATTATAGTATTCTATATATATTCTGTGAAAATCATAGTAACAGCTTTGCTGGGAGCTCTTATATATCTTCAGCTTCCAGATCCATAGTCATAATAGATGCAATGCTAAGAGCTATCTGATGGTGATCTTATATATCTTTTGTTTTATTCTTATTTTGAAATCTATAATTTTTTATTATTTTCCTCTTTATTTGCAACTTTTTTATGACATCAGGCGAATTTTTACGAGCTGAACTCAGTAGGGTTCGAACCCTATATCAGATGAGTTGTGTACCAACGCATACCCCACTTAAACGTAAACCTCCATTTTTATACTCTACAGATTCATAGTAAAAGCAGCTCGCAAATGCCTTCACATACATATTTAATCATCCTTAAATTTTTCATTAATCATCATAATGAGGAGAAACCAAACATTAAGCATCGTTAGCTCGAAATGCATCTGTGTGCACTCAACATACGCTCTCTCTCTCTCTCTCACACACACGCACACATTATCTTTTGAAGACGGGAAAACGTGCAATTTGAAAAGTTATTTAAGCAGTCAAACGCGAACGTAAATGGTGCCCTAATAGCATTTGCAGGTCGTTTAGAGTTCTCTTCAATTTCCTCAGGCTATGTTTGAAAACAATTTGGCGCCGCAGACCTTTTACACCGAAAATCCAGCAAGAAAATGCATTTAATATCAAAGTAAAGTTAACCAAATGAAACGCAACGCACAAGCGTAGACAGATAGACGGAGACCGGCACGCGTCTGAAATAAAACCGCATTAAGTATACGACACGTGGTGTTGAGGCACGCACACGCGCTGCCGCAGCAGCTATTGTTGCTCTGCCTCTTTCGTTGTCTGCTTCATTTATGTCTTCTTCCGCCATGTTTCTTTTGGTTTGCGTACGACAGCCAGCCGAGCGGGGGCCCGAGCGCGTCTCACAAAAAAACATTGGGCAAGTATAAAAATCGTGAACAATAGAAAAACGATTATTAAACTCAATTGTGCCAGCATTGAGGCGAGTTGTGTGTGGTGCCCAGCGTCAAGTACAAATAGCAAATACAGAAACCTTCACATACAAAATATCAAATGGCCAAATTCCTCCTTCTGGTTGTGGGCATTACAGCCCTGGCGGCAGCGGCACAAGGCGCCACAGCGCCCCATATGCAGCGCCTGATAGCTGAGGAGCAGAGCAAATGCGCCAGCGGCCAAGATTCGATGGCGTGCATCAAAGAGCGCGCCATGCGCTTTGTGGACAATGTGTTGAGCCAAGACAGCTACAAGGTGAGCACAAGTCGCTCTCAGTCTACCTGTTCAATCTAAGTCTCTCGTTGCTTTCAGTTGGCCAATCTGGAGGTGCGCAACAATGGCCAAAAGCTGGCTCCGATTAGCGAGGCACGCGACAGCACCAGCGACGGCTTCCTGGATGCCATTGAGAACTATATGCGCGGCCATGATGTCAGCCTGAATCTGCCCTTGGCCGATGCCAAGATCACTGTCTCGGCCCGCAATCTGGCCAACGACGAGCTGAGCTTGAACCTGCAGCTGAACAATGACGATGCTAGCGACATCGAGGCCAGGGGTAAGAAGGGCAACATCTTCAAGAAGGGTGGGTTACGGCAAGCCATATCAATGAGTAACTAAAACTGAAATACTATGTTCAGGCAAGAAGCATCGTCTACGCAAGCTGGCCATGCCCATTCTGGTGCTCATTCTGCTGAAGGCCATCACCGTGATACCCATGGCAATTGGCATACTGAAGATCAAGGCATTCAATGCGCTCGCCCTCGGCTTCTTCTCCTTCATTGTCTCGGTTGGTTTGGCCATTTTCCAATTGTGCAAAAAGGTAAGGCCGTTCAGCTATTAAAACCGCCATCTCTGTTGTCTTTTAGGCATTCGCGGGCTGTGGTAATTAGTGAGTGCGAGTTATTGAGTTGTTAAGGAGGAGAGGGCGACGGGTTTATATTCTAACAATTACTTAAAATATTAGCACGTATGTATAGCTACACAAAAGAGGGCGCGTGCGCTGGGTAAGTAAGCAACCCGAGTCCAAAAACCCTCCTCCTCAACATCCTCCTTAAAAGCATCCACTCAAAAAATGAAAAAAGCAAATCGTAAAAATTCAGCTCAGATTTTAATGCCAAATTTCTGCTCTTCTATCTCTCTCTCGCCCGCTGTGCACAGATTGCTCATGATCATCATCATACCGCCCACATCACCGCCCACGGACCGTGGGACGGTCGCAACTTTGGAGCCGCGCTGCCCGCCCCCGTTGTGGAGCAACCCCAGCAGTTGGCCCAGGAGCTGGCCTACAAGGCCTACGCCTAGAGGCCACAAAAATGTTGTTAATTGTTAAAGAAAAATACTCTTTGTTTTTTGCGACTTGAGTTGGGCGCATGCTTTAGACCCTATTTATGTGTAATAACTATTTATTTATTTATTGATGAAAAGAAAAAACAGAAAAGAAACACAAATACCAAAACAGCTAAATAAATGCCTTACAAATTTAAGTAAATTATATTAATTTAGTGTAGCCTACTTTCGGCTGCCTTCAATTATGCATGGGCCCGAGTCGCACTTGGGGGCGTCCTAATTAGCCAAACTTAAGTGGCTCAAATTCTTTGGCGCAACACATTCAATTAAATATTCCAGTCAAATGCTTGGGCTCGCTTAATTTGATGAACTCGTCTTTAATTTAAATTTTTAAGCGCGCCTGCTTTTCACTTGTCCGATGAAAGTTGCGGCCGAAAGTGAAAGTCTTTGCATATTCTATCGATAAGCAGCCGCTCAGCCAGAAGTCGACCGAAAATTCTTGGGCTCCACTGAATTTCCACACATTTGAATTTTATCTGCAAATAAAGGCCAAATAATATACGCCCAGCTGGTCCAAGGCGCATTCTTATGGCCAATTAAGCGAACAAATTGTTGGCCAACTGGAAAAAACTTTAAAAATTCATTTTGACAATTTCAAATGTGGAGGGAGGGGGGAGGGAAAGCAAAAGCTGCGGGACACTTGGCTTTTCACCTCGTTGGCATTCAGAAGGAGATTGAAAAGCCACACGAGCATGTGAAAATTTATTGCGTATTTTAAATACCCTGTAATAATTAAGAATAGTTAAAGTTAAACCAGTTTTGTGCATATATAAAAGCGCATTATACACATTTTGATGAGAAGATGAATTTCTGTCGATCTAGCCCTATCTTCAAGTGCAGCTATCCCCTCGTTTATTGTAGAGATCTTCTTGAAGGACAGGCATCATTTGCTCATTAGTCTAGCTATGCGTCTATCTTCACACACAAACGAATGTTAGTTCCTTTTGCTATATATTTTCCAAATACAGTCGAATTGCGATAGTTCGTCCACCGCTTAGTCGAAAATCTCAATAAATCGTAATACTGTCCCCTTGAAGAAAATGTTTCATGAATTCCTGTTCGAAAAAAAAACAAATTTTTATGCACTACGTAAAAAATGAGATCCCCTTGCCATTTTGAATTATCGGGATTCGACTGTACCACTTAATCGACTAAGAAACCAGGTTTATTAAGCAAGTTTCAAAGATTCTCAGAGCTAGAATTACCTACAATGTGATTAAGCGCAGCTTCTTCTTTAGTACATGCAGATTAATAATATCTCCCATTCCACCTAAATTTATTTAAAATTATAGAAGACATATGTATGATCAACCTTTAATATAAATAAATATACAGCTTTAACTATAAATACACAGACAACATTAAGTTCTAAGTTTAAAGATCACAGTTATTCAAGAAGTAGTATACTCATTGCAGGGCACAGAGTATCTATTAGTCAGGCATGCCTATCACTTTTACTCGGGTTTTCAACTTTTTTATTTCCTTTGGCTGTTTTGCGATTGTTTTTCAATTTTGGCACGAATTCAGTGGAGTGTGGCGCTTGAAAACATCCAAAATTTCTTTTATCGAGTGATAAAAGATCGTGTGACGCTGACAACGACACCTGTTGCATTATTCAGATTATTAGTTAGGTAATCTGCGAGTGTTGTCAACAAACAAGAGCTTACTTGTTTTGAGATTGCATTTTCAGAGATATTACGATTTAGGTTTGAACTTAACATTTAAAGTAACTTGCTCAAGTTTAACTAATTAAATTTGACAATTTATGCTTATATATATTTAAAATCTTTATAAAAAGGGATAAATGTTTCCAATTGATACCAACGCTGCATAAGAATTAAGTTTTACTTAAGCTCCACATTCAACTCGTACTTAATTTCACATTCCATAAGCTTTACTTTTTATTGACATAGTTAGAAACACGCCACACGAAACGTATTTGAATTTATGTTAATTTTTTTGTTGATTTATTAAATATTTTTTTCAAATAGGTATTATTAAACAATTATAAGATATTAGAATAATATGATGATTATGACAATAGTAATTTAAAGAATATATATAAAAAAAACCATATACATATATAAAAGCCATATAATATTTCAGAATTTCCTTTGAGCAGTAAGTTTTTCCTTACTCCCTTTTCTAATAAGTGCCTAAATTTTAGTAATTTCAATAAGATGAAATTAAACTTTAAGAAACTTACATATATACCGCTTCCAAAGAAGCCGTCCACGGTTGACGAGTATTCTAACTTACCAGAACTTAAGGCTGTTCGTTAGACGAGGACCCTGGTTCGAATGCATTAGTGCATGGTTGTATTGTGTCTTGCTCTTTAGTAGTTTGAAACTTAAAACATAAAAAAATAAATAGATATGCGCTAAAGAGTCAAAAAAACAGCTGCACTTAAAAAAAAAACTCTTAAACAAAACACAATTTTAACTAGTTTATTTCGACAACAAAAACGAATAATTATAAGAAATATGAGCCTTATATCATTTCTTTAATCTCATTATTTAAGTTCTTGTCTAACTTCTGCCTGACAAAAACAATTCCATATTCAGCCAGCAAGGATGTGATTAAAACCCTGATCTATATCAACTTTTTCTTTTGGAAAAAAAAGTTATCCATATCAACTTTTTCTTTTGGAAAAAAAGTCCTAAGTTCCGAAGTAAGTCAGAAAATTGATAAACTTTTATCTAACAAAATTGAATATCATTGCCTAATCAATAAAACGGTTAAGAAGTTGATAAAGCAAATTGGGTTTATTGATTTCTTCACTTTCGTTGACCCACATTGAAAGGTCTGCGAAACAACGAAACGTGTCAGAAATATATATGTCACAAATGGCGGCAGAAATCCTATTTCGTAATCCCCTTCAGAAAGAAGCCAAATGACAACAATGCGTCGATTTGCAGTTCCGCATAGACGATAAACAAATGGCCTAATATGTAGCAAATGGCCAAAGTGGACAAATGGCCAATACCAAAGCGTAGACGAGTTCCGTACTGATTTCTTGCATCGAAATTTGACACAATACGCCGAAAAATGTACGTGCCCTGGACCTGGGTCCGTCATGGGCTCTGTCTTGGGTCTTGGGTCTGGCTTTCATGTGCTGTTCGCGTAAGAGTTGAGCCCTCGCATACTAATTGGGGGAAACAAAAGTTATTTTCATCGGCCGTCGATAATGCAACTTTGACCAGCACTACAAGCTCGAGGGGGGCGGGGGCGGTGTCGGGGTGCGGAAAGGTGTTTGTATGGCCGTTATGGAAAGCGAGAAAGCTTGCATGTTAGCTAGGGAGTCTCTGGCTGGTCAACCCAGATATCAAAAAGCCGATCCAACAGTTTGGTGAAAAACTTTGGACACCCCGAAGAGCGTTGGAGCCAAGGTTCGGCAACGGCTTTCGTCAGCTCGAGTGCGTGTGGCTGTCCAAAAAGTATATTTGTGCGCTCCAAAACTTTTGAATGCACTGGCTACGGCAAGTCTCTCAGTATAAAATCGTGGGTACTGGCACAAGTGTTCAACATTGTCGTCGCAACGGCATCGCAGTGAACACTCCGCGCTCTGGCAGTGTATGTAGATAGATATATATATATATATAGATAGTATATATAGCAAGTGGATCAAGTGAAAATCTGAACAAAATGGCACATCGTTTCACATCCTTCGTCGCGTTCGGTTGTTTGCTGCTGCTGGCGGGGTCTGTTCAGGGTGCTGCCATTGATAACGCGGTGACGCCACGGATTCATAGCTCCGATGAGCTGATCTCGACCATTGTGGATAAGTGCTTCCATGCCAATGCCATGCATTGCCTGAAGGAGAAGGTGCTCACCTATCTGGACACGGTCGCCAATGTTGAGGAGGAGGTCAGCGGTCGTGCCTTCGATGATGATGTCATCGATAAGGTCATCGTGGATCGTCTGGCCCGAATTCTGCGCACCAACGAGCTGCGTGTCCAGCTGCCGGAGACCTTCTTCTCCAGCTCCGTGATGACCTATCGCTCGGATCGTGGCTTCGACCTGGAGCTGCCCAAGGAGGAAGGTGCGTCAACCTCAGTTAACTCTTCGATTCCAGCTAGATTTGTAATCTTAAATCCCATTCTCATTCGGTAGGCCGTGCCGAGAAGAAGAACAAGGACAAGCTATTCCTGCCTCTGTTGCTGCTCATGAAGTTCAAGCTGAAGGTGGTCATGCCCATACTGTTGGCTCTGGTCAGTCTGAAGGCCACCAAGGCTCTGATCCTGTCCAAGATTGCCATCAAGCTGGTGCTCGGCTTCCTCATCTACAATCTGATCCAGAAATTGGGCGGCATGAAGATGAACATGGTGCCCATGCCACCCCCAATGCCAGCGGCTGAATATGGTGTGCCCAGCACCACCGCCTCCTCGTACGATCCCAGCAGCTGGGAGCCCATGAGCGGTGGCCCCTATGCCCGTTGGGACTCACAGAACCTGGCCTATAACTCATACCATCCCAGCAGCTCCTCCTCATACAGCTCGGGCTCGTCGTCGGGCTCCTCGGCGGGCACCTCGTCCAGCTACAGCTCCTCATCTTAGATCTTAGATCGCTTTGCCGCTGTTAATGTACATACCAAGGAACTGAGTGCCATGCCACCTGCCCACGTGGGGCGTGGCACTTTGAGTAAGCAGACCAAATGGAACCGGAACATGCCTAGGCCATAAAATTAGTTGTTAAGTTTAAGCGCTCGACTTTTAGCCATTCTATTAATTTCCATACTCCACCTACTTCCTCTTTCCTATCGCCTCTTCTCTATCGCCTCTTCTTAACTGCTTTTGCTTCCACTCTTTGTTTTTTCTCCATCCCCTGCCTCTTTTTTCGTCTCAGAAATCGACCAAAAATCAAGCAAATTAATTGAAATATTATTTATTTAATTTATTAAAAATTGCAAAAATTAAAATTAAAATGATTTAAATACTGTTTTTTGTATCCATTGAAAATTGAAAAAGAGTTAAGGATAATTAACTCCCAAAAAAAATATTGTTAAAACTAACTGCCAAAACATTATAAATATATACGGAATCAGTATAGGGAACTAGGCATTATTGGCACTGGTATTCGAAATTAGTTCGATTTTGACAAAGTTATGTAAAAAGCTTTACCTAAAAATTGTAGTTAATATTGAACAAAATTTTATGAAGATTTTAAGCCATTGGAATTAATTTGAAGTGAAAACTTTAAGACGGCTTTGGTGTCCAACAGTCTGGAGTCTTGAGTATACATACGTCTTATGCAGATACGCTAACTGGGGACGTGGTAATTTAACTATATCTTTTCCAACTTTAACATACTTTTCTACAATTTTAACTTTAACTTTTACAATGTTAGGAATATAATCAGCAACTATTACCATTTTTTATACTATACTAATTTGATATGCGTAATCGATTGAAAATTAGGTAACAAAATTCTAGATATCTAAAATCAAAAAAAAAAATTAAATGCAGAAACATAAAAGAGTCTAAATTATAAAGAAATTGCCGATCATGAAAATTACAATGTTAGAAATCTTTGTTTCTTGTTATAGTCACCCATTGGGTTCCATTAATATATCTGATCACGAAATGTGTATTTAACTAGTTTCTATAAACACAAAGAATAAATAATATTAATATAATACACAAATTATATACATCAACCGGATACCTGCCAAACAGTTTCAGCAGTAAATAATTTCAACTTGATTACTGTAGATCAAACAAATCGATTAGCCTAAATTTCAACACTTAAGTGACATTATTACAAAGTCACATTCATGATACCCTGGAATTGTTTATGTTCTCGCCAGCTCGCGAGTTAAGAGTAGAGAGTCAGGTTTCAACAAAACGTTATCAAATACATTTGACACATTAACTAACATTTTTCAGACGTAATACGCGATTGGCATGTTCTTAATTCAGCGACAATTTCATGCACACTGAATTAAATAGAGCTACTAAGTAGTTACTAACTAGCCACTAACTGTTTTTGGCATACATAACTATGATGATTTATTTTTGTCACCGAGTCACGCAAATTCCGGAACAGAAATTGCGTTGACACACGCTAACTAAATTCAAGGTATACACAAACTTAAACAAATAGATGGGATTGCCTGTATCCGACTGAGACATACTCTACCTACAGCTAATGCTATAAGAATTTAAACTCGCTTCTGATTGTTCTCACACAATTTTTTCGGTTTGAGGTTTGATTTTTCAGATAAAATATCATATAGATATGGTAATGGAGTCTGTATTAGTAAATTCGGAAATTCGAAACATTTTTTATTGGTGGACTAAGTGGAGACATTCAAAAGTTCACATATTTAGGATCATAATTTATAATAACTCTTCGACTCTTCATATAAAATTTGCTGTATAAACTTTCGAAACTTGATGAAATACAGTGAAACCTCGATATAACTAATGTGAGAGTAATCACAAAATTCTTCGTTATATATATTGATTCACTATGGGATAAGGAAATCTGAAAAAAAAATCGTTATAAATATTGTTTTCATCTGTTTACATTAAAATAATGCTAAAATTCCACTGGGTAGGATGAATATAAAAAAAAACAGTTACATATCATTTTTATACCCTGAACCATTGGGAAATCAGGGTATAATTATTTTTTAATTAGAGTTTTCTTTGTTCTGACTTTGTAGTATAGAGACAATTGAAGCGAGACTTTGTTATACTGAGGCTTTTGATAACGGGACTTTAACGGACTGGAACAAATTTTATTTTGCGGTTTTGGAATTACTTTGTATAGAGGTGTTTGAATAAATGCTTCGCTGTACAGAGGCTAACCCTGAAGGTCAGAAAAACTTCACAAAAACGAGGTTTTTCAAGGTTTTTTTTCGTAATATTGAGTTTTTCATTATATACGAGGTTCGTTGTAGCGATGTTTCTCTGCATATGTCGATAAAAAGAAATATAGATTCGACTGTCTAATATGGCGAACAACATATATTTATAATATGATATATCGTAGCATATCATATCATATATCATATCAAATATCATATCATATCATAAATCATATAAAGAAGATATACATGTAACATACATCGTCAGCAAAACAATATACCCCATTGCTATGTGGAATTTTAAGCATAACAGCAGTCTGCTTATCCAGTCAGACGCTTAGCCATGGCTTTAAAGAGCAACAGCTGTTTTTAGCAAAAGCCCAAGCCAAGCTGCCGACTTGGCAAACTGGCCACCAGACCTAGACCCAGACAGCCGGTTTTTCAGCACAAATGCAATCTGGGTTCGCGCGAGGTGCGAGCGCCTACTTAAGGCGCTGCCAGAGCCAGAGATTGTTCAGTATTGATGCTGAAATCAAAATGTTGACCATTTACAGTCGCTTGCTCTGCCTCTGGCTGTGCCTGAACCTGGCCCAGTGCGGCATGAACCTCAAGTCGCGGGAAACGGAAGTCACCAAATTCTTCAGGCACTTGGATGTGATACCCGATGTTATCAATGTCGGCCCACAAGACTTTCTCAACGTAAGTTGAACTAAAGCAACAGAGAGAACAAATTTAATCGAAACTAACTTATTAGGTCACCTATCCGGGCCACATTCGAGCTGATCGTGGCGTCGAGCTGAAGCCCATGCAGGTGCGCGATGAACCGAAGGTCGAATGGATAGCTGGCAATGAGAACTACTATACGCTGATCATGACCGATCCGGATGTGCCGGTCAAAATGTATCCGCAGCTCAAGGAGTATCTGCACTGGCTGGTGGTCAACATTCCCGGCAACCAAATGGCCCTGGGCGATGTGCTCGTGGGCTATGCGGGTGCCACGCCCGCCAAAAGCTCCGGCTTCCATCGCTATGTGTTCCTGCTGTACAAGCAGCCGGACTATCAAAAGTTCGACTTTGAGCATGTGCCCAAGCATAGCGATCAGGGACGGGTCAAGTTCAGCACCAAAGATTTCGTGAAGAAATATAAGCTGGGCTTCCCTCAGGCTGGAAACTTCTTTACCAGCGAGTGGAGCAAAGCGGCACCCGTGCTCCACAAGGCCAGCTTTGCGCAGCCCGAGGGGAGTCCGCTGTCGTTTTAGGTAATCTGTTGGCCGGTTTTTAAACAGATTGCCAAAGAAGCATAAATTAAGTCAAAGCCGAACTACGATTTTACCCAATTGTCAAATCAAATACACTGTAAATAATTTCTATCACATAAAAAATAAACTGACAGTCGATTAAATTGAAAACTCCGAGAAATTTTCTAATATGGCCGAGGTCTTTGCCAAACACAAGATTGTGCCCGACGTGCTGGAGGTGGCTCCGAAGGAGGTGCTCAAGGTGAGCCCCGCCAGACTTCTGTCCAGTTATTGACTACCCTTTCGTAGGTCAGCTATGCGGGCGGCTTGGAGGCAAACAATGGCAACGAGCTGACGCCCACGCAGGTGAAGGCTGCACCGCAGCTGGAGTGGCCCACAGAGCCGGATGCCCTCTATACTGTGGTGCTAACGGATCCGGATGCGCCCAGTCGCAAGGATCCCAAGTTTCGTGAATGGCACCACTGGCTGGTGGTCAATGTGCCCGGCAATCAGATCGACAAGGGCGACGTGCTGAGCGCCTATGTCGGCTCGGGTCCGCCACAGGGCAGCGGACTGCATCGCTATGTGTTCGTCGTCTACAAGCAGCCCAAGAAGCTCTCCTGCAACGAGCCGCGCATTCCAAAGACCAGCGGGGACAAGCGCGGGAAATTCAATACCTCTAAATTTGCCAGCAAATACCAGCTGGGGAATCCCGTTGCGGGCAACTTCTACCAGGCACAGTGGGACGATTATGTGCCCAAGCTATACAAACAGCTGTCGGGAAAGAAGTAATAATCATTATTATAAATAATTTTCCTTTCACGATTACAAATTGGCATGCATTGCAAAAACACTGATAAAAAAAAGGTGTTATTAAACATATTTCCCCGAATGTACAGTCGCAGCTGCTGGCAGCGATAGCCGCTTGCGTTTTATAAGCCCAGCTTCAACTCTAACTGGTTTCAGTTGAAGACAGAGCTCGCTAGCGAGCAGTTCACATAAATATCCATACATATATATACGAGTCGACGTAAATTTGTAACTCGCGTTAGCCTTGCATAATTGATTGGAAACGTCATTGAAATGTTGCTGCTGTCTGTGGCAATAGTCGGTATTCTCGCTGCTGTGGAGTGCGATTGTCAGATCGATGCATTCAAGTGGCACGGCGTAGTGCCCGACGTCTTGTCCCAGCCCCCGGTCCAGCTGCTAAGGGTGTGGCACATCATACAATAAATAGATGTAGAGAAAGCTCAACCTTAAACACTTGTAATTTGTCTGCTTAAAGGTCAGCTTCGACAATCGGCTATTGGTTATGAACGGGGATATTGTGACGCCCACGCAGGTAAAGAACGAGCCCAAGGTGGAGTGGACGCCCGAGGTGGATACCTTCTATACGCTCGCCATGATCGATCCGGATGCGCCCAGCCGCGAGAATCACAAGCTGCGCGAATTCAAGCACTGGCTGGTTGTCAATATACCCGGCACAGATGTGAGCAAGGGTCAGGTGCTCGCCGACTATGTGGGCGCCGGCCCGCCAAAGGACACTGGTCTGCATCGCTACGTATTGCTGCTGTACAGCCAGCCGAAGAAGTTGAACTTCTCGGCGGCTCGCGTCAACAACAAAACTCGTCGCACCAGGCCCAAGTTCCACATCAAACAGTTTGCGGATCATCATCGTCTGGGCCAGCCCGTAGCTGGATCGTTCTTCCTGGCGGAATATGATGACTATGTGCCCATTCTAGGCAAGCAGCTATCATCCGGACACTGAACGTTACAGAACGTTATATATTTGTTTAGCACATGAATTGAATTCACATATTTCGCATTATAGAAAAATCCATTTTGGTTTTATTGATTGTAGTCGAATGTTAATTATGAGTTTTCTTATTTTGTTTGTGGTTTCTATTTGCCCGCTGCTGTGGCCAGGGGGTTGCGGAGCACCAGAATTACAGAATCGCCGCGCAGGAACATTTTCGATATGAAGCGATCTTTGTTCACGGGTTTCACCTTCTTTTTGCCCTTGCCGGTGCGCGGCAGCTCCGTCCACATCTCCTTCACATTCTCCAGGACCATGTTGCAATGGCGGTCGAAGGCTTTAACGCGGCCGAGCAGCTTTTTGTTGTTGCGGCAGTTGATGAGGACCTGTGTGTTGTTCTTCACCGATTGTGTGAGCACCGACAGTGGGCCAGTGTTGAACTCTTCCTCTTCTTGGCGTGCCAGCTCCTCCGGCGTCAATTCCGATTTGGGTTTCACGAGAGCCCTGCAAAAATTGCAGTTAGAATTTGTTTCTCACAACAACAACAAGTAAGCCGGCTGTACATGCTGAAGCTGCTTTGCACAGCCACTTTTTGCAGTTCTACTTACATGTTGCTATACTGCTGGAAGTTGATTTACTACAAATGTTATTTGCCTTTGTATAATTAATACAGTTAACAAATATTATTTACCAAAACGTTTGCGCCTCGCGGCTTTTTTCCGTGTTTAATAAATGCTATATTAACTATCGATAACAAATATGTCGATATCGATAGGCAATGATATTTAGGCGTTGCCATCTAGAGCGAATGTACAATGTACAAATATTATACTTTGGTAAACAAATAAAGACAAATGTTTTCATTTGCTCGTAACTTAACAGCTTAAGAGCAATTTTGCAAGCCGATCTATATTATTTCACTAATCCTTGTAATTCCTTGCATTGCTTAAAATTAATTTGATATCTTTTATGGTATTATAAGCATTGCCACATACAGTCACACTGCTGTCACCATTTATTATTGTAAACAAGGGCACGTGCAGGATTAACTTAGTTACTTGGTTACATGGCATGGCTGAAGCAATTGCCGCTAAAAAACCAAAGATGACAACAGACGAGAAGCCGGGCCAGCCGGTAGTCGCCACCTGCGCTCACTGGGTGCAGCGCAAGAAGCGCTACTGCAAAATGGAACCGAACAAGGGAAGTTTGTTTTGTGGAGCCCACGAGCCGCCATGCGAGGCTACTCCAGAGAACGCAGACGCAGAGCGCATACCCTGCCCTTTAGATCCCAAGCATACAGTGTTCAAGCGAAAGCTAGCCAAGCACCTGACCATATGCAATGCCAGAGATCAGATCAGCACATTGCCCTACATACTCAAAGACATCAATGCAGGCGACGAACTGGAGTCTGACAAGCAGCAGGAGCTGTGCGAATATGAGAAGCTAAAGCTGCACGAGCTGGAGGATGCAGAGTTCTATAGTGTGATTGACAAAGTGAAACAGCTGTACGACACACACATTGCCGGCAACATTGAGCAGCTGCAGTTGCAACATGCAGCGCTGGAGGAGCCGCTGAGCCACAGCGAGTACGGCCCGGAGACGCGCAAGCATCTGCTGCAGACATCCGCCTTGCTGGGCCTACTCGAACGTGACCTGCAGCTGGCTGACAACACTAGCTACATTGAGTTTGGCGCTGGCAAGGGCCAACTGGCGTTTTATCTAGCCACAGCGCTCGACACGCAACAGTTGACCAACTCGCAGGTGGTGCTAGTGGATCGCCTTTCGCTGCGCCACAAGAAGGACAACAAGCTGAGCAACAAGCAGCTGGTGCAGCGAATACGCGCAGACATTGCTGACCTCAAGCTGTCCCAGCTGCCCGAGCTGCAGCGCACCAAGCGCAATGTGGCGCTATCGAAGCATCTGTGTGGCGCCGCAACGGATCTGACCCTGCGCTGTGTGCTGGGCGACGACGAGGCATGCAACACGAATTATATATTGATTGCCGTGTGCTGCCATCATCGGTGCGCCTGGCGCTCCTACGTCGGCAAGAAGTGGCTGCTGGCAGCGGGAATCACACCACGAGACTTTGTCATCATCATCAAGATGGTTAGCTGGGCGGTGTGTGGCAGCGGCATGAGTCGCGAGCGGCGCAAGGCCTTGGCGGAGGCAGCCACTCAGGAGGAGGAGCAGCAGCAAAAAGAGCCCACGCAAAGATTGAGCCGTGAGCAGCGTGAACTAATTGGCTATCAATGCAAGCGTGTCCTGGACTACGGGCGATTGGAGCACTTGCGAGCGAGCGGCTACGAAGCTTCGCTCAAGTTCTACGTGCCCCGCGATGTTACCCTGGAGAATGTAATTCTTTTAGCAAAACGCGGCAGTACCGAGTGCAATAATACTAAATGCTAATCTATTAAGCTTTATGTATAACAAATAAATTTGATAACTATATACAATTATATACATTACATTCGCAATTTAAGAAACAAACAAAACAATTGTTTTGGTTTTTCACTTTTTTATTGATCAGCTGTTTTCGCTTCCAATGCAAACGCGTTTCCAGTGTGTACACCACACATTGTTTTTCTCTTCCTCTCTCTCTCTTTTTCTACCCAGGGCTGCACAACAATCCTTACAGCTGTTGGTGAGTCAGTATTTAGAAACAATTTCGACTCGCAAATATTGAGTTGCGCTAGAAAATTAATTTTAAACAATTTGTGCAAAAATGGCTAACGAAATGGCGCACAAAATGAAGGCCATCAAATGCCCCACAGACGAACTGTCACTGACCAACAAGGCAATCGTCAATATTGCCGATTTCACCGAGGAAGTAAAGTCAGTTTGAGTTTCTGTTTTTGTTTGCCTTTTGCTTCATTTATTGTGTTTCATAAAATGACGGCAGCTCAATGTGGGCGTCTTTGTTGAAGCTTATTAAATCATTATTTTGTGTTTCGCTGACTCACTAACAGATATGTGGACATCTCGCCGGGACCTGGACAGCATTATATATTCGCGCTGGAGAAGATCGTTGATCTGCCACGTGGACATGTGGGCTTCTCTCTGGTGCAGCGCAAATGGGCCTCGCTCTCCATTAACCAGGAGATTGATGTGCGTCCCTATCGCTTCGACGCCAGCTCAGACATCATTATATCGGTCTCCTTTGAAACGGACTTTCTTCAAAAGAAGACCATCACCCAGGAACCCTACGACTCGGATGAAATGGCCAAGGAATTCATTATGCAGTTTGCGGGAATGGCCTTGACGGTGGGTCAAACACTCGTATTTCATTTCAAGGACAAGAAATTGCTTGGTCTGGCGGTCAAGACGCTGGAGGCGCTAGATCCCAAAACTGTAGGCGACGGCAAGGAATCAAAGTCGCGCAACGTAAGATTTGGCCGGTTGCTGGGCAACACGGTAGTGCAGTTCGAGAAGGCCGAGAACTCGGTGCTTAATCTGCAGGGCAGATCCAAGGGAAAGATTGTACGGAATCCCATCATAAATCCCGACTGGGACTTTGGCAAAATGGGCATTGGCGGCCTGGACAATGAATTCAATGCCATTTTTCGACGTGCTTTCGCCTCGCGCGTCTTCCCACCCGAGCTGGTCGAACAGCTGGGCATAAAGCATGTGAAAGGCATCTTGCTCTATGGCCCGCCTGGAACGGGCAAAACCCTAATGGCCCGACAGATTGGTACCATGCTGAACGCCCGTGAGCCCAAGATTGTGAATGGACCTCAGATTCTGGACAAGTATGTGGGCGAGTCGGAGGCGAACATTCGACGTTTGTTCGCCGATGCCGAGGAGGAGGAGAAGCGACTGGGACCAAACAGTGGACTACACATTATCATCTTTGACGAAATCGATGCTATCTGCAAGGCGCGCGGATCGGTGGCGGGAAACAGTGGAGTACACGACACCGTGGTCAACCAGCTGCTGGCCAAGATTGATGGCGTGGAGCAGCTGAACAATATTCTGGTAATTGGCATGACCAATCGCAGGGACATGATTGATGAGGCGCTGCTGCGACCCGGTCGCCTGGAGGTGCAAATGGAAATCAGTCTGCCCAATGAGCTAGGACGCGTTCAGATCCTCAACATACACACGAAGCGAATGCGCGAATTCAACAAGATTGCCAGCGATGTGGACAACAAGGAGATTGCGTCATGCACCAAGAACTTCAGCGGCGCAGAGCTGGAGGGTCTGGTGCGAGCTGCCCAGTCCACGGCCATGAATCGTCTGATCAAGGCCGATGCCAAGGTGCACGTAGATCCCGAGGCCATGGAGAAGCTAAAGGTCACGCGTTCCGACTTCATGCACGCCCTAGAAAATGACATAAAGCCCGCGTTCGGTGCGGCTCAGGAAATGATTGAAAATATGCTGGCCCGTGGCGTCATCAACTGGGGTCAGCCGGTGACCAGTTTGCTGGAGGATGGCATGCTGTATGTGCAGCAGGCCAAGGCAACGGAAAGCTCCGGCCTGGTGTCCGTGCTCCTTGAGGGTGCGCCCAATTCTGGCAAATCGGCGCTGGCCGCCAATCTGGCAAAGATGAGCAATTTCCCCTTCGTCAAGGTGTGCTCCCCCGAGGATATGGTGGGATTCACAGAGTCCGCCAAGTGCTTGCACATACGCAAGATATTCGATGATGCGTACCGCTCCACGCTCAGCTGCATTGTGGTCGACAATGTGGAGCGTCTGCTGGACTACGGACCCATCGGTCCGCGCTACTCCAACCTAACACTGCAGGCCTTGCTTGTGCTGCTCAAGAAACAGCCGCCCAAGGGCCGCAAGCTGCTCATCTTGTGCACCTCGAGCAGGCGTCAGGTGCTCGAGGAGATGGAAATGCTGTCGGCATTTACCTCCGTCCTGCATGTGTCCAATATATCCAATCCCGAGCACGTGCTAACAGTGCTAGAAGACTCCGATCTGTTTAGTCCCGAAGAGCTGCAAGTGATTGCCCGGAAAATTAGCGGCAAACGCGTATGGATTGGCATCAAGAAGCTATTGGCACTGATTGACATGGTGCGGCAGTCGGAGCCGGAGTACCGAGTAATCAAGTTCCTGTCCAAAATGGAGGAGGAGGGCGGACTGGAGATGCTGGCGAGACCGCAGTAGCTAACGCCTTTGGTGGAACTGAAAATGTCAGTTGTGGAGCTCAACGATGCTTTCTGAAGCAAGTCCAAAAATAAACTGCACCAACGAATCAGCTCGAATAGACATTTGTAATACATTTTATAACGAGGAAAACCATTCAACAAAGAGCTAGAAACAAGTATAGAACCGACCAACAACAACAATAACAATAGCAACAATTAGGGCAAAACAAAGTTTACAAACATTCCGCAGAAATCCCAACGACTAGTCCACTTGAGCCTTGTCGCATCCGTGTCAATCTCTTGGCATATATTCGTGACTATTAGATAGTTGAATAGCTACTACGGATACCCTTGTAGTTCTATTTATATATATATACGATATATCTATTCGAAATCTAAATTGACGTAAATTTGTTGGCGTTTACTAGATAAGTAATTTTTGTTTGTTTGTAAGCAAAGTATATAGAATCAGGGACCGCAATCTTCGTTTGAAAATATATAAAAATCGGATATAGATAAATTAAAAGCGTAAAATGATTCTCATTCTTAATCAAACTATGTTAACTCCTAATTTTATAACCCTAATTGTTATAATTTATTACTTATAAAGAAATCAAAGCGCACTAGCTCCTAGCTTCGGTCCCTGCTTAGAAGTGTATGCCCTCCCTAGGATTGTTAGTTATACGAGTACATCCTTTTATGCCTCGCTGTTAAGTTCAAAGAAGTTAATGATTAATATACAATATATTTGGTAGAAGGAACAGTTTTTAAATGACTAAACCCATAAAATATCCAACTTATTTAAGTGTTTTATTGTCTGTCTATTGATGTATATACATGTTTATATAGAATGTGTTTTGACTTAAATTTTTGGAGATTATTTCTCAACTTTGATAAAAAGATCGATCACTTTGATCGTTTTCATACACAAGCGCCGCCACCGCACATAGCGGCCATTTTTGTAACTAACTCGAGTCGCACCGCACAAAAGTAGACTATAGAAATAAGAGACCCAGTTGGAAATTAAGACATGCCAAATGTATTACAATGTCATGAAGTATTAAATTATTCATAATTGTGCATGTTTTTTTTTTGTAATTTAAGCACAGTGTGGCAAAAACACGATAATTGCATACTTTTATGAGCTAAAAAGGAATTGCATTCATAAAAGCCAGTTAATTGAAATAAACAAGTAAGAAAGCTCTAGTCGGGTCTGCCCGACTACGAGATCCCCTGAACCAAGTCCGAGCTGATGTTTTAAACAACCTAGCTTACATCTTTTATCTATACATATTACCTCTGCGCGCATATACACATGCACACATACACACAGGCACACAGACACGTGCACACATATACACATGTACACAGAAGCACGCTCGCCGATTACTGCGTAGTTGATTTGAATGTATGTGTGCACACGTACAGGCTGCTGCCGCGTGCTTATACAATGTTTCCTTTAATAACTTCTGTATTACTTAACGGATTTGAATGCAATTTTCTGCATTGAATGCTATTAATTTATTGAAAATACGGTTTTCACTAAAAAATTTGAAAAAGTTAAATTGTGGCTTTGGTAATTTTTTTTTTTTTAATAAATTTTTTTTGTGAAATGTGGAGCCGGTATCCAAAATATGAAAAAATAGAAAATGTATTTTATTTACAGAAAGCTAAAAACAAATTTGGTAGCTGTAGCTAAAAATATGTAAAATATATGGTCAAAAAACTGAATCTTGATAACGTTTTAAATCGATAACATTGAAACGGAAAAATTTATCGAATATCTAAAACAAACTCGATATTTTCGCTGTATACACAGACCATCATGCAAAATTTGAAGTCTCTAGCTCTTATAGGTTCTGAGATCGACGCGTTCATACATACGGACAGACGGACAGACGGACAGACGGACAGACGGACGGACGGACGGACAGACAGACGGACAGGGCTAAATCGACTCAGCTCGTCACCCTGATCAAGAATATATATACTTTGTGGGGTCTGCCACGCCTCCTTCTGCCTGTTACATACTTTTTGCAAAACCATTATACCCTGATTTCCCATTTTCAATGGGTTCAGGGTATAAAAACTATATATGGTATGAAAATAAAATTTATAAAAATTTCCCAGTATGCAGTAAAATGTAAGATTAATAGCAAAATTTTAAATTTAGTATATAGAAAATATGTTTCCTATAGAATTGAAAAAAAACTGCATTTGAGTTACATAGAAACAGAGCCACAAAAATAACTTCCATTGAATGATTAAAAACGTGTGTTCTGGAAATCCACAAATGCATTTACATAAGCTTAAGCAAACCCGCATGTATGTATATGTATGTGTGAGAATGTGTGTAATAAATGCATAAAAGAACGTCTTGACATTCTTGAACTTGACTCGGGCGCCAAACCAACATGTGGAGCAACAAATCAGAGCGATCAGCTGTTGGAGACGCCATCGTGGTGCGACAAGCTGACCCGCCACACTGGCCACCAGCACCCAGCAGCAGCCACCGAACCACACTGGATCAACGGGTATAACTGACCAAGACACACAGAGACGGCGAGCGGTCCATTTCGCAGCGAGGCAGCTTTAATATGTAATTTGAATAAATGATTTATAATGTAAACATTTTAACGGGCCAGCGAGTCGTATACGTAATATATGTAGATTTCTTATTTATGTATTGTAATTGATATATGTCGCTAATTGCGCGCGACGCCCATTTGACGCGCAGCACTTCACATTGGCCGAGCGCCCCGTCAGCTTATCTAAGGAATCCTGGCCAACCGCACTCGTGCCCACCAGCTGCAATCCAACGGTGCTTATTAACTCATTAAAACTGCATATTTTTCCAAGATGCAAAATTAATTCCAATAGAATGGCACAATTAGGCGCATAAGAGACGTGCTGCTGCCCGCTGGCTTCGGCCCCTTTGCTCACTGACAGGGCTTGCCCTAATGACGCCCGTTCAAGCCACTTTAGACGCGTCATCCCGGCTGAGCACCCAAAAATATCCGATTCCAACGCCCAACCAACAAGTGGGGTCGTCACGTCATCTGGCAGCGAGCATACGTATGCAAATTTTCATGCCGAAAGTCCACTCGGACAAAGTTCAGTGACCGGAGACCACCCACTCCCCCGCACCACCTCTGCAAGCGATACCGAAATGAAATTTTCATTCAACTGCTGCGTCGCCTCTTTAAAAATAAAATGCGAAACTTTTACAAAAACGTCGTCTCTGTGTGTGTGTGTGTGTGAGTGTGTGTATTTTTGTTACTAATTGAAGGCGAGGGGGTGGTGCTCGCACTTGTCAGCTAAAGCTGCAGCCAAAGCCACCTAAGCCGTTCCCCAACCACCGCACAGTCGTGCCCCTCGCAGCACTCTGAAACCGGCTGCGCTTGCTTCTGTTGTTGTTGTTGTTGCCTTTATTGTTGCTGTTGTTGTTGTTGTTAAGAGCACAAACGCCGGCAGCAAAGGTTCGATTTCACTTTCGCACGCTGTCGCTGACGTCGCGAGCTGCTGGCGCTACCAGCGCTCGTTGGTTGAGAGGGGGTGGCGACTGGTGGCTGTTGCTGGGGGTAGGGGAGGCGGAACCTGACAGTAGGTGCCATCCGACTGTAACAGGGGCAACTGCGCTGGGGTCTGGGTCTCTTATGGGTTCAGGTTTGCAATGCGACGCTCTCACTGCTTTCATTCAAATGGAAGTCTGTCCCTCTCTCTCTTTCTTTCTCTCACTCGCTCTCATCAAATATGCAGCGCTCACTTAGCAACAGTTTTTCAGGATTCAGGTAAACATTCGCAGCCAAAGCTAAAATATTTACTAAACAAGTCAAATACACGAAGGTCGAAACTTAAGTAAACTTTTAAATGCATTCGGGTAAAGTAAAAGATTTTCTTAATATTATTATATTATATATAGTCATATATACTGTTAAAGTAATGTAAGCTAAAATTAAAAAAATTAATATATTTATTTTAATTACACTTTATTTAAATTCCAAAGTTTTGAAATGGTAGAAGAATATATTAAACTTAGTAAATTACAGTAAGTTTAAAGTAGGTTTGTAAATTCTTGTTTTTTATTTTATTATTTAATATTAGCTATGATACACAAGAATACTAAAGCTATGTAAATTATGTAGCGCTAGAGTCCAGGCCTCAGCTCTCTTGTTAAAAAACTATATTTACCGAAGCCAAGCAGTTATGTTTTAAATTTCGAAAAGTTTTTATGTTATATATTTCAGTTCGAAATATATTTAGTATATTATACAATGTTCAATATTCCGATAGTGAAAACACTAAACAGCTTAAAATAAATAAAAAACATTTTTCTTTAATTTATCGAAAAGTTTTCAAAAAAAGTTAAACCTAAGGCAAAAACTTAGTTGTAGACAAACTCATACTATTCTCTCTATACTCTCATATATGTCTTGAGATTCCATGCAGAAATCACAGCTTATAGCTCTACATGCATATGTGTATATATACATATATATATACTTATATATATAATGTCCAAATAAAAGCGAAACATCATGCAAAATCTTCCTGCATTACACAAACGCGGAAGATTTGCTTGCTTTAATACTTGTACTCGCACATTTCATGGATTTTCCAAAGCTGGCTGCATTTTCATGGCATTTTCATTGGGCTTTACATCTGTGTGTGTGCGCATGTGAAACTAACAGTTAAATTAGCAGTTTTTTTTTGTGCATGGCGCTTCATGGCTCTGACGCTACAATTTTACAGTGCAGCCCGAAACTTTGGTCTGTCTGCGTTTCATTTTTGTTGTTTTTCCTCTTTTCTGTTTTTGTTTTTTGCTGCAATTTATAATTAAGTTGCAATTTGGCATGCGAGCCAAGAAGTTGACGGCGCCGCCGCCTGGTCCCAAAAACTATTCGTGGTATGTCGGAAATTTTCTTGGAACTTGCATGCGTATTAGTCATCAAAGTTGATATGGCAAAAATATTCAAAATTATTGCATTATATTATTTTGTTTGATAGACAAAAAATTGTATCGCTTAACCCTTCACATTTAGCACATTAAATATAGCTGAAGAAAATATATTTAAAAATAATATATTTTCTACTGAAAAAGTAAATAATTATATCCCATTTTCTTGTTGCTTATATAAATGTTTATTGATGGAATTGATTTAAAAATTATTTGCGGCTTTATAGACCCCCATGGGTTAAACCTATTTTATACGCATTTGCAGCCTAAACACGAGGCACAACCCACAAGATTACAAAAAAAAAAATAATAATCAGCCAATCGTTTCAGAATCAAGCAAGACAAATCAAAACTCTGGAACTTTGAGCCAAAAAAAAAACAAGAGAGCACAGCTAGCCGAAGACTGTATACCCTAGAAAAAGGCATCTTATGTGAGAGCTTTATTTCCGAAACATTGTTTTTAAGACATTGCCAACCAATTACTGCTCAGATTATTAAAGATATCTTAAAAATCCGATCACAAAAAAAAAGCTAGAGAGAGAGAGAGAGAGAGAGAGAGAGAGAGAGAGGGTGAGAGAGAGAGAGAGAGAGAGAGAGAGAGAGAGAGAGTGCTGTATGAGTAAGAATATGATTATGTATTAGAATTAGTTTGCTTTAGCATGTTTCAACTTTTTAAAAACAAATTTTATTCTTTTTTAATACATCATCTATATATTTGATGGATTGTTCCTATTAGTTATATAATATATTACATAGATGCAGCATATGTCCTTAATATAAAAGAAAATCATCCCAATTAGCTCTAAAGCTGTAAGATCAGTTTCTAGACAGTCGAATATAAATCTGATCAAGAACATATATATTCACTATATGCCCTCACATAACTCTCATGCGTCACATATCTCATAGCAAATGCGCATTACTCTCGACAAGAGCAGATAAACTCGAATCCGTGGAAATGTTTGCCGCACGCGATCGAGACATTCGCATTTCATTTCGATTCATTGATACACTCGGCGGCAAAAAACTCTCAGTGCCAAATTAAATAATACGAGAGCTCCCTGTTCCTTCTTATTATTATATTGTATTCCACCCTTTCAGTTTTTTGCGTGCTTAGTTTTTTTCTCGATTGCGTGTGAGTGTGTGTGTGTGTCATATTCTTAGGAATTTCTTGGCACAATCCAAACCAGTCGCAAGATCAATCAGTGTGCCATCAGCGTTTGTGATCTTGATCTGCAACTGCGCCACTTCTCTCTCTCTCTCTCTCTCTTTATCTTTGTCTCTCTCCTGCTCGCTCGTGGCAACTTGACTTCTGGCAGCGCGTCGTAGTTCACTTTCATTTTGAATCCTCGACAGCTGTGGGTTGCCTTGGCACGTGCCTAGTTTCAGCTTTCTTCACTTTTCTGAGCACAGCTCGTATTACCTAGCAGCCGAGCAATCCTTTGCGCACACCTTCTTCAGCTGGCCACGCCCACAAGTCATTAGGGCGCACACTTACAGCAGGCGGATATTGAATTGGATGTCTTTCACTTCCTTCGGCGCAATTTGTTTTTCCCAATCCGCATAGATGACGACGATGACGACGACTAGGACGACATCTGTGATCATTGTCTTTCACTTTTCATCAAAGTTATTAATTTGTTCGATCACAATTAAAGCGAATTTGATATTTCCGGCCGTAAAAGCAGTTGGTTCAATGAACCCAATGTCCAGAATCCTTGAACTTCTCTGCAGACAAAATATATATTTATATATATATTTATATATTTGTATATACATCCACAGATGTATTCGCATTGCCAGTAATCTATTTGAAACAAAGAACGACGAGCGCCCTTTTTGGCGGCACCCTCACAAAATTATTGAGCAGCCACAAGAAATGAAAGAAGTCAGTAAAAAAAAAAAAATGGAAAAAATAAAAGAAAAAGTAAAACTAAAACAGAAACAGTCCGATTTCTGAGTTGTCTGAGTGTCTGTCTCCTTAAATGCTACCTAAATATTTCTGTTAGAAAGAAAAAGGACTTTTTGATGTGGTTTTTTGTTGTGGCTGTTTGTTGTTGTTATTTGTTGGGCAAGCCACATATTTCATTCTAATCAACGTGCTGCAAAACATATACTTAATTCCCTTATGATATTTGGGCTGAACGCTTCGCTTTGCTACGAAAATTGCATTTAAACGCTTATTATGCGCTTTTTATTTGCAACCCATACTTAAGACCCGCCCCAAGGATCGATCAGTCATGCAAAAGTTTATATCATAGCATCATATAGATGAATATCTATGCATGTTATACTGATCGCATTTTAATAATTGAATGAGTGAGTATTTGAATGATTGAGTGACTTAGTTATTGACAGACTAACTGACTGTCTTAATAAAGCATCGACTGTCTTATTGACAGGCTTACCTTTTTTATTAACAGACTGACTAATTTTATGACTGATTGACTGACATAATTCCTGACTGATTGATTGACATACTATCTGATTGACTGAATCACTGTTTGATTGACTGACTTCAACTGACTGATTGAGTTGTTAGTCTACTTAATGACTGACATTTATCGAAAAATTGATTGACTGGTTGATTATCTGATTGACAGTCTGAGTAATTGTCTGACTGACTGATTGACTGTCTAACTTAATGATTGACTTGTTAGTCTACTTAATGACTGACATTATAAGAAAACTTGAAAAACTGATTGACTGATTGACTGTCTTGATTGTCTTGATTGACAGTCTAATTGACTGTCTGATTGACTCTCTAACTGACTGGCTGACAGACTGATTGACTAGCCTTTCTATAATGACTAACATTGATTGACTGACTGATCAATCGTGTTACTTACTGATTTTCTGATCTGTCATGATTGACAGTCTGATTGACTGTGTGATTGACTCTCTAACTAAGAGTATTTTTCCAACGTCTGTCATTTTATCAAATCGGCTTCAAATTGATGTTCAAATTATATAAATAAACTAGAATTTGATACTGGAAATACAATTGTCAAATAAGGAAAAATCTTATTACTGAAACTTAAGCCATAAAACTTGCCTCACACAGAGCCCGAAAGTACTCACTCGCATAGATATACATATAGGTGTATATATCTATATATATAAAATGTTTCTATGGCATCAGTTGGCTGATGGTTGTCTTCCTGCTTTAATTAAATTAAATCGTAATATCGTTAGCAAATAAAATAAATTGTTTTCAATTACATAAATGACATGACAAGGCGCTGGTGGTTGACCTCTTTCAATGTGACATTCTTTGCGTTGATTACGTTGAACTTAAGAAACATTCGAGGCAGCAGCAACTGCAAAGGGCAACAACAGTTGTCAGATAAAGGCAGTTACATCTGTATATATATATATATATATATATATACTTTTATGTATATACATATATGCTATACCGGCTATGCGCCCATTGCACTTAATCAAAAAATACGACAAAATCAAAAGTAAACAAAACTGCAGCGCAGAACTGACTTAATCGCAAGTCGGCAACAACAACACCACCAACAACAACAACAACAACGTGCACGTTGGGTGCATTGAACACATGAGCTGGCAACAAAACAGAAATGTAAATCTCATACGTACATATAAGTATATATATATATATATGTATGTAAAAACATTTATATATGCACGCAGTGCTGCAAAAATAGTTGCCAACAGCTGTAAATTTTTTTAAAATTAAAACAACAAACAGCAAACATTAAGCCAGATAACCAAAAACTTAAAAATAAATGAAAATATTTATATATAAATAAAAATTCCACAAGGCGTTGCTTAAACACTCTGGTATATACAATTTATGAAACAATTTGCATTCATTTACTTAGCGGAAACAATTAATTGAATTATATTAATATGCAGGCAATAATAATATTGCGTTTAACATAATAATTGGAGTAATTGTGATGATAGCATCTAGCTTTACTTATAATGTGTGAGAGCATTGGCAGCTTGAGCTCTGTAAGATATTTGAACTGTTAACTGTATTAATAAAATCAAAGTGTGAAGATAGCCATTAGCTGAGAAGGCGTTCTTAGAGATTCCCTGAGATGAAAATATATAGGAAGCTTAAGGACATATTAGTTCAAAATTAGCAAAGCTTGCAGGTCCCAGTCTTTTCTATCTAACAAATATTAAGTCTAAATTGTTTTCCAGAACTTGTAATCTAAGATCTAAGATGTCTAAGATACTTACGAAAGATACGAATCGAATCAAAATTGTGATCAGAGCATTAAAGCTCAGGACTAGAACTTTAGACAACAGATTTGTATCGAAGAAAACCAAAGTTCTGCATGCACACATGCATACCAATAACCTCTATATCCATGCAGATGCAGAATTTTGTCTAAACGTTTAGAAGCAATAGTTCATACAGCTAAAGGTTTATTCCAGCAATCAATCCTATGATTGATCCTATGAAATTACTCTGTTTGCAAGTGTATCAAAAAGCATAGCTTAGAAAACAAGCTACTTCTATTTTTATACACCAAGCATATCTTAAACTATGAGTATTTAATAAATAAACCCACTCATCTAGTTTTTATTGATCCATTAACATATTTCTTCCAAAAATAATGTTGTGCATTGAATATATAGAACACTTTCACAGCTGGAATTGAGCTGAAATTGGAATTTGGAATAAGCAAATTAACACGATTAATTCAGATTTGCATAATACAATTTTAAATTTTAAAACAAATTGAAGAATTAAATAATCATCGAAAGGGGCCCACAAAATGCGAGCACCCGCTGTCACCGGCTACTTTGACTCGGACTCATCTAATGCGAGTGGTTGACCTTGATGTATTGTTTAAAGTTTATTGTCCTTTCAATAGAACACGCTAAATAAATACACATTTAGCAGGCGAGTACATATGTGCATGTATGTATATATGCATATGTATGTACATACATATGTACAACTTTTTGGCATATATATGTGTTTCACCATAAGCGTGCATATTTAATTCTTTATTTTTTTCATTATATACCCTGTATCTATAACATGTTTAAAGCGGGGCATATATTCTAAGTTTTACTATCTCCATATGATATTATCTTATAGAATACAGCACAACATATTTAGTATATATTAGTATTTAGTATTTGGCAAGACAGAGTCCAGATCTAATATTGTAGATCCTTGCTACAATATCTACGAAGATATCTATAGAACTTGTAGCTATTTATGATCATGTTATCTCAAAGAATGGACGATATCTTAAGAATTCAATAGCAAATCTCCAATTCCAGAATAAATTTTCTTTATAAGAAAATGTTATCTAGAAATCCAGAAAATGTCTAGAAAAAACTAAAGTTTGCCTAAAATAGATGTCTCAGCTCAGCTGTAAAGGGTAGCTGTTAGTCGTGCACTCTCTACTAGATCATGCCTGCTTGTTTTTATTTACTGCACTAAACGTTGCGACGAACTAGTTTTGCCACAGATTCCCGAAGCCGAAAATAAAGTGCATATAAAATAAGGTATTTATATACATATATACCTATACAAGTATATATTTATCGACTATATAGAGTCTACAGCTGGAGATGCTGTTGCTGCTGCTGCTTGGCTGTTATCCCAGCATCCGCGTCAGCTGATGCTGACGTTGATCCGATCTGCAACGGTTGGGTGGTGGGCGAGGGGAGTGGCAAGAGGGGGGCGGGCATTGGGTTTATGCAAATTAAACAAGTTTATTGCCAAAATAATAGCCGACTGCTTTGAGTTGTGGCTATAACTGCGCTGCGACTGCGACTGCGACTGCGATTGCTGTTATATTTGCTTTTAATTATTTATTTGCATTTATCTACCATAATTTATCAATTTACATAGGTCTCACTGTAGTTTGCAGTTGTATTTTTTGTTTTTCTTCTTTTTCGAATTATTGCAAACATGTTTCTCGTTGTCTTTTGGGGCGTTTTTCGGCACCCACAAGAGTCAGCCATCCAGTCGCTTGATTAGTTAAATTGTTGTTAATTTGTTTGACTTTGAACTTGATTCAGAGCTTGTTTGTTGTCCGAAACGGCAAGGCATAGACGGCGCCCATAAATCAATGAACGAGTCTATCGTGCAGATAAACACTTCAGCAATAACCCAAACTCTATGAGAATAATCTATGGAATCTGCAACTTAGTAAGCGGGGAAGCCCGCTATGATTATTGATGTCAGATTTGAATTATAGAACACTTGTGAAAAAAAGACAAATTTGTTAAATATCTAATTCTATCGATATATTATATATGTGTATATGTGTGTCAAAGTATTTTCATCTATTTCAATTTATCAAATGATATAAAGTATCATTTAGCTTCTGTTATATCCATGTTCTGTCTGTCACTTAATCAGTCAAGCAATCAGTTAGTCAGTCATTTTATCAGTCATAAGTCAGTCAGTAAGTCAATAAATCAATCAGTAGCTGAATTTCCCTAACTGACTGTTATTCTTTAATTCAGCAACCGTTAATCAGTCATTCAATCAGGCAGTCAATCAACCTGTTAATTCGGTCAGTCATTGAATCAGTAAGTCAGTCAGTCAATCAATCAATCAGTATTTGAAGTTTCCCAACTGATTGTTATTCTTTAATACAGACAGACCATCAAGCAGTCATTAAATCAGTAAGTCAGTCAGTCACTCAATCGATCAATCAATATCTGAATTTCCCCAACTGATTGTTTTTGTTTAATTCAGCCAGACCATCAATCAGTCATTCAGTCAGGCAGTCAATCAACATTTCAATTAGTAAGTCAGTAAGTCAGTCAGTCAATCAATCAATCAGTATCTGAATTTTCCCAACTAAATAATATCCTCCGAATCAGCCAATTCAATCAATCATTCAATCTGTCATTCAATCAACCTGTTAATTCTTGCAGTCATTAAATTAGTAAGTCAATCAATCAATCAGTATCTAAAGTTTTCCAACTAATTGTTATCCTTTAATACAGACATCCATCAATCACCAACAACAACAAACAACCTCTAAAGTAAGTATCTTATCCCAATTTAGTAAGTTATTTCCCATGCAACTACTGGTCCTCTTGATTATTCAATCAGCCAATCAATTGAATAGCAAAAGCATTCAAATATACATACATGAATTTCTTTAGTGAATGATTCATTCCCATTCATATGCACTTCCTCTGATGCAACCGCCAGACGTTCTGTTGCCCACGCCAATGGCACTGCCTAGCCCATTCATAGATCCAAATGTCCCCCAAAATAAAAAGAGCAATTCATGATCATGACTGAGGTCAGATTCATAAACAAACCGCATAAACTAGACCCAATTTAGCAGAACTAAACACAAATTGTCGCACAGGCAAAAAAAAAAAAGATAAAAGTACAATGAAATTCGCAAAAGAAATGGAATTGAATCGTTTTCATAATTTTTTTTTGCCCACACGTCGCGTTGTCGGTGCCGCGTTTCCATATGAAGTACGAAGTACATACGAGGCCGTCTCAGTGTGGTTTTGGGTGTCCGTATCTTTTCTCAGCACACATGGAGACAGCGATCCGTTGCCGCCAAGCGCAGCTGGTATCAAGTGCTGGCCGTGCACAAAGATGTTGATAAGTCGAGTCGACTCGACTCGAGTCGCGTCCATTTTCAAGGGTTTGCCTTGTCTGGCGTCTCGCATTTGCCGTTTCGCATTGAACTTGAGCGGTGCTGGTGCCGCGGCTGGGTGGTGCAGGGTGGGACAAGGCGAATGCAATCAGGTGCAGCCAATTGTTGCCGGATCTTTGGATCCGCAAACATAAGCTCGTAAATCAACCGATGCTGATGCTGATGCTGATGATATCATCATGTCTTATAATTAGAACGATGCATTTTCACTTTTCACCCGATACACATGTCTATATATATATATATGTATATAGCGCAACATCCGCCTAACTGTTGACAGCTGAAAATCGTGATATTTTTGATGTGTTATGCGGTGCTGGTGGTATCTTTGACATGGCACTTGGCCTGGCCGGCTCCAGCGTTCGAGCCATCATGTTGGCCACGTTAACGCCCGTAAAATCTTGTTCATTATGATCAAATAAAAATGGAGGGCGGGTATAGAGGGGCGGGGTGTGTGTGTGCTACAATGTGTATGGCAACTCTTTAAAATATGCATCGCAAATGCCCGGGCATGAGTACAATGTGCCTTTTGCGACAATGCGATTCAATCGAATCCAATCCATGGGGCACTTCGGTTAGCCAGCAGGTTGACCATGAGAACATGTTATTAAATTACTATAATAATGTATTAAGTATGTAAGAATGTTACAAATGTTAATATGTAGTAATAATTGTTGCCATTTTTGCCGCTGCTGTTGTTCTTGTTGTTTTTGTTGCTACATAAATTAAGCGTTTCGAATCCGACATTGATCGAGTTCGAGATCGAGGCGCACAGCTTCCGTTCGGCGCTGAATTCTACGCACTCTCCAAGAATCTAAAGTCCTAACCATTTGACATTTTTCATATTATACGTTAAAGTGCAATATAATCTATATATATATATTAATCGTATTTGTTTGTCTGGAAGTAATTGTGATTAACTCCATTTGCGTCACACTTTGCCTGGAGACTGGGCTGGGGATTTGGGCCTGGATCTGTTTGGGGCTATATTCAGAACAGGTCGCACTGGCTCCCAAATTAAAAAGTGTGCCGAATAAGCGCGAGATATGGCCACTTGTCGATATTAAGAACAGTTGACTGGTTTTTGGGCACTCAAGCGCTGCTTTTAGCCAATTGCAAGTGCGTCAAGGGGACGCAGCCTAATTATAAATAAATAAGTATTAATAGCGTTCATTTAACTTAATTTAGCTCAGCTGATCTTATTACACTTCTTAAAATCCACAAACTTTTTCAAATAAAATATCTTTATTTTATACTGACTTTCATTTTAAAAATTACTTAAATTTTATTTTAATATTTTTGTTTTTTTTTTATTTTTTTTTATTATTTGAATTTTATTAATTATTTATAGCACTTGTTTAATTGTTTAAAATTTATCTTTTCATTAATTTCAATAATTAGTCTTCGCTGTAAAAAAAGTCTCTTATATACTTAAAATATACTATAATCCGTACTCATCAAATTAATATGCTAATTATTTCATAATTTTTTGTACGTTTTTTGGACTATTTTTTTAAGGAATTTTGCGTTATGCAATCAATTTGTTTATTTAATCATTTCAAAATTTAATGCGACTTTATTCCAGTTTTCATGTTATAAGCCAAACAAAAAATGTTGAAGATAATCGCAACGAGTTTAACATGTAAATACTATATATCCCAATACTATATACTCGTATGCTCGATAAATAATTATAATTCCTAATTAATTGTCGTTGTTTGTTATGTGGCATAAAATATTTCAATTTATAGCCGAATATTTAGTCGGGGCGTGTCAATTCAACTTTGATATCTGAATTAGCATTTGGCTTTTGTCACTGATCTTTTTTTTTTTGCTGTTTTATATCTATTTCTGTACTGTCTGTTCAATTAATTATTTACACAAGTGCTTTACAAGAAACCACGAGGCATTAACTATTCTTAGATGCCCAGTAGTTTTCAGCAAAAATAATTTTCAAACATTCCATAAAATTTTAAAAATTGAACTTTTGAATATTATTTATATTTAATCTGTTAATCTTTATATCAATATACTTTTAAAGTATATCTTTTTTTTCATATCATCATATCTGCTTTTTCTGCTGTGTGTTACATATCTGCCTTATTGTTCAATATACCCCCTTTAAGTATTAACTAGAGTATATGGAAAAGTATGCTAACTACACATGTCTGCAATGTTGTTGACGTTGTTTGGATTTGCGCCAAGTCTTTGGATATTTCTTGTCATTAAACATTTATAAGCAAATTATGTCAATTTGTAGGTAAACACAATATCGCTGCCGAGTATCTTTGGTCGAACGAATGCGAATTGATTTCGTATCGAAACTCGAAAATCGATTCACCCCAAAAGATATTCAATTGCAGTTTTAGTCGAGTTGAGTTTTGTGTGGCATTTGCAATTGCTGCTCGAGCTAAAATTGACACAGACTCATGAGTTACATACGGAAGTTTTTAGTGCTGTAAGTTGTTATAGTAGCTATACCCAGTGAAAATGTGTAGACAGAGTATGCTAGTTATGTGCATATGTATGTGACAGTACAGAAGAGGATTTACTAAACTTATATTGCATAAATATTCTAGCTGAGCAATAACAATCGAGTCGATCTATATATGTTAGTCGGTTTGTCTGTCTATATGTCTGTCTCTCTATCTGTCGGTTTGTCCATTTATAAATTCGGCTTTCCTTCTGTGTATATGTATGAATTCGATCAACTTGGGAGCTATCTAAGCATAAAAAAAAGCTAAAACTGTTGCTGGGCACGATTTACAGGGTATTTCCTAGTCGAATATGATTGAAAAACTCAGACTATATTGATTGTGAGCTGCATTTAAAGGTGCCGACACTGCAGGAGTTTTTGTTTGCATTTGATTTCGGCTTTTGCCATTTGCCTCTCTCGCGCGGGCCAGAAAAAAAGGGCGTGTTAGCCAAGTTAGCCAAAGTGGCAAATAAATTTGATTTATAGCGCTGCAATGCTCAATGCTTCCTGTTACACGTGTGAGTGTGAGTGTGTGTGTGACAAGCCTCTGGCTCAAACTCATTGAGACAGGTCTATCATAAGTCTGACATTTGATATTGAACTTGGCTGTGACTCGGACTCCAGCTTTGACTTTGACTTTGGCGAGCGGCACACGGTTTTTTTTTTGCTATTGCATATTATGTAGTCGGTATTCTAATAAAAGTATTATTTATTTATTTATGTTGTCATCGAGCCGGCTGTTGTAGGCGGAGTTGTTGTCGTTGTCTTCGAGTCTGGCGCATTTTGTGCATTAAACGGGTTTCTGCAATTTGTATGCAATGCAAAATATAATGTTCTTAACTTTAAATGTGAAAAGCGGGCATTGCTTGGGTTAATTGCAATATTCGTTTTAGCTGTAATCCATTTATAGGACGTAAAATATGTTATTTATGCACTTAGCATGATCTCAGTTTATATTCTTGCCTTAACCATAACTTTGACATAAATGAACCCATTTTTATGCCCTCAGCTTGTCCGTCGCTTTGTTTGCTTATTTCCTTATTTCAGATCTAATTATTTACTCGTTTTTTAAGTGAAAAGAGTATATTGGTATTTGTGCAATGAGCTACAGTCATTTAAAGACCAAACATTTTCTTTTTTTTTTATTGCTGCTTATGTTTAAGACTCTATATATATTCTCTATTTATATCTAGACCTTAACTAATATTGGGGGCTGATCAAAAATTACTTACAAAGAAAATGTCAAAATCGGGTTGGTGTGGATAATCAATCATTTTATGAACTTTTAGTAACTGAAACAAGTGTTATTATTAGGATAACAATCATATTTTAAAATTCAAAAGCCTCATCTGACGCGTATAGATTCGGCGCTTCGATTTACATTTACCAATCTTACATGTCTTATCAAAAAATGCCTTTTTATTACCAATTTGTTGCCAAATTTATGAATGATATATCATTTTCATTATCATGCATATCATTCAAAACTTTAAGTTCTGAAAATTTAAAAAAGTTTAAGATAAATTTTAAGTTTTAAATTATTTTGCACAAATTTTGGTATATTTTTATTTAATAGCTAATTGATTGTGGATATCTAAGTGGATATTATATCTATCCCAGTATTTGATTTATTGGTAAACAGTTAAATCTTTTTTTACTTTTAATTAACGCTGCTTGTAAAACGAGCATTTGCCAATCATTTTTTGTTCTTGGAATCTAGTTGCGATTATCATAAAATACCACACATGAATGACGTTGAATACTTGTTTTTTTTTATTCCAGAAATACGCAATAGCAATACTTTGTTCTAATCCATGAAACAAAGGAATAACTCCCATATGTTGAATTTTGATATTTTTTTAAATTAATGCCAAACCACAAAAAAAGGCAATTCGCAAGGGAAACACCTAAAAGATAAATATAAATAAAAATAAGTTAATTAAATGCATTTCTGTTTGTTTATTTTGTTTGAAGACGGCGTCTGGTTAGGTTTGTTCTGCGATATCATTTCAATAATAAAATCGTATCATGAATTGCCATATGCCAAATATTTAATTGACTTGATTGTGTGTGTCCATAAACCCGATTGTTTTAATGGATTTTTATCACTTGCTAATCTCAAGGTCGTCTTGGGCTCATTGTAAATGAACCGAAAATCTGGACAGGTTTAAATCACTGATTTATTTAGGATCAGTTAGTACACGTGGAAGTCTGAGTAATATCTGCCATATATCTACACATATGGATTCATATAAATCAACAGATATATTTCTTTGCACAATGACTTGCATCTTTCAACAGATTAAGCTTTCTTTCCAAGCTCTCTTCGTAGCAGGCGTCTGTTGTCTCTATTTCTTTGCCGCGTCTGTCAAGGGCTTGAAACATACATATGTATGTGAATGTTTGTATATACAAATAGTCACACTTGTGCGCCCTATCAATTTGGAATTCATGATTAAAAGTTTACCATTACAAGCGTCGAAACCCAAAACCTCACAAAACACATGACACCTCAAAACCTTTGAAGAAGCTATATACACATACACATATGTACTTGTGTGTGTGTGTGTGCCATATGTTATATGCTGCATGGTGTATGGCATATGCCTGGGCTATGATACCATAATCCACGAATAAAACTAAAGAAACCACAGCAAACACAAAAAAAAAAAGAAAAAAGCTCACAAATAGTTCAATGAACTGTTTTTGTCTTCTGTATGTTGCTATGTTGCTATGCTGTCTCTCTCTTTCGCACTCTCTGTCTCTCTTCTACGCTCGCTGCGGCTCCCCACATATATCTATATCACTTGTGCTCGCTCTCATTCTCTCTCTTTCTCTCTGTCACCATCGCTCTCACTCTTTCTCTCTCTTTCTGTTTATTTGTGTATTTGAATTCATTTTAGTATATCTAAGATGGAATTTACTTAGGATCGAAACGTTGTAAATGCAACGAAAGCTTTAGTCTATTAGCGATGTATCTTTTAACTATATCTTTATCTGTATCTGTATCTGTGGCTACATATGGTCAGATATACGTATTTTCGTTGTGCGTGCGTGTTTCGAGTTATTGTCACGTAGTAGCTGCATAATTTTGAATGAATTTTGATGGAGCCCTGCAAATGGGCTCGAAGAGCGCGAAGAGTGCCATGAAAAATCTTTTCACATGCCTCCAATCAAGTGTGAATAATGCCAATTTGGGGCCCAATAAGCCAGGCATTTAAGCTTAATTGTTATGCTGATAGAGGCGCTAGATGGATTCGTTTCTGAGCACAGTCTCACCTGACAGGTGCACACACACACACACACACAGCAAGCCGGGTACGCAAAGATGTGAGTGTGTGTGTGTGTATGCCGGCTCACGTTTCATACCTTGTCTGGGGGTCTCCAAATATTTTCAACGCTCTTTTTTTGTTGGTCAAGTATTTTGGCATATTACATATTGAAAACAAAGTAAGAGAAGACTCGTTTAGATTGGAGCGCACCTGAAATACGCTATAGATATTTAAATAAGTCAAATCTTGTTAAGCTTGAACTCTACTTATTTTAGGCAGAAAATATCTAAGTAATATGAGCGTATGTATACAAAGTATGAAAACGATTTAACTATTAAAAATAAATTATAAATAAATAAAATAAAAATATTAAATATGAAATAAATAACTATTAACTATTATGCTTTATTATTGTACTTTATTTTAAGATACTCCTATCATTTTTTATATATATAATTGTTCTTGAATGATTATAATTAATATATAAAGAAGAAAACACTATGAACTTTATGTAGGTCATATGTGAAACACTCCTTCAAGTAAATAGTTTTCTGCTAGCTTTTAAGAACTGTCAGAATTAGTTTCGAATATTGTAGTTAAGTTCTAAGTTTAAATATCCTTTACTTGGATATTAGTATATAAATGACCACAAAAAATGGTTGAAACTAACCGGTTCAATAATTATATAAGAAATCAAATGTTGTATTTTAACAAACCGAACCGGAGTTTAGTTTTTATACCGAAACAATTCCATAGCTTAAAAAGTTATCTCGAAATATAAACAGAAATACGAATCAAAAACATAAAATTTTTTTTTTTAATTTTGAGAATCGCATAGAAAGGTACTTAAGAAAGTATGCAAACAAGCAAAGATATATAATGTATTTCTTTAGTTAACACTAGGTAAATTTTCAGCATAAGCTGCATAAAATAAACTGCGAAAATAGTTCTTATCAATTTTCACTAGCTTTATCTTCAACTTCACTAATCAAAAGTTCCAACCAAGTTGTTCAGGCATTCCGAATAGGTCTTTAAGAAAACCTATCTATATGTATATAAATTCAGTATGCGCGTCACAAGCCTGCTGGCAATGGGCATAAGTTCCATGTTAGGGTATCATAATTATTTTATTAATGTAGTAATAGTTTTTTAATTGAACCGTTGCAAAAATATGTGTACAAAGATATAAAAAGACAAAATGTGTGTTGCTGTGGGCGAGTTTTTAATTGATTGTCATGTGCTTGCACAATAATAATATCTGTCGATATAGCTGTGAGTCGATATAGCTGAGAGTTTATTGGAGCTGCTCTGCTTACGCAATGCCCAGCAGGGCAAACAGGTGAGGCAGGTGCCACAGGCTGACGTCACGTGTATGTGTGTGCTTGGGTGTGTGTGTGTGTGAAGCATTTGACCACTTTATCTAGCTGCAATTTGTTGTTCACTTGGACTTGGCCAACAGTCGCTTTAAAGTCAGTGCCAAGCAATGAAAATTGCAACGTGTTTTGGCATTAGACGTGAAAGTGCGAGTTACACTCGACACACGGCGACGGGCGACAGGCGTGGGCGCTGATCGAGGGGCAGAGGCGGGGGCAGCTGCACGGGTCCCAGCCCACATGAACGTCAGTCACTGTGATTTTTATGGCACGTAATTTGCAATTGGCAAAAGCCAAGTGGCCAACAAACATATGGACAAAGCCAAAGACAAAGACGAAGACAACGACAACAATTTTGCTGGCAACTTTTCACTTTTCATTTTGCGCTTTTCCAAAGAAGTGATTAGGTGTGCGTGTGTGTGTGTGTGTGTGTGTGTGTTTGTGCTGGCCTCTTGGCCTATTAAGTCCATACCTCTGAGGGTTCTATGAGCTTGGCAGCTAGCCAAATTGCGTATTAGCCAGTTGGTAAAACCCAACAAACACTTAACAGCGACCCATTTAGCTGCACATTGCGCATACGCACCGTGGTGAATCAAGCCAACAAAGAGACAAATATGCAATTTAAACATGACTAAGACCAACTTTAGCAGAAATGTAACAGACGTCACGTGAATCGCTGTTTAACTATGCACAAAATATATAATACAAAAAATAAAAAAAAAAACATCTGTCAATAACAACATTTTTCTGCCAACAATATTTGCAAATTAGGAGAAACTTTTGCTACCAGACCATATTTTGTTGTTATTTTGTTTTTGAAGAATTCAGAGATGAAACCGAAACTGAAATTGAAACTAAAGAAAACATATGTATGTATATACAATGCACATATGTATATGCATGTATAACAAAAGGCACTTGTCTGGGTGAAATTTTCACCAGTTATTCAAATGAACGGCAACAACAGTTGCTGCTGCTGCTGCTGTTGCTGCTGCTGGCTGAACAAACAAAACAGTCAACAAAAAACGGAAACCGTTAAAGTCAAAAAAACAACAACAACAACTTGGCCACAACAAATGTTAGTTTATTTTTTTTCAAATCGCTTTCAAATTGTACAAGTTGTTGTTGTTGCTGCTGCTGCTCTTCGTCCCGCTGCCTTTGTTAATGAGGCATGCTTCGTCTTTTCCCCCCCTTTGCTGGCCACTCGAAAGCCGAAGATCAATGGATATTTGCTGGCCAAGCCAAGACCAGGTTGCTACCAAAACTCAAAAGTTGTTGTTGCTGTCGTCTACCACTTTCGTTGTTACTGTTGTTGATTTTGGAGTCGAGCTTTGAGCGATTTTTCATTGGAATAGAAAGTGAATTGAATTTGTTTTCTGCCGCGGCTTCTGTTGCTGCTGTTGTTGCTGTTGTTGCTGTTGTTGTTCCATTGCTCTTGAGCCGCCGCAGTCGTCTTCACTGGCGCTTACAATGAAAACAACATTAGTTGTCGAAAATGGGACCATGTCATTGACCTTTGTCTGCCCCAGAGCAGTGAGAGTGTTTTCTGTTTATATTTTGAGAGATTTTTTTTTCGGAATTTTATTGGTACTTTTTTTAGGGATTGGTGAAAAGCGCGCAGCTTTTGACTTTGCTGCCAGCTAACGGATTTTTCTCGAATGCAAGTGGAAAATGTGAGCAGCAGAAAAGATTAAAGAAAGCTTTAGAGCAATGCAAGTCTGAAAGTAAAATTAATAAAAAAATTTTGAGCATATTGTCATCAATTTTTTGTTATTTTAAGAGCATTTGGTTTCGAATAGGGCCTAAAAATACTACAATTTTTCAAAGTTTACATTAAAGATTCAATATTTAAAATATTTCTAAATATTAGTTATTTAAAAGGTAATAATTTTTAGGAAAAACTCTTTACTTTTTGAGACTTTCAAGGAAAAGTATTATCTTTAATATGCAAACATATAATATAATGAATAATTTACATACTAATATTGACAGCACATACAAACATGCATACATATGAATCATATATATCTATGAATAAATATAAATCTAGAAAAAACTGCCTTCCTTTGAGATAGGGATTACCCCTCTAAAAATAGCTCACATCACATCCTAAAGCCTTCTAGCCAGTTACATTTATTTTCAGCTTAAATCGGATCAACTCTGCGATTTCTTTTACAAAATGTGTAAATTGATTATTTAAATAATAAAAAAAAAAACTTGCCACTTGCTCGTGCCACGCTGAGCAGCAACAACTACAATACACTTCCAGTTAGTTCGTTGAGTTTGTTCACCTTTCGCCTAATTATCAAAATACATAAACGAAAAAAAAATACATATAAAATATAAAAAAAAAATAATATAAAAATTGTGCTACAAGACGCGACGCAACGCAGCGTCGACAACTTCAATGAAATCAATTTTACGATAATAATTTTTGAAAGCACAACAACAACAGGAGCAGCAGCAGCAGCAGCAACAACAACAACGGCAACAACAACGGCAACCGCTTCATAAACATTGAATCAGCGCCAGGCCCCAGCGCGGTACCGTTGGAAATTTCTTGCTTTTTCTTTTCTCATACATACCTACGGACATACCTACATACATAAATATACAATTTGTATATGTGTGCGTGTATTTTTTTCGTTGTTATTGTCTTGCAAAAATGTAGGTCAAGTTATATGGTGAGTATCTCTCTCTCGCTCTGCGCCTGTGTGACTGTGTGCGTGTGTGTGTGAGAGTGTGGGACGCTGACAGTTTTGGTACAGACAATTCCAGAGTCGGTCAGTTAGTCAGTTGGGCTGGAAGGGTGTAGGGGAGGGGCGGGGCAGTTGCGGTAGGCGGGCTGCGCAGACTTTTCTAGTCGCTGCATCCCAGGCCAACTTTCACTTAGAAAGTTCTGCTTGCGGTTATGGCCGTTGTTTATGTTGATTTTTCGGCTGCTTTTGAGGGTGCCATAAATGACAAGTTAATATGCTTGTGGCTGTTAACTGGGTCAAGACGTGGGCCTGGGAAACTTTTAACCCGATGATCACGCCGATAAACAAGCAATCAAATGCGCCAGCTTTCAAGCGATCAAGCGCTCAATATACACTGCTCGTATTAATTGCATTATATTTTGTACTTTTTTTTTTCAATGCAAAACGCGAGAGCTTTCCGTTAGGCCAACCTTGGTAGAAACAGCTGCTCAGCACACAGCACTCTCTCCCTCTCTGTTGCACGCGGGCACTCTCAGTAGATTTCCCTGAACTTCAGCCGAAAAGCTAACGTGTCTATTTTTAGCACAATATATCCGCGTCGTGCGGCTGCTGCGCCAACTGCGACGGCGACGGCGTCGACGACTGCAATAGCGACAGCGGCTGCTGTATATGTGAACTTCCTGTTGCAGCCGCTAACAGAGCGCGGCGCTGCATGACTGAGAGCTTTTGCGCTCTCCCGCGCGCTCAGAATGCAGTTCTGAGTACATATGCATGGCGTGTAAAGCACAATACGTGTGTGCGAGCGAGAGAGCAAGATGCATTGTGAGTTACTGTTGCTGCTATTGTTTGTGTTGTTGTTATTATTGACCTAATCACTTGTGGAGCACAAACGAACATTGAACTTTTACTTCCGCATGCAATTTAATGCACGCGTTTTGCTCTCTCGTTCTTGTCGTTGCTGTTGTCGTTGCTGTTATTGTTGTTGTTGTTGTTCTATTGATCATTTCGCCATTTTAGCCGGCGGCGACCGCCCAGTGACATTAATTAATGCACACAGATTCATCAAATATGCGCTGCCCGTTTGGAAAATCATTTTTTATGAGCCCCAGCGGCAATTTGTCTGCGACTAGGCCCTAGGATAAACTGCCAGTGTATACGTGTGTGCGTGTGTATGTGTGTGGAAAATCGTGTAATTAAATGCGACAATTTGTTGCGCCTGTAGGGTATTTAGGTGCCCAGCATTGCCCACAAGAAACAGCTTTGAAATATGTTTTTTTTTAAATATGATTTTTCTTTTAATATTATATTTTATGGGTGTTTGTTTGTGTTGGTTTTTGTTGTTTTTCTTCTTGTATAAATAACATATACTTAAATGCTACAAATTGTTTATAATTAATAATAAAACGTAATTTTCTCAAATTTTTATACAAAAAAAATTTTAAAGAAATTAACTTATGAAAACTGTTGCAAAAAATGTTTTATAAAATGTATAAATAATTAAATTGTTTGTTCTTTAAAGAGTTTTCAACAAGTGAAATTTTTGTTTTTGTTTTTCAGTAATAAATATGACACTAAATTTAATACTTTTTTGCATAGTTTTCTTCAGACACAAAATAGATAAATATATAATAGTAATATATATATATATGTATGTATGTGTGGGTGAGGGTGTGTGGGTGTGCGTATGATATAGGATAATGTGTAAAGCAATTATCGCTAAACAGCTTTTGTTTGACATTTTCGATTTATCTTTTTGTGAACAATTCAATGAACAATTATTTAATTTAAATAATAATAATAATAAATAATTTATGCATAATAGTAAATAATTTCTGCTGTCTTTTATAGCTTGGCTACTTTCTGCGGCGCCGGCAGCTGGAAGTCTCCTCGCGGCCACGCAGGCGCAACCAACGCGCGCCCCCAATCATGTCCAGAATATTGGTTTTTGTTTCTCTTTTCTTTTGGATAAGGCAAAGGCGGTGTGGATGTGTGGGCGTGGCTGGGCCCTAGTACTGCCCGGTGGGGTCCAGGAGCTGGCGCTGCTTGTGGCGCGTGTCACGCGACTCACGCGGCCGACGATAGGTGCCCGTGGGATCCAGATCGAACATGTTCAAGCTGTTCTTCTGTTTCTGCTACTTTACTTATGGACTGAAGTGAAAAGTGTGATCAGATTGAACTGATGAACTGATCCTAGTAGGTGCCAGTGGGGTCCAAAGCCAGCGACATTTTGTGAGATTTTCAAACTGTTTTTCAAAGCAAATATTTTGGAATTTTTAGCTCAAGGACTTAGCTCTTGCTCAATATTGACCCGTGGGATCCAGATAGGCGGCCATATTTAGAGATTGATGTAAACTTAAACAGCTGAGAAATTGTGGTTAAGATTGTTGCTCAATATTGGCCAGTGGGGTCCAGGTAGGCAGCCATTTGTTGATCGTGTAATTAAGCAAAAATACTCGAATGATATCAACACGAATATCGCTTTTGTCTCTGTCTCTTTTTCGGGCTGCTGCTCCTTTGTTTAAGTTGAAGCTGAGCCGCGTTGCTGTTGTTGCTGTTGTTGTTGTTGTAAGTTCTTTTATTATCACCAGTTGTTATTGACTGATTATACAGAAGAGCGCGTGCGTGTATATGTTTATATTTAGCTTTTTGTGTGTTGTCTATAGTTTTTGAGGTAATATATATCTAGACATATATGTGTGTATATATATCGAGTCACTGACACTTGAAATCCATTAAATACTTTTGTAGTATGTTCTTTTATTGTTTATATAATTTAAGCGGCTGTCTGCTTATTGTTTTATACATATATATATATATATATATATTTATATATATTGTTTGGCTTTGCTTATTAAACCGAGCAAAAGAATGTGTATTGTTTTGGTTGTTTTCTTTTTTTTTTGTAAACGCGTAAATCAAACTACAAAAAAACTTCACACAAGTTTTTTACAATATACAAAATTGTTGAACTTCGCTCTGATCTGCACTAGTCGAACGTTGTCGATCTTATGATTCAAGACGTTGCCCATACAGCGTTATTTATATGAATCTGAGCGCGCACTCCACAGAAAGGGAGAGACGGAGAGAGCGAGAGCGCGAGAGAGCGCGGAACGTCAGAAGCTTAAATGCGTCGAGCCGGCTGGCAAGAGTGCGCTGTGTGTGTGCGAGCAAAAGAGAGCGATAGATATCCAGGTGTGTGTGTGTGTGTGTGTGTGTGAGTTGCTCTTAGTTGTTGCTCTTGAAAATTGTACAATGCGCGAGCGAGCGATGTTCATTCATAAACCTCTCTCGCTCTTGCGCGCGCTCTCTTTATGGCTGACTAAAGGCATGAGGGCAATACGCACACACACTCTCACACACACACACACACACATGCATATGTGTATATAGAGAGTTGGCCACCTCCACCTGGGTTTCATTCAGAAAACAGCTGTTTTTGTCAAACTGCGACACGATCGAGTGCCCTCGTTATGCCGCTGTCGTTGTGTGTGTGTGTGCGTGTGAGACGATCTTCCTGCACATCTGTGTGTGTGCGTGTGCGCTAGGCAGGTAGCGCGCTTGCCTATTGGTGCATTTCATTGAGATCCTTGCTGCTTGGCTCCACCCACAAGTGCGTGCCGCAGCTAATTGATTTCTTCTTCTTGTTTTGTGTAAACCGTGCAAATGACTTGGCCAAAAACTTGGACCACAAGTAGCTGGGCAAATACACATGTTAACTGTTTGTCCTGGCCAATATCTTGATGTGCCATAAGCGGCATAATTAATGATCCTTTAGCTCGGCGACGACGACGACGACGGCGGCCACTGCCACTGCCCACTTTACGTGACATTGGACAGTGGCCTAAGCCGAGGAAGGCTTAAGCCGGGCCCGCTCGTAAAAAGGATAAACGTCTTGCGGCATGAGTCAGCGAAACGCCGTCTGCTTCCGCGAAATGCGACACCGAAACGACTTCCAAGTCGGCAAAAAATAAAAAACATGTTTCCAAAATTGTTGCAGAATTGCAATTTTCCACCTTTTTTACCCAAAAAAAAAAGGATCGTATGAAAGATATGTAAGTCAGCTGGCGCAGCAGTTGACAATGGGAAATATAAATCCTTTCGTTTTATTGCTGCAGCAGCGCAGCCTCGCATAGTTGTCGTCTTGGAAAAAAAAGGACTTCCGGCGAGTTTGGAGCGAGCACGCGCTGCCAAGCAACCCTTTTTTTTGTGGCACGAGCTGGCGCTCAGGCGGCGCGGGGCGTGGCAGCAGCCACTCAATGTTCACGTTAATGTTCATGTTAATGTTCATGTTAATGTTAATGTTAGGTGATGCATTTTTCACACAATGCGCCGTTACCTGAAAATGTTTTCCCCCCAAATGCTGGACCTTCTGTTGCCGGCCGGATATGCGGCTGGTTTTTTGGCGCTTCCGTTTTCACTTTTCAAATGGTTTTTCCTTTCCAACATTTTTTTTTTAGCTATCAAATTCGTTGCGCTTCATTTGGGTTTTCCTTTTTGCACCTTTTGTCTTTGGGCCACGTGCCACAGCGAGCTAAAAAGGAAAATTGGAAAACGCATCCAACATTTGTTGGCACAACTGTCTCTCGACTATCCCCCTCCCTTGAATTGGTTTTGTAATTCGATCGAATCGGTTTGTGTTTTTTTTTTCTTTTTTTTTTTGTTGGGGAAGATTCACTTTTAACGGCTGTTGTTTGGCATTCTTATGCAATGTTTGCAGAAGAGGAAGAACAGTGATCTTGAGGCGTCTTCTCTCAGGGCAACTTATAAATGTGGGTCAATGTTTCGAGTGTGCATTTCATTTCATTCTATTTCTGCATAAATCACAATTTTTTCGAATTCTTTTTTTTTTTTTTTGTTGCTCTTGGACTTGGCCATGCAAATACAGCAGATATTTTTTTAACAGTTAGCTTTTGCTTAATCATAAAAAAGAAGAAGGCGAAAAAAAAACCAGCAGCGTTAACAATTTGGCCTGTTTAGCACTTGGCCAAGAGGAAAAAGTGGTAGCAAGACGCAGTTTAGTCTGGACTTAAGAGCAAGTATTCTAATTAGCTGGCTAACATAGTTGCAGCATTTAACGGTAAATGGATGTGACAAGTGGGCCACTTAGGCTGGCTCCGAGATCTTCTTGTGGCATAGAAAAGTTGTGCCAGCATTCGGGATTAAATTAAAAATTTCCTATTCCTTTCTCTCTGTGTAAATGGGTCTATATATTATTGAATCTTACTCTGTGAATCTAACTCTTATTCAGATAGAGCATAATTTAGCTGAATATATAATTTTTTCTCTATTCTAATTGATTATAATCGAACTATATATAAAATTTCTATTCTTATACATTTTCAGTTATAAATTAGGAATTGAAACTTTCCTTTCCGTTTCCTTTCTCTTTCCGTATAAATGTATCTATATAAACCTATGTCTTCCTCTTTAAAACTATCTCGGTCTATCGCTCTTCTGCAGATAGATTAAAATTTAACTGAAATTAGTATTTCGTTATCTATTTTAATTGTTTATAATATAACTATATATCAAATTTCTATTCTTCTGCATTTGCAAATTATAATTTAAGAAAACAAACCTTAAAAAAATTTGTTAAGAACATATCGAAGACTGGGTTTATAAAGTCACTCTTAAACAGTCATCTTTATCCAACTTTCTTTTGGGTTTTGCTGCCATCAAGTTTTTCTGGGAAACATATGCAAACTGCTGAAATGTTTGTATTATATCAATAAATTTCCTGGAAACGATAAAAAATGCAAAAAACTCCACAATCACAAAGCATTTTTATTTTCAGCTTAAGCACCCAGGATAAAGACTTAATATATGCATGCATATGTATGTATATGCATATGAATATGTCTCTATATAGTCACGACATTCACAAACAAAATTGAACAAATTACAGTTGAATTAGAAAGCTGTAAACCTATATAGATAATTGTTAGGAGTCGCAATAGATAACCAATAATACAAACTTGTGCTATTAGGTATATGAAGTACATAGCTAACTTTTCATCTATCTCTATCTCTATCTATCTAAATGTCAACAAGATTGACTGATTGATTGATTGACTTGTGAACAGAAAGAGTTTAAATAGTTAAAGGAGTTATCGTATGACTTTGAATTTGGGTAAAATTCCACGCAAATATGTGGAAAAGGAGTGAAATTCAGTTGTAAGAAATTTTTTTTCTATATAAAATTGAAATTGAACATATCTCTAAAACATTTTTTCTGAAAGCCAATCGAAAATTGACTGGAGCTGACTGGTTTGCGTAGAACTCAGTGCTACACCGAGATCTAGAGATTCCCACAGTGGCTGAGCTTATTGGGTGACATAGCTCTAGATACGCGAATAGGAATATAATAGTGCACTCAAATCCACTAGCAACTAGCTGGCAACTAACGACAGTAGACGAAGACTGAAAAGGCTACACCCCCTGGACCGCAGGAGAGTCTAAATGTAAATAGTGTAAATTATATGTACATAAAGATAAAATAAGTTGTCCCCATTCTAAGCTAAGGTCGAGATATAAATGCGCTAAAGAGTTAAAGACAAAAGCAGCAATAAAATAAATAAAATAACAAAAAAAAAAATATAAAAATTGAATGCGACTTTTGAATGAATAAGAATGAAAAAGACTTTTATTTTTAAAAAAATTTTAGTTAGAGTTTTGTTAATCAACATCACTTTCCTCTTTCTAACTCTCTTGTTCTGAAAGATTGCATCAGTTTTACTCACAAGTTTATCTCTCTGTCTTCAAGCACGCTTTCTCCACAACTTAAATCACTATTAAAATATGAATTAGAAACTTTAATTGTTGACTTCTAAGTCAAATCAAATTAATTACTCACAGAGTTTTCTTTTCTTTCCGTTGCTGATAATGTTTTTGTGCGGTTTGAATTCGACTCCATTTGTTTATTCATTGAAAGCCTTCTCGAATATTCTGCATTTGTGTGTTTCGAAAGTTTGAATTTGAAATCCGAAACTCATGCAAACAACCAGCTGGTGGTGTCTCAATCGGTCAACGCCTGCTAGCCATGGCGCTGGGAGTTCAATCAGATTTTCGTGGGTGATCCACGTGCTCTGTAAGTTTCCCCATAAATTATCCGTTGAACTTTTACTCCAGTTTTGACAGCGCTAAAGAATTGAATAGAATTGAAAACGTGATTGGGCTGCGTGTGATGGAACGATGGAACTTTTCCTTGATTTCCCAACACTTGGCCCCAGCAACTACCTGAGCGTCTCGTAATGACAGGCAGATATGTTAAATGCCCATTGAATATGCTAAACCAAGACTCAAAAAAGAATTACAAAAAAAGTGTGTGAGACAGCTCATAACAGTCCCCAAGATGCAAATCCTCAAGTCGATGCCGTTTTTTTGTCTTTGCGATTTCTCAATTTGAGTTTTTGTTTTTCGTGTATCTTATGCTGATCAATTATCAATGGAAAGGAAATTGGATAAGTTGCTTTTCCAATCTGTGGGTGCTTAACGCTTTCCTCCGCTGATCCGTTAATGGCCAGCAATATGCATATGAATTGGCGCAGCGCATAAGAATCTGCATATGCGTCTGGGTCTAAGTTATTCAAACTATTCAATCCACTCGCTGTGAATATATATACTATATATGTATATATATATATATATATAGGTATAGGTATATGTTCACAACAAGCAGATACAACAGATCATTACACAGCGGTCAAACGGTCATTGGCCTGCTTCTGCTTGCGCATGGTGTCCAGCGTGTCTCGCATCTGTATCTGTATCTGTGGCTCTGTCTGCAAATGTATCTGTATCTGTGGCTGCTGCGATGGCTGCTGCTGCTGCTGCTGCGTCGACTGCTGCTGCTGCTGGCACGTAAGCAGCCTCTTTGAGCTTACGCAAAATTATTTATGAAAACAGCAGCGACAACAAAAACAACAGCAACATCAACAACTCGACGACTCTGATTCTTCTCGCATTGCCATCAATCGCTATGGAAATGTGTTGGGCGTTCTGTGAAAATTCCGCATCGATTTGCATAGGCGACAAACGCCCCGTCGTCAATTTAATTATAAATAGCAAAGAGTGTGAAAAGCGTTGCATAAAAAATGAAAAACTCAAATGTGGAAACACAAAATATGTGAAGCTTGATATGCAATTGATCAATTACAGCATTGTTATTGATTTTATAACATCCTCCAGTCAACGGCCATCAGATGCATGGAAAAGATACAACGGATGCATTTTGCATATCAAAAAGCACTTTTCTTTTTTCTCCAGTTTTCTTTTTTGTTTTTGTTTTTGTTTTTGTGGCAAATTGCAAACAAATGACAAATCAATCTGTTGGCAATCAAAAAGCGACTTCCCTGTGGCACCACCGATTTTCACCCAATAAGGAAGCAAAACAGCCAGCAGCAACAGCAACTACAACCAGAAGTTGCAGCCAAGCAAAACAAGCAGCAGCAGCAGCAGCAGCAGCTGAGGCAGCAGCAGGCCCTAGAAATCCGAGAGACCAAGTCTCGGCTCTCTTTGGACGCATGGCCCAGACCGGACCGGGCCCAGACCAGTTGGTCTACGACTAGTTCGCGTGCTGTGTGGCACCAACAGAAAGAGAGAGAGAGAGAATGAGAAGGAGAGAGGGAGAGCGGGTGAAGAGCAGTTGGGTACAGGAGGGGGATGCTAGCAAAATTTCTAGCTTGGAAGTAAAAATAACCTCAGCTAAGTTCACTGGGGCGAGGTTGAATGAACTCCCTCAGCAATGTGTTCGAAGCGAAATGCTGAAAAAAAACTAGAAAAAATAAACTAAAACGGTTAGTTGCTGACTAAGTGATACTCTGTAATAACAGCTTAAGTGTTGTATGGTAAATGTTAAATGAATCGAATTTTTAAGTAGTTCTATAAAGGTTTATTGTGTTGCAGTGAGTGCTCGATGAGTTATCTAAGAGGTATGACGGTATATCATGGTATGACTGTAATTAGATGAAAGGGTTAACTGAGCTAAAGAATTTAGGAAGTCGTAATAGTCTTTTAGCTTAAATCTACTTAAATAAAAATATTAATATATTGAAATGAAACTTCGTATTTATTTCAATTGGGCTTAATTTTATTAAATATATATCTTAGATCAACAAAAAGTATTATTACTAAGGATTAAATTTAATCATGCAAGGTCTTTATGATTAGTGGCGGCACGATTAAACATATGATACACAATAATCGATTATTTTGTTTCAATTCACGATTTGATTATATCGCAAGATGGTGTTCGATTAATTAAGTTAATCGATTGTTAGTTTCGATTAATTGCTAAGTTCTTATATCAGTTGGCAGAGCAATTTTCAAAGATTATGGGTACCAACATACAGCATCAAATATAATAATATCAAATGCAAATATTATTCAACAACATTCGAAAAACAAAAAATATGCTTCAGCATTTCAAACTGAAACAGAAAAACGAATGTCTCTATGTAATTATTTCAAACTTCATTGACAATGAGGATATTTTAATTTTACTGCCTTTAGATCCCAACCATCTGCAATGAAGACTCTGTAGGTGAAGAGGAGACCAGCATAAGCCAACATTCCAATCGAAACTTTGCATGATTTTCATGGATATTTGGCCGTTTTCAGACGTAGAATCGATGATCGATTAATCGATTGTTTTCGTTTAAATTAATCATATTTTTCAATAATCGATTAATGATGTTTTTTTGACATTACTATTTATGATATATAAGAAAAAATTAGGCTTACTTATAAGAAGTAAGTTTAAGCTCCAATATGTTTATTTCTTTAAGATATATTATAAAGAAATAGCCAATAAAAAGTACCTTATTTTGCTAGGAAATCCTGACAAATGATTCATGATATATTTAAGTGATCTGTCCTGACTTTGACCTGTACGTTATTTGCGGCCAAAAACGGAAATATATCAAGTTATTATAGTTCTCTATAGTTATGTATATAAAAACTTATATATAGCTCTCTAGTTTTTAGTTTTTTTATTAGACTTTAGACTTTATCGATACATGTGTGAATGTTGATTAGGAATATGTATATATATATATATTTACATTATATGCCTGAGCTGAGTTTAACATTTGTCTGACATCTTTGGCGAGAATAATTTTAATTAGATAAAGACTTCCCTGTTTTACGCTTCAATAATAAATGTTGATCAAATAGAGATTTTACAAACCCCACAAATTCTGTTTCCCATAACAATAGCTTATACAAGTATATCACATGTTACTATTGCACTTGCTTAAATGAGAGAAAGAGAGAGACCGACAGAAAGAGAGATAGATGGATCAGTTGAGCGTGGGCAGCCCGGATATATCAATGAACAGATGCCCTTTACTAATTCAATCTGCGACTGCAGTTTTCATATCTCTCAATTGAAGCTGTTGCAAATTGAGCCGCGGCAGACAGCAGCCAGACTGCAGCGGACACACAGTTGCAGATACACAGCTACAGATACAGATACAGATACATTGCGACAGATGCAGATACATTTATACAGCTGGCATACAATTAACTTATCGCGAAAATAAAAAAACGTTTCCGGAAACGGACGACCCACACAATTCGCACTAAGAAATCGCCAACGCATGGTAGGCAGAGAGAGAGAGAGAGATGGAGAGAGGGAGAGGGCATGTGTTTGGTGGGCGGCTGCTGTTTGGGAGGCGTGGCGGGCTTTTGGGGGGCGCGCTTTTAATATGTTTGTTGACATCCAATTAGAGCGATTTCCTTCCTCATTAACAGCGCTCGTTTTCAAATTTAACTCAAGCGTCAACGAAATTGTTGCACATACACACAAGAGTACACACACACACACACACACAGTGGCAGACACACACAAATCAGAGCTGCACGACAAACAATTACGCGAGCTGCCGTGGACATTGTTTGTGATGGATGCGATGCATTTTCATAGACATGCCATCTTCAAAGCTTTGCCACACACACACACACACACACACACACACACATACACATACACACATATACTCGCAATTAGATCTCGCTGTAGAGTACAATAAACCCAGTTGGCAGTCCCAGTCGCGGGGTTTTTGAACTTGCAGCGAGACGACGCGACGCGACGTAGGGTCTCTGCTTTGCTTCGCTTGTCTTTGACTTTGATTGCGCGTGTGTGTGTGTGTAGCGTGTGTGTGTGGCTTTTATAATGCTGCCGCCGTTGTCGGTTTTATGGCAAAAACATTTAGCGCAGCATTTAGCCAGCTAAATGGCTTTATTATTGAGGCCCGACCAAAAGTGAAAGTGGAGCTCAGCTAAAGGGTATCGCAGCAGTAGGGGAAAAGGGGAAAGTTCTTACATGGCAGCTGAAAAAAAGAAACTTTACGTAATGGCAGCTTTAACCACCCACACTTTACTATCTGCATAAGAATTCTATTTAGTACAATTTTTACTGAAATTTGATAAAAATTAATTAGATTTAAGCTTAATTTAACAAGAACATTTAATGGAGAGATTTTGATTTTTTATACGCAGAACCCATTAAAAATACGCCATATCCGTCCGTCCTCCGATCTCGTAAGCCATGAAAGCTAGAGATTTAAAATTGGAAATATGTATTCTTGTATACCATACGCAGTATAAGATCTTTTTTTTCCATAACTCATCCCATTTCCTTATTATCGATCAAAATCTATATTTTGACTTCGTTTTTGAGCCATAACTTAAAGACCATATAAGCTAGAGACACCAAATTTACTAAGTAGGTTTCTGTGACTTAAATACAAATTACGAATATATCAAACTTTTGATGCCGCCCCCCAAACGGCCCCAAAACAGGCTCAAAAACGTATTTCAAATAATGGGGAATTGAGATTTTGCATATTTCATTAAGAAACTACATCTAGAACCAAAGTTATTTGACCCGATTAGAACGTTCTTACTTGTTTTAACTTAAATAAAAACATCACTTGATTTTTTTAACTAAAGAAATACTATATTTCCAAAGCTGCACAGCTAGGGCACCCATATTTGAAATATACATAGATTATTGTTGCCTCCCCTAAAGATTGACCAAAAATCATTCGAATATCAATATTCGCTTATTGGGGATAAGTCTGAACAAACTTAACAAATACGTCAAGCATGAATTTTTATTGAAAATTTCTGAGAATTCATATTCAAAATTCCTCCTTCTTTTTGAACTTCAATTAAAAATTCACCATAGTTTTTAAAATTAATTAAAATTAAATGTATGAAGACGTCAATCTCAGAACCTGTTCGAGCCAGAGGCTTGAAATTTTAGGGGAAGATTCTCATATACAGCGCGCACATCGAGTGTATTTCAGGTATATGATAACTTTTCCCGTTCCCATGATATCGACTAAAAACTTTATCGAGATTCAGTTTTTTGAGCATATCTTTTATATCTTTTTGTGTATGCCTGAAAAATAAAGTCATCTAGATTGTCGGTTCAGAGGATCTCGTTTTTTTTAATTATTTATCTAGTTATTTGCCTATATATCTTTTTTCAATATATTTATAAATTTATATATAGCTAATATGTCTCTGTTCTTGGACACTTACTCTTGGTTTAGTTAATAATTGGAATATATGCCTATGTATAAATGCATATTTGTATATTTAAATCAGACTATTGAGATGATATGGAACAAATCGGGTTTTAATTATAGAGTAAGTAAATATAAAACGAAAAGTAAATATGAGGAGCTACAACATCTGTATCTACTTATCTACATAGAATCATAATATATTATTTATTTACTTAACCAATTAAATTAATAGTTTAAAATATAATAGAATAATATATTTATATTAACACAATCATATATTTAAAAGTTTCTTTTTATATATTTAACTTTTAACAATTGCTTGACATATGATCTACATAATCTTAGAATGAATTCAAAATATTTCAATTAATTGCTATTTAATTGTGCCTTGTATCATTTAACTTTAATGGCAATTAGTCTGCAGCAGCTACTCTCCGTCTCCCCTTTCACATCCTAGCTTTGGCCCAGTTCGGGGTAGTTTGTGTTTCACTGTATCTGTTTTATGTGTTCATAAGCGGGATATATAATATATGAGTGCACTCCGATTAGGAACTTATTGTACATATGTATATGCTGTCCATGTATCGCTTACATAATCTCGACCAGAAATACGAATGCTTTACATGACTGTGAATGTGGAAATCTAAACATATGTATAGCACACACACACACACTCGCAGAGACACTTAAATGTGTGTGAGAGAGAGATACCCCTGAATGGGGAGAAGCGTAAAAAAAATACGAGTGAAACATGAACGGGCACAGAGGGAGAGGCACAGCTAGACACATGCCGGGGCACATGCCACACACACAGACACACACACACAGCTGCAGAACAATGTTGTGGCAGAGCTGTGTGTTTGTGCCCCAGCTAATCCCCCTGGTGTTTACCCCTCGCTATTGTTGATGATGTTGATAATGCGACACATAAAAGCTTTGCAGCTTGTGCGCGCATCCTGCGAACCTATTCGCATTTCATATACTTACATCATAGTGTTCGTGTGCTGCCCCTGCTGTCTCTGTCTCTGTCTCTGTCTGTGTCTCTGTCTGTGTGCGAGCGAGTGAGTGTGTGAGTGTGTGTGAGTTGGACAGAAAAGAATTACATTTAAATACATTAAATTGTGTAAATAATATGCTACACATGTTGCCAGTTCATTAAATACATGCCACAGATACATGCCCCCGACATATGTAAGTGCCACACTCCAGCATTTCTCTCTCTCTCTCTCTCTCTGTTTTTTTTCTTCTTTCTATCTGTTACATGTGTATGTGTGTCCTTTGTTGCTGTGTTGCTGTTCATTTGACCAGCAATTTATTTATGGTTTTTTTTTATTTTTGCTGTTCGCTTTCATCATTCTGTTGGGCTCTCTCGCTCCTGTTTGACTGTCGCTCTCTGCTGTTCGCCTGCTGGCGCATCCTTTAAATGCAACTTGTACGACATTGTGCCGCAGTCCGTGCCACTGCACGCCTTTGATCCTCTTAAACTAATTAATGCTGCCATCAGCAACTTGAGCGCGCTTCAAGCACTCAACATCAAAGCGTCCCTTAAGTGAGTTTATAATCTTCAAAGCTCCAGAAATTCATATGGAACAGGCACGCAGCTGGCCGGAGCAGCGGGCTGCATACTTTTAGGCGACCAGGACCTGGACGCAGAGGTTAAATGTAATTCAATATACCCTGTACCTGATGTAAATTGAGCTAGATGGGGTATGATGGGTTAGCTGGAGCTGGTTGTCATATAGAGAGATAGAGTTCATATAAGCCCATATCTTTAAGCACAACCAAATCTATCCAGCTATATATTTCTTGATGTCTATTGAATGAATCAATGTCATAATTACACACTTTTTGTTTGGAATATGCATAAATATAGATATAAATATGTATAAATACAGATAAATTTATAATAGATATAATGCGATATATAGATAAACTACATCTGTATTCCCTTTACCATTTTGCACTTTGGTATAATTTTCTTATTTTACATACCATAAATGGATATACAGTCGAGTCTGGGTATAGTGAACACCCTATATAGTAAACACCCAAATTTTTACATGGAATAATCTAAATCTTTGTGAAGGCAAGAAGCAAAACTCAATTCGCAAATTCTTTCAATAAGAATAAATTCATGTTTTCCTTTTAATTTTATTTAATGAAAAAAAAAAAATAAATAACGATAATTTAAAATCAATATTAATTTATTTATATATATTTACATTTTTATTATCAAAAATAATAATTATGGTCTAAGTTGTATAAACTAATCAAAAATCATAACGAAAATGCAGAGATTGGAACAACAGTATATATATTGGAAGTTACCATTTTGTTCTAGATATGTTTTAGGATTTTTTTTTTGTAAAGTAAAAATAATTATTTTTCATGGTCGCTGGTATTTTGACCAATTTTAAAGAGTTTCTGATCTAATATTTTAAACTTAATACCTTTTAATAACTAGTTTACTATAGCTGCATATTAATTTCTTCATTCATAAAATTAATTAACGTAAATTTGTCAATATATTTCAAAAGACTTTAAGAGCTTTTCTCATTAGACTCGATGGCATAAGTCTTTAAAAGATGACATTGGAGACAAACTCTTCCATTTCAATCACCGAAAACCCCAACTGAATGTGAGATACTTTTTACGTATGCAAAAGATTTTTGGTAAAGATATATTTTTGAAAATTAAGTCATATATCTAAAAATCTGTATCTATCTACATACATATATCTTATTACGAGAAAGGGTTAGGTATGCTTTCGTCTGTAAATAGCTATAAGTATTTATTACCTCAGCTTTTATCTAAATACAGGGTATATGTATAGCAACCTACTCTTGACTAGCAAGCTTTTATTTGCGTTTGCTGTATATGTATTTGATTTTTAGTATTTTTTTTGTGTTGTGAGCGCTAGAATTCTATTTAGCTGTGGCGGTCAGAGCAAGGAGCTCTCGCACGTGTTCCGAGCCACCCCAATAAAATGTGCCTGTGTGTATGTGTGTGTATATGTGGGTGTCATGCGCATAGCTCGCTGACAACTGTGCTAATGCATACCAACGCCTCCTGCAGCTTTCTCGGCGCCTGTTGCCTTCTAATATTCAAATTCTCGGCACGCGCAAAAGTTTAGAAATTTCTAACACGTGAGTTCCAACTGTGCGAGTATGTGAGAGTGTGTGTGTGTTTCATTACAGGTATTAGAAATATTTTACCTTTGGCTTTCACTTTCATTTATTTGCCTGGCAACATTGTCACCTGCGGGAGCTTGCGCCAGAAAGTGTGCTACGAAATTTGCTGTGCCCCGGATGCGTACAGGTAAATTATGCAATCCTTGTACAAGCAACACGGCACTGCCAGCAGCGACAGGTGAGGCTATAAAAAACAAGCATCCATACAGACAGACACACACACACACGGACAGATGGAGGGACAGTCAGCTGTTTCACTTGGCGCCCATAATAATGGATTTTTCATATATTCGAATGAGGAGCGCAGCATTCTTGTTGTTGCCGCATAAAAATATATATTTTCTTGTTTACAATATAACTTTATATTATGTTGCAGGCACGCGCACAAAACTGCATGTTTTACTGTTATAACTAAAACTATGAAACTATAGTGTTTCAAAACTAACAGTATTACCATACCAGCCTATCAGGTGCCCAGCTTGCCCAGCAGCACAACAAACTATCTTTCTCTGAAATAGTTGCTCGCTCTCCCACGCACACACACGTGCGCACAAATAGAGGCCCTCGCACACACACACATGTGTGTGTACACACATGTGTCCTGCGCGCTTGGCACACAAAAACTACACATGTGTGGCAGCTAAGAACTGCCAAGAAGATGCGGCCATTGCTTAGCTAAGCAACCCCTAACTACCAAAAATAAAAAAGAAGCCCCAAGCCAGGCGCTGCTTAAGGAGTTTGTCCGAGCGGAAAACAAAGAGCAACTAGCTCATATGTGTATATGACTATGTGTGGAGAGCAACCCCCTCGACTTGACTTCGCTCAACCCTTCAGCCAGCTCCAACGGGCATTTCTAAGCAACCCCCATTTCCCACATGCCACTTCAGCCCCTAAAACACGGAATACACTTTTTCATAGCATACATTTGAGCGCAAACTTTTTTTATGGCTCGCCGGCACCCGTCGCACAGTAAGTGAAAGTAACCCTCGGTGTGGCAGAGCGTCGGGCGCCTAGAACATATCAATAGGCGACTGGCGCGGGCACATTCCAAACATTTAGCGCTAAAGAATTTTTGGAGCCAGCGCAAAAATACCGCCATTAGGCCAGCAGCTGGTCGCAGGCAGCTAACGGGACGCATTCCGATCTGATGACGTTTGACCAAAAATGGCAAACGAAAATAAAAACCTTGCAGCGAAAGGAATTGGAGCTTAGCGGCGTCCACGTGGCATTCCTGGGCAGCTTTCCCCATGGCAACATTGGCCAAGGCGAAAGTTTAGGACGCGCTCGGCACAGGCGAACATCGCCAGCAGCAGCTCAATGCACAGTCCGGAAGTCGACTCCGGCATTTTACTTCCGGTGTGGGTGCTGCCGGTCGGGCTGGCCGCCTGGTAAATGAAAATGCAGCAGTTCCGCATGTGTGGCAACATTGGCGCTTGCCACAAGGCATTCGACTGCTCCCGTTTCGAACGGGCGTGGCTAACGCCAGCTATTGATCCACTGCAGCTGCTGCATGCGGCGTGCAGCAAGTGCTGCGAGCGTGCTCCCGACACTCAAACATTGCGCACACGCCACTTGTTCTGCACGGCACAAAATCTTAAACTCGAGTTGAAAGCATTCCAACAAAATGGCGGCCGCTTCTTAAAGTGCCAACTTGTGGCTTTAAGCGAACAGGTGCGCAGCGCCAGCAAAAGGCGCCACAGCTTTTATACAACTTGGCTGCTTTTATATCGAATAACATAAAAAAAACATGACAGAAATGCGATTTAATCGACGTTGGCTGACTAGCAGCTACCCTGTAGTTTGCTAAGAGTTTGCTGTTGCAAGTAGGTATGCATATGTGAGAAAGAGAGATGATGTCCTCCTCTTCTCACAACCTGCACTCAACAAAGATTATGTTATCGATAACTTATAAGCTTAGTCTGTAATCGAAAAAAAATCTTTGGAACTTGAATATATACATATATTTTAAAGGTATAAATTGAAATATCAAAATCGAAGTTATTTTTTGTTTGTTCATGAACTTTGTACACTTTATATGTCTAGCTTTTTTGAATATGTATATTCGATATACACTGAAAGCAGGAAATCAATATTTATCGATAATTGTGCAAACTAGGAGAGATAACAATAATAATTCAAACAAATTTCTAGCTAGAATTTGTTTACTATCTATATCTAGCTTTAATACACATATGTATATCCAATATTCAATAGTAAACTATGCAGGAAGTCGATATTTATCGATTATTATGTAAACAAATATCCAATATACACTAGAAGTCTATGGAGGATATCGATATTTATCGATTTTGTGTAAACGAGGAGCTAACAATAAATTAAACATATTTTTTGGTAGACTTTGTATCACTATCTATATCTAGCTGGGAAATGCATATGTATATCCGTTACACCTTACAAGTCTATGCAGGAAATCCATATTTATCGATTATTGTGTAAACGAGGAGTCAATGAGGAGAGCTAACAATAAATGAAACATATTTTTAGGTAGACTTGTATGTATATATATCTGTTATATCCATTTGTATATCCGATACATACCATAAGCCTATGCAGAAAATCGATATATATCGATTATCGTGTAAATGAGGAAATCTATAAATTGGTAGATGAACATTTAAATATCAAGCTCTGATAATGTCTTCAGCTCCCATAATAACTTATATCTATAGGTTTACCCACCAACAATATACCCTTTGTTTCTCTTAATTTATACAGGGTATAAAAAGGAGCAGCATACATGCCTTCCCATACAGATGCTTATCTGTGCCCATGTGCCACACATGCTCGAGCTAGTTTTTAAAAAATACTTTCAAGCTGAGCCAAGCAGGCTAGCAGCTGCAGCTGCCAGGACACAAGCCAGGGTATGCAAAGAGAGTGAGACAGAGAGAGTGAGTGAGAGAGAGGGAACGAGACAGCCAACAAAAAAAGTTAATGTTATTTGGCATTTATATTGGACGACGCTTGTCTGTGACTTTTATGGGCGCATTTAGCACATCATTAAAACGTCAAGTCATCAATCTTCTTACACATTCGAACAGGCTCGCAGGCAAGGCCAACTCGACAAGGTTTCCGCCAACTTTCGGGCCCAGAGCATGGCCTAAAAGCCCGACTGCCTGTTGGCCTAAACGGCCATTAGAAAATTTCCATTTTCGTCACACGGTGTCAGGGCAACAGTGGTTCGAGCAGCTGCTGAAATCGTTGCTACTGCGGCACGTACTCCAGCCGCATTCCAATCACCCGCTGTGGCATGCTTGGCGCCTGTGCCGCAGATATTTGCTTTGAAATGTTAGAAAAACGAATTCCAAACAAAATGCGCGTTGCTTAGATGCCGCTTAGAAACAAGCGCCAACGCCATAAATTTCGCATTTTAATGCGAAAACAGTCAACTTGGCGACGTGGATTTGCAGCAGGCGAGCAGCAAGCAGCAGCAGCAGGCAGCAGTGGCAGCTGGACCCACAGGACACTCGAGTCCTGCCATGCGCAGTAAGTGCGCGTGGGCGTTGCCTACAAGTACACTCACGCCCACGCCCACGCCCACGCTCACGCCCACAACATTCATAAGTGGCAGTAATATTTTACTGGTCCATCTGTCCGGGTTGGTCGACGGATCCGACTTTCTACCCGACTTTGGTTGCCTAATACCCCTACGATAATGATAAGAAATTTTTATGCGCATGGCAATGCCTTTCACACAGATACAGACGCACGTGGCAATTACTGTTATTATATATGCTCGTGTATCTATGTATACTCGCACAGACATATACTATATTATCAGTGCTCTGCTATTTTGGCGCCAAAAACTTGCCTTTGCGTGGGCGTACTGTGTTAACGGAGAAAAAGAAATATTGTAGATTCAGCTAGCAGGCGAACAGAAGGACACAGCACAAGGCCAGGACATGCGAGAGACGGACAGCAAACTGCGCAGCTGCAGAGAGTGAGAGAGATGGACGAAGTGAATAGGAGAGAGAGAGAGAGAGCGAGAGCACAAGCTTGAAGTTTTCATTCAGCTGCACAAGCAAAGCCACAGTGGTCACAGCTTAAAGCTAAGTCTTGAAATTTCCTAAGTTAAAGTGTAGCTCAGCACTATCTAATCTATCAAAATTATCAATAAATTTCCAATTTCATTCCATTTTAAAAGCAATCTTGTTTCTGGGCTCAAATCTCATAATAAGTATTTTATCATATATTTCAGTTTTTTTTTCTTTTTTAAATTGTATAATTGGAAAACTTTTTAATACCAAATAAATATACAAATTTAAAAAAAAAATATATATAAATATATTTTTTGTTGAATTATATAATGATTTTAAGCCCAGAAAAGAATCCCTTTACTTACTTTACTATTTTCTAGCTTAATATCTTATTTTATTTAATGTTATTATATGAAGAATTTATTACTATGATTTATATTGTTATACAGTTATTAAAATTAGTTAAGAAAGTATATGTATTTACTTCAAGAAACTCGAAAGAAGACAAATTTCAAATATTTTTCTTAATGAATTTCTTTATGAATTATAGAAAATCCATCAGATTTGATATATATTTTATTTCTTATTGAATACGTTTTACTATTAAAAATTGATAGAACTGAATAGCGGAAAATCCTTGTTTACATTTTTATTATAATGATATACCTAGTCTTACAGTCCCTTATATTTGCCGCTTTTTAAATAGACTTTGCGCCAGTGTGCAGCAGCTCCAATATGTACTACATTGTCCTGCTATTGGTTCACGTACTTTGAGGCCTCCTTCCAGATGGAGCCTTTGTTGGCCTCTGCTCCAGCTGTGTAAGCGTTAGCTGTAAGTGGGGGATAGATACATTGTTGACGAGCCTGTCCGCCTGGAAGCCTAATACCTTTTACAGGAGTTTCTATCGCTACTACATCGCAATTTACATGGCGCGCGCCACGTACGTAAGTGGGGCAACCCTTACAGCTGGGGCAAACACCACCAGCCACAACAACCACCACAACCACTGAGGTGCTTTACATGTCTGCGTGTGTGTGAGTATGAGTGTGGACAATGTAAGTGCCTGCTGCTGTCTGCTAGCTGCCTTCTGCTCCACGATTCGCTGGGTCCCTAGTACAAGTTTGCATATTTCTAAATTCTAAGCGCATCTGTTGAGCGAAACCAGGGTCCCTGCAGGGTTCCCAACCGAAAGCGAGAGTAAAAAAACGCTGCAGACGCGCACCCTCAACAATTTACGTTGTTTAGCATACCAGAGGGCTGCTAAGAAGGTAAAAAACATGTGGGCTTAGTTAGGTTGAGTAAGCTAGACTATGAGATGCCCTGCAGAGCAAGTGAAAGATGCTGGGAAATAAATATTATAATGAAATTTAATAAAAATTTAAATGGAATATAAAATAATTAGGAAATATGAATGTGGCTGATAAGAATATGCCAATCCAGTAAGATTTCTGTGATTATTATTATTAAAGGTTTTTTTTTATAATGCTTTTATATTACAATTATTTTTAAATTTGTTTTAAATTTTAATAAAGTTTATTTTACTACATTTTTAATATATTTCATGTATTTTTTTTATATTATTCTAAAATAATTTATTATTCTAAAATTATGTAGTTTAAATTTAAATTTGTTAAATTTTCGGTATATACATTTTTTTAATTCAAATATTTTCTATATTTTTAAATATATAAATATATTTATTTCGGAATTCATTTAATTAAAAAAAAAATCAATTACAAAAATTATTTTAAAAATATAGTTTTTTAGTACAATATTTTATTATAAATCTAAACATTTATATTCAAATAATACACATAGTTTTTTTGTTGGAATAATTTTCTTAAAATATAATTTTTTTTATAAAATTAAATTGAAAATATCTGGAATTGTAGGTTGTTAAATTTTTCTTTTTCTAGTTTTATCAAAATATATTTATTTATTTATTAAAAATTATTGTATTTATTAATAAATTCGTATATCAATTCACAAGTTTAACCTGTCAACGAGCTCACAATACCCTATACAAGTTACGTGGTATAACCGTGGTATAACAAACAAAAAACAAGGAAAGAACAAAAAATCATTTCCTCGATAACATCAACAGAATCTCATAATAGAGGCGCTGCAGACAATTGGCACCCCTAGCGACCGCAGGATCTCGAAGGATCTTTTCACTTTTTTCAAGCAGGCTCGTATTTTTTCTGTTTTCTTCATGCCACACTTCCTGGCCACAAGATGCTGCAATTTGAGGGTGCCTCAATCATCTTTCACTTTCAATGAGCGACTCAACAAAAAAAAACACAAAGAAATTATAGAAAAAAAAACGCATAGAAATAAAAAATAAAAAAAACGACGATCTCAGTTTTTTATGCAAAAGATATGAGGACGAGGGCGCCATGTGGTGCGTGTGCCAGGACCAAGGTTTTTTTTGTGCCAAACGGATATGCGATATGGGCTGGGGCGTAACGAGGCACAATCTTTCTATTCGCTGGCCAAGTCAATGGCTTTTGTGGTCGCGCCTAGCACGCGTCTCCAGCAGATGGAGTAGGAGTCGGAGTCGGAGTCTGAGTAGGGCAGCTGTTGTCCTGGCAGCAGCACCTTGATCCTTTTTGCATATGTTGCAGCTGTCAGCGACGCATGCCACTCCTCCCCTCCCCCAGCTACTGGGCTGCAGCTCAATCAGTTGTCCACTTGAGCATGGCCAGGACATCGATTGATGTCCTACCTGCGGCTCACCTCTCGCACACCTTTTCGACCATTCAAATGTTAATTGTTGTCAACGCATTCGTCACACTTTTGCTTCGCCGCTGGACAATGGCCAGAATGAGGTCCTGCGTTAATAATGCGATTTGCATTTCCCTTTCCTTTTGGCCTTGGCCCGTGTCCTTGTTTAGCCTGCTGTTTGATTGAGCTGTGTCCTTTATTCAGCTTAATCCGCACCTTTCACATGCCCCTTGTCCTTTTGTGCCGCATGTCCTGCATCGCCTGCTGGCATTTGCTTCGCCAGCTTAGCTTAATTTTGTGCGCATCTTTTGATTGACAGCCAAATGCCACTGGACACGGCTGGAGCCAATGTCAAGGTGGGCAATTAAAAGATGACATCTTATCAAATTTGTGTATTATAAAAGCCCACAGTCAATTTCAAGCATTTCTGTGTGAAATCTGAAACTAAAATCTAAATTTTATTTAGATTCTTATTTAAAATGAATTCTCTGTAACAATCAAATAAATAAATAAATAAATTTATTTAAATAAATTTTTTTTTTGATTTTTAATGTATGTTTATTTGCAATCTGTCTTATATTGACAACAAACAAATTGATTAGCATGAAATTTCACATAGCAGGATGGCTTGAGCTCCAGTGAACTCAATCCGTATATTTACATATTTTATATATTTGTCTAAGTATTTGTATCTATATGTAACAATCAGATAAATAAATTTATTTAAATAAATGTAAAAATTTTTTAACAAATTTTTTCTATAATTTTTAAACAATTTGTTTATTAATTGACATAATTTTATATTTAATTAGTTTTTTTCAATTTTAAACTTTATTATCAAACAAAATCTATAAAATAAAATTTAAAAAAAAAAGTAATCACCATTGCCGAAACCCGGGATTGAACCGGGGACATTTAGATCTTCAGTCTAACGCTCTCCCAACTGAGCTATTTCGGCGCTATGAGTTTCGTGGCGCTAAATCTGATTTAGATGCCCAGCGGGTAGGTTAAAGCAAACTGAGCAGCTTATCTAATCGCCAGCGCGCATTATAAATAGAACTTTTGCCCGCGCTATATACACCTGGGCAGTTGATTATCTAAACATACGTACATTTATAGATATGTGTATGTATGTGTGTGTACATTTTATAATAGAAACTTTTCAATTCTATCTTGCGCTTGGGCAGACGCTGGCCATGTCTCAGTGTCAGGGCTGAAGAGTGCTGCCAAATCATGTTTGTTCCGCCATGATAGCACATGGCATCTAATGAACTGTTGGGGGCGGGGAAGGTGTGCCTGCCCGGTTGCACGATGGACACGGGGGTGGGGTGGGGTGGTAAGTGGGCGCACACAGTGTCGCACACATAGCTTTTGCTGGGCAACAAATCAGCCAGCGACCAAACCAGAAATGTAGCTGAGACTCCAAGCTGAAGCTGTAGCTGAAGCAGAAGCAGAAGCTGCGACGGCGACTGCGACTGAGGCTAAGACTAAGGCTGCGACTGCGGCTGCGGCTGAGGCTTTGGCTTCGTTTTGTCGTTGTAAAAATGTTTGCTTGCACGCTTTCCAATGGTTGCTGCTGCTGCTGCTGGTCGTGCTTTGCGGTCGTTGCCCTGCTGTGACGTCACCGGTTCAATGGCAAAATGTGACCCAGATTGTCTGAGCTGCACAACTAAGCTGCGGCTCATAGCACCTTTGAGTGTGCGCGTATCCATGTGTGTGTGTGTGAGTGTGTGGCTCTTCAGAACGAAGAGAGCACGCGAGCAGCAGCAGAAGAGAGCATGCTAAGAGCGTAGTTAGAGCTGGGCTTGTAAGCTGAGCGATCAGTGTTTGCCCTTGGCTGTAACCCTTTGATATTTTGGACAGCAACAGCTTTCTATGCCTCTCTATATCTTCTTCCCTCTCTGCGAAATGGGGCCACTCCTGGCAAACAGCAGCGTAGCCGTCGCCGTCGGCGTCGGAGTCAGCGTCAGCGTCTGCGTCTGCGTCTGCGTCGGCGGCTGTACAATTGTTTTTGTTGCCGAGTCTGTGTAATTATCGGGCCGCGTGCATGTCCATGCATGCCCAGTTCCAGTGCCAGTTCCAGGCCCAGGCGGCAGTGTTGCGTGTAATTTGTTATTTTATTTTATTGTTATTATTACCGCATGCGACGTGCACTTTATTTTCATTACCAGTTTGGATTCTTTTCATGCATACACCCATGTGTAACTTTGTATGGCTCCATGTTGGGTTTCTGTGTCTCCATCTCGGTTGCCCACTCGCTTGCTCTCCGCTCCTCTCTCTCCCACTCCCTCTCTCTCTCTCGCTCTGTCACTGTGGTGTATAAGCGCATCTAATGCATGCATCGGAATTGCTTGGAGGTTTGTGCACGTGTGAATGTTGCAGTTGGCACTGGGAGCGGGAATGGGGGGCGACTGGAACTGTGCGGAGTTGCTTGCCCGGCACGTTTGAGAGCACCTACAAGTCTAATTGGAAATGCATAAATGGAAATTGATGACGATAAATAAAATGTTGATATTCTCATACCAATATGCAATACATTGTCCATTGCCATTCCCATTCCCATTCCCATTTCCAATCCCGTTTCCATTAGCAGGCCCGGTTATATAAACGAGGTTCAAAGCGTGAGCTCAGCTGTTTGGTTTGATTAAGAAAAGTCCCCTTTGTGACAAATAACCCAATATTATATGCAGCTTCCACGGAAATATCCCATGAAATTATACCCTGATCTCATTCCCACTATTATGCAAGTATTCCCACAGTCGCGCTCGCTCTCGCTCTCGCCTACAACACATAAAGTCAAACAAGTGTCCAAATGTCAATTGGGGCTAATAATGTGCGCAACTTAAATGCGCGTCAATCTGAGCAATTTTGTGCAATTCATTAAAACGATTTCGATTCTGATTTGATATTGGTACTGAGCATTTAATTGCGCTTTTAACGACGAGCGCTTCTCTTGCTCTCTTCGTATATTTCTCTTCCCACACTCACACACACGCATACATATATATTTTAAGCCGCTCAGGCAACTTGAAAACCCTCCTCCTCATATAAACTTGTAATATTCATGGCACAAGGCGAGTCGTGAGAGCGAACACCAAAGAGAAAAAGGCCGCAGCCGTTGCCGCTGTCGCTAGCTCTGCCGCCGGCAGGAGCTTTGAGTGGGGGCCAGTTTCCACTCACACGAAATTAACAATATTTATATAAACAAGTTATAAACAATGTTTGTCTAAGCAGTGACAAACACTCACCTATACACACAAGCACAAGCACACTCACACACACGCACTTCCACTGGCAGGCAGGCAAACCAGTTCGCGGCTGGCGCTCAGTCGCGCTCCCACAAAGTCACATGGCGCTGCGCTTCAAATGCATTACATGAACGTCGCGACGTCAAAGTCGACGCTGGCAGCGACGCCGCGCTCAGGCACAGTACTTCCGCATTACTGCAGCTCCAGCATTGCAAGCTGTTGGCTCTCTCGCTTTCTGTATGTCTTCCTCTCTTCGCGTTCCGCTCTCTTTGCGTGCGCTCTCTCGCGCGGTCAGCTGATTTTGTTTTGCTTGAACTTTTGCCGGCTGGGGCGGCAGTGTTTGCTCACATTTTGAGCTCTGTTTGTTTTGCAGCTGAAAGCTAAAGTAAAAAACAAAAAAAAAAATGAAATGAGAAAAATTGAAACGCTTTACACATTAGCATGTCAGACGCAGGCTGCAGCGCTGACGGCGACGGCGACGGCAACGGCAACGGCGACCCTGCCCAATGTCAATCACAGAGCTCTGGCCCTGGCCCCCGGACCACGAGTTTTTGGCTTACAAAGAAGCAGGCCAAAAGCAGGAGGAACGTGTTTCCAAACCCATTACAACGAGCTCTGCCTCTGTGTGTGTGTGTCTTTATGAGTGAGCTTTTGTTGCAGGTTTACACTGACAATGAAACCCAAATAAAATACATATGTACATAAATATGACTGTGAGTGTGTGTGTGTGTACATGCCTTAAGCCAGCCGCCAAAACACAAAAAAAAGTTCATATGTACGCACATAGAATCGAAACGCACTTAACCAGACAGAGTGTGTGTGTGTATTTGGGTGTGTGTGTGTGTGTGTGTGCTTTGGGCCTGGCCTCCAACTAGCGCACACAACTTGGTTACAGCTTTGTTGGTATTGTGCCTGTTACACGCTGCATGCTTATGTATGGCACACACACACACACTCACACACATACCACTCACATATGGTTTTTTTCAGTGTGTTTTTTTTTTGTTTTTTTGGGAGGTGAATGGCCGCAACTGTCGTTGCCACTTTGGTAACACCGTGGCGCATTAAACGTAGCAGCCGCCGCGGCCAAAGCCAAAGCCAAAGCCAAAGCCAAAAGCCAAAGAAGCCAACAGCGTCGTCATCAGCATGGCCAAGCGCTTTTTGGCCAAGACCAAGGGCTTGCTACGGGGGGGCGGGGGTTGGGGAGAGGGTTGAGGGCAGAGCCCCAATGTTTAATTTGCTTTGCATTTTGTTTGGCCAAAATCCGGCAGAGCTGCTTGGCTTATGATGATGACGCTCGCTGGCTGACTGACTGACTGACGGGCTGACTGATTGACGGACTGACTGATTGACGAACTGACTGACTGACTCTTCTGACACAGACGTAACTCACTCGTTTTTATGGCCACACAAAAGTCAATTTTGCTGCTTTTAGGGTTTTTCTTCTGCTTCCCACACTCTATATTCTCACTGATCCTCCGCAGACTTGAGTGTGCGTATGTGTGTGTGTGTGTGTGTGTGTGTGTGTGTGTGAATTGAATAACCAAATGTGATGCCATTGATACGCTGCTGTAGCAACAGAACAATGCCCATAGATCGCAATAAATTAGATTTGCGGCAGATTAACTGATCAATTATTTAAATATGATATTGAACAGAAATCTCAGAGTACAACAGGCTAGGATTTTAATAGTATGGAAAGACTGACATTCTAACATACATTAGTCTTAAATAAGGTTTTTTATTTATATTTTTCTTTTTAGAGAAAAATTCATATACGCTTCGATCTAATATATCACAGAACTGATGAATATATAAATAGCTAAATTGGTTGATATAAAGATAGACAGATAGAGAAAATGAGAGATTCGGATATAGACGGATAGATGGATAAATAGATAGAGAAGATAGATTGGTTGAAATGTGATACATAGACAGAGAGACAAAGAGATAGAGACAATTTATATAGAGAAATAGCCGATAGAAAGAAAAATGATTAGATACGATAGATAGATATGTTAGATAAATGTAATAAGTACATAGAGAGGTAGATACAAATAACATTATACAAATATACATTAGATATATATAGATAGATAGATCAATCTGTCAGATATATTTCAATAGAAATACTTAAGACAGATATATAAAGGCATAGATACATAAAATAAGAGAGTTATAAAGTACATATAGGTATAAGTTTTGATATAATAGATATGTATATAGTTAAATATGATTAATAGATTAAGTAGATAGGCAGATAGGGAGATATATGTTATATGCAGATCGAATTGAATAGAATTGGGAAAATTCAACTTAGAATATCTCAATGTAAACTACATTTTACATTTAAGGCAATTAACTATTATATACAACAATGTCATGATATAGATTTATGTAGAATCTTGAGGTATATTTAAACTTTTTATGAAATGAGATAAAATAATTCTTACAAGATTGGTTTTCCGAAAGTGTCTTAATTTAAAGAATCACATCTATCTGAACAGATATAGATACACAGATGCATTTCGAGCTATATATGTTTACAGATACAGATACATTCATTCACTCATTCATACATTCGTAGCTACAGTTAAAGCTTGATCTAAACAAATATAGATGCACAAATATATTTCAAGGTTAGATAAATAGATAAATACAGTGCTAAAGATACAGATTCATCCGGGAAAATATAGAACACAGATACATTTCTAGCTACTAATACAGATACAGAGACAAATTTTCATTAAGTGCTAAAGATACAGATTGATCTTGGCAAATATAGAACACAGATACATTTCGAGCTACTGATGCAGATATAGATACAAATATATATCTAATGCTAAAGATACAGATTGATGTGATACATACACAGATACATTTCAAGCTACTTATACAGATACAGATAAAAAGATATATCTAATGCTAAAGATACAGATTGATATAAGCAAATATAGATACTCAGATATATTTCGAGCTATAGATACAGATACAAAGGTACATCCAGTGCTACAGATACAGATTGATCTGGACAAATAAAGACACATTTCTAGCTGCAGATTCAGACTCAACGATATGCCTAGAGTTAAAGATACAGATCTGGGCAAATATAGATGCTGAGATACATTTCGAGCTACAGATACAGATACAAAGGTACATCCAGTGCTACAGATACAGATTGATCTGGACAAATAAAGACACATTTCTAGCTGCAGATACAGATTCAAAGATATGCCTAGAGTTAAAGATACAGATTGATCTGGGCAAATATAGATGCTGAGATACATTTCGAGCTACAGATACAGATACAAAGGTACATCCAGTGCTACAGATACAGATTGAGCGTGTAAAGTAAAACTAATTTTGTTTTAATTTCTCCTTTCAACACATGTTCTCGGGTTCGCGTGTAATTTTTAGCTCGCCTAGAGGTATTTGACCCTTTGGCTCACAGCTGATTTATGGGAATTCATACGTGTCCATCTCTCTCTCTCTCTCCCTGTCTCTCTCTCTTTTTCTTTCTCTTTCTAGCTCCATTTCCATGTCTTTGGGCACTCGATTCTTTTCTGGACTCTGGATTTTTGCCTCTGCCTTTGCTTCTGGAGTTGAATGTACGTTTTGCGTGAAAGTTTGTAAGTATTTTTTAATTTCTTTTTTTTTTATTTTTAAATATTTTATTTTTATTTGTTTTTTCTTTTTTTGTTTGTTGCTTTGTGGCGCACGGCTGGAGCTATTGAAGAAACCTAATTCATGACATGCTGACCATATTAATTTATCTTCTTTGTGCAAAAATTCGTGCATGATTTGACCATTACGAGGGCCAGTTCTAGCTGCTATCTGTATCACCATGTGATCAGTTGCCCATATCTTGCCCATGTGTGTGTGTGTGTGTGTGCGTGTGTGAGTGTGTGTAGTTGAATGAACCCCGTAGTTGCGTGAAGTTTAAACTTTTGTTAACGAGATCATTGACACTTTAACGCGAGTTGCATTAAGTTTGTTACCATGCCGAACCCAAAGCCAGCCCCTCCCGCTCCCCCTCCCCCTCTCCCTCTCCCTCCCTATTGGCTATTCCATGGCCCATTCTCAGCTACGCTTTTATTGGCATGATCGTGCACTTTTGTTGATAACAAAATTCGTAGAAACATTGTAGCAAGAGAGTCATGCCCCACTCTGTCGCAAGCTGCTTGGAGATCAAGATGGGGCAGCAGCTTTTTATCATACCTCAGCGCTTGTTGTTCTTATTGTAATTGTTGTACGAGCAGAGTCTCTATAAAGCTACAAGTTGTGTCTATACTTATGCTAAATGCAGTGGAAAAGTCTAGGAAAATGATTTCAGATACTTTGAATCGACTTGATTTCCAGGTTAGCATGGGGAAAATAGTTATATTAGACTATTATAATGATATATGTTATGTTCAAGATAATTTTAGTCTCTGTATTCAATATTTAACAAATCAATCACTTTTTAAAAATATTTCTTTTCATTTCCAAAAATTTAGATATAAATCTTTTGTCAGACTTTGAGCATAACTTGAAGATTATAAAAGCGAGATATTTAAGAATTAGTATGTTGATTCAGCTTAAGGCTAGACCAATAATACCAAATAGACCAATAATAGTTTTTGGTGTCTAACTGATTTGACATAATATTTTTGAAATGTTTTTAATAATTTAAATATATGTTCTATTTTTCAAAATTTTATGTTTATAAATTTTTATATGTATATATATATATTATAAATGATTTTAAAACGCATTATGTATATTTAAATTTTTTAAAATTAAATGATTAAATGATTCTTAATTTAAAATTATTTTGAATTTTCTTAAATTTTAGTTTAATATATTTATAAGCATAAATAAAAATACTGAATGTTTTCATCAATATTTTTACATTAGTACAGTAGAGAGATAATGTAGAACCAATACCTTTCTATTCAAACATTTATAATGCCCTCATTCTTTTATGTTATGGGTATTGTGCGAAATGATCTATATAAATGTTAAGATAGGTATCAAACTATCCCATTCAAAATGATAAACAAAAGCAAAGCAAAATCTTATATTTGTTTAACTTAGAAGACAAACATAAATAGTTCGAAGCGCAGCATTTAAATAATTTTCACATTCTGAAGACTTTGATAGAAATTAGCATTAATAATGATATGAAAAATGTGAAGAAGAAGAAACACACACAAAAGCTGAGTTCAGTGGCATCTTATCAACTATGGAACGTATGGAACCAACTGAAATCGGTGCAAAAAAAAACAAAAAGAAGATAATACTTAACAATACTTTGTAATACACGAAGGTAATTACTTCATTATAAAGGCGGCAAGGCAACGACTACAATCTGCAAGTGAGCTAATGATAATGGTATCAATTACCAGGTGAGGGGACCTGAAGAGAGGCGGGCCTGCAGAACAAACGAATTGAAGATGAGGCAGATGGAAAGAAGTTCGAATCGAACAAACGGCCCACTCTATACGAAAGAGTAAACAAACAATTTTTATTTGGACTTTTTAGTGGTGTAAAATATGCGGAAATGCATTTCTATGGTCTTACTTATACACACACACACACACACATACACATGCACATGCACACTAGTCGAACAGCAGCCGGCAAAAGTTGCATGTGAACAGCTCGCGCTCAATGTGTTTGTGTTGGAAGATGACGATATTAATGTATGGCTGGCATAGTTAATGATGTTCATGATGATCATAATGTTGATGATAATGACGTGAAAACCAAACCAAACCAAGCCAAGAGAGAAGAACAGACCTGTTTGCAGTCAACATAATAAGAACACAAGGCAAATGCAATGTAGGAAAGGGGAGGGGCAGGCGGGTGGTTTGCTTGCCTGTTGGCAGTTGAGAGGGCAAAGTGGGTGCAACAACAATACAAAAACAAACTGGGCTAGGGCTGCACACACACACACTGACAGGGGGGAGGTCGGGTTGGAGCGCTGCTGCGGTTAGAGGTGTCCAGCAGGATGCATCAACGAGACGCGTTTCGCTCAGCTTGTGGCTGACGTTCAAGGCATAGCGCAAGTAAATTACGACTGCAACCAGTCAAGTTAGTCAAGACAACAACAAGTTACACACACACACACACATACACATATAGAGTTGGCTGGAAAGAAAGCCAGCAAATGGACAAAGCAGCATCCTCCATTTCATTGCAGCTTTTTGCTCTCTTCTGTTCGACTCTCTCTCTCTCTCTCTCTCTCTCGCTATCTCTCTCTCGCTCGCTCGCTCTCTGTGTCGCTTTTTCGTTTTATATTTACAAACGGGCCGAAAGGTTCGTTGACCGTACAAATAGTGACCCACTAACATCTGCGAGGTACGTTCACCCTAGTGACGTATTACTGCCATGATCGAAAAGCCGAAGCTTATAGACAGAGAGCCCCAACCCGAACCCGAACCCGAACTCGCAACAAACCTGGCTCGAACCGCTTTAAGCTCGAACGCCGTTCGATGCGAACCAAAAAGCTGTTTGGCCTAAGAGCGCAGTCGCGACGCACGCTTAAGAGTTGCGGCGAATGCGGAAATGTTGCATGTTGCGTGCCTCCAAACAAATGCGTGTGTGTGTGTGTGTGTGTGTGATCGTGTTTATGTGTTAATTTTATCTGCGCAGACATCTTCATCAGGCTCAGCTGTGCCCTAAACTCGCCGTGTCTCTTTATCCGTGTCTTATCTGGTTGGACCACACCTTGAACTAACCTTTTGAGCGCCGAGGCCGACGTCGTCGCCGCCAGCCTTGACAATCGCAATTTGCCGCCTCAAGTTCAAATTCGGGCGAAAAACAAAACCTGCACAAAATGCCACATGCGGTGAAAGTAAAAATTCATAATTTTTTCATTCGTTTGTTGCTGTTTTTGCCGCTGCTGCTTTTCACATTTAGCTCAAAAATCTCGAACCAACTGCGCACAGCGCCGCGCTGCACTTTGGCTCAAGCCCCTTTTTTTTGCGCAATATACCCTTTCTTTAGGTAACATTATTTTTACAGCTAACATGTGACAAAGATCTTCAAAAATAGATAAGTAAAATAATATTACATGTATATTATATATGAGAATAAATTGTGTAAAGGGAATTATTTTTTTTTTATTTCCACATATTTTTAACAACTTTTTAAAATTAAATATATACTGTTGAAAATTGTTTTTAATAAAATAGATGTTGTCAAATAAAATAGATCGAATACTCTTATCTTCGCTTCAGTTGTCGAATATACAATAATATACATGGTATATATGCACATATATAGATATGTCTTTATAGAATTAAGCTGAATTGTACTACTCTATTATTATAGCTTATAAATTTTGGTGGCTGTTCTGCCCGATATATATAGATATACTTTGATCTTTTTGCGTAAAGAAAGTTTAGCTAAGCTCAAAAGCTCTTCCCGAAAGTTTAAGATTACAAACATTTTGTAAACAGCTTGCTAAAAAGTTACTTAAAGATTCGTATATATATGTATATATTTAATATCTTTAAAAATTGAAAAAAAAAACAGATCTTACCACTGTCGGATCATAAACTTAATATAATTTTCCAATATACTTCATATAATTTTTTTTATATTTTTAAGTAGTTTCTTTTTATCTTAAATATGAACAGAACTGATTCAGCAAGAAATAGTTTTATAATCATTCAACATATTTTAAAACAATTTAAGGTAAGTTTTTATATATTTTATAATTAAAAAATATTATAAATTATTTTTATGATTGATTGGTATGCTTATATAAAAAACTAGATTGACTCAGCTCGTCGATCTGTTTCAGAATATATATATATATTTTATGGGGTCGGCCTTCTTCTGGCTGTAACATACATTAAAACAAAACTATTAAACCCTAAATTTTCAATTCAATTCAATGGGTTCATTGGATAAGAACTTAAATATAATATGAATACAGAATATCTTGAATATTTTAAATAAAACTATTTATAATATGTACTTAAAATTTATATATCATTTTGGCATGTAGAATATCTAGACTTACATATAGCTTAAATAAATAATGACGCCTTTATATCTACTTTAATAATGAGCGAACTACTTTAATTTAAGCAATCTTAGCTTTTCAAGGTTTTCAGGGCTCTTCAAGGATATATCATATAGTTTAAAGTTGTCAAATGTACTTCTGTATATAGAACAGACTAAAGTTTTTGGCTAAGAGTAATACTACAATATATATTAGTATATTTATTATTATATAGCTGCTTTTGGAATCAAACTAGTTTTTTAATGAAATCTGATTCTTTTTAGAGCCAATTATAGATTAAAGAGCATTCGATATTCGTTATTTACACAGCTAACTGTTCTTGGCTGTTGGCCAATTCATTAGAGGCAAAGGCTGAGGCCTGAAGTTGCTTGTGAACGAACACACACATACATACATATGCATTAAAATATATATATAGATACTTTTATATCTTTCTTTTACTTTCGTTTGCTTTTCCAAATAATTTTGCCAGCGGTGGCAGTGGCAGAGGCCAAGGCAATGTCGCTGATCGTGAACATGACACAATATTATAGATTATGAGCTGTTGTTGTTGTTGTTGTTGTTGTTGCTTGTGTGTGGTTGCAAGGAAAATTGGTGTGGCAAAAAAAAAAAAAAAAAAAAAAACTCTCACACAACTGCAGCTTATCTCGTTTTGTTGGTTCATAATTTACAGTTAATTTATGAGTTGTCAAGGCGCCAGCGACGTGCTGGCCAAGTTCAAGGTGTTTGCTGGCCTGGCCCAGACCGAGACCAGACCGGGTCCTGTGCCGGCGCCTGCCGCTGCGTTTAGATCACTTTTCATATTTATGAGTTTATGCAGAAAATTGTCTCGCTCAGCCCGCACAGCGAGCGCGAGAGAGAGAGAGAGAGAGAGAGAGAGTGAGAGAGAGAGAGAGAGTGACTTTCACACGTTTGCCTCAATGGCGAGGACATTCAATACGAATGCATCCTTGAACTGCCTTGGCAAGGACAGCTGGCGCATCCTTCCGGCTGATTGGACACATGGGAGCCAAGCTTTTGCCCAATTTGGCTATCAAATAACTTGTTGGCAGCTGTTTGCCTGGCCCATTCACACGCTCCTTGGCAATAGCCTGGCCAAATTGGCTAACAATCTTTCGTTGTTGTTGTTGCTGTTGTTGTAGCTGCTGCAATCATTGGATTAATTTTAATATGTCCATGGCTATAAAGCGTTTCACGTCCAGCCTCAATCTGTGCGCGGTCTGTGCTGCATCTATGATTATGGACTCACGGCAATCGACTCGATGTTGCACACACCAATACACCTGCATGTCTGTGTGTAAGTGTAGCAACGTTTGGCTGCCAGCTTGGCTGCCACTGGAATTGCGACCTCTTTGGGAGCGTTTGCTGCTGTTGCCGCTGCTGCTGCTGTTGCCGTGTAGCTGGTTACGAAACCCCAAGAAAAACTTCCGCATTCATTTAAGATCATTTCTGTCGTTGCTGCTCCAAGTTGTTGTTGCTGTTGTTGCTGCTGTTGCTGCTGCTGCCGGTGCAGATTTGCAACAGCAACCCCCCTCATTTGGTGTTGCTTGTGTGTTGTTTGCTATTATTAATGCTCCCCCCACTCGCCCCTACCTACCCCTCCGCCCGCTCCAATTGCTGTTGCTGCCGCGTCGCTGTTTTTGTGAATTTATGGATCAACATTGCATACCGCACGACCAGAAGCAGCAAATAGCCAGCAGCTAGCATCAAATGGCTTCCAGCTTCCAGCTTTCCAGCTCTCAGCTGATGTCAGTTCCAAATTGACAAGATGCTGTGTATTTTTATAATAGTTTTTGTTGTTGTTGTCGAGTCAATTGACTCGTCAGCTTAGGTGTATTGACTGATTATGCATTTGTATGTAAATATAATAAAACAGTTCAATTAGCTAGCAGAAGTTTGAATACTCTTTGTAGGGAAAGTTTTTGCTGTAGATTTTGTTAAGTATATCTTACAGCAGGTAAAAGACTAAGCCTAAAACTATCCGACTGAGGCGAGTCATAGCTACCAGCCAAGACAGTTGAGGTATCTAAAGTAATGATGATATATGTATATTCTATATATTTGATATCTATATATATTATACCTATATATTTTGATTGAACATAAATAAATTAATTTTTTATTAAATTTTTTTAAATATTAATATTTTCTTTTTACTTAAGCCATATTATAGGCAATAGAAAAGGGGAACATTTAGATTGATGAGGCTGTTGTCTAGGCATTTTAAGTATATATTCCAAAGATGTTCAATTTTTCAACTTTTAATATGTTTAGCTAGAATTCTACCTAAAGGTCAGCTTAGATACTAATTTTTACTTTTACTGATATAAAAAAATTAAATATTTATCTTAAAAATGAACTCCATTTTGGTTATGGTAGACCTACTTTTATAATGACAAATACTTATTATCGAAATGGAAAAGGGATCACATTTTTACGATTTACACAAGAATTCGATTTATCGAGAACGAATTATTAACGAATTTTTTTAAGGGGACTTAATTATTTATGAATCATTGAAGTTGTCGATTTAGCGTGGGAAGAATAATCGAGATTCGACTGTATAATATAACACATACAGCTGTGTTCACAAAAATAGCAGTGCACTAGATGCTAACAGAGATACCAAAATTTTTTGCATATTCCTTCTTATAGATTAAATTCTTGGACTTTGCTTTTGTAATATGGAATATAGATATAAGAAAAACGAAAAGTCCCGTTAGATTTGCATCGTTTTGGCACGTTATTTTATATATTATATATAATCGTCTATTTAAACCTGGTTAAAGTTTATATTTTTACTATTTGTTGACGTTGGACAAGTCAACTTATTCAAATAAAGATCGATAAATTAAAATATATAATTTAACATTCATTAAAGCAAATCACAAACTTTTCGATCATCTCTATCTAACTCTATCCAATTTAGGCTCAAGCCAAGCTTTCAGCAGTTAAGCATGCACCCATAGCGCAAACACCTCTTTCCACCCCCTGCAGCTGCTGCTCAAAAAAAAAAAGAAAAACAAGAAAGAGAAAGAAGAGAGAGGGAGAGAGAGAAAAACCAGTCCTGCCATAATCAGGTCATGCCTTGCATTGCCTTGTCTTGTCTCGGCTAACGGAGTCGGAGCCAAGAACAGTTCCTGGCAAAAACGCTCCGCCTTGCCAATAAATTCACGCTAATGGCTAAATAAAAAATAAACAACAACAACAATAACAAGAAGAAGAAGAAGCAGCAGCAGCGGAGGCAGTCTCTTACATTTTGCCGCTCATCAATAATGAAGTACCGTTAGCTGGCACGCTGCATGCAAGCTCGTGTGTCCAAATGCAACTGGTTGTCATTGTCAAATGTGGAGGTATGCGTCAATAAATTACCTAGAAACGCAGAACAAAAACACAAATGCCAACAACAACAAGAAGAAGAAAAAAAGCTAAAAAAGCCAAAGAGCCAACACTGACAGGCGGACGAACGGACTGGGCTGGGTGACTGGCTGCCAACTGGGAACAACTGGGAACAACTGGGAGCAACTGGTAGCAACGGTACATTATGGAATCACGGCATGAATGAGACACTCTTGACCGAGTTTCCATAGCCAGGCAATAACGGTAAATGCGACGTAACGCGACAGCTGACAAGTGCTCTCCAACTGCAGCGCAGCAGCGCAGCGCAGCGCAGCTCAGCGACTAACGGGTTCTCGCTGCCAACAGCGACGCTTGACGATTTGAATTGAAAGAAACAGCGCGAAAAGAAGAATCGCAAAAAAATCAACGAGAGAATTTTACATTCAAAAAACGATTTGCCAATTAGGTAAAAAAGAAATTGTATAAATATATAATGCGTAATATAATGAAATAACAAATAAAAACATAGCAATCAGGTGTATTCGATTGATCAATACTTTATGCACAGAATTCTTTCTTGTTAAATGGTTGGTTGACTTGCAGACTATAAACATAAGACAGTGGCTTTCAAAGTGTGAGATTTGTAAATATGGAATATATGATATCTGTTAAGGCCGTTGTGGGCGTCGCTAATATGTTACAGAGTATAGCTCTATGGAGTACACAGAAGTCTACCTGTGAAAAAAATCATTAGAAGAACTAGCTTCAAAGTAGTGAAAGAAAATACAGTGAAAGCTCTAGCGAAGTTTGCGGAGGAAAAAGCTGGGATAAAAGCTTAATTTTCGAAACAAATTTTGTATGATTTGTAGGAAAATGTATTGAATTCCTGAATTTTTCTTTAAAATTTTTGTTGATAAGCCATTTTCTTGATTTCTTGGTAGGACTTCAATAATGCAGACATATTAATTTGACAATTTTTTTTTTGTTCACCACAAAAATTCTTCTGAAATTTTCACATTTTGTACTCAATTTGATAAGAAATCATGCAAATATTAAGTCAAATTAAAAAAATCTAAATCGGTTTTTCAAAAAGCTATATTTCCCTTGAAGGACTTTAAAATAAGCCAGATTTGACGGGAAAAAAGCTGACTTGGCGACAGTGTTCGATATTATACTTTTCGAGTTCGAAAAGGTATATTTTTCGAAGTTCGAGATGCATGTCATCAATTAGCTGTTATATAAAGTTCGAAAATGGGTGATATCGGAAATTTCCCGATTTTTGGAGAAATTTACAATATAACTAAAATTAGTTTAATTAATATAGATCTGTAAAAATGTTTTTTTATGGTACTAATCCGAATTCACATTAGAAAATTCATATTTTGGAAGATTAAACTATACTTAGCCAATTTACAGCTAAATAAAGTTTAAAATCTGCTTTCAAAATCAATATTTATCAGGGACCGTAATCATTATAAGTTATATTATAAAAATCACATGTTAATGACTAAATTTTAATTTAAATAATTTTAATTTTAATTTTCTTCAATGATAATGATTTTTGAGTAATTAATATAACTTAAAACATAATTATTATTTTTAATAAAAAAAAAAATTAAAAATAATGATTAAAATTGATTTTTATTTTTTTCGCTCAAAATAAAACTCAACAGCAATCGACGGCTATTTTGTTAGACTTTTCATCAATATTATTTATATAAAGTACTCAAAAATAATGATTGCCATTGGAAAAAATAATTTATAAATCATAACGGTAAAGCTGAGATTGAACAAAATGATATAGTATATTGGTGTAAACCATTTTTTCCTAGGTCCATTGTAAGTGTGTGATTTCTTTGATTAAAGAAATACAAATAATCATTTTTAACGGTCCTCGATATTTATTTATCAATATTATCGAAATTTCCCAAAGAGAGAATATATTATATTTTGAATAGTTATAAAAGCGTTTATTCACATTTGACATAATGATAGATGTGATGCATACTGTGATTATATAAGGATAAGTACGGCGCTTTGTTATAAGTGTGATAAGAGTCGACTCGCACCTAGTCGATTAAATGGGTCTTGACCAGCGCAACGATGGGCGCAGCTGTGGGCATTTGGGGGTACTCGCCAGCGCTGCCGGCGATATCCAGATGGGTGTACTTCAGCGGCTTCTCGGAGTCGATGCCGTGCTTCTCGAGGCCGGTGGCCTGGATCATAAAGGCAGCGGGCACCTGATGGCCTCGAGGAGTCTTCACGGATGGGGCATTGTTGGCCTGGACGACATCCTCGCCAATGGCCTTGGCGGCGTTGAAGTCGAAGTCGCATTGGCGCAGTACGGAGACCTCGAAGGGTTCGCCATAGGCCTGGCCAGCGGCCTGGAGCTTGCGTGCATGATCCTCCTTGGCGGCCACGCTGTTGTCCACAATGATGGACTGACCCTCGCCAGCCGAGAAGAAGGCGTGACCCGTCAGCGTGGCAATGGTGAAGATATGCGGATCGGCCAGATCCCCTTCTATGGCCAGCTCCTTCATGCGGCAGAGCACATCGGCCATGCACATGCGTCCCTCTGCATCGGTATTTCCGATCCGGACACGCACGCCCGCTCGCGAGGTGATCACCTCGTCGGACACATAGCATTCCTCGCCCACCGAGTTGCGCACCAGGCAGAGGGCGCCAATTACATGGATGTCCTTCGGCTTCAGCTCGCTGACCACCTGCATGAACCCGGCCACGGCAGCTGCTCCACACTTGTCCCGCGACATGCCGGCCATGACGCCTCCGGCCTTGATGTCCGCGCCGCCCGTATCGTAGGTGACGCCCTTGCCCACCAGCATAAGGGTCTTGCGTGCCGGATTGGGCGGCTTATACTCCAGGAAGATAATGCGTCCCTGATGACGCTCCACGGAATGGGCGGCACGATTCACAGCGGCAAACAGTGGATACTCCTTGTTGATCACATTGATGTCGCTGATCACCTGGACGGACAGATTGCCGAACAGCGGCTTGATATAGGCCTCTACTAGAGGCGGAGCCATACGCTCCGGATCTCCGCCTCCGATGTCGCGTGCAATAAGACGACCCGATTCCAGGACCAACGCCTCATTCATGATCTTCTCCGCATCGGGATTGTTGATCAGCACCGAGAGCGAACTGATGCGCTGCCTCTTTGCCGGCACATCCTCGCGCAACTGAAAGGGCTGAAAGTGGAGAGGAGGCGAGGAATAAGATATAGATATACATATAGGACAGATTATGACATACCACATAGAGCTCCTCGAGAGCGCCAAGGACTGTGCACAGCTCCGCCTGGGAGAAGCGCTTGCTGTGGGGCACCACCAGCAGCGGCGCCTGGAAGCCGGCCTAGTTGATAAAAGGTGGATCAGTATAATTCTCAAGAGTATTACATGGGGCTAGCACACCTTGATGGCTCGCTGCAGGGACTGGGCAGCCGCTTTCTGATAGCAGCGCACATCCGCATAGTCCGTTAGCTCCTGGATGGGCGCATAGATGACGGGCAGATCAAGACGAGGGGACTTGAAGCAGGAGACGACGCTGTCGAAGGCCTTGTCAAAGCAGCGATGCTCCTCGAAGGTATCGGCCAGCTCAGCGGGCACGGCCCGATCAATCACGCAGAGCACGTCATGGCCGGACTTGGCCAAAATGTTCGACAGCTTCACTGAACAAGGCAAAAGTCTAAGGAGAAGAAGGGGCAGGAAAAGAAAAAAAGAAAAATGGTATTATTTATTTCAATAAGAGGTTATTCTCTATGGATATTTTCTTTTCTAAAGTGGATCAACTAGGAAAAAGAAGAAAAAAATATTGGAAATTTTTCAATGAAGAAGATTTTTGCTTGGGATTGAAAGCTTTTATTGGGATTGAATGAAATAATATTCTATCCTATTCTATAAGAGATTTTTATTCTTTACTTAATTCTATTCTATAAGAGTTCTTTGTACTATCTATAGAATTTTCTTTATTGGTAAAGAAGAGCGTTCTTTGTCAAGCATAAAAAATATTTATAAAGCACAAACAAATAGTGGGAATTTTCCAATGAAGAAGTTATTTGCACTTTCCATTAAGAACTCATTGTCCATAGGGATATTTTGATTGCCAATAAAGAAAAGACATTTCTTTGTTCAATAAAATACAAACAAATAATGGGAATTTTCCAATGAAGATGTTCACACTTGCCATTGAACTCTTATTGTCCGCTCTAGGGATATTTGTTCACTTAAGAGCGTTCTTTGTTCGATAATTTACGAATAAATAATGGGAATTGTCCTATGAAGAAGTTTTTCCTTCTTTTAAAGTCTGCTCTAGGGAAGTTTTGATTGCCAAGAACAAATATTGGGAATTTTCTAATGAAGTTCGTTCCTTCCATTCAGAGTTAATTCTCCTATCTAGGGATATTTTTATTTCCAATGAATAAGAACGTTTAAAAGAGTATGAAAAAATATTGAGAATTTCTTCAATGAAATAGAATGTTTGTTCGTGTGGGCGAGTTTTTACTGTGCATATACTACGCATATGCAATTTATTCCTATTTATTAAATTGCAGCACACATTGAAAGTTAATTTAAATGCAATTTTATCACGTCTGGCAGTTGTTGCTATGATATTTTTTTCCAATTGATTGTCAACGGAGTGGGCAAAGCGATTTGGTGTTGTAGGCAACGCCTTGTTACAGTGGGGCGTCTTGCTGATAACAGAGCAAGATTATCTCAACTTTGAAGTGCAATAAATAACTGCGATTGCGATAAGCGCGATAAGCCAACAAAAAAGTGTTTAAACTTGCTTTAAGCTCAAACACCATTTGATAAGGAAGTTAACAAACAAAAAAGAGCGTGAGATTTCCAGTCTAGCGTATCCTTGCAAAAAGAGATCTCGATTTCTACTTACTTCTCGATTCCCATGTTGATGATGTGGAGAGCGGCAGCAACTGAAGCGAACGACAAGTGGAGACTCACTGATTGGGCGACGGGCGTGCGTTGAAAGTGTAATACAATGGAATACTGGAACTGGAACTGGAACTGGAAGTAGCGATAAGGCGCCGATAATGAATTTGTTTTTACTTTTGTTTTCTTTTATAGATTTGCTAAACTAAAAATCGTTGCCGTTGACAGCGCGAAGAGTTGTGTTTGATTCTGAAGCGAGGCAAACGGCTTTATATAGCGCGCAATCGCACAACTGTCCACGACCTATGATTAATCGTGGGTATGCAATAATTGAAATTGTAGCCTGTGTGCATTGTGCACACAAATAACAACAATAACAATTGCAGTCGACGGCTACTCACGTCGCAAACTCTTGGAACCGGGCGATTCTCTTGCCAGTCACGTTCACGGTGGGTGAAGAAAAAAATACAACAGCTGTTGGCTGGAAGAAAGCCGGTCAGCTGTTTACATGCAGCGTTGCCAACTACATTAAATTTAAAGATTTGAAATGTTATTAGGAAACCAATTAATAAGTTATATCATTAACAATATCAATTTAATAATAAATACTATTCAATTTTAAGTTACGTTTATTTTTGTATACAACAATTTTAACATTTTACTTTTCATATGGCAATCAATGCAAAGCAAAAACAAAGTGAAATCTAACCAAAGTTTGTTTGCTTATAAAAATTTATAATTATTAAGTATTTTAACACATACTTATGCATATGCATGTAATACACTTCATTATATATGTATTTTTATAAGAATTAAAATTATGCATGTCAATTAGTTGGGTAACTAGGCCTAAATACAACTTGACTTTACGATTATTTTTGCTCTATAAATTTTAAAATAAAATTTAAATTTCATTCTCCATTTATATAGGCCTGTATATCTTTAATTAGCTGCGGCAGCTGCTTGGCTTCCAGCGCTAAGAGTTTTCTATATGGCTTCAAGCCTCCCTCGTCCTCTGGCAAATTGTCCGCATCACTTTCCGCGTCCACCATATACTCGAAACTAAATTTGGAACGTTCGGCCAGCAGCTCCTCCTCGGCATTGGTGAACTGATCCTCGTCGGGTTTGCCCTTCTTGCCCAGCTTGCGATGGAACTTGACCAGCATTAACAGAGTGCCAAAGTTGAATTTCATTTTCTTGCTCTTGGCTGCCTCGATTTCCTTGTGCAGATTCTCCAGCAGCGGCACAGAGATCTGTGCTGGGATGTTGATGAAGCGTTCGTTGATCAGAAGGCCCACGTGCTGCTGCTCATTGTCCAGCAGATCACGCAGCTGCTGCTGCACTTGCTTTGTGGCGTGTTTCGCAGCGCGTTCGGTTAGATATTTGCGCAACTGTTCTATAACGGGTTTGTCCTTCTTAACCGTTAGATTGAGTACGGTTGTGATGCCAAAGATGGTGTCGTCCTCGACCATGTTGTCGTCCGTTTCGCTGTCGGGGCCCTCGTCCATGCACTGGCATATCACGCTGCCCACAAAGTTTTGAGCTGCCAACGAGGAAATTTCACTTTGATAAATAATTCGATATCAGGGATTAGCCTTACCTATGAGCAGATCGGCCAGCTGATTGCAATTGATTTGTGCACGCGGAACGAGACGCTGCAGCAACTGTGAAATGCCCTCCGCATCTGGATCAATAGGTGCACGTCCCTCGAATTCTATTTGCAGCTCCTGCAATTGAAATTTGCTAAGTAAATTGGTAAATTTACTAAATGTTGCGTTTACCTCTTTTTCTTGGAAGGATTCTGAATCCATTTCATCGCTGTCGTCACTTTCCATATCCTCGTCTTCCTCTTCTTCATTATTCTCATCATCTTTAATATCCTCATCCTCGCTGGAGCTACTCGCTTCAGCCACATCTAAAAGCTTTTTTTTGTTTGCTGACATTTTGTACTTAATTCTTTTAAGCTAATTCAAATATGCCGAATACTAAGAATAAAAACTTCAGCTGTTTGTCAACACACGTGTTGCTCAGCGCTGCCAGACTGTTCAAATATTCAGTTTGTTCTTTTGAACCGCGTGTTTCGCGCTGGTTCACGCATTCGTTTAATCAGTTCACTTAGTGAACGAAAAGGATTTAGAAAACAGAGTATTGCGCAGCGATTGTAACATTTTAACATGTTATTGAAAGTTTTTAACAGTATACAAAGAGCTTCTTATAGATAGTTGTGTGCATTGTCATCATGTTCCTCCTTTTTTCAGCTGCTCCTCGAACTGCTCCTGAGTCAACAAATTTGCTTTGATATCATCGCAGTTCTCAATCTTGGGTAACAATATGGCAAAGTAGCCCGCGCCCTCCGGCGCCTTTTGCAGCTGCTTGGCATCCTTTTGTAATTCAGTGTTGACCTCGACTAGCTTCCCTCGTATGCAGCTGGGTATTTTGTAGACTGTGCCCGTCTCGGTGGTCAGCAAGGCGAGCGTTGTTTCCGCCTGCAATATCATGCCGCCCTTCTTGGCCTTGCCCTTGACCACATTCTGGCTGCGATCTATGTTTCCCACATCGTAACTAACGGAGGCGATACCCTCGCCATAAGCGGGATGTGTCGGCGCCAGGCAAATGAGGCAAATGCGATTGGAGTGATAGAGCACCTGGTAGGGTGCTCCTCCTTTGATATAGTAGTAGCGCGTAAAGAAGCGATCCACCACGCTGGGATAGTCGGCATCGTAGCAATCAGTAATGGGACTCACAAGCTGGCCGCATATCTTCTGCTCCTCATCCTGAAAATAGTAAGGCTCCAAGGGATCCTCCTGCTCTGCTCCTACTACTTCAATAGCTGGCATATTTATTTAATTGGAATCTCCCTGCAGCAGCCTCTGCTTGTATTTTTCCTGACGTTCTCTTGCCTTAGCGCGATTCGCAGCGGAGCGTGCAATACGCTCGGATTTCAGACACTTGACCACCTGATCGTCGATGGAGTTGCAAATACCAATAAACTTGGCAAAAGCGTGCTGCGTGCAAAAACTTTTGGTTACCGCTCCACACAGCTGGCTAAAAAGTGATTTACTTACATTCTCGTGACAGGCTTTGAGTTCTTCGATTAATTTGTTGCAGGCCGGAGTATGCAGATGGGCTGCTAGGTCTGTGTGCATTTTCAAATGTTTACAGTTTAATAAAACATAAGTATTTCAATGTATTTATTTAATTTTTCGTTACTCTTACGCAAATCTGTGTATATCGAACTGTTATCGATTGCCGGCGATATATTCCAGGCAGACAGCTGATGTCAACAGCTGTTCGAAACATACTAAAAATGCCAAAAGCAGAAAATACTCAATAGCAACGTTTGCTTGGGTATTTATTTTTACAAATAATATATTTTTAGTTTTTATTATATTTATTTATTTATTTGTGTATTTTACCCGCTCTCACAGTTGATTTTATATAAGTTCTCAGTTTGTCATAGATATTATATATATATGTAAATATTAACAATTTAACATATTTTTTTTATCTCTCACATGCCTCTAATATATTTATCATTCATGTATAATTAGAAAAAAATTGTTTTAACGTCTTCACTGTTTACTTTTTCGTTTACCAAAAAAGTCTTATCAACTACATCATCGAAATGGGGTTGCCTCAAAAATAAACTAACTCTTTTTGTGTTGCTCAAAAAACCTGTTAAAAACACTGCTAAACTCTCAAAAAATTGTGCGCTGTTGTAACAACTAGTTCAAAAAATGGTTGGATCGGGTGAAAATTGGGGTTTTTGTGTTAGATATCGTCAATAGTTCGCATTTCAATAGGTTTTTCTGTTTGTTCGTTAAAATTTGCTACGCTCCGTTACAAATAAAAAGCTGATTTTACTCTACAAAAATAAAAGACTCAATGCTATCTCTCTCTCTCACTTTGCTATAATTCACTAAACGGTGAACGATGTGTGGGTGTGTGTGTGTGTGTTTACGCTCTCTTTTGTGCATTAGTTTTCTCTCATAAGGGTCTCAGTTCGGTTATATTATAAGTACATTCAAAATAAATAATTCCAGCTCAGATGAAACAAAAAGTAAAAATAAAACTCTACAAACTTCAATATCTCTACAAAACAAAATAATAATCGCTCTCATTTGTCTAACGCTGTTGTTGTTGCTCTTCATGTTTGTTGTTGTTGTTGTTGTTGTTTGTGTGTTCGTCAATGGGTAACAAATACGTTAACAATTGTTTGCTCTCGCTTGTAGCTCGCTTTGTTTCTCTCTCTTTCGCTCTCTCTCTCTCTCTCTATATCTCGCTTATAGCTCTCACTCTCCATGCTGATGCAGTTAATTGTCTTTAGACAGTTCCCGTTGCCGATGTCACATTCTCTCTCTATATGTTGTATGTATCTTTCTCTCATTAAAACAAACTAAATGGCAGGCTTACTCCTTAACGGAGCCAATACCTCAACTCGTCTTCTTCGGGTCCGCCTGGACATGCCCCGCCTCCACCTGTCCCTTCCCCTCGATGCTGGCCAAAGCGGCCTCCGACATTTTCTTGTATTTGCCCGCCAATTCGGGCATCTCGTAGGCAATGGCCAGATCCAGCTTGGTGATCGGACATCCACGGAAGTAGGTGCACGTCTCCGAGAGCTTCTTGAACTCGTAGAGCGGATTCAGGCGGAAGAAGTCGCGATAGACCTCCGGATCGGGAAGATCGTAGCGCGAGATATTGGTCAGCGTCGACAAACCCTCATAGATATGATAGTTCTGCGGATGATCGATGATGTCGTCCGCGATCCGCTTCTTGTTGCCAAACAGCGTCTTGTGATTGTAGTAGGTGTTCAAATAGCAGTCTACCATCTTGGCATGATTACGCACACGCACCTGCAATATAGACACCAGGAAATAACCGACTATGTCCAAAATATCAGCAAGTACTCACGGCAAAGCGACGAGCGCTGGCAATCTTGTGCTCAATTCTCTTGTCGATTGCGGTACGCAGATCCCGGAGGAAGGCCCGCTCCTGGGCTAGCAGCAGGCGAGCTGGTGCTCCCTCCTGGTAGGGATGCGTCCACAGGGATGTGGTGTACATGAGTGGCGGCTGGGCCGACGACATCAGCGGCGATATATTCCATATGAGTGCGCCCTGCACACGGAGCAGCTCTTCGGGCTTCACGGTGTCCGCCTTGTTCAGTATGATGCGCGTCTGATACTCGCGCCCCTTCAGCTGGTCGAGGATGGCCTCGGTCTCTGGGCCCACATCCAACTTGGCTGGGTCGTAGACCAGAAAGATGATGTCGGCCCGATCGATAAACCACTGGCAGGCATCGTTGAAGGGAAAGACGCGAGAGACCTGCTTGCGTACCTCGAGTATGCCAGGTATCTCAACGATGTTGACCTGAAAACAAAAATTACGAAAATTCAAAAATTCATTATATATATGTGTGTGTGTGTGTGCGAATGTGTGTGCGTGTGTAGTAGATCATCAACATTTAGCCATTGTGTTTAGCTATTTTCGACATTTAATAACCAGAATACTATAGTCTTGGCAATCCGCCAACGCCTTAGCATATCAAAAAACATATTTCCCAATCGACGAGCTGCCCTGCCAAAAGCTATTTGGGCGACAAGACAAGTTAATGCACTTGGGCAACAAGTGCATATGCCTGGTCTATGTCTATATATACCCACCCCATGTACACCTACCTTTTCGAGCAGCTTGCTCTTCATTTTGAGGCCACGCAGACGCTCCTCCAGACCCTGTCCGAACTTCTGCAGACCCGAGAAGGTGTAGTCCGCTGCCAGCTGGGTGCCATCTAGGACTTCCGTCTCATTGCCCCACATCAAAATGTTAAAGTAGGCCGGTGAGGGTTCCGCTCCTAGAAAACCCAATTAAAATTAACTTAGACCCCAAATATTTTGCCATAATCCTTACCGGTTCTTAACGAATTGGGCGTATATTCATTGTCCGTCAGATAGTTAAGAATGGAAGACTTTCCGCCCGACCAGGGACCCATGAATAGTATCAACGGCTTGGAGAAGATTTCGGGATCGCTGAAGTGACGATTGCTCAAGTCACGATACTTGTAGAGCGTCTCCAGCGGCTTAACGGCATTCTCGTAGATTCTCTTGATGTCCCGCAAAATAATCTCGGCCACATTGTCGGTGGCCTTCTCCCGTGCATTAAACTCCTCGTCCAGCAGCAGGAGCTCGGTGATATGTTGACGGCTGCGGCGATTCTGTGGGATAACACCCTCCTGGAAAAGAAGCATAGATTGAGCAATTTATTTAGTTTTTGGTTCCAACTTTCCATTTACCCAGAGTAATTCATCTTCTGGCGTGTCCTCGTCGTCATCTTCTTCGGCAGCGACAGCTGTTTGCTCAGCCTGAGGCTCTGCTGCTTCTTCGACTTCGGCGGATGCCTCGGCTTCTGGCTCGACAGCAATCTCCACTGGCTTCACTTCTTCCTCTTCCACCTCCTCTTCCGGCTCGATAGACACAGCTGGCTCTGCTTCTGGCTCTGCTTCTGGCTCGGCTTCCTTTACTTCCTCCGATTCCTCTTCGACTGCTGCTTCGGGCTCAGGCACTGCCTCTTCCTCCTCCTTTGAAGCTTCCTCTTCAGCTGGGAACTCCTCGGCAGGACTGGGAGGTGCCTCAATTTCGCCAACTGGCGCAGCATCCACTTCGCGCTTACTGCGCTTCTTCACCTCCTCCTCCTCATCATCGTCGTCGGTCTCGTGACTGTCGTCATGTTCATTGGGTACGCCGTCGCCATCCATGTCATTGTCGTGCACGTTCAGGATGCCATCGCCATCCATGTCTTCGTCCTTCTCATTTACCTTGCTGTCGCCATCGATGTCGTCGTCCAAGTTATTTGGCACACCATCCCCGTCGATGTCCATGCTCTGAGGCTCTTCGGAATTGGACAGACCATCGCCGTCGACGTCATGATCCTCATCGTTGTGAACGCCATCGCCATCGATGTCGCTGTCCTCTGATATGGGAAAACATATAATATTATAAGATCTGTGTGTGGAAGGTATATCTTTAATTTTTACTGACCATGATTCAGGGTACCATCTCCGTCAATATCTTCATCCTCTATAAGAGTTGGATAAGTAACTGGAGAAATTCATACCGAATCAAAGACTTACCATGATTCACTTTGCCATCGCCATCCAAATCTTCATCCTTGTCATTGGGCAAGCCGTCACCATCCAAATCGCCATCCTCTAGAATAGCAATAATATTCCATTAAAGTACAAATTTCACAAATATAATAGTTAAGATTAAGAAAAGTTTTTATTAAGTGAAAGATTCAAATTAATCAGGTATATAGTGGGGTATAGCAGAATGAGCCGTAGAACTGGGATTCATATTGCATACCGTGATTCAAAGTACCATCCCCATCGATATCCTCGTCCTCTGCATAAATAAAACCTTACATGATTTCGTCTTCTAGCCTAAATGCTACTCACCATGATTCGCCAACCCGTCGCCATCCAAATCCCCGTCTTTCTCGTTTGGCAAACCATCGCCATCCAAGTCGTTGTCCTCTATAAGAAACCCAGTCTCATTGAAATTTTAAAGACTTCTCTCTATATCATTTCAAGGGTCTTACCCGCATTTGGTATGCCATCGCCATCGATGTCGTTGTCCTTTTCATTGAGAATGCCATCCCCATCGATGTCTTCATCCTCATCGTTGGGTATGCCATCGCCATCGATGTCATCATCTTCGTCATTCGGGATGCCATCGCCATCGATGTCGTCATCCTCCTCATTTGGTATGCCATCTCCATCGATATCGTCGTCCTTATCATTAGGGATGCCATCGCCATCGATATCATCGTCCTCATCATTCGGGATGCCATCGCCATCGATATCATCGTCATCCTCATTCGGTATACCATCGCCATCGATGTCGTCGTCCTTGTCATTCGGGATGCCATCGCCATCGATATCGTCATCCTCATCATTTGGTATGCCATCGCCATCTATGTCGTCGTCCTGATCATCTGGTATGCCATCGCCGTCAAGGTCGTTGACGCCTTTCGCGTCCTCTGTGGAATCCACATCAGTAATTTCAACAGTTTCTTTTTCATCAAGCCCACCATCATCATCGTCGTCATCGTCCCTACGAGGTTGATCGGCTTGCAGTTCTCCCGAACCATCTCTGCCCGTGACACCATCTGGAAGAAGTGTGGCATATTATAAAGGAATACCATAAGATTGATCTTTCAGATATAGCTTGCCTGTTTTCAGTTCATTTATAGCCTTTTCAATGTAGGGTCGACATTCTGATTCGCTTGGTCCGGCATCGGCATTGGCAAACCCAACTGCAAAGCAAATTAAGATTAGTAACAAGATCATAAAAGTAGCTGATATTTAAGTAGAAAACAATAAAAAACTTTAAGAACAAACAAACTCATTGAGAGAATGTTATATATCAAAAATTAAAAGGGATTCAGGTTTTTAAAGATCATATGAGAAATCATCAGGAAACTTAATAAAATTGATGGCTAGAGAATCAGAAAGAGTCTGTAAAACAAATATCTTAGGTTCAGGAAAAGGATTTTTAAAAAATTTATTTATAAATATCATTTTAGATTATATTTAAAAACTATGAACAAGCTTTCTTAGAGCATGCAGAAGATCTATGGCAAGTATAATACCAAAGTTTACTACATATATATCATGTAGGATTTTTGGAAAAGTTTTGGAGGATTTGATTCATTTGATACCTAGCCTTTAAATTATAAACTTTCTCGCATTTTCTTGCCGCCTGCGTGTTTGATGTCAGCGCCGAGGTTATTTTATCTTTTCAAACTTGACATTATTTATTGAATATACCCAAAGACACACACATTCATACACACACCATGAAATATTTTCCGAAATTTATGAATTTTATTTTTAAAAGATGAAAACTCAAACACATTTCGCTAGTCGCTGGCTTTTCGGCAAATGTGAATGGGTATATAATTTTGTTGGCCAGTCGCCCACTATATCTTAACATTTCCAAGCAAACCAATTTCATTTTTCTTCCATTTCTTGTACTCGCAGTTTAGTGACGTCCATACACTGTATGGAAATGTCGTCTATAAGGTCTGCTCTTACTGTGAGTGTCTCGTTGATATTCTAGTAAACTGAGGTCGTGATTGCTTTGAGTGACAGGTGCGTTTAAGGTCGTTGCTAATTACTTTCTCAATTGCTGACAGCTGCGTTCCCTCATGGAAAGTCTGATCGGCAAAGGATATCTATAGATATATATATATATATAGATAGATATATGCGATATGCAATGCAGTTGTCAGCGCGTAATTCCTCTGATTTATTTGCAAATAGTAGAGGAAGCTATTTAAGTTATTTCCCATCCCATACCTATTTCTCGCATAAACAGAATTATTTATACAAATCCTCGGCTCGATGGCTGCTGTTTGCATATTGTGTTTATGTTGCTTGCAACCAATTCCCAAATACTTATATACATTATATATATCATTTCTTATTCTTTTTTTGTTTTTGCAATCTTTGCAAAACCAAACAAAATATATACAGACACAGACTATAGATACAGATACGAATACAGGCGCAGCTACAGATACTTGCTCAATACATCAAATAACTTAAAAATTCTAAATTTAAAAATATTACAAACGATGACAACGAACAGCGAACATTTGCGGCGTTTTGCCGAACAAAATTTAAAAGAGAAAAAAAAAAGACTCAAGTGAAAGAAGAAGAAAGTGACCAACAAAATGATATGTCTCTGTATTGGTGCGAGCTGCAGCTGTATGGGTATATTATCCAACGAGTCTAGGCCAAAAGACTTTAAGATAGTATATATGCTCAAAGTGTCGCCTCTGACGTTTGCACACACACACACACACACACACACACACACACATGTAGAGCTCAGGCAAATATTTTTAAATATACGCTTAAGATATATACGCATATATATATATTTAATTTTTTTCACATCTCTTTCTTTCACGCACTCTCTCTCGCTCTCTCTCACTCTCTCTTTGTTATAAAAATTGCATAATGCCTGCGCATATGCTAGGCACTGGGGCAACAATAAAAAGTAGCGTTATTTCCTTATATAATATATTTGGATCTATATAGAAAGATCCTTTGGCACACTCACCATTATTGGAAACGGCGATTAACGTAAGTCCCAGCAGGAACCAGATTGTTAAACGCCCCATAATAATCAAATCAACAAATTATCCTTGAGTTTAGCCACGTCATAAATTCTCCTTTTATTCTTTCGAATTTTTCCCGTAATTATGAATAATTAGGAAAAAATATATAAATAATCATAAATCACTTGCTCGTATTTCGCATATATATATATCCACCATATATGCGCTCGTTTAAATGCACTGCATGAAAAGGGTAAAAAATTATGAATGCTACAGATTATTTTTCATACTCGAGAATAGGCTGCACATTAGCTATATACTATAAACCAAATATATATGTATATACACATATATATATACACATATATATCAACTAATTAGGCTCGTACAAATTTGTCACACTTTTTGTGGGTTTTTAGAATTTTGCACTGGTTCGTTTTTATTTTAAATTTATTTTTATCACTTTTTATTATAAATTTTTTTAATTAAAATTTGAATTTCGCGTTAGCTAGCCTTTCGCAAATTTTAACCAACAATCGTCGGCTGGGTAATCCTTAGTGTCCCTTTCGACGATTGTCAGCTAAATAATTTGCTTATTTCTGGCCCGTCGTCTGTGCACGGCGTGTGCGATTCGTTTTTTGAAACAGTCAGCACCGATTTTAGCTATATCTATTTTCTGGCATTTCTAAAAAGCAAGCAAGAAATTTTAGAAATTAATTTCTATTCTATTCTGTTTTTTTTTTTCATTTATTCTTCTTGTTAATGGTATATTGCGTACACGAGTATACGAGACGATCTCTCCCGGTCCAAAACCAATTCGTAACTCAACATGCATATACCATGAATTTACCTTGTGACCGCGAAAATTATTTCATTTTGATATTTTCGTAGCAAAAATGTTGTCAAAAGCACAGCGCCAACTAAAAATTTATCTCTTGAGCAATTGCGCCCACTGTGAGTGAGAGAGAGAGAGCGAGCGAGCGAATGGGGGAAATTAATGTGGACAGTTCGGAGGTAGCGGTGGCGTTGGTCTAACACCAGCAGCAATAGGGGAATTTTTAAGTTAAGGGAAATTTTACTTAATTGAGCAAAGGACTTAAACCAATTACTAGAGAGAGCAGCAGAGGGAAATGGAAGTTAAGCTAGGCTAAATGCAGCAATAACAAGGGCAATTTTAAAGTCAAGGGAAATAAATCTAGGAGAAATTGAGCACTTGAGCCAATTCCTCTGCCAGTGGCACTGCCTCTGCCGCTGTCTCTGCCTCTCCTAGAAAGTGAGGATTAAATGATTTTGTTGAAGAAACTAGTGATAGCCCGCATCAATAACTAGGGAAATTTTATAATTCAAGAAAATGTTAGTAGGATAGTAAGGGACATTTTGTGTTTAAAGAAAATGTTAGTAGTATAAATTGAGCAAAGGACATAGCTCAATTCTAAGACCACTTGAGTTCTAGTTCTTTAATTACATTTGTAAATTTATTGAATACTCTAGAATAATATATATAAAACATGAATTTCCCATATCCCATATACTAGTAACACACTTCAAAACATTTTTGAAATTAAGTTTATTGATTGACAAGGATTTGCTCATTTTAAAAAGATTACTCAAAGCTGCCTAGCTCAAGAGCGAACAATATAGAAAAGATTTTGTATGTAGAGCAAAAGCGGGCACATTCATCCCATATAAATCTCAAGTACTATTCATTATTTAGCGCGCTGCGATTTATTTCTTGTCACAAATGATTAAATATAATGCAATTCGTCTCTCTCACTCTCACTCTCTCTTTGTCTGTCGCCCTCTCTCTGTCGCTACACCGTGGGAATTCAGTTGTAAAATATGAAAATTAAATTTCTTGTAGCATTTATCACCGTTCATTAATATGGTTGATTGCACGAACAGCTGTTGGATGTGTGCTTCGGTTCCAAGGCGACGCATCGATACAGACAACTGCAAAATGCTTTCAAGTCTCCTAACATTATATTTTTATAGAGCTCTGACATATCTGCGGTAGATTATATAATGCGTTGCAAGCGCTTCAATTAATATTATCAAAACTTTTCTTTATTTAATTTTTTTTTTGTAATTTTCATTCTTAGCTTAAATCTGTTTTATTTTATTTAAGAATATATATAAATATAAATATATATTTTTTTCTTTCTGGCTCATTTAATGAAAATTTTATGTTATTTTCAATTTTTATGGTTTTCGTCTGGGCAAAAGTAATACAATTTTTCATTTCAATATGTGAAGGTTTTTTTTTTATAAATACTAGAAAGACCTAAGACCTATCACTCACTCTCACTGGGCGCTAAAAATATTTACCTCAACTAGCATAATAAATAGGTTTTAAATAGTTGTGCATAAAAATTCGTCCAAGCTTCGGCGCTATTGGTCCTTATTTCCATGATCTTTTGTCTTCGTACGGGTGCAATAATACCGATCACTATTCTCGATCCAATCGCAGACGTTTAGCACTGTGTGGAAAGCTGTGCCCTCTTTACACTCGAATTCCACGGGCTTGCCATGGACGCAGCGGAAGTACTGGATGAAAGAGAGGAAACGTATATGTTTATAGTAAGGGAATAATTGAGATTTATTCTAATTTCCAGAAAACTAAATTTGGTTTGAGAAACGAATAATCGAACTGTAGTCAAAGTCCTGTGTTAGACTGAGTTAGACTTTCTATATATAGTATGTGTGAAACACATCATAAATCCTAAATAGAACTAAAACAATTGCAATCGGTCCATTTCTTTATGGATTACACTCTGGATTGAGAGTGAGGACATATATATTTATATATATATATATATATATATATAATACCATAAATTTAAATCTTTCATAACTCTGTGAAAGCTAGAGATGGGCGACGGGATCGGGATTTTCGGGACTCGAAATTGTTCCGAAACAATTTTCGTGCTTGTTGGGAAAGATTTTAAAAAATGAAAAAAAGATTTTAATAAGGTGCCATAGCAAGAGATTCTAGAGATATGCTTATGAGCAGAGGTGGGCGTCGGGATCGAAATTTTCGGGTCCTGCGGGTCTCGAACGGGTATCTCTGAAATGCCGCCATCTCAGAGCATATCTCTAGAATTTTTTACCATGATCTTATTACCAAGCACTTATCCGAACGTTCCGGACTATTATAAAATCTTTCCCAACTCGCCAGATACCGAAAATCGTTTCGGGACAATTTCGGGTCCCGAAAATCCCGGTCCCGACACCCATCTCTAGTGAAAGCTAAGCCGATTTTCAAATGGTTCCTAATTCAAATAAACATCTTTTTAGGTTTACATCAAGTGTTCTTACTCATTTTCGTAAAAGTGTGAAACACCAGTCTGTGATTCCAACCTAAGAAGATCATCTTGGGTTCGAATCCCGCCTCAAACCAACCACATATGACTTAACTATAAAGCTATCATTCCAATCTTTACCTTTCTGCAGTTGGGATGTGGCACAAAGTCGCGATTGGTGCAATCAATTTCACTCGCATCGAACGCAATTCCTGTCGTGGCATTCTCTTCGGGATCCGGATCCACAATCTCCTCTGGCTCTTCGGTAACCTTGGGCGACTCGGTCGTAGTTGTCGTTGTAGTTGTCTTTTTGGGCTTCTTGGGTTTCTACAACAGAGAATGTTAATGAAATGCGCAGATATGTTTGTATGTATATGGGACCCACCTTTGTGGTGGATTTCTTGGTGGTGCTGCCCACAGCTGGCACCGGCGCTGACGTTGGGCTGACTGGCGTTGACGTTGGTTTTGGCTTCGGTTTCGGTTTACGCGTCGTCGTGGCCGTCGGCTGCAGCTGCCCCTCGTCGGGATTGGGCGGTGTGGCGGGTGGCTTGGCCCACTCGGGCTGCAAAGCAAATTGCTCATTAGCTTTCACTGTGGTGCTGCGGTCGCACACTTGGCAGCGGGCCCACTTACCCGCGGCGTCGTCTCGCGCGTCGGCTCCGGCACTCTGTAGTGCCGCATGTTGTTGTAGAGTATTTGCATTAGGCCATTCTTTGGGCCGCACAGCCCATGGAAGTCGTCCATGTCAATGGCCCAGGTCATGGCGCCCGCATAGCCCTTGGCTTTGATGAAGTCCATTTTGATCTGCACCGAAGCCTCGTTCTCGTAGCCCACCCACTGTGTGTCCTTGTAGGTGTAGGGCACCATGCCCGCATCATCCCACTCCAGGGTCCAGCCCTTCGACTTGTCCATGACCTCAGTGCAGATTTCATAGTAGGCCAGAAAACCACTGGCATTTGTATAGGGTCCAGGTGCACCGCCGCCCGCCTCCTTGTTGATGTAGGTGCCCATGTTGTAGTTCTTGTTCGAGTTGCTCAGCGTGAAGGTGCGTCCGTAGAAGGGTATGCCCACCACCAGCTTGTTGGCCGGGCAGCCCATCTCCTCCCACAGCGCCAGACCGTCATGCTAGAAAGGCAATGATAATTACCTTAACATAGGTATTCCCCTCTCTCTCTTACCACATTCAACCGTTCGTAGGCATATTGATCGTGTTTTCTCTTATACAGCGGACTGTGCACATCCGCAAAGCCCGCCCAATTGCCGCGCAGGTCATAGGTCATGGCGTGTATGGCATCCAGCAGTCTACAAATCAGAGGCAGTTAGTCTCATAAGTCCTAGGCAGCTTCAGTTGGACACTCACTCGCACAGCTCGGGCACATGGTAGCCCTCTTGCAGCCGGAACTTGGCCACTGGCACCGCCATCGTTATCTCCCAGCCGCGACCCTCGCGATCGAAGGCTCGTCGCAGCTCCTGCACAAAGTACAGGAACTTATCCTTGTCGCCGTAGCTGCCGCCGCGATCTGTGGCGCCCGGATACTCCCAGTCCAAGTCGAAGCCATCAAAGTCGTACTCCTTCATAAACTGCACCACGCTGCGTATGAAGCTCTGACGTTTCTCGCGCACCGCCGACATCTGCGAGTACTTGGAACCACCCTCCGCCCAGCCACCCACAGCGATCTGCAGCTTGAGCTGGGGATGCGTCTGTCGCAGCTGCGTAAATTTACGGAAACCCTCCTGATCCACATCCAGCTCAGGATCTATGACTAGGACATCCCAGTTCTTGTCATCCACGCCAATGAAGGAGTACACCAGATGCGTGCACAGATCAGCGGGCACATCCTCCAGTCCGTAACGTCCAATGCCTGGACGATAAACAGCCCAGTTGCTAAAATAGCAGACAATGCGCGCGGGCTGATCATTGGCCAGGATCAGGCCAGGCACGCCCAGCACCAACAGCAACAGCAACATCAAATGATGTTGCACTGGCAGCAGAACAAGGAAGAAGTAATTAGAAATAAAATTTGAATTAAAGTAATTGAAATTATTCTGAGAATGCATTGACTTTTAAAGCTGTTAACATTTTAAGCTTTTTCAATTTATATGATTTTTAATATATATTTATTATTTATTTCTGATTATTAATTTGCTTCTTTTTTAATAAATTTTGTTTTTATTCATTTAACAAATTTAGTCTAGTATTTAATACTGAGCTTTATGATAGTTTAACGAGCACTAGTTGTTAGGGCGAGTCGCAGCATAAATCTAATTCGATACTCCATAAAGACCGTAAAAATAAGAATAGAACTGCATTATAAGATCACGATAGCATCGTTGTCTTTAAGATCTAAGACCAAATACCATTGGAAACATGGAGCAGTTGGTTATGCTATGATAGAACTATAAATTATAGAATTAAAATTATAAATCTTAGCTATAAGTCTTATGGAAGTCATATTCAATTATAATGTATATATCAAGGTTGTAAAACGAATAAATGATTACTCAATCCTACAATAAATTATGAACCCTTATAAAAACGAGATTTAAAAAAAAGCGATGCAATCCATTAGTAATCACTGTTTAAAATAAACAACTTTGCCAAAAGCTAAAAAAAGCTTAAGCAACAGTTAAAAACAAGCAATGTTCTTTGCAAACTACTTTTTTACGTTCGAAAAACAGATATTTGATAAAAATTACATTAAATTGCCACGAAATATTGGATCGACTCCAAAACAGTAATTTTTGGAACTTTAAATGACTGTAACTCTCATGCAGATGCCTACTTTCTACTCCTAAAAAATAAGGCAAATGTTGCCAATAAATTTGTATGAAAAAAATTGAACTTTCAATGATAGTAACTCGAGTAAATGAAGTTATATTTTCTAGAGATATCTCTAATAATAATAAAATAATATAATATAATATATATATAATATAATAATTAATATAATATATATATAATATAATCCAATCATAAATTTCTAGATCAGAGATTTTCTAAATTTCAGAGATTACTTCTCATGACTCCGCAACAGTCATTTTTCGAACTTCAAATGACTGTTACTTGCTTTAAATAATATCCTATCATTAAAATGTATACTTTCCCCATTTCTGAAAAAATATAAATTCTATATTTTTGAAAATTTACACTGGAAAACTTTATCGCCGCGAAATGTTTACAGATCCTCTAAAGCTTTTCGAGCTCGATAGTATGCATACTGTCTATTGGAATTGTAAAAGTCGAATCATATTAATAAAAGTGCCCAAACACACTTCGAGAACTAGTGTAAGAATACAAGAAGATGGTTTAAATTCTTAACCGACCCAGAAACCTCAACTGATCTACGGATTTATCGACGTATTAAATTCAATTTGTGACACGCTTACTCGGAAAACTAGATTACCCTACACAAGAGTATAAATAGAACGAATAACTCAATTAGCTAAAAATAGTTCTTCCAATAAGAATAAATTTGTTGGTTTTGCATCGCTTTTCGTGTCTTTTGTTAAACTTTTTCGAAATATATGGAATCTTCGAGCACCCTGGAAAGCGAACGTTTAAATATTTAATATCGAGTTGAGCACATTCTCCGAAAGGTAGTTACGATGTTACGACTTGTTTTTCAAGATCGACGCGACGTGAATGCATAAATAGCGAACGAAAACTTTGGATGCACCTGAGTTTTTGGGCGTGCTAAGGTTATGTGTCCATAATGCTGCACATAACCCGAGACTGCGTCGAAATATACGAGTTCATTCACCGAATATATATATATAGACTTTGTGCACGCTTAGATCGCGGCGCTCACTTAGTATGCAGGGCGAGGCTTACCCATTTCTTAATGCTAAAAAACTCGGCAATAATAACGATTATACGATTATACGAACTGGAACGGGGATATGCGAAGACGACTTGAAGCGACGCTCGTTGGGCATCAAATGACAGTCGAAGCCGGGGCGAGCGTTGCTTTTATAGGTGGCTTCTGGATTGTGGCATTGGCGTTGGCGTTGGGGTCCGGTTCTTGGAACGAGCCTCTTTGTTCCTGGCCAAAGTGCGTGCGAGCCGAAGATTTGTTGCTGTTCTTTTTTTTTGGTTTTGGTTCTGGATTTCGACTCTTATCTGAACTTGTGCTCAATTCGCGATCTCTCGACTTTCTTTCCATTTGTTTTGTTCGCTTTTTGTTTTGTTTTGCATGCTTTTTATGATCTGAACTGAGCGGTTTGTTTATGTTCTAGAATAACGTTGGATAAACCCGTTTCGGATAACACTTCCACTGCTCATCCTGGCATGAAAGTGCATAAGGCAAATGGCAAAGGAGTTCGTTGGCCTCGCTTAAGGCGAATATTCTTTTAAATGCACGTGGAGAAAAAATCCTTATGCTAAGACTATAAATCTCTCAAATTCCTAAGTATAGTATTACAGGACAAGACTTAATTGGATAATTTATGAAGTTTATTTTAAGCATGCAAGTTCATTTGAGAATCATTTTGTACTTAAAGCTAGTTTTTTTTTCAAATGAGGAATATTTTTTGCTTAAATAGAGAATGTTTAAAAAGCTGAAATTGTGGGAAATCAGAAAAGACTTAAACTGAATTCTAGTCATGCCAAATCATTTCTCTGAGTGTATACACTAGCAGTTTAGCTTAGTCCACTGCGTAAGTCAATGGCCAAAGTGGAATCCTCAGTGGTTGTGGTGCTGGTGGGTGTGGAAGTCGTCGTTGATGCTGTGGTTGCAGGCGGCGCTGCTGTTGTTTTGCTGGACGGCGGCGCCAAGCTGCTTGAGCTTAGCTCAATGTCTTCCTGCTGGTTATCTGTAAGCAAATAAATATGCTGATATTACAAAATTGTTCAATCCAAGCACTTAAGCCCACCTTTAAATGGTTCCAAAGGAACTTTATAATGCGGTTCAGCTAGATTATAGCCATGGCCATTTGCAGGAAAGCCAAAGCCAAAGCTGCGACTATAGCCAAATCCATGCCCATGCCCATGACCATGCCCATGCCCATGCCCATGACCATGTTCAAATCCTGGCCCAGGTCCATAACCAAAACCATTGCCAAAGCCATATCCATGTCCATATCCGTGTCCAGGCCAGTGCCTGCCATGCCTTCCATCCACATCGTGGCGTCGCTGGCGCCTCACTGCTGCTGTCCAGGTGGTTGGCGCTGATTCATCAGCCCATAAATCCTCACTGACATAAGCGCTGCAAGTGGAAAACGCATTCAGCTAGGCCAGCCCATGCCCTAAGCCATTCATATACATACGCATTCTCGATGGCCGGAGCTGCCAGCGAGAGCAGCACTTGCTGCAGGCTTATCCCAGCCAGCAGCATCAACTGTGTGAAATATGCGAAGAGAGATTGGAATATGAGAAATGTCAACTAGCTACAGCTACAACTACTATGAACTTACAAATGTGGCGCTGCCTGGAATTGACATAATCTCAGCTCGTTTGTTTCCTCTTATCGGAGCTGAACTTCACACCTTAAGCAGACGATGCCAACTGAAGTTCAGGCATACTCAACTCACTTAATTCCGCACAATTAATGCGTCGACAATGGGTTTTTTTTTAATATACATGTCTGTATATATGTATATATACTGATCTTGCTATTTGAGTCAGAGTTTTGAGCTGTTTTAATGCGCATCATTCGCAACAACAGCAACAACAATCATAACAACTATAGGCCAATCAGGTTTAATGTTGTTTCAGGTTTTCTTGACTATATACATCTTGTGTGTCTGTAAGTATATACCCTACAATACTCATTAAGTGTATGATAATTAACTTAGAGCTTGTCGACGCTGCTTTTGGTCCACTCTAATTGCTGTCACAATACAATACAAATTTGCTTCACAATTCTTGCCTACGTGCGAACAGCTCTATCATACAAACATTTATCTATATATATTAATCCAGTCCCGATTTATTTTTGCATTTATTAACCAATTTTTAATGGCATCTGCTCCATGGTCACGATTATGCTAATCGGATGTAAGAATTTGATAACGCAGTTTTTATTTTTTAGAAAGTTATCGAATGCTCTACATTTCACATACAGCTTAAGTTGGCACTGACATCTCCTCCTCCCGCTGCCCCCTTCAGCAGCGCCACCTGTCAGCCAAAGCCAATTTGCCTATACGCCCACACACACACACACACACACACACTCGCACGCAGCTTTTCGCGTGTGAGCGTATGGCCTCTGTTTGTCATGCGGAAAGTGTTTTGCCTTATTCTCATTCTGCTCTGTTTTTATACCCTGTAAGCATAAAGCTTTTGATGAGGGGTATGCATGTCTATATAGATTTCTTCTCTATACTAAATAATTTTGTCTTCACATTAGCATGACAAATTACAGATTTCAACAGCAACGCTTTTATCACCTAACACATTTTACTTTAGCGGTGAAAATCCCATCCATCAGAGTACTTTAAGAACTACAGATTCTAGAAATTGAGCAGAAGACAATAACACGACAAACAACTGATTTTCTTGTGCTGCACTCTGGTTCTTTATAAAAAAACTAACTATGGCTAATTACATTCTTCAATAAACCTCTATTAAAACTGCTAGATATATAGGGTATACAATATTTGATCTTATTTCTATTGTACACTTTCATATTCTGCTCGATGTAGCTACTTTTCGTGTAAACTTAAGTATGCATAAAGCGCTTTCAGAATTGAATACAGTGTATATTTAAGTTGGTCACTCGTTCATCCAAAGTTTTCATATGAAGCTAGATAAATTGCCTGTAGGTGTTTATGCCTAAGTTTAACATAATTAAGTTGCAGGCTAATTCAGATATATACAGGGTATTCTTTAGTCAGTCACACATTCATTAAATATTTCCATATGATGTTAGATAAGCTGTCTGTAGATGCTTATGTCTAAATTGAACATACTTAAGTTACAGGCTACTTCAGATATACTTACAGGGTATTCTTTAGTCAGTCCCTCATTCATCAAATATTTTCATATGAAACTAGAACATAAGCTGTCAGTATGTCTGTCTACACCTTATTTACATGGTTAAGTTGTTGGCACCATCAAATATACATACAGGGTATATATAAGTCGGTAAATTATTTATACATGCTGCTCTATGGGCTTGTCCGCTGTCTTGCTGTTGTTATCGGTGCTGTGTGGAGCACGTATCAACGCGCTCAGCCTTTTGTGTGTTCCATTGTGATTCATAGCGGGGTCTACGTTTGTCATCGTTCGCCTCTATTTTTAATAAAGTCCACATTGATCTTGAATTTCGCTGACAATTGACGCAAAGTTCCCCAGTTAACTGGCGCCCAGCCATTGAGCTGGGACGCTCTTCCTGTTCCGTAACCTTCGACTGCAACTGGGAACAATGAATAAATAATTGAAATGCAGGGCGAGATTTGAATTTTCAACTATATCCTTTATTGATAACATTTATCTCGTCTTTTCGCAGTTTTTTTTTTTTTTTTGTATATTTTCATTTTCTTGTTTAAACATTTTTCATATTATGTCATACATTGTGTATATGTATATGTATTTATGTAATAAATATTTAATGTTTTTCTTTTTTTTCTTCTGTGGAATATGCGTGCAATACATAGTCGAATATATATATAGGTATGTATGTGTATAAGCCAGAACTAGCATATCAATTGACTTGGCTTGAACTAAGGTCAAAATATTGGGTTTTCTAAGCAACATTTACATTTACATATAGCACCGCGAAATGTACAAATTATTTAAGTGTATTTGTTTAAAAAAAATATATATGTATAATATATAATCATAATTATTATCGAACGAATATCAAGAACTTGGCGCAAATTAAGAAACTAAAGAACTTAGCATTAAATAAAACTTAAAACTTGTAACAATTTTAATTTAAGAACTTAAAATAGTTTTTTTGTACAATTTGCTTGAATTCTTTTTTTTATAATTTTAATATAATATATATTTATGTGTGTATATATATATATTTAACAGTTTATCGTTGTGTGTTTACAATATGCATATATATAATTTTCTTTATTGGTGTAGCATATGATATATCTTCTTCTTCTACTTCTTGTTTTGTTTTTCTTTAAATAACTTTAAAAGTTATGCAGACATTAACATTGAATTGCATTTGCGTGTAGTTTATAATATATATCATTGTTTTATTTTTCTTTTTCAAATACATTCAATATTTTCTTTTGAATTTTAGTTTCCATATAATTGCCTGGGTAATTGACCTACATTTAAATAATTGTTTATATATATTATTTAATAGATTTTCGTTATTTTCATATTGATGCAATGCAAAACGCTTAGTTATACTCGTTCACGAAGGCAAAAGAGCTTATATGTTTTGGGCATACTTTCGGCTGAAACTGGAAACTTGAAATTTGGAACATGAACTCATGTGTCTTAGAGAGTGCTTAGGTTTTTTTTTTTGGATACGCCCGCTTGTATGGTTACTCGGATAAGCTAACCAGCGATAAAACTATATAGTTTATATATCAACGCGCATTGGGGACTTGGTAAATCACATCAGTATCCTCTACAGTTTTACAGATTTAACAAATTAATGTTGACCACCTTATAGGTTGGTTAAAAATATATATTCATGATAACTCGGAAAGTAGCATATCGCAAAACCTATATTTTTTCAGAGTTTTAGAGTAAGATTCAACAATTTTTGCAGATGAATCAAAGTTGAGCTCGTCCACGAATAGATCTACAAATAATACTCTAGCAAATCCTATATTAATTTTAAAGTCTTTGAGCCGTGAACGAGCATCGTGCAGTCGGTTGTGCCCGACTGCAATGTTCTTATTTTGTTTTTATTTAATATGTGCATGTTAAGTTTTCATGTAGGTATTCTTGCTTTATTTAAATTGTATTTATATTATTTTAAGTTTTTATATAGTGTTTGTGATAGGTACATTTGAAATATTGCCAAGTTGTGAAATGCTTTGAAAGTGCGCCGTTATTTGAGCTGCGCCCCCTGCAGCTATATTATAATAGAGCAGAGAGCTTGACTGATTTTTGTTGATATATAGTATATAGTTCCTAACTACCATTTGGTGCCCTTTGTTGTTGTTGTTGTTGTTTGCTTTTGATTTCTGTTGCGATCTTAAAAAGTTGTATCAAATGCAGTAATTGGCTTCAAAATTGTTGTTGTTGTTGTTTTGGGAGGTTTTTGGATAAAAATGCGCTACTCTTCACAAAAAAGTCTGTTGTAAAAGTCTTTAAAGTTATTGTTTTTAGTTACCAACACATGCCACAAGTGTGTGCTTTATACTTTCGATATACATATGTATATAATATATATATTTTGTTTTTGTTTCATTTTTTTAAGAGGAACGTGTACACGTTTACACTATACAACAAAAGTATTGACGCATTGCTGACCGGATATGGCTGGACTATGCTAAGCGACAACAGTCAATAAACTGTACGATAAATGTTGTTTTTTGTTTGTTTTTTATAGAGAACGTTGCTTTAACATTTGATGTAATTGCCATCGTTTAAATTGATTATTAAAACGCTTAATGATATGTTGCATCTTTATGTAGTATATATATATATGTATATATCATAGAGTATATATATGCGTGTGAGTAAGCATAAATAATTTGCCTAAAAATTCGTTTAATTTATGTGTATCGTTCATATGGAATTTTCTTATTTCTTTTCTTTTGATATCTTTAAAATTTGTTCTTCAGTCAATTAAGAATTGATACGATTTCCATTTAAATTTTGGTTTTTGTTTTTCTTTTAGCAAAGTTTCTAGTTTGATTTCTCGTTTGAAGATAAATGCAGCTGTTATTGTGCTTATTTTTATTCATATATATATATATATATATATATGGTACTATATGGAATCGCCTCTTTCGGTGTAGTTGGCGCTTAACTGTAAAAGTTATCGCGTTGCTGATATAAAGGCAGTGGTTCGCTTGGCGATTCCGAGCGTCGCTCCTCGTCGCTGCCCTGGCCCGACTGCCCGTTGTTCGTCTTCGACATGGCTTTCTCTGTGAACAGACAATAAATAGATATATATAGAGAAAATTGCAATTAGTTTCGTGTTCTTGCTAGAGTCGAGGCCAAAGAAAACCTTCCCAAGCGTGCTGTAAAAAGTTGGACGGAAAGAAGTCTGTCGAAAACCATTTTTTGATATACGAGTTAATAAACATTGATATATGTTTGTTTTTGTTTTTGTTTTAGGGTATTTATGTTGTTGGTGTTGTTCACTGGCAATTTTGTTATTGTTCTTGTTGTTGTTGTTGTGCCTGTGTTTTGCAGCTGTTGAGCTTATACTTACTCGTCTCTTGAGCTTTGTTTGGACTGATTGAGTTCGTGTTGTTTTTCAATATTTTTTACGCAATTCTTGCAAGTGCACAAATTTTGTTTAAGAATCTTTGAACTTAGGAAAGCTAAGGTAAATTTGCTTTTAAAATTTTTTAAATCAGCTCTGGCAAAATTGTCTTTGCAAGCGTTTAGATCTTACTTTTTATATAAGTACGTATTACTTATTCTAAAATAACCTTTACTTTTCAGCTTTATTTACACTAGTTTATCTCTTCATGTTCTGCAGAACCTACAATAATTTTGCGAAAGAAATATAGTAAAAATTGGAGGTACAGCCATGTCAATGAAGATATATATGTGTCTCTATTAGAAAGATGGGCGTGGGTATCGGGATTTTAGGGAGTCCCGCGGGTCCCAGAAAAATTTTCGGGATCGAGTGGGATGGAAAAGATTTTCAGAATTCGAAATTCGGGCGGGTCCCGATAAGAAAATAATTAATCGATAAATAGACTCTCTAACCATCTTAATAAAACTTGTCATAAAATTATGCTTTATGAAAATTTATATCATAAATAGCCTTATATCATATAAAGCTTTATATCACAACAAAATTTTATATTTTTCAATATGCTCACAATAAAATCATTAAATAAACGCGTTACTACGCTCTCAAAATTGAGGCAATCTTTTAAGAACATTGGATCTTCCTTCAAGGCTGTATAGCAACCCGATTTATTATTATTTATCTGTTATATTAGAAAGCTGTTGCGGGAAAAACTTAAAGTTATTAAAAGTCAAACTCCTACAATTTGCCAAAAGATATGAGAAAGTGAGCTAACATGTTGCAAGAGTTGTCAAGCAAACTTTACAGGTGTCTTCAATGGTATGTCCTGAAGCAACCGACGAGTTTACCACTGCTGACTAATATTTCTTTTATAAGTAGGCTTTGGATCTGGTTGAGCAGCTGCTCACTTCTTACGAAGAAGGTAAAAATGGGGTAACTTCTTAAATCACCTCATACGAAGTTGAAAGTTAATCAAAGGTGTTCAAATTTTGCATGAAAGTTAGGGAAAGATTCATGCCTAATATTGTACAAAAATTCAATTTCTTTAACTGATTATATATTTCTTAAAAAAAAACTTTGTAGGCATCTTTTCGCTTATCTTCATCTTTTATTTGAACTCTATCGATTCTATCAAAATTTCCAATATATTTTTGCACTGTGTTGTGTTCTGTTTTCTTACAAGTTTATTACAGTGCCTTTTGGTGTGTAGCTAAAAACTCTATAATTGTTTGCTTTCGTGTGTGTGTGTATGTGTATGTATGTGTGTGAGGGTGTTTATTTGTTTTATTAGTCTTTTAGTATAGGTGTTCATATATGTTATATGATTTGATATATTTTTATATGCTTATATTACAAGCGCGTGCGTGCTGATTAGTTGGGCCAATTCAAAGCTAATAAACTAAGTTTCCAAATATAGTTGAATATAATAAAAATATAATTATATATATATACTATATATATATGTAATATATATGCATCGATAGAAATTGTTAAATCAAAATGTGTACAAACCTTGACTTACGCATTTGTTTAACTGTTGTGCTTGTTGTTGTTGATTGTACTTTGTTGTTGTTGTTGTTGTTGCAATTGCTTTTGTTGTTGTTGTTGTCGTTTAGTATTTTGTGATTGCTTTGAACTGATTTTTGGTTTTTTATTGTTTTTTTTTTAGTGAGCTTAGCATGCGATAATCTCAACGTCGCGTGAGTTCTTTTGCTGTGCTGTTGTTGTTGTTGTGGTTGTTGTATGTATGTAGTTGTTGTTGTTGTTGTGGTTGTTGTTGCTTTTATTGTTTAGTTTAGGTGTAGCATATGCATATGTAAGTCGATTACATCACATATTAGAACCCGGTCAACAATTGTTGGCCCATTTGCTTATTTTCATTTTCAACTCAAACAAATAAAACACAAAACAAAATGTGAACAATTTGAAAAACAATAACATAAACAACACGACAGGCTAAATGGAGTTAGTTGTGACTAGTGGGATTGCCTAAAAATATGCAAAAAAAAAATGAAATAAAATAAATAATACAAATAAAAAATTAAAAAATATCCTTAAAATGTTTCAAAATAAATGTCATACAGAAATAAGTTTTAAATTTATCAGCTGTACAAGAAACAACTTTTAAAGTTAATTTTAAGTAAAATTATAAAGTCATAGAACATGAACTGGAAAACGCTGCGTATACGCAATATTTATGAAAATTCTTAGAATTCAAACATTTCTTTATCATTAAATACTTAAAGATTACAGATAAGACAGGTGCTATATGCATGATTGGTTTATGTGGGGTTTGCTTGTTTTTATGTCTGGGAGTGTGATATTGACTGTGGAAGAGTATCTGTAATGTGTCTGTGAGTGGATATTAACATGAATTTCGTACGCCTTTCGGTGAGCTCGCAATGGAATGAGAATGATTGGATTGGATATTGAACAAAAGGCGTAACACTTTATAGATGTTATATGCATATGATATGTATTCATTAATCGTCTAGAAAATTAGAAAAAGTTGAGAGAGAATATATATATTTAGATTAGAAGAGCATAGAGACAGTTTTGAATGGGGTAAACACAGTCGTATGGTTCAGCGATGTTATGATATAAGAATACAGTGAATAAACACTTAAATACATATACATAGAAACATATACATACATATACAGATATATATGTATGTGTGATTGGGTTGTAATGTGAACAAAAAACGATTTAGAGCGCATTGCTTATTAGTAAAGAACATAAACATGGAACATAAACTCAACTTGCAAGCAATGTAATACTTTTAAGGAATCGCTGCGGACATCGAATCAAACTTAACTTTGATGTTCTTTTTTCTTAAATATATTTAAATGGTATAAATTCCTTTGGGATTTACGTACCGGCAACAATTTTGCTGACTTGCATGACTTGCTGGGCCAAAATTTGATTCAGCTGCAGCAAATGCTCGCGCTGCTTCTTCTCCGCATTGATCTTGCTGGCAGGCAGCGTCTCGTTCTCCTGTTGGAATAATAATAATATATGATTGAAAATTATGTAAAGACAAAAATATGATCTATCTTATATTATCTTAGAGTCTTAATTGCCAACTAGGGCGTATAACTACAATAAATATTTAACTAGAGGGCTGGTCTTGATACTCATAAGAAACAAAAAACGTTTTCGTTGCTAATACAATTTTTGAGCCGAATAATCCAATGAGTGTTATGTGAAACAAGATTACAGATGGAAGGAAGGACGGACGAACGGACGGAAAGACGGGCGGGCGAAAGGACGGGCGGAAGAACGGACGGTAGGACGGAAGGAAGGTCAGACTGAAGGACGGACAGAAGGACGGACAGAAGGAAGGACGAAAGGGCAGACGGAAGGACGGACAGAAGAACGGGAGGAAGAACGGACGGAAGGTCGGACGAACGGACAGATCGAAGAACGGACGGACGGACAGAGGACGGTCGAACGGACGGTCGTACGGGCTGACGGACAGACGGACAACGTACGTGACCTCAGCTTATCTAGCTGAGATAATATAGATAAGTTATGTAGTCCGATATATCAATCACTAAAATTAGTGTAGCTTAAATATATAATCAAACTACTTACATTGCTGCTAATGGGCGCTTCAGCGAGCATTTTCTTAATGGACTCCACTTTCTCCTGGCGACGCTTCTTCTCCTCAGGCGACAATTCAGGCGTCTGTTAAGTTAAGAGCTATGTTAAAATCAACTTTTGGTAAATTTGGGAGATAATACTCACAGTCTCTGGTATGTAACGCTCGGGTATGACTATCTTGTTGGGCGCCAATAGCAAATTGTCTATGGTGTTCTCGGAGATCTTCTCGCCCTGACCCAAGGCAGAGCGCACCACATCGGGCGCATTGATTCGTGGACGTAGTGCCACCTCCATGTCCAGATCATCTCGTGCTCGCCAATTGGTGTTCTGCAAGCGAAAAGTGGATTCAGCAAAGAGTTAACCCATTGAGTCTGGATATAGCTTACATTGCGATTCATATCGTTCTCGGCCTGGACCTTCTCCATGGCCTTCTGGTTGACATTGTTGGGCGCCGTGTAGTGGCGCCGCTTCTCGCGCGGCACAGCTCGTCGATGTTTGTGCGGCGGTGGCACACGTTCCACAATCTTTTCGGTATCTTCGGAGGCCGAACCTGCGGACATTTCGTTGATGATCTGACGTGCGGCGACGCTCTGAAACACCGGCTCTGGGCTAAGCTCCGTTAAGCTCTTGTTGAGACTCTGCAGCGAGTCGGTCTTGGTGCGTAGAGCAACACGTGCGCTGTCCCTGGCGGGATGAGCCTGCTGCTGCAGCTGCTTGGCAAAGTATGCATTGGCCAAGGGATTCAGATTCTGCTGATGATGATGATGATGGTGGTGGCCATTGCTCTGAGGGGCTGGCGGCGGCGGTGCCTGATGCTCATAGTTGCTGTTGCGATCGTAGTCGGAGCCACCATTGAAGTGGTGTCCATTCTGCTTGCCATTCATGTGCCGGCTGTGCCTGGGCTTTGGCGGTTCGCTGTAGTTGCGCGGCAGCGACTTGGACCTGCTGTGATGTCCATTGCTCATTTGCTCCTCTAGGCTCTGACCATACTGCTGCTGCTGCTGTTGCTGCAATTGCTGCTGCTGCTGAGCGTATTGCTCCTCCTCCAGTACCTGATCCAGATTCTGTGTGGAATTGCTTAAGCCACGCTCGCTGCGATCGCGATGCCGTCGCTCCGATTCACGTTTGACAATGCGCACCGTTTTGATCTCTTGCTTCTCCAGATTGCTCAGATTGGCAAACGGATTGCTGTCCAGAAACCCATCGCTGTCAACGCCGCTCAGCTCCAGAGCATCACTGCTGCCATTGTAGCGATTGTAGTCGCCCAGCTTGGCACTGCTGTTGGTGTCCACGTAGAGCGGCGTCGATAGATTTAGTGTGGAATCATTCAGATGCTGTTGGCTGCCATTGTGCAGCATATTGGCATCCAGATCGGTTTCCGTCCAGCTGGTCGAATTGCTGCGCTTCTTCAGGCTGCCGTTCGAGGTGCCAGCTCCATTCGTAGGACTCAATTCCTTGTTGCCGATTTCCTGATACAAACGCGTCGAGTTCTCCGTCAACTGGCGCACCGCTGAGCTGAGCTCGTGCCGCTGCCGCTGCATGTCCCCGACTAGAGATTGCACCCGTTCCAGCTCCGACTGCAGCACCGCTGCCGTCTGGTTGCCATTCAGCTGGCTGGCATCGTTGTTGGCGCCATTGCTACGCGTCGCCTGTACCTTCTGGCGCAGCGTCAGCAGCTCCTGCTCCAGCCGCGCATTGCCTGCCACAGTTTGCTCCAGTTTCTATGGAACGCAAATTAAGGGAAGTGTTTAGTTAGACATTCTATGGGTGAGCAAATGGCACATGCAGCAGTTACAATTAAGGCGAAATGTAGAGGTTTTTTGCATTTTTATCTATGCCTGGATCATACTCATATGGAGACCTAGATTCGAGCCAAGTTCTTTTTAAATTTTAAATTTACTTTTCACAGACTGAACTTAGCTTTGGCATTAAATATTTAAAAAAATAAATTATAAAAATTAATAAATTATAAATTTAAATATTTTGAAAAAAAAATTATCTTGCAAGAATTTTTATAGATTTGCTAACTAAATAATTAAAATTATCTCAAGTTGGTTAAGATTAATATTGGATCGTTCACTAAGTAATTTCGTTTCATGACAACAGCTGAACTTATTGAATTTTTTCGCAGTCATCAACAGCTGATATAGAAAGGCTTATTTGTAAAAAATGTTGCTGGAATTTGTGAAATAGTTTTCATTTGGTGGCCAATCGAAGCTGGAAGATCAAAAACAACATTTTCGTCATATTTTACTGTTTTACTATGAAAAGGGAAAAATGCAGTTCAAGCAAGGCGAAAATTATACGATGTGTACGGAGAAGATGTATTGATGTATTGATATTACTTAGTGAACGACCCAATACAATATTCAATATGGAGCCAGCTTTTGAAATCAAATAAACAGTTGAATCCTATTTCCAAAGCGCAAATCTAAATTTAAGCTCAAATAAATTCTGCTTTGTAAAGCTGCTTTTAAACATCAATCGATTGCAAATGAAATATTTGCTTTAGTCCTTTTTCAATAGATTTCTGTAAATATTTTGCTAAAAGTTCGCACTCTGAACTCTTGAGGGCAATCGATTTATGCACTTAAATCGGCACAAAGCAGTTAGTTGAATATTTTATGTTGGTTTTTTGTTTTATGAATTTCTCATTAGTTACATAAGCGACATGCGAAGCTGAAGCAGACGGAGACTATATAAATAATATAGATCTGACACAGATAAAATGCAAAAAACTTCTACTAGGCACCTGGGCTACCTTTGAGTTCTCGGCGAGCAGCTGATGGACACGCGATAGCTCGCGCTCCAGTATGTGCTGCTGCTTCTTGGCCGCCTCCAGAGCCATGGGCGTGGCATTGTTGTCATGTATGCGCGCCCGCAAGCCACCCAAAGCACGCTCCAAATCCTCCTTGTCACGCTGTAGACTTTGCAATATGCCCGACTCCTCCTGCAACAGCTGATCCAGCTGATAGAGCTCACGCACCTTGGCCTGAAAGTGAGAGAGTGAGAGGGAGATAGATAAATATGATACATGACACAATTATAACTGAGTAATGTGCTACCTGCAACTCCGCCTGATTGGGACTGAGGCGCTCCCATTGCTTCTGCTCCTCCTGCAGCATTTGACGCTCCTGCATGCGCTGATTGAACTCCAGCCGATCCATTGTCGCCGGCTGGGCCCTGCCATTGGCATCGTTGCGATACAGCGAGCCCAGCTTGACCATGTTATCCACCAGATTGACTAGCGGCTTGCTCTTCTCATACTGCCGCTCCAAGTCGAGCAAATGTTGCTTCAAGTAATCCAAGCGCTGAATGCTTTCTGCACGCGTGAGTCCCTCAGCGCCGCGTAAACGATTCTGTGGAGGATTACGAATTGGTTATGAGTAAAAATGGAATTGACAGCTTCTTCTTTGAGTTGACATTAAAAGATAGCATATTAGTCACAGCAACCAACACCAGAGTTTAGTAAAACAACCAGCCACCATTTAATGGAGTTCACAATTGTCTAACCACCTGCACATTGTGAATGTCGCTGCAGCACTGCTCGATGGCCCGCGCCGTTTGGCTGCTCTGCCTTCGCAATTGTATCAGTAACAGCACCAGCTCCTCGTGGGTGCGACTCAGCAAATCGCCCGCCGATACATCCAGATTCTGTAGTGTTTTGTTAAATCAATCAATCAATCAATCAATCAATACATAAATTCAATTCAATGAAAGTTAATCAAACAGCATTTTTGATTCTGGAAGGAAAGCTGATCGGGGGAAATTAAAGCTTTCCCGGTAACAGAAAAAATCGTTTTTCACATAGTGAAAATATCAAAAAAAAATCCAATTGGATAAACAATAATTCAATCAGTTTTCATTTTTTATGAAATGAAATTCATGATATACAATCGAATAAAAATATATTTTTTTGTTAAATTTCTCTCATTTTTTTGTTGCAGCAAATAACTGTGATAAATGCAACTTCGCAGCTTTTACGGCTTGAGCTGCCCATCAGGGATTTTCGTACAGCTTTACATATGGACACGAGGTAGAGAAAAAAAAGCATACAAACATTTATTTCCCACTTACCCTTATCTGAGAGCTCGTCTCACGCTCCAACATATCAATTTCAGCTCGACTGCCAGCACGACGCATGCCAAACTGCAATTGTTGTTGCTGTTGCTGCTGCTGCTGTTGCTGCTGTGGCGTCGATGTGGCCATGGCCACTGAGCGGCCATAAAGACCACGATCTGTCAAAAGTGTGGCCTTGGCATATTTGGCTTCCGTCGCGTTGCCATAGTACGGATCGTAGTGGGCGAATGCCGACTCGTGCTGCTGCTGCTGCAGATGCAGTGCATCCGAGGGTTCTGGCTTGACAGTTAGGTTACCCTTGGGCAAATTGTTTACATTCCGCACCGAAATCGAGGCTGTAAAATGGAATGCAGATTTAGTTTAAGGCTCACTTTATGGCATGGCAGGACATGTAATTATTATGCGTGCGCGAAATAATTAGAGAAAAGCATTAAAACATAATTAAACAGCGGTACTTTTTTACTTTTCAACTAAATACTTTTGTGGTAGGGTATATTAGCTGTCAGAAACGGGCACTACGAAGTGAAAGCGTCCAAGAAGCTATCCAACAGGCTGTTTTTACTGCGTAGAATTTAATTGTTTGACTGCCCGCAAAAGTATGCTACAGTTTTTGGTTTGCATCTAAAACTCGACTGTACATATGTGATTATGAGTGTATGTGTATGTGTATGTGTGTGTGTGTGTTTGTGTTTGTGATAAGAAATGAGTATGAATATGAACATGAATATTTACAAGCGCATTAATAATTACATAAGTATAGGAATAAGTGCTTTTTTGACATGTATATATATATATATATATATATATATATAAATATACATATGTATATAAAGAAAATTGCTTACCATTTTGTTAATGTAACAAAACAACACAACAATTATGACAACAACAATAACAAATAACAATAAAAGAAAGTAAAAACAAAAACAAGCAACAAACAATTTTAAATGAAATACAGAACTCTTGCGGCTTTTATACTCCTACTCTCTCCCTCCTCTCTCCTTCTATTTCCCTCTCCCTCTCTCTATCTCACTTTCTTTCTTTCTATTGACAGCTTATGCTTCGTACAACGAATTAACCTCAAAAAAAAACTGTGCAAACATTTGCAGAATTTAACTATTGTCACATTTTTGTAAGCGGCTAACGCTGCGTATGCGTAATGCCTCAATTGTTCCTTTGCGCCGCATTCACAATGGCATTGCCATTGCCATTGGCATTGACATCATTGTTCCCATTCAGCTGCTGTATGATGGAACGCACATTGCTCGTCAGCGGCAGCATGGGTCCACTAGACGAAGGCGTTCTAGTGGGCGTGGCCATGGCATCAGCATTGTTATTGCTCTTCATCAGGCCACTCGACATGGCGTCCCACTGGCGAATGGTCTCGCGATCCAGCTCATGCGACTTGTGCGATAGATTGGAGCCCGTTTCGGCACGCAGCACCTCATACACGTCCGTATCACTGCCTTGGCTCAGTGTCGAGCTATTGGCCAGCAGCTGCACATAGACATCATGCTCATCGCCGTGCGGCAGAGGCGATGGAGGAGGCGAGGCTGCTGCCTGCAGGAGACGTGGCGGCGGCTTGTGGCAATCATTGACGTAGGTCACCTCGCGGCTGAGCTTCGTTTTGGTTGCCTGGCTGCTGGACATGTGGCTGGGCGCTGGCGTCGGTATGGGCAGAGTGGGCGCGGTTACTGCTATGCGATCCAGATCATCCAAGGAGCGCGCATGGCGCTGCGACACACGACGCAGACTTTCGCGCCACAGTGCATCCTCCTCCCAGAGCAGCTCGCCACCTAAAACTGAGAGTTGATTGGCGTTATTTGTGGTGTTCACTGTGGCCGCTGCTGCTCGCTTGTCCAGCTTAAGCTCAGCTGCACCCACAACCAGACCCGTCTCCTCCTCCTCCTCCTCATCCTCATCCAAGTGGCTACCACCAGTCAGTTTACGAGCGAGATTTGTGTTTTTAGTAGTTGTAAAAAATGAATGAGTTGGGTTTAATGAATGACCCTCGCTCCCCTCTCCGCTGCCCAGCTCCATGTGCAACGGAGGCACCTGCTCCAGCTGGTCCAGCTGCATGTTATTCAACTTGATCAGATTCTTGTTGCAGCTGTAGCTCAGCTTTTCAATGTTCGCCTTCATACTGTACAGATTCTTGCTGTCGATAGCCTGATCCTTGTCCACCAGTGCATCCACATTGATGCACTGCAGCCTATCGATGGGATTGTGTATATGCGCTATATTCAGTCCATGTGCATGGATATCACGTTGGTTGTTCAGCTGCGGCGGAGCTGGCAGCTCCGAGTAATAGTACGGCGCCGACTGCGTCGATATGTTGCTATTGTTCCGGCTGTGCATGGGCGTAAGGTAAGCCGCGCCCTCGACGCCCATGTTGCCCAGCTGCTGTATGGAGTCCGTGGACGACAGAAAGTGTATGTTGCCATAGAAGTTCTGTTCATCGCCATCCGCATTCCGAAAGGTCTTTGGAGGCTTGATCAGATTTGTGAGAATATCCGCACCTGCGGCAGCATTCACATCGTTTAGCAAATGCCGTGTGGGCGTGGCATGAGCCTGATAGGGCAGCAAGTCGCTGCTCTGCAGGTGACTTAAGTACGTGTCCAGCTCATGGCTGCTCAATGTCTCCTCGAAGTGTTCGCTCATCGATTCGATTTCGCTAATCGACTCCTGGGAGAGCGGACGGCGGGAGCGTTGACGCTCCAGCTCCGAGTCGGAGCGCTGGCGGAATTCCACGGATTCGCTTTCGCTGGGCAGCGAGTTGTTGCTGGGCGGTCGCTGCTGCAGCTTGCGATACAGCTCCAGATCGGAGGAGGTGCGCGACGAGCTCTTGTCCGTCTGGCAGCTGTAGTTCGAGTCGGAGAGCGTTCGCGCGTGTTGCTGTTGCAGCAGCGATGTGGAGGCTGTTGCCCTGGCCGTGGCTCGGCGCTGCTGCTGCTCCGGCGTGCCACGCGTCTTGGCAAAGTGATCGGGCAGAGAGAGGCGACTGCTCTTCAGGGTGGTGCTCGGCTCCGTTTTGGGCAGATTCAGCGACGTGTTGCTGGCGTGCATCTTGGGCAATTGCTCGTAGGACAGATGCACCTTGCTGTCGCGTCGCCTCACCGTATCATAGTGCTCCGAGGAGAAGATCTCCTCCGTTTTCAGCTCCTCCATGGGTGGCGGCGAGTCGGGTATGGGCGGTGGCGGCAGTATCTCGCTGTCCGAGCTCTCCGCATAGTTGTTGAGCGGCGTCGAGGCGCCCAGGTAATACGAGGCGGGCCTAAAAGTATCCGACAGACTGAAGCGGGTGCGGGAGCGCAAGCGCTTGGCCTCCAACTGCTGTTTGCTGCTCTCGTCATCCGCATCAGAGCTGTCGCTGGCTAGCGCGCTCTTGGCTGGCTTTAGTATATCCGGCATATCCTTGCCCTGACGTTTCTTTGACTTCTTCTTCAATGTCTCCGTGCCGTTCTTTTTGCTCTTCTTCAGCGTGGAGCGGCCGGAAGAGCAGTGCGCCTCCTCCGCAGCAGCTGTGGCTGCGGCTGCTGCTTTGACCCCCGCCAGCTCCATGTAAACAGGTTCCGCATTGGTTAGTTTTATGCTGCTCGAGATGCACATAATCTCATAGTTGCTTCTATTGTCCTCGTCGTTCAGGCCCTTGGTCATTTCCACATAATGATTCTCCTCCTCCTCCTCGTTGTAGGTCTCGTGCGTCGCCACCAGACTGAGTGTGCCCGGCTGACCCAGCTCCACCTTCTTGGGCGTCATGGGCAAATAATGACTCTCATCTAGCAGCTGATCCGTGGACATAATCGGCTCATTTACATACAGCTGCTGCAGCTCCTTGTCACTGGGCAAATTGGCAGACGCGCTGACAGGCGTCGCCTCATCAATAGCAGCGTCATTATCATCATCATCATCATCGTCGTCTTGTGCCAGAGCCTCGTCTATGTCATCATCTGTGTACTCTTCACATGCAGTGCTTTCATCTTCCTCATCCGCCTCCTCCTCCTCCTCTTCCTCTTCTTTCTCATGCTCTGCTTGTTGAGCCTGCTGCTGTTTTTGCTTTAATGCCTCCTTCTCATCAGTTTCTTTACTTGCTGCCATTGGCTCTCCCAGTCCGGGCTTTGCCTCAGCTGTGGGCGTTAAGTCCTCTTCTGACTGTTGCTGCTGTTGTTGCTGCTGCTCCTGCTGCTCTTTGTACAGCTTCAGTTGCATAAGGATGGGCGTCTCCTCGGCATCACTGATGGCCGCCTTGGCATATTCGACGTTCTCGTAGTTGCTGCTCACCAGCTTGTTGCTATACACCGGCACATAGTTCACATTCTGCGGTGATTTGGGCGCCGTCTTTTTGGGCAAAATGGGCACCGGCTGCTCGGCCTCAGCTGGTTGCAGTTGCAGCTTAAGCTTGGGCCTAAGTGGCTGCTGCTGCCCCACGCTAGGCTGCACCTGAATAATGGGCGTGCGGCTGGCCTCGTGCACCTTAAGTATGGGCTTTAGCTGGAAAGTTTGGCTGTTAGCCGTATCCTTTGGACTTGTTGTTGTTGTTGTTGTTGTTAAACTGTTTAGATTTGTGCTAAGGCTAATATTTGATAGTGTAGTTGTCTCTGCTATTGTTATTGTTGTCATTGTTGTTGCTGTTGTTGTTGTTGTGTTTTGTGTGCTAGTTGCTGTTGTTGTTGTTGTTGTTGACCTTCCTGCCGTCACACTTATGTTATCATCCAGCCCAGGCCCAGCTGCGCTTTGTGCATTTTCTTTTTCTTTTTGTTCAAACATTTACAACATTTACAAAAAATTTTTCAGTAACCAAAAAAAACGTATACACAAAAAATGGAAAAGAAAGTTATATAAAAAATAAATTTGTTTTTTTTAAATATTTTTTTTTTGTGTTTAAGTTTTGAGCTCATGAGTTTTGAGTTGGGTTTTAGTGCGAATTTACAGCGGCTTTTAGTAGACGAAACACCAAGCACCCAATTGCCATGATTGATGAAAACATTTTTAAGAACCAAACTACTCAAAGAAATTAAACAGCCCGTTAACAAAGATTTCGAGTAAATAAAGTAAAAGTTTCATCAAAATAACAAAAGAAAAAGCCAAAAAGCTTTGCCACAAACTGCAGTCATTAAAAAAATTGCGCCTTGGCTCCGAAAAAAATCGTTGCCTACTTTTAGGCTTGGGCTGGAGACAACTTTTGAGCTCAGACAACCGATTTATTCAACATTTGTTTAACTTAATTGCCAATGAATAAATTATATTTTCAGCACTCACATTATAAATGTATGTGGGCTGAGTGTATGTGTGTGTCAGTGTGTGTGTGGCAGGAAGGTTTTCGTTTCATTTGATTGTTTGTACATTTCGAATTTATTATATAATTGCATTTTGTCTTTGTTGCCATTGCATAATGCAAATTAATTAAAACATTAAAAATGCAGCTAACAAAAACAAAAGTTAAATATATGCATACTACAGTTTGTTGGTTTAGTTTGGCATTAAAAAAAAATATTGGCATGCAAATGGGTTAGCAGTAAATGGTTAATAGTTAAAGCCACCGATACGAAGCAGCAGCTACTTAGCATAAAGATTTATCAAAGCATAATTATTAAAGTTGAAGCTCGAAACTACCTTACAAAGCAGTTTGGCAGCTTAATCACAGATATTTACAAAACTACAGGCAATAAAGGGAGGGTCGGATGAGTTGAAATACAAAACAGAATTACATGCTCAACCAGCAAGGGCCAAAGCCAGCTAAAAGTACACTCAAAAAAATTGGAGAAAATGTTGGCATGATTAATTTGAAAAATTAAAAATAATATGCATAATAAATTTAAGTTGAGCATATTCTAACTTCAATATATAATATATATTTCATTTATATTATTATATTATATATATTATTATATTATTATATTATTATATTATTATATTATTATATTATTATATTATTATATTATTATATTATTATATTATTATATTATTATATTATTATATTATTATATTATTATATTATTATATTATTATATTATTATATTATTATATTATTATATTATTATATTATTATATTATTATATTATTATATTATTATATTATTATATTATTATATTATTATATTATTATATTATTATATTATTATATTATTATATTATCATATTATTATATTATTATATTATTATATATTGAAATCTGCAGACCTTCCTGATTTTTGAACACAATGTTATTATTTTAAAAATTCATCAAAAATTTTTAGGACTGTTAGAATTTTTTGTAGAATTGAAAACAATTTTTGTTCAGGAATACTTCAATATGAACATTTAAATTTCTTTAAAAAAAATAAGGTTTTCAATAAGATTAAATTTAAATTCAAGTGCAAAAACCCACTCAGATAGTATTCTAAAATTCCGAGAATTTTTTATCAAGTATTTCAATGTTTTTTTGAATGTATAAAATAGCTGGCAGGCACTACAATTGCAACAGGAGAGCAAAGCCAAAGAGCTAACAAAAGTAAAAGTAGAAACTACAGTTGAACAAAGGCAAAACTGCAACGTGAGATAGACAAACAGCTACAGAGAGTAAGAGAGAAAGATACAGAGATACAAAGAGAGAGACAGTGCAACTAAAGACAGAGATAGAGTAACAGTAGAGATATGTAGTTAGCCAAAACAGGCGTCGATAGCACAAAGACTTAAAGCAAAGCAAAAATGGTAGGTTTTGGGGGCGGGATTGGAACATTGTGCATATAGAGAAACAGAAAACAAAGTCAAGTACTCACCCTCATCGTCCGAGGAGTAGCTGTTGTAGACACCGCCTGGTCCCATATTCGCATGCGTTTCCGATCTGGAGCGCTGAATGCCCGCGGAACTGCCATTAGCTGCTTCTGCGGCGGCAGAGTTTACGGCAGCACCACCACCGGGGGCGACAAGTCCCGTTTTGCCGGCCTGCGGAGCATAGCGTGCACCGCTAGCCACCGCCGTGGAGGCGAGCAATATGTTCGGATTGCTGCCCAGCTTGGACATGGCAGACATATTGCTGCCACCCTGCTGGACGCCTTTGCGTGTTAGCGGCGATTGCAGCATGCGCTGTTTCCACTCCAGCAGACGCTTCATGGACTCCTCGCGCTTGCGTTCGCCATCCAGCGGATGCTGTGGAGATGGCGCTGCGCCCGATGTGGGCGATGTGGCCAGCGAATTGTTGGCCGTCGAATAGTCATCGTCCAGGCCGCCGTTACGCTTGGGCAGTCGAGCGCTGGCCGAGCGCAGGAACTGTTCGTTCTTGCTAATGATCTCCTGTGTGGACATTGAGGGTGGGAATATCGAACCCGGATGCACATTAAGTGGCGGCAAGTCCTCATCCTGACTTAACTGCTGCTGCAGCTGCTGCTGCTGCTGCTGTGCGTGCGAGGACACTGAACGGGCGGCAGCACCACCGCCCGCACCCTGACTGGCCGAGCGACTCATGCGTGGCATGCTGCAGGCGGCGCTGCCCTGTGCCTGCGCCTCGGCCAGCAGCTCCTGGCGCTTGTAGGCGCGCTCATACGGATTCTCATAGCCGATGGTGTGCATGCCGCTGCCAAATTCGCCAGCGGCGCCGCTTGCGGTGCGGTAGCTACCCGCCTGCTGTGGCTGGGCGGCAGCACCACTAGCTGCAGCAGCCGCTCCAGCACCGCCGCTCTGCAAGTAGAGCGCACTCTTGCGCATCTTGTCCGCATAGCTAGCCTCCGAGTAGTAGAAGCTGTCGGGTGTGCGATTTATATCCAAACTTGATTTGGGTCGTGGTGCGCGTCCTGCCTCGTGCTTGCTTTGGGCCACAGCAGCGGCTGCGGCAGCGGCTGCCGCCTCGGCACGCGCCTCATACTCCAGAAAGTCGGCGGAGTGCGGACGCACGATGGCCGCTGCGGTGCGGGCACGCAAGTCCAAGTTATTGATTAGTTGATCGGCGGCCGTTGGCTGTGGACATAAAGCAAAGAGCAGTTAGTTTAAACTGTGTTCACCCACACACACACATACACATAGAGTGAGTTTGCATTTTAAAATGTTGCCCCGAATTGGCAAATTGGCGCTGGCCTGCAAAGGCAGCCACACCAGCTGCTAAAGGGCCCAGGCGCATAAATCATGCACGCGACTCATTTCCTGGCTGACCCACAAAGCAGCGAAGCAACGAAGCAACGTCTGCCGCCGCCTAAAAGGGCGAGCAGCCCATAAAGTTGCACTTTAGGCGCTGCCGTGGCAGCTGTGCCACTTGCGGCAGCTGCACCACAAAATGTCTGCAATTTAGCAACCCACTGACACACTAAACTCTAATTAGTGGGTGCGGCGAGGACTTGGGACCAACTCTTTGAAAGCTAAAAACTGAAAGTTTATGCTGAAGCAAAGATGTTCAGCCTCTGAGCCAGACACAAAACGCAGCTCTAATGGTCTAGCTACAAAAAAGAAATAATAATGCAGCTGCATTTCAAATTAATTTCCTTTTATACCCTGAACCCATTGAAAATGGGAAATGGTTTTCTTAAAAGTATGAAACAGGCAGAAGGAGGCCTGGCAGACCCCATTAACTATTTATACTCTTGATGAGGGCGACGAGCTGAGTCGATTTAGACCTGTCACTCTATCTTTCCGTCCGTCGGTCCGTCAGTCCGTATGCACGAACGCGTCGATCTCGGACCTATTAGAGCTAGAGACTTGAAATTTTATAGCGCTCAAATTAAGGTTTTAAATCGACAACTTTACCGTTTCCATGAAAACGATTAAAAAAATTATGGAGATTTAGTTTTTTCACCATATCTTTTACATCTTTAAAGCTAAAGTCACCAAATTTTGTACTTAGTTTCTCATATAAAAATATTCAATTTTGAAATATTTTATATTTTGGATACAGGCTCTAAATACTAAATCATTGAAGTATTTGAAGTAGTGGCAAATATAGCCGCTATTAAAAAATTATTGAATTATTTAACTGTTATCTTTAAACTTCACAGCTCAAGCTCTTATAATCTCTGAGTTCGTTGAGGATGCAAACATATACAAAGTATCACATATAAATGTGAGCTACTTTTTCTATGATACAGACATACACCAAATTTGGTAGTTTCAGCTTTTATATTCTTTGAGTTCGTTCAGCAAGTACATGGATAATTTAAGGATATTATATATAAGTGAACTAACTGTCTGTCCCACTCTATATATAAACCAAATTTCAAGTATTTTAGACTCAGTATATAAGCTTTAATAAGAGTTGTTGGCATATTCAAGCTATTGCTGGTTTTTTACATCTTATAAAATCATGAAGAAAATTTTAATTCTGCATTCCCTCTGAGAGCTGAGATATAAATGTCAGACTTACGAAAATTTCTTAAGCAAACATATTTGAAACTCAATATATAAACTTTAAGAAGACTTACAGTTGCAATCCAGTTATTGGTGGTTTGCTATGTCTTATAAAATTATAAAGAAATTTTAAATTTTGAGTTTCCTCTCAGAGCTGAGATATACATATATGTAAGATATTGTCCAATTGAAAATTTCTCCAGCAAATTATGTGTATTTCATCTTTATATGTAATAAGAAATAAAATCACATCAAAGCTATAGGCATGAATGCAGTTATTGTTTAATCATTTTTTTAGTCTGAATACTTCACATACAAAAGATGTCCGAAGCTATTATTTAAACTATCTGTTTTAGATAATTATTAGTTATATTTAAAAACTCTGTACGTGAACTTTAGACATAACCTCACCTAAACTAATTTAACTTAACCAAAAGTTTATGAAAGCTCACCTTACCTATCACAACCGACTCCTGCCCAACTCTAGTTAATATCTTTCGTTTATGTAATCGATCAAATCGTGTGTGTGTCACATTTTTGGCGCTTTCTATCAATCATTTTGTTTTTGAAAGTTAATGCAAGTCAAAAAGTTTTTCCATTTAGCCAACAGGAAGTCGAATTGATGACAGTCAAGGGAACTGCAGAAGCAATCTAGAGCTAAGCCAACTGAGTGCAAGATTTAAACCATAAGTTAAGCTAGACTTAAATATGTGTTTGGGGATCGGAAACATTACATAAGATATAGTACCAAAAAGTAACAACTACGAGAGTTGGGTGTAACTGACTGCCAAATACTCTGTTTCTGGTTGGAAGAGCTGATAAGAGTCTGTAAGTCCTATAGCTAAATAGTATATATATAGTATCTTCTAGAGACTTTGCGGGTCCCAAAAAAAATTTCGGCGGGATGGGAAAGATTCTGAAAAACTCCGGGACGGTCGGGATAAGTGCTTGATCCCGAAATTCCCGCGGGTCCCGATAAGAGAAGTTCAAATATTTTATTATTTTGAGAACAATACAATGAATTGTCATTGTTACACATGCTTGCTAGGCAAGTACTTGATATTCCAACATCTTCGACAACGAGTGAGCGGGTGTATTCCACTTCTAGTAGAGTTTTGGAAGAAAATAGACCACATCTTAGAGACAAAATTCTCAGGAAAATAGTATTTATAAGTAAAAAATGTTATCTATCATATGAGTTCTAAATGTTAAAAAAAAAATTTCGGGAAATGTCGGGACCCGCGGGAAAAATGAAAAATTTGTCGGGATAATCGGGTGGGAAAATGAAAAATTATTTCGGGACGGGAAGGGTCGGGAATGAGTTTCTTTCCCGATCCAATCTCTAGTATCTACATATATATATAAGTCGAATGCCTTGGAAAGTTTTCCATTTCGATATTGGCTATGATAAAATGCTAGAAAGGTGTCGTTAGCTGAACTTTTCTGGTAACTACAATAAAAGAAAGTAAAATTCGCCCATTTCCTATTCGGCGTAAAAGTTGAATGTTAAATGGATTGTGCTGCAGCTTGGCCACAAGTGTTGGCAAAGTAAAAGCCTGGCCATGTGCTGAGGTAAACTTTTAAGTAGGCCAACCTGGCTTGGCCCACATTTGGCCAACTTTCTGGGTTTTATTGGCCAACTGGCCAGCGGTAAAACGCTGCGTATGTGTTATGTCTTGAGTTAAGTTCACTTACCTCCAAGTGGTTGGGCGTATAGCGCTGGGGCATCGCCGGCACATGCTTGCTGCCATCATAGCTGGGCGGACTTAGGGGCCGCCTGTAGCTGGCCGCCTCCTGCAGCAGCGCCTCGTGTGCGCTGAGCGCGCCTCCGCCACCTGCCAGCTGCGACATATTGTAGATGTCCTCGTAGTCAGCGGCGGCAGCAGCTGCTGCCAGCATGCGCTGCTGCTTCGATCGTCCGTAGGCGTCCGGAGTTCGTCGCTCCGCCTGCAGCTGCTGCTGATTGGGGTAGGCGCCGCGCTGCATCAGCTTGGCCATGTAGAGATCCCTTTCGCCGTAGATCTCCTCGACGGCGCGCTGCTGCTGCAGCCGTGCGATCTGCTCCTCCATGTCGAGATGCTGCTGCTGGAACTGCGCCTCCAGATGATCCAGCGAGTACTGCTGCTGCGCCTGCTGCAGCTGCAGCGCCGTCGACACATGCCCCGTGCGCGTATCATAGATGGCGTGATGCTGCTGCGGTTGCTGCTGCGGCTGCTGCTGAGATCTTTGCTGGTACAGCTGCTGCGTGGGCGACAACATGCCGCCCCCCGCGGCACTACGACTACGACTAGGTGGCACTGGCTGCTGCTCGTTGTGCTCGGGCGAGGGCGACGAGTAGCCGCCGTCGTTGATGCGTCGCGGCTTGGGCGGTGCATTGGCATACAGCGGCTGAGCTCCATTGCCGGCGCCCGCATTGTCCGAGGCGGGCGTCAGCTGCCCCTTGCCCGGCTGCGACTGCAGCGTATGGATGCCCGAGTCCGAGTTCTCGCCACTGTGATTCAGCGAGGAGTTGACGCTCGGCTCCGACTCGCCGCTGCTCGGCGCCTGCATGAGACTGGCCGCTGCCAGGGCACGCACCCACTGCATCATGGCGTCGGCGCTGTCCGCGGCCAGCCAATAGGTGCGCATATTCTGATGCTCGCACTTGAAGGCGAACTTGCGATAGATCTTGTCCTCCGGCAGGCAGGCGGACACCCGATACGAGGGCAGCAGCACAGAGCCCAGCAGCTTCTCCTCCTCCGGCCCCTTGTAGTAGTAGAGGCAGTACTCGGCCAGCACGAACCAGCGCTTGCGCCACACTTTCAGGCCGTCGGAGCCCTGCTTGTGCAGCCAGCCGGAGAGGGTCACAGGCGTGGTGGGTGGACGCTTCGTGATCGGAGATTTGAGCGCCTGCATCGAGCCGATGCTCTTCTTGCGATCGAGCGGCGCATGGGTGGGACTGCGCGTGGAGGCCGACGACGACTCCTCGGAGCTGACCGCAGGCTTTGGCTTGACCACGGTTGAGATTTGGGTCTGACATGCCTGATTGACCACATGACCGGGATGATTCTGTTGTATGTAGACGGGTCCATGCTCGCTGCCAGGCGTCTGCAGCTCCGGCTTGTGACGCTGTTGCTGCTGCTGCTGTTGCTGTTGCAGCTGCAATTGTTGCTGCAACTGTTGTTGCTGATGCAGCTGCAATTGCAATTGTTGCTGCTGCTGCGCATAAAGCTGCTCCTGATAGTGCTTCGGCATTTGCTGCTGCAGCTTCAAAGGACCCGAGGCAGCCTGATATTGATTAGCCAGATTCAAAGTGGAAGGTGGCGCCCGCTGCTGCTGCTGCTGCTGCTGCTGCTGTTGCTGCTGTTGTTGCTGTTGTTGCTGTTGCTGTTGTTGCTGTTGCAACGTCATGTTGGACACCATGCTGGCGGATTGACTCATGTGATAGTGGCCCGTGGGTGGGTTCATGGCCTGGCGCATGGCAAAGGTGCGCTGCTGCTGCTGTGCCGCCTCGCTCTGCGTCACCAACTGCGCCTGCATCTTGGCGTGCTGCAGCTGCTGGTACTGCGACTGCAGCGCCGAGATGGGATGATGCCCGGCTGTTGCATTGCTGGCCTGCAGGCGACCTGCGGCCGCCAAATAGGTGCGCTCAGTGGGCGATTGATAGAGCTGTTCGCCGGTGCCGCCGCTGCTCGAATACGACTGATGATAGGGTGAGCTGTGGGAGCTGCTCGAGTTGTTGCCATGGCCATGGTGCTTGAGCAGGCCGTGCTTGGCCTGCGGCTGCATGTCGATGGGCGAGAGTGGGCCACCGCCGCTGGACGAGGTGGCCGTGGGGGATTGCTGGTAGAGCGACTGCGGAGCCAGATGATAGCCGGCGGGCGAATGTGTCGCCGTGCGATAGTCAATGAGATTCGTTTGATAGGCGAGCGGCAGCTTCTTTTGTTGCTGGGCCGTTGCCGCCTGCAACTGCAACTGTTGCAGCTTCTTTGCGTCCATGGTGCCGGCAGTGAAGAGCGGTGGCGCCTCCAACCTGCAACAGAAACAAAGAAACAGAGAGAGAGATTGAAAATTACGTTTGCGGCTGTCAGAGGGTGTTGCATCAATTAGCAAAGGTCGACGGGATTAATTCAATTGCGTGAACCACGCCGTAAGCTACGTGCTTCAACGGGGCTTGCGTCAATTTAACCAAATCCGCGCCGGGCACAGGGCGTGGCAGCCATGCGGCTCAGCTGTTAATTGATGGTAATTGATTGAGTGCAGCCCAGACGTTGTGCACCGTGGTATAAGTTTAGCTTTTTTCGCACACTTTTCACACACAGACTTACCAATCCCACAGCTGATAAATGCAGCCAAACATGATTTTGCTTTCGTTTGTTTTAATTAATTAATTAATTTAATTGGGTTTATCAATAATTCAATTGCGCGCACTTTTATTTTATTATTCTTATTTGATTGAATGCGAAAACTCAATTACGATTTTCATTTTCATTTTCCAAATGAAATGTGGCAACAGTCTCTTTGTGATTGTATTTTAGTTTTCCTATTATTCTCTTCTTTGCTTCTTTTTTGTGTGATATGTTTTCCCTTTTTTGTGGCGAGCTGCGAGAATGAAAACTGTTTGGGAAAATGTCTATTTTTGTTCGTTGGAGGATGGGGCGAGGGGGCAGAGTCTACCACAGATTTATGCCCCACAAATTGCGTTTGCAAATTGAAAATGCGTTTGCTGCAGTTGAACATTATTTTAAAAGACACAAAGATAAATATCTTTCAGCAGAATTTTAAAATGTTTTCATTGTTGTTTCGTTTGCAGACACAAAACGAAATTGTTGTTTAGAATCTTGTGAAATTTAAATTGAAAAACAAATTCCACAAATTGTTTATAGAATATGAAAATACCACAGGCAAAATAATTAATTTATTAGAAATTCCCAAAAGAAAATTCTTTTTCTGATAGCATTTTTAACCAATTTAGAGATTGATAGAATTTTCTAATAAATAAAATGTTTTTTGTGGAAATTTCGATATAATAATTTCGAATACCACAAATAAACATAACATTATTTATCTCACAAATGAAATTTGAGCTTGGCTTTCTATAGAAATACTTTTTATACCCAGCCAACTACCAAATTTATCTATTTAAAGCCCCAAAGTCTAGCTTTTATTATATTTTTAGCAAGATGTTATATCACAATGCTTTTGTATTCTAGTTGAAGTTGGCATTAAATGTGGTTTTCTTACAAAAACTTTGTATTTTAAGTTTCTTGTTACTGCCGAACCAACTTGACAGCCAACAACTGCAGTTAAACACAAAAATTTTTTGCTTAATGCAGGTAACTATATATTTTATTACATATATACATACATATCTATATATATATATATATATATATTATATATAATCTGAGAGTGCAGCAGCTGCGCCACGAACCGCTGTCCATAACGAAGTCAATGCGTTTAATGCAATTGACCAGAGCATTCCAAATGAAATGAGTGTCACAAATATGCTAGTGTGTGTGTGTCTGTGTGCTTGTGTGTGTGTGTGTACTTGTCTGCTGGACATAAATTAAGCGGCATTACAATTGTCAAATGAATTATAAATTGCAAATATCATTTGCTGCTCGCCATCGATTTTTAAAAGCAAACTGCATGACATACTTCGGGGCGCTTGGCATGCTTAAAGAGAGTGTAAGAGCCAAGTTAACAGCGCCTGACAGGACAATAAAACTTGGCACAAATGTCGACGTTTGTGCATTAAAAGCAAAATCCTGTTGAAAATGTTGCGCAATAAACAAACAATTGATCCGGGATTTAAGCACAAGCGATGCCATGCGCGAGTGTGTGCGAGTGTGTGCGAGTGTGTGCGTGTGTGGATGTGTCGGTGTCATTTGTTTTGTTGCCAACAAATGTTAAATCATGGCATTAGCTGCCTTTGCCATAGCCATTTCACGCTACAATCAACAGCCAGACCAGACCAGACTAGAGCCTGGCCAAGCAGCTGCTGACCAGGCCAACGACAGCACACGAAAGGGAAGAGTGTTAAAGCCATTTTATAATTGCCTTGGAGCCGGGCCACAATTTGTATGGCTTTCAATTAACGCTTTCCAGCCAGCATTTTACACTGGCGCAGTCCTCGCTGAAAGATGCGGCCAAAAGCAAACGCACAAATAAAATATTGGCAGGGAAACAATAATAACAGCCAGAGTAGCAATAAAAAGCACAAGTACGACGAGTGCACAAGCTGATTGCCATTTGCACTGCTAGATACCCTGTAAACGAATCTCAAGTGAATGGGCAACTGTGTGAAGATTAAGACTATTAAGATTTTAAAATAAAATTAAAAAAATTTCAAACTTTAAGATGACTTTTTTATGATATCGATAATATCTTGGATTCATTTTTTCTTTTTATTAATTTATAATTTTAATTATTTTTATTCCTCGCTTCAATTGAGTAATTAACAAATTCTTCACATACATGTCACATATATACTATATACTATATAGTCTATATATATCTGTATATCTAAATTATATAGAGTTTATATATATGTATGTATCTTTATACTTGACTTATCTTACTTATATATGTTATCCATATATCTAGAAATATCTTGAGTATATACATATATAAGTAGTTATAGGTGGATTATGGCGCATATGAGGAAATTGTTCCTTAAAGACTTTTTTTTAAATTTTTTCTTTTTATTTTCAGCTGCAAATTATGATTTTTTTGGTGATAGTAGTAGGGTTCGAACCCTATTTCGATTGCTTGGTATACGAAGGCTACAAGCTCCTTAAAGATAATAGCAAGGAATAAAAATAAGTTAAATAAAAATATATTATTAAAAATATAAATAATATTTGAACTCAATTTCAAAATCTTTGAAAAAATCTCGAATTCAAAATTTTTGAAAATATCTCTTAGTGTTATAGAGTAACTCTTCTGAGATGCTGTACTTTTAGTTCGTAAAAACCTTTCACATAAATCTTAGCGCTATAGGGTATTAAAAATCAATGGCTATTTAACAACGGCCAGAACGTCTGGGCGAGGACTTGGTTGGCCGCACACACAGTTTGCACTGCAGCATGAAACAGTGTTGGAAAATGGCTGATTGTATTGCTGGGTAGCCCGCAGCAACTGTTCCTGTGACGGACGTCGCTAATTTGGGCATGAAATATATAACCGCAGAGTATTTTTTTTTATGCAGCAAACGAATTGATGTGCTGCTGCCCGAAATTATGTGCATATAAATGACACTGATTCCACACATTTATTTAAACATATACATATATATGTATATATGTATTTGTATATGGCATGCATATTTAAGTCTGTGCGGCAAATTATTCATTCAATGAAGCGCTCTCGTATCAGAACTGGCAAAATATATGATTATTTACTTAACGCATTACAATAAAGCTGATTAGGGATCAGCTCTGTAAATGTCGATTTGGGTTTCGTGTTTGCATTCAACTCTCAACTCTGACATTTTGCTTGCCAACATTTCTGCACTATTTGCATTTGGTTAGTTGAGCTATGCAAATGCAGTCATGCCAACGGCAAAAAGGGGCGGAGCATATGGTGTTTATTTGCCACACAGCCGAACAGTGCACAGTTATCCAAAAATTAGCTGTTACCAAACACCAAACTCACCCAACTCCAATTTGTAGCTTCAACTAGCTTTATTATTGCGCATACGCAGTGTGTTACGTACAAATTAGCTGAGCTATAAATAGAGCAAGCTTTTTTGTACCAAAAATACATTTGCATATGAGCTAAGTCAATATGAATACATGTGCATATATATGTACGATATATATATATTATGCGTGAATTTCCCGGCTTGGCCCGGGCAAACATTTTTTAATTCAATTTTAAATCAGTTCGTTTGATATTGCATATTTTTTTCTAGCCTCAGGTTGCAGATTATTTGCAGTTGATGGAACATGCATTCAATCACTTATGCTGTATAATTTGATTTTTCATATGAATTTGTGAATAAATATTTACAAATTCGTTTATAAAAAGTTCTGTTTACGGAAGATAATCAATAGAGTTTTTTACTAATTTGGATTAATTGAAAAGTGGAAATTGAACTCTTAAGCTTTGACAATTTGTCAATCAGTCAGTCAGTAGTTAGCTATATATCTATATGAGCAGGAGACATGGAGAATCATAGCCTACAACTTGGCTGACTTGGCTTTAAAATCGCGAATTAATTGCTGTCATACATGCAACATGCATGTTAAGCGGCAACTTGCTGCCGCAATGACGTCATTAGCATTGGCAGCAAGTGTCACTCCAGCAAGTGGACGGCAATAAGAGACCACGACAACCACAACCACAGTCACAGCCAATGACCCACTCAAAGAGCCATTTCACTTGAAGCCGTGTTGCCAGCTCAAGTAGCCAGCGAGCCAGCGGGCCAAGACCAGCGAGTAGCTGGCCAACTTAATTAATATCGCGCTCTCTCTCTATCTCGCTCTCTGCCTGTCGTCCACTTTTACGCCGTTAAGTGCAATTATAAATACTCATCATTCCGCTTTGAAGTGGAAACGGAAGTAGCCAAAGGAACTGAGCAGCAAAAATAATGTGTAAAATACTTCTTGCAACAAAATAACAAAAGGAAAAATCAATAAACGAGTCGAGCCGCAGGCAAAGATAGCAAGTACACAGATATACATATATATATATATGCTAATGGCTGAGCTAGGAAAAAGCTGACAAATACAAATACGCACACAGACACAGCAACGTCGCACGCTGCGGGTTAGCAGCAAAGTAAAAAAAAAGAGAGAAAAAGGAAAAACCTTTTACTTTTTTTTATTATTATTTTCCTTTGGCATTTCTTAAGCGCCTGTGGGCTATTGGCACACGACCTTGCCCCAAACAGCCTGACAGACGCTTTGATGAGTTGTCAACGTGTGTGTGACAGTGTGACAGTGTGACTATCTCTTTGTGTGTGTGTGTGTGTTGCCCTTTGGGACTTGGCATACTTATTGGGGCGCAAAGTGTTGCATAATATTTGCGCTAGCACAAATGGCCAACAATTTGCAATGACACTTGGCATCCAGCGTAAACACATCATTACAGCTGGCCAAAAAGTTGCCAGATAAAAGTTGCTGCAACAACTAAGCCACTCAAGCCACACCCAACACCCACCAGCTTCAGCAAACATCATAAATTTGTAATTCCCAAACAGTTCAATGTAATTAAATGCATTTCAATCAAATTGTCTGTGTGTGTATGTGTGTGTGTGTGTAGTCATCTGTTTAACTGTTCAATTCGATGAAATTGAAAGTGAGTTACAGCAACAACAACAACAACAACAACATTAAGGCCATTTCTCTTGCTGTCCCATGCAATTTTCCAATACAGACATAAATCAGCTTTCGACCCAAACACAATCGAAGCACGCCGCAATCGCATTATTAATTAGCCTCTCTGCACTCGAATGCTTCGATATGTACACCTGCCATTATCGTGTTATATATCTCTCTGTGTTACATATACAGATGCACGATTGCACTGCACAATTAGCTCTGACCAAGAGTATCGCAAGAGGGGTTTAATTACTCGTATATAGGCATAATTATATAGTTCAATGAAAGCAGTCAAGCTCAGTAAGAGGATGCATATGTCTATATATATATTTCAAAATGCAAATTGAATAGAATTTGCAGAGCAACGTTAACAAAGTGCAATTGGCTTTGAACCACTAACAGCATTCCTTTCAATTTTCCTTTCAAGAGCTGCCCTAGAAACAGGATAAGCAAGGTTTTTAAAGATTTATTTCCATCATTTTTTATTTTTAAATATTTCTTAAATACAGATACTGCAGCAGTCTGTAAGAAAATCAAAGATTATCTGATGAGAGCTCACCATTTGATAGTAATATTATTCCCTAACTGAAAAGGCTGCAAATTGAATATTTCATTTCATTGCAAAAACAATAATTCCTACACATGAGCTTAAGCTTACTTTTTGAAGATTTATTTCCATCATATTTTATTTTTAAATATTTATTAAATACAAAAAGTAAGCCAAATTGCTATTAAACTGTTTTCGGTGCAGATTATTTAAGGAGAGCTCAATATTTGATAGTCACACCTTTGGATACCCTAATCCGTTAAGGCTGCATATTGAATATTTGATTAAACCGCTCCAAGCCCATTTCATTGCAAAAACAATAAGGCCTAAATGACAAAAAATGGGTTAAGATGTCATATTCAAATTTCATTTTGGGATCCTGTCAGGGTCGACACTCCGGCACCAATTCAAACTTGTACACTTGATTTGGCTGACAGTGCACTTCAATTCGCAGGCAAACACAAACAACAAAAAAAAAAACGAAAGAGTTGGGGTGAGTAGGTGGTGCAGAGGAGGTGTGGTGTGGGTGCTGTACTCAAAATCCTCAGTTTATAGTGCTGGCAGTTGGCATACAAAACAAAACAAAACAAAACAAGTAAGAAAGCTCTAGTCGGGTCTGCCCGACTACGAGATCCCCTGAACCAAGTCCGAGGCAGTGTTTTAAACAATCTAGCTTATATCTTTTACCGGTACATATTACCCTCTGCGTGCACCCACACACGCACACATATACATACACAAGCACGCGCGCCGCTTACTGCGTAGATGATTTAGCGGCTACGCTTGGGCTGCATTCTATGCAGCATTATGAGAAATTCATTGTTAAATAACTTCGGTTCTAGATCTACTTTCTTAATGAAATTTTCAGGACATAATATTGACATCTAGAGGTGTATATATACGAAATCCCAACTCCCTAGTATTTGAAATACGTTTTTTCCACTTATGGGGCTAATGGGGAGAGGTATCCAAAATTTAATAAGTTTATTATCTGTATTTACATCACAGCAACCTACATAGTCAATTTGGCGTCTCTAGGTATTATGGTCTAAAAGTTATAGCTTAAAAACAAAGTCAAAATATCGATTGTTATCGATAATAAGGAAATAGGATGAGTTATCGAAAAAAAAAATAAACTTGTACTGCGTATGGTATACAAGAATATATATCTAAAATCTCAAATCTCTAGCTTTTGTGGTTTACGAGATCACTGCGTTCATACGGACGGACAGACGGACAGACGGACAGACGGACAGACGGACAGACGGACGGACGGACAGACGGACAGACGGACATGGCTAGATCGACTCAGCTCGTCGTCCTGATCAAGAATATATATACTTTATGGGGTCTGCCACGCCTCCTTCTGCCTGTTACATACATTGTCACAAAACCATTATACCCTGAATTCCCATTTTCAATGGGTTCAGGGTATAAAAAACATGAGGCCAACAACAAACATAAATATTCATTGCGGGCTACAGGGCTATGCAGAGATACACACGCACACTAATAGATAGCTGTTAGTCTGTGTGTGTGTGTGAGTGTGTTGAGTGGATGCCAGCTTCCGCCCAGAATGACACTTGATGATGAAGATTTTGTTGCTTTCACTTTTGCCATTGTGCTAGACGAGCTGGCCTGATTGGCCCTACGAGTGTGCTTGGTTGTGCCTGTCTACGTATGTGTGTGTGTCTGTGTGTGTGGCATCCTTTTGTGCATGTCCTGTGCATATGAAATTGACAAGCGGCCAGAGCATGTCGCAGGTATACCAAGCAATTGCGACAGCTGCCAATGCTGTCAGTTGGGCGGCCATTAAGCCAAGTCACATGTCCTAGCAGGCCTGGTGATTATCGAGTGCACACACTCATACATAGGCAGGTAAATTGAGTAAACAGGATGATGGCAAAAGTTGGAAGCCGAATAAGTCATTGCAGTAGCTGAGGCGAAATTACATCACGCCAACAACATGATGACATGGCCCTGGAGCAGGATATGACTGCTGCTGCTCCTGGCTTCTGCTGGCTGCTGCTGCTCCTGGCGCCTAGGCATGCGCTAATGCCTCGCATTCATTCGCAGCCGTCAACAGTGAAAAATTCAAATCAAGGCGCACGGGCGTGGCAGAGCACAAGGACACACACACACACACACACACACACACAAGTGCCTGGAGTTTATCACACAAACATGAGCAGCGGCGGCTGTCATTCATGTTGCATACCAATTTAAATACTTTGCACGCACACACACACACACACGCACACTCAGAGAGAGAGAGAGAGAGAGAGAGGGTAAAGAACTGCCACAGCGTTTGCTGCTGTTACCCATTTCCGTTTTTGGCAGCACAAAAGCCACTCGGGTCCGCCGTGTGCCTGTAGGATGTGTGCCATGTTTATGGCTACTGCCGCCCACGCCTCACTCTCCTCATCTCTCCCTCTCTCTCTTTCTCTCTTGTTATCGCAGTGCTCCGGGTTTTTTGAGCTCCGCACGTGTTTAACTGCTGGAAACAAAGGCAAGCACAAATATTTTCCTCTAATAGTTGTCGCTGAAGTTTCTTAGTATGTGTGTGTGTGTGCTCTGTAACTGTATGTGTGCTGTAGCTTTTGTTTATGGTATATTTGCTTTGCATTCTGCCGGACAGCTTGTCCAAAGCCGAAGCGAGAGTTGCGTCAGAATTGCATTAAAGCAGAAGCGAACAAAGCGAAACGAATGAATGAATTGATGTAAATCCTTTTAAGCAAGCAGAGCTTAAAAGGATATTATAATTGAGCATGAATTTACTAGAATGCAAGAAACAGAGACTGCCAAGCAACTTAATTTCAGAGTAAAGTGAGCGAAAATAGTTGCTCTAACAATTTTTAATGAAAACTTTGTTTGCACTTTTGAATAATGCTGCAATAATTTTGCAACTATTCGAAAAGTTTCCAGAACTTAAATAGCTAATAGATTAAGTTGAGGTCCATTCTGTGCATACTTAAAGTATTTTTCTATTTTGGTTTGCATTTTTTATTTTTCTATTTTTTATACTTTTTTTTAGAGTTACAATTATTATGCGCATTTAAATATTAGTTTTATTTGTTTCATAGTATTGTTTTTCATATTTATCGATAACTGAACGTATATCAATATTGTTCGATATATTTACATGCAAAAGTAGAGATAGGAAACTTCTTATATTTTTTCTGATATCACATTTTCAATAACTAACTCATAACTTTCTTTAAATAAAGATCTACTAACAAAAGATATAGCTCGGATTTTTATGTAAAAATCACACATTTGACATCTTTAACAGTTAGAAATCTCATGAACTGCAGAAAAATGCAAACAAAACTAGTTCGAGAATTAATATTTCACAGCCTGAGGCAGAGTTCACATGAATATATGTTAATATATATATGTGAAGTATACTTTTCGAGTCACCCACGGCTGAATGTACATGTGTGTGTGTGTGTGTGTGTGTGTGTAACACCATCTGCGATACATCGTTATTTTTATGTGCTATTTTGTTTTGTTTCCTTTCCTATTTTTCTTTTCTTTGCTACTGCTGCTGCTGCCAGCCATGTTGGACGAATTCATTTGGCATTTGATATATATTTTATATACATTTTTGTAGCCTATTGTTATTTGTATTAGTGTGTGTGTGAACGAGCAAGTTTTTGCTTTAGTTCAGCTTAGCTTCTATGTATTGTATGTAAATGCAAATTGTTATTGATTATGCTGCATATTAAACTAAAAACTCAAACTCAAATACAGACACACACAGAGAACCGCATTGCTTTCATGAATTTGAGTATTTATAATTTTTGACCCAGAAGCTCTGTTTGCTTGACCCCTGCCATCAACATCAAGCAACTGAACATAAGGCCATAAATACACCGTAAAATGCACTTTGACTGCTTGACTTGGGGCTTAAAAGTTTTCAGTTGCAGTCGAAGTTTGGGTTTGCGGTTGAGGTTGAGGTTGAGGTTGAGTTTGAGTTTTGAGAAAAGCGGCGGCAGCTGCTGCTCCTCTGGAGTTATTCTAGTAGTTTGTCAGAGCGCCTGCTGCTGGAGTTAAACTAAAAGTTTTTTAGTAAATGTGGCACACACACACGTTGAGGCAGGCAGCGTGAGAAGGATACATAATGAGTTTCCCAATTATATGGAATGTCCTGGCGTCGTCCTGTTGCCTTGGCGCTTGCAATTACCTGCCGAATCGAGTGTCTAACTTTTAATTGCAGCTACATGCGAAATAAATGCGAAGACGGCAAACGATAGCGAAATCAACTAACGCATAGAACACATTAGAGCAGGGGCGGCGGGGGGCGTGGCTGTTGAAAGTGAACGACTGCAATTTGCTGAAACACGCGCGTTGTAATTCATTTGCCGCATGCAAATCTAATTTTACAATTTAGCCCCGAAGAGCAGGAGAAACGCTCGACTGAATGAGCCAAATGACAGCCTTCAATGCGCATGAGAATCGTGGAGAAGAGCGCTGCGACGTGAGTGCTGGGACCCATTTGATGCTTGCCTAAAATTGAGCGAAGGCCAATTTTATGAAATTATGAAAATTAGAATTGAAATCAACGAAAAACGACATGACGTGAGCTAACAAGAAACATTTTACAAACATTACGATTTCAAGATTTACGTGCAGACAGCACAAATTTCAATCTGACTAAAACTTGTGTGTGTATGTGTGTGTGTGTGTGGTCGCAAGTGAAAGTCTTAGAGAATATATATTTAGACAATTTATCTAAAAGTAGATCTAGATCACCTTTTCAAATGTCAAAAAACTAAACTGCTAAATATATTTTAGTGAAAACATATAAAATGCATATAAAAGAGTTTTAAACTAAATTTATAGTATAATGTTCTTAAAATTTATAATTTTAAAATTCATAGTATAATATACTTAAGACTTAAACGTCATTAGAATGTTTATTCTTTTTCTATTTTTTTCTTTTCTACATATCTAAATTTGTACAATAATCCCACTTGCATGCGACGGACAATGCCATATATTCATATTTTCTCACTATCGAAGAAAAGCTTTTCACCAAAATATTGAAGCTTATATGTATATTCATGCAGACGAGCATACTAAAGACAGGTTTATCACACCATAAACCGATAAATCTGTACTTAATGGTTTTACATCTAAACAATAGAACGTAGTACAATCTACAAGATAAAGTATATATATATTTGATCAGGATTCGCAGCCAAGTCGATTAAGCTCTGTTCGTCTGTCTATCCGATAACTTTGATTACTTTTAAGTTTCCATGAAATCGATTTAAATCGATTTCTACTTTAAAGTTCTAAGCATATAACTCACGATTTAAGAGTATGCTCACTAAACGTGTTATATATATAGCCCTGGAGTTAAAAACAAAATTACTAGTATTCCACAATTTAGATACACTTCCCCATTCAGATCATTTCCCTTTCCTTCCCTCTCGACTTGAGCAGTTTTACTTGCTAAAATCAGTTTTGGAAAAAGCCTTGTATATGTTATACAGATTGATTACTGTTCAATCATATATAGAAACAAAATTTCTCCCTGAACTTTATTTCTTGTTGTTGTTGCTACGATTGACTTATTTAACTTATTTGGTTATAAGTAAATATAAGTTAAAAGCATATATATTTGAAGATTCCCGATAGTTTCTATTATAATTTCCTGTTTTATATCGAAACCATTAGGAACATTCAGACAAGGACAGTATCTCAAACTTGAAGTTTCCCATAGCCATGCCTATAGAAATATAGTTTAGCTATGAAACAGTTGCTTTCAATCCACTACAATATTGATAAGAAGACTCATTATTCCCCAAATAAGTGTGTAATAAGACTTAAGATAAGTTGATTTTAAGTTAATTGGATGCAGTTAAGCTTCACGTCTCTCTGCATTCCTAAATCCAAGATGAAATGCTTAAAATTCAACTGTCAGCCAGAAAAGTTAAGACGTTTGCGACAAACTCCAAATGTAATTCGCAATTATACTAAATAAACATAATTATGTATTTATGAATTTAAAGTGAAGTGAATAAACGTTTCTAGTTGAGACCACTCGATGGGTTATTCAAGCAATTAGTTGACCAAATGACTCAATTAATCAAAATGGCAATTCAAATTGATTGGCATCATTGCAATTGACTAAATAATTGGACTATACAACTGCATATTGATATATATAAATATGAGAAAATGGATACAGGACTTTGGGTTATGGCTAAGATATCAGGTCCTTGCGCCGCGTTGTCTGGCTGACTGTTAGCTGTTGTCGACTTCGCTGGATATGCAAATGTTGTAGATACGCTTTTGAATAACATTATTCATTAGAAGCATGTGTTGTGTGTGTGTGTGTGTGTGCGAGTGTGTGTGTGCTGGGTGTGTAAATAATGCGCTGCTAGGCATAATAAATTGCTTTAAAAGCGGCCCAAGATGGCGGCACAGACGTTCAAATGTTGCTAACAATTTCGCAGTCAGTCGCTGTGCGGCACACACACACACTCTCATACACACAGACACGGCCCGGGCCCTGGCACAGGTGTAAGACGAACGCAGCTAAAAATACGCATTTTGGCCAAAAGCAAGACACATGAACTGATACTTGTGACAAGGACAATTGCTGAGCTAGCAGCTATGAGGCATGCGACTTTGGTTGAACTTTTTTGTGTTGTGACAGCAGAACAGGACGTTGATGACGACATAAACGTTGAGCGTGGTTACAGCCGTGAATGTGGATCTTTTGACGGTGAACGTGGACGTGGACAGGGAGCTGGACATGACTGGAGCTCGGCAATGCGGCGACGACGAGGTCGACACTCGCTTCGTTGGGCGGCCACACAATAATTTACATAATATACGTGTGCGCAATCAGCAGCAGCAACAACAACAACAACAACAACAACAGCAACAATGAGCGATAAGAACGAGTCAGCGTCTCGCACACTTGGGCAACATTATATTTTCACTCTCACAGGACGCGACGTGGTTTTCTGTGCTTTCGGTTTTTTTGGACGCTCGAATATTAAGGCGAATCCAGTTCGCTTTACATAACACCGCACACTAATATACACACACACACACTCTAATACACACACACACAAACATTTCTAATTCATTTTCATTTTACTTTTATTATGCGCGCCACCCAAAACGCCCAACGCCCACAACGCTGACTGCCTGGTTATTTTTTTTTTTTTGCTATTTTCTTTTTCTTTTTTTTGTATTTTTATTTTGTAGTTGAGTTGCCAACCAAACACGCGCGTTGCCAACCGTCCGCTCTTGGGCCTTTGGAAGCCAGCCGCTGCTGGCGAAATTCGTGAGGAGACTGCGGAAGAAAATCGTTTCGTTTGTCGCTCGGCGCACAGGACACTGGCTGAAGGCAGGAGCACAAATGCGAGCGAAAGCTCTGCCGAGTGAAAGCTTTTCCGAAAGCTTCACGCGGGTCGCCCAAACAATTGTCGATTAAGCATACGACGCGTATGCCATCTCTACAAAAACTCAAACTCAAGCATGTTTTTTTTTCTCAACTCAAAGTAAGCTTTGACTACAGCTGCTTACGTGAGCGTGTTCCACTCTCTATGTGTGTGTGTGTGTGTGTATTTATCTTGTGTTTATGCATTAGAGAAAAGAGCTTTTCTTTCTAATTCGGTTTATAGCAGCTAGCAAAAAGACCGGCAACATAAAAACTGCAAAGTTTACAAATATATGTATATGCCATGCATAATCAAAGCGGCTAATTTTGTTGTTGTTGTTCCTGCTTATACTATATATGCATTCATAATGTGTTAGCGAGCATAAATAAGAATGTGAAAAAGAATAATGTATGTGTTTTGTGAGTTTCATTAATATAATTTCATAATTCCGATTAGATTATTTTTAACATGTAAATATGTAAGTAAATAAATATATATATAAATTCATACTATACTTATGACATACATACTATATATGTATAGGGTCGCTCACTAAGTAATTTCGTTTCAAGACAACAGCTCTCTACAGAATTTTTGGGATGGCACTACCTTCACCTCAAATCAGGACGTCAAAAACCATTTGTACCAGTTTTTTGCCAGCAAGGATCAAAAATTCAATGAGCGTGGAATCAGTATCTTGCCAGAAAGATGGCAAAAGGTTTTAGATCAAAATTGATCATACATAATTTCATAAAATGTTTTATAAAATGAAATAAATTGTGTCTGAATTGCACTAAAAAAACAGTATTACTTAGTGGACGACCCAATATAAAGACGTGTGTATATGTTATCTAAGAATTTATAGCTAATTGTCTGTTTTGAAGGCACCGAGACAGTAGATGATATCGCAGTTAAGTTGTTTAAGTGCAGCACACGGCACGAATTTATTTGATTACATGAATTGTCATTTTGAATTTATTTTCCATTCGCCTTTTAATAGACTTAAGTGCGCTTTTATAATAGTTCATACGCAATGTATATATGCTTTGACCTAATGCAATTTTTATTGTAGTACATATGTCATCGAGCAAGCAGTTCGCCTACGCTGGGACCACATATATATAAGTCTACTACTCAGATATCGATACGGGTATCAAATCATTGCACTTGCTACCCAATGCCAGTCTATAAATTAATTAGTAGCTTCTAGGCCCGCAATTAGATTGTTGATTACATAATTAAGTATGGTAAAGGATATGCTGAAGATGGGAAAATTTGATATAATAATCAACAAAGACTATTCTGGATCCGATTCTACCAGGGTTCGTTGTACTTTTTCCAGATACTCACTGGAAATTCCTCAATTTTTCATTCGGCATGTTGTGAAGGAAGTCTTTTAATATGAGACAAGGAAATATCCAAGTATTTAATATTATCTGGCAGATCAGCTATACTTGCTTGAAACTTTAGCTTTTTAAAAAGGATTTAATATCTTGTTCAATGCCAAAGTCAATGTAAGTGGAGGAAATTATGAAAGTGCAATGTTATATAAGCTTTTTTGTATGGTACACAAAGCTTATAAAATTTAAAAAATATTATTTATTCCATTGCTTATTTCAATTGATTTCTAAATCCCCATTTGAATGAATATTCATTATACTGTTTCAGCTGTAAACATACTTCGTGGTCAAAAATATATCACCTCTAAGGCCAAGTCTTCTTTTGGCATGTTACATGACCTTTCACAAAAACATTAGGTATAAAATATATATATGTACATATAACCGAATATGTCGGCTATATAAACACACAGTTTTTAATAACTTAAAACATTATTAATGCCATATGTTTAAATTGAATAAAAATCTTTTTTGAGCCGTACGAGGCATACCTTTCTTGTTCTCTTAAGCACAGGGTATATTCTAGTCAAGCTCTTTTCTTACTTATTTGTTGTTGCTGCTGCTACTGCCACCTCCTGGGGCCAAAGCTCAGCGCTGCAATCGAAACGTCGTACTCAGCCCAGTGCTTAGCTAATGAAAATGGCTTTGAGTGCTGTCTGGTGAATGGCTTAAGGCGATTTTATATTGACGCGCGGGGCTTTCGTGCGATGCGTGCAAGGCCATAAAATCTGCGTTAATATCTACAATCTAACACCAGTTCGGATGTTGGTGTTGCTGCTGTTGTTGTTGTTGCTGGCGTTAATTAACATTTGGAGCGCATGCGAGAGCAATTATCTTAACTTAGCAGGCCAATAAGTCAAGTCAACTCACCTTAAGGGGCCAAATACACAAGCGGTATGGAAATCAATGTGTGGCCAATAAATTTAGGCGCTCAGGCATCATCACGAGCTGAAACAAGAGAGAGAGAGAGAAAGACATTAGTATGCAGCTGGGCTAGGCATGGGGCTAAGTCAACTGAGAAATCGTGTAAGAGACGCGTATGTCAATTAAAAGCCTATAACAAGCAACAACCAACAACCAACCGACAACAACAACAACAACAGCTTGCTGTAAGGCAAGGGCTGCACACAAATCGCTGCACGCAAATGCAAAACAATACCAGCCCCCCCTTTGCCACGCCCCAGGCAGAGAGACAGGGGGGCAATATTGCGCACACAAGTCACGTGCAGCCCAACAGGCAGAAACGAACAAAACACGCGTCTTCAATGGTGCCGCACAGCACATGAAGTTGTATTGGTTTGGGCTTTGGGTTCGGGAATTGGTATTGGTATTGGGTGCGGAATCGGATTCCATATGCAGGGCACACAATGGAAACGGAGGCAAACGTTTCAATAGAACTGCATTTGCTCGCACCTATTTTGTGCTCAGTTTGCTTAGTAATTGACATTGCTTTGCCAGTCTAGTGAAAATTGAGTGCGAGAAAGTGACCATCGAGGTTAAGGCAGGCAGTGTGAGCAGGAAAAACTTTGTGAAAACTGTAAGACAGAGAAAATATTACATAAAATATAAAATTCTACTACAAGAAATTGAATAGAGAATTGGATTATAAAAGAGTGAGCATGGAGGTAAAAATAAGTATAAGATAAATTCTTAAAATTATATTTTGTATGACTGAAAGAATTTTAAAACTCTGTTTATTAATTTCTAAGATTATGTGTATAGGATTAAGTTTAATAAAGTGACAATGGAGGTAAGGTAGATGCAATTTTAAATAAATAGAAGAAGTAGTCTGAATGTGTAATATATGGAGTTCTAGAACTAGTGATGTATTAATGTAATGTAACGTATGACTGAAAGAATTAATAGACTTGGTATATTTTTTTCTAGTAATAATTTAAATATAATTTAAGAAGTGGTCTGAAGGTGTGAATGCTAATAGTACATGGAATTCAAGTAGTAAATCCTTTAGTTAGGTTTCATAAAGTGACCATGGGGACATTAGCTAAGTAAATTCCCGCGGGTTCCGATAAGAAAATTATTAATAGATAAAATTACTTGTATTTATCAAAGGAGAGAAGAATGATATTGACGAGGAAATTAATTCTAATATAAATACTGTTAAATTTAAGAGAAGTTCTAATATTTTATTATTTTGACAACAATTGTTACAAATGCTTGCTAGGCAAGTACTTGATGTTCCAACATCTTCGACAACGAGTGAGAGGGTATATTCTACTTCCGGTAGAATTTAAAAAAAAAAGGAGAACACATCTTAGAGAAAAAAATTGAGAAAATAGTATTTTTAAGTAAAAAATTTTATCTATCATACGAGTTCTAAATGTTGAAAAAAAAAATCCGGGAAATGTCGAAATCCGCGGGAAAAATAAAAAATTTGTTGGGACAATCGGGCGGGATAATAAAAAATTATTTCTGGACGGGATGGGTCGGGTTTTTGCATAGGCAAACGCAACTGGTTCCCAATATGAGCAATCAACTAATTTGGTCAGCAGTTAGCATTAGGATAATTAGGGCAAACAATTTTGCAATTGAAATATTTGCCATGGGCTCTAACAGCTAATTAGCCGGGGGCCTGAGCCTCATCAAACAGCAATTACTTTTTCTGCATGTGTGTGCGTGTCTGTATATGTGTGTGTGTGCAATTGAAAACAATTAGCAAAGTGTGCAGGAGATTTAGAGCGGAATGTCATAGCCCTAATTGCAACTGGCAAAGAGTCGCAACTAGGCGCAAATTTAATGCCGGAGACATGCAAAAATTACATCCTCAATTGCAATGGATGGTTGCAGGGCCAGTTGCCAGCGTATAAAGGCGCCCAAATTCAATAAACAAGGCGCTCGTGCGGGCCAGCACACAAGCTGTATGTGTATATGTGTGAGTGAGTGCAACGGAGCGTGCTGTCTCGAGGGTTTTCTGCTGACAGAGACAATGTTGTTGCTCGATGTGGACAGCAGCAGCAGCAGCAGCTCAAAGGCAAAACAAAATCAATTGCAGGCAAAGCCCAGTTGCCTGCCCTCAAATGTAGGCAATATAAATTTGGCAAACAGCTTGCACACACGCACACACACATACACACACACAAGCAATGGCCATAAATTCAATTGAAACTGGCCAAACACATGCGTGGCTTAGGCACATCAATTGCTGGCAACAGCCCACAACCCGCAGTCTGTGGTGCATTCAAGTGTGGCCATTCACTCCACCCCGCTGCTGCTGCACGCTCCATTGGCATGCCACATTCAGGTTGAACGCCAAAATGTACATTTCGCCAATTACTTGGCCGACACCACGTGACGCTCGTTTTAAGGTGGCAATTGATTGTCGTTGCCTGTAATGAAGATGGTCAGGTCAAAATGTGAGAGTGTGTGTGTGGACACGCCCTTAAAGCGGGGCAGCGACACCTCCTTTCAAGAGAAGTTCATTGAACTGCTCTGTAGTTGCAGCCAGCTTTCAGTGCTGCCTAATGCATAATTAAGTGCATAAGCTAGGTCTGTGTGTGTGTGTGTGTCTTGTGAGTGTTTATGCGACGCTTTGCACTTGTGTTTAACTATGCGTAAAATATGCTTCAGCAAGCAGCTTCTCAACCACCCAACCACCCAACCACCAACCTCCCAACAACTTTGTTTCGCACACTGAAACTGACACAGTTAAAGCAGAATTTAAAGCCTCTGCAAAATGTCAGAGTCACGTTCCGTTAGAGAAAAACGCCAGCAAAACCGCAAACGTTTTCACATTTGACATTTTCCAAGCCAATACATAAGTATGTATATGTGTGTGTGTAAATACAAAAAGAAACTGGCATTAGGCTAGCGGCAATCAACAGTAAATTGTTCGATTTGTGCCGCTGACTTCCGTTCGAACAACCACAAACACACGATTGATTTGGTCACTTCTGCTGCTTCTTCTTCTGCTTCAATCGTGCATCAATCATTGCAGCAGCAACATCATTTTCACATTATGCACAATCACAATGTCTCGAATTGTTTGGCCCAATGTGGGTCAAAAGGTGATTTTAGCCGCCAGACACACTGTTTTTTGTTGCTTCACTTTGGCAAATTGCCAAGCACATCAAGGTTTTTCTGTCTTCTCACTCCCCCCCCCCCTCTCTCTTTAGGAAAATGCAGTCACTTTTGTGAAAATGCCATTGTCGAGTTTCCCATCAAGCTACGTTGTCGTGCTACCTGCCACAAAACTCAACTGCAGCGAGGCATAAATCATGCAGTTGCTAAACTTGAACTTGATCTTGAAAATTACCTCCATTTGCCTAGCCATGCATACTCTATATGTATATATATATCTATATATGTATATGCATATGTACGCCCATTCTCTGTATATGATTATATCATAATTTCCTACGCATTTCCACTCCACTTAATAGCAAAAAAAACACCAACTACACATGTAGCTGCAGCCACATGATTTTACTTTTCGTTTTGTTTGCCATTGTTTTGATACTCTACACTAATTGGATATATAAAATGCATTGTTTGCTTTGTCGTTAATGTTAGGAAATGAGTTTTATATAATTATATATATATTTAGATATATGTATAGTATATTCAGTTGGCTTGCAATTTATTCCATGATCTCATTTTCTATTTATACATTTGTTCTAACTTTTTCGGTATCAAAAGAAAACAGATGTTTTATAATCATTGTTGTTTGTTTTATAAATACTGCTTCAACAAGAGGATATCAAAACACATAGAAATTTAATAGAACAGAAAACAATGATATGATAGTCATAAATCCATTTCGGATGGTATTGACAAGGTCAAAAGAATTTGAAGGTCTATAGAATATTGTTACTCTTTTAATAGAATAGGACTAGAAATACTAGATGCTGGATAAAATATACTAGATATCAAATTATACATACTAGATATAAGAAACTAGATACCAAATTATGGAGACTAAATACAAAATTCCAAATTATAGAAACCGGATGAAGCATTCTAGATTTTAGAAACTAGCTTCAATACACTAGATACCAGATTCCATCTACTAAATACTGGATTCTATATTCCAGATCTTAGATACTAGCTTGTATATTCCAGATACTAGATTCTACATTCCAGATACTTAAGGCTAGATTCTATATTCCAGAACCTAGATACTAGATACTACATTATATATTCCAGACCCTAGATACTAGACTCTACATTCTATATTCCTGATACTAAATACTAAATATTAAATACTAGATACTAAATACTAGATACTAGATACTAGATACTAGATATTCTATACGAGATACTAGATACTAGATACTAGATTCTATATTCCTAAGACTAGATACTAGCGTCTATATTCCAGAGACTGGATACTAGATTCGACATTCCAGATACTTAAGGCTAGATTCTATATTCCAGAACCTAAATACTAGATACTAGATTTTATATTCCTATATATATATTCCTATATATATATACTAGATACTAGATATTAGATACTAGATACTAACTATTTATTTTATATTCCTATATATACTAAATACTAGATACTAGATACTAGATACTAGATACTAGATACTAGATACTAGATACTAGATACTAGATACTAGATACTAGATACTAGATACTAGATACTAGATACTAGATACTAGATACTAGATACTAGATACTAGATACTAGATACTAGATACTAGATACTAGATACTAGATACTAGATACTAGATACTAGATACTAGATACTAGATACTAGATACTAGACTGCATCTAGAAAGAGTATTTCAAATTCGTTTAAACCTAAAATAAATTTTGTCGTTTCTTGTCTTTTTTATACCCTGTTTTTTTCTGTGCTTTTTTAGCGCTGTTAAACGTTCAACGCCTGTGCGCTGTTGCATGTCGCCCTCTGCTGTTGTTGTTATCTGTGTTGCTGCTACTGCTACTCTATTTATTGTTGTTGTTGTTGCTGTTCTGTATATTGCATGTATATAAACTAAACAAGCGCACAATTAGAGCGCTCAAAGTCGCGTAACACTCGCAAAAATGCCGGCAACTTGGTCGCGCCGCCGAGTGCCAAACGAACAGTTGTAGATTTGTTGTTTTTGTTGTTTCTAGAATTCTTTTTTTGCATTTGCAATTAGATTGCTTGTGTGTTTCGCTTAGAATTTTGTGAATGTGTCGCATGCTGTGCCATTAGCAGTTTGCTTTCCATTTCAATGAGCGTACAACATGGCGCATACGTAATGCGCTGGCATTTGACGTCCCAGCCACGATCTAGCTCAATGTTTTTTCTCTCTCTTTTTTTTCAATTTAGTTGCATTTACTAGTATTTTTTCGTTTTTATTTTTTACTTTTTACATCGCCAGCTCTTGCACAATCTAGTGGGCTTTGCACCTGCAGCCGGTCTTCGGCTCGATCCGCTGATCGATTTTAATGATCGTCGCGCAGTTCGTGCAGCTGAAGTGTCGCAATTTATTTGCTGTACGACCGAGGGTGAACCAGACTCTAGCTGGGACTGAGTCAACAGTTTCTCAGAGCAGGTCCGTTATGTTCATGCGCCACGCTTCATTAAGCAATTAATGCTTGATCAGCACATTTTGCCCGGGCTTTGAATTACGCTAATGTCGACAACAACAGCAAGTAGAAATAACTTTATAATATAGCCACTATTTTTTGCTAGTAATCAGCATTTTTCTTTTGCCAGACACCAATTTGCGCCCTCTCTCTCTCGTTCTCTTTCAAACGCGAGAAAGTCACCAAAATCACGTTGCACTCAACCTAAATGAAGCTCAGCAAATGCCAGTGACAAATCATCATGAGCAAATCCCCAATGAAAACGGGAAAAAAGATGAAATTTTATACAAAAGCTTGCACAGCTGCAGTTGGAATAGTTTCAATAGAATGCTAGACAGTTAGATACTCTAGATTTAGAAATATACTTATCTGAAAAATTAATATTTTCATATCAATTTATGAGGGAAAAAAGAGATTATTGAAATGTAAGGTAAGTTTGATCTAAAAATTATTTTATGAGAATCCAGTTTGAATAAATAATAGATAAGAAGACTCAGAAGAGCTGGATACACATACTGCGATTTTATAGCTAATCAGGTTTTACCATAATTTTACCAACTAAAACACTCTGTCTTCATCTTTAGACCCCAACAACTGAAAAGCTTCTTACTTTACTTTACTTTAGTAATAAAGGGGCATACAAAAGACACATTACAATAAGAAATAGCTACAATTATGGCCAACTGAAGAATTATTCCATTGCAAAAAAATCTATCAAAATACCCATTCGGTGCACACCATTTCATACAGGGTATATGAAAAAAAAAAAGTAATGCTAAATAGCTGAGAAAACATAGCTACTTATAAAGTAAAAGCGGACGATCACAGGCAGCGCAGTTAGATAAAATCCAAGTGGAATTGAGAGGGCATCTGAAGTGGCTGCCACTTGTTGTGGCAGTCATTTGTCATGCGATCCACAGACACCGACTCCGACACGGACACGGACACGGACTCCCACTTGAGTTGCAAGCGGCGCCAGCGAGAATTGCCAGCAATTTGGCAAGCAAATTGGCCAGCAGCAACAGCTGTCTGACTAGCTGTTTAGCTATTTAGCTGTTTAGCAATCTGCAGCACATTCCTGTCAGAGCTTGTTGCAACATGCGATGCAGGCAGTTATCAACGCGCCACGGAAACTATGCCAAAGCTGATAAGCGACAATAACACATTTCAAAAGCATCAACACTGGCCTGCAAATCTGGGGCATTTGGAGGCAGGGGCCATTGATAGATGTTGCAGCCAGTTCAATGCTGCTGTTCAAATCAAATAACAGCACACACACACATGCACACACACACAGACACAACTCAATAATGAAAAGCGACGAGCGACATTTCCCCTCTCTCACAAAATGCTTCCGACATTTAACCAAGCGACACGCCCTGCCCCCAGCTTTGTGTTTGTCCATTGAAGCGGGACAAACACCCCCGCAACGAGGCCGAAGGGCAAGCCAACCGCAACTGTTACAATTTGTTGAAAGCCACGAGGGGGCAGGATTCGGAACTGCAACAAATCGATCAAACTGCAGCTATGATTTGTCATGGCAGCAGCCCCAAAGCAACGCACAACATATATATTTATATATGGAGAGTACATTATTTGCAATGGCGGGGAGTAGAAGTTGTGGGGTAGTCATGACTGTCAATATTCATAAGCCCAAATCCCATTTTGAGCTATGTAAACCAAACGAGACGAATTTTATTCGTTTACATATTGAAATATCCAAATGTGAAATGTGAAAATGAAAATCTCTGCAAATGGGAAAGTCGCAGAGCACACACACACACACAGCGAATGATTATGTGTGTGTGTGTGTGGCATTCCCATATGTGCTCAAGGGTTTTTTTTGGGCGCCCAAAACCCGTTGTTAGCTCTGTTGCAAGCGGCACCCAAATCTCAGTTACATCAAACGAGTTTTGTTTTCGCTCGTTTAAAGCCCAAAAAAAAAATGCTTTCGACCTGGTCGATAGAGCTGCATTTTGGGCGTTGCGTCGCGTCGCGTCGCGCAACACCACATAATTGTACACAATTTTTGTTGACCCAATTTTGTGACGACAACACAGCCAACATGCCACGCCCTCAATTCAGAGACACGACCGCAGTGCGTGGCTGAGGTGCGTTTCTTATTGATTTTGGTGCGGCTCTAAAGTCGACTCAAAGTTTCTGGCCTCAACAGACAAACAGAACAAAGTTTGCAATACCCTGTAAGTAAATAAATGCTTGAAAAGGGTTGTATGAGTTGACAGAGAACTTAAAACTTTGTGTGAAGTCTTTATATTATTTGAGCGGTTTTCTAGGTGATCTCTTTGAAAGGAAATCACATATAAATTCCCATTAAGTGAGGAAATCTACAACAGCTACATAGATACAATTTGGTTTTTAAGTAAATATATGTATATATATATATATCTCAGATAAACCTAAAATCAGACTAAAATATTCTCATTTTCTTCGAGTAAATGCTGAAAATTAAAACTTCTCCTTTTTGTGAGCTCAACTTCAGCTTTATTATGACTTCTAAATTTTTGTAATATCATAATACTATTAAAATATTTATGTAATATATATCTCTCCACAAAAAACTTTGAGCTAGATTTCTATACTTTGTTTAGGCAAAGTTTCAACAAACTCTTGTACAATAACTTTCAAATAATTTATAGAAATGGCCACGTTTGAAAGTTGCTGCATTGAATGTTGCCAATTATAAACTGCGTTTGTCTGTGTGTGTGTGTGTGTGTGTGTGCTGTGTACTGTTGTCCGAGCCGATTCAATTAAACTTTGGCTTCACGCTTTCGATCAAGCATACGACGTGTTGGCCCGCTGCAGCTGCAGTGAAAGTGAGCGAGTGGCCGCAGTGTCTCATTCAATTGGCAACCAGCAGCCAGCCATAAGTAATCGAGCTGCGAAATGTTGCAAGGGGCCACTCACGGCGGCCAGCTACGGTGTTGCAGTGTCAAGTGCAATGGCAATTGTGGCCACTGAACCGTTAATAAGACGATGCCTTTCAATTTCCATTGACCATCCGATTGATTTTCATGCTTAACTCAACGCGCTCCACTGGGCTCAGCCTCAATAGCCTGACCTCCAAGTTCAACGGCATCTGGGACGGGAATCTGAGATGTTTGTAGTCCGGAGGACGAGGAGAATTTCAGGGTCTATGCGCAGCTCTATGAATTATAAATGACCACACTCGCAATTAAACCGAACATCCGCCTCACATTGAAATCGAAACCTGCGGGCCAGCTGCTGCTGCCCCTTGTTTTGCCCGGGTCTGCCCGGCGGCCCGGCTGCCCGGCTGGCTGAATGTCTGGTACTCGGCGCATTAATCTGGCACAAGCACGAGCTGCCAGAACAATAGATGCAGCCGCGACTGGAACGAGCTGAGCGGATGGTGCATGCCGCCGACTGTTGCCGCTTTGTTGCACTTGCATCAACAAGAAGAATAACTAAAACACGTACAAGTTCTCTAACCAAGGATGCCTGACTAGCAGCTATGCTGTATTTACACTTGCTCTTATACGATAAGACCTTCCTTCTTCCTTTCGATATTAGAAAAAAAATACATTATTGATCAATTTTAATTTCCGTAGAGCAATCAATATTTAATAGGTTTCTCCACAGTCCTATAATCTTCGAGTTATGTGAGAAAATAAACAGAGGCAATTGCTATAAGTAGAGATAAGATTAATGGACTGCTAGAGCTTGATAATCAATCTAGAAGTAGATAAGAAGACAACTTAAAATGGACTATCTCTAGCTGAGTCCCTGGCAGAGAAAGAGAGAAAGAGAGAGATATGAATAGAAAGACAAAAAGAGAGTGGTATGGAAAGACAAACAATGAGGGAAAGAGATAAAAAGAGAGAGAATCAGAGAGAGAGAGAGAGAGACAGATGGCGAGATAGAGAGAAAGTAAGAGAGAAAATGAGAGATAAGGAGCGAAAGCAGAGAGAAAGAAAGAGATTTCTCTATATAGAGACAGAAAGAGAAAGAGAGAGAGAGAGAAAGAAAGAAAGATAGATAGAATGAGAGAGAGAGAGAGAGAGAGAGATGAAGAGAAAGACAAAAATATAGTATATAGGTAGGGAGAGAAAGACCGTGAGGAAAAGAGAGAAATAGAAAAAGAGAGAGACAGATAGACATACGGAAAGAAAGAAAGAGAGAAAATGAGAGATAGGGAGCTAAAGGCAGAGAGAAAGAGAGAGAGATATAGAAAGAGAGAGAGAGAGAAAGATACAGATAGATAGAGAGAAAGAGAAATCAAATGAGAGAGAGATAGATAAAAAGAGAAAGAGAAAGAGAGCAAAAGAGAGAGAGAGACACAGAAAGAGAAAAATCGAGAAAGAGAAAGAGCGATAGATAGAGAGAGCGAAAAAGAGAGATAGAGAGATAAAGACAGAGTAAGAAATAGAGAGACAGAAAGTCAAAGTTGGATATGATTCTATCAATTCATATGTTGAAGCTCATATGAAATAGCATATTATAAATTAAAATTAGAATATTATAATGCTCTACTAAAGTAGTATGCCGCTAAATTCGCATACTTGCAATATACCCCTTTAAGAACTTTCAATGGGGCTAGGGTATATCAAGTAGAAGACACGCATGCAACTGCATTCGCCTCACGCTTGGCCAGCGCTGCGTGATGAAGTGGCCGTGTCTCTTGTTTGCTTGTTCTTTAGATCCATATAAATTGCATTTACAACATGTACCAAATTGGCACATTTTACTCTCGTTTCAACAAGTTGCAAATGGGAACGCACTATAGCCCAGGGCCAGGAAATGCAGGTTAAAATGATAAGAAAAATCGATAAGAATTAACGAGGAAGCTGACAATGGGTTCCTGCAGCTAAGCCTTGCTCCAAATAAGTCTCTTTAATTAGAAACTTCCGCTGAATGAGTTTGCATAGTTCAAATACTTTTTTTTTAGATTTTCTAGAGACACCTTTAAGTCTGTAACTGTAAACTCCAGCTAAATCGCATATTAGCCCAATTCTGCGCCATCATCTGATGGCTATTTGGGGCAACATAAACATGGGATCGCACCTGACAGCCATTCCTCAATTGCTGCTACAACTGAACTCTGAAGCTGAAGCGTCTGTCTTAGAAATAGATACAAAGTCAATGTTTACACAGCTAGATGCCACTCGAATGGGCGCCTGTTAAGTTGCGAGGGCCACGTCTCAGAGTTGATTTCCGTTCAACTGTTATTTTTATGACTACATTGAGACATTCCCACAGGGCTTAGACGAGTTGAGCTCTCAGTTTTCGGCCTCGTCACATGGCAAACAAACAAAAGCAACGGACGCGAGTTTTTGAATAATTTATGATCAAAGAAGTTGCTTCATTTATTTTGTTTTGGGTTCCGATCTACAACATTGTCCACTTTGTGTGTTTATTTGGAAATGCTAATTGGAAAAACGAAACTGAGACGATGCTTTGTCAAAAGAAAGTTAATTAGCCAGGTTATCTATAGGGTATCTCTAGCAGTACAGGGTTCAAGGGTTCGCCTCTCTTAATCGTTAACAGGTGGAAGCAATGCTCGACTGCCTTCCGAGAGGGGGGAAATGTAGACACAAATGCAAATAGCATCTGTCTCTCTGTAATTGTGTGAATAAAAGTCAACAATTTGTGGGCACGCAAACAAATCTTGACAGCAACTCATGACCGTCTGCTCGGATCTTCCGTGAAATGAATTCATTTCATAAGGCTGGGAAACGAACTTAAGAAATTAGCATAGTTTTTGCTTAATAGACACCACTGTGCTAATGTTACAATGCCCACTTCCTGTTGCTCTTCGGCTGCAGTTCATTAACTGCCAGTGAACACTGTACTGAAAGTGAATTTCACTTTTTTTTTTTAGTTTTTCGCTCGCGCAATTTGAAGTTCAACGAGCGCGCTCTATAAAAATTCATAGCCACATCCATAGCTAGGGAGCCCGAGTGTAATGCATCTCTGGCATACTAAGAAACCAGTTGAATAGTTGAATAATAACCAAGTCAGGCATATCTCTGACTGGGTCTTCGCGGTTTTCTTTCTTTCTCTTAGTTTTTTGTTTTTGCAGGGAAATTGCAAATTACCGACACATAACCCGCGGGGTCCAAATGTTCAAAAGGCCCTTTTCTCCTACCCGCTCGTTGTTGTTGTTGTAGTTGATGTTGATGTCGAGAGAGCATTAATTTAAATTTTTAAATTACTTTCACTGCCTGCTAACTGGCTGAAAGGTAGGCACCATGCGATCGCAGTTTATAATTATGAAAACCTAATTTATACAAAACTGCAGCCGACGACACTTTGGAATGCACAAAGATTTTACTGAAAGTTAGCTAAAAGATTATCGCATTTCCTTATAAGCTAATTGGCTAAATTTGGTAGATCTGATATTACTTACCATATCTTCGAGCTCGTTTATATGGAAACTATAAAATGCTAAAGACTTAACATTTTTATATTATAAAAATCGATTTTGATCACAGATTTCTTAGGCATAACTCGAAAACTTTAAGAGTTACTAGCAGCAATTTTAGTTTATGGGAAATATACAATAATTTTAAGCAACAAACTTTACCCAATACAAACTCTACAATATATTCCCAAAATATGTTTAAAAACGTAGACATGAAATGTTTATGAAGAAAATTAGGATGGAGTATCAATTAGGATGGAGTATCAATCAAAAAGACAAGACTTACAGAAAAAAGTCTTTCACCTCAATCATTTCTATTTTGACAAAGTTAAGCAAGTTTGAAGTAAGCTTGCTACCATTTAAAAGCTTCACAAGTCGAATGTTTAGTTATTTTTTTTCTATATGAAACTTGACCAATATTTTGACCCCTCAGACTAGGTTTTTATGTTATTTATCAGACTTATTTTAATTTATACATTCGATTAAAAGTGCAATTTTGGAATTGAAATTTTAAAGAAACTCTTTTTTTCAAAATAAGTAAGGGACAGCATGGGATATATGATAAATTGTCTTTACATATTTTTAAAAAAAAATTAATAACTTACATCTTCACAAAAAAACTTATTTTTACATCTGAATAAAATTTGAGTTTTAAATCAAGCAAAGGATAAGCTTTAAAGAAAATCCTGACGATCAACAAAATCAATTCAGTCTTGATTAAGTTGTGCAAGTTTGATGTGAGGAACTCGATTAACCAAACTGCAAAAAGATCTATTATAGATATAAGCTAAATTGCTTTCAACAGGTGATAAAGTATCTCTAACTAAACAGTTATAAGAGATAAATAATTTTGTAGCAAAATAAAAATAATTGAAAAAGCTAAGAGAGATATTTCAATCAATTATAGTTAATGTCGGTTTCATTTTAGCTCAATAGTAGTTCCCATTACAACAAAAAGCGAATCACACTTTCGTGAAAAACGTTAAATTAGTAACAATTATAGTTGAAGCTGTGCAACAATTTCGTGAATTATGCGTTCATTCGGAGGGTCTCTGGCTCAATAAAAAGCCGTGCCACGTAATTAAATGTGAAGACTGTGCCATTATGGCCTCTGCTCCCAATGAGCTGCGGCCCACAATAAAACGCCACAAAAAAAAGCATAAAAATACAAAAAACTATAAGTTGAGGTTCAGGAAAAAAAATGTGAAGTCGAAACGCTTTTCGCAAGCAAACGTGCTGTCATTAAATTTAATAAGCACTTTTTAGGCCAAGCTTGGATTTTTCGAGCCCGCCCGAAAGAAAAAGCACTAGACAACAAAAACGACAAACGAAGCATTTTCAAAAATAAAATGGTCTGGCAAAATATGAAAACAAAATCCCAAAAAAAAAACCAAAACAAACAAAGGAAAGAAATAAAAGAAACTATAAATGACATTTTGCGCTTTGCTCATTTTCAGTGCGGTTCTTTCCGGGTTTTTCTATAGGGTTTTCTTCGAAAAGTAAATGAACTTTAAGCACGACGTCGCCCAGGTGGGTTCTTTAGCTCTTACGCAATGCCTTAGAATGCTGTTAGCTTACAGCAAACCCTTTAAGCTACAAATTGAGTTATTAACCAAGCCAAGCCATAAGCAAATCGCTTTAAAGTCGCCAGCGTGAAAAACTAAATGCGTTTTTAAACGCGGTCCAGTTGGAAAAAAAAAGCGATTTCACAACTGGAGCAAAAGTTGACGGAAGCATTCATTAGGGACCACACTATAGATGATGATGATGACGATGATTATGATGATGATGGCGATGATAAAGAAGGCGACGGCTTTTGTGTGTGCAGCCAGTTCTAGAGATCTCTCATTGCAACTGCATTTCAATGCAGCTGCAAGCCCAAAAGTCGTTCATTATAATAAAAAATAATTATTATAAAATGTGCAAAGTAAAATTTGAGCACAAAAATTAACGACTTGAAGTTACGCTGCATTAAAACAGAAATATAAATGAAATATAGAAAAATATAGAAAATAAAGTAGAAGTACTTGAGGCTCTGCTCGCTGCTGTTTTTTGAGAAAAATTTGCTTAAATGCTTTCCCAGCTAAACTATGCATAATTCAAGCCCTAAAAACCATAGTTAACAAAAAGTGCAAAAATTAAGTGAAACTGAGCTCAGCTAAAGCTTTTCACGAGCTATACGCAACACTTCACTTAGGTTAGCTAAAAACAGATATACCGTAAGTATTATCTAATCATATGTAGAGATATAAGAGACGTGACCAAGTACATTTTGCAAAATATCAATCACAAAGCTCAGTCTACCTTGAAATCGCTAGAGAGTTGTAGTAGAGAGAGAGAGAGAGAGCTTACCATATTTCCTACAACTTTCTACTGTCAATTGCGGCATCTGTGTAAGATATATGTATATAAGAAAAATATATAAAATAATATCACATTTCAGCGCAGAATTTGTATTTTTTTTTCTTGTTCGCATTCAGTGCACATGAGCGCACACTCGAACTGCAGCTTCTACTGTAAATGCAGTTGCGACTGCAACTGCAACTCCAGAACCAGAACCAGCTACGACTACAACTTTGGCACTCCCTCTTCCACACTTCACTGTGTGTGTGTAGTCCACTTTATGGCTCTATCCGAACTCCCCGCTCTGAACTGCCAACTCAATTATAAAAATTGCAAAACGCATAAAACACATTAAAAGCGTTGCACGTGGAAAAGGTTTTGTGTTGCATTTTCCCTTTTTATCGCTTTTGTGCAACTTTATTTTTCCCTCAGCGTTCTACCATTTCTTTTCGCATTTTGACTTTCAAGCATTATTCCGTTATGAAAGCACCAGCAGCCCCGACAGAAAAAAATAATAAATTATGTAGAAGAAAAAAACTTTTGTGCGCTGCCAGCATAAGAGTGCACTGAAAAATGAGTTCGTAACTCATAGATCCAATAAGCGAGCGCAATTTAGCTGGTCACTTGTTTAAGGTCGAATTTATGAGAAGCACAAAGGGAGGCGGTCAAGTGGGTAAATATATTAAACCAAGCAGTAACTAAGATTGTTGTTGTTATACTTTTGAATCAGATAACATTACTACTCAGTTAACATTTAAGGAGAGCAATTTAATTTAGAAAAGAAAGGCAGTTCATTTTAGTATTTGTTTTATGAGAAGCTCAAAGAAAGGCAGTCTATTTTTTAGTAAATTAATAACAATTATTTATATTATTATATTTTTGCTCAGGCGTTTTGAGTCATATGCCTGAGAATCGGAAAGAGAGGCAATGCTAGTAAAAAAGAGCAGCTATAAATAAGATAATGTTTTGTTGAATCTGATAACTTTATTTATTTCTCAGTTAACTTTTAAGGAGAGGAATTAAGTAAGGCTCTGCTTTATAAAAAGCTCGAAGAAAAGCAGTCAAAGTGTGGTAATACTTTTGCTCACTTGCTTCGAGTCTAATTCATGAGAACCGCAAAGAGAGGTGGGGTTAGTAAATTGTTAACATTTAAGAAGATGACTTTAGTAAAGCTCTGCTTTATGAGAATCTCAAAAAAAAGCAATCAAATTGTGCGTAAACTAATGGCAGCTGTAACTCTGGTAATTATATTCATAATAGTCGTATTCACAAGAAGCTCAAAGAGAGGCAATGTTAGTAAATTGAGAACAGCTGTCATATTTTTTTATTTAAATTGAAAATTATGTAAGTCTGACAAGAACAGGTAGTTCCTGGCACAACCACCAATAAGCATAAGCAAAACACACAAAAAGAACAAAGAGAAAGGGAAAGAGAAAGAGAGAGGCAAAGAAAGAGAGCACAATCAATTCGAATTGATCGACGCCGACAGCTGCCCGATGAGTCGAACAACATGAGCCAGCAATTTGAGGCACGCAGCGTGGGCACCCAACGGCGACGGCTGAATGATGCACCTGCTCCGTTCCAAAAACAAAAACCGAAAGAAAGAGAAAAAAAACAATTTCAATAGCAGAGCAACTGAGAGAGTTCAAGAGCGTGGGCCGAAAGACCGGTAGAAGTTCGCGTGATGCCGGAAATGCAATTGTCGCATGCGAGTGCACGCCCACCAAAAAGCAATTGCCATGGCAACCAATACCACTGCATGTGTCTGTGTGTGTGTGTGTGGGCACATTTGAGATAGTTTTATGAAAATCAATTTAACATAATGCGAGTAACATTTTATAGTTGGGTCGCGCGACACTTCAACGAAATGGAAATTGGAGTTGTTTACAATTTGTTGTTGGCTTGTGCCAAGCGCTGTGTGCAACATGCAACTGCATTTTGTGGCACTTAAATGGGCATGCCACGGGTCGCCGCGATCAGCAACAGCAGCTGTCTGTCTTGTGCTGTGGCCAAACATGTTTAACGGCTGTTTCGCTGCAGCAACAACAACAAAAAGTATCTGATAGATACATGTGCGCTTGTTGGTTCTTATGGACTTAGATAGTTCTCAGCAGTGGCTGCTGTGGGGCACTCACACACATGGCTGTGTGCAGGTAAATATTAATAAACACACACTCACACACTTTGGTGGAATTTGGTGAAAATTGCAACATGAAAAACTTGAAAAACCGGCAATGGCAAATGGCAAATTGTGCATGAAAATGGCCCAACTGGCAAAACTGGCTAAAAAAAAACAAAAAACAAACACACATTAACAATTCACACATTTGCGGCAACATAATTTCAGTTAGCGATAGTCAGCTAGATATGAGCACGAGGAAGGCCTGCGGAAAATTCAAAAATGCAATTGGCAAAAAAAAAAAAAAAAACACAGCCGCAGAGTGTGTGAAAAGCATGAGAAGGCGAGATACACAAATGTGGCATATGAGTACGTGCCTAGCTGTGTGTGTGTGTGTGTGTGTGTGTGTGGCAGGCAGTGTGTTGCCAACAATTGTACGCAATTACAAGCAGCCCCAAAGTTGCAGTTGCAACAATGTGTGGCAGCATTCATAATTCAAAATGCATGAAAAGCAATTGCAAAAAGGAATTGCAATCATGCGGTTTTGTCTGCGGCCCAGCAGATAAAATATGTCTATTACTATTTGCCAGAGCAGTCGAAAGCCTTTCAAAGCATTCAAAATGGAAATCCATTAGCGACAAACTGCGGCAAGTTAAGCACTAAATGCTTGATGGCATCATTTAGAAGCTCGAGCTGAAGTTTAAGTATTTTCGAGCCACTTTTATTTGGGACTCTGAAGAAATAGGAGAAGAAATAGGGGATAAAGAAGAAATAGTCTAACATATAACTTAGCCAAATCCCAAAAAAGCTAAGCAGCTATACAAATAGAAAATCTATTTCTAGGCAAACATTCATAGGACATGAAGAAAGATATCGATAAATGGAAATACTTGGAAAGAGTAGATAGAGATAGGTATATAAAAAGTAAAATATTCTGAATATATATAAACCATATGAGAAGCTAACATAGTTTTCAGCATCTAGATCGAGTTCGACTCGATTTCGGCTTAAAAAACTATTTTACTGGATAAATATGTAGAATATTTAGACAAAGATAAGGTTATAGTACACTTGGAATGGTCTAGAATGTAACTATCTGACCTATTTACTGAAGAAGTCATATTAAAGCTTTGCATAATAAAACATGTTTCAAATCTATATTACTTTAGCAATTTATTCTATTTATTGATATCTTTTAGCATTTACGTAGCTAAAATCGATATACATCGATCGATATCGATATATATTATATATATATTTTTTACTAATATTATTAATCGATATCACACATCAATTGCATTATTAAAATCGATAAGTATCGAGTAGCCCACGCAAACTACATCCTAAAATTTAGCAATACTATTTATCGATATCATATAGCATTTACATAGTTCAAATCGATAAGCATCGAGTACCACATACTAAATAAGAAGCTATCTAAGAGACTATATGTGTGACATAGCTATAATTTAAAGGAATACATATATATATATATATGTATTTATATATAATATTTTACTAATATTATTAATCGATATCACACAGTATCGAGTACCACACTCAACAAAAAAACCTATCTATCTTTAAATCTACATCATACATAGCAATACTATTTATCGATATCATATAGCATTCACATAATTAAAATCGATAATTATCGAAATCACTTACAATTTAAAACAGACTACAACAACTTAAACCAAAAACTCTAGAAATATATAGATATATGATATAGCTATAATTTTAAGGTATAGATACTTATAAAAGTGTCCCTTGCGGCAACTGTCTACAGTTAAAAAAAAAAGATCGAACCTAAAAGCAACTAGTTGTAGGCGCCGGGTCAGAGTTGTCAATGTTTGTTGGCCGTAACATTCGGCGTAGTTCAGCACCGTAAAAAGTGTAAAAAAATTCCGAAAAAAAAAGTAAAAAAACTTAAGCAACATATCGAAATTTTTTAACAAAATTCCAGTAAGTAGCGCCAAAGAAGTCAACACGAACAACAACTATTGATTTGTTGATTACTAATTATTGTTATCGATCTGTAGCCAGTGAAATGTCTGAACTGCAAGCATCGCTGCTGCTGAAGCGGCAACTCGCTGAGCTGCACCGCAATCCCGTCGAGGGCTTCTCCGCCGGCCTGATCAACGACGAGGACATCTTCAAATGGGAGGTGGTGATCATTGGGCCGCCGGACACTCTGTACGAAGGTGGTTGCTTCAAGGCTCATCTAGTCTTCCCCAAGGAGTATCCATTGCGGCCGCCACGCATGAAATTCGTCACGGAGATCTGGCATCCGAATATTGAGAAGAATGGCGATGTCTGCATCTCGATACTGCACGAGCCCGGCGACGACAAGTGGGGTTACGAGAAGGCCGAGGAACGTTGGCTGCCCGTTCATACCGTGGAGACCATATTGCTGTCGGTCATCTCCATGCTAACCGATCCCAACGATGAGTCGGCGGCAAATGTGGACGCGGCCAAGGAATGGCGCGAAGATCATGCGGAATTCAAGCGCAAAGTATCGCGTTGTGTGCGTCGCAGCCAGGAGGAGGTCTAGCAGTGGTTGCCTGCCGCACACCTAAAGCAAACCCTATTCGCTAAACTCACACACCAACACACGCACACTCACACACACACACATTCAACTCGAACGGTCAACATTCAAGCATGCGAATAAAATAAGCGACTGCTTGCAAAAATCTTGCGGCTGGAGTTCAAATTTCCCAGCTGCCTCGAGCGAAAGTGTCATAAATAGTATTATTTTTATATATATATATCAATTTTTTTTCTTTTTCTGGCTTTAATTGGCTAAGCAGCTGCAAATGCGCTGCTTTAATTAAGTTTCTCACATGATTAGCCCGCTAATTCTATGCCGACGCCTGTCAGCTTTAATTGGACATCTTCGCGCACTTGGTCAAGCCGTCTCCCAAGTCTGGGTCAATCTTAAGCCGTGTGCTTAATACGCAGCGACTGCTGACACAGTTGCCAGCTGCCAGTTGGCAGTTGACTCTGTTCTGATCTGTGCTAACATTTTGCCTTGGCTGTAAGCAGCTTTATCGACTTCTACTTCACATGGCCAAAGCAAAAGCAACAGCAGCGGCAATAAATATGCCGCTCACCTGGACGGGCTGGGCACATGGCTGCCAAACGACTCTTAACGAGACACATATATTTTTTGGTGTTGCCGAATGCTATATACTCTTTGCCAAAAAAAATACTTTTAGCTGTAACTGACTATGGGCAAACAGTGAGATTTTTCAAGCAAAAGAAGCAGCTTTAGATAGTCATAAGACTTAAATATAATAGCTAGCCAGACAGTATGATAATAATATAATAATATATAGTAAAGCTTGATGTGACGAAAATTTGTTATTTTTAAATAAATTTCTTTAGAAACTAAATAGATTTTCGTACTAGACTGCAGTGAAGATGAGGATTCATATGTTAGGAAGTTTTCAGCTAAGAAAGTGTTTTGCTTAGACTAAATTTAGCCAAGGATATCTTGGGCTAAGGATGTATTTTGCTGAAGATATTTTAGCCAACATCCATATCAAGTTTTTATAATAGATTGTAATCATATTTTAGGTGTGAAACAAATGTTTCTATAGCAGCTATAACTTTTAGTTATTAGAACGTGATTTATAAGGAGTATTTTTAAAGTTTGCACTTAAGCAATATTTCTTAAAAAATATTAAAAGAACTTCATTTACAGAACTTCAAAACATATAGTTCCTATAGTTCCTATATATACATATAAAGGATTTAACTCATATTTTGTAAGCATGATTAAGCTTAGAAATATTAAGTTCGCCTTAGATATCTTGAAGTATAAAAACGTAGTCTACAAATTATATTAATTTATAGTCGTTAATTCCTATGGCAAGTATATAATATTGTTTTTCGAAACAGACTATTCTAACTAATGCACTGTATATAGTCCATATTCCATAGACCAATCTGTGTCAAGCATTATGTATATAGAATGACTGACTGAATGACTGAAAGACTTAACTGAAAGACTATTGTAGAAAGACCTCAAATTGCTGTAAAAAGTACTATATCAAATCGAGAAATATATATATATATATATATATATATATATATATATTTACTTACTACAAACAACTCTTTCCTGACACATTCCATGACTAAATGGAAATACCTCTCTCTCTATCTCTCTGCAAAGTGTATAAAAAAGCATTTTTTAGCGGCTAACTGAAGTTTTGTTGTTTGTTGTTGCTGACCAGCAATTGTTGCTGCCATTGTTGTTGTTGCATTTGTTGTGTTTAGCAACAAGTTTTGCATTTTGATTTTGCATTGTTTTGTTCCGGCCATAATCCGGTCATGCCTGCCACATTGTTGAACAGTGACTCAAAAAGCGCTTAATGAACATTTTTAGCTAAAGTTTTTTACTGCTTTTTTTTTTGCTGGGTGTGGCGTGTGCCCCGAAAAAAAGCACGATTGTCTGGCATTAATATATTCACAAAAATATTAAAGTATATTCCAAAATGAATATGAATCAGCACAAAGTGTGTTAATAAGGCCAAGCCAGCATCTTGGCCAAACAGCAAAAGAGACGAAGAAATATTGACAGGCGAAAAAGAGATGAAACAAGAATTCGATGGAGAATCAGCTTAAAATCTTGGCCAACAAAATATGTAAGCAATAAAAAACGAAAACGAAAATCTGAAGAAAACAGCACAGAAAACCTGCTTGCGAGGAGAAGAAGAAGAAGAAAAACAGAGATGCCACAAAAGAAGAAGAGGAAGAAGAGTCGATGCTCCACCAATGTGGCTGAAGCTGTGGCAGCGACTGAGGCTGCGACTGCGACTGCGACTGCGACTGAGGTTCTTCATCAGCAGCAAAACTCACTCAGCGAGTAGAAATTGAATTGATGTTGCTCTTGTTGTTGTTGTTGTTGTTGGCCCAGGCTAAAAACCGGCTCCAGTCTGGTCTTGTCTTGTCTGTGGCTAACAAACGCACAAAGCGTCAGGCCTGGATACCTGGAGCTGCGCCGAGGTGTGGCGGGGGCCGAGCTGACGATCATGAAGTTTATAAATAGCATTTCAATATAATGCAGTGAAATCGGTTTTCCACTACTGTTAATGGGAAAGCGAACAGGTCGGGGTCAGATAGTGCGTACAGGTAGCTGACTGCTGGCTGTTCGGGTCAGCCTGCACTAGCGTACAGCGATCGAGGGTGGAAAAACACTGTGTTTCTAAGGAAAAGGGCGCCGCTAGTGCTACACTTACACTTACCTACAAAAACCAAGTACAAATCCAATAGACAAGAGCTGCGCTCTGTTCTGCGTGCCTCTGTGTGCGTGTGTGTGTGTGTGTGTGTGCGTGCGTCGCATACGCTTTAAGTAAATTCCAATATGCGCTGGGAGCTGGCGTTGTATCTTACAGATACATTGGCTCAGATACTGGTTTTGATTTCGTACGGAGCTAGAGCGGTGCGAGCGAGACGGCAAATGCTGCACGCAGCTTGCGGTGAAAACGCGACAGTGAAAATGTCGCTATTGGTCGTTGCTCCTTCGCCTCGAATGACTAATCCAAGCTGAAGTGTATCCACTGGTCGGTTTCAATTTTTATTTCTTTTTTTTACACCTCACTTTTTTTTGTTACTTGGAATCGAACTTGGTTTATCTGTTTATCTAAGTACAAAGCGCGTAGTTTGTACTTGTTAACAACATTTACACGCTGCTTGATTTTTGGCTAGACAAATGCACGAAAAAAAGAACAACAATAATAAAACCGAAGCCGCGCAAGAAACTACCTGACGCGTACCGCCGCGTCATAAAAACCAAACGCTGCTTCACTTGTTGTTGTTGTTGTTGTTGCTGCTGCTGATGTTGCCGCTTCTTTGTTTATTCGCATGTGTGTGCGTGTATTTGTATTTTTAAAAACGCGCTACGTTTCGTTCGTTTGCGACGCGTCTCACGTTCGCTTTAGCCGGTCTCTCGCGCGCACACGTCCACCTGCGTTGCCGTCTCAAAGTAAACTAAACCCAACTACGTTGAAAACAAGTTTCTGTTAACGCAGTCGCTGCCGCAGTCGCTGTCTCGGTCGCCGTCGCCGTCGCTGTTGGCGTCGCAACATAACATGCCGAAACGAGATAAATGCAAGCAGACACATGCACTGCTGCGCTCCAGGAGCGGACTTGCCTGCCCTGCGCCCATATGTGCATGTAATTAGGATTTACAACACATGTTAAACTGAATTTCTAGCGAATTTAATTTAAGGGTTGTCAATTTTATGACATATTGTATTTATATAAGTGGTTTATTGTAGCTATTGACGTTATTATCTTCATTGAATATAGCTCTATAGTAAATTATTTAATGTTTATAAATTTAAAAAAGTTGTGTTATTTTTCAGTTATTTTTTAAATATATATTTTAACTTTAACTACTATATACTACTACCTTAAGCAATTTGTATTATGGTACTCACATAGTAGAATAATTTAAAACATTATCATTATTATTATCACCCTCCAAAACTACCTTTAAATTAATTTATTTAAAAATATCACAGTTGAAAAGCAAGCTGCTGAAACTCTAGAAAATTCTGTATTACAAAATAGCTTAAAAAACATTAAACATTTAAAAATAATAAGCAGAAAAATAGATTATTTCATGTTTATCATTTACAAATGTTTTAATTTTTATTGTTTATTTACAAAAATAAATATTTTCATTTTACTACAACCATTTTCAACATTTGTTTAGCTAACAAGTTAATAGTTTGTTAGCAAAACAAATGTTAAAAATTGTTGTAGTAAAATGAAAATATTTATTTTTGTAAATAAACAATAAAAATTTAAAACATTCCACCCTGTTCCCACTCAAACCGCACCTGCATTTAGTTGCAGCAACATTGTTGCTAGCAACATTGGCGCTGTTGCTGGCGTTTGTTGTTGCCGGCTTTTTGGCTGTGTTGGTTTTTGTTTTTGTATGTCGTTGGTCGTTGGCACCGCGGCACACACCCACATCCATTCCCTCGCCCTCGCAGCCGTACCTCCCCCTTAAAGAGCATCGCAGGGTAGTTTGTATTTACACACACACACATACACACACACATACTCAAAGGCAGATACACTCCACCACTTCGACGTCCGTTTCGTATTTACATTTTACAATATGTACAATGCCTGGCGCTAAATATTTGATGAAGCTGCCAGGCAGCTACATAGCGCAGCAGATAAAGATACAGACAAACGGACAGACAGACAGTTAGATAGACTTTTGGCAAGACTGAGTGTCTGGCTATGGGCAGAGGCAGCTTTTCCGCTTTTCACTTCACAAAATGGCTGCTCGGCTCGGCCATATTTGTTCATTTGAAATTGTTTAGTTTTCTTTATGGTTTTATCTTTTATCTGCCTCATTTGCACTTGAAAATGTTGTTGGTACATTCGTATTTGCACTCACTGTTGATAATGCCAGCCTGCTTTATCTTATCTGAGCAGATGTCGTCGTTTTGTCAGTCTCGACAATGTCAACGCCTTTAAACATAATGCATGAGATGTTGTTGTTGTTGCTGTTACTGTTGTTGTTGTTGTTGTTGTTGTTGTTGCATATGTGTCTGCATTTCCATTTGCATTTTGAACAATTGTCAATTGTTGTGGGAGCCTGGCTAGTCGAGTGCGTGGCAACATTTGCCAAGACAAGCTCACTCTGTTGCCACGCCCCCCACCTACTGTCGCCCCTCGTCACATCTCACCGAAAAACTTGGTGCACGTCTGGCTTTTGTTTATCTTGTTGTTATATGTAATTTGCATAAAACTTGCTTTGGCATCTTCTGCTGCCACAAGCTCAACCTGAGCACCAGCTGCACTTTGACCCTACTTGACCCACCCCTCGCCCACTGCTCGATCCACTCGCTGGTTCCGAAAGTTGTGGACACCACCCGTCGCCATAAAAGTCATTAAAAATTTGTGCATCTGTGAGAAAGAGACAGAGAGTGAGGTCCTTTGCGACTGCTGTTGCATATTCATGGGGCCAACGCTCAACGTTGCAGTTGCAAGCACTTTGGGGAACTGAGCTTATGGCCATGGAAATGCCTTAGGCAACTGGCCAAGAGAACTTTTATTAAATGTTAATAGTTCAACTTATGCACAATTCGACTTGCTCCAAACACTTCCGTCCGGAAGTGCAAGATGTGAAAACTTCTGCACTTGAATTTGAATTTTTAAAAATATTTGTTGTTTGGATTAACATGACTCAAGGAGCCGGAAAGGCTTAAGCGGGAATTTAAACAGGACTAAATGTTTACTTCAGCTTCAAATATTTGAGAGAGTGTGAGAAAGAAATATGTTAGGGTTTAGTTACTTAAATTCTATAAATATTGTAGAGTTTCTCAAGCAGGGTCTGTTTTTTTACAGCTTCACATGTGATAAAAAAGCCTTTAAAGAGAATTTCAAGATATAGACTAGTTCCTACAGAGTCTTTAAAAACATTTGAATCAGGTATGTTATATTAATGAAGCTCTTCCATCTCAAAGTCCAATTTTTCTTCTACATAATCAAACTTTTAGTATATACATCTCTTCTTCAATTAGATCTTTGTTGCCAATCCTACCAAAATTCAATATAAACTTAATTTTTAGACTCCTCAGCATTATCTTTTATTCATTTTATTATCAAATAATTTTACTCTAAATTTTCGTTTGTTCAGCTTCAAATTCCTTCTTTGCTGCATATTCTACCAAAATTCAATATAAACTTAATTTTTGACTCCATTCAGCATTATCTCTTATTCTTTTTATTATCTCTAGATTTTCATTTGTTCAGTATCAAATTCCTCTATAAGAAATTTATGTACTCCCAAGTAATTTTCTGTCATTTTTAACAAATTTTCATAGCTACCCAAAAGAAACCATTTTATACAAACATAAAATTCTGTGAACTTATTCCAACTTATATGTATCCATAAAATCGGAAAAGCATTTCAAACAATGGGCGATAAAGCGGGCAAAACCAAATATGTTTTGATGGTTTGTGTGGGTGCGTTTAAAGGCAAATCATTTATATATTATATGTAGATCAACTAAAATATGTTACCTTAGATAATATATGTCGCTCGCCCGTTGCGGAGGCTGTGCTGCGTGACGTCGTCGCTAAGCAAGGTCTACAAACGCAGTGGCAAGTGGATAGCGCTGCGCTTGAGGCGTGGCATCTGGGCGCCTCTCCCGATGAGCGAGCGCTGAGCGTGCTTGGACAGCACAGGATTGAGTATCATAACTGCGCACGACGTCTCAAACGGGAGGATTTCGAAAAGTTCGATTATATACTGGGCATGGATCAGAGCGTTATGGCTTCTTTAAAGCTGCTGGAGCCACATTATTCCAAGGCCAAGCTCCTGATGTTGGGTGACTTTTTGTTTGGCCTGAAGCCGAACGATCGCATCATTGAGGATCCATATTACGTAAATTTAAAGACACTTCTAATGTTTATATATTAACTATGCATTTGCAGGAAATGGACGATGTGCCTTTTCACAAGATTTACGAGCAGTGTAAACACGCATGCGAGAATTTTTTGAATCAAGCGCGTAGCGACGAAATTTAACATCGAATTCAACTGCGTGGCACCATTGTAGGGTTAACAACAGCTGTTGCGACAACAGGTGACAGCGCGTGTTGCCAGTGTTGGCTAATGTCAAACAGACTTCAACTTAAAATTTTGTCGTACAAATTTGTTGCAATATGGCTCAGAAAATATTAATGATTTGTTTGGGTAATAAATTAAATATCAAACACAAATCACACGACTTCTTAATCCATTAAATTAAATACAGGTAACATCTGCCGCTCGCCCATAGCTGAAGTTGTTATGGTGGACGTCTTGGCCAAGGAGAAGCTGGACTCGGTTGTGGTGGACAGCGCCGCCATCGGCTCGTGGCATGTGGGCAATCGCGCCGATCCACGTGCATTGAGCACACTGAAGCAACATGGCCTGGAGAGCAAGCACATTGTGCGTCAGATAAAAAAGCAGGACTTCAACGACTTTGACTACATATTCGGCATGGATGAGGAGAATATGGCAGAGCTGCGACGTCTGGCGCCGAAGGGCTCCAAGGCGGAGCTGCTGATGCTGGGCGATTTTGGGCTGAGCAAAGAGAATCGCATCATCGAGGATCCCTATTATGTGAGTTAACTGTCAATTACAGTTGCAGCTTATGTTATTTGCCATTTGTATTGCAGCAAAGCGGCGCCGAGGGCTTCGAGACGGCTTATCAACAATGTGTTGTTGCTTGTGAAGCGTTTGCTAAGCAGCGACTGCTTAAATAATTCTAGTTTAATATTGTTGTATGTAGTTGATCTATAAACTGATTAAATCCCCGATTGAAGTGCATGTGCTTACCGGTTTGTTTACATGTGCATGTATGTATGTGTGTGTGTGTGTGCAGCTGATTATTACTCATGCGATTTGTTGTGGTGAAATTTGATTTCGTTCTCTTCGCTTCACATTTAGTATACCGTTAAGCGTAGCGCTGTTCAGTATATAAAACTTTAAAATTGTAAATTTTAGCTCAATTTTGAAACATGAAAGTGTTATTTGTGTGCTTGGGTAAGTATTGAATACTTATATAACTTATAGCTATTAAATCTTTGCTCAACAGGTAACACCTGTCGGTCACCTATGGCGGAGGCTGTCTTACAGCATTTAATAGCTAAAAAGAAATTACACACTTGGCAGACGGACAGTGCAGGACTACGAGATTGGAATGTGGGATTGCAGGCGCAGGGACGCGCACAACAATTGCTGCAGCAACATGGCCTAAAGACAAACCATCTAAGTCGTATAGTTAGTACAAAAATGATTTATATAGAGAACTAACTAACAGCAGATCTTACAGATTACCGCGCAGGACTTCTACGACTTTGACTTTATCTTCGGCATGGATGAGAGCAATATGGCGGAGCTGCAACTTATGGCAGATCAGCTACAGCCACGTCCAAAATGTCAAATTCAACTGCTGGGAAGCTATCTGAATCGCAAGGAAGATGAGATTATCAGCGATCCATATTTTGTAAAACTAAATAATTATTGTTTGGTATAGCTTACTAAATAACTTTATAAATTGCAGAGTCGAGGCATGGGCAGCTTTCATGCGGCATATACACAAATTCTGGAGAGCTGTGAACGTTTTGTACAGCAACATGGGCATTTGGCTTAAATGTTGATTGACTAAAGAAGATTGCCTTAAGTTGTCCCATCATATATAAAGATGAGCAATGAGAACCCTGGCTATGAATAGGCTACAGGCTAGTTTATCGATATAGTCTAAGTCGAAGACCTTAGTTGCCAGCCAAAAATATTTATGTCTATAACTATATTCTAAAACTTATAATAACTTAATTGAATAACTCTTGTGAATACCTTGCATAATTGCATAACATTTTAAGTGGATTTTGGAAAATAACTTGAAGCATAATAATAATAATAATCTTCAATTATTCAGCTATTTGCCTTGATTATCACAGCATGAATTATACATATTTAAAAATTTAAAATAATTTAACTCGCAAAAATTTTTGGAATTTTTATTTGCAAGTTCCTTAAAAAACCTTGCCATCCAGCACTTTGTCCATGAACCGGGACCAACTGTAGTCTAGTAACTGATATGCCCGCTGCTGTTCCCGCTCCGTGAGCGTCGAATAGCGCATAGAGTTAAAAACCAAAGTCTTGAGCACCCGAAGTCCGGCATTGTTGGGCGCCATGCTCATGATGGCATAGTAGAAATCATAACTTAAGCCTTTGGCATTCCAAAAGCCTGGATCATCGTTGCAGATGACCACGGGCACGTCCAGTGCCAAATACTGTGCACCCGGATGATTGCGCATATCCCAGACGAGATGTAGCACCTGATTCGAAATGGGATTCAGTTCCACGGCGATCTTTCGCGTCTTCACGGCATTCATCAGAATGGGATGCTTGACCAGAGCAAAGGCGTGGCCAATGCGAGTGGTATTTAACAGCAGAGCATCCAGCAGATTGATATCCGTCGAGGCGCTATACCAGTCTACAAGAATCAGTTGGAATTAGTGATTGGAAAAGAACCAAATTGAACTTACTCGTTTCGCCGGCGTGAAGGAACAAGCGAGTGTTGGGCGGCAGCTCCTTCAAAGCCAACAGCTGCTCATAGAGGGGCTTACCCTTGTCCTCCTGCCCCACCAGATCGAAGCCAATCACAAACTGGGGAAATGCTGCCCTAAAAACGAGATAAGCGAATCAGCTTGGCTAAAAGTCTTTGAGCTTAAGAGGCCTACTGCAACACTCGGAATTCCTTGACATTTTCCCTCATCTTCTCCACGTCTGCGCCGCGCCACACAGCATAGATGACCTTGATGCCCACGAAATTCGGATGCAAGCGCACAAATTTCTCATTTAGAGTCTGCAGCTCCCGCACCGCCTGCTCCCGCGGAAAAGTGCGTCCACTCGAATCGTACAGCTGCAGATGACATAGAAAATGGTCAGGTCAGTTGGTGTCTTCTTAGTATACTACCTCTCACCTCCTTGAAGCTCATGCGCAGCTCCGCATACATCACATTGTCATTGTAGAGCTCCTCCAGCAGCTGCCAGTGATAGGCGCGATATGCGGGCAGGTAATAGATGGCGTCCGTCAGGGTGTCAAACATGGACTGGAATTTGGTCCAAACGGCAGTTATCGTGGGATACTCCACTGCAGGAAGAGGAAGCATGTTTGAGTGCATATGAAAAGTGCTTAGTTACTCACGCTCCGGCACGGGCGTATAAAGATTAATGAGTCTCTCCAAGTTCTCATCGTACAAAGCCGGATCGATTGAGCTCCTCCGCTCATCCGTCACATAGACATACTGCGAGGTGCACTGATGCAACTTGACGGCGCGCCGAAAGCTCAGTCGGCTGCGTCCCTCGGCATCGGTGCAGCGCAACATGCCCGGCATATAGGACATATTTTGCACCACCCACTTGGAGCTAACCGCTGCGGTGTTATGCAGATGGAGCACCGCTCCCTTTGGCATCTGCTGCAGAAATTTAAAGACAGCGCTGCGATCGATGAGCGGCTTCGCCTTGAAGAAGTGCATGCCAGCTGCATTCTGTTCGGCATTCCTGAAGCCCTGTGCCAATTCCCCAAGCTTATACTGCATGAAGAGATCATCCACCTGGGTCTCCTTGTCATTCAGACTGGTGCGTCCGCCAGTCATGAGCTGTTCCTCGGCATTGAGCACAGCCTGGCGTGCCTTCTCATAGCCTGCAAGGGAGACATTATCAAATACTATCTAATGTTCATCTATAGCATTCCAATTACTTAAGGAATTACTCAAGGAGCTCTCCACAGCTGCTTTCAGTGGACTGACCAGGAGGACCAGCAGCAGCAGTAAAAGACACCTCATTTTCTTCAGCAAAAACTCTCTGCTTCGATTTGTTTTGGCCAAATTTAATGAGCCGCCCACACAAATATTGATTGTCGCTTTATTGACACGTTCGAACTTGTCCTATTCCCTTCAGCAGGTAGTTAAATTTGACTTAATGTTTTTTTTGGGCTGTCTCCAGGTGTTTTGCGCCCGCTCGCTAGCTGCGCTCATCAAGAACTGTGCGAAACATTGTCGTCGCTTTATCAGCTCCACAGCACAAAAAAATTAAAAAAAAAGTTTTACAAAAATTGCTTGAACGTCCAATCATTATTCACAATTAATAATGTTTTTCTTCAATTTTTTCTTTATTTTTGTTTCTCTAAATTTGTTCTAGTAGTGAGCATTTCGCTAGTTTTTCGACTGGAGACTGCGTTGTGCATATTAAGTGAAACAAAAAACTAAAAAAGCAGACGCGCGCCCAAAACTTTTTAATTTGCATACCCTGTTGCCAGCACTTAAATAGGGTATATTAATACAAATTTCAGATATGTCTGCTTGTTGACGTTCTTAAATTGAAAAACTATATATAACTATATATATATATATTTGCATGTATATAACCCCTTAAATTGGTATTATTGTAAACAATAAAGCCTCAACTTTTGTAGATAGCTCATTAACTTTTACCTAACTTTTCAAGTATTGCTTATATTTAATAATAGATTTGTTTATATGTTAAAATAATTTATGACCTGAGGGAAATAAATGTAGCGCTGTAAAAATAAATTGCAAAAATAAAATCAATAAATCACAAACATGCTGCAAAAGAAAGCGTATTATTTTCTATATTACAATTTTTATCACAAAATCATATTAGAAATATAGAATTCTTTTGTGTATTGTATTTTCCATAACAGGGAATATATACGAGTCTCTGTAACTATTCTTAATATCTTTTGCATTAAAATTGCTCCGGGCCCAAGGGAAATTTAACTTTTATAGTTACTATAATCGAGTCGTCATATTCAAAGTTATTTGGAAAAGAATAGATAAGTTGGGTTTTCGAATTTTTGTCAACTCTTAACTATTTTGTAATTCACAGGGTATCTTTTAAGCTAATTCATAATCGAGCACACTTTGCTTATTGTCATCGTTGACGTTTACGGACGCGCTTAGCTGATTTCTAATCGCATACAAAATGAGCTGTTCCCTCGACAAATCCCGATGCTCTGGCTGAGAATTCGCATTAGGGGCTGGGCGTACGTTTGTTCAACGGTAATTGGCGACATCAATTGTCACCAGCATAAAATAAAGTAATACCCATTATTTATAAGAAATAATTTGCAAGTTATGGATGAAATATATGCAAATTCATTGCAGCTAACAAGAAAAGGAACAATTACCTAAACATTATAAAAAGTATTGTATAATAATATGAGGGTGAAATAATAGAATTAAATTTACAAAATGTGGCGAGAAGGGTATATTGGCTTAGTTTGATTTTAGCTTAACGTATGCATATTAGGAATAGTCTTTATGCTAATATTAATACTGAAAATCGTTTAATCGTTTTTGCCACAAGTGAGGGGGACCACTACATAAAAATTCACAATTTTTTTTAAAAAATATTTTTTTTTTAAATCAGTAATTCTCAAATAGGAAATCAAAGAAAATGTTTAATAACGAATAAAATGTCTTGGATGATTTAAATCGCTTTACTTTTGCCAAAGTTATGAGTGATTGAAATTTTCTGGGAGCATCTATTCTGGAACCTTGCATGTCCAAAATTTTGTCGTTTTTGACATGATTTTTGACCAAAAATTCGACCTTTCCAAACACTTGTTTGAAATATGTTTTATATTATTACTGTCAATCGTTTAAAAATAAAACTGTGAGATTCTATGGAAAATTTTTTGACTTAAGTAGGGGTCCCCCCATACATAAAAATTCACTGTTCTTAAAAAATTTTTATTTGTATAAAATCAATAATTTTTAAATGGAATATCAATGAAAATGTTTAGTCATGAATAAAATGTCATGGGCCAATGAAATCGCTTTATTTTTGAAAAAGTTATGAGTGATTGAAATTTCTTAGGAGCTTCTGTTCTGGAACCTTGAATGTCTAAAATTTTTTGGGTTTGATGTTTGTTTTTATACTAATATAATCGTTTAATCGTAAAATTGTGAGATTCTGTGGAACTTTTTTTTACTCATGTAAGGGACCCTTATATAAAATGCAAAATATTTATTTATATGAAATCTATAATACTTAAATGGGAACTTTTGGAAAATTATATCAAAAACTTAAAATTTTCTTGAATTTTTCCTACCCAATAAAGTTTTATAATACAATGAACACATTAAAAATACGATCTGCTGTGCACTATTACTTAATTTTTAAAAATAAAAGTAATTTGTTATATAGTAATTTCTTATATAGTTTCGAGCCTCGCCGATAAGCAAATTTCAATGTTATTTTTATTTTATGTGCTATATTTCCCACGATTCGTTTCAGCTTCGTTCTCTTGACAGTGACAATCTAACGAATCTCATTCAACCCCGCTTCTGCCCTCTCTCTCTCTCTCTCACTCGCTCTCATTATGCATCGCTCACCTTTTCGCACATTTATTGTACTGGAGTACCTCCCCTTTGAATGTGTTAATTTTTTTACATATCTCATTCAATGCCAAGTATCAATTTTAGTGGCCCCAAAACAATTTGGGTTAGTAAACAATATGCAAAATATATGTTCAACTAAAAATATTCCATATATAAAAATACATAAACTGGTATGCGTGACTAGCAATTCCCTACAAAAAAGAGACACGTGGTAAAAAAAAAAGTGAAGACATTTGGCATTAAAAATTTAGTTTTATAGATTAATTTGGAACATCTTAAGATTTACAGGGTAAATTAATAGTCTGCTTAATGCATCTACATATTAGCAAGGCGTAGGAATAAATTCAGAAGGTTTCAGAAAGAATGTAGAAATCATATACCCCATGCTCAAGTTAATCCAGCTAGGGTATATATATGTCTGCTAGGTCTGCTATAAGCAGGGCTCACGCTTTGTCACTTATGCAAATATACACTCGCTCATACAGGAGTAGATATATTTGTGTATAGTTTTCGCGCCCTCGTCGGTCATACTGATGCACAATTTCGCGAAAAATCTCTGGCATTGAACTCTGGGCACAGCTGGCGCTGATCTCTCCCAGCCGAGAGCATCTAAACATCTCTTTGGAGACTCGAAGTGCGCGTTGATAGGCGCGAATCGCCAGCGGCTTTATCAGTTAGCCAGCGGACAGCAAACGAGGCGCATCACAGAAAATCGACCATATAACTATATACATATATATACTGTACATATAATATATATAGTAAATTATATTTCATAGACAAACTGCGCAATGCTGCTGGAGCTGTTGTGCTTGTGGTTGCCTTTGCTCGGACAGCTGTTGGCCGCGGATCAACGTAGGTTGCAACGAGACAACAGATATACCCGTTTATACACTGTTTTTCAAAATCAAATTTATAGCCTATGTGACGCTGCGCGATCGGATTATGAAAGCAGAGCAAATGGCCTCGCTCGGTGGCAATCTGTGGCTAACGGCAGATGAGGAGAAAGCCAACAGCATCCTGATGAACGCCAAGCGAGCGGAGATAGCCGATGGTATCAAAGAGCCGGAGAAATATGCGCCAGGCATGCACTTCTTTCAGGGCAAGCAGTATGTGCGCCAGAGCGAGGTCTTTCGCATCATACAGAAGATGCCCAAGGGCGCCTTCCTGCATGGTCACAACACGGCGATGGTCAGCTCCAAGTGGATCATATCGAATCTGACCAACACCAATAATCTGTATACGTGTCGGGATATAAATGGACTGTTGATCTTCACGTACGACACGGCCAGCGCCAATTGCCACAGTGAGGAGCAGAATGTGTGCACTGAGCGCATTAATGCCGAGGATCGGCATCAGTACGAACGCCAGCTGGAGAAACACATCAATATGCACAGCACCAAGCCGGAGAGTAAGTGAACTCGCATTACCCATGATCTACCCCAACTCTTATCGCAATGCTTCTAGTGCTTTTGCCCAACAAGAAACTTATTTGGAATCGTTTCGAGAACATTTTCACCACTGTGGATCGCCTCTATAAATATCAGCCCACATATTGTGCCTATCACAAGCGTCTGCTGGAGGAGCTCTGCGAGGACAACATCATATATGCAGAGATCAGAGCCTCCCTCTCCCCGGTAAGTATGCTATGAAAAGTTCTAAGCAAAATTAAATCTAAATAAGAATTTTTTGCTCAGCTTTATGATGACAATAATCGCACATACAGCTCGCTGGATGTGGCCAATCAGCTGGAGCGCATTGTGGAGGAGTTTAAAGCCAAGCATCAGGATTTTGTGGGCCTCAAGGTCATCTATGCGAAACGCAATCGCGCTTCGGAGGAGAAAATGGCTGAGAATATACGCATCTTTAAGCAGCTACAGTAAGTACTTAGATAAGAGAGAAGAACGAACGGAAGAACGAACAGACGGACGAATGAGCAGACGGACGGACGAACAGACGGACGGATGGACGGACTGATGGACAGACGGACGAACGGACGGACGATCGGATGAACGGACGGATGGACGGACAGACGGATGGACGGACGGACGGACGGATGGACGGACCGACGGACGGATGGACGGACGGATGGACGGATGGACGGATGGACGGACGGACGGACGGACGGATGGACGGACGAACAGGTGAACATAAGATCAGACGAACTGACGGATGAACGGCAAGACAGACATTGCACAAAACCAATATCCTCTTTTCATTTTGTGAACAAGTACAATAATAATAATCCCATAAATCATCATCTTTCCACAGCTCAGCCAAACCAAACTTTATCATTGGCTTCGATATGATCGGGCACGAGGACTCCGGAGATGCGATAAGCAAATATATAAATGAATTTTCCGATATGCCCAGCACTGCCAACTACTTCTTTCATGCGGGCGAGACAAGTGAGTGGAGCAGCTGCATCCCTTAGACAATAATAGCTCTACTACATATCCTTCCCCTTAGATTGGTATGGACGCACAGACTGGAATATGATGGATGCCATATTGTTGAATACTAAGCGCATTGGACATGCCTTTGCCTTGCCCAAGCATCCACAGCTGTGGTCCACTATTAAGAAACGTAACATTGCCATCGAGGTGAATCCGTTGTCCAATCAGGTTTTGGGGTACATCTGGGATCTGCGCAATCATCCCGCCAGCTTTCTGATAGCTGAAAACTTTCCCATTATCATATCGGCCGATGATCCGGGCGTTTGGGGAGCCAAAGGACTGAGCTATGACTTCTACTATGCCTTCATGGCGATGGCGCCGGTGGAGGCGGACTTGCGATTCTTGAAGCAGCTGGCATTGAACTCCATGAAGTATTCGGTGCTCACCTCGCTGGAGAGGCGCAAATTCAATCGTGTGTTCCAAAGGAAGTGGCAAGAGTTTATTGCGAACATCTTAAGTCCCAAGTTCAAATAGAAACTAAGTTTTAGCTAAACTAGATTCTAAGCCAATTACAAACAGAGATTAACTAGCAGTTAAATATTTGACATGAACTCTAAACCGCATTTGGAGCAAACCAGCCGTGCAGGCACTTGGGCACCGGACCATTGGTGTGAAAGTCGCAACGTCCCAGCTCCGTCATAGTCTTGGCGCAGAGCACAATGAGACCCACATAGCAATCATTGAGTCCGCCACCCACAACCATGGAGGCCAGGATGACGCCGTCGTCCTCGCTTTGCGGCTGCGGGGCGGGCACAAAAATGGGCTCCGATGGATAGACGTTATCCTCGCACCAGGTCTTGCATGTCTTACTCACAACATCCACCTTGATTAGCTGCGCAGAAAAACATTTTTTAAACAGAGATTATATGGAAGTAGCTCAAAGCTTACCGTGCCCGGATTTTGTGCATCCACATCGGAGCTAATGGCGTAAAAGTAGCGATAGTTCTTTCCCATATGCCGCTCATAGTATATCCTGGGCGTCTCACAGCCCCAGTCGCAGAGCATTTCGGGTCGCAGGAATATGCCAGTGGCACCCTGATAAGCCTCCGCCTGAGTATTCTGCAGTGTGACCAGGTTCACGCAGTCGTCCTCATCATAGCGCGCATGTTTCGAGTCCTTGCTAGGACTCTCCTGCTTCCCATTGGTGGCCATGTAGGTAATGTCCGCATATTGCGAGGCAGAGTGCTTGAGGCGTGGCGTGGGCGGTGGTGCAGTCAGACCCACCAACGACAACGACTTGACCAATCGTCGCTTGCTAGAACTGCAAGTGGCGGCACCCAGCGGCAGGACGAAGCGCAAGGGACGCCCGCGAAAGAGCTTGGCATAGTTGGGATTCGTTTGCATGTTCGCTATGGCCTCCAGGTACATGCAGTTGATCATCTCGGGATTCTTGTAGCAGCATATGTCCACCACCACATGACCATCCTGCTCGTAAGCATTGATGATGTGCAAATAGAAAAATGTTTCCGATTCGTAGGTCTGCACCAGTTTTCCAGTCGCTCGCTCTATGAGGTGAAACAGCGTCGGCTTATCCTCATACCACTTCAAGCAGGCCGCCAAATGTTGATTGTTTAGCTGCGCCTTGATGTACTCCGTCAGCGAAATGGACAACGGCTGCTCCACAATCACAAAATAATGCTCGGTCAGGCCGAAGGTGTGCATGTAGCCGGGATGCAGCTTCCAGCGGCAGGGGAGCGTGGCCACCACGTGCGCATCCTCGAACATGTGCTGGCCACTCGGAAAGCATAGTATGGTATATGCCGGTCCGGACTTGGTCATGCTGGTGCCCAGATTGTAGACGGTGCCGCTGGGCAGCACATGTGGATGCGAAGTGTGGTTGATGACGCCCACAAAGTCGGTGATGCAAATACGCGCCTCAGTGGCCAGAGTGCAGGGATTTATGCTGAAAGTAGAGGTTGATGATTGCATGTGAGTTGACTGTGACTAGGAGATACCCTGTAGGCAGTTTTAATATAAAAATAAGAATACAGTGAAACCTCGATATAACGAACCTCGTTATAAGGAAAAACTCAATACAACTTCGTTTTTGCGAAGTTAAAGTCCCGTTATCAAATAGCTGAGCATAACAATCTTTTGCTTCAATCGTTTCTATACAACGAAGTCAGAACAAAGCAAAATAAGCCAATATTTTAAAAAACTCTACCTAAAAAACTTATGTGTAACTGTTTATTTTTTATATTCACCCCACTTCAGTGAAATATTTGCAATTTTTTACATGTATAGAACAGATAAAAAAACGAAATTTAAAGAAATTTGAAAAAAATAGTCTTAAATATTATAACAAATGTTTTTAAAATTTTTTTTTAAGTTTCGTTATTTAATTTAAAGATATTTGAAAAAAGTTCGTTTTGAATATTATAACGAATGTTTTTCAAATTTCTTAAAATTTCGTTATACCAAGGTTTAACAAGATATAACGAAGGATTTTGTGATTCCCCTCATACTCGTTATATCGAGGTTTCACTGTTTATTCAATTCTTAATGGAAGAATATAAACGAGGATGGGATTCTTGTTTGTGGATTTCAGAGGAAAACAGATATAAAGATAATTAAATATATATATATTTATATATATATATATATATATATCTATTATAGATGACATGAATATATCGTATATACCTATTGTAGATTCAGTATTACACACATACACACTAGAGATGAGCGTCGGGATCGCAATTTTCGGGACCCGAAATTGTGCCGAAACGATTTTCGGTATCTGGCGGGTTGGTAAAGATTTTAAAAAAGTTCGGGACGATCGGAAAAGTGCTTGGTCATGAGATCATGGTAAAAAATTGTAGAGATATGCTCTGAGATGGCGGCATTTCAGAGATACCCGTTCGGGACCCGCTCATAGGCATATCTCTGAAATCTGTTACTATGCCACCTTGATGTAGGGAGGAAGCACTTATCCGACCGTCCTGGAATTTTGTAGAATCTTTCCCAACAAGCCCGAAAATCCCGATCACGACGCCCATCTCTATACACAACACACTCTATATATGTATATATATCCCTATTCAACACACATTCAATATTTACCGCCTTAACAATAATATCAAGTATACGCACCGATGCATAAAGGGTGTCTCGGTCAATGTGTAATACTGATCGCCAAAGGGATAAATCGAAATCATGGAGTTGTCTGTGCCATTGTCTGGCTTGAAGATCGCACCGAACCTGTCGAAGATCGAGTGGCAGGGATCGGGCACAGCAGCTGTGCCAAATTCTGTGACCACAATCCGCTGAGCTGCGCGATTCTTTTGCAGCGTCTGCGTGTCCACAAAGCGATTCTGATATGTGACTTTGCCGTTTTTGATGGCAAAGCGATGCAGTAGAGCCGAGCAGTCGAAGAGGTGGCCAAAGCTCATGTCGCCCACTTTCCAGCTGCCTGGTCCGTTGCGCAGCAGACTGCCATTCAGCCAGTCGGGTATATGGCCACTGGCATGCCCTGCAATCGGCTCGACTATCTCACGCTCACAGGATCGCAGCCAGACGTCCGACGAGCAATTGGGATAATAGCGACCGTTGCCATCGAGGCGCATTGCCTCCGGATCTGCCTTCTGCTCATCGTAGTTGACCTAGGGCCAGGGGAGAGGAGAAGCAAAGTATTGATTGACATGGATTTCGGATATGTTAAACTAAATAAGCTGCATTTCAGCCGCCGATTAATGTGGATTATCTGCAAGGGCTTCGCATTCCCCACGTTCAATCAGCTGCAGAGGTTCCCAGCTCACACACAGAAACTTTTTGCCACCTACACTCAAATTCTCGTTTATGACTTTACATATTTGAAATTCATTTGAAATTCAAGTATCTCATGTTTTTTTTTTTGGCAAACTTTCGGAAAGAAACAGTCTTAAATTTTTGTATAAAATTCACAATTGTTAATGAAAACTAACCGCAAAAAAATCGCGCATAAAGCTTTTAAAAACGCGTGCGGACATTTCCAACGGATGTGGCCGAGATACCCAAAAAAAAAATCAAACTCAAACAAATCTTCAAATCAGGTAAACCCTGACAGCAGTCTCTATGCCACTTAAAACACACGACTTGCAAATGGCGAGCGACCAGCTAGAAAACCAAACGACAACTGGCATAGTTAGCCAAAGCCAGTCGCTGCTCGGGGACTGTTTGTGTGTGGGGGTGGCCTTGCTAGGGGTTGTGCGGTGGGAGGGAGGGACCCTCTGGCACACCGGCTGCCAGCGTTATTCATAATTTTGATTGACAGTCTCGTCACCAGAGTCGTTCGCCTCAATTGTAAGCCACACCGACGAGCCGAAGTAAAGCCAAAACAAAATCGAAATGGGGGAAACACAAACACAGCATTTTTGCCGCTTCGGCAACCAATGAGCACCTCTAGGGTAACTTCTTAGACTAACATTTCATAACGGACTTAAGACACTCGACGAAATTTAATACACTGTCTGACCTTGCTAATACGCAATTCTCTTACTCTATATTTTTCATAGTAAATTTCGAAGAAGCCACAACAAAACCTTAGCAGCAACGCAGTCAAATGGATAGCCACATGATGAACGAGTAAGTTTTACAATATTCGTAAGTAATATTTGGTCCAGCCTAAAGCTAGAGCTTACATAAATTGCACATACGCCACGTGGTCGGGCGCACATTTGTTTTGGACTTAAGTTCATGATCGTTTCAATTATGGAATCCCGCCAGCAGCTTAGTCTTTAGCTTTAGCAATTGAACTTTATAAAAATGAATTTTCGTCAAAATTTCTAAGCAGGTGCATCTCGAGCATTGCCCCAGTTTATCGCATCTTAAATTGTTTTCAATTAATCTAACTTGGCATGCAGCTGTGCTAAAAATTTGTTGCCATTTATGAAAATGCATTTAATATTGTTAAAAATAGCATCAAAAAAGCATCTAATGCTAATTATTTCCGCAACATGTCTCAAGGCCAAAGCGCATTTTGCATTGTTTAATCTTTTAATTTGATTTTTTTATCTTTAAACATCTGAAAGCAATTTACTTTTTGCGCATAAATTTAATATGTTTATTTTTAGTTCAATAAAACGTTAAAGCAATTTGTTAATGGTGTTGCAAAACGTTTACGCACTATTCGATGTTGTCCAACACTTTACGCACAAATCAGCTGCTGCCTGACAACAAAAACAATTTAACGGCGCAGAACTGCGCCAAATATAAATAATAAGACAAATATACATGGACATATGTATGTGTGTGTTTAAAATCTTATTTCTCTGCCGCCCGCAGCCACGAAATCAATAGTAACTTTATGAATAGCATAAATTTTGGTGAATGCGATAACTCGGTCGACTGCGGAGGCGACTTCAACTTGGATTCCGTGTCCGCCAGCGATTGCTACAATCAATACGACAGCGAGATGAACGAACGCCAGAATTTGGGCTCATCATATACTGGCGCCAGTCGAATTCCCAGGGCTGCGGCAAGGCCGCGTCAAGGTCTGTCGCCGCGCAACAACTACTCATTCCAGCCGGTGTTCCACGAGCGCACCACCAAGGAGGATGACACGCTGCTCTCCGACAATCTGTGGAAGCTGGCAAGGAAGACAGGCACACTGAATTTGACCAACAAGGGAATGGCACGCGGTACGTAACCAAATGCAAATTTTAACTGCATTTTTGCAATATGCTACTGTGTGCGTGTGTGTGTGTGTGTGTGTAGTGGTTTCGGCAGAGCAAGTGAGACGCTGGAAGTCCATGAGGAAGCCAGTGGCAAAGCGTGACACTGCATCAGAGGTGGGGACATCTCATTCGCATTCGACCTACAATGGATACATAGATAGCAGCGCCTTATGGTTTTTCTATATGTAGCTGTGATTGCCAACGAGATCTCGAACTTGTCCCTGGCTGACCATAGAAGGCGCCGTGCATATTACACGCCTCACTAGTCAGGCTGACGCAATCTCAAATTAGATGTTTTATTGTTGCTCGACGTTTAGTTTGTGCGTGGCGCTCGTTGGCCACAGTAGTGTCTAGTTGAGCACCCAGTTTTGTGTACACAAATATCCTTCAAGATTGCGTCCTCGAAGCAAACACGCAAGCAGCTCACATCGTTTTGTATGTGTGGTCCGCATCCGCGACGACGACGCTACTATCAGATACGTGAATTTCAAATGGCTTCGTCGGCTGATGAGCTGGAGAGCGAGGATCCCGATGACGAGATTGAACTGGATGTGGATGAGCCAGCGACGCAGGCTAGCCAAGATGCAGCAGCCGCCTCCGCCCCCAGTAGAGATAATTGAAACACATTTCTCCATTATTTCTAATGCTCATTCGATCTTCTGTTAAATATTGCAGTGCCCGAGCGTTTGTTTGACATCAACGAGGCGGATGCGGACAGCAAGAAGGCCAATCTGGAGCGATTGTCGATTAACGAGGAGGACGCCTGGTGGAATCAAGTGCCCCTTAACAATCTGGACCTCAGCTCCAATGCCTTGACGCACATTTCGCCCAAGATTGAGAATCTGCTGACGCTCACCGTACTCCAGCTGCATGACAACGCCCTCGTCGAGCTACCGCCGCAGATTGGCAAGCTGGAGAAGCTGGTCCGTTTGAATCTTAGCCACAATAAGCTAAAAGAATTGCCACCGGATCTTTACAGCTTGCCAGAGCTGCGGCATCTAAACATATCCCATAACGAATTTCTCGAGCTCAATCCGGACATTAGCAATTTGCATATGCTGGAATTTCTGGTAGGTAGTCTTCAGTAGTTGTAACCAAAGGTGGTTCTGGTTATTAATATCTAACCTGATCTAACTAATCCCCAAACTTACCCACTGATCCAATCGCTTTGCTAACACGTAAAACATACAAAGGATGCGGGAAACAATAAAATAAACAGTTTGCCAGGTGGCATTGGGTTTCTGGTGCGTCTAACAGCTTTGCTGCTGTCCAATAATCACATCAAGGAACTGCCACCCGATATTGTCTATATGCGCTGTAAGTTGGCTTTGATTAATTGGCTAATGCCATAGTAATTGCTCTTGCTTTAAGCTCTTCAAAAGCTGGACCTGATGAAGAACGATCTGGTTGCCTTGCCCGAGGACATAGGTCTGTTGCGTAAGCTGCAATGCTTATATATCCAACACAATGACATCAAGGAGCTCCCCACCTTCGAGGGCAACGAAGTGCTAAACGAACTGCACGCCAGCAATAACTATATAGAAGTGAGGGACTAAATGAAACTGTATTTCTATAGTTGTTGATCATACGACTCCTTGCAGCACGTGCCCAAGGACCTTTGCGCCAATTTGCCACATTTGAAAATCTTCGATTTGCGCGACAACAAAATCACCCAGCTGCCCGATGAGCTGTGCCTGCTGCGCAATCTCAATCGATTGGATGTGACCAACAATTCCATCAGCGTGCTGCCCGTCACGTTGTCCTCGCTGGCGCATTTGATTAGCCTGCAGGTGGATGGCAATCCCATTAAAACCATTCGACGGGACATTTTGCAATGCGGCACAGCGCGAATTTTGAAGACCCTGCACGACCGTGCCCAGGCCAAGGACAGAGTGGGCGGCGGTGCCGAGGATTTGCCAAGCAGCAGCTCCGCTGCGAATATGCCACAGCAGCAGCAGCTGCCCGGCAACATGACCGATAAGTGAGTAATTGCTCAATGGGAACACTTTTCCTTCATCAGGCATTGATCCAACGACGCAGCAGCTATCAGCAGCCCAATTGCGCCCAGTGCCCATTCATGCGCTGCCATTGTGGATGCCACTGCCAGCACTTTATTCAGCACCAGCAGCTGCAGCAGGAGCAGTTATACTACCAGCAGTTCCCAGACAATTACGAACAGCAACCGCATCAGCAAGAGCAGCTTCAATTTGATCAGACCAATCAATATTCGCCACAGCAACAAATGCTCTATCCTGAAACTTATGGCCAGTATATGCCCGGCTATTCAGCCATGCCGGAAGCTCAGTTGGCTGCATATAATCCGTACAATCGTTGTGTTGTGCAGCCCCGTTGGGTGTAGTGTATCACCAAGTTTCAATTACCATTATCATTGTTATGGAGCTATAGTTGTATACTCTTGCAGAGCGTATTCTATTTTTGACCAACTCCAAAAGGAGAGTATATATATGCCTTATTAGTTTGAATAATGTCTGTCCTTCTGTTGTTATGCAGTCTCTTTAAAGCGTTATATATGTTTTTACTATACCATAGTTGTTACTATATCATGTCTGTTGAAATCTCAAATGTTTGCTTATCTTTAAAAGTATCTTAGCGAAATCAATTGAATATGAAATTCAATAAGTGTATATTATATATTATTATATATATTGTATTGTTATATATTCTATACTAAGTAATTCTGATGAATGGTCTTGTTAAACCTTTTTTCATATCTCTATAGGAAGACTATCAGCTGAAATTGGAATATTCCGCTTTAGTAAAATATCATAAAATATCTAAGAATCTTATTCGCACAATTTATAGAACTACATCTATCTATATGGTTAGCTATATTTATATATATATCTATATTTTCTCTTACTTCTGCGAGGGTATATATTCTTCGTTCTCTTATCTCTATTTAGTTTAACACGCTTTACTCATTTTGTTTTTTATATCTTACAGATACAAACTGCGACATACACGAACGTTAGCTGTCAATTTAGAGGGCCTTACTGATGTGCCCGCTCACGTCTTCGAGTTGGCCAGCGCGGAGAAAGTGCATGTAGTGGACTTTGCGCGCAATCAGCTAAGTACCCTGCCCAAAGGGTAAGCATACTACATACATAGAGTGCTTTACACCACGCTACAAACTATTACTTTTCAGTTTGCAGCACATGTCCAATCTGGTGACGGAGCTCGTCCTGGCACACAATGTAATTGACAATGTGCCGCCATTCATATCGCAATTCACGCGGATTACATTTCTCAATTTGTCCAACAATTTGATCAAGGACTTGCCAAAGGAGTTTGGGCTGCTCAACACGCTGCGTGAACTGAACATTGCCAATAATCGGTACATAATGGCCATACCATTATTTTTAATTATAACACTAATGTTGGCTACATTTGCAGCTTTCAGTTCTTGCCAAGTGGCTTGTACGAGCTTCAGGGCCTGGAGATTCTAGTTGCCAGCGAAAATCAAATCAAGGCCGTCAATGTGGCTGGATTGGAGAATTTGCCACGCTTGAGTACGCTCGATTTACGCAACAATAATATTGAATATATACCGCCCATACTGGGCAATTTAACAAATATTACGTGAGTGCACTAAACTAACTAAATAATATACTCTTCTTATACTCTGTTTAAAAGGTGACAAAGAGCATAAGAGAAACCTGAAATTTATAGTGTATACTCTGCTGAAAGTGTATTAGTATTGATATTTCTGCTGTATGTATACTTCTTATACTTTTAGAAGTGAAACTTCAAATTGTATACTCTTTTTATACTGTACTGAAAGAGTATGAATATTTTAAGATATTTGGCGTACATACTCTTCTTATACTGTTATAAAACAAAAAATGTATATACTCGACCTATAATGTGCTAAAAGAGTATGAGTATATCTATTCATAAAAACCAGGAAATCTTTCTTTGCCCTGAACAAAATGTTCTGAATACTCTGCTCAAAAAGTTACAAAGAGTATAAGTGAAATGTTAAATCTGCTATGTATAGACTTCTTATACTTAGCTGAAAGACTAAGAGCAATGATATTTCTGCTGTATATCCTTTTCTTATACTTTTAAAAGTGAAATTTTAAATCTGCTGTGTATATACTCTTCTTATAATCTGCTGAAGAGTATAAGTATTAAAATTTTTGCAGTATATACTGTTCTTATAAAGTATTCACGAAACAAGAAATCAGGAAATTAATCTCTGCATTCAACTAAATGCTCTGTAAACTCTTCTCATCTCCTAATATATAGAAAGTACCAAATAGTTTATGTGAATGCAGTAAAGCTTAAACTGTGTTAACTTTTCCTATACTCTATTCCATAAATAATAATTCCGAAAACCTATAAATATTACGTTTAAGTATAAATTGGAAAAAAGAAAACTCAATGAAGTTAAAGACTCTGAATTTCTTTTTTATAGGCTGCTCAAACAGAGTAAACTGAACAGAGCATACCCCAATTTATGTACCTTTACTCTAATGTTATTCTGTTTCATTTGCAGTCACTTGGAGCTTGTGGGCAATCCGTTCCGCCAGCCGCGCCATCAAATCCTGACGAAGGGCACAGACGCCATAATGTCCTATCTACGTGATCGCATACCCACTTGAAGCTTTCGCCACAACAAAAGCAGCAACAACAACAACAACAACAAGCAACAACAAAATACGCATAATTTATTTTATTAATTTATATTATTTAGCACATGTGCTAAGCGCTGATTCATTTTATTATTGTTGTGTTGATATTGAGACAAAAGCTAAACCAAATTAAAGCAGCGCCCACACACACGCGCACACACACATGCACAGGCACAGCGTGCACAGTTGTGCGTGTCCATGTGTGTGTGTGTGTGTTAGGGCGTCAGAAGCGCGTAGTACCTTGTAGCATTTAACCATGTACAACCAGTAACACACACACACACACACACAACTAGTCACAAGACGCACCTTGTTAAAAAGTTAGCAACCGAAAAAAAAAAGAAATAAAAAACTAAACACAAATTAATTTCATTCCTCTTCCACTCAATTGTGCTCCACGACCTCGCTGCGCAGTCGTTTGGCCAGCGTGCGTCGCAGCTGGAGCGCCGCATTGTCCGCCCCATCCACTGGCTCGGTCGGCTTGCCCAGCTCCACATTCTCGAGCAGCTGCTGGGCCACCTGCGCTGAACTGGGCCGGGCACCTGGCTCTAGCGGGTGCTGCGGCGTGTTGCGTGCCACCGTCTCCTGCAGCTGCTTGGCGCGCGTTTGCTTCTTGATCTCGACGATCTTGTCGCGCTGCTGCCGCAAATATTGTTGGCGCGAAACAACCTCATTGGGATCCACCTGATCCTCCTGCTCGAAGAAGAGATTCAGGCGCTGAAACTTGTCGTTGACCAGCTCCAAATTGGCTTCCTGCTCGGGCGTTAAGGCAGCCTCTGGACTCTCGAGCTCATTGGCCACCGACTTGGCAATGAGTTCATCCTCATCCAAATCAACAGCTCCATTGCTGGCGAGGATTGCATAGAGATTATGTGGAGTTACTATAAATATATATATACAATACTCACCTTGCCTCTGCGCCCGCTGCGCTCTCTGTGTCCGCCAATTCTGCTGACGCTGTGCGCGCCAATTGATGCTTCTCGATGAGATCCAAGGCCTGCAGCTGCAGCTCCACATTGCGTTGGGTCATCATGCGTATAAAGATCTTCAGATCATTTGCAGCCCAGATCTAAGTGGACAATACTTGAAAATAAAGTTTTAAGTGGAGTTGGGGGAGTCGTGACTCACCTGCTGAAAGAGCACCTGGTGGAACTGAAATGGATTCTGGCCCGGGGACTGCTGACGGCCCTCGAGGCAGGCCAGCTCGAACTGCTCCGGAGTTATGTGCATCTCCTCCATGAAGCTGCCCAGCATAAAGTCCACCAGATTCTTGTACTCCTCATGGATCTGACGTATATCCTCATTGCTCTCATCCAGCTGCAAATTGGGATCAAAGACTGCAGCGACAAAAGTTGTTAATCCATGACGTGGCCAAAACCATTTTCAAGCGCTCACCCAAGGACTTTTGCTCAATGAACGTTTGCAGCGGAGCATTCCAGACGGGTCCGTGCAGAAAACACACCAGAGAATCGAATACCCAAGAATCTTCAGCTGCCATATTCCAGGAAAGAGAGCTACGCAATCACGGTGCAAATGGTTCCAATATTCAAGCCAAAATGTCGTCAGCCCGAACGCAATGTTTGGCTCATTTGCAGTGGTTGCCAGGGCAACCACCGCCGCCCACTTTACGCCCAACACAAAAAACAGACTTGAGGAAAGTTTTTGCAATTGATGTTTTTGTATTTTTTTTTGTTGTTTTTTGTTTGTTTAAAAACTATTAAAAACTATGATTTTTAATTATACTCAATCATAATATAGAGATGTTTCAAATTATATATGTATGTATCGTATGTTAGGTATCGTATGTAAGTGTGTGTGTGAGTTAGGATTAGAGGGTATTAGACAGCATATCATATACAAATACACATTTGTTTATATATAAATACTATGTAATAAACTATAGTTGTTTTGTATTTTATGCAAAAATTTCGCGTTATTTACGTTTATTGTTGCAGTTCAGTTGAAACAAACAAAAACAACAACATGGAAGGATATATTTATATTATTCTTTTTCTTTCATATGTAATAAGTATGTACGTAAGTGTTTAGAGGGGGGCGCGATCGGAGTTCAGCTGCTTCAAAGAAAAAAGGAAACCGTTTCACTTAAACTTGAAGTTTTCCTTCTTTTTTTTTGTTTTATAAAAGTAAGCACTAAAATAAATATTTATGTAAAAGCTGCTCACAAATGGCAAATACAATTATTAACAAATAACTTTATTGGGTGTTGTGTGTATTGTTGTTGCTGTTGTTGTTGGCGCTTCTTTAACTACATTCATTAAATAAAAGTATATTTAAACTAAAAAAAAAATTGAACTTACATGGAAAAACGAAAGAAGACTTTTCTGGTAGTTTTTTCATTTCTTTTTTTTTTTGTTTTTATGCATATTATTTAAACCCATTTTTAATTCTATTTTGTAATTATCATTATTAGTTATAAGTTATGTGTGTGTGTTTGTGTTTGTATTGAATGCAATTTGTGGCGCAGCATTTTAAATGTACTTAACAAATTTATAAATGGTTTAAGGACAAGTTTGTTTTTAGAAAAAAGGTCCCCCCTTTAGCAATATATTCTTTTGTTTCGTTTTTATTATTTTTGTTTTGCTATTTTACAAATCTTTGCGCCTGTCAACTATATGCAAATGTTCATTTTTATAAGTAGCTTGTAATTCGATATATGTGCATAACGCTAAATTATATACAAGGTTTATTCAATTATCCAGTTCGTATTGTTTTATAGGACATTTTACAATATATGGCTTAACAGTGAATGCACAAAACAAAATTTGTTTAGCTGGCTTCGATTTGTGGGCACTCTAAAAGCAATTCATTTACTTAAAGTATCTGACAACAGAATATATACATATATATATCAAATGAATTTAGCTCGTATTTACAACAATGTGGTGACCTACTTAACACAAAGTTCAATGAGGTCAAAAATTGTGGAAATACAAAAGTATTTATAAAAAGTTTACGATTAACAACTAAGTTAGCAAAAGGAATTTACTGAATGACAAATAAAGTTTGAAATTCTTTTTTCTTTAAATAAGTAAGTATTTTAAGTATAGAGCAGTTCAAGTTCCTTATATCAAGCATACGACAGAGTTTTCAAATATAACAGCTGTTGGCGAAAGTTGCCTAACATTTGTTAGTTATGCTGCAATAATTTATATCTGTAAGTTAAATAACAAACTAAGAGCTTATGGCTTTGATCTGTAGTTAATTGCAGAAACTAATAGCTTTTGCTTAACATTTGTTAATTACACAATAGCATACAGCTTTCGCTTAACTTTTGTTAGTTATGTGAATACATTTACGACTTAAAACATTTCTTTAGTTAGACGAAGGATACGATCATTACAATTGCTTTCAAAGTACCCACAACCTGTGATATTGCAGTGAATATAAGGCTCTTCTAAACAAAATCTGCCAACTAAACAAGATTTGTTTTTAGGGGCTTGTTGTTTATCTGTGAGCTTTGTTGAGCGACCGCGATTAGCACAACTCAAGCACTGAACCTCGAAACACTCTTCTCGCTGTTTTGCGCTACCTTTCTTGTTGTTATTTTAGTTGTAGTTTTAACTTCTAAACGTATATTTATTTTGGTTTCTTTTTATGTTCTTTTTTTATACCCTGAACCCATTGAAAATGGGAATTCAGGATATAATGGTTTTTGTTTTGTTTTAAGCACTTAAACACAACGCACACAACTGCAATAAACGTGTATTGCTCGTTGTTCCTCACGATCAATTAGTGTGTTTTGTTTTTGTGTGCACATATACCCTATAATTTATATTCATTTTTAAATATATATATATATATATATATATATAAATATATATATATAAATATATATACATATATATATTTATGTTTTTATATATATTATTTTTGTTTTGTTTTTAATTTAGTAAAGTAAGATTTTATAATTTCTTGTTTTACTTTTTAGCTTTACGTTTTTGTTTAAAATAAATGTTTTTAGGCTAAAATTTAATTTTCGCTTGTTCTTCTTACATGATTGCTAACAAGCAAAACGCCCCATCATGTCAAAGCGTCCCGAACTCTAGCGGGTTTCATAATTGTTCCTTGTTCTTGTTCGATCTTACATCGTACCGTTCTCTGCTTGGCTTACAATTGTTGTTGCTACTGCTCTGTTGTTGTTGTTGCTGTTTCGCCCACTTTTCAACCCTTACATTCGTTGATGAGTGAGTGAGTATGTGTATGTGTGCGTGGGTGTGTATGTGAGAAGTGGGTGTGTGTACTATTTTATAATTGATGCCGCCTGATGCCCCCTTACTATACAATTCGCGCTCGCTTTTGTGCTTGGGGCCCATCCGAGTCCTCTTCCTCCTCATAATCTTCCTCACCAGAATCACTTTCATAGTCCACCAGTCCCTGCTAAGATAAGAATATCATTAAGGCCACATTGTGGGAATTAACTGGCTCTTCCTTTTGTTACCTTTTTGATCGCCTTGTCCGCCTCAATGATCATTGGCGATTCCGCGGTAAGCTCCGTCTTGTCCACATCCATCTTAAGCGCATCGCTGGCATCTGTGGCGGGTGGCTCTGTCTGCGGCTCGCTGCTGTCCTCGCTGACCACAGCTGTCGCCAGAATGGGCGTACTGGCTGCTGCTGTCACCGAGGCAGCCATGGCTGTTGCAATCGTTGTTAGAAATTGAGATGCTGCCACGGCTACCACTGTCGCAGAGTCGCACAGCGCATCGGCTGGCGAAGATGTCGGAGATGTTGACGACGTAGATGTTTCCATTTCTGACGGGACTGACGCTGATAACGTCTCAGAGGACGATGACGGGGATTCATTTGCTTCGACGGCGACGATCGACTCCGAATTCTGTTCCACCACTGCGATTAGCTGCTGATGCAGCTCCGCAATCTCTGGTTCAGTTGGTTGTGGTTGCTGCTGCTGCAGCTCCGCAATCTCTGGTTCAGTTGGTTGTGGTTGCTGCTGCTGCTGCTGCAGCTCCGCAATCTCTTGTTGAGTTGGTTGTGGTAGCTGCTGCTGCAGCTCCGCAATCTCTGGTTGAGTTGGTTGTGATTGCTGCTGTTGTAGTTGTTGCTCGCTTTCCAGCTGCGCCGCAGCGGCTGCATTCGATGTGGAGGCGACGGCAGCGGCAGCAGCTGCTGCCACAAGTGTGCTATTCAGGGACAACGTTTGCTGTTGCTGGAATGACTGCTGCTGCTGCTGTTGTTGCTGCTGCTGTTGTTGTTGTTGCTGCTGCTGCTGCAGTGCAATATTGGCAGCGGCGGCAAGCTGCACTGCGGCCTGGGCCTGCTCATCGACGCTGCTCGTCGAATCAGGGCTACTGCTACCACTTGCCGTCGGCGCTGATACTGAGGTGACAGTTGCGGTCGCTGTGGAATTCAAATTACCCAACAGACCGCCGCCATGCGGCGACGTGCTGTGCGGCGGCGATGATTTTTGCTGCTGCGACTGAGTTTGTGTTTGCTGCGGGCCATTTTTTTCGCTGACAGCTAAGAAACAGATCAAACAGATGAGCCGTAGTCCTCAACTTGTCTTAAAAATTCACTTACATTTCATGACATTGTTATAGGTATCGATTTCCTCGGAAAAGTCATCGTCATCATTGAACCACATCTCCTCCTCCTCCTCCATTTGACGCTGATCGCGACGAAAACGACTGCCGCTGCGTATCATGGGCAGACTTCTAATCAAATTATGTCCAAATTAATATAAGAAAATCTATTTTAAAATTAAATATATTTACCCATCGGTGCGATTTTCCAACTTGTCGCGATCCTTGAGCCGATCCTGGTACTGATCATAACGATTCTTTAGGTATTTAAATGTTTGCACATATTCGATTTCATCAAATATCTTGCTAAAGTTTTCCACGAAGTATACGCACAGCGTGCGTATATCCTCGAGTTTTATAAACTCGAATAACTCCAGTATGGCCGATTCGAGCAGATTATAGCGACCATTGTTACGAATAAAAGCATCCACCACGGGCGCAAATAGATTGCACTTGACAATGTGTCTAAATACGTATAAAAATTATAATAATGATACAATTATAATGATCTGCAGTCATATATACTCACCTGTTGTAAAACTCATCTTTAAGCGCAATTATCTTGCGTAGCAGCCGCAGGGCCCCAAGTACAAGGAACGTATGTGTGCTCTTCATCAGCACCAGAATTCGTTTCAGGAGATCTTTTTGCAACAAAAAATTCTTAATATGATAGCTATGATGTTCCACGCAAAATGACAAAATGTCCAGCACGATGCCCAACAACTGTGCAGTCTGATAATCCTCGTTCTGTGGACGATCGCCCATTGTATTGAGCATTAGGGGCGCTGTTCAAAATATACATTAATAGAAACTTGCTCTTATAAACATTGTTTATTAAACATTTACCAACTAGCGTTTGGACGCTGTACTTGTAGAAGAAATTCAGGAAATCCCCCTTCTCAGTCAACATATTTTCCGGTTCAAGCAGAATCTTAATAATACCCATCAACTGCACCGCAATTCCCAGCTCTGGTTCCGAATCGTTCAGCATTTGTTCAATGGAAATGTTAAGCAACATACGCTCCTGAAAGAAACCAATAAAACAAATCCACCAATCAGCTAACTGTAGTTAAAGATTTACATCTGACTTCACTTACGCCTTCGGGCCGATTAGCCTGATTTAGAGTGTAATTGCGCACCACCAACGGCGAGAACTCCACAATGGCCGTAAGTATATCAATAGAGGCCGACTTGGTTTTATTATCGTTCATAACCAGCGTCAGCTCAAGGGCCTGCAATACGCCTAGGCAGGTGAGGGTTTTGTAGAATGAGTCCTTGCCCTGGGGCTGTAAGTTTTGGGCAAAATTGCAAAACTCTTTCAGAAACAGAACGATGTCGCGTCTTTTTGTATCGCCAGTTGTTGGATCCGTGAGCAGGGTAAATAGATCGAGCAGAAAACGTTCATCCTCCTGTATGAGCGTCACAATCTCAACTTTGTTGAAGAATATAAAGCTTGATAACGTATTCAGCATATTATCCTCGACAAAGACCGACGGCGTGGGCAATATAATATCCTGAATGTACTGCACCCGAAAAGTTTGATGAATTTTGGCTAAAAGATCCATATTCTTGATTGGGACAGCTTCACGAAATTTTGCCCATTGCTTAAGATACTGTCGATGCTTTTTGGGCTGTGCAACGGTAGGATCGTACTCCAGACAGCCAACCACGTCGAAGATGGTATCTTCCGCAAACATAATCTCGAAGAGCGCATTCTTGTTTAGCAAGAAAATGTTCTTAAATATTTCAAAAAGATGATGCAGTCCTTCCGTGTTGTCCAGATCCTCACAAATCCGAAACAGATTCAATAGCTTCTTGATGTAATTCTCCGATTCCAGGGCCATGGAAAGTTTCTCCTTTCGCAGCGGCGTTGAAAGGCAACTTTGTATTGTCTCGGATATGTCCTCGAGTCGCGATAGCTCACACGGCGGCAACTCGATTGGTGGTGCTGTGTCTGACATATCTTCAAAACGCTCATCCTCAGACTCTTCGACAATGTCCTGCGTTATCTCCACCGATGGATCTTTGCCCTGTACCTAAACACAGCAAATAAATTTATCGAATTTTGGTCATATAAGCAAGTATATATTAAGGGACTATTAAATACCTGACATATCTTCTCCCATATCTCATCACAACCGGCTTTCTCCTGAAAACTCAGCGCCAGATCGAAGTTATCGCCCTCTGACCAGACAATGAGCGTATCCTGTTGCTTCTGGTAGGCGGTATCTGGCTGTATCTTACTCTCCAACAATAAGGAACCATCTGATTCTGCACGCACCAGCAGCGATGTGCCTTTGAGACGCTCCACATATGTGGAGGAGACGTGGCCAGTCCCACGATCATCCCATTGCCGCTCTGCATTCAGTGCATAAAGCTTAACACGTCGGCGGGTGTCAGTCGTCATGGTTTGTCTTTAGATTTACGTGTGCCCTCCCCCTCTTTTCTTGATGTTATGTTTGTAGTATTTGTTGCACAAAAAGTTAAAGTTTTAAGCTTCTTTCAGTTTGTGCTTTTTTATCGTTGGTGGCTTGTAGCCCCGCTTGGGCTAGTCAACTAGACTAATTACAATTAAATTAGGATATTGAATTTGAAATTCAAAGCATTCAACTAATCTATAAGCTTGACTTGCATATCCATGTTATGTTCTTATGCTGTGATCTGTGGCCGGTGCACGACAAAACTGCAAAACAAATTAATGAAAAAAAAGACAAACATTTTATTTTATTATTTAGAATTGTTAGTTTTATTCGTAGTTTATATTCATCTAAAACTATCGATATATTTCACACACTTTATCTTGATACTTTTTTCATTATAACACAATCAATCGATTTGAGAACATATGTATATTTTTTATTGTTTAACAACACTACGTGGAAAGCGTAATGAGTAATCCCATACATTTGCCTTTTATTCTACTCATACACACACAATTACGATAACAACAAATGCGTATCACAACAGAAGCTGCAAAATGCGGACAGCATGAATGAAATTGTGAAAGCTACGTTTTATGTTGATGCATGTGCATGTATCTTACAGTCTCTGCGTGTGTGTGCGCGCTTACACACAAAAGCATATTGATGTGTGTGCAAAGAAATACAAACTATTCGCAAAACGAAATGCCAAAAACTATTCCTGTCCAGTCTGTTTACAAACAGAAGGAAAAAAAAAACAAAAATATCACTGCTCTAGCCGAGAGTATTCGAATAGAAGATACTGTGTACTCAGTAATTTATTAACTTAAGAGTGAGTAGGTGTGAGAGAGTGAGAAAATGGAAAGTAATAAAATACAAGTCTGAAGAGAGATCGAGAAAAACAGAGAACGACAGAAAAAGAGAAAAACCAACAAATCGCAAATGTTGGCTATTTACAATTTAATATTCCAATCGCAGTTACATGAACTTTGTGATACCCTTTAATCAGTTTATGTGACTAATGTGAATCGAATCTCTCCTTAACACATCGTTGTTTGTTATTGTACGCTTGTAAATGCGTATGTGTGCGTGATTTGAAGTCTATACATTGCAAACTATAAATGCGCTTTCGCCAAAGCAAACCACATTGACGGCGAGTACAAACACGCGCGCGACAAAAACAAACACAAAATGAGTGGTCAGAACCAAGAGGAGAGCGAAAGAGAGCAAAATGAGCAGAAGAGAGTGCTAGTACATTTAACTTGTATATGTATGTGTGTGTAGCAAGTGGGTGGCAGCCGGCTTGCGGGGTAAATTCGCGGGGACAAGATTAGATTATCAAACACACACACACACAAATAAACACTGTTGCTACAACGTACGACGTACGCACAAGGCAACAAAAATCAATGAGCAAGTGAAAAAATGTGTGTAAACAGAACAGATATTTAGCTCACAACGATAGAGGCAAGGTCTACGTCATCGATGGAGAAAACTGAGGAAATCAAACTTAAAACGTTTCAACACAATTTGCAGTGGCGACAAGGCTGTGCTCAAAATGCATGTAAGCATGTATGCATATTTTAAAAATTAATAATAATATCATTATTAATACATTGGTATATTATATAAATTAACGTGAACAATTTCAACATTTGCAATACGGCGCCCCTCAACAGACCCGTTGATAAGGCGTTCTCTAATCTACGTTTATATTCCGCCTCACGCGAATGTGTATCAAAACAAAAACAGCAATTAGCAAGCAAATACTAATACATAATGGGCTTTTACGCAACCAACGCAATTGTTTTCAAACTCAATGAAAGAGTTCAAAATAAACACAAAACTATACACATACATGCGTATATGAGCATATGAAGAAATGCAATTAGGTTCTATCTCTGTGAAAACTGTGTAGGCGGCCAATTCACCTTGGATCACACACAAATTGGTCAAAGGCGATAATTGCCACATGCTTTGCCGCAAAGAGACACGAAAACAAGAAAAACACATTTGTCGCCCAGCAACAGAGTTTAAGTTAAAGTAAAGCCCAGTCGCTGAGAGCGCTTATTGAAATGGGAGCGGGAGAGCGTCCGCTGATGTCGCTGTCAAAAAAGAAAAAAGCCAACACAATGGCAATAAAACCAAATGAAAAATATTGACGCTGCCTGCAAGTGGCACAAATAAGGGGGCGAGGTTGGAGTTGGGGCGCAAACCATGCATGTGTTTGTGGGTGTGTAAATGTGCGAGTGTGTTGCGTGCGCGCAAACGAAACAGGAAAAAAATATATATGCCAAAGCATACAGGACAATGACAATACGCATCAGCGTGTATCTATGTATGTGTGTATGCGATGGATCTCACACAATGAATGGCCAGCAAAAGCTGGTAGAAAACGAACGCGTCGTATCTCGTCTGATGTATGCAGAATACACGCGCGTATGCATGTGTGAGTGTGTTTTGCATGCACATTTTGGGGTGGGCAAAAGAGATTCCCTGAATGCAAATGTAAATATGTATGTATGCATTTTCATATGTCCCATGTTTAACAATTCGAAAAAATTTAGGGGTATTTATGGGAAATTTTTTTTTGCTTTTGACATTCAATTTTTTAAAAGTTCAAAATACACACACGCAAACACTCATATAAGCACGCACACACTCACACATGTCGTCTAGTGAGTACATCGCTTTTCGGCCCGTTTCTTTTCCTTTCATTCACTAAATTATTGCGAATGTCAAGCACACAACAGAATGGCAAAAAATTGCAGCGTATATCTGCCAAAGAGCATGGCTAAAGAAAAATGCCGTCTACGCTCGCACTTTTTCACACACACACACAAACACTCACGGAAACACACAACGTCTCGGGCAAATTGAAATGACGCATGCATTATTTGCAAAGATTTTGTTTTGATTTTTCGCTAGTCCCGATATAAATATTTTAAATATTGTATTAGCAATAAACGTTTATGACTTAATTAAACGCACACAAGATATATGAAAACAACGGGTACACACCACGCAAACTACACAGGGCCGTCACGTACACACTGAAACAGTAAAATACTGCGAGCGCAAAATCCACCACATGTAACAGCGGCAATCTTTGAATTCAACACACTACAAAATAGAAGAACCAAAAACTCAACACGACGAACGTTTTGTTGCATAAAGTACGAGTTCGTGTCCATAAATGAAAACAATTTACCTCCAAATGTGCAATGTTCACGCAGACGCACAACTTATCCTAACTTTATTAGCTGTTTAATGTTTTGCGAACGCGTTAGATCTTCGTGTTAATAAGAACATCAGAATTAAGTATACATAGTTACACACGAAAAATACACATGCACACCTAAACGCACATACACACACACGCACACAAGCTCAGATACAGAAGCCGCAAGAGGGCAACAGCGGTGTAAGCGAAAGCGCGAGGGGTAACATTGAATCTTGACCAAAAAATGTATGCACTCACGTTGCAATTCCTTGTTTATGCTGTTGGCAGCGCCTTATTACAATCGTTCAAAGTATATACAATTTGCGTTTGCGCATATTTACTGTTTCGAACACCTTATTTATCATATATTTGCAGTTCAATCATTAATTTAAATTTTTTCGCGGAACGGACGCTGTTCCAACAGAGACGACGACGATTTTGTGCTGTGTCGACGCCATATTGTATTTTGTATACATCGATACAACAATCGATATACATTTATCTATCGATGCACAAATGTAAACAAAAGTATGACCATTGCGACCAGCAGTGTTGCATAAAATCGCCATTAGTGTTGTAGGACGCCGCCTGCAAATATTGAACAAATTGATGATGGAGCCAAGTCGGCATAGATATTTTAGTATTGCAGCCAAATATAAAGGCAGCTTGGTGGAAGATTTGGAGCTAACCATTCAGAAATATGGCGACGATGTTGTTCGCATACAGTTATTAAACCGTATGCATGGCAAACAGTGTGGAGCTCAACTCAAACGTTTTTGTGTCCTGTTCGGCTTGGCGATTATTTATTTCGCCTTTGCTCTGACACTGAGCGAAGGCTCTCCCAATTTGGGCCAGGCTCACATTCTATATCCCGCATTAATATGGCTAGCTATGTCCGTCTCAATATTCCGCACTACGCTCCAGTTGGTACATTCGGAGAAACTCTTCTACAGCTGGGACATGGCTCTGCAAACGGAAACGGTTCGCACTTTTGGACGTCAATCGGTGCTCTGCGTGCAACGCGGCCATCTCCATGACATGGTTCTCAACGAGGTCATAGAGAACGTGGGTGTTTGCCATATGCTCAATTATTGCTTTCTTTCATTAAACAATTGTTTTCTTTTATTTACAGCTAGATATAAAGTACATGCTCATATTGCGTACAAAGGGCAGCATCTTCAAAGAGCGACCCATAATACCGCTATTCAATGTGAGTCTTGCGAGGTTTTTTTCCCAATTTCATGTTAACCCTATTAACATAATATTTTTTTAAGAGCCTGTCCCCATCCTTTGAGTGTTTGCAGCATATTCAACGCATTTTGCATGGCTATTGGCTTAATAACAATAAGAATAAGTCGGATCAGTCCTGCAACAGGGATATACCTTCTTCGGCTGCATCGTAAAGCTCCATCAGTTTGTCCAGCTATAGTTAAAATACATTTTTTTATTTAATTTCACCAAAGACTGTTAATATATGTACTTACCTGTAGCATGGGTGTGTATTCTTCCCGCTTTTCTTGTGGGGGCAACTTGGGTATGTTTAATTTAACATCAACTCGTTGGAAATCGGTGCGTATCTGCAGAAATAAAGTTACACATACATGAATTTACATTCAAAAGGAATAATTGTCTTTTTTTTTACCAAATTATTGAGGTCTGTTGTGTACGCATGCTTCGCCATTTTGGAATAGAATTCCAGATAGACGGATTTACTGAAAATCAAATCTTCCTGTGCCTTGCGCAGAACATGTACTTGTTTTAACGTTAATTCTGCATACAACATTGAATAATTAGTTTTGATTTTATATTTTACATGTTTATATTTTGCTTCACTTACTGTCCATATCGTTTTCTTTCAGCTTGGCGTCTCGTATTTCGAATATCTTCCAGTGCTGTAAAACGTTAAAAACGGTAAATTAATAACACTGCGTCGTCAGCTGACGTCATTTGCCCATAAAAATAAACAAGTCTGTTTTTTGTTTATGTGCCAATTTAAAGTTAAACACATTTCGTGAATGATCCATTAAATTGTATTGTGACCCCAGCGCAGTCCTAGCCCTTGGCACCCAACACATAAACATCAAACTAAAATGCAAAGAAGCTGTAGCAGTCAACTTCATTTCAGATTAAAATAATAATAATTGTAAGTCGAGTCATTAGCTAAAAATACGCACGCATACGGGCGTGTCAGTCGACAACACATGGTCAAAGCATTTGCCTAATGCGTATGAATTAACCCGTTTCAGTTTCCCCGTTGCGTGACCTTCTACTTACCATGAACCGTTCGGATTCCATACCCATACGGCGTGATCGCTCCTTTGACAGCGTTCTCAACCGTTTGCTACGGATGCGGTCACAAAATCATGAAAGCTTTCGCGCTGCTATGTACAATTTCCTGATCGCAGCGGGCGTGGCTGCATTTGTCGCTGTTTGCTTCATCCTGGGCCCCTTTGTGCGTCCGTTGCTCTGGGCCTTTCTCATGGGCGCCGTCTTGTTTCCATTTAAGCGCAAGCTGGCTGAGCTGCTCAACAATTGGTTTCAGCGCCTGGAGGAGCGGGACACGAATGTGCTTGTCTCCATTTGTCTGGCTCCGCTGGAGGCCACCGAGCACTGCGGTCGCTTGCTGATCAACTGGCTCTGCCAGCACTGGCAGCTTCTCTTGGCAGGCTGCGGCGTCGCTGCCTGCGTCAAGCTGCTGGTTTTGTATGCGCCTAAGGGATTCCTGATGGCTCTCTGGCAGTGGATAACCTTCTCGCATGGCTTGTTTGTGAGCATCATTGGTTTCCTCAATGTATATGTGGTGAGTGCTTTGATATATATGGTTTAATCTGGTCCCTTAACTCCTGTCCACACTTCACTTGCAGCTCATCGCTTTGATTATCATCTACTTGTCATCCGTGCACTTTTTCTGGAAGCCGGAGAACAGTTCACATTTTGTTATCGCCGGCCAGTCCATGTGGATAGCCATTGCCAGCTATTTGTGCAGCTTTCTGGGCGCCGTTCAGGTGCCTGCTCTGCTGCTGGTCATGGCCTATGTAGTTGTGTCCACAGCATATCATCTGCAGACGAGCGATGACCATGATTCCAGCTCCTATTTGGATCGCCTTCAAAAGTTGTTCGATCGAAACGATTTTGAGAAATCGCTCAGCATATGTCGCAAAACTGGCGGGGAGACGCTGCAGTCCGATGTGGAGGACATCTCGTTGAGCGACACCGTAGACTCCGAGGACACATTCGATGGGAAGCCAGCCGAGGAGGCTGAGGGACATCAAAGCGATACCTACTTTAAGCTGTTGTTCTATGCGTGCCTCGGCACCTTTTTGTATCGCAACATTTGGATGTTTATACTGGCTGCTGTGCCGGTGTTCCTGCATCTGCTGTACACTGCCGGCAGCTATACGGGCATAACTCAGTTCGTCTGCGGCAAGCTCAATGATGCATACCAGGGACTGAGAGTGAGTTCTTTGATCACATAGATAAATGTTTAATTGATATAAGTTTCTTCACTTTTCAGGGCTGGGCTCTGGATCATCATTCAGCTGTGCTGCCTCTTTGCCTGCCTGGCGTTTTGGAGCTCAACTACAAGATCAATTGCATTGTGCGGGATTCGCTGAAGTCATCTGTAGAGTCGGTCACCTCCATTCTAATGATCATACTCATGCTGCTCATAATCATATTTCTGAGTGTTTTCTTTTGCGTGAACATCTATTCAGAGACAATTGAGGTCGCATATCTGGGCAAAGATCTAATTAACAAGACAATCACAGATCGTCCTGAGCTAATTGATATTTTGCCGGCCAATATACAAGCGTCCATTGATGATGCGCTCGATAATGCGCACCATTATGGCCGCCGTAAGATTGAGACCTATATTGATGATTGGTTAGCCGAAGCGGACAAGGTGCATGCCACCAAATTGAAAGAGCAAATCCTCGATGTCTGGGACCGACTCATACAATATTGGATTGATTTCAACAAGGCGGGCACCTCCTATGGGCCGCGTGTCCCCACCGATGCGCTGAAGAGCACCTTTGGCGAGATAGTCGATAATCCAGGTAAGTGAACGACGCGGTTTTGGTTTCTTATCTTTATTTCTCTTATCATTTGTCCAATGTTTATGTTTTGAGTTTTTGAGTATAACTCTTCGATATTTGTTTCTTATAAAGCTCCTAAAACAGCTCAGTTTGGCCTTAACACCCATCCTGTATTATTTTTTTCGTATGCGTCAAAACAAATAACTCATTACATGTTGCCTTTGCTAACCCATGGTATTTTACTTTAACCAAGGACATTTTAAAGAGCTAGTTTTAGTGGCAAAACAGGGCATCATTGGCTGGGCGCAGAGCAATACGCAAACCATACTGGAGGTCGCCGAATCCCTATGGCACATCATACGCACCAATCTCTCCATGATAATGGGTGTTACGGGGGAGATACTATCGCTGCTGCTGTCGGGCGGACAGGCGTGCATTGAATTCATATTGGATATGGTAAGGATAGTGAAAGCTTGCTCAAGAGAACTGACCATGTCATCATTTATCCTCTTCCAGATTGTCTTCTTTACTGCCTTGTTCTATTTGCTGTCCAGCAGCCAGGATAAATATGCACCCATGCAGATCACCAAGTACATGGGCTACTCTGCCTCGGGCACTAAGGTCGCCGATGCTTTGGAAAATTCCATTACGGTTGTGCTCATCTCCATGTTCAGGTGCTCCACTTTTACGGGCCTCTTCACCTGGCTGGTGCATACGGTGTTTGGTGCACGCATTGTTTTCCTGCCCTCCGCTTTAGCTGCTTTGCTGGCGGCAGCTCCATTTCTGGGCAGCTATTGGTGCGCTGTGCCCGCCTTTCTGGAGCTTTGGCTGGCACAGGATCGCTTCTATGCGGGCCTCATATTGTTCCTCTTACAATTTTTTGTGCCCTCTTCCTTTGAGACTGCCATCTATGCGGATCTCAAAGGGTGAGTGATTATGCTCCCTAGTAGGTGCAATAATCTAAGACTTATCTTTACAGTGGTGGACATCCCTACCTCAATGGCCTGGCTATAGCGGGCGGCATGTACTGGATTGGCTGGCAGGGCGCCATATTTGGGCCCCTCATGCTCTGCTTCTTCATTGGCCTCTTCGAAGTGGCCACCTTGGCCATGCGCACGAATCAGGAGCCCAGGTATGTCTGGAGCTAGTCAAGCAAAGCTTTCTTTCCTTTTGCATGCAAGTTAAGTATTTTATTTATATCGAAAACCTTGCGGCTGAAGAATATGAGTAAGTTTTTATTTCTGTTTAAGTTTTTTATTGTTCTAGCTATATACGCATATATATATTTGGAAAGCATTAATCAATTTCTATTGCAGACGAAGCTCAGACGAAGAGACGCGCACCACGTGAGTCCTGAGCAAAGGATGTTGCTCCACAACTGCGAATTTTTCTTTTACTCGAAATGCTAAACTAACAATCCAAGTTTATAAACTTGTCTGCCTAACAGACTAATCCATGTCAAGCGAAGCAAAAATTTTCCAGTTTTAATTTTCTTTGTTTTGGTTTTTTTTTATGCTTTGACTTTGACTAAGTTTTGAAGTAAGCAAATAATTGATTCCGTCTCTGAAAGCTGTGTATTTTACTAATGAGTTCTGAATTTAAGTTTATATACCCTTGCTGTACTCAGCCATTTGCTTCATAGGCATAGGCGAATAGTGTATACACTATATAAACGTTTCCTTAATATCTGTTCCATAATCTCTCTTATTTATAGCCATATTAAGTCTTAAAATAATATATTGTATTTATTTTAAAAAATATATCAAGGGTATATAAGCTTTGTTACTGCAGATTTTAGCTTTCTAGTTTTTTAGTATGTAAATTACATAACTCAACGTTTGTTTTGTGTATAAAGAGAGAATTGTTGAGAGAAGCTTGATTCTAAGACCGTCGACCGGTTTCCTCTTGCAAGTACGTAATTAATTTTTGTGCTCGCTACAAATGTGATTTGTTTAAGCTTATGTTAAATACTTTATTGCAAATAAATGTCTATACGTACTGTACTAACAAACACAGAACTCTACAGTGAACGCACGTTCAGCGGAACTTGTTGGTAGAGGTTTTTAGCCTAAAATTGTCAGAACTATAAAATTTGCCAAATTTCAGAAAAATAATTCCAATTAGCGAGTGTTCACTGTACTAGAGCCCAGTTAATTGTTACGTTCTAATTAATCAAAAGAGAGTTATTAAACTAAACTTATCAGAACTACTCTAAAATTTGCCAAATTTCAGAAAAGTAATTTAATTGGCGAGTGTTCACTGTACTAGAGCCCAGTTAATTGTTACGTTCTAATTAATTAAAAGAGAGTTATTAAACTAAACTTCTCAGAACTACTATAAAAATTGCAAAATATCAGAAAAATAATTTAGTTAGCGAGTGTTCACTGTACTATAGCCCAGTTAATTGTTACGTTCTAATTTCAGTATAAAACTTGATTCCTTGAACCAACGAAACCAGAATTCGAATTGTAATAAAGTCGAAAACGGAAACAAAAAAGAATGCAATAAAAAGGTTCCCGCTCTGTTGGATGCCACGCCCAGTCGCAGTGAAAAGGTTGTGGGAAAACCTGTTGTAATGTAAATTGTAACGAAAATGTTGCAGCCATTGGACACGCTGAAAAGCAGTTGAAATTTTCGTAGTGTTTCTTCTTTTATTATATAGATAATATAAAAAATATAAAATGTTTGAATGTTTGTACTGAAATTAATCGGTGAATTGATTCTTGAAAGTGAACTCCGGATGCTGTTCCACACTGTAAGAAAAGGGTATTGTAATGGTATTTCTTTGGGAAAACTTTAGCTATTATCTTACCCGCGGAAGAAAGAAAAGTCGCAGATGCGTATGTTCTTATCCAAAGCGGACAGCTTGGCCACCTCCTCGGCGCTCAGCTCAAAGTCAAAGACATCCAGGTTTTGCTTGAGGCGCCCCTCATTTGTACTCTTCGGTATGGCCACAACGCCCGTGTCGATGATCCAGCGCAGCAGCACCTGAGCTGGCGTCTTCTTGTGTGCTTCAGCAATCTCCTTGACCTCGGGTATGTCCATCAGATCGGGCAAGTCGCGCTCCACGCCAGCCGCCGCATTGAACGTGGCAATGCCCTTGGAGCCGAGCGGGGAGTAGGCCGTAATGGCCACATTCTCCGCCTTGCAGAAGTCGACCAGATCTCGTTGCTGCAGGTACACATGATGCTCGATCTGATTGTTGGCTGGACGGATTTTGCAGTTCTTCAGCAGGCGTGCCACCTGCTCTTTGCTAAAGTTGGAAACGCCAATGGATTTGGCCAAGCCATTTGCCACCAGCTTTTCCATTTCCGCCCAGACAGCAGCATGATCCGTGGATTTGTCCACCTTGACGCGACCCTCATCATCGAACTGAAAACTGCCATCCGGATTGATGAATAGAGTGAAAGGCGTATGCACCAAATACATGTCCACATAGTCCAACTGCAGATCAGCCAAGGATTGCTTGATGGTGGGCTCCACTTCATGTGGACGATTGGCTGCATATAGGAATAGTTAAGCCTGTACCTTGGTTAATTTGTAAGGAGCTTTACCAATGGGCGGCAATTTGGTCACAATGTAGAGATCCTCGCGCTTCACTTTCCCAGCATCCAGCCAGCGCTTGAGCACGCGTCCAATTGCCTTCTCATTCCCATAGACCGGGGCTGTGTCTATGTGTCTGTAGCCCGCCGTCAGGGCGACATCGATTGCGGTTTCGGTTTCCTCATCGGATGCCTAGGGGTGATTATGTGATTGTGGTTTAGTATATCAACTATCACCTTTCACTTACTGACAGATTCTCAATCACATCAAATAAATGTTTTTCTGATTAGGTTTTTCTGCCCGTTAGTAACTAAGTTATGTTCTCAGACAGTTAATATTATATAGATTCTGTTAAAACAATTGTATAACGGTTTTATTAATAGAGATATATACATATATGTATATCTGTTATATTTCTGCAAGATTATTTAAGCTTTTCCCAGTTATTCAAAATCACATATATATTTTTATCATTTTGTATAACAGTTTTATTTATTTAAATATATAGCATACATCTGTTATATTTCTGCAAGATTACTTAAACTTTTCCCAGTTATTCAAAATCACACAAATATGGATCTACTTTATCATTTTGTATAACACTTTTATTTATTGAAATAAGCCACAACTGTTATACTCTTCAACTGCGTTTTTAGTTCTCTCATATGTCCGAAATCGAACTTAAATTATTCAAATCATCATTTTGTATAAAACTTTTATTTATTGAGATATGCCATATACTGTTATATGCTCGAAATCGAATTTAAATTAGAATACAATATCAAATTGCTTCCGTAGGAACAACTTGAGCATTTTTATAACGCTTTTTTGAGATATGCCACATAAGTGTTATATGGTAGATAGTCGTTTTCTTTTTTGATAAGCTCTCAACAGTCATTTCTTTTCTTAGATGCATCTTAAGTGCAGATAATAAAGCCGCTTGTCTGTTCTACTCTTTTCATATTCAGAGAAAGTTGACCCATTGTACTTGTCCTACAAAGATTTGATTTGTTTACAGAGCGCAAGAACCGGTCACTAAGCACACATGCCATGCCATCCCCCACAGCATACGTGACACTGTTGTTATATACATACATATATAATCAATACATATATTTATGTATATGCATAGCTATATACATATTTATATATATACGTAAGTGTGTACATAGTACTTAAGATTTATGGAATTGCTTTTTAATGATTACCTGCCAGGTGCCAATGCCAATGACGGGCATTTTCTCACCATTGTTAAGCGTCAAGAACTTCGTGCAAGCCATTAGTAATATAAATAAATTTAAAAAGATACCACTTGTTGAATTAAAGTATTGAGAATGAAGAAACAAACACAACCGCTCGCTCTGAATGTTCCAAGTAGAATAAGCGAACTGCTTGCCCGGCAATTGATAAAGCTTTAAAAGCTTTTGACTTGTGTACAGTGGGCCTGTTGAGCACTTAATTTGTTGCTGTGTATGCAAACAATCGTTATAGAGGAATTTTCATATGCTGCTTAAAAGAAATAAAATAAATAATTGCTTTACTCTCACTTATTTTCTGTTTCTTAATTTTGGCCAAGACTATATTCGGGAAGAAAAATAATTTTTAATTTAACATACACATTTATAGTACGTTCGTTGCTTTTAGTTGGAACGGCTTAATTTTAAGCCACTATGCGTCGGCTTGTACGCAGTGTTGGCTAAGGTTGCTTAAAACTATCGATTAATGCAACCGTCAAGTATCGATATAAGCATCGGTACAGTGCACGTTTCGGCGCATATATTTTGTAAGTTTTTAAACATTTAAAATAGAAACTGCTTAAAAGCAAACAACTTAATAATATATTAAGGTTTCTTTAATTAAATATAGTTTAAATATAAAGATATTGCGTTTAAGTTTAAGCAGAAGCAACAAGTGGTTTTTGTAAGCACGTGTGCAAAACGTAAGAGCAGTCACAGTGTGTGTCTCTCTTTCTCTTGCGGTGTACGTAAGAAAAAGAAAACAATTGCGGCTAAAGCTTTATTAAATTGAATTAAATGTGCAAAATGCTGCGCAAAGTGCCGATTATAGTTATACTGGGCTCCACGGGCACGGGCAAGACGAAACTATCGTTGGAGCTCGCCGAACGCTTTGGCGGCGAAATTATTAGCGCGGATTCCATGCAAGTGTACACGAATTTGGATATTGCCACAGCGAAAGCCACCAAGGAGGAGCAGGCACGTGCGCGGCATCATCTGCTGGATGTTGCAACGCCGGCAGAGCCATATACAGTCACCCACTTTCGCAATGCAGCAGTGCCAATCATTGAGCAGCTGCTGGCCAAATCGAAGCCACCAATTGTGGTTGGTGGCACGAATTACTATATAGAATCTTTGCTATGGGACATATTGGTGGACACCAAGGAGGAGCAGGTAGCGACGGTCACTCTACAGTTGTCAGCCGAGGCAATGGCTGCCATGTCAACAGCTGAACTGCATCAGCGCTTGGGCGAAATTGATGCCGGCAGTGCGAATCGAATACATCCCAACAATCGCCGCAAGATTGAGCGCGCCATTGAGGTGTACCAAAGCACGGGGCAGACCTTGAGCGAGAAGCTAACGGAGCAGCGCAAGCAGCCGGGTGGCAATCGTCTGGGTGGTCCACTGCGGTATCCACACACCATATTGCTCTGGCTGCGCTGCCAGCAGGAAGTGCTCAATGAGCGTCTGGACAAGCGCGTGGATAACATGCTGCAGCAAGGTCTGCTCAAGGAGCTACGTCAATTTCACAATAGCTATGCGAATGTCACGCTCCAGGCGTACACCAAGGGCGTGCTGCAGACCATTGGCTACAAGGAGTTTGTGCCCTACTTGCTGAAATATGATGCGCAGCAGGATGCAAGGGTGGAGGCGTATCTGAGTGCCAACCAGTACCAGCTGCCTACGACGGAGCAGCTGTTGGCCATGGAGACAGAGGAGGCGGAGCAGCTGGCTGCTAGCCTCAAACTTCTGAGCAGCTGCTGTGCCGAGCTGAAGCTAGTAACACGACGCTACTCCAAGAAGCAGCTGAAGTGGATCAACAATCGTTTCCTGGCCAGCAAAGATCGACAAGTGCCCGATCTGTACGAGCTGGACACTAGCGTGGTGAGTGTCTGGCACGAAACCGTCTACAAGCGGGCCGAGTGCATCATCGACAGCTATTGCCAGGCGCAAATCTGTGAGATTTTGCCCATGGCCAAACGTGTGCATCCCGGCGCCGATCTCAACGAGGAGACCAGCAACTTCTGTGCCATTTGCGAGCGTCACTTCATCGGAGAGTATCAATGGAGCCTGCATCTCAAGTCCAATAAACACAAGCGCCGACGCGAGTCGCAGCGACGCAAGCAGCGAGAGGCAGACGCAATCGGACCCCAATCGAAGCCGGCAGCAATGGCAACAACTGCAGCCGAGCTTCCCGATAAGCCGCAGTAAACGAGACGCCCAGACAGTTGCTGTAATAAATGTATTTACGTATACAAAACCTGAGTAGTAGCTTCTTAATAGAGAGTGTATTAGCTGTCTCATGCAATATGTAACACAGAGAAACAGTGCCCCGCTCAACTGAATAGGTTTCAAAAATCTTTCTTACATGTTTTCTTCTCTCTTAGTTGCTATAAAAGATGGGATCGGGAAAGAAATTCGTTCCCGACCCCAAATAAATCCCCACAAATTTTTTATTTTTCCCGCGGGTCCTGACATTTTCCGAAATTTTTTTCAACTTTTAGAACTCTTTTGATAGATACAATTTTTATTTGAGCTTCGCGTAAATTTAACATTATTTTAAGAATTAATTTTCTCGTCAATATCATTCTTCTGTTCTTTTATAAATACATAATTTTATCGATTTATAATTTTCTTATCAGGACCCGCAGGAATTTCGGGACCGTCCCGGACTTTTTCATAATCTTTCCCATCCCGCTCGATCCCGAAAATTTTTTCGGGATCCGCGGGATTCCCGAAAATCCCGATCCCGACGCCCATCTCTAGTTGCTATTGAATTTTTTTTTTATTTTTACTTTTTGTTTTGAACCTTTATTTGTTTATGTGTGCTCTATTTTTTGCTCATCTAACTGCCGTATTATAAAAATGCTAAATTCTTTGGTCTTCAGAAATTTAATGCAGTTGCTGTCAGATTTTTGGTAAAATGGGTCGCGGAAAACCTTTAAGCGATTTTGAAAAAGGTCAAATAAAGGGCTATGTTGAATCTGGCCTAAAACACTTTCAAATAGCAAAAAACATCGGTCGAAGTCAAAACGTTGTGAGTAGTTTTCTCCGTAATGAAGAAGACTATGGAAATAAAATGAATGGGGGAAGAATATATGCAACAACGGCATCGGAGAGGCGACTTATCCTAAGAACTGCCTCAAATTCCCACCTCTCTGCTGGTCAAATCAGGGAAGAATGCAGCGTTAATGCTAGTGTGGCAACAGTAAAACGAATTATTCGGAGCGCCAAACACTTGAAGAGATTAAAAGTAAAAAAAAACCTGCTCTCAATGAAGCTCGTAAGGAAGCACGACTTCGATTTGGCCGTGGAACAAGGAGTATATGTGTATGGATGTATGTATATATACATATATATGTATATAGTCTATAAAGTATATAGTAGTCTATAAAGTATAAAGTATATATACACAGTGACTCCTCGATATAACGATAAGCTCAGTATAACTAATTTTTTGTTAAGTCCCTCGAAAATCCTCGTTTTTTGGAAGTTTTTTATACAAAAAGGCACTATAGGTATAACGACGAATTTCTGAGCTTGAAAGCCTTTATATAGCGAACACCTCTATACAGCGAAATCCCAAAAAAAACAAATTTTTTTCAGATTTTTTAAATTTTGTTATACCAAGGTTTTACTAAAAATACCCAAAGCGAATCAATAGATATAATAAAGGATTTTGTGATGCACCTCACATTTTTTATATCGAGGTTTCACCGTAGTATAGTCTATAAAGTATATATAGTATAAAGAATATATAGTATAAAGTATATATAGTATATGTCTGTATGCTTGTCTGTTTTTTAGATCCCTCTCTCTCTTGATCGAATACTTATTCTAAAGTCTTTTCCTAGTTCGTACCGGTCTGAAAAGTATCTGACTTATGATAAAATATATAATTGTTATCTATAGCCTTCGTAGTTGGCACTCAAGTCGTCAGAAATAGGGTTCGCACCCTACCGAGTTCGCAAATAATACGATCACTTCTATCAACAAATTAGCTTGACATGAAAAATAACAATTGCAAATAGGGAGAAAAAATTGAACAAAAGTTTACTATGATTTTCTGACTCATTTGCGAGTTAATGTATGTATGGACCTTATATATAGCAAGATCTTAACTATACATATTAAGCTACTATAGCATATATGGCTTCAAAATGTTGTAATATGAAAACTAAGATCAATTTGAAGAAAATCTGCATGCAATTTCCCTAAAAATACGTAATACCTATATAAAAATACCTACCTATAAAAACGTAATTCGAAAACTGAAATCAATATTAAGAAAATCTGTAAAAATACATGCAAATTTCGCTAATTATGTAGGTGTTTTACATATCCCATGATAATTCAAGAGGTTTTGTGTGTTCTGCTCAGAAACTATCTAAAAAAAAACTAAAAAAAATATATAATATTGCTACTCCCACAAATATATCTGTAAAAGCTAGGGTATTAATCGTGTTCGGCAAGGAAACAAACAACTGATCAATATTTATATTAAATTTTGCTGCTGATGCAAGCGGATCAGATGACCCTTCCCCTGAATTGTAAAGGGGGGCTATCATTCGCTATCAGCTTGAAGCCGCAGCTCGCAGAGGTTGTTGCCTAGGCGAAAAGCGAAAACATGTTTGTGCAATTGAAGCCCACGTCTTTGCACTGAAATCTTTTCGTCTTTCATTTGCATTTCAGCCGTCGAGTGAAACGCACGCAGCACAAGGAACCTTAGCAACGATGACTACCCAGAAAATAGGTGGGCAGATCGATAGTATATATACTTTCGATATATTACATATATATAATAATGTCTGTTTGCAGCACTTCTTAGCGTCTCGGACAAGACGGGTCTGCTGGAGCTGGGCAAGAAGTTGGCAGCTCTGGACTTTCAGCTGGTTGCCAGCGGCGGCACAGCAACTGCGCTGCGTGCTGCTGGCCTCAGCGTCAAGGATGTCTCCGATATAACGGGGGCACCCGAAATGCTGGGCGGACGTGTCAAGACGCTGCATCCGGCTGTGTATGCGGGCATTTTGTCGCGCATCACTAGCACCGATCTGGCTGATATGAAGAAGCAGCAGTACGAGCTCATCCAGCTGGTCGTCTGCAATCTCTATCCCTTCGCCAGCACCATAGCCAAGCCGGACGTCAGCCTGGCCGATGCCGTCGAGAACATTGATATTGGTGGCGTGACTTTGTTGCGTGCCGCTGCCAAGAATCATCAGCGTGTCACGGTCGTCTGTGAGGCCGTCGACTATGCCAAGGTGCTGGCCGAGATTAGCGCCAAAGGCGATACCACACTGGAGACACGTCAAGCTTTGGCCCTGAAGGCTTTCACCCACACGGCCAGCTATGACGAGGCCATCTCCGATTACTTTAGGAAGCAGTATGGTGCGGGCAGCTCACAGTTGACGCTGCGCTACGGCATGAATCCTCACCAGAAGCCGGCGCAGCTCTACACGCAACTGGCCCAACTGCCGCTGCGCGTGCTGAATGCCTCGCCCGGCTTCATCAATCTGTGCGATGCGCTCAATGGCTGGCAACTGGTTAGAGAATTGAAGCAAGCACTGAAGCTGCCAGCGGCGACTAGCTTCAAGCATGTCTCCCCTGCTGGCGCCGCTGTGGGCGTGCCGCTCAGTCCGGCCCAGGCCAAGCTCTGCATGGTGGATGATCTGTACGAGCAGCTCACGCCCTTGTCCACGGCATATGCTCGAGCACGTGGTGCCGATCGCATGAGCTCCTTCGGAGACTTTGTGGCGCTCTCCGATGTCTGTGATGTGCTCACGGCCAAGATAATTGCGCGTGAGGTCTCCGATGGCATCATTGCTCCCGGCTATGAGCCGGAGGCTTTGGAGATACTCAAGAAGAAGAAGAATGGCAGCTACTGCATTCTGCAGGTAAATCTAGTCAGATCTAGATCTAGAAAATTTGACTACTCGCTAATCCTCAAACATTCGCAGATGGATCCCAACTATGAGCCCAGCGCTGTGGAGCGTAAAACCATTTTTGGTTTGACCCTGGAACAAAAGCGTAACGATGCCATCATTGATGCAAAGCTCTTCTCCAACGTGGTCAGCAAACGCAGTCCATTGCCGGAGTCCGCTGTGCGGGATCTGATCGTGGCCACCATTGCACTGAAATATACCCAGAGCAACTCTGTGTGCTACGCACGCGATGGCCAGGTGATTGGCATCGGTGCTGGGCAACAGTCGCGCATCCATTGCACACGCCTCGCCGGCGAGAAGGCGGACAACTGGTGGCTGCGTCAGCATCCCAATGTGGCCGCCATGAAGTTCAAGGCGGGCGTGAAGCGTGCCGAGATTTCCAATGCCATCGACAACTATGTGAATGGCACCGTGGGCAAGGACATGCCATTGGCGCAGTTTAAGGGCATGTAAGGAGAGACTTCTCTTTATAGACTGCATGATCTCTGACCCCTTGTTGACCCATTCTATAGGTTCGATAAGGCGCCGGAGCAGCTGACGACGGAGCAGAAACTTGACTGGCTGAAGCAACTGAAGGGCGTGGCTCTCGGCTCCGATGCATTCTTCCCGTTCCGCGACAACATAGATCGTGCTAATCTTGTGCGTAATCCTAGTTAATGATACTCCAAAGCCTTTACTGACTCTATCTCTTATGCTTTCAGAGCGGCGTCTCCTACATAGCCAGTCCGTCGGGCTCGACCAATGATGCAGGCGTCATTGCCGCCTGTGATGAGCACGGCATAATCATGGCGCACACCAATCTGCGTCTCTTCCATCATTAGCTGCATTCCAAGCGGATCACTCGAATATATGTATACTATATAAAGCTCTGACATCCTTCAATAAAAAAGACACTTGCCTTAGTTAGTTAAACGTTCGCTGCCTCGACTAATAGCTATATTTATTTTATTAAGAATATTAGTTGCTAACTAATGTACAGTTGCTTAAGTCCGGCTACAAAAATGGCCGCCTAGTAGCGCCGACTGCGTCGCTTGCGACAGGCGCCGCGGCAATTGCACACAAAGGTGATGAAGGTCAAGCAGAAGAGCAGCACGGAGGCCAGCACCAAGGCCACCGTCGTGGTCTGATCATAGCCGAGCGTGGCATCCAGCACATGCTGCTGCGGCAGCAGCTGATAGTCGTGCAGCACCTGGGTGCCATTGGGCGGCGGGCAGGGCTGCTGTACAATGATCTCCTGATGCTGCACCTGCAACAAAAAAATATATATATATAAGTAAATATTCTATGACTTATTTATAATTGACTCACCTGTTTGTTGCGGCACAGCTGCAGACCCGCCGAATTGGCCAGCGTCTCGGCGCTGTACTCGTCCTGCACCAGCACAGGCAGCAGCCAGCGCTGCGGCGCGGCCAGCTGCAGCCAGGACCACAGCTTCGATAAATTACGTGGATGCACCAGGTAGCCACCCACAGCGGCCAGACTGAGACTGATCAGGGCATTGACCAGACTGGCGGACACCTTGCAGGGCAGCAAATGGGCGCAGAACAGGGCCAGGGTTTGTATGACCGTCAGATAGAGCAGCATATACCCTGTAAAAAACTATTAGCTCTGCTTTGCTTAAGAGTAAGCCAAGACTTACCCATGTACAGGTAGATGCCCGTGTCGCTGCTATTCGAATAGGTGTAAAGTCCGGCCATGCTGTGCGCCGGCAGCAAATAGGCCAGCCAAATGCACAAGCTGGGAAACAGGCCCAGCAAGCTCTGCAAAGGCATAAAGTACAGGGTAAAGAATATGATGTGAATAAGGCTCAGTTGGAAATTCAATGCAAGAGGCAGGTTAACGATTTGGAAGAGGGGGAGGTGGAAAAGAGTTAGAGATTCAATTTAAGGGGATTGTTAAGGATTAGGAAAAGAGGAGGTTAGGTTAGAACATCAACTTAATTAGCAAGTTAAGGATTAAGAAGAGGAGGAGGAAAAGGCGGTTTAGTTAAAGAATCAATTTAAGGAAAATGTTGAGGATCAGAAAAAGAGGAAGTTAGGTTAGAGCAACAATTTAAGCAGCAAATTAAGGATTAAGAAAAGGAGAAGGAAAAGGTGGCTTAGTTAGAAATTCATTTTAAAGGGAGAGGAGCAGGAAGATTAGGTTAGGGAAAATAATCAATTCAAGGGAAATTTTAAGTATCAGGAAAAGAGGAGGTTATGTTAGATAATCAACTTAAGGAGCAATTTAAGGTTTATGAACAGGAGGAGGAAAAGGAAGGCTAGTAAGATTATCAAGTTAAAGGGAATATTCAGGATCAGGAAGTGAAGGTTAAGTTCGAGATGATTCTCATTCAAGAGGCAAGCTAAGAATTTTTGGAGCAAATTAAAGGATAGGAAGAGGAGGAAAAGATAGTTTTGTCAATGAATCAATTTAAGGGGAATGTTAAGGATTAGGAAAAGAGGCGATTAAGATTACGAAGAGTAGCTTGACCATATCTCACCTGCACAATGATGTAGAGACTGCGCGAGTAGAGGCCCAGTCGGATGTCACGCTCTGCATGGCGTCGATCCTCCTGGGTGTCGCGTATGGTCAACATGACCAGGGGCCAGTAGGCCAACACCATGACGCAATGATGATAGCCGAAGCGATCGTTGTACGACAATTGTGGATCGGAGGCGGGCACATCCCAGAAGATGCAGCCAATGCAGAGGGAGAGCACCGCAGCGGCAATCAGTTTGCTGATCCAGGTCAGCAGCGAGCCGGGCTGCTTGTAGGCCGCAAAGCGTTTGATCAGCGCCTTGGCCTGGCCAAAGAAGCCCGCTTTGAGTGTGAAATTGGGCAGCGAGGCGGGCGGCGCGGCCAGCGGTGGCTCCGAATTGATCTGATCCCAGGCATTGGCCAGCGATTCAATACGCGCCGATGACTCCAACATGGCTGCCGCCGACAGATCATCCAGGGTGACCAAATCCACTAGAGAGCGAAAGAGTTAAAGACTCTTCTATAAAGGTATTCAGGTGGAGTACTTACGGTAATAGTCAGCTGGATTCTTGAAGGGCGGACACGGATAGCCCAGTTCGCCCATGTGGCGTGGCAGGTCGGCCCGACTGCCGGAGAAGACGGTGCGTCCGCCGGACAGCAGCAGCACGCCCGAGCACATGGACAATATCTCAAAGGTGGGCGGCTGCAGGGTCATGATGACAATGCGTCCACCGCTGCACCACTGACGCAGATACTCCACCAGAAAGAAGGTGTCGAAGATGTCCATGTTGCTGGTGACCTGGTCGAGGATCAGCAGCGATGACTGCGCCAGCAGCTGGCAGGCAACGCTCAAGCGCTGCTTCTCCGAGTGCGTGAGCGTCGAGACATTCGAGGCGCGCACCGTATTCAAGCCCAGATCTTCGATGAGCACATCCATGCGCTCCTTCAGATCGCTGCGATCCAGCGGACCGCGCAGCGCCGCATGGAAGTTCAGCGTGCACTGGACGCTCATGCGCGGATCCAGCGAGGAGACATCCAAGGCGGGCACATAGCTGCAGAGCTCGCGCAGACCCCGTCGATTCACCTGCTGGCCATTGATCAGGATCTCGCCGCCCAGACGCTCGCGCAGACCGGCCAGACACTCGGCCAGGGCACTGCCCTCCCGCTGCGATGTGGCCATAATGGCAAACAGATCGCCCGCCTTCGCCTGCAGCGAGACGCCGTGCAGGCAGGGACTCACGTCCAGGCAGTGCACCTGTATATTGGGATAGATCAGTCCCAGGCTCGACTGCTTGCGTCCGTAAGCCGGCTGGGCATGCCTGGAGCTGCCATAGATGCGCGACTCACCATAGTCGTAGCCCAGGCCACCATCCCCGCCCAGTCCAGCGCCCAGCAGATCCGCCTCGCTGTGCGAACGATGTCCGTAGTGCTTGCCGTTGGTCATGTACTGCTGCTGCTGCTGATGCTGGTGCTGGTGCTGGTGCTGCTGCTGCTGGTGCTGCTGCTGCAGATGATGGTGCTGGCCGACGGCTATGCTGGCCCGACTGTTCGCCTGGCGCAGCGCCGCCGATGGCACGCCTCCTTGGGCGCGCGACTCGGGTCGGGAGTGCGCCATGGCCATGCCCATGCCGCTGATGGCTCGGAAGTCCGACTCGCTGCGATACTTGCGCAGGTTGGGCGGCACACGACTGCGCGTGGTCTCATTGTCACTGCTGTCGTAGCCGCTGGACCCAGCGCCCGCCGGTGCACCCGAACTGTCCCGAAAGCCGCGATTCACACGGCCGCGCACGCCGCCCAGCGCACTGGAGCCGCCCGGGCCTGGACCTGGACCCGGTCGATGGGAGCGCTGTGAGCCCGCATTGGGCGGAAAGACGCGCGGTAGTCCAAACTTTAGATATGTGTACATATTGGAGCCTAGAGGCGATCTGCAGGCAGACAGAAAGGAAGAGGACGTGGATTAATTAGAGAATTTGTTGGATCTGCTCTAGAATTAACTTCTGTTCTTGAAGCTTTATTATCTAAATAAGGAGTTATTATGAGAAATAGGCGTTATCGGGAATGTCAGTATAAAATGTAAGCTGAACTAAGCTGCTCCTGCGGAAACTCTAAGTACTATAACTTCCACAGATCCTAGTCTTCACTTTACTTACCTAACTTTGTCAAAATTGTGTTGATATTCATGTTTAGCATTATTTTCTATTTTCCATGACTAAGATTAAAGCTCTATTAAATCTTTGTTCTGAATTTATATAACATTTTTTTAAAAAATTTTGTGTATTAAAACATTTTCTTCAATTTTGAAATTTTTTAATTTTACTTTTAATTGTTACATATTTAACAGATTCTACTGTGTTTTAAATTTTAGATAAATTTAGAGGGAAATCATAAAATTAGTACGACTTCTCATGACTAAGATTAAAGCTCTATTAAAACTTTATTCTAAATTTAAATATACATTTTTAAAAAAAATTTTTTATATTAAAACCTTTTTTTTTAAATTTGAAGTTTTTTAATTTTACTTTTCATTGTTTGTAATTCTTCAAAATAGTACAAAATGAATATTAAAAGAGATTATAGTGTGTTCTAAATTTTCGTCAAATTTTAAGTTTAAAATCTTAAAAGATCTGAAAAGCTTCATAACTTTGTCATAACCAAACAGACTTAGCAGATTTTCATGTTTTTTCTTCCATTTTAATCTCTAAATTGATTTAAAATTCGAACTTTATTAAGATTGAAACTCCATTCAAACTTCGTTCTTAATTAAAATATTTTTTTTTAAATGGTATACAACGAAATTTTTTTGTTTATTTTTAAATTTTAAATTTTTAATTCATATTTTTAATTGTTTGCGAAACATAAAAATAGTAGAAAATTTATATTAAAAGAGATTCCAGTGTGTTCTGAATTTTCGTCAAATTTTAAGTCTTAAAACTTTTGACTAGTACGACTTCCCAAGTCGCTAGATCTATACCAAAAAGCTTTTTAACTTTATCATAACTAAACAGATTTTGCAGATTTTCAGGTTTTTTTTTCATTTCATTCTGTAGGTTGATTCAATATTCTAACTTTATGAGATTAGCAAACATTTTTTTTATATATATTACCAATATACGATAGATAATACTAAAACCTGTCAGCATTAAGGAATGTTGTTAATTGAAGATGCGATTGCTTATACTACCTACATGACTAACAGCATATTATGTACATACCTATAGATATTTAATTATATATGTTTTTTTAAGGTTTGTTGCTGTTACTCACTTGGGTCCGTAGCGCGGATGATTTAAGATTGATTGCACTGTGGTATCTCGTAGCTGGAAATTTCCATATGGCAGCGGTGATTTATCTGACGAGCCCAGCGCCGAATCGGTGAAGTCAGAGTTCAGATTTTGCCTGCGAGTGGCAGAAAAGACAAGAGAGAGAGAAAGAGAGAGAGAGAGAGTGAGAGAGCGATAGGGAGAGGGTGGAGAGTTGCGCTTAGCTGGTCTATTGTCAAACAGGGCGTGGTCAATGCGGTTAATTAAAGTTATGGCATTTGAACTTCCGCTTCAAAGCGGCTTAATCAAGCGTCAAAATTGTCAAACAACAGGTGCAGCAGGTGGTCGCAGCAGCGGATGCATCAAGGGCACGCCCACAACGCTTCCGCACTTACCTATAAATGGACCAGGCATGCAGATCTTCGGATGCTGCCGGCGGCAACGGTGTATTGGGACCATGCGGCACGGAATAGCGTCGCTCCTCGCGTGACATTTTCTTGTTGCTGGAAAAGTTGCTCAGCTCCATGTTCTGCAAGAGGGAGAAAGAGAGAGGAAGAGATGGCATGAATTAGTGTCTTGGTGCCAAAAAAATGTAGCTAATTTCCAGTTAAACTGGGTCAAGAATGTCAGCGTGGCGGTTATTACTCATAATTTGCGGGAATTAGCTTAATGAAAGCCAAACACACATACACACGCACACATATAAATATATATGCTATTGTTAAGCTAAGACTAAACAAAGTCTGGGATTGTAGAATACCCTGTAGCAGTAATAGAATAAACACAAATTTAAAGAACCAATGAAAGATATATGCAGCAAAATCTATAAGCTATATCTAAGCCAAGTTCGAATCATTCAAAATTTGATGAGACAATGTCTTAAGAAGAATCTATAGAACAGATGATCCCCCTATCTATCTATCATCAGTGATTCCCACCAAAAAATGTAGAGACATAATCGTCTAATACTATGTAAGCTATAATTATGCTCAATAATTCTATATAGAGCCATATAATTTTAACACATCGAACTAACATACTCGATCATATATTTCAATTTTCAACTCAATTTAGGCAATTTTCACTAAATTTCATTCCTACAGATAGGTGATATAGGTATGATAGATATGATAGGTGTAAGGCTTGATGGCATAAATATATGGTGCAAACCAAATATACTTCTATATGTGGAAAAAAGGTAAAATATATTTGTACCAAACTTTTATTTGAAAATATATTTTGGTTCAGGTTAAGAATCGAAAATTCTTTATGCAATAAAAAGAGATAATAAATTAAAAAATTTCATGTTCGAGCGAGTCGTTAAACTAGCATTAAACTCAGTATTAAATACTATATTAAATTGTTAAATAAATAAATAAAATTTCAATTTTATATATCAAACTGATTCAGAACTCCAATTAGCCTTTATTTTGCGTACAGGGTATAACAACTTGAAAACAATGAAACCAATTCAAGCAGTTTTTCGTCTTAACAGAGTTTTTCACATTTAATTTTCTTGAGTCGAGCAAATCGGAATCCGAATCAGAGAATAAAGCAATTGTTGCTGCCGTTCAAGATTTCGACACGGCGGCTGCGTTTTTAATTGCTAATGCGAGAAACGCAGATGCAAATGAGCCGCAAAGTTGCACCCAAATGTGCCGCACTTATGCAAGACAGTGTAAAAACTAAACAAAACGCTGTCTGCCACCAAATGCACCTGTTGCCAGGTTGAGGTTGTCGAAGGCAGCGAGCCGTATGCGTTTCCGTTTGCAGAAGTGAGTGCACCTTGAGTACTACGAATAGCTGTGTATAAGTGTGTGTGTGTGTTTGTGTGTGTGTGAGCAAATACGAGCAGTTAAAACTGTGCTTAAACAGCTGCAAGTGGGTGCAAGATTATGTAGTTAAGTGTTCTGTTTTAATTATATTTTTTTTTATTATTATTTTAAGAGCTGCGGCAACTGGCGAAAGTGAGTGGCGGCAGCAAAAAGATTTTAGTTTGTATTTAACTTTTGATGCTCTGTATAAAAGTGAGTGTAGGGCATATAGATTACGTCAGAGTGTATGTAACATGCAGAGGGTGATCGCTGCAACTCTATAAAATGTATTCTTGCTCTAAGATCAACATCTGAGAGGATCCAGAAATGCCTATCTGGCCATTTGACTGTCTGAACTAGAGATGGGCTTCGGGATCGTGATTTTCGGGACCCGAAATTGTCCCGAATCGATTTTCGGTATCTGATGGGTTGGGAAAAATTTTAAAAAAGTCCGCGACGATCGTATACTGGCTTGGTTATGAGATCATAGTAAGAAATTCTAGAGATATGCTCTGAGTCTTCGGCATTGCAGAGATATCCATTCGGGACCCGTGGGTCCTGTAAATCTCGGTCCTGACGCTGGCCTCTGCTCATAAGCATAACTCTAGAGTCTATCCGATCCACCTGGAATTTTTAAGAATCTTTCCCAACCAGCCTGAAAATTGTTTCGGGACAATTTCGGGTCCCGAAAATCCCGATTCCGACGCCCATCTCTAGTCTTAACAGATAGTATGATAGTCTGTATGAATGCGTCTATCTCGAGAACTATAAGAACTAGAGATTGGAAATTTTGGATATATGTAATCCTATATAATCCTACAAATATAATATATAACAAATTTTAAATAGCTTGCTACAATTGCTTTAAATGAAACAGACTCAAGATCAAGTCTCAATATCTCGAAGACTTTAAGGAATACAGTCTTTAAATTAAATACTAGAATTTTTCTATAATTTATATAGATTCGGAGTAACTCAATTTTCAGTAAAACTCACTTCATCTCAAACCAAAAATTCAAACAGTTAAAATCTTTAGCTTTGCAGTCTAACGCCCATTTGTAGAGCATCTTCAAGTTGTGCACTGCCATCTAGAGCACTCTTACTTGCTTTTATTTGCAAGCCGGCTTATAATTAGTGCCAAAGCTGAAAGTGAAGCTGTGAGTGGGAGCTGTAGCCAAAGTAGTGGAAGCTGGTGTAAAAAGTGTGAAAAACGCATCAAATGCTTTTTGATTACCGCATTATTTGGAATGCTTTTGGCCAGCTAAGAGTCATGTGCATTATGTATTATTACATTTTTTTCATGTTATTACAAAAATGGTTAAAAAGCACTTTTAATTGCGTGTTAAATGCGCTTTAATTAAAATCATTTTTGTGTTATATAGCGACTTATGGCTAAAAGTTCAGTTTAGTTGATTTTTTTTTATGTAAGTTTTTTATTTGTTTTCATTTGCAGCTGTTGTTGTTTTTGCTTGTTATTGTTGTTGGCATTTTAGTATGTACTTGGCCAGTGAAAGTGGAGGCAAAAGGTTTTTTACCCGCACTCAATGATAATGTAAATATAACTCAAGAGGAACTACCTAAAGCTACGCCTACCTTACAGTCCATAGGGTTAAAGCCAAAGAAAAAGACTTGCCGGCATTTGCTTTTGTTGTATTGAATGAATGACTGAATGAATGAATGCTCGATTGACGGACTGAATGCTGTGCGTATTAAGGGCAAAGCATTGATTTATGTGAACGTTGTAGTTGATATCTGTATAAATAAATCTATATATATAGCAGTGTATATCTCTGCCACATATATCATTTGACAAGTGCGTTAAAAAAGACTTGAGAGCAGCCTCTTTGTAGAGCTGAACAACTGCAGTTGTAGTTGCTCTTGCAATGAAAGTGATTTTCGAAATGTTTGTTGTCACAGACAGCATATCAGATGCATGGGAACAATACAAGAGCCCAGATGCAATTCAAGTCTTACTTATACAAATTGGTAATAAGAAGCTGTAATTAGGCTGTGAAAATGTCATTTACGATCCAGTCAAATGTGTATTAAGTAGGGTAGATTATTATTTGTGTGAGCTATAAGACTATATAAGGGAGAGCGAGATATATACATATATATATATATAGGGAGAGAGAGATATTGTGAGATATTATAGATCTAGTTTAAGCCAAAGAGTTGGTTTGTTATGTAAGTTTTCTTTTGTTCTTAAAGTTCTAAGATATCCATATTTCAAATATATTATTTTTTTCCCTAATTGAAATAAAATTCTGGAAGAGGATTCTAAAAATATTTTATACAATATTATGTTTCTTTCAATTAGTTCAAAGCTTAAAAATTATGCTATATATCTTTAAGTCTTTCAGAATTTATTTATATGCAATTTTAATTTAGTATTTTGTTCATATCTTTTCATATAAGAAGTCCACTTATTAGTTTCAGTTAGAGATGGGATCGGGAAAGAAATTCGTTCCCGACCTATCCCGTCCCGAAATAATTTTTGTTTTTCCCGCCCGATTGTCCCCATAAATTTTTAATTTTTCTCCATTTAGATCTGTTATGATAGATAAAATTTTTTACATAATATTTTCTCAAAATTTTCTTCTCTAAGATGTGTTCTCCTTTCTTCCAAAATTCTATTAAGCAATTTTCTTATCGGGACTCGTGGGAGTTTCGGGATCAATCTCTTATCCCGACCTTCCCGGACTTTTTCAGAATCTTTCCCATCCCGCCCAATCCCGAAAATTTTTTCGGGACCCTGCGGGATACCCGAAAATCCAGATCCCGACGCCCATCTCTAGTTTCAGTAGATGATCAGATCTGTTGGTAATCTATTGTAGAAGATCCCCTAACAAGAGTCAGTAATAAGAGGGAGGCTATTGGATTGGCACACAGAGTTTTTCCAGTTCGGATTCAATGCCATTTTTACAGCAGAGCGAACTAGGGTTTCTTGTCTATCCTTGTTTCTTCTTGTACTATGGAACGTTTGCTGTCCTAAGATTTGTATGCAAAAAGTCGCTAACAGTTCAGTTCACATTTATTATATGTCTACCCCAGCTGCAGATGTCCCGGCAAAAACTGTTAAATATGCCTCAGTAGCTATTTTTCTACCCAAAATCTCTAATGTAAGTACTGCTAATCCTTTAAAGCTACTTACACTATATTTTCTTCTTTGTGCAACATATCTTAATATGACTTTCAATACATTAAAAAGCTACCTACCACACTTAAAGATTTCCATAAGACGGAAAATACGTGTAATAGGTATGCATATAGGTATCTATTACCCCGCACTCCAGACACAGATACATATTTATCTGATTATGTAGCTCAAGCAGAAATGCCAGCTAGAGTGGAGCACTACCCACATGCAGCTGCAGCTGCTACAAATTGAAAACCAGAATTTTTTGGTGAACCAAAAGTCTCGACAACCGACAACTGGAATGGAGTTTGGCACAGTTACAGATGGAGTTGCCAGTTACGAATTATATCATAGATATATATTACTGATTACTGTGGCCAGTGTGGCAACAGCGAGTGGCTGAGTTATGTGTTGGCAACAGCTTTGCATGATGAGTGGCTGGAGCGGATGTGCTGTTTGTCAACGGGGTCTGATGCCAGCCAATTAATTGGCCAACGGTTATTGCCAATGCTTTAAATGAGTTTGCCATGATTACGCCAATAGGCTAAGGAGTTTGCCTAACAAATGTGTCAAGAATTGGCTCAGACAGAGACAGTGATAGAGACAGACAGACAGAGAGAGAAAGAGAGACAGAGTCAAACTCCAACTGAAACCCGTTGCTGTCATTCCCGTTGCTTGTGCCGCATTTTGTTGCGAAGCCCCCAGTTGACAAGTGGCAAGTGGCAAGTGGCTAACCGTTGCATGTCTAAGGCCCCAGCACATGACCATTGATGCAAAAATGCAGTTAGACGCAAGTGGAGAATGACGACCCAAAGGAGGAGCCACACAAGCCTCGGCTAACATTAGATGATTTAATGGTGCGCGCCCAAGTGGTTCCATGTGCCCAAGTGGTTTGACCATAATAATTTGTCCATGTCTTTCATATTTTTTTTTCTTTCTTTCGTTTTTATTTTTTTCGGTTTTTGTGGGCAGCAACTCGAGAGCTGATTTTGTGAGCCATTGAAATGTGTGTTTGCTCGGCTGATTGGATTACAAACAACCTGCCGCTAGCTGACTGACGGACGGACTGAATGACGTTCTGACTGAATGACGGACGGACTGACTGACTGACTATGAGAACCGTTTTGGCCACTCGACTTGCGGTCTAGGGCATATTCCCACGCAAAAAGCCAATTAAATTGGGTTAGCCGAAAAGAAACAAGTTGCGAGTCAAAAGTCAAAAGTGAACGACTAGCAAATACCCCGCAAGTAACAGCAAATACACGAAACTGGCTAACATTGCAAGGTCTGGCTGCCATATAGATGAAGTGCTTCTTTTCGTGTAGCTCTAAGCTATAGGTAAAGTTTTAAGGTCTATTTTCAGGTCTTAATGAAATTTCTATGACAACATTTATCTTTTTAATCCTTAGAGTTTTAAGTTCAGTTATTAGAAATATCTATTCTTTATCTGTATCAACTATACAAGCTTCGACATATCGAATTTAATTACTATAGCTCTTAAAACCTACGAGATATGCTCAAAAAACTCAAAGTTGCTATCGAGACCTATCGAATTCAAGTGCATGAGGAGCAAACTATTGATAAACCGAAATAATTGCTGTAGAAGGAAATAGGTTTCAAATTGCAAGTGTTTAGCTTTACAGTTCCTGAGATAGATGGGAACGGAAGGAAAGGCCTATAGGCATATCACTATTCATTATTGATGATAGTTAAGCACATACATATAAACTTAAAGTGGTTGCAGAAGTCTTCACCTGATTTTTCATACATTCACAAACAAACCAACATACTCTTCTTGCCCGCTTTCAATGGGTATATCGAACCAATCGGAAGTTTCCCTAGCACACTGAACTGCCGCCGGCCACGTTTACTGCGCTGGAATTGAAAACAGGTAACTGGTTAGCCGGGCAACAGGTTAACTGTCCAGCCACCCAAAATTCAAAAGCCCCTCTCTGATTGCCGACTGACAGAATGGCTGACTGACAGTGAGTGTCCAGGCAGGCGGCACTTGCCACGGCCTCTGCCCCTTTCTTATGAGAAAGTGAAAATCTGTGCGCTGTGGCATAATTTCTTGTTGCCTGCCAGCCAACGTATGATAAATGCCAATTGCAGCCAGCCGAAGTGGGTCGCAGTTGCAATTTGCAATTAATAATCAAAAAAAAGAAAAGAAAAGAAGGAAAAAAATCACATGCCTGCGGCCTTTTCGGGCGTGGCTGGGAACTCTGTTGCCGGGCTGACTAATACTAATCGCAATGTCCATGCAAATTGATAATAATAAACATCAAAAAATTTACTGATTACCTGTTTTCGGAGCAACATTCCGGCGGCAACGAAAAGCCGTTTGTTGAACTTGTCCAGCTAAACGAAATTGTTGATAAATTCGAGCGCAAAGGCAAGCGAATCGCTAACCAATATAATACACTGCACAAAAATGTAGTTAACATTTGAAAATCAGTTGGGGTTTTTAAATTAAACTTAACGAAAATATGTTTTTAGAAGAAGAATGATAATATGCTATTAAAAGACGATTTAATAGGAAATACGAAAATTTGGTGCAGAAGAATTCCACTCTTTTTTCACTTCTGTGAGTGAAACTACTTTAATAGCTGAAGAGATTATCTTTTTTATTATTATTTTGTTCTTGATTTGCGAATTAGTTGATAATTGATAGAATTATATACGAACTCAGTAGGGTTCGAACCCTATTTCTGATAACTTATGTGACTATGCACACTCCACTGGGATACGTAGGCTACATATAGGCACATTTACGTACATATATTTAGGTACATTTATTTACATTTAGGTACATCATCATTTCTGTTTACCCCACTGGCATACGTAGGCTACATATAAGTACGTATAGGTGCATATAGGAACATATAGGTACATATAGGTACACATAGGTACATATAGGGACATATAGGTACATATAGGGACATATAGGTACATATAGGGACATATAGGCCTTATTTCTGTTTAGCACTTCAAAATATCTGCAAGAGCTCTTAAATTAGAAATCAAATAGATTTTTGGAAATTAATTTGATCACCAAAATGAAACCTTGCAATCTTTGTCTATCAATTTCGATATGCTATATAAGGTGGGCTCTGCGAACATTGAGAATCTCATCCTAAATAAGTTTCTACAAAGATTTTCATACATGACTTAACTCGTGAAAAGTTTTAAATATTCAATTTCCACCAACTTTTCTTATAAAATATTTCCAATTAACTACTTTTGGAGTTCATTTAATATATATTTACTAAAACTCTTGAATAATGAAAAAGAAGATAAATATTTTTTAAAATGTTTACTAACAATTTAAAAACAAAAATAAAATTAAATTAAAGTTAATAAAAGAAATAAAGTTTTATTTAAAGATAAAATTGTCAGAAGTAATTAAATTGAAGCACGAAATGTTGTACAGTGTATTTATAGATATTTATGTGTGTTAATTGAGCACTCGATTCCCGATTTCGACTTGACTTTTAACACATTTAGTGTTTGGCATTTGTAGCGGACAAGCGAGTATGCAAATTGTGTCGTATCTCATAGATAGACAGCATCACCTGCCTCTGCCTCTGCCTCAGCCTCTGCCTCTACCCTTGCCAGTGGCTGCAGATAAGCGACAGTCAGTCAACTCAGCACGCAACTTTACGCAAAAAACATAAATGAAGACCAAAACACAGATTCACAATTTTTGTGAAAGTTGCGCTGCGTACTCGAAAATTGATTATGAACAGATTGTGAATGTACATTAAATGAGTGTTGCGAATGTCTCGAGCTGTCGAGCTGAGATTAGTGATTTAATAAATGTGCATTCGAACAACTAAAAACATGGCTAAAACTAAGGTGTGTGGAAGTTATGATACCCTAGCAGATCTATCAATTAAGTTGCTCATGTGGCAGTTATGTGGGAATCGAGTTAGTCAATCTCGGTTCGATATCTTGAGAAATGACTAAGAGTCTGTTAAAAAGAGAATTTAAAGTGGTTCGCTTTAAAAATATTATGCATTTTGTTTCTTACGAATCATTTTACGACTTATGAAAGCTTCAAAATAAAGATTGGGGATTGTCAAGTAGCTTGAAATAGAAGTTAAGTCTTGTTAATGAAAAAAACAATCTTTTTGTATCGAAATTTCTCCGGATAGCTTCTTGATCAGATTTTCAGCGGACATATAAATTTGAGAAGCAAAATATTAAGTTTAAATATATTAAAGATAAATATAATTTAGTTTAGTTATATATAAGAAGTTATAATTTTGCAGTTGGTAGCAATCGAGTGCATAATACTCGTTCGTTTCTATAAATATCGATTGAATTTAATAATTTGTAGATCTATCTGCAGTGGATGTTCATAATGATTTATTTGTATAACTTGATTCTAACTGTAAAGCATCCATAGAGTGAAACAGTCTCGCTCAAATTGTGTGGCTCTAACTGTAAAACTATAAAAGGAGTCTATATATATTTCCCGATTTGCTACACTTCCTGTAGACTTATTCAAATAATCTTTATCAGACAGAAATTTCAAAAATCTGGCTTCAATAGCAGCGAAAGGACAGTCAGTAGAACATTGCAGACATTATTTCTTAAAGGAAAACTCTTTATGAACGAGTTAAAATTAAATAACTATACATCAATATACAGTCGAATTCCGAAAATTCATTCCCCCGAATCGAAAACATTAATAATTCGTAAAAAATGCTGTCCCCTTGAAAAGATTCGTTCGAATTCCTATTCGATAAATTGAATTCCTGTGTAATTCGTAAAAAATTTAATCCCCTTGCCATTTCGAACTATCGGGATTGGACTGTATATATACTTTATGGCTTAGCAGACATCTACTTCAAAGCCCTCTTCAAATTTACTAAATATTTAAATAAAAATATCAAATATAACCGATCTCTAATATGTACGCTAAATGATATAGTAAACAAAGGCGAATGACATTGACATAAGAAAAGCTATAGCCAAATAAAGAACTTGTTAAGAAACTTTGGAATCTTCCATAAAAAACATATGAAGGTGTCTATAAAGACTTTCAAGAACTAGAATATTTATGCTCATTTTTTTTGTTCTTTATGCAACTGTTTTTTATGACATCAAGCAAATTCGTTGTATATAGAAACCATCGGATTATTAAGAACTGAACTCAGTAGGGTTCAAACTCTATGACTGATGATTTGTAAACCAACGCATACCCCTTTAGTCTATGCTCTATTCAAAAGTCATTACATTCGATGACAAAATACAAGTTGCTCTACACAGTTCAACACAATTGATAAAGAATTGTAGCAAGTTAGTCTGAACTACTTAGCTTGGCTAATAAAGGCATCTATAAGTGGGCCAACTGTTTATTAGTTTAGCCAATTGTGGCTATTAAATTAGGCAATCTCGAAAACTACAAAACCATAACGCTCAAATCAAAAGCTAGCTGAAGAATGCGCCAAAGCCCAAAAACTTCGTTGCTGCTGACATCGGCAAAGCGCGCTTCGACTGTGACCCCAAAAAACTAAAGCCAAGTTAATGTCATGCCGTCAACAAATACTCGTCATGGCTGCATAGCCCTCGCTCTCTGTCTCTGTGTGTGTGTGTGTGTGTGTGTGTGTTCGTGTGTATTAAATTTCAAGTGATTCAGTTTTCAGTTGGTGTTTCGTTTTTTTCGTTTTTCGCTCGGAAAATTCACAACGGCAAGGTCAGTTTTATTAATTGCCTCGAGTCAAGCCGTTTTCCATGCTACAGTTTTGGCCATCTTTACAGGCAATTAACGCTCTGGCTCAAACAAAACACTTTCCTATGTGTTGCAATCGACTTGTGAAAGTCGCTCAGCCAAAAACTCAACAGCATAATTTGCATGCCAATGTCCGTCCGTCTCCACATTTGTGGACCATCCAAAAACCAGCCCGGCCCACCAAACCACCAAACCACCGCCCCACTCACATGCGCCACTCTAATTGACACAAATTCCATGACAAACAAAATACAACTTTTTTTTTGCGTTGCCCTCACATGCATAAAAATGCGAGAGACCAGCTATGTTGGACATATCCCAGACAGAGCTAACGCACCCACCCAGACATAAAGCTGGGCCCATGGCGCCAGCGAGCTACAGTGGTAACAATCTGTATCTGGCCATCTATAACTAATCTACAAAGCTTAAAGGTTACTTCAAATCAATAGAACTTTTAGATAGATATAAATAGTTCCAGAAATTCAATTTGACTTCAATTTTAAACATATGCTAAGATGATGAAGGTTTTTTTACGAGTTAGGTATTTAAGATTGAGTCGAACTATATATATCTTTAAAGACAATGTGTAAAGTTTACTTCAAATCAAAAGAACTTTTAGATTAATGCGTTTAAAAAGTTCCTGAAATTCAATTTGACTTCAATTTTAAAGATTTGCTAAGATGACGAACTATACACATTCTTAAAGACATAGATGCATAGATATCTTGGCAAGACGTTTTAGCTAGTCAAAAGAACTTGAAGTCAAATGTCCTAAAAAAGTAAGGAAATTTAGTTATTGTTTTAGTAAGAAAATATAAAAAATAGTATGATAATTCATTTTACTTTTAGTAAAACAATACATTCAAATGTTTGGAAGAAGTTCTCGTCAGTCAAAAAAAGTGAAATGCCAAAAGTCTTAAAATAGTTCGAAAACTAGTTTTTAGTTTTACTAACAGAAGATTTTATTTTGTTTCTTTTTAACGAATTGGCATGAAATCTGTTAAATTAGATGTTTTATGTATTTTATAATACATTAAAGTTTTATATATAGAACTATATTACATTATAGAACTATAAGATTTTTTTTCTATATACTATTTAATTACAAGAATATTGAATTTTTATCAATATAAATACACTATAATCCCGGTAATTCGTCCCTCGCCTAATCGAAAACCTCAATAATTTATAAAAATGCTGTACCCCTGAAAAAAATTCGTTCTAATTCGTGTTCTTTAAATCAAATTCCTGTGTAATTCGTAAAAAATGTGATCCCTTTGCCATTATGAATCACCGGGATTCGACTATATATCTATATCTATAAATCTATTTAAATATACACTCAGCTTTGCTTTTACACGGTAGCTAAGTTCCTTAGAAATCGTGTCTATATAAATATATATAAAGTTCTTTACTGAACCCGAACACTTAACACAAGCTTTTGAGCTAAAGCAGCTTTGTTATTAGTGCTTTAAAAATGCTTCAGAATTATACTATGAAGCTAAATATTCGTTTTCCTAACAATCTTATTTTGATGTAAAAATATTCCCTATATGGCTCAGAGAATGTTTGTAAACATCTATCAAAAAGTTCTTTTGATAACAGAATTTTATGTCTAAACTAAGTTTCTTATTTTTTTTTTCAAATTATACCGAATTCCAAACGTATATAACTTATAGTTTTTAATACTAATAAATGTGTTATTTGATTATATAATTGAGTTTTCAACCACTGTGCCCGCTTGATATATGAACCTATTGTAGATCATGCCAAAACTCACGATGTCTTGCAAAGCTGAGTGACATAAATCCATGGCACAATTTATGCACAGCACGTTGGGGTGTGCGCGCGTGTGTCGCTGCCTAGTTACACACACACACACACTCACACACAGACACATGCCATAAGATACTTTTCTGTGGCTGGCAGAATTCTGATTCTATGTCAGACAGCTTCGGCTGTTAGACACGCAGTTCGAGTTGATGTTGTGTAGTGAAATGAATTTCTGGTTTTAACGAACATAAAACCCACAAGCTGTGTAGAGCATCCAGTTGGATGGATAGCACTTTCTTCGTCTAATTATGCGGCTGTTCTATGTGGCGCGTCTTTTATGTGTTAATTTAATTATAATAAAGCCCAAATTAACCTGCTCTGTACTTGATCAATGGCATATGTTAAAAGGGAAAATTTCTTTTTCATTTGCAGCGGTTCGTTAAGTTTTCACTTGGCTGCGGGGCCGGCGAGGGATTAAAGACGAGGCGGTCTTGAGAGAGGCGGCCCATTAAATGCAATGAATCATGACTCTAGACGCGCCGCTAATGGCCAGCAGCCACTAATGCAAAGGCAATGCATTGGGCCGAAGTTAAAAATAATAATACATAAACGCAAGCCAAGTGCCGAGCAGAACAAGTTCTTGGCCAGAGTTGCAGCCGCACCTTTATTTTTTTTCTTCATAAGGCAACAAAACGTTGGCTAGACAAAGCTGGCAGCAGCAGCAGCAGCACCACCACCACCGCCGTCAGCACCACCCGCCGCGTGTTGGCCAAAACTCAGCACAAGGCAATAAACTGACAATCGATTCGGCTTAAATCGCTGCGCTGCGCCTTTGACTTTGTCTTCGCTTCAAGTTTGTGTCTTAAGTCTTTCGTTTTCGAATTGAAATTGTCTCGAATTGAAACTCACAGATTGTCGGCCTGCTTTACAAGATTTTTCTTCACCCAGCACTGTTTTTTTTGTTGGTCTGGCTACAAATCATCAGGCAGCACCGTTAATAGTTATAAGAAATACTGTTAGCTAATTTACGCCACAAAAAAAAATTCAGAAAAAAAAAACAAGAGGAAGAGGAAGAGGAAGAGAACCACATAAACTAACGAGTCACCAGGCAAAACAGAAAACAAAAACCAAAAATGAAGAAAAAGAACAAGAACCAGAAATCTTTGGGCGCTGATAGAGCAAAGGTATTCAGCTAACGGTAAAACATGGCGTTGTAATTAGACTCCAAAAAATAATGTTTACAATTTGCAGCGCTGAGAAATGTGCCAAAAATATAACTATATATATATATATATATTGGCTTATCAAATGATGGCGAACGTGTTGAACATCAACAACGTTTTTCACAGTTTTGAAAGTGATTGTTTGGTACAAATTGAATGTGAAAGTTGCTCTGCTGTTGGCCAATTTCGAAATTCTTGGCAACAAAGCGCAACAGATAAATGGCCCAAGATAAGTTTGCTAAGCTAAATGATAGCTGCTTTTAAGAGCACTTAGAATTTCAAAAGCAAATTGCTTTTATAGTCAGATTTGCATGGCTACAAAACGTCAATAAGCAGTTACCACAAAAATGCAGCAGCAGCAGCAGCAGCAGACGCAGCAGCAGCAACAGCCAAGAGGAAATGCCAAGACGCAAGGCTAACAATAAGCGGCGCACGCAGCCAAGAACTCGGCGAGTCAGCGAGCGAAACAAACAAACAGAAACTTGTATCTGTAAGACACACACACACACACACAGACACACACACAGACACACAGACACACGCACAGCTTTGGCGCTGTCTATGCGCCCTAAGCGCGCAAAAGAACTTTTAAGCCGAATGGAAAACACAAAATAAAAAGGCCGAGAAGCAGAAGAAGTAGCAGCGTGGAAATGCTTGGAAGCAGCGATAGAGCTGGGTCCAAAAGAACGACGGCCACAAAGAAACGTTCGCTAGACAAAACTTGCTTGTGGGATCTTTGACCTGCAATGGCGACGACGACCGCAGAAGAAGAAAACAACAACGTGGAGCAGGAGCAGAGCGCCCGTCAACGCCTCGCCCATATAGATACACACACACACACACACACACATGCATGTTTTAAGCGTGTGTGTTTTAAAATAAGTATTTAACAGTTAATACCAGTTGGACAAACTTTTAATGTACAACAAAAAGGCGCCACAAAATAATACATTTGTATCTCAAGCACTTACCAGGCTGTAATTGTTGTTGTTGCTGCTTGCGTATAGCCAAAGTTGTTATTCCATAAACTCACACACACACACACACACTCGCACGCACAGTTTTGCGTTTCTTATTGGAGAATTTATATTTTTTTGGTGTGGCAAATGCCGCTATTTGCAAGCTATTTGCAAACTGATTTGTCACACATACGGGCCTGGCTAATAAACCACATTTGCAAGCGCTTACACATTGCACATTAATGAATAAATAAATATATAAATATATGTGTATATATATTTTTTTTGCACATAAATATTTCTACCGCATTTATTTCGTTAGTTACGCCGACAACATTTCAATTCGATTTTGAAGCGCGCAGTGTTTCTCTATATATTTTAAAATTTTATTGCTAAACTTTGTTGTATTTTAATTCACTTTTTATGCGCAGAGCCAACAGACGTGAACAGTTCGAGCGGGCGGCGCAGCAGACAACCCTCTCGTTGCTCTGCTCAAATCGTACTGAGCTGAACTTGGCCTCGGACGCCATCTTAGCCTGCATTGGAATTTGTGTGCGCGTCTGGAAGCACGAAGAGCGCGTTGCGCTTGGACTTCCAATTGGAATTTGCTGCTTGGCTTCAGTCGATCAACATGGCAGCAACAGCTTCAGTTGGAATTCTGCGCTCAGTTGGATTGGACGTGTTCACGGCTTACTCGCAGCCCAAAATAAATACTTTTTTTTTGGTGTGTGGCATTTTTTGTGTAAAATCTATGTAATTTATATTAAATAAATTTAAAAATAATTAAAATAATTTTGAATATATATTTTGAGTGCAATTGTAAATAGTTTTTTTATATAAAATGCTAAACCAGCTAGCGCTCTCATTGTCCCCCTCTCTATCGCTCTCTCTCTCTCTCTTTGCAGCACGCTCTCAGCAAAACTCTTTTTCCAGTGCTTGTGCACTGTTTACTTCCAGCCAGTGTTTGTTCTTTGAGGCGTACAGCGTGTGAGGCAGAGAGCAGAAGAACAACAAACAAAGCTGTTTGCTGTTGTTGGCTATGAAAATGATTGGCAGCGACTACGTACTGGAAGCCCACAACATATTCCACACCACCGAGGCAAGTGCACTGGAAGCCTCGCCCGCAAACTTGCAATTGAAGTCTTTTGTTTTGTGTGTTTGTTCGTTGCTCGTTGCAGGTGGACGGTGGTGGCTGCTTCAATGGGGCCGGCAACTCAGCGCTGGTGCTCAAAGGCGTCAACCTGACCGTGCACAGCGGCGAGGTGATGGCCATACTGGGCTCTAAGGGTAGGCCTCGATCATAGAATAGATTATAAAGAATTATTAATTTAACTATCTTCTTAGGCAGCGGCAAACGCGCTTTGCTGGATGTGATTGCGAGGCGTGCGGATGGCGCCACTCGCGGCCAGGTGCTGCTCAATGGCTCCCCACTGAGCAGGGCGCTCTTCCAGCAGCGTTGCGGCTATGTCACACAGTCCTGCACCTTTGTGCCCGGCCTGACAGTGGCTCAGACATTGCACTACACACCCACCATTGTAGGTACTTAATAGCTCATCTTTGGCATAACTTAACTGTTCTCTACTGTTCCAGCTGGGTGGTTATCTGAAGAGCTCGAAGGTGCGCCAGGTGCTGGCGGATTTGGCTCTGTCGCAGGTGGCTCATAAGCGTGTGGAGTATCTTAATATTAGCGAGGCCAGACGCTTGGCCATTGGCATACAGCTGGTTCGAGATCCCGTCATGCTGCTGCTGGATGAACCCACCCAGGGTCTGGATCCGCTGAGCGCCTATCTGCTCATCTCCATACTCTCAAATACCGCCAAGAAGACGGGCTGTGGCATTTTGTTGTCGCTGGAGAAGCCACGCTCCGATGTCTTTCCCTTTTTGGACCGTGCGCTGTTCCTGTGCCTGGGCGGCGTTGTCTACTCGGGTGGCACTCGCGCCATGCTGGAGTATTTCCATGCCATTGGCTTTCCCTGTCCGCAGCTGGAGAATCCGCTCATGTATTATCTCTGCCTCTCCACTGTGGATCGTCGCAGTCGGGATCGTTTTCTGGAGTCTAGCCAGCAGATCGAGGCGCTTGTCGAGCGCTTCTCCAGAGAGACGCCCATCTCCGATGCGCCCCTAAATAACATGGGTTCGGGCAAAGTGCCGCTGGCCTACGGCAAACCCGGAGAGCTCAAAGTTTGGATCATGCTTTATTTGTAAGAGAACGAATTGGAGTTACTTGAAATATTGCCATAGACTAAACTCTATTTCTTTCAGAAAACTTCTGGCCTCCACATTCTCCTGCGGCATGGTGGGCATGAAGACGCTCTTCCTTCGCCTGCTCCTACTGCCCATAGCAATGGCCATTTTGTGGGCCTTCTATACAAATCTGAGCGTGGGTATTATTGAATGGTTCAAATAAATTTCTCTTTCATTTTTCTTAATCCCACAGGACGATGCCAGTGGCTTCTTTACCAGAAACGGCATGATATTGAATATACTGGGCCTGTCTTATGGCTGCGGCATTTTGACCACCATATCCTTGTGTAAGCTTTATAAAGCTAATCTTTAGTTGCCCCACTTAAGTATTCCGTTCTTTTGCAGTTCCCATTTGGCGCAAAAAGTTCTCGCAGGACACACCCGAGGGACTCTATACGGGCACCACCCTGCTCCTGGCCTACAACTCCGTTTCGATACCTTTTTCTGCAGTATCTGCAGCCTTAGCGAGCTGCGTTATCTACCCGTAAGTGGAGCAGCTTAAAAGATCTTATTTATATATTTTTTGATATATTAATTTTCATATTCATTTTTAGTCTTCTCTTGGACAGCAAGTTTAATAATGGCACCGTTTTCGCCTATTTGTTTGTGGCGCTCTGGTCCAGCTATGTGCTGGCCGAACAGATGACCATATCCTTTTTGCTGGTGGTCAAGGTGCCCTTCAATGCAGCCATTGCAGTCACCTATGTGCTGATCATCAGCATTGCCCTGGCCAGCGGCACAGTGCGGCAAGTTTTAAGATCAGGCATCAAAAGTAAAGTTTTATCTTATATAGGATTTCTATTGCAGCTCCTTTAAGGGGTTGCAGCCTTGGCTGCAGGACAATACGAAGGGCACGCACACCCGTTACGCCTCCTCGCTGCTGCACAGCATCGCTTTTCAGACACGCAAACTCAATTGCACGCCCACCGCCTCTGTAATTTGCCCTAAGCCAACGGACTTTATGCACGAACGTCTGGGCCTACCGGATCCAGATGTGGGTATATCTTATGTGGTATATATTTATATATTAACATCTCTTGTTTATAGGAAACCATTGATGTGGCTGCATCCTGTGCCTTTGCCGTGGGTTTGGCCGCCTTCAATATGCTGCTCTATTTATTCCCAATGCCGCGCTGCGTTCGTCAAAAGTTTAAAGACTAATTAACTAACTAATTTAATTTAAATGATTTATAAGATTTACTTAATTACAATTTAAATAAATACACACAATTAATTTAAATTTACGCGCTAACAGGCAGCGTTGGTAAGTTCGATAACATATTTCTACAAGCATCGATAGTTCAGGGCTGCATAGTATTCTAAATTTGAATTAAGATGCACTTAACAGGGCTGCATTGGTGATATTCGCCAAGCCTTCGATAACATGTTTTTCAGTGAGCATCGATAGGCCAGGACTGCATAGCATTCTCAAGTTGGAATTTGAAACTACTCGAAGGCTCAAGCTTTTATACCAGGAAAGACCAGGGCTCCTAGCATTCTCAAATTGGACTTCAAACTTATCGATAACTTAAGATTTTATAATTGAGCGTGCTTTTTAAAGTTTTAGCTAAGCCAAATTCAACACAAAACTATTATTTATCATTTTATTTACAAGAAAACTTAAAAATAATATAAATTTCGCAATGAATACAATCGAAAAAACATTACAAATACAAATTCTTGAATAGAAATGTTTCAATACAAATTTTTACCAGCTGCAGTTCGTGAAATGCTTTTAGCTTAATTTTCGTTTTCTTTTTTTTTCAGTTTAACAATTGTCTAACGACTAAAAATATGTTTGCTTTATTTAAATAACTAGATACACGCATGGAAATTCATTAGAACGAACGCATCGGATTGAATGAATGTACGCGAGTGTTAATGGGTATTCAGGGGCCATGAATAGCCGAAGACGATGAAAAATGCGAGCTATAGCTGAAATCGGGAAGATCTTTTCTTGTTTTGTTTTGTGTGTGTATATATATAAAATACTGTGGCACCTATATAGTTGCTGCTGGAGAGGATTAAAGTGTGTTTTCCTTGTTAGTTTATGATGATGGAATACAAAATATGGGTTAAGTAGTTCGAGGACTGGGCTGGGCTGGGCTGAGCTGAGCTGAGCTGAGCTCAGTCCGTGTCATAGTAGGCGTAGTCGTAGCTGGTATCCTCGTCGGCATGTGCCGGCCGCTTGGATTTGCTCTTCTTGTCCTCCTTTTTGCTCTTCGCTGATTTCTTCGACTGCACCGGCGAGTGGTTTGTGGTGGTTGTTGTTGTCGTTTTAGTTGTGCTTGTTGTGGGACGTCTTGTTGTGGTTGTTGATGTCGTTGTTGTTGTTGATGTAGTGAATGCTGTTGTTGGGCTGGTCGCCTGGGCGGTCGTCTTCGGACTAGATGGCGTCAACTGCGGACTGTATTGGGAGTTGTACTGCTGCGAAGTCTTCTCCGCCTTGTAGATATCAGCGCGTAGCTTATTGATGCTGGCGGCGCCAAAGTTGAGGGACTGCGCCGTCTTGAAGAGCTCATCCTCATCGCTCAGATCCGACTGATCCTGTTCCCGTTCCTTCTGATAGGCCGACTGCTGCTGGCTCTTCAGGTGGCTGTGCGCCTGCTGGAAGCCATGTGGCTGTCGGCTCGAAATCGGAGCATTGGTGGTGCTCGTGGATGTAGTGGAGCTGGTGGATCTGTTGCGCAGAAACCTGAAACGATTGCGTGGAAAATCATTCTCATACAGCTCCGGATGATACTGCCCATCATTCTCGTCCACATTCAGGTTCGGATTGGGTGTGGTCGGCAGCGCAGCTGTCACAGCCGACGTCTTCTTGGAGATCGAGCTCTGGCTGGGACGCAGCGTCTGCTGCGCCTGATAATAGCTCGGCTCGTAGGACTTCTTGTAGGTGGTCGGCTTAAAGGTGGTGGGCGTAAAGGAGTCCCTAATGCCCTGCGTGGACAATTTCTTGCCAAGATTAGCCGTGCTGGTGGTGGTCGGATAGTAGAAGTCATCGTTGGCATAACGCTGAGTGGTTGCCTTGTAGGTGATGCTGCCGCGGCTGGTGAAGGTGCGCGGCTTGGCAACAGCTGGCGAGGACTTAAACGGCGATGGCTCCTGGCTGCCCAGGCGCGTCAGCTGTTGAGCTGGTGATTGTGGGCGTGGTCGTTGATACTGCGGCTCCAACTGGGCGGGCTTGCGGGTAGCAGCTTGATTGGCCTGGAACGGCTGCGGCTTGGCCACCTCCGCGAATTCGTTGTGGTTGATGTAGTTGGACTCCTGTGGACCGAGCTTCTGCTTGCGCGCCGACACCGTGGGCTTATGTCGCCTGGTGGTCTCCTTATCGAAGTCCTGGACATTCTTGCCCGTCAACTTGGTCGAGCTGGAGGGCTGCTCCGTGCTCTTGTAGCGATACGCATTATTCGGATTGTATGTGGTCGGCTGTATGCGCTCCTGGGTCTGATAGTCGTGCGAGCCGAAGCTGAAGCGGCTGGTGATGCCGCTGCCCAGCCGCGGAGTGGTGCCCGCTGTGGGCGCTGGTGTGCTGGGCGAATAGTCCTGGAAGCCGGCATTGAACGAGGCGTGCAGCGTGATCTTCTTCAGGGATTGAGCTGGTGTGCTGCTTGTTGTGGGACTGGGAGTTGGACTCTGGCTGGTGCGTTGTCCGCGCGTGGGCGTGGCACGCGACTTGCCCGCCGACTCTGTGGTCTTGCGATTGTAATCGCTGAAGTCGTTCGGCCGGGGACGCGGTGGCTCCTCGTCGAATTCGCGGCCGCCATGGCGGTTGGCAAAGAAGTGCGAGCTGTGGGAACCCTTGAAGATATCATCGATGTCTTCTGTGGATTTGAGCGGGAGACAAGAGTGTGATTAATTTGTGTAATAAATTTGAAGATTCCATTGTTTGCTTCGCTCGCTTACGCTTCGAGTCGTCGTTGTAGTTGTTGTTGTTGTTGTTGTGGTTGTTGTCGTGGGCGTATAATAGCTGGTGATGGGTCGCTTGGTTGTTTGCGTGCCATCCGCGGCACTGGAACTGGGAGCTGTCGCCGCATAATTATGTCTGGGGCGCGACTTTTGATCGCCGCGACTCTCCTTGGAGCGACGCACATCACCTGCAATCAGGTCAAACGGTATAATGGGCCCTCAACAAATGTAAGACAACATAATTGGATATTTAATTTACCACTTTCGGCTCGCTGCAAATGGAAGGTGGGCTCCTCCTCCTGGTTAACGCTCTTGCTCTCATCACCGGCGCGATACAAATCGTTCAGATACAACGATGTCGACTTGTCGCAATCCACATCCGCCCAGTTGGCGCAGATCTGCAGCTCCTGATCGAAGGCCGTGCTGTTCGGGCAGAGGAAGCGATAGTCCTGCACCTGTTGGACAAACGAATTAAGTCTTCGATGTGAGAGCTGCGCATACAGTAAGCCCCCATTTAACAGCATTTACAGCATTTACAGCATTTACAGCATAAGCACATAACCAGATCAACATGCAAAATTCAATTTGATAAGTGAGCAAAATTAGTTAAAAGCGATTTTTGGTTTTCATTTTCTGGTTAACTAACAAAGAAGGCAACAACAACAACAACAACACAAGCTGGATAATATATTATCTAATATTTACAGAATATATATACATCATATATCTACATATAAACAATAACTCTAATATCTTTTTAGACTTTTGGACTTTAATAGACCATTGATAAAAGTCTTAAGGCAAATGTAAAAAATTCCTAAAAAATTTCGTTTGTAAATTTTAACATAAATTGTTAAAATAATTGTATAAACAAGCTTTTGGGAGACCTTTATCAAAATAGCTTAATTATTGAGAAAGGTATATAAGTTTGAAGATAAGGAAATAGCTCACTTAAAAGTCTTTACTTGCTAAAATTTGAAAACAACTTTTAATGTTACTTTTTATGATAATTCTGATATTCGCAAACAATTAAACATAAAATATACAAACTAAAAATGTGGAAAAAAAAACTTTGATAAATGATATATTTGACTAAAAATTTGGAAAAAAATATTATTTGAAACCTAATTAAATTTGAATGTTGAATAAATTAAGCGGCCCCAGCAAGAAGATAATGGTGAAAATCGGTTGAGTTTTGCCAAAGTTATGTAAGTTTGAAGATCAGAATAAAGCTGGCCTCAAAATCTTTACTTGCTAAATTTTTTGTGTTTTAGGATATAAAATTAGACTAAAATTGAAAACTTCCTGAAATGAATTTTAATTTTAATTGTTATACTAATTGTGATATTCGCAATCATTTAAACGTAAAATATCCACAAAAAAATTCTTGGAAAAAAAATTGTTAAAAAACATTTTATTTGAACTTAAGAAAATTTTAATGTAGAATGTAAAAAGTGGACAAGCTAAATGATAAGTTTTGCCAAATTTACATAACTTTACTTGCTAAAATGTTTGTGTTTTTAGACATTAAAATTAACCAAAATTTAAAACTCTCCAAAGTTTTAAGATTCGCAAAATAATCAATACATAAAATATGCAAATTGAAAATTTTGAAAATAAAATGTTTGAAAATAAGTATTAATAAGAGCATGATATTTAAGCCCGGATATTTGAAAAAAAAAAACTTAATAAAATTTGAATGTAGAATTTATGAAGAGGCCAAGAAAAGAAGATAAAGATGTGATTCATAAAAATTGGTTGACTTTCGCCCAATTTGGAATAGGAGACTCGAAACTCAAGAAGCTGGATGTATGCAAAAATAGTTATGGTAAAGGTTATCTTCCAGGGTATTTCCTAGTCAACCATTGCTTATTATAGCGCTTTTCCTTTTTTTATCAGGAATATATTTAACTACATTCAGGGCTAGAATACTTAATGAAGTATGTTTCACACACAGTGCCAAAACAGATTCCAATCTCCAATTATTATTGTTTAGGCCTCAGTAGCTAGTGCTCTCTATTAGCTAATAGCTATAAGAAATTCTTTTAATAATTATATTTAGCAGCATTTCATTAGCATATAGCTTAAAGTATCTTGACTGCAAAGATATACTATCAGCCGACATGCATTCTCGACGATGTCAGAGATGTCGTTTGGCGGATATCGTGACAATAGTTGGAATAGCCGTGGCAAGGTTTCGACTTTAACAAGCCAAAGGCCGTAGCTGAACTTTGGCATTTGTATGTTTTTTTTGTTGTTGTTTTGTTTTCAGCTTCTTCTTCATCTGCTTGTGCTTTGTGGCACTTGGCATTTGAATTGGTATCCGGCTGCGGCAGTTGCCACCAGGTGATGCTGCACACATTTTGCCATTAATTGAGGCGAAGTGAACGTGTTCTCGATCTTGCCCCCATATAAGCACATATATAAATATATATATATATATTTATAAAATAGTAGGCTAATTGACAACTCAAAATCCAAATCCAAATGTATAGTATAGTTCGAAACTCGTACCATTGTGGCTTGGGCATTATTTACTTCGTTAAACATGGTAAGAGAGGCTGCCGATGCCAGAGTTGCTGCTGCTCAATGCCCCGATTCCTTCAATAGGCAAAAATGTATCTGTTTCGCAAGTTGTCAGAGGTCAATCAGCAGCAAGCGGATGTGTGTGAGGAGGCCGTCTCGAGTGTTCTGGATGATGTGCTCAAGGGTAAAGCGAGCACCATATTCAACTATGGCAATTGGCCAATCAAAGCGAGACGCGACATAATTGATCGCATTCTCTGCGATCTTTTTAGCCACGTTTACACCTTGGAGGTGGCGATGGAAATCAACATTTCGATTAGCCACATGCAACAGTATGTGGCACAGAATCAACTCGTTGGCACCACGGATGACTTTAAGGAGCATTTCGTTGCCACGCCCCATGATGTCTATATGTATATAGAGAAGGCCATTGGGCAGCTGCAGGGGCAATCGGATGATGCGATGGTCAGCTCCACAAGTGACTCTCCCTTTGCGCTGTTCACGATATGCGTGAGGCAGACCAATTTGGATCAATCGTTGCATCTGCACGGCAGCCTCCAGCTGGTCCAACTGATACCCATCGATCAGTCGGAGCTGATGCTGCAGCTGCACACGCCCATGGCCTCGTTGCTGAAGATAATTGGCGCGCTGGCGGGGAATACCAAAACTCATCTCAGATACTATAATATACGGCTAACGCGAATCCTTAAGGACTTGCTGGACAGCGACGAGAGCACTGTGATTATCAATTATGCAACGGAGTCGGATGTGCAACTGGAGACGATTGCGGCCATGGGCTGTGCGAAGGTGTGGAAGGCGCTCTATATGCGAGAGCGTAAGAAATGCCATCGCCTGAGCGAGAAGATGTTGAGGTTGCAATTCTGGAGTGGCAGCGGCTGCAAATTTCAGCTGGATGAGCTGATGGAGCTGCTGAAGGCAAACAACACCAGCATCCAGCTGGAATTGGAGCTAAGGCAACGTCGCAACACCTACACCCAAATCAAGCCCCAAGAAGATGAGGAGAGACAGCTGTCCGAGCAGCTCAAACACATCAAGGCCGATGCGGAAGCCAGCTTTGAGGAGATGCTGGAAGTGCAGCAGCTAGTCGCACAGCTGGCCCTCAGCTACGAGCGGAATAGCCAGCAGCTGGAGCAGAAAAACCAAATGCTGGATCGACTGCATCTCTTGCTGGCGGAGACCAATAAAAAGCTGCAAAAGCAACGAGCCACATTTCAGCGCAAGCTGACCATTTACTCGGACATGTTCAGGAGCCTGTGGACGCAGCAGCGCAGGGAGCTGCAAATGCAGGAAGAGGAACGCGAGCTGCAGCTGTCCAAGATGCTGGATGCCATCTACACTGATCTGCATCAGCAGCAGCAGCTCGAGAGCAGCGAAATGCAGCTGCAGTGCAACAAATCTGTACGTTAGATGTCGATGGTGCTCTCACTCACTCATTCTCTCTCCCTCTCTCTCTCTCTGTCACTCTCTTGCCCTCGCTATGGCAGGCAATTAACGTTAAGCGTACTGAATACACTTTATACACTTAAAGGTCAGCCAGCAGATGCTGTGAGGCTGCGTCTGCAACCGGCTGGCAGTCTGGGCAGTCACGAAGTCTCATCAGACACATATATATATATACCTCCGCGCATCCCTTTGCAAGTGCTCCTCCCCCGCCCCTCAGGTGTAGGGGCCTTTGGAGCTGTGCATCTTTGCCATTTAAGCTGACAGCGACAGCAGCCAAGCTAAAGATTCCACTGAGCGCAAGCGAGTCAACAAATGTCTAATGTTTTCATTTCGTTTCTCTCCTCTTTTTCAATGCTTTCGGAATGCGGTCCTATAGCGGGCCCCACAAATTGTCTATGGCTTTTACAACATAACGTATCTAATAAAAATTTGATCGATTTGCCGATGTGAAAAACTGAAAAGCATCCCAAAGAATTTCGACTCGTAGCCAGCTGAAGGTTATGGATAATTGGTTAAGTTGATGTTTACACCGTAACTTAAATGTAATCATAATAATTGCGTGTGGGAATATTGATAATGAGGGTGTTCGACTGACAGGTACCCTGTTATTAATTGTTGAGCTTAAGTTCAGAAAAATGAATCAAATGAATCTATGCCAAGAATAGAGGTTTTCTATACTCGAATGCGAATGTCTGTCTGTCTGCTAGTCTTAAAATTGATAATATATCTTCGTTAAGAGCACTCTCGACTTATAAATTGCTAAAATTTTCCGGATACGTCCACTGGGGCATAATGAATCGGGATATACTACAACTTTTGTATCAAAAACGCGTTAAGGTATTTTTGAATATAGAGACCTGGAATTTGGAACATATCAGAGAAAAATATTGAGCGTATTTACATACGGGAAGCGTGGCGATTCGAGCATCACTATCTTCCAAAGTTTTACGGTTAGAGTTCTAAAATTTGGCAAGTGGGTTACTGTTTCTTTAGAGATTAATCTAATTCAGAATATAGATTTTTAAATAAATGTAGTTATTTTTGAACACTTAACGAGTATTATTCAGTCGGTTTTCCTAGCTAGTGCTCAAGCACGATGTTGTTTATACTTTGTATTCTGCTCTTATTGTATTTTGACTATATATCCTATATTATACTATACTATACTATACTACACTATACTATGCTAAACTATGCTATACTATACTATATATCTCATATTAGAGCATTGATAAAAAAAAGAACTGAACATATTTTAGTCGGGTATGACCAATTGCATAATACTTGCTCACAGTCATTCAAAATATCTAAAAACAGATTGCCAGCCAAATTTAGACAATATGTTGAATTTAAGCTAAGAAAATATTCAAATTTTTTAAAATTCAAATAACATCAATAACATCAAGTTTAGAATATAATATATTTATAATAGAAAACTTAATTTTATATAAAAAAAAAGTTTGAAATATATACATCCAATAATAATTTTATCTAAAAAAAAAATTAATATTATATACATCCAATAATAATAGAAAATAATATAATAATAATAATAACTTATTGTTCCAAAATTCGAAAATTTTTAAATTAGATTTATTCTAAAATATTCGTGTTTCACTAATAGTCCAGAAATGTTTTGATGTATAGACAGCTAACGTAATAACGTAAAAAAAATATAGCAAAAAAAAACTTTTGTATTAATATTCAAAAATATATATATTTTTTATATTATAAACTTTTTGGATCAGCTTTTTTACGTACAACATTAACCTATATACTCTACAAAAAAATGTATTTGCATAATAATATTCAATAATATATACATTTATTAGATTATAAGCTTTTCAGATCAAATTTTTTGCATATTTACAACTTAAAACATATATACCCTACTTAAACTATTTAGTGTAGAGCTAAACAGTTGAATATTTGTTGTTGTTGTTGCTGTTGTTGTTGTATTTTCTAGCTGTCTCGAAACACTTACCCCAATTCCAGGCAGCTTGACGCATACATGGAACATTTGACACTGGGTCTCGGGATCGGCATAGTAGCCGCCAAGTATCTTGTCGCGGCAGGTGAACTGCGTCTTGGGCATATTCTGCAGACTGTAGGTGGGCCAGGGTCTGCCGAAGACATCCTCATCCTCGTCCAGCAGCTGCGCCTGCCCCAGCACATTGGCCAAGCACAGCAGGGCCAGCGATGCGGCTGCAAAGATCAACAAACGAAAATCGTGAGCATTTGAACAAAATTGGAAACTCAAGTGGTGCAACCAGCAGCCGAGCTGGCTGCCCCGCTGACCTTCATCTTAATGTGGCTCGCGCACTCGCAACACTTTCGCTTGCAAGACGAGGCACATGATTTATGCGTGTGAGCGTCTCTGTATGTCTCTGTGTGTGTGTGTGTAGTTGATGCTCAAGGCTGACTAAGATTCTGTGTGCGTGTGATTGTTTTTGTAAGCATTTTTGTTTTTATTTTGACAATTGATGGCTTTTTGATACAAAAAGACATCATTAACATTCGAGACCGCAAATTCCCACAGCGTGCGCTATGTTTGTACACTTGTGTCAATTCAGCTGCCAAATTGGCCACAAATCCACAAAAAATAAAAAAAAAAATAGATATAAATCCCAATATGAGGGTCAAACTATTAAAATGCCATGTCAATCAAATGTTATGGATTACCTGTGCCAGAAACGTGTGAGTACATGACACATTAAAAGCCACTTCCACATGTGAAATGCTTAATTGCCCTGATGGCTTTTAGCAGGCACTGTTGCTAGACTTTTGGCAGGCACTGCTAACAAGCAAATGTCATGAATCGTCTGCTAATGTATATTAAAAGTCACTCACATATGTGAAACAACACCTAATTACCAAAGCGAGTTTTTAAAGACATTGTTGCTAGACTTTTTGCAGGCACTGTTTTGTTTTTCAAATATTATTGATGACTCTTATGGAAATCTATCTCACTTTATGCTAGTTTCTGCCCATTAAAAGCAGCTTACACATGCTTAAAACCTAATTACCAAGCGAGCTAGAAACTGACATTGTTGCTAGACTTTTTGCATGGACTGTTCTCTACCAAATAGTATAGATGACTCTAATGGAAATCTATCTCACATTAAAAGTCACTTACACATGTTAAAAACATAATTACCAAAGCGAGTTTTGACTGACATTGTTGCTAGAATTTTTGCAGGCACTGTTTTTTATCAAATATCATAGATCACTTTAATGGAAATCTTATGTTAGCTGCTGACACATTAAAAGCCACTTACACATGTGATATGTCCAAATAACATGATGACTCATAGCAGTGTTGCTTGACTTTTTGCAGGCACGGTACTCTATTAAATGTTATGTATTACATCTATGATGTACCAATACAAATATATGCTACAATGTGAAAAGTCTAGTTACTGTGACGCCTTATGGCTGTTGCTAGACTTCTTGTAGTCACTGTGCCAAATATTATAGATTACTCAACTGGAAACCGATCCCACTTTTTGCCACATTAAAAGCAACCTCCATATTTGCAACGTCTAATTGCCATGACGACTTTTGGCTGGCACTGTTGCCAGTCTTTTTGCAGGCACTGTTCTCTCAGCCCTATAGACACCTATTACAATATAGGATAGTATAAGCCATATGAAATTTAAATTTTAAAGAAGTGTGTTCCTCTTCTTTTTGCAGGCACTGTTCGCTATTATGGCATTGTCCCTATTCCAATATATGATAGTACAAGCAACTTCCATATGTGCAACACCTAATTGCCAAGACGACTTTTGGCTGGCAGTGTTATTCGGCTTTTTGCAGGCACTGTTCTTGCCAAATGCAAACGGAAGATGCGCTTGCTGCAATTAAGGCAATTGCAATTTGCAATTGCAGAACCAATGCAAATCGCCTTGGCTCAAATTGCAGTCAAATTCGTTAGCTGGCGGATGATGCAATCATCAACTGGTGTTTATAGCAGGCATTGGGAGAGAAAGATTTCGTCTTTCGAGATTTGCATTGAATTCAAAGTGAATTTCATTTTCAATTCCCCAAAACTTTTTCCCTAGACATTTGAAATCTTTGTTTGTGAACTATGACTGGGCAGCGGCTGCTCCGGGGATTGCGGTTTTGTGTGCCCAGAGAGCTCTTTTGTTTAACTTGGCTTTATTCGACGAAACCAATTTGAGTCCCAGGCCCAGACAGCTTCCGTGGGGCGTCGTCTGTGCCTTTTAATGATCATTCAAGAGTTTTACAATCAGCTTTACATGCGCATATAATTATTTCTTTTTGTGTGCCTGACCCAATATTCATTTAAAGCATATTATTTATCTTGCCTATTGGGCGCATCTTTACCTTTTCTTTTGCCAGCAAAAGTTCATAACTAATTGCAATATTTGTAGAAATTCCCATAAACAGATGCTGGGTAACGTTAATGTGCGGACCTTGAGTCAATGCATAATTTCCCATTATGAAAGATTAAAGAGGCAGCCCCCAGCTAATGATCATGCGAATTAGTTATCGCGAGGAGACGAGCTCCGCATGATGTGATTGTTGGAATGCGCGTAATTAAAGCCACTGAGAGAAGGTCAATATGATGCGTGGCCAATGAGCTAAGATTCCAAATTATGTCTGTCATCAGGAAGTGATTTCAATGTATCTTCAATTGTGTTCTTAATTTAATTGTGGCGTAATGATGAGGCGGAACGGCCTGATGAGGTAGTTTTCTGCTACAGATTTTAGTAGCAATTAAAAACCTATTTATTATTTCGTCTCATTAAAACTTTATGTTTTGAACTTAAAATCATTATCAGAATATTTTTATATTTTTAAATGAATATAAAAAATAGGCTTACGAGCTTAAAATTTTGAGTAACACAATTTTGTATTTGTTGCAAGAAACTTTATGAAAAAAATTGAAAACAAATATTCATTTATTTAATATCAGTTTCTTCTCACTTTATGATTCGTATAATGAAATGTAAATGTAAAGAACTCCAAAATCTAAAAATCTAAAAAAAAAACATAATTATAATTAAAGTGTTTTAAACTATTCTTTACAAATATCACTTAATTTCTTTATGTATTTAAATATAGACTTTATAAATAAAAAATGATTATATAAATTATGTAAGAGTAGCACTCTAGTTCTGAGAAAGATCTCAAAATTCACTAAATAAATTATGTTGCACATCAACGAAAATTCTAGAGGTTGCTATACCATCGACAAAGTTATATATTATACATTATCTCTCATTTGTATTCATGAAAATCTGTTCAGTTATGTATAAAGAATTTTATTTATTTGTATTTTAATTATTTTATGTAGCCTTCGTAGACCAGTGGAGTATGCGTTGGCACATAAGTCATTAGAAATAGGGGTCGAACCCTACTGAGTTCGTACTTAATACGATGAATTCTATCCACAAATTCGCTTGATGTCATAACAGACATTACAAATTAAGTAGCAAAAAAAAAAAATTATTTAATAAAAAATTTTTTTTAGAAATATTTTCATATAAAAACATATTTGAAAAATAAAATAAAAATAAAGAGGTATCCAAGATTCTAGAATCTACCATAGAGCACATTAGAACTCAATTGCCTTTCTTATACATATGTATATGTTTTATTTATATATATTTTTATATTTTATATTGAATTTAAGAAAAAACCTTAACATTTTTATAAAAAAAATTAAATTGAAATGATATATAGAAAGGAAAATAATAATAAAAATAAAAATAATCTATATATTTTTAAAACATCCTTAGAATTTATTAAAAAAATTAATTTCTTACTTTAAGCCAGATGAAAATATTGGAATATGTTAGGATAAAAAATTTCTCCGGTTAAGTGAAATGAAAATATTGGAATATGTAAAGACACAAATTTTTTAAAAAGAATCTTTTGGTTATATAATTATGCCCACTTCTAAAACTTTTTAAATTTGCAAAACATTTTACTATTAAGAAATGAGATATCCTTCAATTTATAATTACTTTAATATATAATATATATTTATATATTTTTTTGGGAAAAACTCACCCAGCAGAAAGGCGCACATTTGATGGTTGATAGTCGACATGGCGCTGTTCTTATCTAGTTAATCCAATAGTCGAGGCGTATATCCACAGCCGAAAATGTAATTTATAATATCCGAAAATAAGGAGGGGTTATCCAAAGTGCTTAAGCTGCTAGTTAAAGTAGATATTCACATGGAATGCACTGTAAACAGACAACACAACACGCAGAAAGATCATATAAATACGATTATTACAAAACGCACAAATTTGTTTGTTTAATTTTTTTTTGTTTTTGTTTTTGTTAATGGTTTTATGTTCGGTTCGGGCCTTTTTATGTTTTTCATGTATTCTTTTTGTTTGGTTGGAAAATTAACACGAAATCATTGAGCGATTCATTTTCATTATGTGAAACTGTTTGTCATGCCAGCGCTCAACTAGAAAATGAGCAAAAAAATGCCGACAAAAAGTCCAAGTCGGAAATTCTGCTATTTCTTCTACTTCTTCTTCTTCTTCTTCTTCGAACCGAGCTCGTATGTAAATGCGTAAAAATGTGTTTCGCAAGGTGCGAAAACTACGGAAAAGCCATTTAGAATGTGCAGCGAAACGTTGCAGACGTCTTTGCCACTTGACTGGGCAAACAGGCAGACTAACAAAAAGCACTCAGTCACTGACAGTCACAGACAGTCACAGTCACAGTGACAGTCACTGTTTGTGTTTAACTAGTTGAACTACGAACCGCACGAGACGAGCCAGCGAGAGGCGCAATGTTGCGCGTTTTGCGACTTTATCGTTTACGTTGTCGAAGCGAAATGATTTCTGAAAGCGAAAGGAAAAACCACTTGGGCCTCATCAGCAGAAGCAGCCAAGGCAGCAGCCAAAGCAGAGGCAGCAGCAGCACAGCGGCAGCGACGTCGCAGCTGGCAGCATAGACGAGTTGCTGCTAGAAGCTGCCTTCAGCTTCGACTCTGGCTGGGCGCATGTGTCGCATGCTTAACGCACATTACGCATACGCCGCGTGTGACATGTTATATGCATTGTCGTTGGCCTGTCAGGCAGCAGTTGCTTTTCTTTTTTTTTTGGCATCGTTTGTCACTCACTTACGTCAGCTGGCGGCCGCAGGGCTGCAGCATCAGCATCAGCTCATGCCTATGACCGCACTCCCACCGCAAGTCGCCTGCAATTACATGTAGAGAAAATGTTTGTTTGGCTTGCAATTGGCTGCGCGTCGGTTGCATCTTCCGCTGGTATTATGTCATAGTTAGTCATGGCGCGGCGCGGCATTGTCATTTACTCTCGCTGCCGCAGATGCCGCCGCTGCTGCTGCTGCTGCTGCTGCTGCTGCTGCTTGTGTTGGGGCAAAAGTCGCGCTGCTGCCTCTCGGCAATCCGGTTCGCGTATATGGGTAAGTAGTGTGGGGAATGCGCGGCATTTGTTGCAGTGTGGGAATTTGCACGCCCGCAGATCTAGCAGCGCTCTCAGTTTGTTGGGCGTTGCAACTTAACAATTTTTGTTTGCCGTTTCTGATTTTGGCCAAAACATGAAGCATGAAGAAAAAGGCGGCTCGCCGCCTAATGTCCATCACAGAGCATGGCCCTAAACTGACAGCTTGGCATTTCAAAGTTGAGGTTGGCTGCCGGAAAAACAACATACAAATCAGCAGCAGCAGCATCAAAAAAAATGTCAACTGAAGACGAGTCTGAGTTGACTTGTTGACTTGCAGCGGGCTAAGAGCCGTCCTATGTGCTGCGCCTGCAACTGGCTTCCCATCAATATTTTTTTTTGTTGTTTTTTTTTCTAATTTCTCGGCTCATGTTCAGAGTTCAGCTGCAACGATTGTGTAAGAGCTTCGTTTTCGGCAGGTCGAGCGGAGGCTGGAGGGAGGTTGCCTAGAAAATAAAAAAAAACATAATAAATGTTCAATTTATTTTGCTTGGCCTACGTTTTGTGTCATCCCCGGCAAAGAAAGGCTATGACTCACGCGATGCCATTGCCCAACTGCGTGGGAAAGGCTAATAACTAGGAAGTGTCCAGACGGCAAAGCAAAAGCAAAAGCAAAACAAAAGCAAAAGCAAAACAAAAGCAAAACAAAAGCAAACGCCAAACAAAAGACTTAAGGCACGAACTCGATTTGGTTTTCTTTTTTGGGATTACACAGCAGCTTAGGCACAATTCTAATTAGCGCCCGCTTTCAATTAAATACACATCAATTTGAATGGCCTCCGCCTGGCTGACATTGATAAATGCGCCACGACTTTGCTGTACAAGAGGCTCTTACAGCTCGGCTCGTTAAGAATTCCAATGCACGTAAATTATTTAATACTTCTCTCTATTTTTATTTTTTGTGATTATTTTGTGATTATATAAGCAGGCAGCCAGGTTGAATGCAGTAAAAGTGCCGAAAGCATTTGCACAATGTGTGGGAGCCAATGCAAAATGCATGCAGACATTCACCAACAGCAGCAGCAGCAGCAGCAGCAGCAGCAGCCACAGCAGCAGCAGCCAGAGTAAATTTCAATTAAGCTGAAGATGCGCGTCTGGCATTTGCTGGCAGCTCGACGCGCCAAAAAATGCCAAAAAGTTAGCAGCAGGCCAGGCTGACTAACAAGTCGCGAGGCTTAGACAAAATGGGAATGGGGTTGCTTGGGTTGCTTGGGTTGGTGCAGCTAGCACTCCAGCTCTAGAGCTGGGCATTTCAATTGGAATCGGTTGTCGGGGCCCATTGAGTAATTGTGCAGCAATGGTGCATATGAGCATGTGCGGCTGCCAGCAGATTTTCCGTTGATAAAGTGGAAAACCTCATAATAAGAAATCACAGACACACACAATTCGCATGGGCTGCGATTTGGTACGCCTGCACGTGGCAAATGCACAGCCGCCGCAGCTGTGCAATTTACTGTTTATGATGCGACAGCAGACTGTTGCTTGCGAAATGGCAACTGGTAACGGGCATATGCGCAGGATTGGGTCAGTCAGTCGGCTAATTTGACAGTTGGCCAACAAAACGCATTGGCAAATAAATTTACTGATGCGCGTTTTATGTCTGCAATTAAAACGAAAGACTTAGGCAACGAACTTGCTCGACCAGCCACTGTCAACTGCGGATTTCTGCACTCATAAACTGCCCAAAACTATATATGTATGCATATATATGTGTATGTGTATGTATGTAGATGTAGCTGCTGCATTTGCATTTGCATAAAATGCGCATTAGGCAGCACCCCCGCCATTAGGCGCAACTTGTGCCGAAATCTTTTCAAGACGAAACGTGAGAAAATGTTATAGACATTGCAGTTGCCAAGCTCAGTCAAACAACAAAAATATATTGTATATATATATATTGCAAATTATGGGAATGGCAAACGGCAAAAGGTGCTGCCTGGCAGCTGATTTCGCCAAGAATCCGGCGCGGCATCTTGCAGATGCTGCAGCGACACCCAACAGCTTGTTGTTGCTGCTGTTGTTGTTGTGCTATCTGTGACTAATTGCATAGCCATACAAATGCATTTTTCGTAATTATTTGCAACAATGTTGGTGTCTGTGTGTGGAATTATTCATTGTAATCATGTTAATGAGCTTTCAGTCAGCATTGTTCATGGCGTTGCTGCTGTGACCCAGCCGCTCGACTGTCATTTCCTATGGACCCAGCGTCGAGCATTAAATGCCAGCTGACCAGGATGTGCCAAATTATGCGCATTTATTAAAGCCAACTTTTCTTGGCTTATGTTAATTCAATTAAACGCCATTTGCAGGCAACTTTTTGTCACCCCGTTGCAGTTGCAGTTGCAGTTTGCTGTTGCCGTTGCCGTTGCCGTTGAACTGAACTCTGCTCCCTTCGGGTTGGTGTCTTCTTCAATTGCTTTGCATTTGCCGCTGGCTTAAAGGCAGAAATCGTTTTTGAGGTGCGCCACTTGCTGAACGTTTGCTTTGGCTAAAAACACGACAGCAACAACAACAGCAACAACAACAACTCTCGTTTGTTGATTTATGCGTTTTGCAGCATTTAAATTGGCATTTATGTCAAATGGCGGCAAGCTATATTTTTTTTTAATGCATTTCGCTTTATTTGTTTTATAAGCGTCCTTGAGCACGATCGTAAACCGTTTCGCAGCATCGACACTTTTCCAGCAGCATCCAACAAGCCCTCAGCTCAGCAGCAGTTCCCAGGCCTCATAGTCATATCTATATCTATATATATATTTTTTTTTGTATATAAACATTTTTTGACTATCATTCGTTGAGCAAAAAAAGTTTTTAGTATACATTTTTTTTGTTACTGAACTCTTTTTAAGCGCTTGCCATTTTTTTTACTGCTGTTCATCTTATGCTGATCTATGCAAATTTTTTATGAATCTGTTTCGTTTTGTCATTTTCACAAATTTGAAAAATTATAATTTTCATTGTTGGGCCAGAAATAAAGCCCTAAGTTAAACAATTTTTGGCATATTTTACTATAATCTCCTGTCATGTTAAAGACTTGCATTATATTACGTATACGACATGATGACTATGGAGACTGTAAGTCTTGCTGGAATTCACGATATTCGCATAGTAGAGTAGTATTTAGAAATAGTTTCCATTTGCGCAACGGAAAGTGATATGGCTATAAGCGAACTGATATGTTTATATATATACATGAGCTTCAACTTTGGCATTTGATAAACTTGGCTGTGGCAGAAGGCTTCGACATGCTTCATGTATGTCAAGCCTGCAGCATAAGAACAGATCTAGGCAAGTTAAAATGAAGTTAGTTAAAGTATGAGGAGTTTTTCTTTTTGCTTATAAAAGTGACTTTAGACTTTAAGGAAGTCACAATTGTTGCTTATCAAAACAGTTACTTTCCGGTCATGTAATGGCGGCTTATGCATCTCGTTTGGATTCTCCGATCCCCAAATGCGACAATTTTGCTTATTCAGAGTAGAGATGGGATCGGGAAAGAAATTCGTTCCCGACCAATCCCGTCCCGAAATCATTTTTGATTTTCCCGCCCGATTGTCCCGACAAATTTGTAATTTTTCCCGTGGGTACCGACATTTCTCTAATTTTTTTTTAACATTTAAAACTCTTATGATAGATAAAATTTTTTATTTAAAAATAATATTTTCTCAAAATTTTCTTCTCTAAAAAAAATTCAAAAAAAAAAACTCAACATTTTACTAGAAGTAGAATAACCCTCTCACTCGTTACAACTGCAATTCATTGCATTCTTGTCAAAATAATAAAATATTTAAACTTCGCTTAAATTTAACATGATTTATATAAGAATTAATTTTCTCGTCTGTTTTTTGATAAATACAAGTAATTTTATTGAATAATAATTTTCTTATCGGGACCCGCGATAATTTGGGGACAAGCACTTTTTCCCATCCCGCCCGATCCCAAATATTCCCGAAAATCCCGATCCCGATGCCCATCTCTAACTCAGAGGTTCAAATGTGCCTCGTCAGTCATTAAAAATTGCTTCCAAAAATTAGGTTCCGTGTCAATATTCGAGCGGCTGTTTGGCAAAATTATACTGTATTGAATTTTCGATAACAATCTATCGATTGGTAAATGACAAAGCTATTCGATGTTTACATATCATAGTAAAAGATGGCGCACCCTGTATATATACCTTTATCTTATAAAAATCTAAACTAATTTCAATTCATTTTATATATATCTACATATGTCGATTCTTAGCTTTGGCTTGTTTTATATAGAAACTGATATACTACATATAATGTTAGCTGTTTAACAACATCCGAATGGCACTGCATCACATCTCGTGTCAATAAACGCGACGTGGTTTTTGGTCGTGTCACGAGTCGAATTCGCGTTGCATATGCTTGCCCGCAGCTAGCTAGCTCTCAATAGATTTCCCAGAACAGCTTAAAATGTTAAACAATCCGCAAGAAGCGATATCAACTACTAAAAAACAAGTAAGACTGCTCAAGACGAGAGTGCGCGACTAGCAGATACCCTAAGCAACAGGTGGAAGCAACTGGGGGAAAGGTGAGAGCTATGTATAATATCTTTATGTGTATAGTAAAGGAGAAACCGTAGACCAAATGTTAGTCTATTGTGAATTAAACTCTAAGAATATGCGAAATATGCACAAATAACTGATGATCGATAACAATATTTATCGATTACATGAAAATGGTACAAGTTATCGAAACAAACTTGAACTGTGCTTGCTGTAGTAGGAACTAAGAGTAAGAGTTAACTTAAACTGTGATCTCTGTATTATTAGCTCAGAGTAAAATTTGAAAGTACTCTACCTCTTATAGGACAGACTGACAGACAAATATGCCATACTTAACTCAGCTCATCAATAATCTATAAGCAATATACCCTGCTAACACAATTTCAATGAGTTCAGTGCATAGTAAAAAAAAGAAGCGAAACAACTAAAGTTTTGCCGTTCACAAAAGTTGGCTTAAATGTTGAGTTGAACTTCCAGTTGCAATATGCTCGGAAGATCGCAGATGCAGACACATATGCACAGACAAAATGCCACTGGCCTTGGCGCATGCTGAGAATGTTGCTGACGGGCAACAGCAGCAGCAACCAGCAGCAACAGGCAACATCTTTCGAAAGCTGCCAAATCCGTTTGGTTTGTTACAGTTTTTCCATTTGTATTTTGTTTCTATTTCTTTTTTTTTTGATGTGAAAAATCACATCACGAGCATTGGCCAATAGGCAGCAATGAAAATGTGTTGGCGTAATTAATTAAACAAATTATGTGCATTGCGCAGACGCATTGACGTTTTTGGTGCAGCAGCATCGTTCAGCTTTGATTGCAATTTTTATTAATTTCACTTAGCGAGCACTCGCAGCGATGGGAATGCAGCGCAGCTATAAAAAAGACACTCAACAGCAACAACAACAACAACAACAACAACAACAACAACAACTGTAGTTATGGTCAAAAGTGTTTATGGCCAAGCACATTTGGCAATGCGACTGGCTGGCCATATAAGCCAAACATATGGGCACACCTGGCTCCCTATACTTTGTGCCATTTTCTTAGTTTTGTTATTTTCAATTCTTCAATTCTTCAATTCTTCGATTCTTTGGCTGCAGCTGCCCTGTGGCTGGACCACTCGCTGATTGTCCGCTTTAAAGCGCAATCAATTATTAATTACACGCCTTGTTGTTGCCTTTGTTGCGGCAATTGCATTTAAGCGTCCATCAACAAACAATAGTGCAACATCTTCATCGATAGACAACAAAATATTTGTACATTAAGCACGTACTGGAAATATGTAAGCGGGGTATGCTCTCTATGAGCAGGTTTATGTAACATCCAAAGGGCAGCATCTAAAAATACATATTGCCTTAATCCATGGCAGCAGCTGACTTAATATAGATAGTCATTAGTTCTCAAACTCTTATCATTTACCTGATTATAGACTTTATGTAGTATATAGCTATAGCGGCATCTACCACGAATAGCCACTGTTTCATATAGCTGCCAAATAAATCATCTTACGCTTTTTTAGCTAGCTTAAGATATATACATAGAAAGCTTTCATCTCAATTGTATTTTGTTTATTTCAAAAGATCTTGACTGCATTTCTATTATTTTCATAATTCTTCGCCATAAAATAATATAATAATATATATAATAATAATAATATATAATAAAAATGTCAAAAACTAAGTTCTTTTAGGTCAAAAACTTGTTTGTTTTCAAAAATATATTGAAAAATATGTTGTACTTATTAAATTTCTAGACCGATCAAAGAAGATATTTTGAACAGTTTTTACAATATTGATCTAGTATTTCTTAGTATAATATCTAAGTTAAGTCTAAGCTAAGAAACTATTAAAAGTAGTTTTCTGAGAAAGAAAAAAGCATTTCTCTTCTAAAACACTCCTGTAATATTTATAAGTTTTAAAATGCTTCACTTATAAAAGCGCGATTTTTTAACTATTTCGAATTTTTCTATCATTTACCTCTATAGAAAGCAAACTTACAAAATTACTGTTGTTATTTGTAAGGAATTTCTATTTTTGTTTCTGTATCAATAAAAGCAAAGCTTAAAAATAATTTTTTTAACTTATATACTAAAATATATATATACTAAAATTTTAATAAAAAAAATTTTTTTTGAAAAAACTTTTAACTTGTTACTTATATGGAATTTTTCTATCATATACCTCTATAGAAAGCATATTTAAAAAGTTGCTGTAGTTATATGAAAGGAGTTTGTATTTCTGTTTCTGTATTAATAAAAACAAACGTAAAAATGGTTTAACTTATACTATACTTTAAAATATATATATACTAAATTTTTAATGAAAAAGTCATTTGGAATTTTTAGAAAAAACTTGTCATTTTAACAAGTTTCCGAGATGAAAAAATATATTTATTGCATTTAAACTATTATAGAGCTCTTTATTAAAAATATTTTAAAAACTGATTCGTTATATAGAAAATATTTCTGCTTTTCAAGATATTTTTGACCAGCTCAGCTGAGTTTAAGTATAGAAAACTTAGAAAAAGATCAGACAACTATATAAAATATATGAGATCTACAAAAAAGTAACTTCCCTGTCTGCCAGCGTATATAGTATTCGATTTTTGTTCATTATTATTGTTTGATGTTTTCCAGCTAGCTCATTTTTCGGTTGAAATGTTTGGAAATATTTAACAACCGCATCAAAATTAGTTTCGTTATTGTGTTAGCCTTCGGTTTAGCTGACTTCTCGACAATCTGAAAAGCTGAGACGAGTTTCTGCTCTTAAACTGAATTGATTTTTTACGTGCGTGCGGTTTGGCTTTGGCTGCGTGTGGGAAATCGAAGTTTTGTGGCCAGCGTCAAGCGAGTTGGGGGTTGGCATGTAATTTGATTCAATTGGCCCCGGAAATGCAGACGCCGGGCCCTTCGCAGTTGCAGGCGACTAGACCACGACTTAGGGCCAATTCACATATATTGTAATATGTTTGTTTTTTGGCCATATGTATGATGGCCATGTGGTTTAGGTAGTTGGTTACAGGGACATAACCGAAAGTCTGCTCTGAAGCCGTGACACAAAGCCACTTGGCAAGCTGACGGCATTTGGCGTTGGTTAAAAGTCACATTGTTGACCTTTTTGGCTAACGTAAATTGGAGAAAAGGTGGTTTTTTCTTCTTCTTCAAGTATTCGCGTCTCAGACAAGCGCAGCTCAGCTCATTAAAATAATATTTAACCTTTGCAATACGAGACAAATACTTGTTGAATACACACACTCGCACACACACACACATACACACATTCATTTGCCGCTGCTTTTGTTATTTTTTTTTGTGAGCCAACGAGCCATGCGCAATTAAAAATTAACTATTTAGTTTTTAATGCCCATAGTTTGCCGCCGATGCTGGGCCGCAACTCCCGTCTCCACCCTCGACCGATCAGCGCCCATTGACCATAGCTAAAGCCAATTCAATGTTTAACGAGTTTTGACAGCTGCGCAGATTTTTTGCATTCGCATGCAATTTGAATACTCTTACCCAGTAGACTATGTTCAAATTTTAATTCGATATGTGATATGGCGGGGGAGAGAACAGGTCTAATCGAATTCTGTTAAGTTTCGATAGGGGAATTACTGCTATGTCTATGTTTGACATACTTTATATTTTCAATTAGAGGTCTAGCTTCTTTCATGAGAATCGCGTAGAAGGGTGATCTTTGAGAGGATAAGAAAACTGTAATTGTAGGGGAACGACGTTAGTTAGAGAGCGACTGAGAAGTGAAGAAAGAAAGCGGCACAAATAATTTAATTAAAAAGAGAGAAATGAGAGGTTTATCTCTCAAAAAAGAAGTGTGAGTGAGAGATTGAGAGAGAGAAATTGCAAGAGAGAGTATGAGAGAGAGAGAGTGGGAGAGAGAAGAGATGGAGAGAGAGAGAAGAGAGGGAGAGAAGAGAGAGAGAGGGAAGAGAGAGAGACAGAAGAGAGAGAGAGAGAGAGAGAGAGAGAGAGAGAGAAGAGAGAGAGAAGAGAGAGAGAAGAGGCAGAGAAGAGGGAGAGAGGAGAGACAGAGGGAGAGAGAGAAGAGATGGAGGGAGAGAGAGAAGAGATAGATGGAGAGAGAGAAGAGAGAAAGAGAGAGGGACAGAGAAGAAAGCGAGAGAGAGAAAGAAGAAAGCGGGAGAGGTAGAGAAGAAAGCGGGAGCGATAGAGACGAAAAAGTGAGAGACGAAAGCGGGAGAGCGAGAGAGACAGAGAGAAGAAAGCGAAAGAGAGAAGAAATCGAGAGAGATAAAGCGTGAGTGAGAAATGAAACCGAGAGAGCGAGAACTAGAAAGCTTGGGAGAGAAAGGCATAAAAAGAGAGAGAGAGAAACGAAGACAGCTGGAGACTAAGAGACTAGTGTGCCCACAAAACAATAAAACTGAAAAGTTAAGCTTAAGGAATAGGAAAATATGATTAAGAGAAGACACAGACAACGAAAAACTACTGCAGACATGTATTTAAAATGCAAAACAGATAATTTATTCTGTATTATTTACACAAAGATAAATATGAATTCTATTTCGGAATACGATTTTATATGCTAATAAATATATTTTGATATAACAATAAAAGGTCATGTAGACAGCTCTAACACTCTCACAACAGTCTGCAGCTTAATTAAGGTATTAAGTCGTCGACTACCCAAACATAGCTGCAGTTTGTTTGAAGTAAACTGTATTCGAGAGTGTATTCAACGTTTGTTTTGCCAAAAAAAAAACACAAAAAATAATAGACAAAAAAATTGGCAAAGCTTTTGTTACTTGTTTTGACACTCATCATGAGGCGGCATCCCGCTTCTGACCTATGAGCCATGTTCACACGCTGCGTCCGCTCGATTGGCCCGGAGGGGCTGCGGGTATGGGTGTGGGTGCGTGGCATCTTTCAGCCCTGACATCAAAATATTTTTGCGCTGATATCGCACCGAGCCCAAACAGCCAACAAAAGTCATCAGAGTGAAATGAGGTGCTATGAAGTGCAATTTGCTCTCTTTGATTTAGTAATCAAAATTGTTTTGACACAGTCAAGTAATACTTGTAAAAGGTTTAGCAAAGATATCTGGGCTTATAGCCGCACAAAGATGTGGAAGCGTGTATTGTGCGCATACATCCTCTGTGTGAGCGCCTACACCGTATGCTCCACACCCAGTTATAACAGAAGCGCCATGAGATGAGGGTAAAGAATGGACATGACGTAACTAGGAAGTATAGAACGGATACAAAATAAATTAATAAAAGGTTTTAAGATATCTGAAGAATCTTCATAATTATTTTAATTTAAATGATGTATAATTTGGTCATTCGTTGTGGCTCGTTTACTGCTGCTTCTCCTTCCGCTTGCGCTGCAGTAATTTACGCAGCATATTGAAAGAGCTGAGCACGGGCACCATAACGGGCAGAAAGAGTGGTATATATATGGCATATTTCTGTTCGTCGGGAAAGTAAAGCTGGGCCAGCAAGCTCGCATCAAAGAAGCCGCGCTCCGAGGCCACAAAGGCGCGCTTGGCCAGCCTCGACGCATCCAGCAAGCGATGCTCGAGCAAAGCAGCCTTGGCGGCCAGAATGTCAACATAGGAATTGGTTATGGCGGCGCCCACCTTGTCGTCAATCACAATGTAGCTGATTTGATCTGCAAAACGGAGCATGACACACATTAATTATGAGCTCAATTAGTGTAAAGATGCGTTGCTTTTTACCCAACAGCTTTATCAGACTTTGCAGCGTGTTGCTGGCCGTGGCAATGTGGCGTATAGCACTGCGTCGTATATAGGATTCGTATTCCCAGCGCCTCGGTGCCAGCTGCTCGATGTCCACAGTGTTGACGCCTGCTATCTGCACCTCACTGCTGATATCCAGGAGCTTGTGCAGCTGATCCAGCATCACTTGCATGTTGTCATTAGTACGCACATAATAGGCCAGCGGCGGCTCGTCTTTCACATGCGCCAGGCACACGTTTTCGGGCGGATTGGCTATGATGAAACCGCCCCAGGGTGGGGAAATGAAGGCATCGACACCGTCACGCGTTAGCATCTCATTTTTGCTATTGTAAATGTGCAGTGGTGCAGTGCTGCAGGGCGGTATATACACCACCATATTGATGACGGGTTTGTCTGTGATGCTCGCGCTCAAATTTTGTGCTATGGACGTGAGCAGATGCGGCAGCGCTGACTCCTGCAGTGCATAATGGCGACCTAGTTTGCTTTTATCGCGCACCTGCTTCAGTTCAGCTTCAATGGCCACGCGATATTTCCACTGCGTGCGCACAGTGTAGCTGGATATATCGGAGATTTGCGCCAGAAATGGCTCTATATAAGCTGCAATTGAATTCGATTAGAGCGATGCTCGTATGCATTGTGGACAGACGTAGACAGACTTACTCTGCGCAGCCAGCGCCACATTCCACTGGGCATGTGTTATTCTAGGCTTAGGATTCAGAACGGATATAACCACATCATAGGCGGGCTGTGGCGCCTCCGACTTGACGCCCATGCGCTCATCTGTGCTGAGTATCTGATTGATGCGATAGGTTTGCAGAATTTTGGAGTGCAGCAGCTGAGCCAACTTATTGGAAGCTGAAAAAAAACAAGATTAGCAGTTAGTAAGTGTTGTCTGTTGAGATGAGGATGATTAGATTATACCCTATATAAAGCAAAGAGCTTACTTTATGTATAAAAGGCTATTTAGTTTTGATATACGGTTTATCCTACCAATCGAGCTATAGGATTGAAGAAGACAAAGTGGAAAATCAATATATATTGATTGAATTGAAACACGGACAGAATTTAAACGAGTTGGCTGTTAAAGCTGATCCAAAATAGTACATATACAGGGAAAGCTCTAGCGGACGTCTCCCGTAACCGGACGAATTTTATAGTCCCAAGATTTTTAGCATGATTTTCATACAAAATCCGTTCCCGTGGGCGGACGCTCCCTGGGCCGGAAGCGGACACGATTTTTTGGAACATTTTTATACAAAAGTCTCTCGCAGGCAGACAAAAAACACTTTTAAATAGATCATAATTAAGATTAATTTCAAAATTTGGAAAACAAATTTTGAATATTTTTTAAAAGTAAATAGCTCTTTACCCACAGACGACAACAGCATTGAAATTAATATTACTGGTCAAAGTGATATTGAACTATGCGATTCAGATGAAGAGATTTTTGTACAGCCAATTCTTTGACATCTCCCCCAAGCGGATATCTCCCGCAGGTGGACAAAAATTATTGGAACCGTGCCTGTCCGCCCAGGGGAGCTTTCGCGGTACTCGCAAATGCCTGCAGCTGCGTCTCTTCCCTTTTGCCACGCTTTCCAATGACTCCAGGGTATATCTATGGCCACTTACTGACATCGGTGCGCATCAGCGCCGAACGTTCCGTAGTTAGCAGCAGCTCATCCTCCAGTTTGGGCCACTCAATGAATAGGAAATCGCCCTCGCTTTGCGGATGCTCCTGCAGCAGCAGTTTTTCTAAGACAGCTGGCGTATGCGCCGCGGCAGCCTTGGCGAATGGCGACAACTGCTTGAATTCCACAATCCAGATATCTAAATGCAAATGGTCATTAGTGATCAGTGTGTGGTTGTGATTGATGTTAGGTCTTTTTCTTACCACTGTCGTTAAATGCCTTTTGCAGCTCCGTAATGAGCAGCTGGGCGCGACTCGGCTGCTGTGTGTAGATGGACACCTGTACAACTGTTTTGATGGGCTGCTCGCTGAGGCGCTGAATGGCCGACGAGGGCAAATTGACTCTGTGAAAAAAAATTGTGAATATAAAGAATTTGCATTCAAATACAGTAAAGACTCTGGTAAAGAAAGATCAACTATGTACATATGTCAAGCGAAATGGTGTCAATCAGCATCGTAGCTGTTCGTCAAAATTAGGTTTCACTGTAGATTGTGGGATGAATTGAATTGAAAGAAAAGGAGAGACTCTGCTTGGGTACAGCTCACTTGCTGCAACATCTTCAATTTATGCGTTCGCCTTAGTGAGTCTTCACTGTGATGACTCACCTGTAGACAGTGGTTGTTTTCCACCACATGGGCACACCAATTCCAACGATGACCACAATAAACGCAATCGTAGCAGCAATGCGGTATTTGTCTGCGAATGAAAGAAAGATAAAAACACATTGATAAATTAATTAAAAAGTTTTGCGAATTGTTAAGTTAAAAGTGCGATTTGGATATAAAAAATTCTTGGATGCTTGTTGTGTTTCTTTATACATCACTTTATTGGGCATTTCGTTTAGTGGCTTTCCCGCCTGTCTACAAACAACATTCAGGCATGTCCTTCAGTGAACTTTAGAAAACAAAATTAAACATTTGTGCATTGCCAGTCTAACAACAATTTGTGGCTTGTACGTGCGGCGGCGGCGGCATCAGTTGGAAAATCATTGCAATTATTCCTTATAGCTGCAGGATATTACGAACACCGGCCCCTTGTCCAGCGGAGTGTTGCGCGAAACGTATTTGGTGAACTTGGTGGTGCCCTCGCAGCGATAGACAATATTTAGGGCATTATCCACAGGAGTTATTGTTAAGAGCACGGAATCATCTTGGCAATCCTCGTCCTCCTCTATGCTTTGCTCGGAATCCAAGCCATTCCCATGGGCAGTGCGTTGCTCAACATCAGGTGAGAGATATGTGATAACTGCCGCACCCTCCGCCGCGTTCAGATAGTAAACCAAATCCAAAGTGTTCTCCTCGCTGACCAGGCCATCGCCCAGCACCGTGTAGTTGCCGTGCGACCAGCGCTGTAGCTCGACGCTGCATGTGGGCGTTATAGCATCGACGCCATACAAATCTAGATCGGTGAAGTCGCGCAGCAGCTGGAACATGGCATTGCTGCGGAACTGTTGCAGCAGCTCCTGGACTGTGCCCTTGGCGCTGTTCAGATCCATCACCTCGTAGTTGTGCGCATTGGCGGGTCCTTGTCGTCGCCAGCTGAGCGACTCGTCGTTCAAGAGTTGCGCGCGTGCCGATTCAAACTTGTCGCGCTTGAAGAATTCATAAAGGCAGATCTCCGAGTTCTCCTCGATACGTTTCTGTATGCTGCGACGCGTGGCTGCCTTTAGGTAGACATCGTTCAGCAGCAAGCCCAAAATGGGCTTATTATTCACATCCGGCTGCAGGTAGTTGAGGCGTGGAAAGGCGCGCGAAGAGTCCGCCACGAACGCCTCGTTGGTGGCTCCATGAAACCAGCCGTTGATGGTTAGACGGGGATAATCGAAGGTGGTGACCTCGCCCACCTGGTGGAAGGAACGTGAGCCGACTTTAAAGAATGCAAACTGATTGTTTTTGGGTGCAATTTTGCGTTGCACTGGAAACTGTGGGTAGCACTGTTCATCACTGGAGAAGATTTCCAAGCAGCCGCCCTGCTCTGCGTTCCACTCCTCAGCATCCTGCCAGGGCGACAGATAGTAGATGAAGGCGATTTGCCTATCCTTCAGCAGGTCATCGTGCACCAGCAAGTAGTCGCCACAGCTATACATGCTGCACGAGGCGGACACATAGTCCAGCTTTAGATTTGTGATCTTCTCCAGCCAGGGCCGGACTTGTTTGCGCAGCATCTGCAGAAAGTTCGTGAGTAACCGGCACTCGAGCATATTGGATAGATCGGTGCTCTGATAGAACTCATACAAATCCATCTGCTTGCGCGACCAATGCACCTGGTTGATCATCTCATGCACCAAAGCCCGGCCATTGTCCTTGTCTAGCAGATCGGGCAGCAGGCATATTTGAAATGGCTCGCCATAGATCTGTGCACCAGTTGATTCTTCTTTTGTGCTTTGCGCTTGGTTGGCCCACGCGGACTGCAACCATTGCGTCACATCCTTTTGCTGATAAGCTTTATTCAGGGCTAACTCGACGTCTGCGTCGCCTGCTGTAGACTCCGCTTCCATCGATTCATTAAGCCGGGCCAATTTCTTTTGTGGAGCGCCGTCACTGGTTGCCACTGGCGTTTCCTCGAGTTTATCTGCAAGGGCAACACAATGAATGACATTGCATTAAGCGTTTAAACATGAAGGGGCATACCTTAAATTTTAATGTATGGCCATCGCACACACCTATACACACGCACACAGACGGACGAGCGGTCTCTATTTAACTCGTTGTGCCGGCACTTTTATCATTTATACGCTGTTCTTGGCTACTTAAATGCTGGATACGTATGCTTTCACTCACCTTCAGTTTTATCTTTGCGCTTGGGCTTCAAGGGACTAGTTTCTTCCATATTGTGTTTGGCTATTTGTAGAATTAAATTTTAATATAATTAACCAAATGAAACATGTACATTGAGCGTCTGAAGCAAAAACATCGATGTCTATGACTGAGTGCTATCAAAGAATCGATAAGCTTCGATTGCAAACGCATGACGCACAACTGAGGCAACAGAACGCAACAGTGAGCCAATTTAACAGAGCCACCTGAGCGATCGTTCTGCTGCCAGTTCGTTTCAATTTGTTGATTGTGTAGACTGCTGCAGTGGTTCTTATTTCCACGTCCAAACATCATATCTAATTAATCATTCAGCAATAAGCAGCCGACTCAATTATGTTCGATCGTATTTGTGTCAAGCTGTCAGCATTTGTAGCTTGTTAAGTGTTCTAATTTAAAAAGTGCAGGAGTACTAGTCGGTAAGTGCATAAGAATGAGAAGTTGAACTATTTTTAGTGAAAATTTGGGTGGCAATGCCGTGCGATGACCTTGGAAGACTAGGCCCTAAATCCAACACGTTTATAAAAACAAACATGCCTAATGTATATATGTGTGTGTGCGTGCGAGTGTGTGTCCATTGGAATGTGTGAATATCTGGAACGTGCTGCTGCGTTTACAGTGGGCCGAAACAGCTGACTGCCACCTGATGCGACAACGGGCGAGGGAAGAGACCTGTTTACTCTGAAAGGGTGTGGGCGGAGTGGGGTGTAGCTATGATCTCATTCTGATTAATTTAGCCACACATTTCTTCATTTTTTTTTTCTATAATTAAAATAGCTCACGCAAAACTTCAATGGGCAAGGACCAGCATTTACTTGAGGCAGCGCGCAATGGGGACATAAAAACCGTTGGCAAATTGTTGGAGCTGACGACCAAGCGACACGGCCCACTGTCCAGGTGAGCGCAACTGCAGCTAAGAAAATCAATCAGAGTTCGTAGCTTACTCTCTCTCGCTCTATCTTTAGCTTCCGTCGCAGCCCCAATATCAACTGCCAAGATGTCAATGGATACACCTCGTTGCATCACGCCTGCCTCAACGGACACAGCGCCATAGTTCGCCTGCTGCTGGCCCACAATGCACAGGTGGAGGTGCCCGATATACGCGGCTCGACGCCGCTCTTCTTGGCCTCCTGGGCGGGTCATCAGGATATTGTGAAGATGTTGCTCTTTCATAGTGTTATGCCGGCAAACCCGAATTCCCAGACGATTGAGAACGAGACCCCACTCCACTCGAGCGCCCAGCATGGGCACACCATTGTGGTGGCCATACTCCTGTCATATGGCGCCGATCCCACCATACGCAACAATAGCTTTCAAACGGCTTTGGATTTGGCCGCCCAGTTTGGCAGGCTGCAGGCGGTGCAGACGCTGCTCCGCGTCGATCCCGAATTGATTGGACCCTATCGTCGTTACGCAGAGGACGACATGTCCGAGCTGATTGGCTACTCGCATCAATACTCGGCCACGCCCACCAAGCACATCTTCACACACACTTGCCTGCACCTGGCCAGCCGCAATGGCCATAAAAAGGTGGTCGAAACGCTGCTAGCAGCTGGCGTCGATGTCAACATACTGACGAACGCGGGCAGCGCGTTGCACGAGGCAGCGCTGTGTGGCAAGAAGTCGGTGGTGGTGACATTGCTCAAGGCTGGCATCGATGTCCATGCCACCGACGGCAATGGACGGACTGCACTCGAAATACTCTCCGACTATCCACCCCATGTCACCTACGAGATTGTGGCCGTCATTAAAGGTTCGTTGAACTCGGATATATATATATATATATATTCTTGATCAGCAGTCAAATATAATAGCAAATCCTATAAGCGTCCGTTAGGGCATTGAAACTTCATTAGCTAGCAGCTTATTATACCCTGTACCCATTGAAAATGGCAATTCAGGGTATAATGGTTTTATGCCAATGTATGTAACAGGCAGAAGGAGGCGTGGCAGACCCCACAAAGTATATATATTCTTGATCAGGACGACGAGCTGAGTCGATCTTGCCATGTCCGTCCGTCCGTCCGTATGAACGCAGTGATCTCGAAAACCACAAAAGCTAGAGATTTGAAATTTTAAATATATATTCTTGTATACCATACGCAGTACAAGTTAATTTTTTTTGTCCGATAACTCATCCCATTTTCTTATTATCGATAACAATCGATATTTTGACTTTGTTCTTAATTTATAACTTAAAGACCATAGTAGCTAGAGATACCAAATTGACTATATAGGTTAGGGTGATGAAAATACAGATAATCAACATTTAAAATTTAAGATACCTCCCTCCATTAGCCCCGAAATTTCAAAAAACGTATTTCAAATACTAGGGAGTTGGGATTAGGCATATATACACCTTTGGTTGTCAATATTATGTCCTGAAAATTTCATTCAGAAAGTAGATCTAGAACCGAAGTTATTTAACAATCAATTTATCATAATGCTGCCCAATGCAGCCCAAGCGCTGCTTGTGTGTGCATGTGTATATGTGTGCGTGTGTTTGTGCGCGCTGAGGGTAATATGTATAGATTAAAGATGTCAGCTAGGTTGTTTAAAATACCACCTCGGACTTGGTTCAGGGAATCTCCTAGTCGGGCGGACCCGACTAGAGCGTTCTTACTTATTTTATATTTTTCTTTCAAATTCTAACTCCCACGCACTGTTTTTTTCAGAATTTACCCATTTGGCTGAGTCACAGCTGTTGCGCAGAAATCAGACGCAGCTGGTCAACCATATCGATTCGTCGCTGCCAAAGCGTCTCTATGAAAAGAATGCACAGCGCCCGAAGCAGGCCAAGCTTAACGATCCGTCCAAGCAGAGGAAGTAAGCCAACGCACTAACTGACCATGTGACACGCCCACACGCATGCGCCCACATCATACATGTCTTACAATTTGTGAAATCAATTAACGAATGCAGGCACTAATTTGTATGTGTGCTCCGATCAGCTCCAGAATACAATTCATGCTCATCTTTAACTCGGAACTCATACCACTCACACACACACACACATGCACATGCACACACTCACTTACGCACTTCAGCTCAGAATATTGGTTGGTAGTTTTCTCGTACTTATCGAAGCGCCTTCATATAACGGGTCTGGTCTCGCTCTTATCTCTCTCTCTTTCTTGCATATAACCTTCCACCCAAAAAAAAAAAACATAATTACTCGACTGTAGCAAGCCAGTTCCACCAAATGGACTCTCGCATTCTTTAAGCTCTTTGGACAATTATACGAAGCGGCCGCCCAACTACGTGGACATGAAGCCCATTCGGCCACAAAAGTCGGTTAACGACATGCACAATCTGGAGCCGCGCGAGGAGCTCTGGCATAGCTATAAGCCCGTCTACAAGCAGCCCTACCAAAGTGCTCTGCTTGGTTCGACGCAGAATTTTTCAAATGCTTCCATACCCTCACGTTCCTATGAGTTCATCAATCTTCTGAAGCCCAGCTCCAGCAGCGAGGAGCAGAGCAGCCATAGCACCAGCTGTAAGTTGTCTCCTATTCCTAATCCTAATCCTTGACTCAAATACTTTCTTCTGCTTCGACAGCTGGAACAGCACAGACTCAGACACGGACTAGATCTGACTATGTGGAAATGAAGCTGCAAGCTCCGGTGCCCATGCCGCGCACTCGTCTAAATCTTGACTATGAGAATCTGTTGCCCAGGCAGATTATAGACAACAACAACAATAACAGCAATAATAGCAACAAGAATGTGGTTTGTCATTCACCCACTCCCGACTATCCGCCACCCACTGTGGTTGAGGCCGAGACAACGATCTATAATTTTATGCAGCCGCCACGCCTAGATGACTCCACGATTTCATGTGGCTCAGATCAGTTGGAGGAATTTGTGGGCGATGTGCCCTTTGCTGGTCTGTTTAAGGGATCCACTTTGAATTTGGCACAGGATGTGCTGGATGGGCGTGGCCTGCGCTCGCCGAGCATGGTGAGATCTGTGAATGCGTTGAATCCACGGCGTAGTCTGTCCAAGCAGCGGTTTTCCGCAACTGGCGAGGACTTTAGCGCTTCACGCGTCTGGGCTGAGATTGATACGATATTCGAGAATATAGGCAACGAGGTGTGTATAGTGGAGCCTGAGCCGGATCAGGATCAGGATCAGGATCAGGAAATGGAGCCGCAGCAGGAGGAGGTGCTATTTAGTGATCAGTTGCAACCTAGCTCCATAGAAGATCCTCGACAATCGCTGCACATACGCAATCCGGAAGATCTTCTGCTGGGAAAAACACCGAGTCCAGCTTCCCATTGGTGCCATTCGCCCTATACGCTGGTCTATGGCGAAATACGCTACTCTGTTTATGTATATATATATTTATGCTATCTCATATGATCAATTACTAATGCCTTGATCCTTGCAGTATCTGGGCTCAACTGTTATTAGGCAGCTGCAGGGCACGATATCGGCGCGGAAGTCCATTCAGAAGCTGAAGATCGATGAGAACCTGAAGACAGCTTCAAGTGTGACCGATATAAGTCTGCTCGAGAATTGCAACACATCCACAAAGTATCTCAAGGCAGCGAATTTGCAGACGCGTCTCCAGGTGGACATCGCCGTCTCCTGCTTGGGCGTCAAGTTTATAGATCATGAGTCAAAGGTGAGCCTACTAACTGCATTGGAATCTAGTTAACCTAATCTTAAATACCTTTACAGACTGCCATATGCTCGCATGATATAGAGAACATCAATTGTGTTTGCCAGGATGCGGAGGACATGCGTTATTTCGCCTATATTACCAAAGAGCAGGAGCTCCACTATTGCCATATCTTTATGGTTGATAACTTGGTTGGTTTTCTTGAAAACTTTTGTCTATACATATATATATATGTCAAATTGTGTTTTACAGGAGCTGGCCAACGAAATAATTCTGACTCTCGGCCAGGCTTTTGAGGTTGCCTATCAACTGGCCCTCAGCAGGCAGAGCACACCTTTAATACAGAGCGATGAGTGCTAAACTACATTTAATATTCATACCATTGTTTTTCATTTTATATTTGACTTGCTAGTCGTTGATGCCATCATAAAACTGTCAATATTTTAAATGAGCACGCAGTTTAATAGTATTTTTTCAAAGAACTTTTCAATAAATAACATTTTTTAAAACCAACGGTCAATTGTACTTTTATTTTTATCGATAAGCACATACGCACCTAACATTATCGCCGCTGCTGGCTGCTGCCAAAGTATCGATACTTTGTACATATCGCGCGCATAATGCATGTTAACTAACATTGGCTTTGCGTAGAACGATTTTGAAAGCAACGAAAAAAAGAGACGCGTCCACTTAAGAAACTTTTTGAACTTAAACATGGATATAAGTACAGGTAAACACTAATTGAGTTTTGTTATTGTTTTAAAAATACAAACTTAATTACCTCATTCACGCAAAGGAACTGAAATTGACGGCGTCCTGCAGCCGCAGGAGTTGGTGCCAAATACGCCTGTGGCGAAAAAAACGCGAGGCGCCGCTCTACAAAAACAAATCAAAGACAATTTAAATAATGAAAATATGCTCGAGGATGATGTGTTTGTGGCGGTACCGAAAACACCCAACGCGTCCATTCGAGTGGCCAGCGAGACGCCGCGTCGCAGCACTCGCAAGAGCGTCCGTCCCACACTTGACTATACGGATATAATTGGGAAGAATCTGCTGGCCTCTGCTAGCAAGGAGAAAAAGGTCACAGCCAATGCTGACAACGAGGACCCAGATGAACAGAAAGCACAGAAGTGGACTGCCGCCGAGGTGGGTCGTATTTCGCGCAAGCGCAGCCGCAAAGCCAAACGCGCGGTCAACAAAAAGGCAATGGCTGAGGAAGAGCAGCAGAAACAAGAGGACAAAACAGATGACAAGATGGAGCAGGAAGAAGTTGTGGATCAAGTGGAAGTAACAGAGGCAATCACAGTGGAGTCACAGTTAAATATAAAAAAAGAAATTAAAGATGCATCTTTTGAGGTAATCTTAGACGAGATGAAGCTAACTATGTGCCCGGAAGTTATGGAAAATGGTCCTGATCCAGTCCAGGAGCAATCTCACGTTATAGCTGTGGTTAAAGAGGATGATATGGATGAACTGGGTATCTGCCCGCTCGATGTTGAGAATGAGCAAAATGAAGATGAAATGCCATCCCTGATTTTGCTAGAGGATGGCGAGCCAGAGAATGAGCTGAACGTTACCTTTGATGCCGATGACAAGTCAAATGTGGATGAAGTGATGCCCGCATTATATATCAATGATGAAAAGCAAATCGATGAAGTGCCCAAGCAGCCAGACACAGACACGGAGACTGACACAATTAAGGCCAAGGCCTATCGCTTTCCCACACCATACAAGATCAAGCCGAATTTCCAATTCACAGGCAGCCCCAGTCCATCGAAGTTCAGCCATTTGGATGTGCCTTCCATATCGCGAGTCAGCCGATCCAAATCAATATCCGCTTGGAATGAGGAGAAGGCCAAGACTGTCACCTTCTTCAGTCCCGTTGAAATGGCCAATGTCAATGACATCGATAAACGCTGGGAGGGTCTCAACAATAGTAGTAAATATCTATAGATTTATATAGAACTATCTATCAATCATTCGTAATCTCATCATTATCTAAACTGCATCTTAGTCTAACTATATCAATGATCTGTTCTATATCAGCATCGATCCTATATCATATACTTTTCTATATCATTATCGAATCTATATCATAATCTAATCTATTTTCCCTCCCATTTTTAGACATCACACAGCGTCGCAAACGCTCAAAGTCCTTGGAGGCAAATCCGCATCCCAGAAGCCGAATTCCCAAGCCGAGTAAGTGCAGCATGATCTACTCCCAATATATTCCATCTTTAATCTAATATCCCTTTATATCCTCCCAGTGCAATATCCCCCAATCAAAGCCAAAACAATCACGCCCAGCAAATTGAAGTCGCGCATTAAGGTGCCGAATTTTGCGGCCATTCATCAAAAGCAATTCGAGAAGATGGAGAATCTAGTGGAGCACATAGAGCGCAAGGCAGTGCGCGCCAAAGTCTTAACGAATTCCGCCGTAAAACTACAGCAACAGCAACAACAACAGCAAAGAATTGCTTCCTCAGCCAAGAAGCAGACTCCAGCTGCGGAGCGAGTGCGTCCGCGTGCTGTGAAGAGAATCGAGGTGCCCAAGTATGCCCTAACTCCATTGAAGCCGGAGGAGCTGAAGCGGCAGAGGCAATTGCCGACGCCACGTAAGATTGCGGGCGTGACACAGCCCAAATCCGTATTGCCGACGCGTTCCGCTTTGATGGCCAACTCACAGCTGAAGCCCGCATTCAATTTGTCCACGGCAGTGGCTCCGCAGCTGTTCATTCCAGCTGCAAGCGGAGCGAGTAGCCAGAACAGAGCCAGGGTGAAGCCCAGCAACAGTGAGGAGCCCATGCAGACCAAATTGGAGGCGCGTCGCAAGCGGCACATGGAAATGTTTAAGGGGCGCAGCGGCCAGGAGAAGAGAGGCGAATTTGTACGCGGAGTGCGTTCCAATCGGCGTTTCGAGCTGCAAATGCAACATCGCCGGCAGCTGGATGAGAACGCGAGATGATTTTCCATGTATTTCGTTAATTTTTAATTATCGTTCTATAATATATTCATATTCTTATTGGTAATCACTTCAAACTTGACTTCATTTGGGAGTAGCGAGAAACTCGCATTCAAAAATTAACGCCTGCAAATTCAACTATACACCTCACGTGAAATTCACCACGTCTATCGATATTTTCGCATTGCAGCGCTGCGTTGTAGTCGATCCGTATCGGCTGAGTATACATGTTGCCAAGGTACCCACAGTGTGCGCCAGTTTGTTGTGCAACATTTGGTTTGTTATTGTATAGATCGTTGTCGTAGCGTGCGGTCGGTCAAGCGAAATTGCGCGTCAGTTCGATTTTACCGTTACCGTTAATTCACGCAAATCTCGCAAAATAGAGCAAGAAGGAAAAACTACGTGTGTTATTTGTAGATGTTCTGTGTGTGTGTGTCCAACAAATTGATCAACAATTAACAATTGTTGCAAAGAAGGTACGCAGTGCTAATAAACAATAAAACGAAATAACAAACAAACGTTTGTTGTTGTTCTTCCCGCCGGATATTAAAAATGCTGCTGAGCTTTGCGTGCGTGTGAGTGTGTGTATGTGATTGTTTGCATTGTTAATGGATTTTTCGTTGCTGTAATGCAAAAATATTTGGACAAAACTCGTTTGGCATGGGAATTCAGCAGACACACACGCATGCATATTGCAGGCTTTTGTTTTTTTCGCTTTAAATATGCGTCCAGACGCATCTTGTGCATATTCCCCAAAAAATGAGACACCCTTCATAGGGAAAGAGATAGAGCGATCGCACCATATGTGCCGGCAGCAACAGCAATAACATTTTGCATTGACATTTATGAGCGGCGCTAACGGCGCTTTACACATGCTCGCACACATACGCATAACTGTGAGTGCATATTCGTATGAGCTCGCATCATTCACAGTTTGTATGCCTGTGTCATTCACGAATGTGTGCGTGTATGTCGCCCTTTTAAGGCGTTTGTGTGGGCTCTCTCACAGGTAGCGGCAATTTGTTTACCGTTTATGCGTTTATTGCTTATTGTGGGCTCTGCATTTGCGCGGATTTCATTGTGGAAATTCGTGCGTTTATTTCCGCGCATGCCTAACAGCCTATGGGAATTTGTAATGGAAATTATAACGCAAGCACACATGCATACAAGCATGCTCACACACATACCCCAGCTTATTACATACATGTATGTATATGTTGTTGCGTTTTAATTGATTTGCTGTCGCGCCAACGCATAAGTCGAATCAGCAGCAGCAGCTGTTGGAAATATGTCCGAGAATTTCCGTTAACCCATTTACTTCCAGTGCTCAATTTTTGTTATACGAATTTGAATGATCCTTTAATGTACATACGTAAACACATAAAAATATGTTTTAATACATATATGTATATATGTAAATGTCTACTTAGTACAGTGAAATCTTGATAATTGCAAAATTTCCTTATGTGTTTAGTTAAGAAAAACTAGAAACAAATTTAACATCATTCTGTATTTTAATATATTTTCATGTTTCGAATTTTAATATTTTTTTTGTTGTTAATAATAAAGTGTGCTAAGGATTTTGTACTTAAGATTGAATATGTAAAACTTCCATTACTGGAAAGATTTAATTATCGTTTCCAAGCAACTTTCGGAATATGATACAGTGCTCACTGTGAAATTTAAGTTTTAGGTAACAAGAATCAGATATTTCACTAAATGGGTTTTTCCCAGAATTATATTTTTTTGAAACTATTTTCTATTTCTAAATACTTTAAAACCACGTTAAAAATATTAGTCTTAAACATACATGGAATATTAGAGTTTTTCGCAACTTTTTACTGATTTTTAACTATTTAAATCTCTTAACTATCTAGACTGTATGTAGATGAGCAACTAGGTCACATACATAGACCTTACAAATACCTAGCTGACAATTCTGTCAAAGTCTTTCAGGCAAAACTAGTCTCTAAAATGTATCCATTCTTTGAGCTTTATCTAAACAGACGCTTTCCCTTTTTTTTTTATCTTTGCAGTGTCAAAACCCCATAAAAAAAGCAACAGCAAAAAAAAAACAACAACAACCGTAATTTGAGTCTTTCGCTAATTGGTGACATAATTTTTTATAACTGGCAAAAGAAAAGAAAAGGCAAAAAAAGCCGACATATAATTGAATTTTAGCTGCGGTCAAGTCCCGAACGAGACTTGAACTAATTTGATGTGAAAAGGTTTAAGTTTGTGTGTTATTTTTTATATGCGCGCTTTGTGCCGTTAATTGAGGCCACTCGCTAAATAATTCAAATAGCAATTTATGTCTAGCCGAGTGTCCACTGTAATTGTCTCTCGCAATGTGGCACAGAAAAGCCGCTGAATGTGAAATGTGCCGCGTTTGTCGCCTTCTTGGTCTCTTGTTCATGTTGCTGGGGGCGGCGCTGGGTGCCACGCCCTTTGCCAAGGAATATCGGAGCGCGGGCCTGTTCAAAGGCAACACGCTCATCGACATGGAACTGGATGCAGCCACCACACTGGACATGGGCGCAGAGAAGCTAGACAGAGGGTTAGGAGGAGGAGCAGTAGAGGATGTATCCAATTCGAATACGGATAATATGATGGGCTTCAAAGCAGAATCGTCGGTGGTGTTGCCAGGTGTGCATCTTAATTCAGGTGAGTTTCTATTAAGAATATAGACTAGATAAATGTTATTGTTAATGTATATTTTAAAGCTAATGTTAAAGTTGATGCTAGATGCAAAACAAGATTCAGATCATTTGCAAGTTTTGATTCTCAGATATATTAGAATGAAACCATCCTAAACTACCTTGACCTTAACTTAACATAACGTAAATGTTAATAGTAATGTTAATAATAATAACATTTATGTATACATTAATATACTTGTTAACATTTATATTCATGTTAATTGTTAACTCGGTCATTTAACTGAACCACTGTTGCCAAATCAGGTTTTTGCCCGTCAAATCTGGCTTTTTTGAAAGGCCAATTGCGGGAAAAATTCCAAAACAGCGGGCAGCGGGAAATACAGCTTTTTGAAAAACCGATTTAGCTGTTTTTTATTTGATTTAATATATGCATGATTTTTTATAAAATTGAGTACAAAATGTAAAAATTTCTGTAAAATTCTTTGTAATGAGCAAAAAAAAAAAATAGTTGTCAAATTAATATGTGTATTATTGAAGTCCTAGGAAGAAATCAAAGTTCTTTCTCAAGTAAGACTTTTTTTTTGCTTATCAACAAAAATTTGGCAGAAAAATTCAGAAATTCAATACATTTTCCTACAAATCATACAAAATTTGATTCGAAAAGTCAGCTTTTTTTCCAGCTTTTTCCTCCCAAACTTCGCTGTTTTTTGCCTCTCTTTTTTCTTGATCTAGCTTTTTTTGCTTAACAAAAAATGGCAACACTGTTAAGCGAAGGGTTTGAATGTTAAGTGGCTGTTAGCTAGTTATACTGATGTTACTTACATTTTGATTGAATAACTCAGTAAGATATTGAAGAGGATTGCTTTAAGTGGTTCACAAAATTTTATATATGTATAATCGTGTATCATATCATCTGAAAATGTGGCTTACTCATCAGCTGCCAGGGCACAATGAAGAAGAGTTAACATTTAATTGTGCCATATTTCCGAAAGCCCAAAATTAACGTTCGCAGGGCGTCAAAGAGCTGCGCAGTCATAATTTTTTATAAAATCAGAAAAACAGAGATCTAGAGAGAAAGAGAAAGGGCAAGTTAATGAGCGAGAGAGGCAGCAAGATGAGGAAAGTACTTTCATTTTCACGCTCATAAACGAGGCCTTGCGTATAAAGCTCGCAAATGTTGTCATAAAAAGCGACGCAAGGTAAGCCGCTTAAATGACATTTAAATAAAAAAGAGACGGCTAAAGAATAGGCCAAAAGACAAATAAATAACAAAAACAACAACAACGGCGTCCCTTTCACTGAACAGGAGCGCTGAAGCGTTTGGCTCTGTCTGCGGCCACAGGAAGCGAGCACTTTGATTTCCTGTTCCAAAAAACACATGAAAATAACTCAAGAGAGAGAACACAACTCTGAGAGAAAGAGAGATAGTGATAGTATGTGTAGAGCACACGTCTCTGGCTGTGATTACAGTATAATCTCGTTATAATGAGCCAACAGAATTTGTTGAAGCAGCGGATGTGCCGAGCGTGCCGCAGACTCGAAAGCGTTAAGCTGCGGTTGACATCCTGGATGGATGCCCCAGCTGGAGGCAGCGTCTTGTTGTGAAGTGGTGGCCCAGCTATTGAATTACCAGCGGAGACACCACAAAAGGCATACAAAAACAAAGAAGGGAGGGAGAGAGATAGAGAGACAATACACACGGAAAACTGAAAAAGAGCAGACGGACACAACAAATGCACTTGTTGGGAGCAATTTTTTGAAATATGATGCCACGCCAAAGGCGCAGGTCATAAACAACCGAAACGACAGCCGAACAACCCAACGAGACGGCAAAGTGTTGTAAGATAAGGTTAGATAAGCGCCGCCTCGTATACCTGAAACGCACAAATTTTGAATCGAATTGGAAGTTGAAGTCCAAGCTGGAACTGGAGTTGGAAGTGAACCTTTCCTCAACAGAGCGGCAGAGCTCAAAGCATATGAAAACGAGCTGAGTTTGATAAGACTACCATGAATGGAAGTGCTGGGAGTGTGGAAAACTTTAAGATGTGTAATGGATATGTATTCAGAAATATATATTCATATAAAGCTGAAGAGTTGTTTAAGTAGAAAATAAAACAGAGTTCCTATTGCGTCTGCAAAATGACAGAAGAAACTATTTGAACAGTACAAATAAATTTGATAAGAAGATCATGAATGGAAGTGTAGGAAATTGTGGGAAACTTCGTAATTTTGTAATAGATATATTTCCAGAAATGTGTGTATGTACAAAAGACTTTAATGAAAATTTGTAGTTGTGAGTAAATATGATGAAATATATATAAAATATTATTTTTAATAGAATATTTTTAAACAGCACTAGAAATAAAGATCTTTTCCTAAGGGAACATTACATCCATCCACCAACCTGTGATTCGAACCCAGAGTTTTGTTGTTCAATTGCCTAAATATAACAACCTGTGGGAATTAAAGAACTCACCTTGCAAGGACTACGATTCCAAGTTAAGAACATTATAGAACACATTATCTGCGAACAGTAAAGTCTGCATTACTAAAACTAAATAAATATATGACAATAAAATTGCAAAAATTATAGGCGACATTTAAAAACTGTTTGGATTAGAGAGGCGTTACTGTATAGAAGATTCCGCTGTTAACTTGATAATTAGAGATCTCTGTTACCATAGAAATGCTGAGCAGGAATTTCCGTTTAGGCATTTAATGTTATACGCTATAAAATTCAATAGTTGGAATAGTTTGCAAAATATTCAAAGCACTTAAAAGAGTCTGCAGAGTAAACAATTTTAGACTCCTCTACCTGAGCGCCCATAAATGCTCTCTTTGGTAAGTTTTTTTTGTGTTGTTTTTTTGGGGGCAGATCCGGCAGCAGCAGCAGCAGCAGAAACCATAAAAATGTCTGCAAGGCACGCAAACTTTGGCCCTGGCGGGGACCTGTTTTCGGATGATATTGGGATTCGTTCGGGCTTGGGTACTGTACTGTACGCAGGAGTCGCCAACAGATCTTAGCAGGAGGCTCTTGTCTGAGCTCTGAGCTGTGAGCTCTTTGGTCTCTCAGCTCTCAACAGCGCAGAGGCATTTACTTGTATATGCATTTAGATACGTGGAAAGATACTTGGAACTTGTATCTCAGTTTGGATATGGGTGTGTGTGTGTCAGTATGTGTGTGTGTGTGTGTTTGCGAGTCTATGGCAAACAAAGACAGCCGACAATCGTAAAAACTAAACGACGGGAGTATTTATGACGCTCAGTTTAAACAGTTTATACGGCAGTCTCCCAGTGTGTATTCTCTGTTTGTGAGAGTGTGTGTGTGTGTTCTCTGTCTGTGTGTGGATCAAGTGCCAAAGTCAGCGACGAGCGTTCTTTACATTAGATAAGAACCAAGGCTTCCAGCATTTGCACAGGTCATGCAAATGCAAATTTAGAAACACAGAACAAGTGGAGAGTGTGCCTGACTAGCAGATGCTCTGTAATGAAACTTTATATGTTTATTGTTCAATTATTGAAACTAATTAATTAAATATTAATAATGGCATTTCAAGAGTATTATATATGGGATATGCTTATAGAACATATTTAGCTTATATAAACTTAGTGATATGTCCAAAAAACTCTCACTATATTCATTATTTAATTTTTGCAAATTATTGAATATTGAAATAAGCTTAAATTCGAAAATGATCCTCATTTTATAGAGCAAACATATATACCTATGCATTGTCTTAATTCAAGCTGTTACATAAATTTGTGCAAGTTAATTATACCCCTTTCACTGACCAACAGGGTATAAAAGAACTCATCGCACAGTTTGAAATAAATCAAGGCAAGTCTGTCAGTTAGTCCGTCAAAGAGTCAGTCAGACGCTCAGGTAGCGAATGGAGAACAACATTGAACTGCCAGCGCAAAGTGCGAAATATCCCACAGTGCACACACACACATACATACACACTCACTCGCTCAGCTGCAGATGCGTTCGTCGTTAACGCTGGCACGCTAATTTGACGAAAGCCCATTTCATGGCGTTTTTCCACATTTCATGCCTGGCGATTCGGCACGCCATGGCCACATGCAGCATCCAGCGTGCCGCATGCAGCATCCATCCATCGTGCACCTTGTATCTAAGCATCGTATGTACGTATCTGCGTATCTTACAGGTAGTTTTTAACACTCTGCCTCGTCACAACTCATGCTGTTTGCCTGATCTTTTTTTTTTGTGTTTACACCTTTGCGAAAAAGTCAAGGAAAACCCAAAACAAAAAAGAAGGAAATAAATACGATTTTCCGTTTCTTTAGCCCATTTTCGAAGATGACTCCTTCACACAGTGCCATTGCAGACGTTTTGCTCTGTTTATTTGTTTTCAAATTTTACATAGCTGGCAATTGTGCAATACTTTTACACACACACACGCTTAGCTATCTATGTATGCATATTGATTTGTTTACATATATTTATGCCCTGTTCCTTTGTTTATATTTGCCTGAAGTTTTTTCTTTTGTATGAACTTTACCGCTTTGTTGTTTTCGGCATAGTTCAAGCCTAATGTCAGGCAGTCTATAAAAGTCAGAAAAAAAGCATAAAAAGTATAAAAAGTTTACAAATTAAATATATTTTTGATTTTAAAATTATATTTAATATGATATTTCTTAATCTTAAATTGCACACATTACAAATAGTTGCAGTACCACTGTGCATCATCTAACGGTTTTATTGAATTCAAATTGAACTTTCTATGCAACGTAGCAAATGGGTAAATGGGCAAATTTACAGATTTTTATCAAGGCATTGTTTTTGGCTTGGCTAGAGACAAGCTACAAACTAACTACATGCCAGATATGCCACAGACAATGGCAAGTGCAACAATTTGAGGCAACAAGCAAGCCACCTACGTTGCCAAACTCCAAAGAGCTGCAGTGCAGGTGGAGCGTAGAGACAAAGTTGAATTTAATGTACAAACCCCATAAACAGGTGTCTGCCAATGTATTTACATTTTGAAAAGCAACTAACGGCTTGTTGCGGCTAACGCATGTGCCTCCTCCCCCTCTGCCCCACTCGCAGCTGTCACCCACACAAAAAAGCCCAAAACCAAACAAACTTTCAGCTAGAAAGAAAGTGCCAAAAAACCAAAAAAAAAAAAAAAAAAGTGAATGTTCAACAAGAAATATACGATAAAGATAAAAGATGTAACCACGCATTGTATGCAACTGAGATTGAGTTTTTCAGCGACTGCTTGACTGCTAGATATCCTTTAAGTAGCTCAAAGCTGCCATTACACAAAAATTGTGCTTCAAGAGCTCAGATTTTCAATATTAGATAGATTTTTAGATCTACACTCCATTTCTTAGAATTTGAATATAATTAAACAAACTAACTGCTTATGAAATACGATAAAAATCTATACCTTACTTAAAGTAGGTTTTTAACTAGATGTTTTTAACTAGATCAAAATAAACTGTCAACTAGATCAAGAGCATAAATCTTGCTTTTTAACTAATTGCTAATTCTGAGTGTTACAAACGTGTTCTTAAAACATTATACACTATATGAATAGCTACAGGGTATACGAAATCACTATTTAGCTGTAGCCATGTCATCAGAATCTGAGCGTGGGCGAATGCTAGGGAATATATGTTTCTATGTGAGTTTGAGTATGAGAAATGTAAAATTCTACATAAAACTTGACTATGCTGTGTTTCTTAACCAAAACAAAAATTGGAAGGGCTGGCAATAAATTCAGAAATGCGGCGCAGTTCTGAGATACATTTGAAACTTGTTCGAGATGCGGGCGCTGCAGCTACAAATGCAGATGCAGATGTCGATGCAGATAAAGCTCATGTGCAGCGGCTGCATAATAAATAATCAGAGAACAAAATTGAGAGCATTATTGTTAGCTCATTATGGTTCTGACTGACTGACTGACGAATTGTTGCACTGCCTGACAGACAGACAGACAGACTGGCGTGCCATATGCAGTGCCTAATTGAAATAGAAATCACAGCCGAGCTGCAACAGCCATAAACACACGCGCAGATGTTTCATTTCATTATTTGACTTATGCTCTTTCTTTCTCATTCTCTATCCCACTTGCTGTCTTTTTCGCACTCGTGTGTGTGTGGCTGACATTTGAACTTTGGGCGCGTAACCGCAACAGAGCTCAAAGACGCCTCTGGCTGACTTTTCGAACCACGTTGCATAAATAAACTTTTTTTTTAAAGCGAAAAACCAATATTTTTCTTTTGACCTAGAAATTTAGCTTTCTTTTTTAGTTTTTTTTTTTGGCATCTGCTTTAGTTTTGGGCTAACTTGAATGAATTCTTAAATATTATTGAATATATTTGTTGCAGAATATTTTATCTACAATCAAATACAGTGACGTGCCCAAAGAAATTTAGTTCTCTACATGTCTATGTATAATAGTTTATAAGTCCTTTTCTTTTATTAATAAATTTTGAAGCGATGTTTCTTAGATACTTTCATCGCAGCCCACTTAAAATTATATTCCAAAAATAGCTCATGTTTAATAAGTGATTCCAAAAAATAACACTCTCTCGCCTAGAGACAACTTAAAAATTAGAAAAAAAAACCTTGTCACTTTTTATTATTTAAGTAAAATTGTTAGGTATAACTAGGTATATCTTATAAATAATAAAAAATAGAAGATATTTAGTTTGTTTTTCCCATTTTGAGGAGGTATTCATTCACCTAACTTGTAATGAAATTAGTCGAATAGTTTTTTCCTCACAAAGCCTAAGAGTTCTCTCTAAACCATATATTTTAAGCTTTCTGCATAGTTTGTTCTTCAACTGCAGCTGAATTTCGCTGAAGCTATAATCTCTATTCCATTCTCCTCTCTTAACCCTTCCTTCTCATCGTCGTCTTTTCGGGCACTCCTTGAAATTTGCATGTCAGCACTTTGGGCGCCATCATTTGGCGCCCATACGGAAATCAAAGTCAAAGCCGCAATTACCCGACATCAAAAATTTAAATCAAAATACAAAATAAAAAAAAAACATTTTGTAGTAGTTAAATGCTTATTTATTTCTTTTTCTTTAAAAGTTTATTCGAAAATTGCTTCCGCGCTGCACAATTTGTCACGGCAACACCTTTGGGGCGCGATCAAACGGTACGATCTACACCTCCAACTTTTGAGCTGCAGCTGCAGCAGTGCCTCCTCGGCAGCCCTGCCTATGGCATATGACTAAATGGGAAATATATTAACCTGACTGTAGACCCCGATAAATGATCAAAAAGCTAAAGCCGACGACGACATAGCCAATAAACAGTCAATTATAGCACTGGGATCGACAGACAGACAGAGAGAAAAACGCAAGTGCATAAAATTAAATGTTACTTGGGCTAGCGGCGCTGCAGCACTCAATCGATCAATCAATCAATCATTCATTCAGTCAGTCGGCCATTCAGTCAATGCGTCAGCTTCAAGCTGAGCTAAGCAGCATTACAAATTACGCAAATCTTGCCAGCAGCAGGTTTACAGCAACAAATTTGCATTTCCATTGCGTTTCCATATTGTTGTTGTTGTTGTTGTTGTTTTTGTTGGCATCTCACCTTGTCTAATGCTCTGGCTGTTAATTTATGGCAATTTAATGAAAATTGCCCGTTTCGCTTGCTGTGGCTGAGACCGCCTCCCAGGAGGTGTTTCCAGGCGCCTTTGCTGTTTGCTCATCAACACTATCTCTTCATATATATACCCTGTAATTGAGTAAGCATAGCGGCATAGCTAAAATAAGTGAGATATGAAAAATATGTTTCTCTTAGCTAGATGTGAGTTCTAAATTCTTGATCTTAGAGAAGTGCAGCAGAGATGATCTTTGATAAAAGCTTTTTATACATTTTTTAATATTTTCTATAATATTATTGTAGTCCAAAAACGTTGCTCTTTCTATGTAAAGCTTATTTATTTAAAGTTTCTAATTATGAATTCCCTTATTTGCATAGATTTGAATGTTCTCATTACAAATAGTCTCATATCATTGTTGGTTGATCGTTTACAGGGTATGCGGCTAGTCGTCTCTTTCATTGTTGCCGCATAATGCGTCTGTTGCTTATCATCATTAGGCATCAACGCAGGGGGAACGTGCCGCAGTCTCTTTGGACAGCTACCGGAATTACAACAGAAACTTTGGCAATCGTTTTATTTATTTATACAACAAATAATTATATATACATATGTATATGTATATATATAGATAAACATTTAAACTAAGCTGCTTACAAGGCAATACGTTGCTTCTTTTCACGCATTCCTCAAACTGCTGTCGCAATATTTTGATTGGCTTTAGTTATTTTTTTTTATTTATATTTTTTATAGCGCAACATTTTAAATTCCCCAAATATTTGGCTATAAAACTTTAGCCAGGCTTTTACAAAAAAAGTTTTCTTTCAATTAAATGGCAGACGCTTAAGAAAGAAATTTCTCAATATTTATACGATTTTTTCACTTCTTAATTTTGGTTTCTGTTGGCGCCTTCAATAAAAGTTTTTCGACATTTTTTGTTGTTTGCGGGATTAAAATTTACATGCGGGTCGATGCGGTTAATGGAGCGCCCAAAGTTGTCAAAGGCACTAAAAATTAGTTAGTCGGGGGAGTGAGTGTGTGTGTAAGTGTGTGTGTGTCATCAAATTGTCAACTCATCAAGTGCAGCTATTAAAATGTTATTTTTATGGCCAGCAAATTGTTGGGAAAATCTCTATGCAATTGAAAGCTGCCGGGATTTATCGAAATGTCAACGCTTTTCAGTTTGCCACAAATGGAAATGCCCATTAAAGAAAAATAAAACATTTACAATAGCTGTAAAACGTTACTCGTTAAATTGGAAGGGAATGAAAAGGGTATAGTGGTCTAATACGAATAAGTAAAACAGGTTGTTTATTATATTTCATAACCAACTTTTATATGTTACTGAAGATCAATGCATTTTATAAGTTTTGTGAATTTTTGGACTGAGATTTAATGATTAATTACTCAGATTTCATAAGATCCTCAAAACATGGTTTCTTACCAAATATATGTTTAATTTCTAGGAATTTTTACTAAAAACAGGGTATCTATTAACACTCTCTCTCTTTAGCACTCTCACATGTTTTCTTTATTTTACGACACATCTTATAAACTTATTAGTCTACGTTTTCATGCCACTTAACTGTTGATTAAATCTTGTTCCCTGTTATAAGCCTTAGCTTATCAACATAAATCGAATTGGTTATTATCGGGCTTCGAGGTGGCAGATGATATCAAATTGATTTCTAAAATTGGGCAGATAGAACAGACTCAGATGGGGGATGGGGGTGTTGGCTTATTGCGTTTATAGCTGGGACTCTAATTTATGCCACATATTTCCACACAACAAGCGACCGAGCACCGTTAGAAACTTGATAACGGGAAGGCCCTAGCACCGACTCCCTTTGCATATGCTTATAGCACGGCACAGGTGAATGAACCGTTCGATGACTTTTCGAAATGACCATTTGTTTTATTGTTGTTGTTGTAGTTGTTGCTTTTTGCCCACTTGTCTTTCGACAGGCCATAATCAAATGTTATTTATGAAATATTGTTTAATTTATGCACAAGCTCTTGTCTTTATGTCTTGGCCAGGTCTAAGATTTTCGTTTCGATCCGTCGATCAATTAGCTAATGATGCAGCTAAGACAAGTGGACGTAAATTGTATAGTATGTTATATTCTGGTTGAAAAGCCCATCAAACGGAGATGGCAACTGCCATTTAGTCAGACAGACAGATAGACAGACAGCCAGTCGCTTCCATAATTAACACACACTTTGCCAGGCAAAACGGCCATTCGATTCCACTCGAAATTCTATTGCGCATATTCTTAAAGAGAAAAAATATCAAAAATCTAGAAATCGAACAACTTTCACCCAAAACACACAATTAAGGCACATATTTATAAGCGTGTCGATCCGCTGATCTCTAGATCTGCCCCCACTGTCGCCTCCATCTGTAGCCAAAAGAAAAAAAAAGAACAAAAGTGTTAAAATGAACATTTCAATTTCGACAAAATGTGTTCACATTCGGCTTACAAGCTAATTAGCCACAGCAATACACACACACACAAATAATATACTAGAGACGTGCAGGAAAAATGCCGTCTAGAACATGAAAACATAAAAAGAAAGCAAGTCGAAAGGCGCAAGCAGCGAGGGTAGCTTGACAAGTATTTGGGATGTAGGCAAATAACAACAAATGAGAAAAAAAAGTCTGCGATTTTAGCAAGCCAAAGATTATTATATCTTTGTAGAAAGATATAGTGGTTTTTTGATCTGAGTTCTGAGTTAAAATATTAAAGTTTGTAATAGTAAGGTATATATTATAAAAAAACATAAATTAACTTAGTTGTCAACCGATTATTCCTATTTAGTTTTACATTTTATATTATATGGTAAACATGGCTTTAGATAGATTTATCCTTCTAGGCTTAAAAGCTGTACTTACTATATATTATATATATTAATTTTGCTAATTTTTAAAGCATATAAAGAGAAATTTACTTTTTTTTTTGTATAATAATTATTTAAAAAATGTAAATATTTGTAATTATTGATAAAACTTCCCACTTAACTCTCGAGCTACCCGCTCGCTCCCTTTGTAGTTGTATCTGTGAGTTTGTTGTACCGCATATCTTATAGATACGTAAGTATCTTTGCGTAGCTTGTCGTGCGCGCGCGTCGCTTGTCGACAGCGGCGTTCGTCAAAGTTTGACACGGCCGAGTACCTGCCCCCTCCACGCCCCCCCCCCCCCCTTTAAAGTTGTACGCTCGAGTTCTCCAATGAAATTCGTGTAGCATTTAATGTGTGCCAGCTATTACTGATCACTGATCACAGATCAGTCATGACTCTCCATATGGAAGAGAAAGAGACGGAGCGACATCTCTCGCAGATCTCGATTGGCATTTACCGTTCATTCGCCCGTTTGTTTTTGAGTTTTGTCGCAAGGTAAAGTGCGAATGAACAAGTTCCATGACCAAGAGCAAACGGCATAAATCTCTCACTTGGCATATGCCAGATTAATAGCGGTTGATCTATATTTAGGCTCAATCGAAAACCAATTTTCCCCCAAGAATTTTTCTGGGGTCAAAGACTTGACGCCTTTTTTTATGAACTGTGCGCATTTAAAATTTATTTTAGAAAAAGGGGTATACTGCAATTGTGCTTAGATATGTAACAGGCAGAAGAGGGAGAGACGTCATGAAATTAAAATTATTGATCGATATATGTCTCATATTAAAGTCTATAAATATCGATCAGTGTGCTGGGAATTCAGTAGAAAAAAGTTCATATAACGATAACCTATGTCCGAAATCGATAGTTATCGATAAGTAATTACTATTTTTCGAGTACATCTCGAGTATTGTTAAAGCTAAGTATATCAAAGTTACTCTCGTGTAGTAACTCAACAGAAATTAACTATCTTTTTGAGAATCGTATGAGATATGACTTTCAAGACTTTTTACGGGGTCAAAGACTTGACGCCTTTTGTAATTGTGTGCTATTTTAAATGAGCCCGCATCCTCAAATGGCTTTTGTAGATTTTTGCCTGCTCTGTACTTAGCCGCAATTACAAATTCGCCGACATTCCTGTGGCTAAACCTCGATTCCGCAACACGGCCCACACAAAAGCCCAGCGAAAACTCATTTTGCGCTGAAACTCTTTGGGAAAGTGGCTTAAAGACTTGGCTAACCACATTGACCAAAACGATCATGTGTGCCCGCTGATTGATCGTTCGTGTGCCGCTCCAAAAAAATTAAATTAAAAAAGAAGCAGTAAAATAATAAAAACCACGAATGATGTTTCCCCAGCGACACTTTTTGTTTACTTCTGTTTTTTGTATTTATTTTTTTTTGCCCCTTGATTTGATTTCTTTGATTCCGGAGCGTTGACATTCATTTGCTTTTGACTCTTGTGCTAGCCATGGCCAAAGTACTTCGATATGTATCTTCAAATGTATATATATATATATATATATATATATATAAATATATATATTTGTGTATCTGTAGCTTGTGCTCTAAATATAGCGACGCGCCACTTGCCCATCGAGCAACTGGTTGACGTTGACCATGTGCGGAGCATTGTGGGCATTGTGGGCGTGCCGCAGACTCTTAACTATTCACTTAGTGGCTGTCAAAAGTTGGGGTCAGCCTTAATGCAAATGTGTCACTCGATGAACGGATGAGCACAGATGGTTAGGCCTAAAAAACTAGAAGGTACTAAAAACATGTTTATCAAAATAATAAAATAGATATAAATTGAATTTTAATTTTAATTTGATTTGTGTGTGATTCATGGCCTTGTACTTTGATTTGTGTATATTCTTTTTACTATGACATTCTTTGAAATGGTCTTAAAAATATTAGCCGTTAGCTGAGACGACTTTGACTGCCGCACAATTAGAGATGAGTTTTGTTGAACTGTTGCTTAGGGCTGTTGGCGGCTGCCTTTGAGGATGGTGTTGCAGCATTGCCCAATGCTGGGCATAAATCACATTAACCGCACTCACAGCCATATCAAATTTCGCGGCTGTGTGTTGGGTGCCAGTTGTTGCCAAGTTAAAGTTGGCCAAGTTAATTGATTGGTTGCTGCCAGCCAGCCAGCCCGCCTCGACTTGGCCTCGGACTCAAAGTCAAAGCCGCTGCTGCCAAATGCCGCACGCCCGCAAGTGCTGACATTTGTTCAGTGTCACGACTTCCCAGACAACAGACAAAACTGGCAAATGGACAGATAGACTGACAGAGAGACAGATGGACAGAGAGTTAGACAACAAGCACTGCAGTTTGTTCTGCGTTAGAAGCGCACAGTTCGTCAGTTTGTCAGTTAGTCAGTTTGTCAGTTAGTTTGCCAGCCTAGGCAGTGGCTGCCACTCACGACAACGCCAATACTCACAGAGCCCAAACTAAGTTGCAGACCCCAAGTCCGAGAACCAAACCCAGCGTTTGGACTTGGTTTTCTATCGTGCAGCGCAATGACAGCATCTAACAACTGAGAACATTTCAGCTATCGGGTGTTAACGACTGCAAAGTGCGCTGTACACTGCTAAAATAGTGAAAGTTAAAGTAAACCTTGTAGCTCTAAAAGTGTATAATGGGTTTTCAAACTGTGACCTAAGAAAATGAAATTTCTTATTTAATTTAAGCTTGAGACAGTTTTTCAATACCAAAATCTATGCAATTTATTGGGCACACAGATCTAAAACTTTAAAATAATGGAACGTTATTTAAACTAAAACTTTAAAATAATGGAACATTTATATAAAGTTTATTTGTGGCTAGGAATTCAAAAATGTTTTTCAGTAATCTGCTGTAACTGTAAAACTGCGTGGGAAGTAGTTAAGCTCATTATCTTAGCATTTGTTGCAACTCATATAACTATAGTCAATGCAAATGTATTTAATTTATATACCAATATGCTCCTTTTAAGTTCGCAAACAGAGTATAACAAAAATGTTGCTGGCAGGGACGAGCAGCATCCACCCAAAGCCTCATCATAGTGTCATTGATCTTTGCTGGTGCAACAGGCGAGGTGCATTGTTCTGAAGGAGTTGGCGGCAACTGTTGCTGTTGCTGTTGCTGCTGCTGTGGCAACTGTTGCTGTTGCTCCTTGGCTTTATCGGCTGGCTGATCTGCAGCTTGCGGTACTTGCTGGCAGTTCAAGAGTCAGCATCACGTTGTTTGCTGCTGCTGCTGCTGTTCTCTCAGCATGCCCTGTGCCACAAGTTGTGGCAGCAACTGCTGCAATTTAGTTTTTTTTCTTCACGAAATTAATTTAACATGAACTCGCAACTAATTTGGAAAGCGCAGTTGATTTGTGTGCTGCATAAAAATTCATTAAAGAAATGTGCGCCGTAAATGTTTTTTTTTTTGGTATCCCATTTTTTTTTAGTATCTCTTGTTTTTTTGGCCAATTTCTTTATGGCTTCATATGGCTGGCAGACAGCTGCAAGTTGGCGGCGCTTTAATAGCCCCAACTTGACTTTTTTTCTCTTCTTGTCTCTGTTTTTTGGCCAAAACAAGTTTTTGAAACTGGTTCTCACTGTTGAAGACGTTTTTTTTTTACCCATTTTTTGTGGCCAACAAGAATTTATTTCTAACTTAAGCAAATGCGACTTTATCGGCAAAAGGCTGGAAATAAAAAACGTACATAAATAAGTCGAATTGCGCGACTATAAGTTATCCTGTAAGCTGTTTACGATGTGTTGGAAAGTGAAAATTTAGTATGTGAAGAGGATTAGAGACAAGCGAATGATGAAGTAAATATAAACGATATTAGAATAATTTAAATGTTAACATAAACGTAAATAGTAAAGAAAATATTTCTATTAGGTTTATTTTAAGAGATGACTACAGCATCCTCTTTAGTTTCTGCTAAGGTATTCTGTGGGATAAAGCTTAAGAGATATTTTGTTGATGATAAAAAAAGCCAGCAGCTTGGACAAGGGCATAGGCCAGCTTTTTGACTAGATTTTTGTTGAACTGAATTCATGCGAAAATCTTTTGGACTTGTTGTTCGGGTGCTTGTTGCGGAAGTCTCTGAGCCGTTTCTCTCAAGCTACGTGCTGTTGCCTCATCGCAAGCATTTGGTGTGACAAACGATTCTACTGACTTGAACATTTCCGCTGCGTGGCAACGCTTTGATTGAAGCTGCTGTTGCTGCCACACACACACACACACACACACACACGCACACACACGAATGTACTTACATCAAGATGGTGCAACGGGAAAAACCACTTGAAGCAAACAAGCAATGAAAATGCATTTTCAACGCCCCAATCAACAACTTAATTCAATTAATTGCGAAATGTATATGATCGAAGTGTGGGAAATATACAATAAAACAACATATGTAGGAAAAATGCATGAAAAACAAAAGCAGAAACCAGCAAATGGAATTAGAAACACGAAATTCTTATTAAATAACAGCGGCGTGTCTTTGCCTAAAATAAACATATAAAATGAAAACAATAAAATGTGCATAAAAGTTTAAAAGCAGATCATTTGCTTGTTGCTTGGTTGTTGTTGTTGTTGTTGGCAGAACTCGCACGTTAAGTAGCTGAAGAGCCATGAAGCAGCACACAGATGTAGCCAGAATAGTAGGCGTTGGGTGGCAGGGGCGTGGCAATTCAAGCGAATGAACAGCAGCAGTTTAGGTTGAAACTGGTGCATGCAAAAGCGTTTCGGCAGCAGCGTTAACAGTGCGCTAAATAAATATGCACACACATGTGTGTCTACGTGCCATGACTAACAGATATTGGAATGTTGCAGACAATACAAAAAAAAAATAAAAGTAAAATAAGAAAAATCGGCAAATTTTGAGTTGGAGTAGAACAAAAAAATAGCAGTCGATAGTTGATAGAAGTATGCAAAAAGCTTAAAATTAAAAAAGTTAATATAAAGGAGAAATATTTAAAGCAAAATAAGAAAAAATATATCAGATATTTAGGAACAGAGACATTAGATATCATGGTTACATATAAAGAACTTTTCAACCTTAATTCAATTATAATTAAAATAAAATATATTGACAATATGTATATCAAATTTATGATATAGGAATATATGTATGTATTTCAAATCAGATACCAGACGAATAATGGATAGATATATTTCACAAATTAAGCTCTATAAGTTATATAAATTGCCTAAAACTTTATAATCCCAGCAGAGATTATCATCACTGTGCCCATTCGGATTACTATTTTAAACTATTTTCAGATTAGTTTAAGCATATGCTACTGTATACACATATGTATTTGGATACTAAAATTAAGATCAATAATCGGCTCATGTCTCACAAAAATTTATTGCTTTTAAAAACGAGTAGTAAAGCGAAAATCTAAGCCAAAACACGTAGAGATTAGATGCTTTGATTTTACCTCTCTCAATTTTAAAAGCAGTTTATCCTGTAATCTGATACAAAAGGTTAAACAAATTTGCATAATCAATTTCTCAGACAACTTTTGTTGTTTGTTATTTTTATTAGATTTTTCTGGTTTTTAATTTTTTTGTGTTAGTTTTGATAAATGTGATCGACGCATTATCATATTTGTTTTTAATGAGTGCCAACAGCTGCCTGGCCTAATGGAATTGGCCAACATATATAACTCAAAGTATCATCAGTGTCGCTCTTTTCGGCCAGTCTGCCGGGTTTCTCACTTTGTCGCTTTGGCCAACAACTTGCTGTGGCAACATTTCAATTTGGTCAACAGATCGCTGTTGACGGCTGCAACAGTTGCTGCTGTATATGTTGCTGGCGGTAATTGCGTCTGCTGCTGTGGCTGCTGCTGCTGCTGTTGCAGTTATTGCCAGCTAATCGCGCGATCTTGACTTGTATCTTATAAATGCCCCACAATTTATGTTTGCTTAAGATTCAACGCGTGCCTCTTACTTAATTAAAGGCCACAAGCTCGCGCCGCTTGGCCGCAATTTACACGCCCCTTAACAACAACTTGCTCAATAAATGCACTTAGCGAAAAAATACCATGAAATCAAGTGGAAATCTTGAAGAAAAAGAAAGAAGAAAGAAAAATGAAATTTGTATATATATTAAAGAATATCTTATTTGAAGAACTTTACTTGCTCGTTTTCAAAATGTCTTAATTTAAATAAAACAATTTTTTAAGTCTGCGAGATTTTGAGGGATAGATATACATAATGCAGCCCAGTTAGCATTTTCTGAGCTTAAGAAAGAAATTCCTTTTTGAAGATCTAGTTGTAATAAAGCAATAAAAATTGGGAAATTATGTTCTTCGATTTAACACGATTTTTAACTATTTAAAATACGTTGATTCTTAAAAAAGTTTTTTGTAATAAATTCAAAACTTTTTTTAACTAAAAGTTAATTTAAATATTTTTTTTTTGTTATCAAGCTTGATTTTCGATTGACTCATCATATATCATATAGATGAAATTTTATAAGTAAAAAACGCTTTAAATTAGATTGTACCTAAATTAAAATAAATACGTTTCTCTCAGTGTAAAGAGTTGAGAATCGAGCAGCGCAATCGCCGAATAGCTATAAAAATTGAATTCTGTAAACAAACTCGCGCCGCTTTGACATTGAACGTTGGAATTTTCTGCTCACATTTCCTCTCATAAATTTTGGCCAGTTGTGTAATATATAATATACATATTTTTTTTTGCTGTGCAGACTATATAGTCTATAAAATAATTTGTTTGGCTTCGCTGGCTGTCAAGAATTTATGGCATTACGAAAACTGTTGGAAACTTTGGAGAAACCTTACTCCAAATGTAACAATTTTGCTATGATATCATCACAGACTTTTCAAAAAAGATTTCTTAACTAATTTATTTTTATTGTTATTTGTTATTTGCAATTAGCTGAGTTATTGTTTGATATAGTTGAATGCAAAGCAGGGGCTTTCTACATAGAATTCATTTGCATGCAAAAATTTAATGACTTTTTCGAAACTGGTTTTGCAATGAAAACATTTCCAGATTACAATTGATGTTCGTATGACTAACTGGCAAGTGCTGGGTATATGCTATAAACTATAGTATACTATAGTATTACTAGATACATGTATTTTACACCATAAAAGCTGCACATTGTAGTGGGCAGCAGCTCATAAAAATCACTCAAATGAGCCGATGCCAACGAACTTGTAAAACTTTTTCGTAACCCCCCATTGAAACCTTCAAAGTATTTAATATGCCACAAGCATTTAGGGTCTTAGAAACTGGGTATATAACAATTGGCATATCAGCCATATATTATTATAATTTATTTGTTGATATTCCAATGATGTGAAAAGTAACTTAAGCATTTGCATAAGACTGAAGAGCTGTTGAATCATGGGCTTTAACAATTATTGATGACTCACATACTCTTATACAAAAGAGAGCTTAGTTTTGAAACCAAAATAGACTTATCTATCAGTTTGCCAATATCATATAACTTTAAGCTAAATTAAGCTGTTTTTCTTTATAATTCGCAACTGGTTTAAGTAGCTGTCGGGAAGAGAACTTTCCAGCAAGCTGCCGGAGCTGTGTATAAAATGTGCCGAATGTTTCATTTTCTGGCTTATTTATGAGCTGCTTTTACACAATTTATGTTCGAGCAACTGGCTATCAAAAAATCGGGCGATGACGCGAGAACTGAACCCGGGTTCAAGTTCAAACAAATGTGGAATGTAATTAAAATATTATTATGTTGCGCAATGTGCGATCGCTCGCTCGCTCTGTCGATTGACAATTTAGCAGACTGCTCTTGTCTGTCATTGCGCAAGATTTTTGTCTAAGCATAATAGTATTTATTTATGTTTTTTATTTATATTTTTCTTAAATGAAATATTGAAAATCATGTAATGCGTTTTTGATTGAGCATTTTGAGCACGTTTACAAATATTTCAGGCGCCGCGTGAGCTGCCAAAATGAAACAACAAATTTTTATGAATGAATAGCGCTAAATTGCCCGATTGCCAATGCCAATAACAACAGTTGAAACAACAACAAAACAAAGTAAATACAACTTTTAAGCTTTTCGCAATATTTGCAAATGGTTTTTGACATCGTCAGCAAAGGCAAACGCAAATGCAGCATTGCCCGCTTGACCCCAAAAAAAGAAATAAAGTAAAAAGAAAACAACAATAAAATGAAAAGTTTTTTTTATTTTTCAATTGATTTTGATTATTTTCTCAACTTGTTGAACTCAATTAATTAACTTAAGATTATTTGTCGTGGGTGTCATCCAATTGCCAGCTCGCTCGATCTGTTTCGAAGGGGCCAAAAGGTTTCATTGGCGGCATTTGCGATTTTACTTTAAAACAAATTGAACTAATGTTTTCTTTATTTTCTGCTCTCTGCTCTTTACAGGTAAATCGAAACGCTTTTAGATGCCTGCCTATATAAACCTCGAAGCACGAATAAAACGCAGCTGAATAATTTTTTTGTTGTTATTTTTTATGAGCCAAGTGCCAAAAGCGTATTCAAATGAAGTTGGCCAAAGCCAAAAAACCGAGACCAAAACATGTGTCAGACATGTCAATGCGGTGCTTAAAACCAAGTGCCCATAAAAATCCCCTCTGCAGAGAGGCAAAGAGAGAGGGAGAAAGGCAGTTAGAAAGAGAGAGAGAGAGAGAGAGAGGGGGGATGAAAAGTCGATGCTCATTTTTATGCGCATTTGCAGTTTGCAGTTTTTGTTGGTTGACTTTTCGCCGGAATTGCATTGCCAAATGCAATTCACAACAATATCAAAGCATTAAGTGAGCACCCTCGACTAACAGTTACCCTGTAATCATGTTAAAAGGTCAATCAGTTTGTAAAAATATGTGGTTGACAATGATTTAAATTTGATATTGATCAGATTTATGCAAAGATAGGAAGGAAATATAATTTGGTTTTTGTTGAGCAATATTTTGTCTGAGAAAATAGTAACTTAATCACTAGATAATACAATATGAAACTTGAGGTGGAGTTCTGTACATTGGGGAATTTAAAATATATTTTCTTAGACGATATAGAAATTGGCTAAGTAAACAAATAATTGGATCTGACTTCTATATATGATGATATATATATGATTCAGTTTACAGATCATAACCTTTTAAATATTGGTAGCCCCAATATGTTCTTTACTTTTGATGCTCTGCTTTTCACAACCTTTTCATCAACTCTTTACAAATAATTTCGATTACAGGGTATGCATATGGCTACCAATTGCCAGTTGTTGTACGTGTGCCAGCTGCTGGTTGCCGGCTGGCTGGCCACTTCGGCTTATGTGTTGACATAGCTCAGCTCTCGCCTTGCAGCAGTGCACTGCAGGTTTCCTGAACCGTCAGCTTATCAGCGGCCCACGAATCGCCTCGACCGGAAATTTCATAATTTCGCTCGCTTTTCGTTACGAAAATTAAAATGTTGCATTTAAGAAATAGTATTATTATGTCTTATTTCTTACTTCTTTTTTTATAAATTGTGACTGAGTGACACCTGACACGGCGCCCACCCGCTCCAAGTTAAATTTATTTGGACAGCGACAATTGTTGCCGCCCCCAAACACAAATTGTGCCCCTCTATCCTTTGTATCTCTTGTGGCTCTTGTAATTTTGTTTATTTAAGCGACTTTTTCAATTGCCGGAACGTTGAGCATTTAAAGCGAATCGCAGCAGAATTAATGAAGGTGAAAAATCAGCCAATTTTGAAATTGAAAATTGAAATTGTTTTTGTTGGTCTCTTTTTCGGGTCGGTGCTTCGGTGGCTCTGTGGTTCGCTGAGTGAGTGGCCACGCTCTGACCAGTCGACCGAACGATAGCAATTATTGCCACAATTCGCGGCCATTTCCGCTCGGCTGCTGCTGCTGCTGCTGCGCATGCGCTTTGTGTCAAGGTAAAGAGCGAAGGGAGTGCGGGCAGGTGCATCAGAATTGACATGCGTGGCGCACAGTGGTATAAATGTGATAGGCATTTTAAGCAAACAGTGAACAGTTTTGTGGATCTAATTGGTTCATTGGGTTCACTGGTTGTTGAAACACATAGAGCAATATTTTATAATTAATTTTAATAAGGCGTTTAGTATTTGATTGAAAATGAAGATGCAGAAATATGAAAACTTCTGAATAAGTATATTTTTCAAGATATTTTATCACTTCCAAGCATCTTTATAATTTCTCATAAAAATTTGATAAAAATGTTATATAGAAATACATAGTCGAAAATCGAGTTTGTATAAGAAAAGCATTAGTGATTTCTTATATATCCTAACTAAGCTGACTATATGTACAGCCTTTAGAAAAATACTACTATTTTAAAAATTTTTAATATTAGATATTAATTTGATATCTTAATATATTTTTTTTAAAATGTAAGCTTATCTTTCTGTTATTTATGTTATTTTCTACAACAATTACGTTTTTTCGTTGCATATTCGACAAGGTTTGTGTCAAGGTAGGAACGAGTATCGAGTATAACTACTCGAGTTATACTCGATACTCGTATCCGTACTCACTTTTGTACTCGTATTCGTACTCTATATTGTTATTCGTAACATTCCTGAGCAGCCGCCCGTTCACTTTTAAAGGCCTTGTTGTTGTCGTTGTTGTTGTTGTTGCTCTCACGTTTTCGTACACACAAATTTTGTATGGACTCGTTCTTAATAAACAATTTCGTTGTTGTTGTTTTTCATGGAGTTGAAATGCTTGTTTGGCTTTGGGATAATTAAAAATCGGTGTCCAAAGTGCAATTGCAGTGGGTTTAATTTACATATGTTCAAACATTTGCCTGGCAAGTGTGTTGTTGTTGTTGTTGTTGTGCTTTGTGTGGGTGTTTCAATTTCCAGTCTGGCACTGGCTTATTGCCATTATAGTGAAGCCACGCCCCGAAAACAGAAAAGCTAAGCTCAGCTGACCTACTGCAGTACGGTAACAAATCGACTGCAGCATGTGGCAAGCTGTGGCAGTGCCACATGTGGCACATGTGGCACATGCTGACACCTTTCGCTTAGATAATTCGCTACGCATTTGCCGCATCATTAATTAGTTCAGTTACATTAGGCTAGAAAGTTTTATAATGGAATTTTTGTGCTTCTATTTTTGTTGTTGTTGTGAAAGTCCAAATACAGTTTAGGCCCGACTCATTTTTCAAGTTGTGTGAAAAGCACTTGTTAACATCAATACAACAACAAAAATTTACATTACCTTGAGCTCAAACTGCCAAAACAAAAAAATATATATATATGTATTGAGTGGAGTTGCATGCAACTTGAAATGCTTTTGTTGCTCAAGCACCGCAGCCCATAGATCTTCATGGATCTTCTCCTATATCTAATGCTGAGCGAAGCATTCCCAAATGCACTTCATGCTGCAAGTTTTAGCTCAAGTGCCACTAGATGTCAGTTGTGGGCTCCACAAAGGCAGCTCTCTGTAAGTGTGAGTGTGTGTGTGCTGTGTGTGTACGTGTGTGCTGTGTGTGTGTGCCTGCGTCTGGTGGGGTCCACATTCAGGCTGATATGTTGGCCTTCTTCTGTTTGGCTTTGCCATTAGAAGAAGCTCATGTCTGGAAACGCGTCGACAACAATCAATTGGCTTTAAACACACATTTTATTGGCGTCATCAAATTGCTGTTCCTTGGAAATCCGCCAGGCAACTTTCCAAAGTGCGCGCTTAGAATCAGCTCTAAATGGTCACAAGCTGCCTTGCCTTGTCATCGTCATCATCATCGGTATCATTATCATTGTCATTCTCATAATGTTCATCGTGTTGGCAGCCATAAATAAACTTGCTGCATCTCTGCAAAACCTCTCACAGCTCACAGCGCTTGTCTTCTGGTTCGGTTCGCTGCCCGCATTCTGCTTTTCGTTTTGGTTTAACAAATCCATACCTAAGCTTCTCGACTATGCTTCCATGCTACTCTATCTACACAGCAAAAAAAAGTTAGGATTCAATAAGGATTTATTTTATTTATTTATTTAACAAATTAAATCTAGTATTTTTAATACTAAGTTTAATGATAGATAACCGAGCACTGGCTACTAGGGCCTTCGACTCTCTTATTTGGTCAAACAATGTTGCTATTTATTTACTTTTGCTTTTATAAGGAAGTTATACATTAAGGATTTATATTAAATAAATTTAGAATGAGTTATAAATAGATTTAGGAACTCTCTGCTTTGTTTTGTAAAATAACAAAAATGAGTTTTTTAAAATTATATTTTAGAAGAATGGATGAAAATTTTGAAAAGCTAAAACATTTTTAATGCTTGTAAGCTAATTGATAATCTACAAACCAATTTTTATTTGTTTTCGTCCTGTAGTTATCGAGTTACGTTATAATCGAAAGAAGATATGCAGAACAACTCTGATTAATTTTTATATTTAATATATGTGAAGAAATATTTCAAATTTTTAGTTTCCGGGATTGGGATTATACATACATATGTATAAACTGACACCCAGACATCAATCAACATATTTTATCATTTTAAACTTTAAAATTTATTGAATCAAAGCTGCAATATCTTCCAGGATATATTTATATTTTCAGTTAAATTATTAGGAAAATAATAATAATAAATTGAAAAATGCAAAAATTGTTTACTGTGTATGTGAGTCTGGTCTCATACTTCTACTCTATCTCTAAGTACGCCGAAAAAGCAAAATTAATTGTTCAAACACACCTTTCAAGGAAGCTGCGCTTGTTGCATGTGGCAAAGTTTGCTTGGGATTTTTGCTTCACTTTTCTATTGCACGATTTTCTGCCATATTTCTTGTGGCACGATCGAGCTGGCTGCTTCCTGCCACACTCCATCCCCCTGCCCCAGCCTGTTATCCTCCAATGGACTCCGTCTATGGCGACATTGTGACGTTGTTGTCGTCGTGCTCAACTGCAGCGTATGTTGTGTGTGTATATGGCAGATTATTATCAATTTTCCTTTAGCCATGACAACGAATATTTCTGTTTGACATGTGTGAAAATATTTGTTTTCGGGCTGCCAGCGATGCGGGCACCAAATTAAGGCTTACATATGAGTACATATAAAAATGTATGCATTATATATACAAGCATATGCTTACATATATATATATATATATATATATATGTTGTATCTCGATCTATGTCTATGTTACTTAAGTAGAGCTTTTGCTTTGCCATAACTAGAGACAATAACAAGTTTATAGAGCTGGCTTAATTAATTGGCATTCGCTTGCAGTTGTGAAAAGTAACTATGCTGGCATTCCATTTTTCACATACTTTGCCTTTTTGCCTATAATTCCCAACCTGTTCAAATACAATTCAATTGCAATAGCTTACAGAGACAATGGAAATGTTTGCAGGTAGTTAAGAGAAATGTCATTTGAATAATATGGATTATTAAACAAATTTCATATCTTAAAATACTATTTAAACTGTTTATTTTCAAATATTTTTAAATATTACAAAAATAGTTGAAAATGTTATTTAGAAATTTTGTATTATTTTTAAATAACAGAGGAATCTTAGCTGAATTAGATTTTTGCAATAATGAAGTTCATTTAATTTACAGGGTATCTGTTAGTACAAAACTTGCAAGATTAGAAAAAGTATTAGGAATTAGTTGAAAATGTTATTTAGAAATTTTGTTTTACTTTTAAATAGCAGAAGAATCACATGTGAATTAGATTTTGTCAATAAAGAAGTTAATTTAATTTACAGGGTATCTGTTAGTACAAAATTTGCAAGATTCGCTGCATTCTTAGACTGTTTTTCATTAATTTTAACAACTATTTTCTGCGAACGCGCTTGTTATATAGATATTTCTAAATAATTGTGAACATTCTATTGGCTTTTTGCCTTCTGGCATTTTGTCTGTTAATGTTGCAGCGATTTTGCAACTGTTTGATTTGCAAATTGCAACTTGGCACATCTTAGCGAGCCGTTGCCTCGTGTTGCGTGAAGCAGTCTCAGATTTTTATGCTCGTTCACGGAGTAAAGAGAGTTTATAAGTTTTGTGCAATGTGAATCTTGGAGCTTGGATTACAGAGTTGCCTCCACTGCAGATAGAAGTTTAGTTTATATAGTTTATGTGTTTCTGAAACCTTGGACGAGTATTATGCAGTCGGTTTCTACTTACGTTGCAACGTTACTTACTTTTTTTTTGGTGTCAACGCAGATGCAGCTGCTTGGGGAACCGGAGAACTCTTTGACAGTTGCTGGTTCGAGTGGTGCCAACTGGGCATAATTATGCACACACAGTTACGACAGAGACAGGCGGGGACAGGGAGCTGGCGGGGGCAGCCATGGAATTCGGTCAAGTACTTGCCACTCGCTGTTGCATGCAACAACAACAACAACAACAGCAACTGGCTGTCAACTGGCTTTGCTTTGGTTTTTGTTTGATTTGATTTGTGTGACATGTGGAAGCTGTTGCCCGACGCATTAAATTGACACTTTATCAAGCCTGCCCCAACCATGCCCCTCCCTCTCCTTATATGCATATGCATATACGATTTTGGAGTTGCATTCCACGACACTTAAGTGGCACACGCAACTTTCTACGCATTTGTTACAGTTTGTCGGGCCCACACGCTTATCATTTGCCCAACAAATTTAATTATTTGCGCCTGTCAGCCAAAAAACTAAAAAACAAAAAAGAAGAAAAAAATCGGCGCACGTAAAGCATTTTTTAATGAGTCGATCCCAAAAAGAAAGTCCCAAAACCAATTGGTAGTTCGTGATAACACGTCTGGGCCACGTCTCGGCCCATGTCTCCACTTGGCACCCATCCAAATGACTCGGCTCATCTGCGGACCATTCCATTCCCATTCGCTGGACGCGCTTTTCGAAAAGAAGCTGCTGCTACTGCTGGCAGCTGCTGTTCATTTGTTGTAGCTGTCGTTGTTGCTATTGTTGCTGTTGTTATTGTTTGCTTGTCGCAGCTACCGTTTTTGTCTAGCCTTTTGACATACACTTACAAGCAGCTACTTTCAATTACCTTGATGCCAAGCTAGCTTTTAAGCCACATGTGCTTAAAGCAAGTAAGAAAGCAGTTAGTCAAAAAGAGATACCCTGTAATTGGGAATAAAAATACATTTTGCAAAAACTTCTCTGAAAGAAATCTGTCTATAAGAAACTTGATCAAAATTCTGGTCATAGTAAGTTGATGAATCATATATTAAATATGTAATTAATCATTATAACTAGCTTAGTTAAATACTAAACGCACTTTTATAACTCTCTAGCATTTAAGTATGAAATTTCACTTTCTTCTCGTTTCTTTTCTATTTACTACTTTAATGAGCTCGCGAAAAATACAGTCTTTTGCCCATAATAGAAAAACTTTTTCATGGCTTTGTTGACTGAAATTTTTTGGCTAATTGGGCGAGTCGAGTGGGAAACTCATTATCGGCCTGGACTTTCGCCGACTGTCAGCCGGCATTAGCCATGATGAAGGCCAGCTCGGAGCAAACATCGCGGACATTAAACGCCTCTGAATAAATTTAAATTCAAATTAATTGATAAAATGGAAACCCGTCCAGCCAAATGAAATTATCCACGTTTTGCGGCAATCGGTGCAGTTCGGCATTTAGCTAAACAATTTGCAGGCCAAAACACATGGCAACCGTTTTGTGGCAGCGGCTGTGTTTGCGCATGCGTCGCTGCATGCTGCCTGCCACATTGCGCAAGTGCAGCCGGACAGACAGTCGGACCGGTCTGGCTCAGTCTGGTCTGGCTCGGAGCGCGTGTGCAAAAGCTGCGCAGATTTTGTCGCATTTTATTTTTTTTAAAGCCAAGTATTTATTTTCATAGCCCCCTTCCCGCACCTCTCTCTCTCTCTCTGTGTCCTGGTTGCAATGACTTCATTTGATGTAACCGCCAAGGCATTTGAACTTTTGGCTTTTCTTCAGGCAGCCCGCGCACCCACCCAGTGCCGCTGCCCCTGCTGCGTTTATTTTGGGGTCTGGCATGTTTTTAAATGGTACGACATTTCGTCATGGTAATCAGTATGAACTCAAGTCGCCGTTGCCTAATTGGCTTAGACGGCTTTTGTTGGCAACGGTGGGTTAAGCATAAGCTGGATGCCATTACGAAATTATATGCATACGAATGGGGCTCAAAGATTCCACAAAATGATTAATGTCAAATGCTTAAACTTAGCTGAAAGGAAATTTTATGTGCTATATAAGTATATGCTCCTCTATTATATTTATGCTATTATATGCATATATGATATGATAATGATAGATATAATGTCAATTATGATGATAGTAATGATTATGAAAATAGTTATTTTATTGCTGATTTCAAAATTGATTTACATTTGAGTAAACTATTTTCAAGATTTAACTTCTTTGACCTTGAAGTATATACTTTTAGAAGTGAATATTGCAGGCTGTAAAAAAACGATTCAAAATGAAACGATTTCTCATTAATTGCAACAATCTTTTATTTACACATATTTGCGCAAATCGCTTTAACTTAATTTAATTGCCAATATTAATCTTATAAATGTAAGCAATTTAATTAGATTACAATTTTAGGCTTTAGCTACAACAAGGTTATTCTTTTGCCTGCTGTGCGAGACTGTAAAATTGAAATTGCGACGCTGCGGAATAAACAAAAATAATTTTTGTGGTTCTCTAATGTGGCGATAATTAAGTAAATGAATGAAACACTGCAAGAAATTAAGTAATTCTGTGCTTTTAATAAACTTTTTAACAAAATATAAGAAACGACGAAGAAGATATGCTCTTGTTGTAGTAGTAGGTATAGTAGTGTATCTATAGGTTTGACGATTCGAGTTGTGTATGATATATATATTATATGATTTACTTATTAAGTATATAAACTCTACAGATTGAGAGATTTCTTGTTCTATGCATTCCATAGTTCATGACAATTTGTACTATACCCTCTGAAAGTGTATATAAATCGAGTTTGGGTTGAGTTCTTTGAGTGCTGTCATTTATGATATATGTTTTGATTATAGTTTAGATATCTGCAGCTCTGACTGATTGAATATTTCTGTAATTGCAATCAAGTCAATGCCAAAGTCGTTGTCAATATCGCTTTTTACCTTCTTTGTATTGACTTATCTATTTGTATAGAGTCCGATATCTTGTATTATTATTATGCATACGTGTGCGGCCTATCTACAAATTATGCAAATGACAGTGGGCCGACGACAGCTACGACAACGTCGACGACGTCACGCGTTTGCCAAGTCAATTGGTAATTGTCAATTGTGACATTGTTTAAACAATTTCCCCAGCGCAATTTTCAATTTATTTACTTTGGGCGGCCCTCGGACAAGCTGTCCCTCTTTCTGGCTGCTGGGCCTGGCGTTGGGGCGGCTGTGTGTGTGGGCCCCGCTGTAACGACCACAGGGAACTGCGTCTACATGAAACAATTAAACTCAACATGCATTAATGTCAAGTTATTCGCGCTCTGCCCGGCAATTAGAGGCCAGCTTGCAACTTGCAGCGGACAAACGGGCAACGCATGCGCATTCAGCAGTAAATATAAAAGGCAGTTAACAACAACAACAGCCTAAGCAAACCGGCCGAGAGTTACCCTATACAAAGCTCTCTCTCATATATTTATATAAAGTTTATTTGTCTTTTAAAATGGCATTCATATATAATATAGAGAAAGACTCTCTTAAAATGAAACAGGTATACTTAAACTTATATATTCCTAATTCCTAATCAATGTGAAATATCTCACTACAAAAGTTCTTTAAATTTATGTTTTCATTTAAACTTTCCTACTTATATTTTGCTGATATCTCTCTTCCCTTTTGATAAACAGTATCAGTATACCCTGTGTTACCCATTTGAATTGCAGGGCATTAAAACAACAACAAAACAAGCAACAGCTGACAGCTGCAGTTGTAAATTTGATTTTTATGGCCAGAGCGAACATGTTGCCAATTGGCAACAGCGCATTTCGCAGCCAGCCAACAAAACAAGTTGGCTGAATGAGTTTCTGATATCTGTCACCACTAAATCCAATTGCAACTGCAACTGCGGCAGCTCGGCTCGATTTGAGCAGCTTTGAGGTGTTAATTTAGGCGAATATCCGAATATTGTGCATGCGCATGCGCATGGTCATGGCATCCGCGGTTGCGGATGTGAAAGACTTAATCAAAGTAAACAAACTTGTATACAAACTGTTCATGATAATGATAATGATAACGGTAATGACAATAGTGATAATATAATAATCATAACAATGACAAATATAGTAATAATTATAATGATTACAATGAGAATGACAATGATAATGATAATGATAATGATAATGATAACGGTAATAACAGTAGTGATATATAATAATAATCATAACAATTACTAATATAGTAATAATTATAATGATTACAATGAGAATGACATTGATAATGATAATGATAATAATAATAGTAATAATCATATTGATAACAATCAGAATGATAATTATAATGACTACTATGCCACCATGATAATTTTAATACTGACGTGATAATAATGTTCATCATGAAATCAATAATATGATAATAAGAATGATAATGACATATATAATGACAGTAGAAACTAGAATGGTACTTTCAATAATGATATTGCTAACAACAATGAAACGGATATATATATATAGTAATATAGCAAGTGAATATAAATATATATATATATATAATATATATATATATATATATATGTATATACATACATATATATATATGTATATATATATATATATATATATATATATATATATATATATATATATATATATATATATATATAGTATATATATATATATATATATATATATATATATATATATATATATATATATATATATGTATATATACCGATTCTAACTATATATACATTATATATATATATATATATATATCCACACATATATAGTTGGAATTGCTCTGCCTGTCGATTTTCTAATGAAAAACGAAATCAAATTAACATTTTCTCAGATCTTAAATGGCTTTCAGTTGCATCTGCTACAAACTTGAATTAAGCGAAACTTCGTTTTGTCAGCTGCATTTTAATTACTTTTTTTCTGGCTCCAAAAAGAATCGCAAACAAATAAACACAAAATGCTCAGCAAATTGAACGAGTTGTTGTTGTTTTTCGTGCTTTTGTTGTTGTTGTTGTGTCTGGCTTGTCCGGCAAGAAAATCGTGACAATAATGGCAAATCGAACGGATGTTTGAAAATCGACAAAATTTAAAATGAATTTGGCCGCAGTCGGCTCCAGCGCGGAGCAGCAGCCGCAGTCGCAGACGCAGCCAATCGCAGAATTAAGCAATTTATCATAAAGGGAAACAAAAGTAAAGAGAACTTACCTTATAAATAATGCGCCTGACTAACCAAAAATAATTTATAATAAATTGTCGCTTGACGTGTTGCCCAGTTGATCTTGACTCGCAAAACTTATTGGCAATTAAAAAATGTGCGCCCGGGTACAGAATTTTAGGATCTCCACATCTCCTCCCGCCCGCTTTCCTCCCTCTCTCTTCCTCTTTCATCTCGAGCTGTGCAATGATCTGTATATGTTTTTTTTTCTTTCTTGCAATTTATGGAGGTCACGAACTGAAGCCAAACAGACAAAAGCATCGATGGGTGTGTTTAAAAGACTGCAAACAATTTGCTCATGATACAATTTGTTCTCGTTGCCCAAAGGGGGTCAGGCTAAAGTTGAACTTAAAACCTAGATATGATCTTGAGAACTGTTTGGTAGCTAAGCATGAAAAAAGATTGATTAATGTTCATAATATTTATTATTTTTCTCATGGCAATTCATATTAAATAAAATATTTTGCTACTCTCTTTAAGGCAACATTCAGATATGATCTTAACTACCGTTTGACAGCAAATGAAATAGAAACTAGAAGAATTCGCTTCTCTCTTTAGTTTTGTATGCAAATTAAAAATTTAAGAAAGTTTAGTCAATATATATATATAAAATGGAAATAAATGGATTAGACAGAAACCTGCTATAACTTCTTTATACCTTATATGGACTACTATAACATTAGCTTCTCTTTTATTCTATCAAATTTTGTTTCTTTGTATGATGATAAACATGAGTCTTGTTTCAGCACAATTTCTTCAATGTGCTTTTCTCTTGTTAATCGGAACTCCTCTTAAGTTTTCAAAAAGTTCTGATCAGGTTTAATAACTTTAAATACTACAGTACTTGCAGAGTTCGGATTAGAGAGAAACCTACAACTTCTTTATATCTTATATGGACTACTATAACATTAGGTTCTCTTTTATTTTTTCAAATTTTGTTTCCTTGTATGATGATAAACATCAGTCTCGCCTTATCACAACTTCTTCAATATGCTTCTCTCTTGCTAATCCGAACTGATTCTTAAAGTTCCAAGAAATTCTGATCAGCTTTAAATAAATTTTAAATACTACAGTTCCTAATATACACAGTACTTTCAGAGTTCGCTTCTCTCTTTATTCCTGTTAACTTCTTTAAGTCTTACAATTGAAAGCAATATCTTTTTTTCTGGTTGCTCTTCTTCTTGTTGTAGCCTGCACTTATTTAGCTTTCTTTGGTATTGTGTACTTAGCTGAAATTCTTGTTGGCTCTTGTCATATGTCGCTTAAATGCTTATTAAAGGTCTTCTCCCTTATCGCTTCTCTCTGCTCGACGCTGTTTCGAGTGTCCTGTGCCAGTTTTGGTTGCCGCCCATTTGAAACGCGAGTTGCTTTTGGCCTTTATTTAGTTGCATGCGGCTTATTGCATGCGACTTGTTGCAGTTTGCTTAGGGCGCACTTAAGTACCGTTATTTTAATAAACGCCGCCTGGGCATGCCACATAGCTGCTCCCTCCACCAATGCCCTGCCCTATACCCTGCCATCTCTTTTTGTTTTTCGTTTTTTGGTAAAAGTTTATATCGCTTTTCTTTCCGGGCGAACTTTCTTCTCGACTCGACTCAACTCAATTGCCACGCAGCTCGCGGGGCTGATCGGGCACGTTGCAAGTAAGTTCAAAGCGTTTTGTGGTAAATTATGGAACAGGCCGCCCCACGTCTCGGGGCATAATAACAAATTTGGCAACGCCCACGCGTTGTTCAGTTATCGTGCTTGCCTGACTGCCTGTTTGCCTGCCTAATGTATAGTTCATAAACTAAACGCTTAATTTAATAGTTTTAGTATCTGTTCATTTGTGCGCTTAGAACTTTTGCGCCCCTTTTCATGCAAATGTCAATGCCGTTAATTGACATGAAAGGCCACGCCCTGCTTTTGGATAAGCAAAGCAAAGCAGCTGTAGACAGTGGCTGGGCTTTGTCTGGCTCCACATTTGCCGCTGATCTTCGATAACCAATTTTCAATTTCAATGCGCGACTCTCTCACATGGAACGACCTTGAGCTGTGGAACCAGTTCAATTATCTTTTATATCGCTAGAGATGGGCGTAAGTCGTGTCGTGTTTGTAAAAAATTAAAAGTTAAATATTGACTATTACAATCAAGTCTATTAAAGCTAGAAACAAATTGTTAATGACTTAGTTTACAGGTTGTAATTGCTGTGAGCTGTGATTAGATTCGTAAGTCAAGTTTTTGTATAATAAACCAATTCATTTTTGAAATATCATATGTTTTGGTTTGAGTTATGCCTTGAACAAAGGATCTTGTTTAAGTTTCGCTTCACAGTAAATAGCAAAAGGGAAAATCTGGACTTAAATCCTATAATCTATAAATATCTATACTGTTGTAAATATTGTAAATACAAAATTGATAATTCAATCTTTCTCTTTTAATACTCCTCTTCTACGATCTACTGGCTTGTTCTAGTTATTAGATCAAAAAACTATCTTAGTCAAACTTGTTATTCAAATATTTATGGAAGAGTCTTATTGACTGCATTGCTGTATTGCATACTCGTGTCTTAGTAGATTAAGTCCCTCACGTACCCATCTCTTATCGTCGTGGAATTACTCATAGCTAACAGCAATATTTAAACGTCCCCCACAACAAAATGGTTTTTGTGTGTAGTCAGTTTTGTGCGTGTTTCATTTGACGCGTCATAAAATTAACGCTTCAAGCGTCGATTTTGCGATTTGATTACGATAAACATTTTTCAATATACTAATTGCCAGTTAGCTTTTGTTGTCGTTGTTGTTGTTGTTGTTGTCTTTGAGTGAAAGTAAGTGATCTGTCCAATATCTGGGCAACTGTTGGATTTTTTGACACGCCCAGCTAATACGAAGTTCACATGTTTATGGTAGCTAATTCCCATGCTAAGAGATCTTCTACAGCTGCTCTGAGTCATCGTTAGAAAGTTAAAAATATGGGTTTTGTTGTTGTTTTTAGTTTTGTTGTTTGATTTTTGTCTTTTTTGTTTTAGCCATGAATTTGCTTGTTGTTATGCTTACATATTAACCAAAACTTGGCAAACATTCGATTTTCCTCAAATTACTTTGTATTTACGTAAACAGTTAGGGCTCGAAAGAGGCGGCTGCATAATTTAGCGTGTGGGCGTGGCAGATTCTGAATAAGGTGCAGTTTGCTGTTGATTGAGTCGTGATAACCATCGAGTATGGATATAATGCAACTGCTTGAGAAATGCAAATGAATCGATTTAATATTGATGACTGATGAGTGCTCTATAAATAAGCTGCTAAGCTAAAAGATACCCTGTGGCCAGAAATAGGTAATTCGAGACTTAGAATAAAACATTTACAAAAAGAAAGTCCATAAAGTCTACATTTATATTTGCAATATTTACAGGGTATGTACTGCTTATACAGTTAAAAGAATTGGAAAGTATTACTTCATATTGTAGTACATATTCACATACACTATATAATATATATACTATAGCTGCAGAAAAGACATTTCTATAATTTTAGTATATTTACAGGGTATTTACCGTGCAAAAGCATAGATGACCTCTACTAAGAGAAGAAAAATTCTTGCATATATTAAATATTTATAGAGTATCCATTAGTAATGCAAGTGAATGGTCAGGCAGAGCTGATAAAAACGATATACCCCATTCAGGCACAAAAAAGCTTTATATTTTATAGAGGGACACACCCTAAATGCACTTATATATTTATTTATTTATTTATTTTGCCTACTAAACCTTTACACTTATGCGTGCTTACAAGTTTAATCTAATCCTTAACTTAATTAAATAATTTTAATAATATAAAAATGCACTTATATATTTATTGCGTACAGGGTATAATTACACGCAACACTTAATCGTGATAGTGCTGCAATGATAATTATTTCGATCTGTGATTCAATCAGTTGTTAAATTGAATCTCTATTGAGTTACGATGCCCGATCGGACCATTTGCTATGCATTTATTCCACTCAAGTGCACAATGGCAATGGAATCCTGCTGGCTCAATCGAGATATCATTATTTATATATAGCAGAAATACAATATATATGTATTATATCAATGTAATTGCAGTGCATTTACATGGAGGGCAGCTGCAGGAGCTGGGGGTAAAGCAATCTTCCATTTAATAACCAATTATCGTTGATCAACTGCACGCCCAGAACCAGCCCACTGGGCCGGAGCAGGTGGTAGAGAGAGGGGCGGAGAGAGGCGGGGCGGGGCAGTGCAGAGCAGAGACTGCACAATATCAATTACGAGTTACGTTCCGACTGATTATCCGCACAGCTCTTGGCTGGGAATTGGCCATGGCCAAGGCAAACAGACAGTCGGCAAAAGGCAATTGGCAATCGGATTGCAGCAGTTATTGCGGCTGCTGCTGCTGCAGTTGCTCGGGGGTTGTGTCTGATTAGCGCTAAAACAAGTTAATGCCATTGATGATGCCCAGCCCGATGCTGAACGACGGACGCCCAGTGCATGGCAATCGGGGCAGACAACGTGCGTACGTGGTGCAATGACAAACAGCCAGACAGGCAGACAGAAAGCACCGCCAAGGTATCGCAGAAAATCTGCAACTAAAATGAACGACTGCACAATACTCTGTTCGGAGCACAATCATTAGGTTTTAAATAATTGCAATTGTTTTTCGGACACCTAATTCGTTAAGATCATGGGCAGGATATAGATTTATGGGCTCAAGTTCTACTTAAGCCATGGCAAAAGTAAATTTCTCTGGCCTGGCTTCAGTGACTCTTAAACTGTAAATCCGAGAAGGTGACTTTCAAAATGAGATTTAGACTTAAAATACCAAAGATTTGACAAATTCGTGGAAGTGGATGCTCAAAGTCGTAATAAGTATGGCTTATATAGCTTTTCTACAAATAAAACAATGCTCAAGGGTCGTGGCTATAGGTGTAGGTGGGTATATTTAGTATAGTATACATTCTATATACTCTAAGTAAAGTTTTCATTTTTTATTATTGCCTAAAATGCTCATCTAAAGATAGGATTTTGCGTGAATCCCATATACTGCTTCTCCACCTTTTGAACAGGGTATAACAACCACTTCAGCCAAAGATAAATGGGCCAGCTGCTGATCCAACAACAACAACAATCGCAACAGCAACAACAACAACAACAACTGAGCTGCTTGGGAGTCGCATTGCGTTGTCTCTCGTTGCAGTTGTCAAAAAAAAGCTTTTGATGTGCGGCGACAACACTTGGGATGCGGCTCCTCGTCGCGTCTCTCGTGTTGAACTTTCCCATTGGACGCCTTCCTAGAATATGTAGCATAGTCTGTCTGTCTCTCTCTCTGTCTGACTGGCTGTTTGTCTGTCAACCGTCTGTGTCTCTGTTTACCCAACACTTCTTATGCTAATGCGTTGATGTTGTTGTTGTTGTTGTTGTTGTTGTTGTCTTTTTCAAAAACCAAAAGTCAAACAATTTTTGTTGGCTTTACCTTGAATTTGAAAGCCAGCAAAACAAATAGCTAGTGACAAAGGGCAGTTAACATGGAAAAACTGAAAGATATGCGTAGTTTACTGTGCTAAGTAGCATAGCACTGGACAACAAGAACTTCGATGTAAAACTGAAAGGTAAAAACCAAACGCACTATGTTCTTTCTGTCCTGCGAAAGGATATGACCGGGTAAAAGCTATTTTTCTAAAAAGCATATGTTTTCTTTAGCTCTAAGTTGGCGAAATCCTTAAGGATCTTTGAAGGACATAGCATTTTTAGTTAGTAGAGAGCAGCACTGTCGATTGGCATTGAAAGATTTTTAGAATTCCACCAAAAAATCGATCTAAAATATTTGCAAGGGATATGGTCAAAAAAAGCCAAGAATTTTAAAAATCGGCTGTAACTTAGCCAATTGGAGCACTATCGGGATGTGCTTCTGACGTCATCATGTCCTTATGGTCCTGATTAAGAATTAACAGCAAGAAGGCGTATAACTCATCTGTATCCTTGTGAATCCTGTCAGCTAATAGGTCAAACTGATCGGGATCCTAAGCACCATCAATAGACCAAAGGACCTTTCAATCGTCCTTGTGGCTTTTGAGATATTAGGGATTTTCTGTTTTTGCAGTCATTTCCTTCCGCCTGCAACTGAAGAATCGCAAGTTCTGGATCCTTAGATGACTCCATAATCTTTTGATGGCGATTGATAGGCTGGTCCTCAAACAAAATCACTAACTCCTTTCGTCCTGTGAAAGGATATCGCTGAGTTAAAGCTACTTTCTTTCAGATATTTTTGTTTACTTGAAGAGCTTTAATTGCTCCGCTCAAAAGTATGCAATAAAAAATTGAAGTGTAAAAAAGGTTTTTTTTATTTTTATATTATATTATTTTTATTAGGATGCCCTCAGTGCTTTTTATTGCTTTATAATCATCTCATTTTCTTAATTTAATATTGCCAGTTTTAGTTACTTAATTAAATCTTCTACAAATTCTACAAATCGGTGTAAAGTATGTCAATATTCCTTAAAATTTGGAAGGGCATTACCAAACTTAGGCACATCCGAAGTTAGCCCCTCCCTCTAGTTAATCTCTCTTTTTTTGGCCCAACTTTTGTTGACTAGTGTAATTTGATGTTCAGTGATAATTCTGTAGGATGGATGACTTAATTTAGGATTCATTAATGAAATTGTCTGTGGGATCGCTGCAGCAGACCTTATGCTATGCAAATGAGCAGCAAGTATGCTGATTGTGAACTAGCGCTAATTGACAGACCTTCAATTGTGACCCAACAACAGACTAACTAACCCAATTTCTCTCTCTCAATATGCTTTTGCAGGCTGCCCCGTGACGACGAGTTCGCACTGTCTGCGCTGCAACAAGGCGGGCTGCATCAAGTGTCCACTGTACCTGGTGACGGACACTCGACAATGCGTGGATGAATGCCCCGCTGGATATCTGGATCAATGGTCGGCCCACACCGAGTTCATGGGTCGCGTCTGTGTGCCCACTGGCTACTCTGGGCCGCTGATGGCGGCGCTGGCGGGTCTGCTGGGCGGCTTTCTGGTCTGCCTCTCGCTGCTGGCCGTGGCCGTGATGCTGGTGCGGCGCAAGCGCAGGCGCAAGTCCGTCAAGCAGAAGCTCATCAATGAGAACACGATGGATCGGGCGGACTTTATGCGTCAGTTGAACGAGATGCGGCCCAATGCGGAGTACTTTCTGGCCATGCTGAATGATACGCGTCGGCAAATACGCAAGTTGTATTTGTCCGGCGAGGTGGCCGCTGCCAACTCGTATCGACCCATTGTCCGGGATCTGGCCAAGCTGCTGATCCTGCTCAACAGGCCGATTGAGCTGATACCCACGCCGCCGCACGACTGGGCGAGGCTGCATGCGTGGTCCGAACACGCTCTGGAACGCTACAAGCCGCAGGTGGGCCAGCTGATTGACTTCTTTCAGGCATCCCATGCGGGTGGTGTCGGCCCGGAGGTGCTCTATGCGGCGCCTAACAAAAAGCATCCGGGTCACAGCATCTACAGGCAGCAGCAGCACCAGAAGGCGGGGACGACGCCGAGTCAAAAGCTGGGCACGGATCTGCTGCCAGGTGATCGAAGCAGCAGCGCCTCGGCACAGCAGAAGCTGCACCTGTTTGGCTCGCTGATCAGCCTGCACGAGTTCGAGGAGCCGCGAGCCTCGGATCCATTTGGCAGCAGCTTCAATACGCTGAAGAGCGGGAATCTCATCACGGATCTCAATGCCAGCTCGCTCTGGCTGGAGGATGAGTTCTATAAGCTGGGCTTCCGGCCGCAGGACGAGATAACGACTGAGCTCTAGTTTTGGCCGCAACAGCAGAGGGAAAAGTATTATCCTAGCACAAAGCTGGCAACGCTACACGGCTCCAAGTGCAGCGCGAGTCCAGCCCGGAGCTGAGCACATTCCGCCAGGCCATCAACAAACTGAGACGCACATTTAGATACCGAGTCGCTAAATGTTAACGTTTAGTTTAGTTTAATCTAGCTTAGCCCTAGTTAGTCTATCTACCCCTAGCCTCTACAGAGCGAACTAGTCACGTAAAATCACAAAAAAAACAACAACAACACAAACACACACAAAAACATACGAATGAAGATCGAGGAAATCGCGTGAAAAATTGATTTCCGTTTTTAATTTTATGGATTTTACAAAAATCGCAAACTTGTAACCGAACAATATTCGATATAGTGCCTAAACATATATGATGCCTACTATATAGATAGTTACAGTACCTACATATATGATATTTATAGCGATAGCTTATAGAGACGGAGATTATAATGCTTAGTGAATAATGATAATATATTATGAACATAATAAACAATAAAATCATGTGCCTACAACTACTTAAATGCATTACACTCAATCTGGCCAATAAACTAACAACGAACAGTTTAAGCCAACGTTATGGCGCCTCGTACTTCCATAGGATGTCGGGCTCTGTCTTGACACCGATGTTCGGTCGTCATGTCGCATCGTTGCTGGCTTCCTTGTGCGCCGCCTGCAGATGCTCGGCCCACTTGCGCTCATTGACCAAGCCGGACAGCTCGCTGGCATCGTAGCCTATCAGAAGCTTCAGATCACAGTCGAACTTGTAGGCGAAACGCTTGCCGGACACCTTGGATATCATATCGCCGTCGTAGTAGTAGCGCAGCGCCCGTGATAGCTTCTCGTAGTTCATGGCAGGCTTGTTCTTCTTCTCGCCCCACAGTCGGGCCACACGATCCGGATCGCTTAGCTTAAACTCACCTTCGGTGCCCACCCATTCGATAATGTCCGTGTGCTCGCTGTCGGTGAGGATCTCGAGCAGAAACTGCCAGAGCTGCACCTGGCCATTGTTGCCGGAGCCGATGCTGTTATGGTGACTGGGACTCTGCGGCGCTGGAGAGCTCTCGGAGGCTGTAAAAGGCAATCAAATTATGTCCGGGTCTTCCCTTTCTATAGATTAGCTACTCACAGTCTGTGCTCTTGACGCTCTGGAAGGATTTGCGCATGATGCGTTGCTCCAGTCCAACACCAGAGATGTTGGGATTAGCCGTTGTTTTGGTCTGTTTGGGTTTGCGCAGCTCCTCGGCCTGTTTGTGCACCACGGAGACAAAATTGCATTCCTTGAGCAGCTGCAGGTGCGTCCAGAACACATTGCCCGGATCACGGGGCAGCTTGCGACTGAACTGCTCGTGCGTCAAGGCGCACAGCGCCTGACCCGTGATGCACCACTCGTCCATGTTGAGGTCGCGCAGATCGAACTCCTTGACCGCCCACTCCAGCCAGTGGGCGACATGCGCTGGCGTCCATTCACCCACATTTTCAGGTATTTTCAGTCGGGCTTGTTCGCGCTTGAATTTGCTATCCAGGACCCAGTTGAGCACGGGCTTGGTTACCTCCACATCTGCGTCCTTGTCCTCGTCCGTGATATCCACATCGTTGCCTTCCTCTGCTTTGTGTTTGCGCTTTTTGCTAACCTTGCTGGGACTGCCGCTGGACGAGCTCTTGCCGCTGCTGTTGTTGTCCTGGGCGCTGAGCTGTGTTGTCTCCTCAATGGCCAGGGTGGCCAGCGCTGCCTCTGTCGGCTTCAGCACGTCCGCAATGTTGATCTTCTTGCGTATGGTTTGGATTTGTACATTGATCTGGACTAGACCCTCGCCCTTGACGCACTGGTCGACCAGGTTTTTGTGAGGCTCCAGCTGCAATAGATTTTGTTTACTTGAAGTTTTGAGAAATATGAAAGGCTTTTTACCTCCTGCGCATCCTGCAGACAGAATGTGTAGTAATGCAGTTCCACGCCAATCTTTTGTTCCACGAGTTTTCTGCAAGTCGGATAGAGAATTAATATAAAAGTTTTTCAGCTGCAGTTTTTATTTACTTGAGTGTGCTAAGCGGTTCCCTAATGTCCATGTGCACTATGATAATGTCGTCTGGCTCGTTCTCCGCATCATTTGCATCCTCATATATGTTCGTCTCCTCAAAGATTTCGTTTGCAATCACTTCCTCTGCAAGGTTTTAAGAGTAGAAGCGATGTTGACAACTGTTGCTGCGCGCAGACTTAGCGTAGGCACTGTTGCCAATGTGGTTGGCCTTAGCACGAGCTGCTGCTATGCATTGCCAGCGAGAACTTATGACTTACCTAGGCCGCCGCCAGCGCTAAGGCGTCTTATTAACTCATCTGACAGTTCGTTGTTGCTGTCCATTTTAATTTGTTTATGTTTTTGGGGAGCTTCAGACAAATTGTCTGTAATTTATTTGTAAGGCAGTAACAGTGTGACCAGATGGCTGGAACACTGGCATTTTGTAGTGCTTTTACGTGACAGTGCTGCCACCTTGGCGTGCTATAGCAATTAGCTTGATATTGCCAACACTTTTTGGCGGCTTATTCAAATATTTGAGCTTCAGTAAAAATTGTAAACATGATACATTTTAATTTTGTAATCAATTTTAATATAACAAAAAGAAGATATAAGCAATATAAATTGTTGTTACACTTTGTCTACTTGACATGCTGGGAGAACAAATTCCTCACTTTCTATTTATGTCCCCAATCATTGAAAAATTTGCATGCGAAAATTAGACCAATTAACCACACACATTGACAATCAAGAGAGCTATCAAAATATATTTTGCAAATATCGTTTGATCAGCTTAATTGCTGTTGATGTGCGTAGCTAATAAGGAAATTTACGAGCCCAGTCGGCAGCCAAGCAATTTGAAGTGATTCACTAGAAACCCAATCCAAGCACTAAAAACTCTTAAGTACTTTACATTCATTGATAAACTAACCACTAAATGGTACTCGAAACACACACTTTATATATAAATATATATGTATATATTTGAAGTGTGCCAAGACAATTGGCAATGTTTGTTTTAAAATGAGGAAGTTCTTGGACATAAGATGATTATGCAAGTGGGTCAGCAGCAACCACTAAATGCTGATAGTGCTAGAGAACCTGGCCTACACAACATATATACCACACATACGATCCCACTCAATGAAGTCAGAGACAAAGGCCGACAATTGTCTTATCAGCTGTTGGCTGTTGGCAAAGAATGTGGGCAGGGGGGCAGCTAAAGTTAGACAAACTTCAAGTGCAAAGCGCACTTGTAACTACAAACGATTTTTCATGTTTCGCCCCGAACACTCTTCAACTTCCTCCCGAATGAGTTTTGCACTGTTTTTAGAGTTGCGCACATATATTATCTCATTGTTGACTCAGTTGAGTTGGCGAATTTTCAGCAAAATTGTTACTCGGAATGTGATCGAGATAAAAACGTATATAGAACACAGTTTCTATATTCATTAATTAGTTATAGAAAGATTATCGAGGCAATAGACAACTGTGCCAACAAGATTGTAAAATAAATAAAGTTTGAGGTAATCAATAATATATAGCTTATTTTATTAAGATGTTTTGTATTTTCGAATATTTTGGAATAATTTTGTCAGATCTACGAATAGCTTTCATTTATAACTAATTAGAATTAACAGTAAAAATATCGTCAAAAATGTTTATATCACATCTACTTGAGCCTGGGCTAATCGAGATATTCTACTTAAATTTAATTCATATAGAGCAGCCTCAGACAGTTGTTTGATATTCACTCTTCTAAAACTTGAAAACGCTTGATTTCGAAAAGAAGCTAATTTTTACAATAAATTGAAATTTTCATATATCATCATTAGACCAAGAAAAGATTTTAGAAATAGCAGATTTCGAAGTTGTTCCTAATTGTAGCTAAAAATATAGTAATTTTAGTCGAATTATGTAAAAATGTAGAGTATTTTTTGAGTTGAAATTAGGTTCTAAAAGCTAAAGTATTTGAGGATCGGTATACCATTATGCGAGTTACTTATTTGAAGTTCGACAATTGTTTCAGAGTGGCAAAAATTGTTTTCACATTTTTTGATATTTTTGTTAAATATAATTCCAAAATAGAACTCGAAAATTTGAATGCCAATCGATAGTTAGGATCCGTACAAGACATCATATATCATATATCATTCTTGCACTTGACTTTTTTATCCGAGTTTTTAAAGAACTATTATCCGAAATTTATTGCCAATCAATTGTAAGGATCCGTACAAGACATTACAGATATATCATTCTTTCACATGACTTTTTTATCCGAGTTTCTGAAGAACTCTTATCCGAATCGCTAATTTTTAAACTCATACGCAAAGTGAAAGGAGGATATTAGTTTTTCCGATATCCGTCCCGTTCTTAGAGCTATTAGAGAGAGCGATTTTATTAAATTACAACTTAATTTTTGCTACAGAGCATATTCAATTATCCAAGCTTGTGTTTATTTCTGTATAGATTTGACTAATAGTTGATGATAAATACTGAGTTAACTTTTTAGCCAACTTTAAATATACTTTCTGACTCTTTGGCAAGCAGCAAGTTGAGTCATTGCCAACACAGATGCAGACTATGTCTCATCATTAGTGACTATTCAATTAATTTTTATGGAAATTAGTTGCGCTGCTCTACGACCTTGTTCCCAGTGACCTCTAAAACACCGTTACAACTGATCGCAATTCAGACAACTGTTTTCAAGTAGACCAAAGTGTCTAGGTCATGTTTGTCAGCCAGCTGCAGTTGTCTGCCTTTGCATATCGCTTGAACATCGGTTTAGGGTTTGTTGTAGTTCTCGCCCAAAGTATTGATATCAATAAAGAAGGCCTAAGGCACCATAACAAGTCGCCTGGGAACTGGGAGCTGACAACTCCTATACCATAAACCATAAAATTATGCGCAGTCATAGCGGCGCCGGCAGACAACGCAGTTACAACTAGAGCCAAAAACATGGCTCTATGGGCCAAGAGAGTGTGGCATGTGGCAAAACAACCCCTTGGAGGCGCCTCAGGATTATTGCTGGGACGCCACGGCGACAGCGACACCGACAGCGACAGCGCATTCAACTCGACTCGACTCGACTACGTCGCGCATTGCGTCACTGAGAATGGTGGAAATTAAATCAATAGGACAACTCCCACATGGATATGACCAGTCCCGAAACTGGAGCAACTTAGACCCGTACACTGAGAGAAACTAGCGGGAGTTGCAAACATTATTTATGTATGTACAGAATCCGAAAATTCATTAAATTATTTTTTAAAATTTCAAAAAAACATTTATGGTTAAAACCGAATTCCTGACTTTGCTTTTCAATTTTTTTGGTATTGTTTTTTCTTTTTTTTTTTCAATTTTTGTATAATGTTAAACTACTTTTTTTTTTAAGAAAATAAAGTTTGTTTCGTATTTTATTTAATTGTTTTTTTGTTTGTTTGTTGGACAACTAGATTAGTTCAGTGTTCGGTTCATAATGAAAAACAAATTTAAATCCTATAATTTTTTATTTTTACTAAGCTAGTTTTAAAACAAATTCTGATTTAAACTAATTTTAGGAAATTTGTAAAAGGAAATTCGTTTGTGATGAAGAAACTTTGCATAACTTATTCCTCGTATACTAGAAGTTCTTTTCACCCTTTTCTCTGAGTGTACTGTTGCCTTGACTTATTCCGTTTATACTTCAACTTGTTACTACTTATTTCTTGCAGTATTTACATTAGTATTCCCAGTATTTATACCGCTTACACTCGTATTTCTAACTAGCTTTTTCGCTCAGTGCTTAGCATAGTATTTGCATTTTGGGGCTTACGACTTTCCAGCCTTGCCTGGTATTTAGGTCGCCAAAGGGCTAGCAGGTTGTTCGTTTTAGCGCCTAGAACTGACTGCAAGGACACTTGAAAGGCGTAGAGGAGCTGGAGTAAAGGGAGGAGCAGCAGCAGTAGGAGCAGGACCTGGGCTGCGTTTTGGTAGCGCATAACTCAAATATATTTTGTGTTTCCGTTTTAGTTATATTTTTCTATTTACTTTTTAGTTGTCCATTTCATAATTTTTACTAATTAATTGGTTGGCATTCTGCATTTTTAATGGGCTTCGCTGGCTACGTCGAGCTTTCTGGGTCGCCTAATAAATAATCCAATTCGTTGTCCTTTTTTCCTTCCTTTCGAACTACACCCGCAACCTTGCTGGGAGCAGTGAACTAGAAGCCGCACTCGTGGTGCGTCCTTTTGTATATTTTATTAGCGACTTTGGATTGATTCGATAAAGAAACTTTTGAATGTCCATAAATAAAATTTAATTTGAAATGTTCTCTAAATAGAAAGTATTTGAAAACATTTCAAACATGATTCACTATTTTGTTGGTGACAAATATTTTGGATGGCCAAGACAAGTCAAGTCATCAATGCCGTAATATCCGAAATAACAAATAAAGCTCTCGTTGCGCTTGAGTCATGCTTTGAATGTGATCATGCCTTGAAAAAGTAACTGCACAGGAGTCATACTTAGCATGTCATAAATACGAAATGTATTGAAAGAATTAGCTGAACAAAATCTTCCAAGAATTCAATAGAAATGTAATTTAATTTATATTTAATTTATGTAATTTATATCACTAATTTATTAATTATTCATTAATGCCATTTCTCCTTGACCTGGTCAAAGACTTTTCCTAAAATTCTATCATCAAACTATTTACCTATAGAATTTAGCTTGAACTACGTGAGTTTTATGTTGCATTTGCCACTTCTTGAATTTTTGCCAGTTCTAGAATATTATTATATATCAAATATCAAACATCTTAAGTTTGGAATTAAGTTGAAAAAGTTGCAAGCAGTAAAATGCTTTCACATTTCCTTCAATTTCTCAGAAATGCCATAATTTGTTTTCGTATGAGCTTTGAAAATTTGTGCACTTATTTCAATTATTTCTATTGTGTAAAATAGGAAAAGCTAGTATTAAGCTATAAATAGAAAAAATAAGAAGAATATATTATTGTTGATTAAGAAGTTGAATCTCGATAATTCGAAAGGGCAAGTGGATCCCATTTTATACGAATTACTTAATTGTATTCCAAGGAATTTTTTTCAAGGGGATAAAATTTTTTTACGAATTATTGAGGTTTTCGATTTAGCGAGGGACGAATTAACAGGATTCGACTGTGTTATTATTGAATTATTTTTGGCAAATACATAAAATGTAATCAATATCTAATAATTAATCTAATACCTTTCATAAAAAATATGAATCTTAATAAATATCCGACTGATAATTTAAGATAATTATTTAGAATTTCAAGCAAATAATTTATTATAATAATAAACATTAAAATTATTATTATATTTTAAATACCGTTTTCGCTTGCTCTTGAATTTAATGCATTTCATAATTTATTAATTGCAATTCAGTTAAATGCATGTGCATGCATGTGTTTGTGTGTGTGTGCGTGAGTCTCTTATCAATCAGCTGCGTCCAGAATCGACCAATGCTGCTGCTGCCGGCGTTTGCAGCGTTGCTGCCGACGCTAGCGTCGCTGCTGCTGTTGGTGCTGCTGGCTGCGCTGCTCTTGTTGGCTGCGCTCGCTCTCTCAGCTGTGTTTCGAAAATTCAGTCTGTTGGCGCAACTAAAACGCGTCGGTTGTCCGTGTCGAGTGCGCGCACGTTTTTTCGGTTAGCCGTTGGCGAGTTCTCAGTGAGAGAGATTAACAGAATTTTTTGTTTTTGGCCAACTAACGTTAGTTTTGGGCCGCCAAGCAAATCGAAGTACGCAGGCAACAATAATTTTTGATATCTCTTATTATTATTATTATTATTATTTGAGTTGAAGCTTGTTATCGCGCTGCGTGTGGGTGATATGAAGAGTGGGCGTTTTATTATAAAACCTAAGAATTTCAAAAACTAATTTATTTTTTTTTAGACAAGTGAGTTTTTCGTGCAGGTTGTTTTTGTTGTTGTTACTGTTTGGCAATTTGATTTTGATTCTGAATGTGAGTTCTTTCATACGCAAAACAGGTAATAACAATAACAGTAAAAGGTAAAACTAAAAGCGTTTGAAAACGAATTAAAACAAAAGTGTTTGAATCGAAATGCATGCAAAGCAACAGCAACAACAACAACAGCAACAACAAGGGCAGCAGCTACAACAACATTGAAATATGCTGTGTTTCAATCGATTTGCATTGCTTATTTTATTTAGATTTGTTGTTATTGTCTGCGCTCTAATCAAAATCAAAATGCACGCGGCCATCCACAGTGAGCTCTGGCTAAAGTGTAACGCATCTAGTTGTTGTTGTTTATTTCGTAAACTGCATATTTGCTTTTTCTCGAATATTGCTGTTTTTGTTTTTTCATTTTGAAATGAATTTAAGTTTTCTTTGAGGCATTTTTGAGAGCTATCAAAAATGTTTGTGTGTAAATCAAGTGGAATTTCTAGTTGTTATCGGCTGGCTTTGCCCATGCCATGGAACGTATTGGGAAATCAACTTTTATGCCTTGTAGTAATCGAGTGTTTGCCATATTGATTTTCACGTGTGCAGCACCCGGCTAGCAGAAAATGTCCTTCGCTGGCTGCAACACGCCGGGTCTCGGCGCAGCTGCTGTGGCAGCCACATCAAAAAGTCCAAGGACGCATCGAACGATGTTGCTATTGTTGTTGTTGTTGCATGAACAGCTGTTGAAAGTTTTAGCTGGCAACATTGCCTGGTTTCGGCAACATTTCTCTTGCAGCTTTTGTTTTCCATTTCAATGCAAGCACAAGTGCTGTTCTGTGTGTGTGTGTGAGTGTGTGTGTATGTGTGTGACTACCTGCTGTTTAGCATGTGTGTGTGTGTGCGTGTGTGGGTGTTCGCACCGGCACCCACTTGCAGTCCCAGCAGCTCTCTCGCGGGACCACTTGTTAGTTTAGCCGGCGCAGCGTGGGCTTTGGCCAATAGATACAGGGCGTATACGTAATTGCACATAGATACATGCAACAAAGCGACGCACTGTGCTTACCTCAGCGAGGCAAAGCCTCTAAGTGGGTCGACGTCATTTGTCTCTGCCACAGCCACAGCCGCAGTCACTGCCTCTGCCTCTGCCACTGCCACTACCCCAGTCTGCTGTTCGCATTATTTTATAAGGCACTTTGCATCGATGCACGCTTGAACGCCCGCAAATATGCTACAGTTTATGCATGAGCCTATTGTCAATAACTTGTAGCCAGCAAAAAGATACAGTTATAAATAGTCCTTGACGGATGAGGCTGTCTGAGTGAGTTATGAACACGTTGAAATTGCAAAAGCTTAACATACAAAAAGTTATGGGAAATATTTTTAACTTTTACATATTTATTTGCGATCTATTTGTTGCCAAAGACTAGATTCCTTTAATAGAAAATATACATATAATATGAGTAATATACTACAATATATATATGCTATATATAATATCTTTCTGTTGTCCAAAAAAGACTTTTGCAATCTAATTTATTTAACTTTACTCTATGAGTTCTTCATATATTATACTATATTCAACCAACTTTTCTATATTCCTTCAATTTGCTCTTCAGCTTAAAATGGAAATATTATATTATATACTATATTATATGTATAATATCCTTATAATTCACAAATGATATTAACATTCTTATTTTTTTAAATATAGTTAGCATAAACAAATAGGCTATTCATTGAACCATTTGCAGGGTATTTGCCTGTCTAAATTCTAATTAAATTGCTTTTTATTTTGTCTCATTTTTTTTCTCCATTAATTAATCAAATGCTGCCCAACCAACCGACAATCGACTATTTTTATAATTATTATGCAAGCCCCTACTTGCTCGCCCCCACCTCCCCCAATTCCATACTTAATTTAACAGTAGAGCGATTTTGTATGGGGCAGGCTTGTTGCTTATCAGATTTCAGCACAGGAACCAAAACATTTGCTCGATTGTAATTTGATAGAATTACAGAGATAAGAGCAAACAGCCTTTGGCATATGCCAAAAAAAAAAAAACAAAAAAATGTTAACGATATATATGTATATATATACATGTATAGATGAGGCGTGGCATTGTAATGTGTCAGCTCTTATCGCACTATTCTGATTTTGGGCTCTGAGCTCATCAGCGGCTGCAAGTTTCGCACAAAAATAAGGTAAAAGCAAATATCGTATCATATTCCCTAGTTTAAGTAGGGCTCAACCCCTCGGGCAAACGGTTCTCAGCTATCCAACCGCCCCGCTGTGAGACCTTTTAGGCATATGCTCAACCCTATATTGATTTCACATTTGGGAATATTTATTCTTTGCGGGTTTTTATGTTTTGTTTGTACTTTTGGCGCGTGCTCACAATTTATTTTGGTTTAATTGCTATTTTCGGGCGCTTTATCAATCGTGTCTTTCACAACGTTTATCAATTGCTTTTGGTCTGATTACCCTCTGTTTATGACTCTTCTCTTCCGCTTTGCTAACTGCCTTTTTGGCATTTGCATAATTGCATTTACAATTAGATACCATGCCATATTATTATGCGCCACGCCCCCTTTTGCAACGTTTTGTATTACCTGTCAACCCCTCGCTGCTCTTCAGTGAATTGCAGTTGATTGCAACGTTTTGTGGTTTCCCTTTTTTCTTTACTTTTGCGGTTTCGCTCTTTTGCCTTTTTCGATGCGGCGAAAGGGGGAGAAAGTTAATGCCCGCTCTCGAGTATCCTTTTACCAGCTCCGACTTCCTAACTGCCTGCCTGCCTGCTGCCTGGCATAATTATAATTTTGCCACAAAGAACAGAAATGCGGGAAGCCATATGAGAAAAATGGTAGATAATTCCCATATTGAATGTGAACTTAGATTATCGAGTAGTTATTGCGGATTCTTGGTAAAAAGGCTTTGTATTTATTAAAGAAGGTAAAGAAAGCATACAAAGTGAATGAATTATGGTATAAGATGCTTCCATAGCCAAAAAGTATTCTGCATTATAGCTATTAGCAGCAATTTCTCTGTTTAGTCGAATACATAGTGAAGACTTTTTAAGAATATATAAGTTTATATTTATCAATATATTTAGGATAAATATCAAATTAAAAGAGTTAAAGAATATGCTTTTAGATATGCTCTAAGAATTAAAAAATATAAAACAAAATTTAAAATTTAGATTTTGATTCAGATTTTCAAACTCAAAACTGAAACATCTGAAAATTCTTAAAAATTACAATTATAGCTATTTGTGTGAAGTTTATAACGAATACCATTGAATGCCGATAATTCATCGATCGCTAAATCGAAAGCCTCAATAATTCGTAAAAATGATGTCCCCTTGAAAAAATTCCTTTGAATTCCTGTTCTATAAATAAAATTCCTGTGTAATTCGTAAAAAATTAGATCTCCTTACCAGTAATTTCTATCAGCATTGGGTACTACCAAAAGTCATCTGAACAAAGTGAAAATTTAATTTGTAAGATGTATTAAGCTATAGAAACTTATTACCTTTTCGTTTATCTTCAAGAACAACCAACAAAAGTAACTTATTCTATTTTGTATTTGATTACCTCGCAGTCACCGCCCTTAATATTGCCCTCACACTGTTTAGTCGTATAAATTTAATTGCACAATTCATGCAATTGTTGTGTTAATATTGCGTTCGCCCTCTATTATTTCTATCTGTTTACAGTTGGCCGACGCCAGCACAAGAACCAACAGCTACGAATTCCGAATTCCCAACTGTTGCACGATTTCTCATGAGTCATTTGATAAGAAATTATGATAATAGGCGACCGCTCTTTAGCATACGAAATATATTTATATGGGATAGACTGAAATAGAAATAGAGATAGAAATAGATATAGAAATAGCAAAAGCCAAACAAATGAAATTTTTATGTGCGTTGAAACTATTTCAAGTGCAATGTGCGGCAAAAGCAAACATAGCACCCACACACAAACGCACACACACAAACACATACACATATTAAAAGCCCCCCCTTGCCCCCTTTGTTCATAATACTTTTGCAACATGTGGGGAAATGAGGTTTTTCAGCGTGTACGTTGAGGCGTTTGGTGAAATTGTTTTGAAACATTTGACATTCCGTAGTTTTCACCTATTCATTTTAATTAACTGTAAATGGATACTGATAGAATAAAATATACCCAGCATTGATTTTGTGGAAGACAGAAAGTAAATAATTTGCCAAGGTTTGGCTTGAAATGTTTTAATTATATTTAGATTATATTACAATATATACCATCTTTTTCTATTTACCTAAATAATACTATATCAAATATTTCTAAAGCTGAATTAAGAACAAAGAGCATTTTCTTTTAACATTCTTGTATATAGGAAATAAAAGTTTTTTTTTATAAACATTTGAAATTGAAAAGAAAAATTCTAGAAATATTATAAGATAATAATTATGAGATTTTTGAATTCTTATAAAATTTTAATAAGATTTCATTATTAAGAAAATTTAAAAAAAAATTAATTATATCTAAAGCTAAGTATAGATAAATTGCAATGTAAAGTAGAGTGCATAAAAGTATGATAATATTGCTCAGCTGATCTAAGCTGTTTTATCTGCAGCTATAATTATTCTTATAGAGAGAGGGTCTATCATCATTCAGGACAAAGTATAAACAGATAGATTGAAGCGATCTTCAAGTTTTTTCTGTGTTTGGCTAACTTCAAGGTTGACCACGTCGTAAAATTCTTGTCGTATGTGTGTGTGTGTGAAAAAAAAACAATTTTGCTTGTCATTAACTAAAAAGCAAATATGTGCGAATGTTTGGTCTATAAATTGCTTTCATATATTATATAGAGCACAATGCAAAAATCTGCTCAACGTCAGGTGATAAAAACAAAAGCAAATTTTTTTAGCTAGTCTGTGTGAAAGTGTGTGTGTGAAATGCAGTGTTTATTTAAGTGAGGCGCGCAATAAATTCAATTAGCCAGCACCGCTTGGCGCATCCACCGAAATAGCACTGAAAATAGGTGCCAAAAAAAATTAGAATATAATATAATGAACCCGGTGGCGAAATCGAGGCAAAAACAGCTTTCATTCAGTTTCAGTTTTAGATTAAGTTTCGTATGTCATGTGCTAAAGATGACATAGCTCGCTGTCTGCTGATAAGACAAGAGGGCAACCCCGAAAGTTCCAACTGGAATATGCATATTTTCATAATTTCCAATTGGACAACGTCAGCGATGCATTTGACAGATGACAAAGCAAAGTGAATGTGGCAAATGCAAATGCCGGCTGTACGTAAATGAAGATGAATGAGTGCTAGAAGCAAGAGTTGAATGTGCAGCTAAATGAGTGTGTGAATGTGAACATATGTGAATTCGAATATAAGATATGTGTACATTAATGAATATATAGCTATAGAGCTAAATGTGTAAAGTGTGAATGTGAATAAGAAGGTGAATGAGAATGTAAATGTGTGAATATGAGCCAGAAGCTATTGAATGTGAATAAGTGAGTAACTGAAATATGTGAATGTGAATGAAGCTGTGATTCATATTCACATACTTTTGAATGCAGGAAAGAATATGTGAATGTAGATGTTAAAAGCTTGCCAAATGAGTGTTTGAATATATGAATGTGCAAATGTGAATATCTACCCAGAAGCTGTGAATATTTGAATATTTGAATATGTAATTATGAATATGAACAAACAGCTTTTGGATGCAACCTCAGCTGTCAACTGCAGCAATGACAGCTACATTTGGCCGCTCTTAGCAACCACCTGCCACACACACACACACGCATACTTACACACACAGCCAGCGTAACTAATTTGACTTGACACAAAAAGAAAAAAAAGCAATGTTTGCGGGCAGAGGCTATTCTCTCTCACATTTGCCCCGCTGGACACGCCTGCCTAAGCCGAAGCGTAGCTGATGACGGCTCCCGCGCGCGTTCTGCCACTCTTCAGTTAAACAAACAACCACCCTTTCCTCACCCCCTTCCCTCCCTCGCTTTTTAGCAGTCATATCAGCAAACTCCATCAGCCGCTCGGCAGGTCAAAAGGCCAGCGGCACATGACAAACATGCCAGAGCGTTAAATTTTTATGCGTGTTTAGCAGCAAAGAAAAAAGATAGATATTATATACATACACTATAAATGACAATTGCAATTGGTGGGCGGGGCTGGCTGTTGCGTTGCAGTTGTAGGTGTGGAGTCGGCACTTGGTCACGCAATGCAAAAGAAAATGAAATTTCATTTTCACTCCAGATTACGGCGATAGTATTGTCATGTTGCCTATGTTGCGTCCACTTCTGCAGTTGGCATTCCATATAAAGGCATGCGGAATACTTGAGCATATGACACGCTCTCATATGACACATATGACGGCATATGACATCAACCTGCAGTGTTATCTGTTCCGTGTGGGCAATTTATTAGATTGTCCACTTTAAAAGTAAACATATGTCTATATGCATATAATTACATGCAATTATTTAAGAGATTACTTTTTATTATCAGTCAAGATTACAGATAAGAGCTAAATCACACTAATGTGTCATCATACACATTACTCGCGTAAGCCTATTATATAGAATATGGGGAATTTGTTTAACACTTTAAGTTTGGTTATGGTTGGAAAAAACTTGAGATTATTTGACTGGAATCAAGGAAATACCAGGAAAGCATAGAAATTGAGAAAATAAATTAGTTGATTGGCTTTTATCGACTAAAACAGTTGATTTAGTCAAACTTCGTTGCACTGGGACGAAACGGTTTGGGTATAAAATATTATATATGTATATCAATTGATTTGCCAGTATAACAAGTCCCAAAGGAATTACCCCTGGCTCTGACCAACCCTCTGCCTTGTAGCTGAGACTCTCTTAAAGGTGAACTCAATTAAATTAAACAATTTTTTGGGGTCATAAATGGTTTGCCTTGTTTCTGGTCAACTGCTTTACCTAACGGGGTCGGTATATATCTAATAAAAAAATAGAATTTTAGGTTGAAATTGATTTGACTTAAGATTAGACTGCACTAACTATACATTCGAAAAAGTCTTTTCTTTACACAACTTACTTAAACTGCTCACTTTACCATTTTATGGCAACAGGGTATCAAAAACTGTGCCTGACATACTTACACGAGATCAAAAAGATAGTGCAACTCATGCGCAGACAACAGCCTCAGCTGCAACTAACCTTGAAATGATAGCGCACACAACAAATTACGTCACCTGACCACGAAAAGCGACACACAAACAAGACTGTCTGTCCCACTGTCCAATTGTCCCACTGTGCGTCTGACCCACACTTGTCGCAGCTATTGGCTGACAAAAAACTGTCAAAAGCGACTTTGGGCCCCGTTAATTGACTTGCCTGATTTCACAAAATTGAGACACACGCATCATTTGGCCAACCTTTGCGATAAAATACCAATGTGAAGCACATAAGTATATATACTAATACCTATGTATATAACAATTTCTGATATCAAAACAGTTTTTCATGATTTACCGTGCCTTTGATAATGCTCATGGCAAGTGGGGGCTAACATGATATAAGATCAGCTATAAAAATAGCTAAAAACTCACATCTAAAAAACTAGCAAAAGAATGAAATGAAATTGTTTCGAATGAATTTTTCAAAATATTTCATTAACAAATAAACTGAAAATGTGTGAAAAATTCGAATATTACCTTCACGAAACACATTTAACCCGTGCTGAAGGTCGCATATTTTCGCAATTCGTTGGAAAACTGTGAGAAAATAAATACTTTATTTAGCTAATTTTAAATGGTTTTTTACGCGTACTCCACAATGATGTCAGCTGCTGAAGGTGTTAAAAGCGAACAAAAAATAACGAAAATGTATTTTAAATTAAGCAATTTCAATTTTAAAAATGTTTATGGAAAACCAAATGAAAATTTGTGCTTTGCAAATTGCTTTGTCGGCATCGGCTGCAATTTTCATCACGTCTTTTGCCTTGCCTTAGGGCTTTTTACCCAATAAGGCGCCGCTGCCGGAACTCTATTAAATTTTTATGGGTTTATTATTTTCAAAAATATTCTAAACGCTTTTGCCGGCAAGTGCGCTGAACTTAACGGCTGAGTCAGCTGCACAACATAATTATTATACCCTGAACCCATTGAAAAAGGAAATTTAGGGTATAATGTTTTTGTGACAATGTATGTAACAGGCAGAAGGAGGAGTGAAAGACCCCACAAAGTATATATATTCTTGATCAGGACGACGAGCTGAGTCTTTCTAGCCATGTCCGTCTGTCCGTTCGTTCATCATTCCTCCGTATAAACGCAGTGATCTCGTAAACTACAAAAGCTAGAGTTTTGAAATTTTAGATAAATATTCTTGTATACCATACGCAGTACAAGTTTAGTTTTTTTTTCGATTTCATTATTATCGATTAGAATCGAAGAATCGAAGCTATAACTACAAGACCAAAAAAGTTACGAGACTCAAAATATTCTATGTTGCTTTTTTTAAAAAAATACAGATAATAAATGTTTCAGATTTTGGATACCTCACCCCATTAGCCCCAAATGTGAAAAAAAACTATTTCAAATAGTAGGGAGTTTCGCATATATACACTTTTGGATGTCAATATTATATACTGAAAATTTCATTAAGAAAGTACATCTAGAACCGAAGTTATTAAACAATCTATTCCCATTTCTCCTAGTCGGGCAGACCCGACTAGACCGTTCTTACTTGTTTTTTTGTGTTTTTCTGAACAGGAATTAAGCGAGTGCTAAAAATTTTTTGGGAGCTATTTGTATGTTATTATTATGATTGATGTGTTTTCTTATACACACACATATATATATATATATAATATATATATATATATTTATGTGAATTATGGGCGACTACCTCAAGCGTTTCGTCTTATTCTATTCGGCTGACCCACTTTTTGCTATTTACTTTCAATAGATTTATGATTTTTGGTGCTTTTTTTTCTGTACAGACAAAAGGCGAAAATAAATTATGTTGTTTTATCTCTTTGCTGGTAATATATAATATATTTTAATATCGGTGCACAGTAGCTGACAGTCAACAACGATGACGTCGTCGTCGATTGACAAAACCAGAAAGCAAACAGAAGAAACGGGCGCTATTAATTCTGACTGCGATATATACAGCTACTGCACAAGCCCCTCAGACTCTCGCTCTCTAGAGTTCTATTGTTTTGTTTGGCCTGCTGAACTGACACTCAATTGGGTTTTATGACTGCGCGGCGAGCGCTTGGCTAATGATCGGCGCTCAAGTTCGCATTGGCGTATACGTAATATACTAATATACGTATACGTAATGTCAGCTGCTGCGGCCAGTGTGGACAGGTCGCATATTCCGTGTCCGTTGAGCACAGTGATAAAATACTAATTACCAAGTGCAATAAACAAAGATACATTATTAAATGTTTGTCAGGCGGTTTGACTTATAAATAAAGACCATAATTTGTTGCTAAACAAAAATTTGTATGCGCTAAATATGTATGTTTATGGCTTAACTGTTGGAGAAGTCTTAGACTAAGTGACCTTTAGGCCAAGAATAAAATATGTATACCAATAAGAGTTGATAATTGAAAAGTATTAAGTGGGTGTTTAAGACAACTTAATTAAATTTAGGGGAATTAGTTTCAAGCGAGATGTTAAGTCTAGAAACTGAAGATTGTGTGTTATTCTTTTATTGCAGAGGTCATTCTGTTTATATTGCCCTTCATCTAAATTTCATTCATTCTCAATCGGTAACGTTATTGAATTCAATTTTAAGATTGTTGCCATCTTTACAACATAGCCTTCTGCTGTTTAATAGGACCTCAATAACAGTTAGATTCTATTAGGAAAAATCATTTTTGAGCATTCTCTGCTGACTGACAATGTTTTCTTTTTGGGCTCTAGACATGAAATTTAATCTTTCAGCCATCAAACATATTAAAAAGTAGACTAAAAGAAATATCTCTTCTATATTTAGAAAGTATAGCTAGCTACTTGACTGCATCTGCGAGTACAAAATTAGATCTCTGGACCATTTTGAAATACCTTTTATGAAGATATATGCTATGAATCTGTGATATAGTCATGCTTTGGTTTATTATCTATAGACTAATAGATAATATATATCTTTCAGGCATTGATAACTGTAAGCTGAACCTGGCTCTAAGATGAACTATGTTTAAATATAATATATTTGTTTTAGTCATATTATTATGAACTTCAAGCCTTGCCTTTGCATTTATTGAAATCTATTCTAGCTTCATTTAAACTAAGTTTATTCATTCTAATTTCTTTCCACTTAAGTCAAATTAAACACTTGGCTTCTTTTGTAAGCCCAAAACAACAGTCTGCAGTTATTTCTTGTTTATCATTTTGGCAGACAAGTTGGCGTTGGGGCACAAAACCCTTGTCATGGTCAAAGCGACAATGTGACACTCTCAAGGCAGCGGGAATTTAACAACAGAGACAACGATGACAATTACATAATTACAAACTTGTGTTGGCAATTAAGTCGATGCTCAAAGCAGACACTGCAGACGGAGACAGACAGACATACCCTTTCCTTGATATCAATTTGTAGTTTTGATTGATGGCACTGGGATTGAACAAACCGTCCTTAACTTCAAATATTTACACTCATAAATACTGCAAAGAATTAAAAGAATATAAAAAATCTATATAACAATTGATCGAATTGTCGAATTTTCTTCCCCTCGACCATAGGGGTTACTTTAAAGCGAAGGCCAGACACAGATTTTTTGTATTTCATTATAAATGCATAATGCTGCGCTAATAGTTACAACAAATCAACCGAGCAACCAATAATAAATAATAATAATTAACGAAAATGAGAGCATAAAAGTGGGTATCAAATTAGAAGGCGTGGCCCGGCGTGCGGGTCACAATGGGGTTCAACGATTATTAATCAAATGCCGCCTTAATTATGCGACACAACTGTCCCATGTAATATCTAGTTATTGCCCAGGGGCAATCCATCGAGTGACGTCTGCGGTCTGCCGCATCAATTAAAATTCGTTTCGCCTGCCGCCGATCAAATTGAACAACTACCCAAAAATAAAATTGACAGTATTACGAGCTTCGTTTTTGCCATTCGACTAGCGGGGGGCTTGAAAGGGGTCTTGGGGTTACTGGCTCTTGGTTCTTCGTGCTTCGTTCTTTGGCGCCGTCCAAAAGCGAATGTCAAGTATGAATCCATTGATGAGTGTCCGCTCGCTGTCAACGCCGGGTAGAATCCATTTGATGGGTCTCTTTAACAATTGCTACTCTCTCGAGCTCTTCTTTTTTTGTTTATTGAAATGCCCGCTTGAAAAGTGAAACAGAGTATATTCGCTTGGTTCAATGTAGCTTAGCTATTGAAGCTAAATTAAAGTTTAGCATGTTGTTGTATCTTTGTGTTGTATCTGCAGATAAAGCATTACAGTTATATGGTTACTACCATTGAAGGCGTCAAGATCAGATATAAAGATTTATAAGTTAACTCTATCTTCTTCTCTGAATTAAGACTACCTGCAAAGTCTTCTAGAAATCGCTTCAAAAATATATTAAGCTATTATTGAACTTTAAGCGCGTATTAGGCAGTCGCATACAACCCACTGGCATACTCTTACTTGTTATTACAATATATTCTCTGTATATGCATAAATTCGGCGCTTTTTGGTAAAGCAATTTCAATTTGTGTTTTTTTTTTCTTTTCGAATCGCGCTTCTGTTTCCGGCTTTCATTTTTCCGGTCAGTTCTCGCAGAGCTCTTTGCCCGTGCGGTTCGCTTTTCAATTCCACTCGTAGGCTAAGCGCCAGCACCTTAGGTACGATCTATCTTTCGAGATATTAGCATAATTGTGTGTTGTTATGGATTGCAAATTTGACATTGAACTTGCTGCTTGAAAACTGAACTTGAAAAAAAAGAAAACAAACAAATCCAAAAGTAAAACACAAACAAACGCAACGATTTCATTCGCGTTTGTTTGCATCTCAAATTAGTTTTCAATTTATGGCGCAAATATTGACTGAGTGACATCAGCAGTTGCTTGCAAATAAGTTGGAAAGCGCTTTGCAGCAGTACCACACAATTTATTTACTAATAGTTTAAATAGACAAACAACAACAGCGACAACAATGTGAGCTGGCGTGAAAATTCCAAGAAGTCAAACAAGCGGTTAAGCCTGAGTTTGATTTTACTCCGAATTGGTCTAATGGGCCATTAGGTTTGTCCAAAGTTGGGTAGAAATTACCGAAAGTCTCGGCCAACTTTGTGCTTCATGTGAATACGAGATGGTGGTATTCATCGTTGTTCTGTCAAAGTGTTAGAGATAAAAAATCTCGATCGAGACAATTTTTTTTACTTACAAGTCCAACATTGAGAATTCTGATGAGATCGAAAATGAGCAGTCAATCAGTCAGTATCAATTGAGTCAGTAAGTAAGATAGATAGTTAGTGTAATTGCTTACAAATCAGTAAGTCAATCAATCAATCAGTCTGTCAATCAGTCAGTCAATCATTCAGTCAATCATTCAGTCAATCAGTCTGTCAACAAGTCAGTCAATCAATCAGTCAAACAGTAAGTCAATCAGTAAGTCAATCAGTCAGTAAACCAGTTAGTCAATCAGTTAGGCAATCAGTCAGTAAGGAGTCAGTCAATCAGTCAGTTTAGCAGTCAGTCAACCAGTCACTCAATCAGTGAGTCAATCAGTCAGCCAATCATTCAGTAAATCACTCAGTCATTCAGTCCGTCAACCAGTCAGTCAATCATTTTGTCAACCAGTCAGTCAAACAGTAAGTCAATAAGTCATTCGATCAGTCAGTAAAACACTCAGACAATCAGTCAGTCAATCAGTCAGTTAATCAGTCAGTCCATCAGTCCGTCATTCAGTCAGTCAATCAATCAATGCGTCAGCCAATAAATTAGTTTGTCTGTCAGTCAATCATGCAGTAAGTCATTCAATCAGTTTCTCAATCAGCCAATCAACCAGTCAGTCAATCAATCACATACTCAGTCAGCCAATCAATTACTCTAGTAATCTTTCTATCAGTCAGTCCGTCTCTTTATCTCAAACTCAATCGCTCACTCTTTCAGTCAGTCAGTCAGTCAAAACAAACAGCTTTATTTATGTAGATAAAATGCATTTGTCAACTTGTAGATACATTTCCAGTTAGTTTGAGATACATTGAGACGAGTCTGCCCCACATAGTTGTTCGTTGCAAAGATTTCAGCTATGTATGGGACAGGGGCATGAGAGATGTGGCATGTGGCTGCTTGTCTCGCGTCGCTGCTCATTAAAAATGCAGCCGCAAATTTCGCAAAGTCAAGCAAATGTCAAGGCGTCTCCTCACTAAGCTTATCCAAAATTAGAACAGGCAATGGGCTATAGCATCTGCAGAAAGATACAACTACACACACACATACACAAAGCACACACACACATATAGCATTTCTGCAGTGACAGCGCCTTGAAATCTGAGAGTTCATCTCGCCGAGGCCCTGCCCTCTTGATTCGCGGTGAATGTGCAGATGTTATTTTTTCTTCTCTTTCTTTTTTGTCTACATACGGGTCAGGCTTCGGGTTCAACATTTATCAAAAGCCAATTTGATGTTGCATGTTTATTTATGTGGCACCTCTTCCATTTACTTTGCAGCACCAACAACACAACAACAAGAAGTATTAGAAAAGCCAAACCGCGCCACTGGCAGCCACACATGCAAATTCACAGGAAAAGCCGAACACAGACACACACACGCACACACACACACTTGGACATTAAGTATTAGCTGTAGAGGAGCTGCAGATACAATTGCCAGATAAGTTCTGCGGCACAGTGGGACGAAAGTGTGCGCCTATTTGTTTATTGTGGCAACTGGAACTGGAGAGAGAGAGAGAGAGAGAAAGAGACGTGCCACAAGATGCCACAAATGCTGCCCATCTCAATATACAACTGCTGAGCAACAATAATAATATTATTACAATTATTATTATTAGTATTTTGGGAGTCTTGTGCAAGCTAGCCAAAAAGTACTAATAAACAGCTCGAAGACATAAATAAAAGAAATTCGAATCGAGGTGTCGAGTGCATCGCCCAGAAGTCAGATACAGATACCAGACCAGTATCTGCCCGCTACCCCCAACTGTTGCCCTCTTCCGCGTATCGACAAAGACGTAGGTCGTGGCCAAGGTGTTCAAAGGCAAACGGAGCGGCAGCCGCAACGAGGTGTACACATTCGGCACCATGGAGGGCGGTTACGTAAACGAAGGTGAGTGCCTCGTAAATCTATCGATCTTCCACTATATATAAGAACATATATATATGTATAACTATATATAAATTTATCCTCACTGCATTCGCTTGAGGTGCTAAAACCCAAATGCAATTGAAATTTAGCACTTGCTCAACTTGTGCCATATTTTAAAGTCTATTATCCATTAATTTATGGCCATTTGCTGGGCTGAATGCACTTTTTGTATGAATCAAAAGCTGTAATCAAATTATTTTTATGGGTTCTTTGCATTTATGAATTCAATTGTGTGAGATTTTACGATCTTACAACTTTTTATGGTTTTACATTTGTTAAATGTTTAGTTTTTTGACAGTTGCAGTACACTCAAAGAAAATTGGGTTGAGAAAGATTAGAGGTGTAATATATTTATGTAGAGTTAGTATTTGAATATAATTCTATAAATTGAGAACCACATTCCATTTAAAAACTGACTCTAATAGTGATCAAATGCTTTCAAATAGCTAAAAAAATAAACATTTTACAAGATTTTTCTTACTTCAAATAAACTTTTAGCGTAGTTAAAGGAAGTAAGAAATTTCTTAGATTTTTCTTAAGTTTCATTATTGAATTTGCAAATTTTTGAGACTTAGAAAATTAAAAGTTTTTATTTTTAATATAAGAAAAAAGAATTTAAATATTTCTTTCAACAGTTAGAAATTTAGTTGAGTAAATTTTAGATTCTGGAAGTTTTATCATTTAGAAATTTTGACTTTCTTTTTATTATTCAAAATTTTTGCCAATGTTTTTTTGATTACCACATTTGTATATTTTCTTTAATGGTTTTAGTTCAGAATTTGCGATGGCATTTTGAAACAATAGCACTTCTTAGTCATACCTGCTCTGGGTCTATTTATAAACCAGGCCATAATATATGCACATATATCATTTAGATTCGCCATCCAGCCGCTCAGTTTGTGAATGAACTCTTGCATCATGCGCTGCATTCACATTTATATACCATATATACATGTACATATGTATATGGCCCATTCTAGCTGATTGTTAATTACAAATTTTGCCATTAGCTCATTCGTACTCGCACCTCGGCACAGAAAAATGCAAATTTTTGAAAAATGTCGGAACAAGAGATGTTTGCAGTTATTTTGACTTTGAAATATGCGAAAACTATGAAAATTACATTTCATACAAATTGTTGTTGCTCTTCAGTTTTTTGTTGTTGCATAGTGACACCAAAATGCAGTTTTATTTGAATTATACAAATGCTTTTGCGAATCATTCAAGCTGCCAACATTAGTCAACAAAATGAGCCAATACATCAAGATCTTAGCATGCATAGATAATTTCTATATACCATTTGCTTTTATTCTCTTGCAATTTGGCAAACATTTTATGTGCCTAGAAATAGACAATTACGACTTGCATCTATTCACCTGATCTGAGTCAGGCTGACATCATAGACAAATACTATATTCTCTTTAATATAAACACACATGCGGCCCCCCACAGAGGATTCCGATGCCATAATGGGCGTGGAAAGTCCAGGTAAATTGAAAAAGTATAACATTAAGTGCATATCCATTTATATGTCGCCCAATTATCAGCGTGAATGAAGCGGTTCATTAAACCAAGTGGCATAAATTTGTGGCAGACACTCAATTAACCATTTGATATCGCCCCAGAGCTTCAGCTTCGATTCGTTGAGACCAGCAGATGTTGTTGTAGTCAACTGGTTTGCTATCGTTCAGTTACAAGCCGGTTATTACTCGGCATCGCCCACTTTGACTGAGCATCTTCTAGGGCTTGAGTGAAGACATGTTTATAAATTATCAGATCAGTACACGGCAAAAAAATTACGATCTATATTAAATTTGTTATAGAAATTGAATTGAAATGTTCTATTTAAGTTGTATTTAAAACATCTAAATTTTTCTAAGTTGAATGGATTTTTATATAAACTTGATTAAAAATAGAAACTGAACATATGTCTGCAAAAGATACTACTGATATACCTCCTAGGTGGTGTGGCAAATTGATGTCTAGATCTAAATCTTCTACAGCTAGAAAAACAAATTATGTGAACGTTCTTTATAAAGCATATGTATATCAATAAGCCAATCAATCAATCAGTTATGATTAATTCTTTTATATATACATATAGAATACATAGCAATTTCAGTTCCAGATTTCGCACAGTGTATATGTCCAAACAAACTTGTGAGTCAAGTGTAAACGATTTCCTTATTTACATAAGCAGATTATGAAATTTTAAATCAGTTTGCTTAAATATTCTTGGCATATTATATAAATTGCCTTAAACAGAAACGAAAGTAAACGTTAAGTAGTCGCTGTTGTTGACAACTTGTGTTCCATTTAGGGCAAACTGGCGGATGCTGAACAACCTTATTTGTATTTCAATTAACATTCAATTCAATAAATAAAACTGTCATAAATTTATATGCGAGACAGTTGCATTGAGTAGTTTTCCCATCGAATTGTGAACGATTGATGCAATGTCAAATCTCAAGTATTTACGCACAGACACACACCCATCAAAGAGACATTCGTGAAATGCAAAATGCAAATGCAACTTGAGGCACGTCTCGCAAAATGCCAAATAACTTACTTCAACATCCAGTTTCAAGCAATTTGGGGCAGTTGCTGATGTCATCCGGATAAAGAAAAGATCTTTAAGGATCGTTCCGCCTGTATCTTGGGCACGTTTCAAGCGAAAAGAGTTGCGATCACAAGACAATGAAGACACAATTTGCAGCGCCTCCACTTTTAATGCCTTCTTTTCGCTCTTCGCTTTAGATACAAATTTGATTCTTGGAACTCGACGAAAAAACCGCAATAAATAACTTGATCTTAGCTTTTGAAATCAAATCGCATAAGGGCTGTGCGTCTGAGCTGAAGAAACATTAAGGTTTCTGAGCGCAGCTGCCATTAATACGCTTTAATACTCGCTCAAAAAGTGAAGAGGAGAATATTGGTTTTTCGCTTGTAAACGAACTTTTAAATTGATTAGATATTAGTAAAGATTTATCTTGATATTTTCACTACAGTTTTAGAGTTGAGATAAAGACTGAGCTGTTTAAATCACTCATTCAACTGTGAGCGAGTATTAGGCTGTCAGCTACACCCAAATGCAACGATCTGACTTAGTTTTTATTGCCATTGAGTCACTTTTTGTGTTGCATAGCCTTAAACTTGCCTTTGGACAATGTCGCGGCATCAGCCAAACAAATGTTCTTTGTTTGATAATGGCGCAAACCTGTCGATAACCTTGAACACATCTCATGTGATATTCCGTAAGAAATAGAACACATTTATAGCCCATAACACCCGCATATATATGTATGTGTATGTGAATTAAAAGCAAATAAAATATCGAGCAACAGCTAAATCAACTGAATTTAACAACGCATTCAAATCGCAATTAGATAGCACAGCAATACGCGGCGATAATTTATCGTGTCAGTTGGTGTTTATAGGCACGCCAACCCCTCCATAAACTCTCCCCTATAACAAAAAAAATGATATATCTGTAGAGCTTTTAATTTTGCGCCGGCAGAGTAGGAAAACGTAAATGAAACATGGACATGGTCCGCTCAATTTTACATTGACCCTGTGGCCGCGAGTGCTTTGAACTGTAAACAAAACTTAGATACAGAAACAGATATACAGGCATATATACATATATAGATATAGTGTGCTAGTGTGCGCTGATCTATGCATATGTAAATTTAGTAGCGTCGCAGCGATGACGACAACATTTACATGAGTCTTAGATTTAGGGGGGAGTACCATATTGTGTAAAACCTTCTAAAAGGCATTATAATACTGTGAGACATTATGTAACACGAAGAAGAAGAAGTCTCTAATCCCAAAAATTATTAATATATATATATATATATAAAATTATATTTTTAATAAAAATCAATAATGACTCGATATATTGTATCATTTTTATAGGTATTATACAGATGTAAATGTGTTTTTCTTGCTAAAAGTTTCCAATAAATCATTAAAACCTTATTAAATATTGTAGCTAAGTCTTACAAATACAACATGAATATATATTTTAGAGTATTTCACTTTCGTTATTCCATTCTTAAGTATTTCTTGCTTAAGCAAAATTTATTGCCAACAGTTGTTGTTGAATTTAATACAAGCAGCTGCTCTTTGCTTAGACTTAAACTTGACCTTAGAATATATATACATATGTCTGTCTATATATACATGTGTACTATCTGGTCTGTTGACGGGTCTGTCTACATAATTGGGCATGAAAAGGTATCTGTATTAGCATAATCCACGTGACAAGAAGGCGTGAATTTGAACACCTCTGCTAAATAATTAGCCGCAGTCTTGATATGAAATTAAAAAAAAAATATTTAAACAACACTCGAATCAAAAAGCTGTTTGACTAGTTTTCCAATTGCTTGACACTTAATGAAGTGTGCTGCCTTTGTGAGGTGTTCAATTACCTGTCATTTAAAAGGCAACTGCAATCAAAACTTTGATAGAAAGCCGATCAATTGTAATAGGAAGCTGTAGTGGAAAACGTTTCTTTAAGTGTTTTTAAAGGGAGCTGTGACAGGCTTTCAATCACAATTATATCGGGCTCTTATTGCATCATTCTCTATTTTCACCTCTTTACTCGCATTCAACAATAACATTCAAATGTCAATTTTCATTGAAGATCATTTCAATATTTCACTTTTCCATTTCCATTTACATATTCGTTCCCAAGCGCCTTTCCAGTTCAAGTTCAGCGAGATCGAAGACAACTGTAACAGCTCCGATCGTCAATTGATCGAATGCATTAAGAAAAACAAGTGTGGAATGTTGTAATCGAGCATAACCAACTGCGCTATACTCGTTCGCAGTACAACAGAAGCTATGACAAATTCAATTTTTCGATTTACTAGAGTTAATTTTTAGCAGATCGTAAAAATAGAAAAATAGATAGAAATTTGAGATATAGAATTTCGAAGATTGAGAAAAATCGGTGAATAATCTAAAGATTAGATAGTCAAATGTTATACACTGATTATACATTCCAATTAATCGATTTTAAGCAGATTGTTCTATATATTTTCGAATTTTGGATCTATAGAATAGATAATAAGTAAGCCAAAAAATATAATATTATATTTGAAATTTCAATCATCAATAAACGGCACTAAAATCAATATACTCTATAACTTTACGAGCAAGTAGAAAAACACGTGATTTGCATTTAAATTGTTTGCCTAACCGTCAAATCGTTTGGCCTCTGGTATTGGCCGTTTTCTCAATATATATTTGCATTGGCTCTTTGCCGGCTGTGACTTGTTCATGGAAATCATGGGCATGACAACAGATCCCATACATATATATAAATATATACACTTATACACCTAATGACGTCAGCATTATGATCGTTCTGCAAAATGTGCACAAATTAAAGACAATTTGCAACGCTTGCGGCAACTCCAATTGCCGCTGACACATTTTGTGCAACGCCCATCGTTTTGCTAGATAAACATTGCAATAGAGATAAATGATAGAAACTATTGCACATACATGCTCACATGCTCACAGACATAAACAAATATATATAGTCTTAAGGATACATATATATTCAAATATGTGTTGAGCGCATGCGCAACATTTCGTGGCTTGTTTTCTATTTGCAGCAACGTTGCCAAATTTCCATTCCTCTTTTCTCAGCCTTATTCTCATGTTACTTGCTATGATTCCCGCTGTTAAAGAAATCTGTCTGAAATTGTTCAAGATCATATCCATTTAATCTAAATTATTTTAATTTTCTTTGAGTGTAATCGAGTTTTTGGTCAAATTTTTATAATGGCTGTAATCGCTGCTTTTAAAGCTGACTAGCTGTCAAATCTTTTGCATTTTATTCGCGTAATTTTGCAGCTTTATCTGCAATAATAAAATTAAATAATTTATTTTAATGGCCAGCCATGTTAACGGGGCTAAGTGTTTTTCGCTGTAGATTTCAAGACAAATACTTAAATGAAAACAACTCAGCATATCAGATAGAACTAAACTTAGAAATACCCTTTAGCTAGCAACAGTTTTCAATAGTTAAGCTGTTTGAAAGCTAGGAATAATTAATAATAATTAATCTCGTTAAAAATGAAATTAATAAAGAAGTTAGGAAATATAAGGAAATTGATGCTGATCACCTAGTAATGGACCAAGATCTCTTGAAGGTTTACATGAAATCAAATTTAACGATAATATTTATAAAATGCAAATGAATGTAGAATGAATCCAGAGAAAATATCATGAAAAAAGCTTTAATAAAGTTATGAAACTTTGAAGTAATGATCGAATTTGGAATGTTTATGAATATGATATTAGAAAAAGGACATGCTGTATTGGAATACAAATGTGATGTTTATTTCAAACGAATAATTTAAAAAAAAGTTTAAAATTCGATGATACCCTGTTGAGTTATTGAATAGGGTACAAAAATGCAGAGATAGACGCTCAGCTTGGGGGCTGTTATGCAAAATTGACCAAAATTGGCAAAAATAATAGTTGCATACAAAAATAAAACAACATAAAGCCGGGAGCCAGTTCGTGATTTAGTCGGCACAACTATTGAGCATGGAAAATCAATTGGCAAAGTACGGTCAAACACAAAGGCGATGCTATCGGAGTTGGCCCCCATGTCATGGAAGCCAGCACGTATTCGCAGTGCTTAGATTGCAGTCTAATAGATAATAAATTGAGGAGCCGCCTGCACCTGAGTGGCATAAAGCCATAGAACGTGTCGAACATTTGTCATAATGCGGAACAAATAGCCGAGACATGATGAATATGCATATGCAACGATAGATACATTTGAAGATACCAAATGACAGGCGCTGAAAACCGAGTTCAGCAGTTGAGTTCAACTGCAGCCCACGCATTTCAGCCAAGCATTTAATTGGCTTATTAAGAAATTAAAACTGTTTCAGTTTTGGCAAAAGCAAAAGGCAACAATTAATCAATTGCCAGAATGAAAACGAATCTTGTCTGCGTGGGCGTGTAGCCCTCGGGCGAACTCTTAGAGCGCAGGTGAGGGGGTTCTATGGCTTGAAAAACTTCATTAAATTTAAATTGAATCGAGACACAAAACTCGACTTGCCAACAGATAAACGTTGGCCATAAATCAAGCGTCTCTCAATGCCAGCATGGCATGCGTGCGGATCAAAGACCCAACTAAATCCGAAAACCCACACGCACACTTAAGCTAATCCACATATATATATATATACGTGTATATATAAATATATTTCTATTTCCAAGAGAATTACCTATATTTCCATTAGCTCAAAGCGAATGTCGCACTTTTAGCAAATAATTTTGACAGCGCTATAAATAAGTATAAACATTTCTTTGTGATCATATAAACAAAACCTAAATACTTTTACACAAAAATAACTAAAAAGAGTGATGAATGAACGACTAAGAAATATCCTGTAACTAAACGGAAATGTTATGTTAAATACATATAGCAGGGGGATTTCTTGACTTTGTTTTTAACTTTTAACTGTTTTTTGACATTTAAGTAACGTTATCGAAAAAAAAAAATATTCCTAGTCTAAATACCGTATTTAAGCATCAATACACAAAATTTAGTTTCTTAAGCTGTTTTAGTTCTAGAGCTTGAACCAATTTCTCATGTGATTATATTGTAGATCTAATATCTAAATATATTATTCTTCCTGTTACATGCAATTGCACAAAAGGCATCACACCCACTTCTAGTTTATGAATGGAGTCTATAACAACAACAATTTGACAGTGCGTGACAATGTCAGTGCCAGCTAGTGAAAACGAGAGCAAAACTAATTTGGCATCAAGCCAAATCAAAACCCGATTATGCCCCGTCCGTACGTGTATGAAAAATAGAAAAAAAAATGAAATGCCGTAATAACAAATGGCAAAACAAAATAAAAACAACTAAAAATACTCAAATATAATAAAAACAATCGGAAAAATATATAGACAACAACCAAAGTTAAGACTCCGTAATACCCTATATTCTTAAACAACATTACTTTTTTGAGAAAATGTGTTTGAAAAGTTTTCTTTTTTTCAAATTCGAAATTTCTAAGATTCCTTTCGATAGAAATCTTATTGATGCATTTTTTATCAATCAGCAGATTCATCTAGAAAAGAAGGGAAAAGATTTTGTGCTTATTTTACAATTTATATATTAGTAAATTAAGATTTTATTTCCGAACTTGATTTTGTTTTTTTATGAATGGAAACAGATTTCAATTATTCTTTCGACAATTGGTTTGGCTTTGGGTTCCGCTCCTAACTAATCTTTAGGGTCCTCGCCGATTACATCCTAATTATTCAATTGTTTGATACTCTCGCAAGCTAATTGTCAACTTGTCTTTACTATTCAGTATACCCTGTATATCTCAAAACGTATTTACTTTGGGCACACAAAACGTACACTTTGATATCCTATCCCATAATTTGTGGCTAATTTGACTGGCGGAACTGTAGGCTGTAGGTGTAAATACATATAAGAGAACATATCAATTCGTGCATTTTATCGGGCATAGAAAAAGCTCACAAATTATCGTGGATCGGACGACAATTTAATGCGGCCGAAGGACATGCCTAGAACTTAACGTAATCATATGAAATTATAGTTTATGAGCTATATTTAATCTGATTGCATATATATTAAAGACTTACTGGGGCGTCAAGGCATTTAGTAGCTATTCATGTGGATGGCGTAATCCGGGGCGGGCTCTGCTCAAGGCTAACCAATTGCCATTAATTGCATGGGAGGTGGCTGCAAGAAATGTGGTACATTCTTAATTTATTTGAAATCTTTAATAAATTGCCAACGGATATTGTTTCTTGGAATAATTTAGCTAAATATGCCATAAATTTAAAAACCCAACAAAAGCCAATAAACTGTACAAACGAATGAAGTGTACAATAAATATTATTGCAACCTGCAATTCTGATGCTTGTCTCGTACTCTACAGAAAATGCCATTTCAATTAACAACTGTGAAGTATTTAACTAATTGGCAATAGTTGTATCAATGAACGTATCCATTTTCAATGGCAATTGCTTAATTGCAGTTGTGATTTTTTAATGAAAAACTGAAATTCATTTCAATTTGATTCGCAAAGTGTGACAAATTGTTAAAGTACTCGAATTACATATTACAAAACAACTCAAATCACGAGCTCATCAGAAACGGATTGCATGTCGAGCCGACAGAAAAAAAAAACAAAACAATTTGTTAACGTTTTTTGCGTGAAAATTGTTAAATAAAACAGTGAAACGGGTTTAGTAGACAGCGTAATACTCTGTTTACGTTCGAGGCGCAAGAATGGATAAAGACCTGGCACTGGAGACGGTAGATGAAGCAATAAGTCGACATTCAGCGCGATACAGCCACAGACTCGCCTGTCATCAAAACCGTCTAGCACAAGCTCTTGGCCACGAGCGTCCCTCCAGGAGGCTAAAAAGGAGAAACATAAGTGTCCCTGGTACCCTGCCAAAAATGCACTAATTTTTGAGAAAATATACAAAGTGGGAAAACTTAGACAGTACTGAGTTGGTAATGTAAAATAATATAAGATAAATGTTTTGTTAAAGAGGCATTTGGCTCCTGATTCTTAACAATAAATAATATATAAAAAAAAAACTGAAAATGAGAAGAAATCTTAGATGACTATTGGATTTTTTCGATCGTTGTAACTGTTGCTTTCTCTCTGTATCTCTCTCTCTCACTCTCTATCTCTCTCTTTCTCTTTCCCTCTCTCTCTCTATCTCTCTCTCTTTCTCTCTCTCCCTTTCTCTCTCTCTCTCTGTCTCTCTCTTTCTCTTTTCCTCTCTCTCTCTCTTTCTCTTTCCCTCTCTATCTCTCTTTCTCTTTTCCTCTCTCTCTCTCTTTCTCTTTGCCTCTCTCTCTCTCTGTCTCTTTGCCTCTCTCTCTCTCTCTCTCTCTGTCTCTTTCCCTATCTCTCTCTCTCTCTCTCTCTCTCTCTCTCTCTCTCTCTCTCTCTCTCTCTCTCTCTGTCACTCTCTTTTTCTCTCTCTATCTCTCTCTTTCTCTATCTCTCCCTCAGTACAAATCTTCGTATCTAAAGCTAAGCAAATCTTTTTGAACGTCCAGCCTTTATATTCATTATAGAAAACAATATCTATCGCATGCAGATAGTTAGACACTTATAACTAATGTACTCCATTAGGCACTTTTCAAACAGTGTATATAGAGTGTTTTTCATAGCCATTGTTGTTGCTGGTTGTTTGCAGTTTGAGTAACGTGTCGTTGTTAATTAAAAGTAAGAATTGTTTTGAAATAGCTTGCTTGTTGTTCAGTGCTGTGGGGTCAGTCATTGCTCTGGGACGCATTGTTGGGCATCGCTCATACGCCGCGTCGTACCTGCGTTTTTTTATTGGCCGCACGGTTTATTCAACCAGGCGGCGACTCACTGTTACAGGTAGCAAAAAATTAAATAGAGACAAAACTTAATTCCATTTGCTTGCCAAACTTTTTTTCATTGCTTTGTTTATTGCCCACTTTTTATGGCTTTTGCGTTTGACATGCAAAAATACACAAATGTTTGTAGGCGGGTTGATTCTCTTTTACAGCGCCTTCTGCCGCTCGCCCTGGTTTTAGCTTCCTCTCAAGCCACTAATGGAAATTGGCTAGGTTGATAACTGACGACTGCTTTGTTGCTGTGCACGGCCTTTTCTCTCTCACTGTTTGTAAGACTGTGTGTGTGTTTGCATTTGGGCTGGCGTCATGCCGTCATTTCCAGCCAGGGAATGAGAATGAGCGCTAATTTAATTTGCAAATTAGCCGTTGCTCGACAAGTGTCAAATTTGGTCTACAAAATGCTCATAGATCATCGGCTAGGTACACAATATGCCGCTTAAAGCAAATCGTTTGAGTGAGACTCGCACAGAGACAAAAGTATCTCACAGATATAATAGTATCTTTTGAACTGCCTGCAAAGCTGTGGCGAATAAGTGTACTGATTTTTCTTCTGCCCTACAAAATTATATCACAGATATATATATATATATATATCTCACAAAGGCAATAGTATTTTAAAGACACGAAAGTATCTCAAATATACTAATGTTTGATACAGTTACAAAGAGTAAGTATCTCGACAGACAAAAGTATCTCGACATTTAACTTGCCATCAAATACATAATGCAGATATCTTATGGAATAAAACTATTTGACTTATACAATAAATCACAGATACAAAAGTATCTCAGCGATAGAAAAGAATCTCGAGGAAGCAAAACTTTTTCACAGATAATAAAATATTTCGCAGATTTAAAACTATCCAAGGGAAACCACAGAATGTCGCATACAAAAGTCTATCACAGATACAAATGTATCTCTCAGATACAAAAGTATCTTTTCAGCAGTATATGTTTTTGGCATCTTTCCTGAGCTGCAACTTATTCTGCCACGCCTCTCATTTATATACTCAACATTTATTTCCATTCTGATAATCCCTGCAGACATTTTTTCGCTCAGCAGGGGGTAATTGACATTAGCAATGCAGGTCTGTCTGCCACGCCCACTTCGTTGTGGCCCCAGGCAGAGCTTCTGCTTTCAACTGCAGCATCATCAGCTGCCAAAGGTGTCTCTGTTGATAACTCATGGCAGGCAGCCCGAAGCTGACAGCATTTAAGCTCTCAGTCTCGCCAAATTATCTGTATGTCGAATGCAGTCAGTCGAGCAGAGCTAAGCCGAGCATAGCCGCACATCTGTCTACCCTACACTGCTTCACATTTTAAGGTAAACGCAAGTGGTGACAAGTCCAAACAGTTCTCAGGGCTTAGTTTTGTTTGTGCACCATGTTGTCGCAACGTGTTGTTGCCGAGATACATAATTATGAATTGTATCTGTGTAACTTTGTATCTTTGTATCTTTATGACTATGTATCTCGAGGTCTGCATCTGCCACGGCTACCGTTGCGCAGTGCAAATAATGCGACTGGTTTTTTAGTTTGTCTGCTCCGGAAATGTGACCGACAGCGAACTTGATTACATAATCAGCTGCATTGTTTTCTTGCCTCATAGTCTATTCATTATTTTCCATAATTTCCACTAATTATTTATAACTTTAGCAGAAGCACTAGCGTGTTATGCTAATCCCACATTTGGCCTAATCGATTATACAATAGATTTGAAGTTGATGGAACAGTCCGGCTACTGCTTCACTTTCATTTCTCTGCTCCACAAAAAATATTAACAAATTCTGCTGAACTTAAGAAAAAATGGAAAACTAAAAGCGAAACTGAAGAGAAAAAAAACAAATAAAATTGTGTCGGCGTGAATCAAAGAAAATGCTCTGGACCCAGAGCTGAAAATAAACAATTTGGGAGGCGTTAAAGCAAACCGAAACCAAACCAAGAAGACGAAACATGACCACAATATGAACTACGTGTAGTTTTTCTCTGTTATACTCGTTCAGCAATTAAAAAGAGTATATTGGTTTGATGACATGCTTGACTTGCTGTTAATCTATTAAAACTTAAGTCGAGCACTCAAGCATACCAGAATCAAATGTATTATTTAGATTATATAGAGTTTACTGAGGGAGACACAAATCAATCTAACCTATATGAAGTTTAAAAAGGCGCCAATTTTCGAATCTTCTCCCCATTCACTAGGATTAAGTAGTTATAATTCGATTAACTAAAAATGTTTATGTTAAGTAGTTCACTAACAAAACCGTGAGATATAATATCATGAAAATAGAATGATTATAGTGCAATAAGCAGCACTTAGAACATCCTTATTAAAACTAAAATTAAAAAAAAAAAAAGAAAATATAAATTTCTAAGTCTTTAATTTGACAAATAAATAACTGATGATATCTTTTAAAGATCGATAGGATTTCATCAATATTTGTCTCTTCTTCATCTATAAACAAGCATCATTCAGTCGGTTACACTCGACCGTTCTTATTTGTTTTTTACTCCATCATTTTTTCGAGTTGAAAGTTTGTTTAGATTTCAAGTTTGATGCGACACAACAAATGAATTGTTTATCACCGGGGCACATGCAACATTTTGTGATTCAGAATGGAGTACAAAACTATGCATAAATCGACTGACATTTCCGCAGAAACCCCCACAAAACCCGGCCCCAACCAAGCGACACACACGCCGCGAATCAATGGGACTTGGAAAGCCCTCCACTTGGTAATTGCAATGCGGAACGCTTCATTAGAGGCATGCAGAACAATATGGGCAATAAAACTGAATACCGGGCGGTACTGGGTAGTATTGCCTTAGCAGTTCCACACACACACACACACATATATATACATATTTATATTCACCCACACACACTCGCAACACGTTCTGCAAAGTTCAGTCAACTCTGCGTTTGCCTTTTAACTCTTTATTTTCAAATATACGAGTTTAATGATTCAGCTGAACAAATGATATGAAAAAAGAACATGAGGAATCAGCAAACATTATTCTTGTTATGCTCTGGTTGAGGGTATTATAATATTATCATAATATGTGTAACGCTTAGCATATCTGAAAATCTTAATCGAAGTAATATATTATAAGGCAACTAAAGCAACAAAAAAGCTTTTGTGTTTAACGAACCCTAAAGTCCAATATCTGTAGGGTATTTAATCTTCGCCATGCTGTTTTTAATCTCTTTGTTTTGATATACTTGTTATGTTCTTCTACTTGTTATTGGTCTTAGCGTAATGCCAGACATTTTGGCTGCCTTTGCAAATTGAGAAACAATTTAAATAACAATTTAATTAGCCAGCTTTTCTCTCTGTTTTTTTTTTGTGAACTGGAAACTAAGAGTACTTACTGTTGGCTTTCGTTTGACCCACATTTTTTTTGAGTGGGGCCACTTCCACTTGTCACCAGTTCTGTGGAAATTCGATGACAGCTAGCCTTGGCTTTCTTCATATTGCGAATATGCCATGTCACATCCTCAACATCTGCTAGCTGCTTGTAATTAATGCAAAATTAAAATTGTCAGCTTTATTTTTGTGTTGTACTCTGTTCACAAGGAGATGGAGAGCATATTGGCTTGGAACTGAGACTTGCATTACCAGAGACTTTAGCTTTCATATGTAGTTATCGAGGTAAAGTCAAATGTCAAGGTCTCTGCAATACTCTACTCGCAATATAAACCAGTCTTGACTATGTATAGAGTATTTAACAGTACTTGTCGCCCGTTCAACCACATTCTTGCTGCTTACTTTTGCTTCTTCCTGAAGAGCTGCTCAGCCTGGGTTGGAATTGGGTCAGTGAGCAATTAAATCACAGGCTGCGTATACAAAATGTGAGTGCTGCAAACAGATCCCTAGCATATGGCGGGCTTTCAGAGGCCGATCGCATTACAGAACTGAAGGCAAGGGAGCAGCAGGGAAAAGTTAATCAAGTAAAGGGAACTATCAGTGCTTGGCATCTGTGACTGTGACTCATAAATCTGGCCACTGCGATTGCCCAATGCCCCGATGAGAAGAAAGAAATGCACTTGTAAACACGCACAAGCAACAGAAATTGTTTAAATAACCCAGTTGCCCAAACCCAATTAACTCTTCTTTTCCAATATGGGTTATCATTAAATGAGGTGTTGAGCATGCTGAATTAGGAATGGGCACGGGAAGTGGGAAACTCACATGTTCAAAACGAAACGAAACGATAAAGCGATTGTCTGTCATTTCTCTGATTCCGATGGCTGCGATAAGATAAGAAACTATTTGGGGTACATTTCTCTGGTCTGCTTGCGAGTGCAGTAGAAAGCACTAATTCCCAAAACAGTTGACAATGACGTAAATACGACTGCTTCTTTCCGCTTTATAGGTAACACACACACCCACACACACACATACACACATAGCCGATAACATAATGCACACACTATCAGCAGTCGGGTCTTTCACAACAAAACATTTGTTGCAGCCAAAAAGAATTGAACTTTTTTTGAGTGTGAAGAACACATTTAATTTTTATCGACTTCCTTATTATTATTATTTCTTGGTTTTTTTTCGGATTTAATGTTTTCTTATCTTCCACACGCTTTTGCGAATATGCTAGATAAGGTTGCGTATACGCGGCGTTATCTATGCGCAATTTCAATAATAATATTACTTGAGTGAAAAACAAATATTTTATGTGTCCATTCACGGAAAGGCTTAACGGCTTGTAAGTCGATCTATATATATATATACTTTATGACTACAATTTATTTGGGTCTATTCAAGATCAAAGTCGAACACGTAGTTAATGCCCTGTAGCTAAACGAAATGCGTAAAAGAGGTTTGATGATGATATAGAAGACTTCTATGATTCCAAAAACAGAATATACATATATATAGATATAGTTATAATTATTCTGATACTTTAAATTCTTTGCTCTCAAATTGAACTGAAATCAATAAAATTCTATATAATCTAAAGTTTTTGGGGCATATCTTGGGAACTACAAAAGATAGAACACCTTAACTTATGATGTTCATTCACTTAAAACCCCATAATATGGACTTAGTATATCATAGTTGGTGTACACTGCATAGCTTCTATTCACAGGGTATTCGCTAGTCAAACACTGTCATCTGCAGCAAACTAAGCTTGTTTAATGTGCTGCTTTAGTTTGTTATTGAACTCTGCTTCATTTGCCCATAGAATCGTCGCCATAAACCGCACAGAATTTAACGCTTGATCGAATCGGAACGCCGTCTGTCCTCTCACTCTAACCATAACTCCAACTCTCCCCGTCTCTATCCCTCTCTACTTCTTTGTGGCTGTTGGTAAAACGATCTCGTGTATGTGCGCAAAATGCAAAAGAGCATAATAATTTTGATTTAATGGGCCGCAGAACTTCTCCCTTTTCACACAAAATGGAAATGAATGGCGAATCGGAGTAGCTGGCAAAGCATTTGGTTCCATTCACCCTAATGATTCATCTTGTGGTCTCAAATAAACAAATAGCGAATGAAATTATTTTAAGTACATTTCTAGAAGATCGTTTGGCAATACAAAATTCATAGTTGAGAACCATAAACATATATTATATTCAATCGTTGTTGTTAATCCGGAAAAAAATTAAATTCCTGAAAACTATTTTTAGCTGTGGCAGTTGGCATATGTGTATAAATAAATATATATGTATATATATATATAGGTACAGCTCAGTGAGAGTACTTATAAACATTGTGCGCGATTCACGCATTTTGTATTTTTAGCAAAAACTTTTAAGCATTTGGCGCCGGCAAATTGAACTCGTTTCGTTGCGCTTTGATTGTTGTTGTAATTTAAGCGATTAATTGCAACTGCAACAACAAAAAACTAGCAATATATAGACACACCTCCCTGTGGCGACACGTGCCAGTGAACGCCTCCCACCTTGCCCCCGCCCCTCAAGTCCCTTTGTCCATCTCACAGTGGCGTCAATTTGATTAAATACATTTTCAATTGTGGTGACTGCTCATTGACATCAATTTGGCATCAGCTACACACACACGCACACACACACACACACACACATACACACATATTCTCACTTGCTTTTTCATTGCTTAACCCATGGTAATTGTTAAATATACGCAAACGCATCTAACATTAAAAAATAAATATAAAAAAAACATTCATCTAGCTTTTACTCATTATGCTCAAAATTTTCGCATTTCTCTCTCTCTCTCTCTCTCTCTTTTCCCACTTTATCTCTCGCTCGCGCGCGCATCTGTACAGCCATCATATCCTATACCAATCCCAACATGCAAAATTCATCAATTTATGCGCCAACAACAACAACAGAAGCAGCAGCAGCAGAATCTAACGCTAACATCGCCATTGAAGTGGTTCCATCATCCGCACCACCAACAGCACCAAAACCACCAAAAAGCTCATCATCTGATTCATCCACAACTCCAGCTTTGGGCGTGGCAGCGGGTCAAGCCGGGCATCCATTTCATGGATTCGTTGCGAAATTGCGAAATTTCAAATTCGACGATTCGAAAAATATTAGAAAACGTTTACATTTCGATTTTATATCGAAGGACAGATTTTTGGGTATGTTTCAAAATTTCATAAATTTAATGTATATTGGTTATAATTGGTGTTTAGAAAGTCCTTAAGTTATGTCATGAATAAAGTATAGAAGGAAATGGTTCTGATTGTATGAAGTCTATATATATTCTTAATGAGGATCTCTCCAGCTAAACTAGAGCAGTAGATATATTAGAATCTGCCAAATAGAATCAGATAAACATATACATTTATATTTACCTGTCACAGGATCTATCATTCAATTTAAGTTAGTGAACTAAATGAATATATATACATATGTATTTAAAAACTCGTTTAACTATAAAAGAAATCGATTTTCTAAACAGAGAAAGGCATAGTTATAGAAACATATATCTAATTATAAATATAGAAATATTTTTATATCAAAATATCTTTTGCTGTCCAAAATATCTTGTTTAAACAATTGCGGAAAGCTTTTCTATTCCAAATAGATCTATGTATAAGCCCTATATCTTTGGTATATCGTAAATAGAAGTTCTCGCTTGTAATTTTTACTACGTAATACCTGCCTGTGGTCCACTATTTTTTTTTTTTAACCCCATTTGACATTTTGATTAACAATTTTGTGAGAACATTTTTAAGAGCTTGAAATTCCCGAATTAATTTCAATGTCGCCAGCTAAATGCCCCGATTCCGAACCCGACTCAACTCGTAGGCGTTCCAGTTCCACATTGAAGCTGGCGCCTCACGCACAACGCCCACACACAACAGCCACACACTCACACACACACCCATACACATACTTGCACACTTACAATATTTTCCTTCATTCACAACTTAATTTGAATGTTTTTATTGTCTTTTAATGCTACTTAAACTTCGACTTGTGCATATTAATATACATATGTTTATATACATACATATATTGAATATGTATGCGTATGGGTGAGCTTAATATCTGTTTGGGCTGGAGTAGGAGTGTTCCGAATTGTCTGTCTGTTAATGAGGCACAGCGCACACGTGGGCCGCAACATGTGTTTTTTACTTTTTAATGAAATTCTTTAATCATTTCTCACCTAGAGGCAGATAGAGAAAAACAAACGCAAAACTAAACAAACAATAAATAAAACTAAAAATTGTTAGAAAATAGATTTAAAAAGCTTTCAACGTGAGTTACAATTCCTGACAACTGATTTATCCGCAGCATTCAACATGAGCCACAACCTGTGTAAGTTTTTCATTTGGGGGCTGCCACAAAATGTTGCTCGGGCTGCCACATAAATTCCATCAGAGATCAAAGCCAGTGGGTGTGGTGGCGGTGCTGCTGCTGGTGATTGTTGCTATCCACAGATTAACAACAAATATGTGGAGATTGCAGCAGGTGGAAAGTTGCATTCGGTCACATTGTTAACCTTCATTTTTGCAATTAAATTAAGCCCAGAAAGTCACTGAACTGCCAATTAAATTTAATAGTAAGCGCTCTCTCTCTCTCTTTCTATCTCTCTCTTTATCCCGCTCAACCCTCACGCTCTGTCTAACACATCATAAAACGCCCAGCAGTGCGGTTTATAGCCAAAGTCCAAAACCACGCAGTTTGCTTGAATCATGTTAATCGGTAATTGAAAATGCTCAACACGTGCGCTTCTTCTGCTCGCGTTCATTGCTCATGTTCAGAGGTAACAGTGGGCAACAAAAGTTAGGCAACGCCTATAGATAAGCCCAGCTAAGAGATCCCCAAGCATCAGTTAAGTTATATGTTCACAAAGATGGCAAGACAAGTTGTTAAATAACTTTCCCAAATGATCTTTAAACAGTTTTCTGAATGAGCTATCTTTATTAGCCTAGAACCCATTCAGCAAAAGCCAAGGAAGTACCTCTAACACCTGTTATCAAATCTAGAGCTTTTTCAGTTTTACATTACGAAAACATTTACTCTCAGAAAAACAAATCGTCTCAAGATAATCATGTGAAATTTTGGGTTAAGTCTTGCACTATTTGGCTGTCTTATCATGGTGTGAACTGACTTTTGTGCCGCACTGTCTGGCTATTTGTTTATGCACAGGCCATTTGCTGCCTGTTTCGTCTTTCTACAAATGTTCCGGCCCTTAAAACAAGCTATACATTAATTTTCACTCAAGTTTTCGCCAAATACGAGTTCAGTTTTTCAGCATTGAGTTTAATGATCTTTTGCTACCTCAGCGAGCCACGTAACGCCGCGGGAAGCTCTCGTGGCGCTGTCAACACCCAACTAAATGGCCCGTTAACAATTAATTTCCTGTACTCATATATTGGCTAAATTATGCTATATTTCAACTTCATTTTCTTCACATGTCTTGCGCATAATTAATTTTCATTGAACACTTTTCATAATGCATCGGCATGCCAGGAATGCCAATTCGAAGTTAGGGGCTCTATGAACACTTTCTAGTGCACACATAAAAAACAAGCAAGAATATAAAAAAGCTATGTTCGGCACGCCGAATTGCAAATACGCTTCCATGACATGTTCTATACATAACTTGACAAAAGCATTTATAAATAAGTGCTTACCATTTGAAGAGTAGCTCAATATATCTCTCTCACTCTCACTCTTCGCCTTGAGTTTGCGTAGTAAACGCGCATCAATTCATTCTAGTAAAAAACCGTTGTTCTAATTGGAAAACAATTATATTCACACGCGCAAAGGAGGTAAACGATCAACAGGACAGACACGCATAGACTAATTTGAGTAACTTAACTCGCGTCTGTGCTAAGCCGGCATTCGCACTAACACAATAACAATGAAGAGCACACAACAGTTGCAGCTCCTGCGCTCACACCACGAACAAAGCACAACTAAGATAACGGGATTAAAAGCATTGCGACCAATTGCGTAAACGCAGTGGACATTTGAAATCAACCTCTCACTCTTTCTCTCTTCCTTTGATGCAGCCAGCAGTCCCAACGCCAATGATGTGTTGACGAATGAACAGTTATCTTCAATGGGTTTTAAATGCACAGCGCCAAGTAAATGCCCTTTTCCAGTGTAATTTCTGCTTGTCCATTGTGCACTTACGATCTTTATCATATAAATTTTAATACAATATTAAGATTTTATCTTACAATTTGTACATATAAAAATATTTAGACATATAATTAAGCGTATTTTTATACTATGCTACCTTCCTCTATGAGTTACAAATTTTGTAACGAAATTACAATATCCTTCGCAAGAGTATAAAATAGAACACTTTTAAGCGATTGAACGAAGCATATAAAAAGCTCACAGCCAGCTCGTTAAACTTGCAGCACTTGAAGTTTCATTTCTTCTCGTTTATTGTCTCTTATGGCCCAACTAACGGATCTTTTTCTCCCTCTCTCTTTCTCGATCACTTTGACAGGCGGTCAGCTGAAGACGAAAAATGGACAGAAATATGTTTTCAATGGGCCGCCATCGGGTGTTTATGTTTCTAGGACGTGTTTGATCATCTCGGCCTTCATTATGGTGGCAGCTCTCATATCCTCTGTGTTTATCACCTACCTGCTAACCTCGCAGAGTCTACCCGTCATGGAACCCAGGTGAGTAAGCCACGTTAACAGCAACACCTATGAATCTAAGCCAGTTGGGTTTGTAGGTGTGGTGTGCTTATTAATTTTTAGCTCTTTTTTATTTGTTTTTCTTTTTGCATTCTCGTAATGCGTTTTGGCAAACGAACTAATTGACAGCCGAGTCCGGCGTGACCTCATTTCACGTCCGTCTTGAAAGCGAAAGCAATTGGTTCGTTGTTTCCTCTGACGCATTTCGAGGTGCGGAAGGGTCAAAGAAGCTGTTTTGGCCGCTTACCTGTTTGCACAGGTCGCGCCCAGCTTGACCAAATACAATTAAGCTTTTTGCATGAGTCCCAACCTCAATCACTATATCCTTTTACCCATTCATATATATATAGCGCCCAGGCACACTCCAAGGATCTTCAGAGTCATGAGAACGATGCAACGAGCGATTCGCACGCGAATGCAACGCCCTTGGCAAACGCCAAGTTCGATATACCCGGCTGGCTTAAGCAAAAGGAACCCGTGACAACATCCAAGCCAGAGCAACCTATCGTTGTGCCGCCCGTGGGCGACATACCCGTCCAAGAGGAGACGCTGGAGACCAATGCAAAGTCTATGGAACGCACGCTGCAGCTGTACGAGGGCTGGCGCCCACTACACTACAGGTGAGTGCAGGCGGGGCCCGGAGGTGGCCAAACTACTCAATTTTGCACTTCAGCCCCAATTGAATAATGGCTTCCACGCGCGCGACTACTTACTCGCGACTTCTCCTCAAATTGTTTTGCATGCCCGCATTTCAATGGGAAGCCACGCAAAGTGCGCGGCCTGATGGACAGGCGGGCATAAATTGCTTGCGGAGATTTGTTGTCTCCACTGTTTCCGGCTCACATTGTAGCAATTAGCGTCGAGTCGTCTGTGAATCTGAGTCTATATAACGCGATTTATATGACGATAATAGCTTATCACTGGAATGAACGCGTGTCGGAATACTTAAATACGGAATACGGCACGAATTTCCTTGTCAGATTGTTATAAATTATTTAAATTCTTAATTTATCTATCTGACTGATTGACTGATTCATTTACTTACTGATTGGATGACTGATTACCTAATTGACTGACTGACTGTCTGACTGATTGACTGATGCACAGTTTTTGTTGGATTGACTGATTAGCGGATTGACTAATTGATTAATTAACTGACTGATACTGACTGACACTGACTGATTGACAGATTGACTGATTGACTGACTGAATAACTGAATGATTGTCTGCTTGACTGCTTGACTGACTGACTGACCTATTTATTGACTGAATGATTGATTAACTGATTGTCTGACTGATTGACTGCTTGAATAATTACCTGAGTGACAGAATGATTGTTTGACTGACCCATTGATTGACTGACTGATTGATTAAGTGGTTGTCTAATTGATTGACTGCATGACTAATTAGCTGAGAGTCTGATTGGCTGCTTGACTGACCCATTGATTGACCGACTGATTGATTGACTTACTGATTGACTGATTGTCTGACTGATTGACTGCTTGACTAATTAGCTGAGACTGTCTGACCAATTGATTGACTGATTCTCTGACTGATTGACTGCTTGAACAATTAGCTGAGTCACTGATTGACTGTTTGACTGACTAACTAACTGATTGATTTGCTGACTGATTGACTGCTTGACGGAATGACTGACCCATTAATTGACTCACTGATTGATTCTCTGATTGACTAACAGATTGACTGACTGACTATCTCACTGATTGATAGATCGACAAATTGATTTGACAAAATCGACTAAGCTTTGCATAGGACCGTCTTTTAAATATAACTTAACTTGATTTTCGAAATTACGAGATCCACTATGCATCCGGCTCATATAACTTATCTACGAGGGTAGACAATCCACCGTCTGGCAAGAGTAGTACTTGCTTATTGTCATGATTGGCATTCGATATATAAATTTGGTAGCTGTCAATCGATTAAAGTCAAACTAAAATGACTGATACAAGCAACTGCCAACAGCTACCCAACAACAATCGTTGAACCCTTGACCTCATGTCGTGTGCTCCATTGTGAATATCCTAGGACATTTATTGACGTCATGCCAAAAGACGTTCTGTCAGACATTCGGTGTTTATGCTGGAAGTACGATGCACACCCGCAAAGTGGGTCAAGGATTGAGCGTCGCCAACTGTGCGCCAGTTGGCACTTAGGCTAAGCACATATCCAAAGCTTAGTCAGCTAATGCAGACACATTACAACTTGTTTAACAATCGAACACTGCAGGAGCTGACCAAATATGACCAAGCTATTACGCAGAATCGCCCCTGCCCCTGCCGCATGCCTCATGCCACTGCCTCCAGCTCCAAGAGGCGGCAAAGATCTGAGGCAGATCAGAGGCAATTCTGTGGCAGATCTGTGCGCAGCAGCACGCACGCCAACTGTCAGCACGCCAGATGGGTTGCTTGGTTAGTTAGTTAGAAGATGGGCGATTGGGCGATTGGGAGATGGAAGATGCTGCAGCTAATGCCACATGCATTAATATAATTGACACAGAAATAACCCAAAGACTTGAATTGCGGCTGGCACGCAGCCGGAGCAGTCAGTGTTGGCTATCGATTCTATTGCTGCTCACTGCAGAATCGATGTTAACTGATTTTGCAGCTGTTGATCAAAGCAAACGTTCGTCTGTCCGTCTATCCGTCTGTCCATGGCAAATTGCGCTGAACACGCTTCCTGGTTGCCCCCGGCGCAAACACATTGTAAACCAATCGACGCAATTAAAAGCCACCAGGCGCAAAACACCAAGCACCACAGTGGCTCCATCTGGCGGCCAGTTCTTGCCAATCGCATTCTTGACAAAATGTGCAGGGGACGGGAGGAAAGAAATTGATCTTCAATTTGATACTCTAACACTTGTCATTGTACAGCTAAAACTTGGCCAGACAAGTTAGCCAAGTCTGTTTAAATAGTAAAGAAGAAAATGGGAAAAAAAACCATTTCACAGGGATGAATTAATGGTCTTTGAGGCTCTATTTGCTAATTTGATAAGTACATTTTGGTACACAGTTCTATTATAATTCAATATGGTATAAGAATTGTTTTTTGAGTAAGATATATACATATTGCCTGAAGCTCAAGGCTGGGATTGGAAGAACTGAAGCTAGCCTTCCAGCTCAGTTAACGCAGTTCCAATTCTATAATATAACGAAAGTTTATTGAGTTAGAGCAAGGCCTGAAGTTCAATAAACATTTGTATTTAGCACGGGTTCGAACCAATGCCAGAGAAATATGGAAATTTCAAATTGGCCAACTTGAACAGTTAATTGCTTAAGTTCTATAGAGTTCGAACTAGAGATGGGATCGGGAAAAAAATTCGTTGCCGACCTATCCTGTCCCGACAAATTTTTCATTTTTCCCACGGGTCCCGACATTTCCCGAAATTTTTTTTCCACATTTAGAACTAAAATAGAAATATTATTTTCTCAAAATTTTCTTCTCTAAGATGTGTTCTCCTTTCTTCCAAAATTCTACTAGAAGTAGAATACGCCGTCTCACTCGTTATCGATAATGATGGAACATCAAGTAGTTGCCTAGCAAGCATTTGTAACAATTCATTGCATTGTTCTCAAAATAATAAAATATTTGAACTTCTATTAAATTAAACATGATTTATATAAGAATTTATTTCCTCGTTAATATTTGTTCTTTCATTAATAGAAGTAATTTTATTGATTATTTATTTTCTTATCAGGACTTTTTCAGAATCTTTCCCATCCCGCCCGATCCCGAAAATTATTTCGGGACCCGCGGGATTCCCGAAAATCCTGATCCAGACGCCCATCTCTAGTATATTTATCAAATTTCAAGCTTATAAAATGTGACTTCAATATAAAATCTATCTATGATTTATAATTAGAGTATTAGACTGTCGGTGATGATTCCTTTCTGTTTAATGGCTTGTAATTTTGTTTTAGCTCCCCTTTCCAATGATTAACACAGACACCAGTTCTGTGACGCAGCTGCTGCTGCTGCTGTTCAATCGCATGTGCTGTGCTGATTGATTGACAGTTTTGATTGAAGCTTCTTGTCGTTTTTTGGCAGTGATTAGAACTATTTGCACCTGCACTTAAATAGTTTGGCTATTGACTAACGCAAACCTTTTGCCCTTTGCAGAATTGTCATTGAGCCAAATGTCGAGGCGTCCGTTAACAATGGCAGCTTGTCCATTGAAATCGAACGTGATCCCAAGGTCAACAGCTGGGAACCCATTGTCCTGGATGTATACAATATGAGCATATCCAATGTACGTGTGATACGAGCACCCATTGCCAATGGCAGCGAGGAGGTGGAACTGGACTTCGACAGCGACTACGGGGATAGCAATGCCACCTTTGTGATTAGACTGGCCAAGGACTTAGCGGGAGAGTCCAAGCTACGTTTGCTGTTGAGCCTGGACTTTGTCAGCCAGGTAACGGATACGCTGCAGGGCATCTACAAGACCAGCTACACCAATCCGGACACCAAGCAGTTGCAGTAAGTAACACGAATCAGCCATCATCAGAGTATTTTCTTTATCGTTATAATCTTCTTTGCAGATGGGTCATCAGCACTCAGTTCTCGCCCATTGATGCAAGACGTGCTTTTCCCTGCTTCGATCGTCCCGATATGAAGGCCAACTTTACCGTCAGCATCATTCGGGATGTCAAGAAGACTATGTGCCTATCCAATATGCCCAAATATCGCAGCAGGTAAATTACTACAAAAACTAAATGTAGAAAAAGATCCTAAACTCTATTTTTAATGGAATCAAAGTATAAACAGTTTAAAATGGAAACTTTAAGCAGGTTAAGCCAAGTATTGAATGTGTTTTTTGACTGGCTTTACTTGGCTTAACCTGATTAGGGATTTAATATTTCGAACCCATTGAAAATGCGAAAGCAGGGTAAGCAGAAGGGGGCTTAGCCGACCCCATAAAGTAAGCTCATTGAGACTTAAATTAATTTAAAAAGCAATTTTCTGTTGAAGCTCGTTTTCTAAGCAAACCCTTTTCTCCTACAGCTCCCATCGATCCGGCTATATACGCGATGACTTCCTGACCACACCCAAAATGCCAACGTATCTCTTGGCCTTCATTGTCTCCAATATGGTGGACTCTCGCTTTGCGGATCTGGATGGCAGTCTTGTGCCGCGCGTGGAGATCTGGACACGGCCCACTTTTGTGGACATGACCAACTATGCTTATAAGATGGTGCGCAAGTTCCTGCCCTACTACGAGGAGTACTTCGGCATCAAGAATCAGCTGCCAAAGATTGATCTCGTTTCGGTGCCGGACTTTGGCTTTAGCGCCATGGAGAACTGGGGTCTCATTACCTTCCGTGACTCGGCGCTGCTGGTGCCCGAGGATCAGGAGCTGGCCTCCTCGTCGGAGCACATGCAGTATGTGGCACAGATCATCGCCCATGAGCTGGCCCACCAGTGGTTCGGCAATCTGGTTACGCCCAAGTGGTGGGACGATCTCTGGCTGAAGGAGGGATTCGCCTGCTACATGAGCTACAAGGCGCTAAACCAAGTGCATCCTGAGTTCCAGATCATGGATACCTTCACAGTGCTGGTAGGTTAGGATATGATAGAGCGAGTTCTCAGACTGATTCCCATTTGAATTTTGCAGGAATTCAAGGAATCCATGCAACATGATGCCACCAACACCTCGCATTCCATTTCCTTTGATGTGAAGACCTCCAGCGATGTGCGTCGCATCTTTGATCCCATCAGCTACTCGAAGGGTACGATTCTCTTGCGCATGCTCAACTCCATTGTGGGCGATGAGGCCTTCCGTGCGGCCACACAGGATCTGCTGAAGACTTTCGCCTACGAGAACATGTCACGCGATGATCTCTGGGCGTTCCTCACACGCCATGGCCAGGCGAAGGGCACGCTGCCCAAGAGCATGAATGTCAAGCAGATCATGGACTCGTGGATAACCCAGCCGGGTTATCCAGTGGTGCATGTGGAGCGCAATGGTGCGGACTTGGTGCTGCGACAGGAGCGTTATCTGCTGCCCGCACGAAATCCCCTGGACACCAGCCGGTGGTTCATACCCATTACCTATGAGACGGATGAGCTGCATAAGGGCGACAATATACCCACTCACTGGATGACCCAGGACCAGGAGCAGCTGGTGATCAACGATGTCTTCACCACGACCAACAACAGCGACAACGTTGTCTACTTGAACCTGAATAGGCAGAGCTACTATCGCGTCAGCTACGACATGACCTCCTGGCTGGCCCTGAAGAAGAACTTCAGCACACTTCCACGAATCACACGCGCCCAGCTGCTGGACGATGCACTGCATCTGTCGCAGGCGGAATATCTGCCATATGATATACCGTAAGCTAACATATAATCGAGGCAGTCTATCTTATACTAACTATATCTAAAATTCCAGCTTAACTTTCTTGATGGAGCTGTTCACAGCAGTGGACGATGAACTGCTGTGGAGCGCAGCCAAGCCGGGTCTCAACTATCTAATCTACAATCTGAAGCGGGAGCCAGCCTATGAGACCTTCAGGGTAAGCCGAAGAGAGTTATATAGAAGATTCTTAGAAAGTCTGGATAGAAATTCCTAAAATTTAGATACAATTTCTTAATTGAAAAACATGTTCCTTCATAAGCAAATATTTAAGATCTATAAACGTATCTCGAAAAAGAATTATATTTTGATTCAAATAACTCATAGATTTTTGCTTTTTCTTTGAGTGTATCTATAGTCTATCTTAAATTATAAACTTTTTTCAGCAAGTTTTCAGTTTTCGTAAAGTTTTCCTCTACGTGTAGCCATAGACTATTTATATTTATGTAGCAAACTTTTAAAGGAGGTCTTCAATTTGTTGGAATTTTTCTGTGTATCTGCTGCTATGTTTATTGCAAACTTTTTATATGAAGCCTTCAGATGGATCATAGTTTTTCTTCAAGTGTAGTCTATATGTAGTTATATAACAATCCTTTCTATATATTTAAAGAGTATTTTAAGTATAGTTAAAGGTCTATCTTTACATAAATTGCCAAAAGATTTGATAAAGGTTTCCAATTAACGTAGTTTTGCTCCAAGTATAGATGCTTTTCTTTTGATCATTGTTTTTCCCCAACTGTGACTGTATTCTTATTAAACTAATATTGCAAAGTTTTAAATATGGTCTTTAATTTAATTGTAGTTTTTCTCTAAGTGTAGTTTTAGTCTATTTCTTTTTATATCTCAATCTTTTCGAACATATTCATCAATTTCAATTCAGCTTTCTCTAAGTGTATAACTATTTATATTGAAATCAATCGACTTAATTGTAGTTTTTCTCTAAGTGTAGTTTTAGTCTATTTCTCTTTGATCCTAATCTTTTCGAATTTGTTGATCAATTTGAATTCAGGTTTTCTCGCAGTGTATAACTACTTATATTCAAAACAATCGATTTAATTGTAGTTTTTCTCTAAGTTTTGGTTTAGGCTATTCTATTTCTCAATCTTTTTTAATATGTTCATCAACCTCAATTCAGGTTTTCTCTAAGTGTATGACTAGTTTTTCTCTAAGTGTAGTTTTAGTCTGTTTCTAGATATCAATCTTTATGAAAAGGTTCATCTCTTTCAATTAATTTTCTCCAAGTGTATATACACTTATATTGCAGTCTTGCTTTACAGAATCATATAAGTCGCTTGTTTTTTCTTAAAGTGTAGCTATAGTCTTTCCTTACTTACACTGCAATTCTTATCGCTTTAGGCCTTCATGAAGTTCATAGTGCGTCCCGCCTTCGATCATTACGGACTCAACGAGCCGGACAACGAGTCGCATTTGCAGTTGAAGCATCGCGCGTTGGTAGCAAATTTTGCTTGCAAATTCAACTACGATCGCTGCACACAGGTGGCCCAAATGAAGTTCCGCGAGTGGATGCGCGATGCCAAAAAGAATCCGTGAGTAGTTCAAGCTACAGCTGAGTGATCTATTACTAATTATTGTACAACTGCAGCATTAAGCCCAATCTGAAGTCGGTTATATATTGCACGGCGCTGGCCGAGGGCTCCTATCAGGAATGGTATTTCGCCTACAAGCAGTACAAGAGGACGAACAGCGCCTCGGAAAAGGAGGAGATACTCACATCGCTGGGCTGCACCACCAAGCCCTGGCTGCTATCAAAGTATGGGAACATAGATAAACCATATACTATATAACATATTATAATGCTGCTCTGCTTTATCTTTAGATATCTAAATTTGACTGTCAACTCAACGTCGGGCATACTGAAGCAGGATGGCGCCTTGGCCTTCCGTGCTGTGGCCTCCAATGCCATTGGCTATGAGATTGCCTTTGATTTTCTGCAAACCAATATCAAGGAGATAGCCGAATAGTGAGTGACCTCTCTATAAACATATATATTTGCATATATCTGAATAATGTGTTTTATGTGCAGCTATGGCGATGGCTTCTCCACCATTTCGGAGATGATCAAATCACTGACCATCTATATGAACAAGGAGTATCATAAGCAGCAGCTGCAGGCTTTGGCCGCCAACTGTCGCAAGCTGGGCCTCAAGGCAGTGGAGATCGCAATTGAGCTGGCGATGGAGCAGGTCAATGATAATATCTATTGGCGCACTCACTCCTATGACAGTCTGAAAGGATTCCTCGAGGGCATTGTCAGCGAGTTCCAGATCAACATCTTCTAAAGCCACTCTCAGTTATGCAGCTTTTCAACCAAATGCTACTTTTTATTCAACAGCCTCAATATAATTTTTAATGAAATTTCTAAAACAAAAATAATATGAAACGAATTATTTGCGAAAAGTGATATAAACGTGTAAGTTAGCCAACTTAGTTAAGATATAAAACATATTTGCGAGTATATATTCGGCTTTTTGCAAGTGCGTCTGTATATTTATTTAATTTATAAGTTCGTTTTGCTTCAGTGTATTGTAATTTATTTTTGAGTTTCTCGTAACGTTCCTATGTTTCAAATAGCAAAAAAAAAACTATAGTTTATACGCATTATCACAACAATAGCCAAAAAGAAAAAGGAAAACAGAAAAACATCATTTCATTCCGTTTGTCAAAAGTTTAAAAATATCATCATTTTTTCCTAATGCTGCTTGGGTAAAATATTAACACTTGAAACTTTACTACTAAGCCATTTAGCACTAAGTTAACCAAACAACACATAAATAATAAATATTATTATATTTTAAACTTGTATTAAGTCGACTTGAACTTGAAAAAAAATTGCCCAAGAGCACGGAATCTTAGTTTTTATTTTACAATATCACAAAGGATGATTGGAATGCTGCCTTGGAAAGAAGGTGGAAAATGAGTGTCCTTAACGCAAAGTTTTAAAGTATTGCGAAAGTAAAACCTACATACATATATATAACTAATTAATGTTAAAGTGAAAGTTATCTATTATGTATTTTATAATGCCTAACACTAAATATATATTCGCTTAGTGCACAACCATGTAAATAAGTTTTAAAGCATATTTAACTAAAAACAAATAAACAAACTATGTAATTACGTACATTTTAATTAAAGTTTTCTTTCGTTTCTTACCTGAACTCAAAAGCAAGTCGATTTACTTAGAGGTGGTACAGTTTTTTCGAATTTTTTAGAATAGGCGCCTAGGACTTTTATGCCAATATGTTCCCAAAAATTGCCTACTCAAAAAAAACGAAGTTGTCAGTATATTCGTTATATTTGTTTTAATGTTGCATAATGAGCTGGTTACACATGCAACATTAAAAATATTTTATAACGTTTACATAAATTTTCACTTAAGTTAAAGTCTAAAAACTTCCTCAAATCAAAAGAAATTTTGTATTTCAAAGCAGCCGCCTAGAATCTTATACCAATCGATAAATGTGACTTAACGAAAAAAATACTGTCTGTTAACAGACTCATTTTTGCGTTAACAGCACTCAACCAGTGTTGCCGGTTTTTTGACAAGCATAAAAAGCTAGATCAAGGTTGCGGGGAGAAGTGCACAAGAAAAGCTGACTTTTGTAAACATTTTTTGTAGGATTTCTGCAAAAATTTTTAGTTTAATTTTTGGAATTTCTGCATTTTTCTCTGATTTTTGTTGATGATCAAAAAAAGTACTCTAAGTGCTCAGAAAGAAAGTAGAATTAATTCTGGGAATTCAATAATACAGACATATTCACACTCACCACAAAAATTAAAAAGAAATTTTAGAATTTTGCACCCAACGCCATCAAAAATCATCGAAATATTAAGTCAAATTATAAAAAAGCTAAAAACCAGCTAAATCGTTTTTTCAAATATCTATATTTCCCGCATTCTGCAATAGCATTTAAAAAAAAGATGGATCTGACGGGAAAAAAGCGGAAACGGCAGCACTGCACTCAACAGGCAGCCATCCAACAGCTGTTGTAGGCTTTTCTGTTTAGACAGCTTGTGGAGTAGAAGTTTTTAAATATTTCTTTATACATTGTACGTGTGGCAACGCCATCGACAGATGTTAATTTTTTTATTGCATAGACAAAAGAAAAAGGTTGACTTACAATTTTAACACTAATTTAAAAAAAAAACCAAAAATACAATGCAACGCTGCTGTTGAACCTTGTTAAAACTGTAAGCTTTATTTTGAATTTGATGCTTAAGAGTAAAATATAAATTGGCGATAAACAAAACTGTGAAGGTGAAAAGAAAACTAGTGTAGAAAATTTTAAAGTATGTATTTGCTGCAATTAACAAAGAAAGTTCTCAGTATTTACATCAAAATTTATAGTGCGTGGTATGAGGAGGTGGTGGACGGCCTCGGAGGAGGACAGATTTCTGCGCGTCTGGCAGAGTAACCTTGGAGCTAGGAACAGTGGCAAAAGGCGGGGAGAAGTTCTAAGAGCCCTGAAATCTGAGTTTATAAATGAAGAAGTTGACGTGACGTCAGCTGATATTACAGTTAAAATGGAGTCCTTTAAACGAAAATATTTTCGGTAAGAATTCGTAGAGCTGAAAGCAGCGAAAAAATTAAAATACAAAATATTGTTTTGCATATTTCAGAATTATAAGGGAAAACAAACCAAGAAGTGAATGGAAACATTTTGACAAAATGGAAAAAATTAGAGAACGTCAAGCAGAAATAAAAAAACAATATTTAGAGCAACCGAAAGACAGCTCAGGTAATATCTAAAAAGAATATATTCAATATATATTTATTATTTTAAAGTATATTTATTTGATTTATAGATGGAACTAACTGTTCGGTCTATATCGATGGTGTTGCTGCCTTGCTCTTTACAGAGGATGAATACTCCCAATCCGGAATCGATAACGATATGAAGAAAATGTCTTCAGCAACGATCTCAGGCGACGCGCCAAATTCAAATATATCAGAGAGCAAAGCAGATAAAACCAAAGCTTCCGATTCGACTTTGTCGGATGTAGTTTCAGATAGGTCCAAACAAGGTCGTAGAAATTGGGATCTGCCAGAAGAACAAGTGTTCTTGGATATGTGGCAAAAGTATGCGAAGGATTTGCGAATTTATAGAAAAAAGTCGCATGTCTATAAGGATATGGAATTAGAGCTGCAAAGTCAGGGAATAGATATCAAATGTTGGGATGTCAAGGCGAAAATTGAATCGTTCACTCGTAAATTTCGGTAAGACGAGAAGGTAGAAGAAAATTGTATACCCTGTAAACTTAAAAATTCCTAAAATTATTTGCAGAAAACATCGGGATAGGGTCGGCGACGATTCGAAATGGATTCAGTATGCTAGGGTGGGTAAACTGTTGGACACAGCCCCAGTTCCAGTTATTTCGATGACTCTTCCCATTGGTTCGATGAGAACATGCCTATATATCCTGAAACATGCTTGAGTTATGAGCGTTCTTCACCTGATTGCACGGAGTCCGAACAGCCTTTGAAGAGAGCAAAAGGCAATGATCAGACAGACAATGGCGGATGTTATCTTATAGAGCCAGAGAACTTCGACCTGGACGAGCACTCAGTGGAAGAACAGCCAAGCAAACCAAATGAAACGATCTCCAGACCACAACTAAGCGAACAATTCGGCAGATTTGTTACCAAAGAGCTAAATATGCTAAGCGACGATCTGTTGATACAGGCCAAGAGAAGGATCTACAATATCATTTGCATCATGCAACTGAAACAAATTAAACTGAATAAGACAGCAAACTCAATACATTTCAATGTTAGACTATTCTTCTTAAGTACAAAACCAAATACATTTTTTTTTTTAATTTTATTTATTTGAGTTTACGTAAATTACATGTCGATAGTGATAATAAAAAACATAATACGTCATAATAATCATCTTCAAAAGTGTTTGCTTAAGTATTAATTAAATAATTGTTTAAGAGATTTTCTCGCATTTTTCATCTAAATAATGTTAAAATGTTTGTCAAATTGTTTATTGTATAATCAAGTGAATGCATTTAATTTTTGATTTTATTTATTTTAATTAATATGTGAAAATGGCGCGCAAACATTTTTTTTTTAAGTCGAAAACATATATATTTCTTTTCATTTTATGTACAAATAACAAAAAATAATAATCACTTATAATAATGATAGGCAAAGAGTTAAAATTAAACAAAGACAATCATGGAGAAACAAACACAGAAAATCTTGGACCCCGGAACAGACGATTGGTTCACACACAGTCGGGAACGATTGGATGGGGGTGGGGGCGTTAAGGTTCATATATCTATGCATGTGTATATATATTATGTGATTGTTTGGCCTTAGCCTAGACATCGATCTGGAATGGGGAGCCGGGTATATGGTCTTCGCCCCATTTGATTAGGAGCACGTACTGGCCGCGATCGCGCACCAGATACTGCACATTGTAGTTGTTGTGGCCAGCGTGCTTCACATGGAACTCCTCGCAGGGTCCCTTCGGTCCGTACATGCCCACGTACAGGATGTTGTTGCCTAAACACACACACACAGAAAAGGATTATACAGTTAGAGAAAAGTCTAATTGTAAGATGCAATCATTTGTACTCACCTGCATCTGTGGCGCAGACACTGAACTGGTTCTGCTTGCCAATGTAGGCCTTCTTCAAGCCCATGCCCTTGGACACAACCTTGCTGGCGTCGGACTTGAAGTTGGGCAGATGGACGCCCGTGTTCTTGCCGCCCTTGGCTACCTTCTGGACGGTCTCCACAACCACTGTGGACGTTTCCTGGGCGCCCTCGTCGGCCAGTTTGTCGCCGGTGGCATGCACCTTGAAGGGGGAGCCCACGATATGCATGTTGTTGTATTTGACCGTGATGTAGTGCTCGCCGGGCAGCAGCGGTGTGTAGCGCACCTTGTAGCCCTCCTCGACCTCTGTGCAGTCCATGGCCACCTTCGATGGGCCATCGATGGAAACGGCCAGTGTGCCGACGCCCGCGTTGCAGGTGTTGATGATGAAATCGGCCTTGTGTCCAGTCTTCACTTCGTCCAAGCCACTGCCGGTGGCATGCACTGCAGCCGGATCGGCCACATCCTTGCCCACCTTGATTCTGAATGGTGAGTCGGGTATGTGGACGCCGTTGAACTTGACGTGTATGGCATGGATGCCGTTCTCACGTGGATAGAAGCGCACCGAGTACATCTCGCCGTCGATCACCTGGATGAAGCAATCGTCGTCGGTGCCCGATGGCGCCACAATCTTGGCATCCAGCTCACCCTTGGCGCCGTTCTTGCGCACCATGAACTGATAGGGCGCATCGGCCTGGATGTTGCCCTGTGGGAACTGCTGCACCTCCAGCTTGTGGGCATCGCCGGCATCGGGTGAGATGTACACCTTGAAGGGTGAGTCTGGGATGTGGCGGTCGTTGAACTTGAGACCCACGCGATACTCTCCAGGCTCGGTCACCTTGTAGGAGACATCGCAGCTGCCGTCCTTGCGATCCTTGAACTCAATGTCTGCCTTGCTGGGGCCCTCCACCGAAATGGCTAGCGAGCCGCCGCCAGCTTCACGTGTCCACACATTGAACTCGGCTGCCTCACCGACAACGCCGCGCTCCAGTCCCGAGCCGCCGGCCTTGACCAAATGGCTGCCCGAATCGCGCAGTGGACCCACTGTGAACTGGAAGGGCGAGCCGGGTATGTGCATCTCAGAGTAGCGCACCGAGACTGTGTGCACGCCCAGCTCCTTGGGCACAAAGTGCACAGAGTACAGACCATCCTCGATCTCTTGGATCTCGGCGTCCTCGGTGACGTTGCTGGGCGAGGTGACGCAGGCGGCCAGATCGAAGGATGTGATGCCGGGCATCTTGAAGGTCAGCTTGCACTGGCTGCCAATTTCGGTGATGGGCACCGCGTCGCGTTCCCGCTGAATCTTCTCGCGCTTGCGGTTGCTGCCCTCGCCGGCCACCTTGACGGTGAAGGGTGAGCCCTCCACGTGATGATCGGCAAACTTCAGGTTGACAATGTAGTAGCCGGGCTCGGTGGGCTTGTAGGAGATGTTTAGTGTGCCGTCATCCTTGTCGGTGCACTGAATCTCCGCCTTGCTGGGGCCCTCAATGGACACCGAGAGACCACCAAAGCCAGCGTTGCGTGTATCCACTGAGAAAATGTTGTCGCTGTGCGTCTGTCCCTCCTTGAGGCCATTGCCGCTGACCTTAACCTTCTTGGCATCGCCCACCTCGCGCTCGCAGACGGTCACCTTGAAGGGCGAGTTACTGATGTGCTTGCCCAGCCGCTTCACCGACACCATATGCTCGCCGATCTCGCGTGGCGTGAACGAAATGCCAATGTTGCCGGTGGGCATGCGCTTGAGGAAGCAGGGCTCCTCCAAGCCGCTGGGCGCCTGAATGGAGGCATTCAGAGCGCGCAGATCATCGTCGGTGATGTCGCCGGGCATGGTCACCTCCGAGCAGGAGCCAACCGAAATCTGGTTACGCTTGCGGCCCTCGCCCGTTATCTTGGCAAAGTAGGGCGAGCCCTTGATGTGCTTGTCACCAAAGCGCACCGACACCTGGTATTCACCTGGTGCCGTAGGCAGATATTGCACCGAAACAGTGCCGTCTTTGTTGTCATGATAGTTGATCTGTGAAATCATAGGAGTTATATATAGAACTGAAGTCGTATAATTGTCGTATGAAAACCTACGTCTGCCTTGCTGGGACCCTCGACGGCCATGGTCAGACCGCCGGCGCTGGCGCCCTTGGTGGAGATGGTAAAGTTGGCGGGTTCACCGGTGACGCCGTGCGTCAGACCAGGTCCATAGGCGGTCACATAGCCGGATGTTATGGAATCCACATGGAATTTAAATGGAGATCCTGCCAAAAGAGAAGATAATCATGAGCAAAGGGTTTAGATTGTATTTATGGGGTTATTTTTAACAGGGTATACCTAGTAGAGGGTATTTAAAATTTGTGAAATGCAAGAAGAAGATGAAGGACAATGTATATATTATTTCAGTATCTACTGCACTGCTAGTTTTGTGAACACAGCCGGTCGGTTCATAAGCTGCTTTCGAAACTAAATTAAACTATTGTATAAAAAAATGTTTTCCTTGACAGAATATCTTGACCAAACTTAGTATTCACAAGCTTTATCATGCTATTCCAAAATTCTATAAATAAAAAGTTTAAAAATAAGTTTTTATATTCCTATAACCCTTTAACATATCATAAGATATCAATTTAGTCTTCTATTGTTTTCTTTTTTAAATATTTCATATCATTACCTTGAACAGGTTCGCCATTGTATTTAACAACCAGCTCGTGGGAGCCCTCCTCGCGAGGATCGTACTTCACAGAGACCGTACCATCACGGTTATCCTGAATAATGGGTTTGTCTACCTTACCACTTGGCATTCTGACTTCAGCTGTAAAGAGAATGAAAGATATTTGCAAATTAGTCAATTAAACTTAACTCTCAACATAACCTCAAATACGATATGCAGGAACAAAAAAGGGGCGTGACCAAAAGTTATCACATCAAAACACATATCTATATCATATAGAAATCAGCAGTTTGTGTAGGTGGTTCAAAAAAAGAATTCCAAGTCAATATTCAACAACAATATCATAATTTCATTTTTATACGCGAACTTGCGACAATATTTATAAAATTCATCTATTTTGGTATGCAGAGAAAATAAATTTGTAGAAAATTTTGTGATTTTAATGACGCAGCACAGTTAAAATTAATGGCAACAAATGTTTTTGCACTCGGAACTGGAAAATGCCAAAAAAGTTAATTCAAATATTTTAATTGAAATACTAAAAGTATTTATAAACAGGATTAAAACATTTGGTTTATTGCAAAGTATTTCTTAGTTTTGTTTCTGCTCTCAGACTTATGCCTATATATTTCTATATATCACATACTATTTTGCCCACTTTATATGTATTTAGTATATCCTTCTTATAGTCCTTGGTTATAAAATTGACTTGAAAACACTTCTCAACACAACGACTGCTCCGCACGAACTGAGTTCTCAGTAATCTCTAGACTTTCTGAAGAAATTTTCAGCAACGCCTACAATTAGTTTTATACTTTCCCACGCAGTCACCAAAAGAAAAACAACATAAAAAAAAGATGGAAATATCTCTCCCGGATGTTTTTGAGGTCAAATATAGGACAATCTTTTCTATTTTGCTACCACTTATGTATAAGAGACATATGCATATACATATATATAGAAGGTATATATATATCCAGAAATCATATGCGCTACATTTGATGAGAAGTTTCTATTTCCCCCAACAGACTGGAGGAATTTTTCTTGGACAAACAGCGTGGCGCGTGCCCATACTTATGCTCAAATTTATTTTATATTCAAGAATCTTATTTATAACACACTTATATACCTATACCTTATGTATATATATTTAACATTCCCGAATATATTGTCTAAATGAACTTATATGCCTGTGACACATATGAAAGCTATATAGAAAATCCTCTGGGGATCATTAATTTTAAGTGTCTGGCACATAAGGCAACAATGTTGTTGCTAGAAATCTACCTGCTTTAAATTTAGTGATTGTTTTTAGTAGTAAATATGAGAACTTAGCCCAGATACAGATATATAGAAACGAATATGATTCAGCGCAAGCATTAGAAAACATCTTTAATGTTGTTTATAAAATTATGAGTGGTTTTAGTTATATATGTATATCATAAATAATTGGTTAATAAATAATAATATAAACGTTGCCATTGAAATTTATAACAGGGCTGCAATTCCACAAAGTTGTCATTGAATTGGTTTAGACTAGAGATGGGCGTCTAGATCGGGATTTTCACGACCCGAAATTGTCCCGAAACAATTTTCGGGCTGTTTGGGAAAGATTCTAAAAAATTGCAGGTCGGTCGGATAACTGCTTGATTCCTACATCAAGGTGGCATGGGAAGAGATTCTAGAGATATGCTTATGAGCAGAGGTGGGCGTCGGGATCGAGATTTTATCGGGTATCTCTGGAATGCCACCGTCTCAGATCATATCTCTAGAATCCTTTTCGAAGATCTCATGACCAAGCACCTATCCGATCGTCCTGGACTTTTATAAAATCTGTCCCAACCCGCCAGATACCGAAAATCGTTTCGATCCCGACGCCCATCTCTAGTTTACACTTTAAATCAAAGTTTCTGTTTTGGAGTTCAGATCTTGAACTTAGAGAAATGAAAAGTCTTGTACATAAGCTTTATTGCTGATCTTAAACTCAAAAGTTTTTGATTTCAAACCGAAGAAACATGTCCTACGGTTCGATTAATAGATTGATTCAAGAAACTGCTCTACTGTAAGCTTAAATACTATCTTCTTTGTTGAATCAAAATCTTTTAGCAGCCCTGATAGTCATTTATATGTTATAGATACATATATACTGCTAGTTTTACCCATTTGTTATACAGTTTATCTTAAAAGTATTTGCCATCACATCATAAATTTCCAAATTTTGAGATGTATTTTTAAAGTAGACTTAACATTTTTGATATTTTGATATTTCAGATATTTTTAGAGCTAATGATTCGCCATGTTTTGATCGTCCGGAAAAATCTACAAAAAAAACTGGCAGCAAAAATAAATGTGCGAGGCTAATCGGTTTACTAAAGCAAAACTCTCAGCTGGTAAACAGACATAAATCAGGCAGACAAAAACGTGTCGCGTGCCCGTCTAATGCTAAGCAAATTCTCAAAGCAAAACAATGGGGCCGGAGAGGAAAAATCAAAAGGAAAATGTCTGGCATTAGTGCCAAGTGGAACGCTTTTGGGGGGCAAAAACAATTGAAAAATTTATTGGCGCACGTTTCTCGTTGATGTGAAACAATTAAACTGGCATTTAAAAAATTTCAATTAAAAAGTGTTAAAAAGAGCAAAGAAATTTTCGAATTTCAATTAGAAAGTGATAAAAAGAGCAAAGAAATTTTCGAACTCAATTTCCAAAAGATATCTATGTGTGTATATATGTAAATATATATCGCGTTCAGCTGTTCAATTTCATAAAATGGAAATGACATGTAAAATGCATATAATCCGAAATACTTTTCAAAGAACTTTTGCAAATTAACGATCGAAATGTGGCGCTGAGTGCGTGCAAAGAAAATTTTAAGAAAATCTTTATATATATACTATATATATATATAAAACCTGCTGGCAAGACAACTCTATATAGCTGTTCGCATGGCCGTTTTCATTAGACGAATGAAAAAATATTGCTTGATTATTTATGTTTGAACATTTGTTGCTGTCCGTCTTAGCAGAGGCACGCCCCTTTGGCCCAGGCTACCTGCTGCCAGCATTGCCCATTGAAGCATGGGAATCTGCTGGGCAGTGCCATCTTTTTGGCCTCATCTATCTAATGGACGCTGGCAATACAAATGAAAGATTTAATGACTCTCAAGCTGTTCAAGTCAAATCGCGACGTGATCGTATATATGTTTTCGATATATCAGCGAAAGTTTTGCGCCATTTGCACATTCAAGAAAAAAATAAAAATATGAGAGCAACTATACACTAAGCAACAAGAGTGGGTACCATATCCCAGCTATATCTCGATATATTTAAATATTTATAAAGACTTTTTGGGAAGCCTTCGATTTGCAATGGAATTCGAATTCAATTTTGTTTTTTTTTATATTTTTAATTAATTTATCTCTAATGTTATTATTAACAACTTTTTAAAAAATCTAGAAAATATTTTGTTGAAACATAAAATGTATTTGAAATATTTGCGACTCCTTTATGAAATATTAAAAAAAAATATATATATATATATATATTAAAAAATTCTACATTTTCAACACTTGTTGTCTAGTGTAAGCTATAATTTATGCCATGGCATACGCAGCACCACCACACAAGAGGCCAAAACAAATTTTACGCTTTGTTGCAAACTTCTGATAATAAATCATATAATTTAATTTGCAACAACGAGCATAATGCCAGCGAATAGACAAATGCGTCGGTCTCCTATAAAAGAAGACACACATCTGAAAGACTTTTCTGCTCATAATTCAAAAATGCATTGCTCGATGGGGGAGGTGTGCGTGCTGGTGTGTGTCAGTGTGTGTGGCCAAGCGCCGTCTTCAAGCGGAGACATTTGGTGAGATTTTGGCCATTAACACAAATGAAAACACATTTTTGTGGCTTTAGTCAGCGGAATTGGGTTTATTGACGACAACGTCGTGGACGTCATTTTGCCTGGCAAAATATCAAAATAGCAAAAACAAAATACATATAGCAGAGACCGCAAGATTTTTTTGTATATATGTTCAGAGCGAGAGAGAGAAAGAGACAGACAACTCCAGGGAATGTGAAACCTATTTTGATTGATCTTTGTTTGGCAGTTGAATTTGTTAGAATTCATTTGATAAAGTAGAACAAATGCAGTTATTGAGTGACAATTTGTAGACATTTAGATAAAGCCATTAAAATTTATATTACATTTTTAATTTTATATATTTAGTTATTTTATTTTAATTTCTATTTATTTTATTTTATGGCATATTTATTAAATTTATATATACTTTATTATATTTGCATTTGTTTTTGTATAAAATTGCTTGTAGTTTATTTTATTACTTTTACTAATATTTGTGAATATTTATATTATTTTATATTGTTTTATATTTTTTTATATTTAATTACATTTACATAATTACAATTTTGTTTTATTTTAATTAATTTTAATTTATGAAAAAATTTTTTTTATAATTTTTTATATTTTACTATATTATGTTTATTTTCATCATGTGAATTATTTTTATTTTATTTTAATTTATGAACATTTTGTATTTATTATAATTTATTTACATTTTACAATATTATGTTTACATTCTTTTAAAACTATCTCCATTTAATTTTTTTTATTTTATTTTTTTATATTTATTTTAATTTAATTTATGAAATTCTCTTATTTTAATAAAATTTATTTACATTTTTTTACTTTTCCTTTTATTTTACATTTCATTGAAGAAATTTTTTATATATTATAATTTATTTACATTTTACTATATTATAATTACATTATTTTAAAACTTTCTCCATTTGAATTTAAACTTTATTTTAATTTATGAAAAAAATTGTTTTGATATAATTTATTTAGATTTTATTTTATTATGTTTACATTCTTTTTATATTTTCTGATATTTTTTTTTAAATTTGTAATTTTCTGTATTTTTAGTTTTAATTTAAGTTTGTCATACTTTTTAGCATTTTATATTATTATAATATTTATTAAAAAATTTCAAATATTTTATTTTATTTACAACATTTCGAGTTTATGAACTTTATGTTTTCATTTTCTTATTTTATGCAATTTTGTTTACAACTTTTGTGTGCATTTTACCTTGATGTGTAACAATTGAAAAAGATGATTTGAAATTCAATGGCATAAAATCTGAACCATTTAATCCTTGATTCTGTGGTATGTTGGTCTCATTGAAGTAGACGTGTGTGCGTTCCGGATGATCGCGCTCAGAGACGGTCACTTTATAGTAGTTGGATCGAAAAAAATATGAATGATCAGCCCAGGTCGCTTCCGGCGTAGCTGCCTTTTCAGATAACCAACTGAAGTGCATTTTGTAAAGGCAATTTTCGTTTGTTTTTTGTTTTTTTTTTATGGGTTTCGAAACACGTGAAGATTTGTTTGTTTGTTTTGGTTTTTGTGAAATAAAGACACTTAAAATTTAGAACAATTTAAACACGTTTAATGTTATGCGCATTTTGACTGAGCTAGCCAGCAAGGATATTCTTAGGGCATATCCTTGCTGAGCTATTCACAGCACAAAATATGCTAACAAATTAAAGGTTTTCTAGAAATTTACACTCACACGCTTAAAGAGAAATTACAAACGCGTTATATAATAGCATGTAACTAGAAAAAGAATTTAATAAAAGCTAAAAGAAAGCTACTGTGTGGGAATATCCTTGATACGCACACAAATACACACACACACACACACACTGAATTGATAAATTAGTTGTAGTATCTAATTATGCTGGTTAATTAATATATTAATCACGATTTCAATTTGCCAGCGACGTTTCTTTTAAGGTCCACGCGTCTCTACGTCCCGAATTCAAGTGAACATCGACAGTTCCAAATTGAAATTAAGGCCAATATATAAAAGCATGCCAGTTCCTAGCACAAAGATGCGTCTCTACAGCAGCAGCAGCAGCGACGCTGGCAGCATAGATCAGCTAACACACACACATACACTCACACACACATGGCTAGATCTAGCAGAAATATGGCTGCCGATGTTGAGGCCTGCTGCTATAAAGTAGGCAGCAGCAGAGCCAATGAACGATATATAAAATATATATAAATTGGAAATATTTGCCATATGACAAGTGTGTGTTCGTGTGTGTGTGCAGACATATATATACATGCATACATGTGTATATAAAGAACATGGCTAAGCATGCGAGCTAAACATGTCCTAGTATTTGTCTCTCTGGGACATTTTAACAGTTGTCATTTCGAATTTCGAACTCGAAACTTGCAAATATAAAATTAATATATGCATTTCGTATCTATCTCTGTCTCTCTCTCTCGCTCTCTGTATGTATATTGCAAAGGAAATACAATTTATTACTTATTGCAGCACAGGCGACATCAAATTTATTAATATTTGCCCATTAAAAAATGTTTAAAAATAAATGCGATACATCTACATATATATTTTTTATTTCCAGCTATAAAGCATCAAAAAACGAGGCATCAAAAAAATATTGTGGAATGCCGAAAATGCGTTAAACATTTTGTCAAACTGTTTTTTGATTTTTTGTAGTCTATGCGATATTAATTGTGTACACACGTATTGCTATATATATTTATACATATAAATGTGCTTATGTAATTGGATTTTGTAATGGGTAAATCTGAAATATATATTTGGCATTGGCATCAAAATGCAATTGGCCAAAATCAATCAAAAAGTGCGGCGAAACATTTTGCATACAATTTGTCATCAAATTTTGAAAGGTACCAAAAAATAGAGGGTGGGCTAACTTCGGACATACCAAAATTGAAAGTACCCTTGCAATTGAGGAGTATATAGAATAATTTTCTCTGGTTTGCCATGAAAAAAACAATATTGACTTGTTTGCTAATTTTTGGGCCTCTAGGTATAAAATTGTAGAAGATACAGTTTTATCCGATTTGCCACGCCCTCAATGGGCGTAACTATATACGCTATATGTTTTGTTTTAAAAGTGGCCAATACTAACATGTGTTTTAAGTTTCAAGACTCTGACTAACAGCGCCGCATATATAGAGGATATATGTTGAACACTATGTAGACTTTCCCGAATTGCCACTCGCACAATGGGCGAGGATATATAGCTTTTTGATCGATCTTAAGGCGAGGTCAACAGTAGCTTACTATGCGATTTTCAGTGTGCTAGCTCTTAAACTGTAGAAGATAAAGTTTTGCCCGATTTTCTATGCCCTATATGTATATACTATATCTTTTTGTTCAGTGATATATGGTCCACATTCAAGTCTTTGACTTTAATAACATCGAAATTTTCCCCTCAAAGATTTCTTAAAACCGATCTGCCCTATGAGAGCTATAGGATATAGTCGTCCGGTCTGGATATATTCGAGATATACAATGCCAGCAGCAGATTGGAGCCTATGTAGCTCTAATACTCTAGTAGGAAATGGCGTTGATCCAGACAGACGGACATGGCTATATCAACTCAACTCGTCTTGGTGATCAAGAATATATATACTTTATATTGTCAGAGATGCTTCCTTCTGTGCGTTGCAAACTTCTAACCAAAATTAATATACCCTTGTTGCAAGGGTATAAAATCAAATCAAATTTAGATAAGATGTTTTTTTAGTTTATTTAAAAAATCTTCTTTAATTGGGTCTGAAATTTTAAGCCTACCTTAAAATTTCCCTAATGAATCAGATTTTTTACTTCCATAAAATATAAAATAAATATTTAAAACAAAGAAAGTGTGTAGCAAAAGCTTAAATTTAACTGTTTCAAAGCTCGAAACAGTAGCTGAGCCAAAGCTTAAGAAGTTGAACTCAATAACTGATCCTTTCTCTAAACTTGAATCGAATCAGATTTTTCTTTATTGCACAAAACGGGTAAATCTACAAATCATATTTGTAGCTATAGAACGTTAGTTGTAACTTAGTTAAGCTCGAAGAGTTAAGATGTGTAGACTTCAGAGATAAGTTGTGAGAGGTGATTTGGACGTCATTAACGTTCTGATGAGCTATGAAAAATCAGTGCAACAAATGCGCGACAAATAATGTCATTTGGGCAAAACGAATCATTTACAATAAACCATCTTCAAACGAAATGGAGCGCAGCATTAAAGCGTTGCACGTAGCGCAAGTGCCACAAAGAGGGGCGACACTTAGGTTAGGCGCTTTAGCACACAGACATGGAAACGGTGGGCATTTTATTGATTTTTGCTGCCACAAATGAAACGTGGCCGCCGTGCACGATCTTTAATGAGTAGACCAGAGACCCAGATTTGCCTCTTCTTCGGCTATGAAAATTGCATGGAAGCGTGAAAATTCGAACAAATATTTGCAACAGGCGGCGGCGACTACCTCACATACATCTACATATTTATATATACCTATATGTGTGCATATGTATATAGCACATTTATTTATTGATTGGCCAAAGAAACGAAATCCAAATGCAAAACAGCTCATCAATCATTGTGAGAATTTAATAAAATCGTGTGCAAGCGTTTTACAACTCGTATAGCTCTCGACAAAACTGCATAAATTTAGCTAATTAACAAATATAAAACACAAATTTTAATTACTTTCACGCTGGGCCAAACGCAGTCAATGAACCATAAAACAAAAGCAATTCATGTGGGATTCAATATATAACAACAATTTACAAAAGGATCTTTAAGAACTCAACACAAAATAAATAGATCTGTGGTCATTGTTCTTATACCCTGTACTTATAGCTGTTGAATAAGATAGAGGTAATATGTTTTTGTGCTTAGGAAGCAGCTGTGAAGTTCATAAAGTGTAATTATACTCTCGATTAGTACGAGGAACAGTCGAAGCAGAGATCACTGGATGGATTTCGGAAGCTATTAAAATTATAGATCTTAATTTGGATTCACATCTGCACAAATAACATGCACATTATCAACTTTTTTGATATCTTCTCTATTATATAATAATTATACAGTCGAATCCCGATTCCTAAAAAATTATGTCTCCTTTAAAAAAATTCGTTCGAATTCCTGTTCGATAAATCGAATTCCTGTATAATTCATAATAAAAGTGATTCCCTTGCCATTAGGAAATATCGAGATTCTATATTATCTTACTCTCCATTTTTTTTTTTGACTATAACTCAAAGACTTTAGCAGGTGGAGAGCTTTGATTGGATTGTAGGCTTTTGCATAGTTTATATAGATTTAAAATATTTCAGTTTTTGTTAAGTTCCATTCAAAACTCTCATATCCAGAAATGTTAAGAAAATCTTAGGTATTTTCATTTCAAGATCTGGTTATTGGTATAGAAGTCGAAGACTTTAAAGCTAGTGAGACCAGATTTGGTATATCCATATATTCCACATACCTCTAATAATAATTGCACAATTTTATGAACATCTTCATTTGTGGATGATATGTTTTAAGAATAAGAACAATATACACCTAAGTTTTTAAAGACTTCACTCTTGCACTGGAGAGATTAGATTGGAGTTAGAATAGGAGAGAAGAAGTTTTCTCCTCATGTGTATCTGCTTTGTAAGAAAGCAAGAATGCCTAAAAGAGCTCTTGTACATTAAACTGTGGGTATCTTAAAGTCTATCACTACTCATTAGAACACTCCTACTTGCTGTCATTGTTGCTGTCATTGTTGTTGTCTAATTAAGTTGTCCGACTGTCAACAATTAACCAGATAAGCCGCCAAACTTATGACAGTTCATCTGTCCGCCCATCTTTAGCTGCATTCTGGGGTGCCACTGTCTGGGGTACATTGCCTCTGTCCATGGTGTCGCATACATACACATATATACACACACACACACATTATGTATATCTACATCTTTTTTAAATTTTACTCAGACTTTACGACATTTTCGCCTGCTATTTTTGTTTGTTCCGCGCACAATGGAAGCCGCCAAAGAGCTTGCGCTAAATTGCAAATACGAGCCGCTGCTTAAATGGCGCATAAATATTATAAATATTTTCTTGATCAAACAAATTAAATTGCTTTTCATTTAAAACGTAGAAATTAAATTGAAATACTAGATTAAATATTTATAATGGGAATTTCGACATTTCGAAAGTATTTCTAAAGGTCTATGCTCTTGGGAGCAAGATAACACAGATTTTACATTTGTTGTTAAAACTTAATAAAACATTTTTTAAAATTTAAATATGATAACTCACCAGTTACGTTTCCGCCTGTTGTGGGTAGTGGCAATTTCTCAAAGGCAACACTTCGATAGATAACTTCCGATTTTCCGTTAACCAGTTCGCTCTATTATTATTTATAGTATTCAGATATAGAAGATTGAGAAAAAGAAAATACATAAAAAATAGATTCAGAAATAAAAAAAATTATAATATAGAAAGATTTATTTAAGAAAGCTAAGAGAACTCTAAACTTTAACGTCTCTAATCTCACAACTTCAGGTATTTTTTTTTTAATTTCTTTTCATGATCAGAACTTTTAGTGCTTCTTCTATTATATGTATTATATTCAACAAATTCTTAGTTTGAGAAAAATCTTTAGATGTAGTTGAGATATTTGGCATTTAGTTTATATTTTAACCACTTTAATAGCATTCATCATTTGGATACATTTTTAAATTTTCTATAGATCATATATAAAGATTCTAACAGAGGTTGATTTATGTAAATCTCTAAAATATATATTTTATAGCAGATAAATTTATTCTACTTTGTTTACAAAAACTTTTTCTTGAATGTAAAGATTTTTTCCTATATTACATATATATATAATTCTACTTCCAATGCCCAATCTTCTTCTTCTCAAATTGCTTACGCTTATAATCACAATCTTTAATCTGAATTTTGAGTGTTATTTTGCTTCTTAACCATTTCTTTCATTCTTTCTATATTCTTACTGTTTAATCTTCTTATATATACTTTTACACTCACATTATAGAACCTACCTCTTTAATCTATATTTCAATATAATTTTTTTTTAGCTCACCTGTGTTGTTGTCTGCTTAACCACTTTGGTCGTATGCTCCTCGATGTATTCACTGTGCGAGTATTGTTCGATGCTTTCGACAGCCTGAGGTCAATGAAAATCAAAATGAAAATGCCCAAGTTATACACCAGATATAGATATATGTAGATATGTATGTCCAAAAATTTCAATTGAAATGCATGGAACAACAGCCAGACATGCGATTGGTCGAAGATTTGGAAATCGGAACACAATCACGATTAATACTTAATTACAATATGCACACATACATATAAATATTTGATATATATGTGTGTACGATTCGTATACTTTGCACTTGTGATGAAATTTGCACAAATATTTTACAACTATGGATAGTTCGCTGGCTTCTGCTTATTATTAAAAATTGATGCATTGATTGATATGGACAAAACTTGAAAGTGTGAAACTATGCGAGAAGAAGAAGAGAACTAATGAAGCTGCAAAGGGTGAAAAACATAACAATAATAAGAAAACACAAGCACACACACACACACACACACACTCAAGACGATTCGAGTCGAGTCGAAAGGAAGTGGCATTGATTGACGGTTTTTCTTTTTCCCAGTCATGTGCTAAGAATTTCCACAAGCAAGCGCTGTTGCATAAGCACAGCACATTATAATAAATGCACAAGATATATATATATAAATATATATTGAGAATATTCCGAATCGACCAAAAAAAGTCAAAGATACAAATCTCAATAAAATATTTTCGCTATTAATAAGAAGTACGCGAATTCGCAGCCAATCAATAGATGAACGGACGAGCAGGGGTTTTTTCCGAAAATACATATAAAAATCATTTCAAAATATATATATTTATGTATTTATATGCATATATGTATATATGTTTTCACGTTTGACTTTGCAGAAGATGCAAGTGCTAAATGCGATCTATTGACAGCCACAGAGATGATTTCTACACATGTACGACATGCCTTGAACAAAACGTCACGAATATATAGAATTGGATTTTCTAAACTTCCAGTGTTGTGAAGCGCGACAGTGCGTTGGCGATGACGACGGCGACGAGGACAAACTTTGACTAAGAACGGCTGAGCGACTAGCCCAGGCAACTAGTCGTAGTAGCTGGCACTGCACACACACTGCTTCTTCTTCTACTTCTGCCTCTTGCCAATCTTTAATAGTTTCCACAACACACATATAGATCATATTTGTGTGTGTGTGTGTGTGTGTAAATTTTATGTGCTTATTTTAATTACTTGCGAATTTTTAGTTGCAGCAAATGAAATGCATGGGCAGACGCTGTTATGGGTGGCGTATACTTGATATTTCTTTCGCTGGCCACGCGATTGCCCACAACAACAACAACAACAAGAGCAACGGCAAGATCTATGAATCAGCAGCCTCTTCATTATGGTGCTTAGCGCTGTTCTTAACACCATTTACATTATTTTACACGCACACATAGACTTATATATATATATATACATACTCACACACACTGTTATAAATTTATATTTCAGCAACATTTTATATACAACATTTATATATAAACATGTATAGTTGCATATCACACATTTATATTTATATATAAAAATTTGACGGCGAAAAACTTATTTTGAAAATTTTTACATTTACAATTATTTTTTGCTTGTATTATTTAAATATAGCATTTAAAATTTTGTTAATTAATAATTCAGTGTAATTCATTTGGACTGTAAACAATGTGTTAATTTATGTTCCACATAATTTGCTTCTTTGCAGCAAATATTGAGTGTATATTGAAGAAGACAAGCAAACAGTCTAGCCTAAATTTACAGGGTATATAATTCGAAAATGAAATATAAACCAGAAACTGAAATTTTAAGGTAAGGTTGGATTTCTGCTTGAAATTGAAAGTTCACTTAAAGATAAGCAAAAGTATATAAATTTTATAGAGTTTCTATATCAAAATTGATGTCATCTACTTTTAAGCTGAATAACTACCAGTTAGATTGACTGACTGACTGATTGATAATCAATACACAGCTTAAGTCCTTAAAGAAATTATAAGAATCTTTCAGAAAAGTTAAATTTCATGTTGTAATGTAATATTCTAAAAGTTTTTATACATATTCTATTTAAATATAAAAGCTGAGTCTAAAAAAGATGTAATGAAGCAGAGACATATTGAAATTTAAATATGCTATTTGCAGTTCCAAAACAAACATTTGCTTCTATGTGTGTGTGTGAGTGTTTCAAAACTTTATAGCCCTCTTAAAAAACTAGAAGCAATAGGGCCAATGTGCTGAGCATCACGTAGACAATGTAGACCAACCCAATCAACTTCTTGACTTTATGAAGCACTGTCAAAAAATAGACTTCAAGGGAGGACAGGGCGTGGGCAGTGGCAGTAGACTGATTATACATGAAATTTGAATTTTTAACGCTGAGCTAATTATGCGCAACTGTTAAAATTCAACATAATTAATCTTTGCTTCAATAAAAATGATTTTCTTTCTGGGCAGAGTGCCCGCAAATGCAACGAGTTTAATTTAAATAGTTCTGCTCTACGGAAAACATGTACTACATGTATATATATATATGTGTGTGTGTTGTTGTCGTTGTTGTCAGTGGCTATAAAGTAGTTGTCGCTTATCTGACAATTCATTTGTCAACTTGTCAGCATTTGTACTTACAACATAATCGAACAAGGCTGAAAACCAGAAAAGAACTTAAGGCTACGGCATGCCGAAGATGAAATACACTTATAGAGAGGTAGAAATAATGTAATGAATCTGATTTCTAATAATTTTAAAATTGAGCTAGGAATAACTATGTTAAGATATCTTTAAAAAAAAAAAACAAATAAATAAATAAGACTTTCATCATTTAAACTATTTTCCCTATATAAACTATAAACTATATAAACCTATTTTTCGACTGTTAACGTCTAGAGAGCTCTATGATATGACAGTCCACATTTTCATAAGATTTTACTTATAGCATAAGTAAAGTTATGCTAATATCAAGTTTGAAAAGAATATCCTAAAATATATCAGTCTTTAATCGATCGTGCCTTAAGCAACTGTATGAAATAGTGCTCCGATCTGACATACATTGACATATATACTTTACTCAACCAGGAACACAAACCTATTTGACATTTCAAAATCATTTGAAGACTAATGGAAACAGACATATATGCTTATAAGGAATCAGATATAAATGCCTATCAAAAATATATATATATTCTCTTAGCTAGGAAACATCCTCCAATGCTAAAATCAAAATACTGTGGGTATATAGCAAATAGTTACTAAATAGTGCAAAGTATACGTTTAGGTTAGATATAAAAATATAAATTAAATAAATTTGTTGTTAAATTAGCAATTATTATAAATTAAGTTTTTGGTAATGTGCTGAAGCAACAAAATTGAGCGCAACCAAGTCAGGTGTGTATGGGTTTTGTTTTGGTTTTTGCTATTTGGTATATAGTAGATATGAAATATATGTATATTTATAAATAAATATATATATATATATATATAGAGAGAGAAAGAGGCTGTTAACAATTGGCAAATTACAAACACACACAAACAACTTACGCATAATAATTTTTAAACTAATTAAGCATTAAAACCATCGAATCAAATAAAGCGCATATTGTAATTTAGCAGAGCAGAGCATTTGGTTTGGTTCAGATCAAATTTTGAAAACGTTTAACATTCGCATGCAGTTCGAAAATGTTCGAAATATTTTCTTCTTTTGTACACAAAACGTTGATTTTGTTGTTGCTTTCATTTATTTTGTTGTCATGTTTTACAATGTTGCACTTAAATTGTATTCTTCTTGTTTTATTGCTGGGTCTTCATTGCTTGATATATGCTTTATATACATATATAATATATACATATATATACGTACGTATGGTAAATTGTTTGCGTGTTTCGAATTTGATTTCATTTTGCTTTTCTTTTCCATTTCTTTTGACATAAACAATTTGACATTAACATTGAGGAACGCACAAAACACAAACACCCAAAATGACTATGAATTCGACTAGACTTTTATGTACGTGTAGAGTATTCTTTTGTTGTTGTTGCTTATGTGACTAGATTGAGAAATAAATTATGATAATAATTGCTAATTTTGTTTGTTTTCAACAAATATTTGTGTGACTAGATTTGGCTGTAGTTTCTGTTTCTGTTTTTGTTTTTTGTAAATCTCTTTCAGACTACCTTAATGGAGAAGCTGCCATTGGGTATATCCTTGCCGCCGAACTTGACATTAATATCGTAGTCTCCGGGATCGTTCAGGGCGTACAGTATGTCAAAGAAGCCATCCTTCTCGATAACATCAATGTCCACAATTTCACTGTAGAAATAAACTATGTTACTACCACCCGCTAGATGGCGTCAGCTATTAGTATACTGACCTTCCCTCCTTGTTAGTTATCTTGCAGGTGACCGCTCCATCGCCTGCCTCGCGTGCATCTACCTTGAGATGGGATTGACTGCCGGATGGCTGTATCTTGGGCGCCTCCTCGACAAGCTTACATTTTTTGGCCTCGCCGGTAGGGAATGCTTCGAGTTTGAAGGGCGAGCCATCGATCTCCTTGTCGCCATACTTGATGCTGCATTGATACGTGCCACATTCATCGGGCACAAAGGACACCACGTAGGTGCCGGTGGCAACCTCTTCGAGGCGTGGCTGCATACGCTTGCCCTTCGGATTCTTGATGGCCACATTGATGTCTGCCTGGCCGGCTTGCTTTGTATCAATCTCGAATTCGGCGGGCAGTGAGGCGGGTGTTTTCTTCTTCTCGTTGACGCCCTTCACCGTGACCTTGGTCGCCTCGGATTTGGGGAAAACGGTCATCACAAACGGACTGCAAGCGAAACATTTAAGCTCGCGGCTTAGCTGGTAGTAGAAGATAATGCACTCACCTGCATGGCACCTCCTCATCGGCGAACTTCACCTGGCAGGTGAGCACGGAACCGGCCTTGGGCGGCACATAATGCACCGCATAAATGCAATTGCCCTTGTCCTCGACGCTCAGATTGTCCACGGGTATGCCCTCAGAGTTGGTCAGCTTGACGGCAATGCGGCCAGGACCAGCCTCGCCCACATCCACATTGAATACCGTGGGCACACTCTCGCGCACCTGGCCATGTTCGATGCCCGGTCCGTAGACCTTCACCTTGCTGGGATCGACAGTCTCCTCGACGAGCACACGGAACGGTGAGCCGGGTATGTGCTTATCCGCAAAGCGTATAGTTATATCATACTCGCCCGGATCCGTGGCCAGGTAATCGACATCGCAGCTGCCATCGCGATTGTCTGTGCAGGTCATCTTGGCCTCGGAGGGTCCCTCGATGGCCAGTGACAGGCCGCCCTTGCCCGCGCCCTTGGTCTCCACGGTGAATTTGTTCTTCTGATTGGTCAAACCCTTCTCCAGGCCCGGCCCATATGCCTTGCAGCGTGTCGGATCACAGCCGCTCTTCACGTTCACCACGAAAGGTGAGCCCGGCACAGGTATATTATCATACATCAGTTCGATCGTGTGACGGCCCGCCTCGAAAGGCGTATACATGATGCGGAAGATGTCATCAGTGGGTCCCTGCACCATCTTGCTGGGCAGCACATGACCCATCGGATCAAAGATGGCGCACGAGAGCTTGCCAGACTCGATGTTGCTGCCCACCTTGCTCATATCGACCATAAAGTCCGTGTCGGCGTTCATGATGACACCTGAGTGGAGAGCAGCAGCAGGATTAGTATAGGTTAAAGCAATTAGATGTGGCAACAAGAATGCGATGCGATTAGTGTATCAAATGGTTTAGTTTTCAACAAATACAAGACAACAAGAACAACAATAATAAGAACAACAGCAAGAAGATTAGCCTTGGGTCAGCTGCGTGCGACTTTTGGGCATTGTGGCTGGCTGGGATTAGAGCATTGGAAGATTACGGATTACGGATAACGGCAGCAACTGGAGCTTGGTAACTGGAACTCGCATCATAGCCTACCATGCGGCTGTATGCCGATGCCGCTGACTCGCGTATTCTTCAGATTCGGCACGGGCACAATCATCGGCTGGAATGGAGAGCCATTGATGTGGCGCTCGTTGAACGTTATGTTGACACTGTAATCGCCCGCCTCGGTGGGCAGGTAGGCCACATTGCAGGTGCCGTCGCCATTGTCCCGGCAATTGATGGCCGCCTCGCACGGCCCCTCGACAGTGACACCCAAGCCGCCTTGGCCGGCGCCACGTGTATCGATCATAAACTCAGCCGGCTGGCCGACAATGCCACGCTCCAAGCCCGGACCGAAGGCGTGCACCTTATTCGAATCACTGCCGGTGAGGCATTGTAGGCGAAAGGGGCGTGGCGTTATGGGTGTGCCGCCAAAGCAAATGCTGAGCAAATACTCGCCCAGCTGGGTGGGCGTAAAGTTGACCAGAAAACCCTCAGCCGTGGGTATGATGTGTGCCTTCACCCGGTTGCCCGACGGACTCGTTATGGTCACAGCCAGATCCGCCTTGGGCAGACCATGGGTAATAATACGAAACTGCTGCAAACTGTTCAGGGGCGCGGCTTGTGAATGAATGAAATGACTTGGACTTAGACCATGATGTGCACACAATATATATATATATATCTATCAAAAGAGCTAGAAGGCTGGAAAGGAAGGAAATTCTCTCGAGTACTTACTGGGCTCCAGGCCATCCACTTTGATCTTGGACACATCCACCGTCTGCTCGACGACCACCTTCTGGCCAAGTGGCACGCGCTGTCCGCCATATGTCATGGTCGTGGTGTAGGCGCCCTTCATGGGTGGAATGACCTCGACCGAGTATGTGCTGTCCTGGTTATCGATGATGCGACAGGGCACATCCAGTTTGGTGTCCTCGTGCACAATTTTGACCTTGAGCTCCGCTTCACCCGCATCTCGCGCATCCACATTGAAGTGGGTGGGCACATTGGGACGGACGCCCGGCTGCAGCCAGGGTCCAAAGGCTTGCACCTTCGATGCATCCACGGGCACACCCACATAGATGCGATGCGGCGAATTGGGTGTGGAAACACCACCATAATTAACTAAAGAAGAGAGAGAGAGATTCGCAAAACTTTCTATCGGTCGTCAAGCAACTGAAGCTTACCTTCTACGGTGTGTGGTCCGCCGGAGGTGGGCGTGTAGCTGACCTTCTTGGTGCCATCGGGATTGTTCTTGACCTGCACAGGCAGCTTGTTGCCATAGACATCCTGAACGACAATGTCGAGTGGTGCATTGCCCGCCTTGCTGGTATCCACATCAAAGCTGACTGTCTCATTGATGGTAACGCCATTCTTCTCCAGCCCCGGTCCGCTGGCCTTGACCAGCTCGGGATGGAAATCGGTGCGCGGCAGTATGTGTGCTATAAACGGAGACTTGGGTATGTCCTCGTTGTCGCAGAGTATGTGCACAGCGTACTCGCCCACGGCAGTTGGATGATACTTGACCAATGCGGAGCCATCACCATTGTCGTGGCACTCGATCTCTGCTTGTGAGGGTCCGGCCACGGTGAAGCCGAGTGCACCTGTTTCGCCATTGGTCTCCACCACAAAGGCGGCAGGATAGCCAATAACGCCACTGCTCAGACCCGGCCCATAGGCCACAATGGAGGATTCCTTCTTGGGACCCACTTTCACCTCGAACGGGGACTTGGGCACTTCCTGTCCACTAAAGGTTATCATGACCACATAACGTCCTTCCTTGGTGGGATAATAATGGCACTCATACGTATTGCCATCCACCTTGGACTGCATGACATTCTGGTTCATGCCACCAGGTCCAATGACGCGCACCTCTGGCACACCCTCGCCGGCACCCTCTGTATGTATTTTGAAATCCGCATCGTCGCCAACGCGCACGCCCGTCGCCTGCAGCCCACGGCCGGAGACGCGCACTTTGCGCGCATCCGACAACGGGGCCACCTTCACGGGGAACGGGCTGTTCGGTATGGGCGTGCCCGCATAGAACACGTTAACCGAGTGCAGACCTTGCAGTGCGGTGACATATTCGCAGCGCCAAGTATCATTCTCCAACTGGCGCACTTTGGCAGCCACCGAAGTCTTGTGGTTGGCTGGATCAATGATGATTACCTCGGGCACACCGCGACCCGCATCCTTGGCGAGTATGTCGAAGAACGTGGGTTTCTTGACGGTTACGCCCGTGGGCTGGATGCCGGGACCAGTTACCTTCACCTTCGAGGCATCGCCAGCATGACCCTCGACCTTGACGGGAAACGGTGACTTGGGAATATCGCGACCCGAATACTTAACGGTCACATTGTGCTGACCCTCAGCCTTGGGTATGTACGAAATGGTGTAGGTGAGATTCTTGTCATTGTTGAAGCGTACATCTGCCTTCTCCACCACGCCGTCGGGTCCTTCAATATCCACATCGACAACACCTGAGGGAAATATATATAAAATGTTAGCATATGCTTAGATTTCTGCCTAATAGACTTACCTTTGCCAGCGCTAAAGGTTTCGACGGTGAAGTTGGCGGGTGCACCAACCACAGGGCCGATGGGTTCAATGCCGGGTCCATAGGCGCGCACTCTGCATTAAGGGGGGAAGCATATAAAATAAAAATTAGTTTATAAAGCATTTAAAGTTACTTAAAAAGTTAGCAGTCAATCAAATTGTACTTTAATTTATTAACAAATAAGTTTTACAATATTTAAGTTATTTTGCAGCCGAAAAGTATGCAGCGCTTTTTGCATGGGCAGCATTAAAGAGCAGCAGCTAAAAGTATGCAACAGTTTTTTTGTACTTTCAGCTAAATGAGACAATTTTATAAACAAATTCAAATGGCAACTGAAAATTATATTATTTACATATGAAATCGAAATTGAAGTATATCAATAACAAAATTAACAAATAGCTAATTAAAATAATTAAAAATTTGCACAGAAACAGCTAAATTTAAATTAGAAAATTGGCAAAATAAATCTAAACAAAACTCAGCTTTAGTTTAGCAAAAATAAATTGTTTAGTTAGTGCTAATAGTTTTGCAGCCAAATGCGCTAATCAAGCGAACAAGATTTTTCAGGTATATACAAGAATCCAGAGAAACAACAAAAAATACAAACTAAAAGCAGCGGGCAGCCAGAAGCCAAAGTCAAAGCCGGACGACCAGCGTGTTGAAGTATCCATTAGATACGCGCGCTCAAGGCTAGGCACAAGGTAAAGCCGCAGATAACAAAAGATACAACAAAAATAAAACAGCATTCTTCGGCAATCCGAAGATTAGATACCCTAGCAAGACTTATAAACGAAAAAAAATCAAGTTCTATTCAACTCTAGTCAACTCTTTAGGGGATCAAGTTCTTTAAACCAGATTTTTTAGAAGATTATATAAAATATTAAGGGGAAAAAAATATTAAATGGTCTGGTTTTCTCAAGTCTTGAAAAAGAAAATATTGTTATATGTCGATGAGATTTAGAAAAATAACTCGACAAAATCAAGTTTGAAAATATCTTTAGAATGAATAGATGGACAAAGATAGTTATATTATATTCAATTGACTTTTCAATGCAGTTCATATTTCATAATTCAATTTATAAGCCCTCAGCAAGGGTATTCAAAGATCAAAAATATAAAACTGGTAGAGCATTTAAATCATGTGAGGCGGGCGCAGATATAAAATGCCATAAAGTAGCCAAACGCGAAAACACAGAGAACATATCACAAACGTAAGCCAAAATGAAAAAGAATAAAAAGGCCGACAAAAAGCGACCCAAAACAAGAAGTAGAAGCATGCCGAACTTACCGCGGCGGAGGAATGCTGAGATTTGCAATATTCAGACATTATATATATATATTATAAATATATAGGTAGGCAGGTAGTAGTACATATAAGTATATATAGTATATATACACATTTTATAAGAGCGGGTTGGTAAACAATCAAAAAAAAAGAAGAAACCAAATCCAATAAATTAAAAAAAGTTTGCCCAGATATGTATTTAAATTTTGGTGAGAAAGAAAAAGAGAAATAGAGAATGAAAGAAAGAGAGAGAAGATTAAAATATCAGTTGGTATGCCTTGGGTTTAAACAATTGCAATACAGTTGGGTTTAGTCCAGAGAGAAAAATGAAGAAAACTTTACAATTGGTTGAGTAATTTTTCTCAGAGACAACAGAGTTCAAATATTACGTGCCTTAATTGCCGTTATACCAGATAGGAAGAGAAACTATAGTCAGATATGTGCTCACCTATTGGGATTCGTCTTGGGACGCAATGGGGCACCAGTCTTCAGCTTGGAGTTGGGATACTGCGACAAGTATGTCATCATCGACTGCTCGTCCACATTGGGATTGACCAACTCCTCTGGCTTAATGAGTTGACGGACATTCAACCAATCATCGGCCAGACCCATAGCCTCGGAGGCATTCTGCACAGCATCCTTGGGATCCCACATCTCCCAGTCGGGGCACAAGCCGGGTGCACAAGCATCCACCAAAGCGCCCACCGCCTTACCCGTGGTCCAGTCATTGGTGAAGTTATTGATGGGCATATCGGGTATCCGAGCGTGTATCCAGTTCAACAGGCTGCAAATGAAATGCAACAGCATGAGTAATTTGTGTTTTGGCATTTAGAGAACATGGCCAACTACTTACCGCTGCTTGGGCGTCTGTCCCGAGCCGTTCAACTGCTTCTCATCCTCGCCATCCCACATCGGCATCGATATCGAGTAGTGCAGAATGAGTGTCCATATCAGACCCAATATCAGCTTCAGCTTGCAGTCGACTATGTCCGAAGAGTCTGTCAATAGAAGAGATACAAGTTTATTAATTTATTGTTGTAGATATACGAGATCTAGCTTAAAATATATTTAGTTCTATGAAGCAATTAATAAATTAATCTGAGACAAAAACTGTAGCTAATGAATTCTATTTTTATCTTTACTGTTTCGAAAGTCTCTTTAAAACTTAAAAAAAAATCTATATCTAAATTTCGTATTTCTACTACAAACCTTTTAAGTCTATCGTTAATTTTATTGACTTGTTGTAAGAGTAAAAGGTAGAAAAGTTTATAACGAACTGATCCATAATATTTGAATATATTTAAAAAATAATACACTGCCAAAGCTGGGATTATATTGATATCGACTGTCAAACTTCTTTAATGGAACTCCTACGAATTGTTTTTACTTAGTTGAGTTTTAAGTTAAGAAAGTAATTTGATCTTGTATTTTAGATCTTTGTTGGAAACAATTCCTGTTGGCGGATTATTTGGATTGTTGTCAAACCGGGCAATGGAACGAGGACCACCGTTACGAGCACTCGAAACCGTCATAAACTTAATATGTCTATTAATTGCCGGGGACCAACTTTAGCAAACAGCAAATGCAGCAGCAACTGCATCTACAGCAACTGGCTGGACGGGCCCCATCTGTCAATGGCAACACCGTTGTTGCAGAACTTGTTGCATGCAGCAACAGCGCCACAACAAGCTGCCAATTATGTGCAAGGCATTTGCTAACTGTTACAACAACTTGGCAATGCCAGCAACAACAACAACGGCAACAGCAAACGCCTCGAGACGGCGTTTGTCTCGCATTTCTGGCCTGGTCAAGTTCAGGGCTAATGTGCACGCGACCAGCTCGCCGAGCCGGTTTTTTTTTTGGTCTTGCGATGCGACCTCCAAAGCTGCTAACAAAATATCCGAAGCCAAAATATCTTTTGTTATGTTAAACAAATTTCAAAATAAAATATATGCTCGCAACTGTTTTATTTTTTGTGAGTTTATTGAACCAAGTCCAAAGCGGCTTTACGACCATTTGATAAGCATAGAAATAGACGCAAAGTGAAAGGTTCTACACGCACTGATAGCTTATCAAAGACCTGGCAACACCTAAGCCAATTAGCTGCTCACTAATCAAGTGGAACCAGGTGACATCTCTCCCTCCCTCTCTCTCTTTGATGGACACTGCACTTGCGACCTTGTTGTTGGGGAATCATAGTGAAAGTTGAGCGAAACTTTAACTTGGCAGCCTGGTCAACTGATTGTAACCAAATACAGCAGGCAAATTACATACATGCACATATGCACATGCATACATACATGTCATATTCTAAGTGACAACAGTCAAGCACAGTGACGTACATCAGTATGTGCATGCGTAGGCAGTTTAATTTGCATATGCAATGCATAGCTATTTATACCCTGAAAAATGGGGCATGATGTATATTATTTGTAAGGAGAAGATACTCTTAAATGCCAAAAGATTCATATAAGAATATTTATTTATTTAATTGTTACAGAGAATTAATTCTGAATAACAATTTATTATAAAGCCAGAGCAGCAAAGGCTTTCAGGCAGATATAAGAATAATTAGCTGCAATCATATAGTAACAATCTATACTCAACTGATGAAATATTATGTATTTTATGTATTTTCATCTGGAGTATTTACAATAGATTAGTTTAAGACAGTTTTATGAACTGAATTATACTAAGTACTATATAATCTAAATGCGCATAGAAACGTATATCTATAGCATTCACTACCAATTGCAGGGTATTCACTTGTCTACCCACAATCATTTGTTCTGTACTATTCTGGCTGTCTTTTGGGCGCTTTCTAGTAGAACGCTTTTGCCGCTGCTTTGGCTGCTCAACGAGCCATTAAAACATTTGCTGATACAGCTCCGCCATAAACAAATACACAAATACATATATATCGTACTATATATGTATGTATGTACATATATGTTTAAGCATATATAGCTAAAAAGTGGGGCTCTACTTGTTATGGTCAAACGCAGCCTTGCTCCAACATTGGCGAAATTTGCAATTTGGCATTGTTTATTTTGCAGCCACTTGTGAGAGAGATTCAAGATTGGCCAGAATGGACTTGGAGTTGGAGTTGGAGAAGAAGAAGAAGAAGACGAAGACGACGATGGTGATGGTGATGATGAAGAGGAAACCGGCTGGTTTGGCCTGCCAAAAGCCGTCAAATTGTCAGCTCGTGGCCATTTAAACGCACATCTCGATGGCCATTTGGAAAATGTTTTTTAACGCATAAATGACAAATGTATTAACTGCCAGCTAAATGCTCAGTCCATTGACATATTTTTATTTTTGATAGAGTTGTCAAGCTGCTGCACAGCACGGCCAGAGTTGGCTCTCTTTGCCTGCTTTTGAGAAAGCGGCAATTAAAACGGAAAAAAAGATGATTTGGCTAATTAGGCGGGCAAATGCCAACTGCCGACTGCCTCTGCCTGCCAATCTCTGGAGAATGTCTAACTGTGTTTATTCACAATAACAGCCAACTGGAACTGCCTGTCAACTAAGTCCATGTTTTGTTTGTTCTCGCTTGTAAACTATGCAGAAATATGCTAATAGATGCCATGGAGTTTTGCCATAACTGCGATAAATATCTTCAGTTAATGCATATTAACCAGTCGAACCCCTCCCGGCTCCACTCTGATCCCCCTTTCGTAGCAGGCACCACACTCGAGAGCCCATACATATGCATAAGTGTGAAGATATATATACATATGTATATGTATATTTAAGCTAATCGTGAGACGGAAGAGGCAAGCACTTCATGCAACGAACGTGGCAACAATGATGGGGTTTCTTCTCGCTTGCCGTTGCAACTTAATGTAAATCGTAAGTGCTTGATGTTATCTTTGAGAATTTTGGCAGCTTAAAGCAACACTCAACAGACAGTTTACACTGTCAAAAAATACCTATATAAATGTAAGAAATTAGATATTTTTTCTTAATATATAAATATTTAAATATGTATAAATATTTTAAAAGGTTGTTTGATTGATTGACTGATTGACTGATTGATCGAGTGATTGGATGATTAAAAGACTGTTTGATGTATTGACTGAGTGAATTTATATTTATATTTATATTTGACTGACTGGCTGATTGATCGAGTGATTGACTGAATGATTGATTGAAAGACTGTTTGATTTAATAACTGAGTGAATCTATATTTTTGATTTATTGACTGAGTGAATTTATATTTTTTTATACCTATTTGTTCGATTGATTGACTGACTGTCTGGCTGATTGATCGAATGATTGACAGAATGATTGATTGAAAAACTGTTTGATTTATTAACTGAGTGAATTTATATTTTTGGATACCTACATATCTCTGAGAAGAGTTCAACTCCTGGTATATTTAGTATTTTTAGCATTTCTGGTATATACCGAAATGTAATCATGACGAAGAAAGACTCAAAACTAACTTTCTTACAATGCCACAGATTACATATAAATTAATTTAGCTCAATGGTAGATACCCTGTAGACTAATCGACTGTCTGACTGATTGATGGATAGAATGTTTGATTCCTTGACTGACTAATCTGAAATCAGTAAAAAAAAATATTCCAAATATAGCTCTGTATACATAACTCTAACTATGTATTTAACTGTATATTAATAAATATACCATAATTAAAATATAATTAGGCATATATTATTATAATACAATACAATTGCTTATAAATTTTGGAATATATTCAGAGGAATCACACATCTTTTATTCATGCAGCAGAAGCTAAATTTTATTACAACTATATCTTGATTTGGAATTTTGTAGAATTTCTTTTTTTTTTCATAATAGCTTTCAAAGAAATCTTATCCATGGAGTGCAGTCCACGATGACACGGCATTATTCAGTAAGCTGCAACAAGGAAAAGCAAAGCAGCTCCAAGAATTATGATGTTAGGCGCAACTGCGGAAAACTATTTAATTTACAGATAAACAAGAAGCAGAGGCTAAATTGCCAAGTCGGAGTCCGTTGCAATTGGAGAGTGCAACAAAATCTTTGGCTGCGAGCTGGGTCACAGTCGTCAGACATGTTCTGCCAGCGCTGCAGACACGGAAATTGCGGCAGAGACAACACTGGCTGCTGGCTGCTGGCTGCTGCCTGATCGCTGTGATTTTTCCCGACATTCTTGCAAGTGGGCCTGGGAAAACCAGTTTTCCACACGACCCAGCCTAATCATGCAGACGCGCGCCCGACGCTAATTTAATTAGAGGCAGGGCAGCCAAACAGCCAAACGGCCAAACAGTGGAGCAGTCGAGCAGCCAAGCGGCTCAAACGGTGCCAACTTAGCCACGGCATCTCGGTGGCATCGCTTAGAAAGTTGAGCCTGGTTGCCAGCCAACAATCAGACGCAACTTTAAGCCGCTCAGCTCAATTTGGGCAGCTGCTGCTGCTGCTGCTGCGTGGGCTGATTGTGTCTGCCACACGAAGCATTCACCTTGTGGCATACATTTTCATCTGACTTGTCGCATTTCAAAGCTACACTCAGAGAAATATGACTGGCCAAGTTTTCTACTTCAAATTTTAAATCTGCTATGTACTAATACACAATATTTACTAAAATTGTAAAAATCATATAGTCCTATGCATTAAAGTCATATTATATAATATTTCGATACATAGAATAGTAAACTTTCTAAGGTAGTTAAGTGAGGTCCAGAAATGTGGAAAATTAGAAAACTTTTCATACAAAAAACTCATTTTTCTATCTATTGAACTATGGGTATACTAGACTAATTTATTAACATTTTGTAATTTTTGTACATTTTATAAAAATTATAATTTAATTAATATAAAATATATTATATAAATATAAATATTAAGTAAAAAAATGCACTATAGTTAAGTTCTATTGAAAAATAAAAAAGTAATATAAGAAAACAAGGCTTGCATCAAGATATAGTTCATTTTTTTAAGAGTTCTAGAATAATGGTAAAACTTTTTAATAAAAAGTTAGGATTATAAAATTTTGATATGTTAAGATTGTAATAAAGAAATTTTGAAGATATTCAAAGCCTGTGCTGATTTTGACTGTGCATATGCTTTTTCTCCAAGTGCAGCATTGTTTCTCTCAGCGAATGACTGTCTAATATTTCATTGTCGTTGCCGGCGCGCACTTGTTTTGGGGTTAATTGAACCGGCTCCTCTTTTCAGCTAGCGGTGCAAGTTGCTAATTTGAATAAATGACTAAATTGCCAGAGATAGAGAGACAGACTGAGAGAGATTTCAAGGCGTTGACTCAACGCATATTGTGATTAACCCTAATCTTATCACAATTGTACTTCTGATCAAGATGATAAAGCGCCAAGTGCCTTGGCTAAGCATCATTTCTATTTAAAGTCCCGTCAATGTCAGTGAGGTGTTTCAATTGATGGCGTCATGTTAAAATTCACATAATAAATGAACAAAAAAAATAACTTTGTTGCCTATGATTAATAATACTACGTGCTGACTGCATTCCAAGTCTCATTCTGGCATTGGACATTTCAGCAAAAATTCAACGGAAACTCTCTGATAATGTGGGCTGCATGTTCAACTATTCGAGCCAACTCTGGACTCTGATTCATCTACGTGAGTTTGGGTTCAGCAAATATTTTGCAAAACAAAATATAAATATAAAACGGAAACAGCATGAATTATCTGGTTTTTATGAACAGGAAAGAGCGAGCTAGAAACTTCTATTTTATGGAGCAACACAAGGAGGAATGCTATAATTAAAATTTGTGTGCTCTAATCAAAGAATTTGGGTTTCAAAGCAAATATTTACTTATTTACTGTGATTATCTGAGATAAACTTATAATCTAAGGAACATATGCATAATCAGATAACTACAAAACACATTTAGAGAATTTAATAGATTGCGCTTATTAAAGAGACAATATCTTTAGATATATTTACATAAATATTGAAATTTTTCAGCTTTGTTTTCAAATTCAATAGCTTTTTACCCTTTTCTTTAAATATTAGCTTATTTCTGAAAATGGGTTATTTTAAGGGAAGATTTTCACTTTCAGGTCTGATATTCTGAAAATCTTAATTTTATAGATCTAAACTAACATTTTCTAACAAGAATCTACCAATCGCAATATTCAGTAAAAATCTTCCTCTAGATCAAAAAATAACCCGAAATTATGTTGATATGTTGCAAGTCTACATAAATCCACTAAAAGAGGAATAAATCAATTGTAAACTATTTAATTTCTGACTTCCTAAATACTTACGAGAAACTATTAAAAAATTCATGATAAAAACTATGTTCAACATTAACTTTTTGCAAACATGATAAATAAATTTCACCAAAAATACATGTGTTTACTATCTCAAACAGAGGAATTTCCAAGAAAAAGAAAAAACAACTAACCAAAAATTGGATGTAGCCGCTTAAAGTTAAAGACCGTTTAAATATTTATTATCAAATATATCAATGACAACAAATTATAAGAAACTAAGATATTTCGACGAGATTCGAGCGGGTAAAAATGTTGGGGGAACTTTTCTTCAAATTGAGGATATATAAAACTTTGCTGCCATTTTATTATTTCCGTTTGCACTAAGTCCCAAAGTTCCACAAATATTTGAAAAGATTATTAACAAGCAGTTAAGAATTGGGTCAAATGGAATATGAAGCCTCAATTATGATTGCATATCAAAATATATTGTTTGGTAAATTAAAATTGCCGACTGTTTGACTCTCTCTGGTAGCATCCGAAGGGCCTCTAAATATGGCGTCATCAATAACAATCAATTGGCTGTGACAAATTGAACTAGACATCTGCTTTATAGTACTACATATAAATGTATATGAAGAGCTCCCTAGTTCTGTGGAGGCTTGCCTAAAGATCTGTGAAGTGTACAAGTAAGAGCATGCGCAACCGACTGCATAATACTCGTTCACGGTCTAAAACATCCAAATCTATTATGAAATGGCAATGGATCTATCTATAGAGAATATCGACTGTGATCCAACTACAAAACTGTAGAATATATAGTTTTTTCTGACTAAATAATTTTTGATTAATCTGTAAAGGAGGTGTATAGTAACAGACAAGCCTCATCAATAGTTATCAACTGTAGAAAACCAACAAACTCCTTTTCACATTGGAAACAGTGTATAAATCGCGCAAACTTCTCACAGTTCGCCGAAAAAGTAAGCAAAAAGCTGAAGATGATGTCATTGAGTAAACTGAGCGACTTTTTATATACATATGTACATACATACATACATATGCATATGTACATATGTACATATATCTCCACAAGCGTATTAGGCTTGTTTCTCTTAGCTTAGTATTTTTTTTTATATTTATTTTATAATGTTATTTTTGCATTTTTTTTAATTTTATTGCGCTTGAGTGTTTTTATCATTTTATTTATTTTTTGCTGTGTTTTTTTTTGTTAGATTTTTAGCGCAAACATTTGGAGATAATTCTACAATTTGTGGTTGGGCTGGGTATCCATATGTACATATATACACATAAAACTACACAAGACTTTGCGCTAATTCAATTGACAGCACAAAAGAGCTCAAAAAAAAGTATAACAGAGAAATGAATTGTGAGGAATTCGAGAAACCAGTTTAAATTTTTAAACGACAAACAGTTGCACAGTTCCACAATTCCCAGGCTCATTTCTCTTTCTATCTTCTTTATTTTTTTGGTGCACAGGAAGAGGTGCGACTTGAATCAAGTAAAATTAATTAACAGTAAATAGTTGCGAATATATATACATATATGTCAATCAATATGAACATATAAGTTATAGGTGGGTAAGCTCTTGATTTAGTTGTAAAAATATTCAAAAATAAGAAAGTTCCTACAGTCGAGTATGGCCGATTACACGATACCCTAAGCCTAGCTTATGTTAGCTTATACGAATATCTATAATTTCATAGGGAAAAGTTATCCAACATTAAATGTGTATAGCTTAGGAGACTATATAGGTACATGTGTTGGATATTTGGTTACATGTATATCTTATGGAATCTTCTCTGGATTCTTATGTACATTTCACCAATAATATACCCTATTTATTAAGGTTTCAGGGTATATGTCAATCTTTTATGACACATCCTAATTGAGGTATGTAATAACTAACATAAAACACTGATGTTTCAAGTAAATTATTCATTAAATGAATCATTCCAGTGGTCAAATGAATCATTTAATTATTTGTCTAAATATTTCGCGAACATTTTCTCATATGAATCATAACTTTTACTGAATTTTTTGCAATTGTCAAAAAGTTATTTCAGCAAATTTTAATCATTGCAAAAGATAGCCCAGCTTTATCAAAAGTCAATAACGAAAAGAGCGAAAGTTAACGTTGCTGATTAGCGATAAAAAATATATATATACTGACCGATTGAAAAGTGAAAATGACTTTTAAAAATTTGCAATTTACTCTCTCATTTGTAAACGCAATTTTGATTTTGGAAGAACTCGTATAACTCGAATTCTGTTTGGTCAGTGCAGAGATAGACAAGTGTGCTTGACTACTATATACCCTAAGCACAGCTACAAATCAGGAGGTTATGATATCAATATCTATCGATTTTCAGTTAAACTACATGGGGAATACAAAATATCATAATATTTTAATCAAAATAACTTGGCTTAGAGACATATCTATACAGATACATACTATACCCCAGTTTTCATATTTTTACTCTTTTTCAATGGTCACAGGGCATAAAAAGTCGGTTAAAAACACATAAATGTTTAACAATGTTTACGTAGCTGTTAATTATTGACAAACGGGTTTTTATGTACCTACAAATACATGCACTACACACACATATATGTGTATATACATGTATGTATTGATATGTAGGTGGCATATACTGTACGATTCGACTGTCTTATCAACGACCTGGTAATGGAATTACAACTGAAGCAACTCGTTCCCAGATTGAAATTGAAAATAAATCAAAATAAACAAGCAGGCGGCTTATCAATTGCGTCATGAAAAAAACTGAACTGTAATTACAAGTAGTATTAAAGAAGTACTACAAAATATATATATGATTGACTGACTGATTGCCTGACCGAGTGAACGTTGAGCCTAGCTTAGAGACTGATTCATCAAGTCTGGAGTAATCGTATCACATGTTCATAGTTTTAATCAATACAAATTAGCACGGATTGAAACATTTTGTTTGGATGCCGTTAGCTCTCGAAACGCGTGATATAGCTGCACCTGATCTTGGAAAACCCATAGCTATCATATACAGACGTAGTTCCTCACTATTATAAGTAACCTTCCAAACACTGCACGCCTCGTTAAAGTTCTGGCCATCAACAAATAGATGATATATGTATATATATGAATAACTATGAGTACATTCACTGACATCATATCAATGTAGTCATGAGTACTCTGTGTGCTATTCAAACCTGTAGCAGCGTAACGTGCAAATTTGTCGTACCGATCTTAAATTATGCATTAAAATTAACAAATGAAAGTAAAAATCGCATTGAAGCTGGCGCTATGAATAAAATGCTGGCCCACTACTAACAATATTCGAGTCTATATGACATCATTTGTTTTGTAGTCTTGTCGCAAGGCAGTAACGAAACAGCAGAAATGAGTAAAATAGCTTGTAAAGCAAGCATGCTGCAGTCGAAAAAATACCCTGTAATTATATACTTATAGCAAATATATTAAAGAACATTTATGAACTTAGCTACACTCTATGAAAAATCTATCTGAATTACCAAAAGAGTTTCTTGACAGAGAGTTGTCAAGGTCTTAAGTTTCCTTATACCAAAATTTAAGTAGATCAGATCTCAGATAATATTCCTAATTTTCTTCAAAAGTAAAAAGTACAGGGTATCTTAAAAAAAAAAACAATTTATTTTGGAATGCATCGCAGGGAGTCGTTAGTTAACTGGAGACTCTCTTTCTACATAAGTACATATTTGCCACATTTGCCAGCTGGGCAATTTTTATATGTTTGCAGGTCTTTCGCTATCTCTTTTTTCTGTCTGTATATATGTTGTGCATTCAACTCTCCGCTGATAATAAAATAATCGCCTATTATGCAATTTGCATGGAAATATTTTAGAGTTCCCAACAAAGCTGCTAAGGTTAAAAGCAAATTGAAGTTGACTCATGGCCACAGCGAAACGTGACTCTGTGTACAAACATATATGGAAATAAAGGGTGTATCTATGTCCGTTGGGAACCCAACCCAAGTTAATCCCAAATTCTCAGAAATTCCAAAAACAACATATGTATAAAGGTAAATCAAAAATAGATATTACTTACCAATGTTAACAATTTTGATGCCCTCATCCTGTAGGAATTTCAGGGCAACCGATACGTTCTCCAATTTCTGGCTACGGAATGTTGGACGTTTATTATGTTTGGGCAAACGCTTCTGCGACAGCACCTCGATGAGGGCGATCAGACGGAGGCCATCGGACAGATCCGTTTCCAGATTGTTTATGGAACGATCGATCGTCTTCAGATGCTCGTTGGCCCAGCGTGTGAAGGTGTTCTGTTGGATTTTCTTCCATTGGGCATCCTCGGCTAGATCACGTTCGGCCTCCATATCGTCGTCGAAGTTCTCCTCGTACTGTTCCGACTGCTGCTGTTGATAATATTCTTTTGGCTGTAAGTTTTTTGCGATTGGGCAGAGAGCAACAAGTTAAGCAGGATATGGAAATGGACATATGTATGACAGTGCTATAATAGGTGGGTGGATGGCGCATAACTACAAAAGCCACTTAACGAAGATTCAGAAAGCAGACAGTAAATACTTTAAGAGAGCCGTAGAGCAAATACCCTTTCAAATAGTCCAGCTGTTGGAAGCATAAAAATGTTTTTTTTTTTTTATAAAATTACACTGAAGACTCAGAAATACAGATACATATTTATATATTAACTCAACTTCAACTACCGCTCAATAAGATATAAAACTCTCACAGATATCTTCTGCTTTTCGTTACACGATCCATGACAAATATTATAGAACCCTTTGCAAGGGCATTCAAACCGAATTGCATGAAAATGTCAACGCTGGAGCGTGGCAGATCGTATTCAATGCGATCTCTAGGTGTGGCAATGAACATAGCGACGCCGACTTGTTCCAGTTTTACGCTCACACACACACAAACACGCAGGCAGACAGACCACACAAACACACACCCAATATAAGTTGAGTGGACATTCGTTAAACTTTCCACGCAAACGCTTCTTCAGGCCAGTGGCCCACAATATGTTGACAAGTTTGCAGCGAAACTTGTATACCCTAACATAAAATTTATGTGCTTGGTTAGACAAGTTATTTCAGCTGGAAAAGTAATTTTGTATGGGAAATTAAATTACCCCAAGCAAAAAATCGTAAACTTAACGAAGAACGCACAAAAAGAAAAACAGAAGTTGAATGCAAGACAGAAAAGGGGCAAAGAAATTCACAAAACTTTGACTGACTGCGTATGTGTATGCGTGCGTGCGTGTGTGTGTGGCGGCAAAACCAACCAAAATAGAGTAGGTAGCCAGTCGCCCGTCTGGCGCAAAAAGGGCTAGAAAAAGAATTGGAGCGACGGCGACAAGCGTCCAATTCGCCGTGCTCGCTGCGCAGCGTGTGAAGTTCATTAACATTTTCATTAATTGCGAAATGTTGCAATTAAAACAAAATACAAAGGAAAACACTGTAGGCGCCCACAAAATAAAAGAATTTGCAGAATTCGTTTAAAGCAAAGCTAAATTAAAAGGCGAGACGCTGGAGGAAACACACACCTGCTCGGCTTGATGGAGCTCGTTGTTGTTGCTGTTGTTGTAGTTGCTCGTTGGCTGCTGGGCGTAAAAACTTAAATTGCTAAAATTGTTGGTGTTGCTGTTGTTGTTGTTGTTGTTGCAATTGTTGTAAGCACACGCGGCGACTGCGGCAGCGTTGTTCTGCAAATTTGGCGGGTTCTTTCTGTAATTGTTGTGATTTAGAAATATTGTCGCCTGCGTCTGCGCTTGACCATTGACGTTTGTATAATTCGCGTTTTGCACTAATTCAGCAACAGGAGCAACCGCACTGATCTGTTGTTGTTGTTGGTGTTGGTGTTGCTGTTGGCTTCGATTGTTGTGAATAGTCGCTGGATTTCTTTGCCGCTCGTCGCCGACAGCGTCGTTACTGTTGAGCGTACCGCCGTTAACTAACACCAACTGCTGATCGCTGTACATTTTGATGGCCGGTTTGTTGTTCGAGTTGCTGTTGTTGTTGTTGTTGTTGTTGAAATTGTTGTTGCTGCTGCTGCTGCCACTGATCGGAGCGCGGCGCTATCCTATCACACTGTGTTTCTACTTTATTGTTTATCGGTCTCTCTCTCGCTCCCACTCTTTGGCGCGCGCGCACGCTTTTGCTCTCTCCGTCGCTCGTTTGCTCTGTCTGGTTAACTCTCTGGCGGCGCGCTTACAAATTCTTTTGGTTCGCGCTCTTTGCTCACTGTCTCTCAGCTGCGTGCTTTTTACACTCTGCACAAAAAGTTAATGTTCGTGTACAATATAGGTGCAAGCAAATTATTTTATATATCTATTACATTTCTGAATACATTTACATATATAGTTTTACAGAATAAGAATGCAGCTTCATTTAAATTGTCTGTATACATATTACATATTTTTATACACGTAAAAAATACGTCTTCAATAGCGTACTATTAATTTAATTCAAAAGCAAACGGTCATTTATTAAATAAGTTGTAATTCCCTTCGAAAAAAAATTGTCTACATCCCTGATCTGCATTGTGATGACCGGTTTGTTGTTGTCTTGTTTACCGGTCTTTCTCTGCTCTCATTCTCGCACTGTGTCTTTCTACATGGCGTGCGCTCTCACAAACTTTTAGCGTTCTGCTCTCTCTCACTCTCTCTCTCTCTCTTTTTGTTTCTACGCTGCGCTTACACGTTGCACAAAATGTTAATTCACTTTCAAGCTTAGAAATCTTAAGACTAGTTACACTTCGACTGTTTTTTTTGGTATACAAAACAAATGTTCATACATTTATTTTATTATATGCATAATGAATTCTGTGTTTATTATTATATATTTTAATAAACTTTGCTTTATATTTAGAGCTTCGCCGTAAAGTATGCAATTTGTTTAATAATAACTTTAAAGAGCTGGCTTAGGGGCGATGCTGGCGTTACCCCTACTTATTACCCCTCTCCCATCATCGAATCTCAATATGCAGTATAAATATAGACATAGATAAGATCAAGGTGTGATTTATATTGATAACAAAGTAAACAATTATTATCAATAATCTCTGAAGGTATCAGAGTAGCGCTCTCTTAAGATATCAATTTAATTAAAATTATTTATAATATATATATGTATAAATATATATTTATTGATTTTTGTAGAGCTGATTACTCATACGTGATTTTGTTTAAGCATCATTAATTCTACTTTTGTCGAATTTAGCAGACGCTATATAAGAAATAAATTCCATTTGCTTCAAATGATTCATTCATGCACTCAACTTCAAATATTGCACGCACACACACACACACCCAAAATGAGAATAAGTGTAGTCAAATATTTGGCATTTTTGCGAATCTCATTTGGTGAACACCTTTATATTCAAGGGGGCTGAGATCAGGGGGCGGGGCAGACAGAGACATTTGAATGAGCATAACAAATGATGCCGAAACGACCTTCTCTATATGGTAAGGAATTGTGCATTTTAGCCAAATTAGACATTAAATTAGACAAGAAAAAACAAACAAACAAAAATTAAGGCAATTTTTGAATGCTAATTGATTGAGCAGCTGATCCGATTGATGTTGTCGCCAAATTCTTATTTTGTTCAAAAAGAGAGCAAAATAAAAAATCATTGAAAATGGTTGAATATTGTTTGTTTCAACAATTGATTAGTTTGATATACTTGTTAAGTACTTCTTTTAGCCAAAATGAAGGTTACTAGTAATTGTAGCAAAAGAATACAGTGATTGATCTGATTGATGATGTTGCTAAATCCTTTTTAGTATGCCACAAGGTAGAGCTAGCTTTATTCATTTTAACCAAATCAGTTCAGAAAAACAAAAATATAAAAACGAAACGACTGCTTTATGATTAAGGAGCTGATCTGATTGACGCTGTCACTGAGTCCTTCATGGCTTGGCCCCAAGGGAGCTCCAGCTTGACCATTTAAAGCAGCCAAGTCTGACTGACCTCAAAGCCGGCTAAAAGCAACTAAACGAGCCCAATATGGAAATAAATTCAAACGCGTCGCACCAAAAACAGTTGAGCAAAAGCGAACGTGAGGCGCCACTTGGCTCGTTTGCCTTGGGGGCATGAATCAGCGCACCTAACGAAATGCTAAATAAATTTTCACTTCCATTTTAATTAATTTTAATTTATATGCAACTACAACATTCACACACACATACACTCAGAGAGAAAATGTGCTCTAAAAATAAATTGACAAATATTTGAAATTTGCTGTTGTTGTTGCTGTTATTTGTTTTTATGAAAAGGTAATGCAAACCACATGTCCTCCATTTGGCCTAAAATGCCAACAACTTGATCAACACTGGCCAAATTGCATGGAAATGGAAATTATGCACAGGTGAAAAACATAGGTGGGACGCGGGCACTAAAAAACAACTCACTTTGCGTGCTGCCATTTTTATGATTTGTGTTTTTAATACTTTTTTCTATATATTTATTATATGTAATACTGATCACTCTTCACTTTGAGTCTTTTAATTTATTAAAATATTTTTCAAAATATATTTTATATATTATTTTGATGAGCTGCGCGCGTTCTGTTCCGTTTGATTTGCTCGAGCGTTTTGTTCGCTTGGGAACTTGACTTTGGCACTTGGTAGACTTGTCGTTATTGTTGTCGTTTGTCAGGTTGTAATCTTTAATGTTCTGCTCGTCGCAATTTCTCAGTTCGACTGAGTTCTGTTCGCCTCCTTGCTCAATGTTTTTATGCAGCCAAAACGCGCGCAGCTCTTTTATTTATATTTATTTTTATTTTTCTCTCAATTTCTTTATTATTATTTTTCACAATATTACAGCAGCGGGTATATGCATAGCAACAGTCAGCTTAGAAAATAAGCCAAGAAAAGTTTAAGTAGCTTCATGCCTATAAAGCTATAAACTTATGTTTGGTGAAGAGCTAACGAACTTAATGTTCCCATATATACTAAAAATTTAAAGCTAATGTTTCCTAAATTTGAAAATATCAGCTATTAATCGGAAATACTAACTAACTGCATTAGTTTGGAAAATAATCAACTCTAATAAGAAAATAATAAAAGCTTCATAGAAAACTAAAAATGTATGTGTATGCATATGTATGTACATATATGCACATATTTTAATCTATGCACAAATTTATATACAGTCGAATCCCGATAATTCGTTTTTCTCTAAATGAAAAACCTCAATAATTCATAAAAAATGCTGTCCTCTTGAAAAAAAAATTCGTTCCATTAGATAAATCCTGTTAGAAAAATCGAATTCCTGTATAAATCGTAAAAAATGGGATCCCCTTGCCATTTAGAATTATCTTCATTCATATTTATATATGTATTTTTTAGAGCGGAAATTATTCAGACCTGAACTTCATAAGTATATATATACTCTTTAAATCTATTTGGAATCTCTAAGCAATATTTTACTTTGATACAACTATAAAGCTAATATACCTTTCCATTACTTAATTTATAGTATATGAGGAGTTACTAACACATCTAACCGCATTGAATGAATGTTGATGGGCTTAACTAATTATAGAGCATATTGAGTAAAACTTATACTCAAATTTACAATCACAATTGGTTCTATTCAATTGACGCGCACTGTGCCGATCATCAATACATAATTTCTTCAATATTTATTTTGCTGCATGTTTTGTGCTTTGTATTTCGCTGCTAGCAGCGCACATTGACGTCGACGGCGCTGTTGACGTCGACTGCACTCTTGACTCTGCATTTGGCAGCGAAAGCAACAGCGGCAGCGACAAAGGCAGCGGCAGCAACAGAGGCAACAGCAGCTTTTGGCGATATTCCCCACAAACATGATGATTTTTGCGCAGCTGATTTTGTTGTTCTTTTGTAAATAGATGCAATTTGTTGTTGTTGTTGCTGTTGTTGTTTTTAGGCATGCTTGATTTGTTGCCAATTGCAGGCGTATTGTCATTTGGTCCCGCCCCCACCACATTTTGGCAGACATTTCCCCTCCGCTCGTGACTCATAAGAATCCACAAAGAAATATGTTTCTATAGAACATATAATATTTTAGTTAGGCAGTCTTCATAAAAAAAAATATGAAAAGGAAAAATTGAATGTTGCTGCATGTTTTTGCGGCTTGTCGCATGACTAATTCACAGTCCGATCAGCTTATATTTAACATAAACTCTTTGATTTTATTCGCATTGTTTTTTCTGTCAGGGGTTCAAAAAACTTTTCGCAAATTTTATTTAATTTTTATTAAATTAAAGATGAAATAGACCGCATTTTCCCGGCTAGTCGAGTTTTTTGTTTTTGTTTTAAATTCAAAATAAATTCGATTTTAAACTAATTTAGGATGGTAAGAAATGTATCAAGTTGGAGTACTCAAGGCGAGAATGCTCAACTAGTAGATACCCTGAAACCTGCGCAAAGCTGCTCTTACAAGTATTCTAAGCTTTCTTTACTAGAGAAGGGATCGGGAAAGAAATTGGTTTCTTTCATTCCCAACATTTCCCGATATTTTTTTTTCAACATTAGAAGTCTTGGTATATTTAGATTAACATTTTAATTTAAGAATCATATTTTCTCAAAATGTTCTCCAATAAGATGTGTATTAATTTCTTTAAAAATTCTACAAGAAGAGTATTAACTCTTGTATTAATTGTATTAATTGTCTCACTCGTTGCCAAAGATCTTGGAACATCAAGTACTTGCCCAGCAAGCATTTGTACCAATGTCAATTCATTGCATTGTTCTCGAAATAAAAAAATATTTGAACTTTTGTTAAATTTAACATAATTTATATAAGAATTAATTTCCTCGTGAATATCATTTTCTGTTCTTTGATAAATATAAGTAATCGATTAATTATTTTCTTATAGGGTCCCCCGGGAATTTCGGGATCATGCACTTATGGCGACTGTCATGGATTTTTTTAAAATCTTCCTCATCTTGCCCGATCCCGACAATTTTTTCGGGATTCCGAAAATCCCTTCTGTATACATACATACGTACATAATACTTATGCACATACACATATCTTTATATGTATACGAACACTTTATGCAGCTAAGGGAAATTGGTTAACAAAAAAATTCGCTTCTAGATGTAAGATCTTAATGAAATTTTCATATTACGAATATGACACTTAATCATTTGTATGCAGGGAAACCAAAGATTATTTCAATTAAGATAAAATCCTCAATATTATCAATATCTTTTTTCCACCAAACTAATGGGGAAGGGTATCCAAAATCAGAAATATTCATAAGTTAATTACAGAAAAAAACATAATAGCTCTAATGGTCTTAATTTTGAAAATTTGGAGTGTACTTTGATGATATTCAAGCTATGCATTAAAAGTCAAGTTAAAATATCACTTTATATGGATATAGAGAAGACCAGAAGAGATATCGAAAAATAACATTATACATTTTATACAATATACAGTTACATTTTTAATGAACTCAAGTCTCTGATTTAATAGTTTACGAGTTCAAATGGATCAAATGGACGAACAGGCGGATATTTCCATATCAAGTATACATATATACTATATGGGTTCAGCCACGCCCCTTTCTGTTTGTTACATACATTTAAATAAAAACATGATTTTCCTAATCACAATTTTAATTGAAATTAAGCAAAAATTGTGCACATTTTAGCTTGGTAAAAAGAATTTAAAGCATTTGCTTGATTTGAAATTCAAATAAATTTATTTATTACAGTTATATTCTTTTTTAGTGCCAACATTTTATGGCTTGTCAGCAGCTGTTTATCATTACGCATTCGCCGCGTTGGCGTCCTCCAATTATTCACGTGCAAACAATTGGCTAAAAGTGCCTTTCTCGCTCTGTCCCTCTCTCTCTCGCACATTCATCGTTGTTTGTCTTTCACCCACACTACATTTTGAACACAGCCAAAAATAAAGCTAAAAACACAATTGCGAAACATCGAAATTGTTCGCAATATTTCAAAATTCTTTAGAGTTCAGTTTGGAAATAGTTTTCTCTCTGTGTTGAACTATAAATTATTTCCACTCAGGTGCGTTGAGGCGTGCAACTGTATCTAAAATAAGATCCACTACTCGGAAGACCAAGACATCTGGCGCTACGTTTTGGCTAGACTTGGGATTCCAGCGAGCACTCAGGAGGCGCCTGTCAAAAATATCAAGAAATGGCAACTATTTGCAAAATCGAAAGAAAATGCTGAAAAATTGAATAATCTAGACTATATTTTCATTTGCTTGCACACAGTATTGTACACGTATAAACAGAACGTATATATGTATGTATATTTATAGTCTGGTATATGTAGAATTTTAGTTGCAGCCTCCAAAAGGCAAAAATCTTTGCACATACTTTGACATTTTTGCTCGATCTCGATTCGTTATGCACTAATTGAGTAATTATTGGGCGCTATATGTACTACACACGCGCCTACATATAGTACACATATATCTATATGGCTATATGTATATATATGTATATATAGATACACGTTTTTGTTTTGGCACTCGAATCGTTTGATTGCGTATACGCCGCGTATTCCCAGTCAGACGTTAGCCACGACACGCAGCTGCTCCGCACACTTCGAAGTCAATGCAGCAACTGAAAAGTCTGCTTTTTCGAAAAATCTCAGCCATTACCATGCCATATAGCTGAGCATTGAGAGCGTCTACAAAAATTATTTCGAAAATTATATATGTATTTATAAACATATAATTATTTTCAGTATTTCCATGTCTTTCTGAGCGATGCCTACGAAACGAAAAATTCTTGACAGCAACTGCCCCGAGCATTTCGATTCTTTCGAACATGACTAAGTGTTTGGGTCTGTGGGTCTACCTGTCTTTTAATTAGAGCAGCGACACGTGTATTAGGGGATAATAAGAGGAAGACAAACTTATTTGACACTGACATAGTCGTAAATCAAAATCCAAACGCTGACGCACTTCTCTCTCTTTCTCTCTCTTCCTCTGCTAATTTCCTATCAAATAAAATCGATATTTATTAGGAATAAGCATATTTCCATATAAATGAAAAGTTAAAAAAAAAGATGTATTATCAACTTGGCAGTTAACTAGAAAATATTGGGAATATTATTCGAATAAAAACTTTTGTTTTTGTCCAATCGAAAGATTCTCAAATTATCCACGTATATGGTAAATAAAATACTCGAAAAACAATGTTTTCAATTACGGGACTGAAATTTAAATGTAGAAACAATCTAGACAATTAATCTTGAAGAATATGTTTCGGATACGGAAAATCGCTCTATTTTTGACAAAGTTATAGACGTTTGAAAACAGGTCCAGTTCTTAAGACCAATTTATCCTATGGCGCTATAGATCTAGTCTTTCGATTTGGATGATTCCGAGATATACAATGACTCCAGCAGCATTAAACATATGTGCAAAATTTCAGAACAGTACCCTTAATACTCTAGGCAGACAGAAAGACAGACGGATGGCTATATCAACTCAGATCGCCGTGCTGATCAAGAAAATACATACTTTATATGGTCTGATCAAATCTTTTTGCAAGAGTGCAAAAAATCATTTTTTTTTTAGTTTGTCTTTAAATGTTTATTAAGTTATTTATATATGTTTGATGTTTACTGTAGCTTTGTGCACCTTCATATTGAAAAGTCTCAGAGTTGTTCTATAAAATAAAATGTTTACAAAATTTGCCTTTGCAATGTGGATTGAGGGTAGTCCCGCACCGTGTTGCGATGCATTTGGACATCGTGAAGATCACCTTTGATATCCATTACGGCAACCGCTTCGAAGGGCAAACGGTGGCGATACTGGGTATAGTGTTGACCATTTATAGCTATCAGATAATAATCGATTGTGACGAGAACCTGAACGGCAAATCGTTCGCCTCGTCGAAAGGGTGTCGGGTTGGAAACCTCTTCGCGACTCCAAATATTTCGTATTCTGTTATTGCGTATGAGACGATTCTGTTTAAATCGGGAGCTGAAGTAGAACGGAATATCCTGTGTTTCATTTGCAAACTTGAAGGTTATCTCGAATCTATGAGTATTCAGATTTGTTAATATAAAGTAGAGTACGTGAGCAGATATCACTTATTAAACTTACTCTTGACATTTGGCATCGATTCTGCCGCTGAACAGAAAACTATCTCCCTCGCAAAGCGGCCCAACTTCAGCTGTAGTATCACCAAAGTAATGCATATGTTGTATATCAAATTGTACATGGGGAGGAGGCTAAAGTGGAAATAAAGATCGTGTTATTAGTTGAAGATTACGATATAAACAAAAAAGCTTAAGGTACTTAAAAGAAATTTGAATTTATTTGCACAGCGAATTAGAGAGAGTAGAAACATTTACTATTTGTAGCTCTAAGTCTCTATAAAATATCAATTCTTGTAATCTGTTCGCCTTTGGAAACAAATATATTATACTCTCTTTTGAATATATTTTAAGAAGTATAGATATATATGCGTATGTAAGTATAGACAGATATGCGTATGTTCAGACAGTTAAAAATGTAGAGATGTATGGATTAGAGAAGGGGCTCGGGATCGGGATTTTCGGGACCCGAAATTGTCCCAAAACGATTTTCGGTATCTGGCGGGTTGGGAAAGATTTTAAAGAAGTTCGGGACGATCGGATACGTGCTTGGTCATGAGATTATGGTAAAAAATTCTAGAGATATGCTCTGAGCTGGCGGCATTTTAGAAATACCTGTTTGGGACCCTCGGGACCCGAAATCCCGACGCCCACCTTTGCTCATAAGCATATCTGACGTAGGGATGAAGCACTTATCCGACCGCCTTGGAATATTTTAGATCCTTTCCCAACAAGCCCGAAAATTGTTTCGGGACAATTTCGGGTTCCGAAAATCCCGATCCCGCCGCCCATTTCTAGTATGGATTGACAGTCAGATACCTAGAAGATTCTATTCCATGCAGGCTGATTTTCAGCATGTGATAGAGTATTTAAATGATATTTTCAGTGCCAAGATGTTGAATTAGTCTTAAAGACTCTTAAAAAATATATGCCGTCCAGTCAATTCTATAATGAATTCTTGCTTGATTTTTATCTCTTACCACCAATTCTAGGAAACGATGTGGGTAGCCCCGAACCTCAGAACGATGTATGCGTATGTCGTCCACATCATCTCTTAATTGAAGATAACGAACTCTATCAAATGGTAAGCGATGAATGAACGGCTCCATGTGATGGCCGTTGAAGGACATCAAGTAACAGTGCTGAGTGACGAGCACTTGAATGGCAAAACTTTCGCCTTGCCGGAAGAGGAATGGGAGATCGGAATGCAACTCCTCACGGACCCATTTGCCGCGCACTTGGGTGTTCCGTATGACATTTTGAGTCTTGAATCTGGGATTGATGTGCAGAGCCACATCTTTGTTGTCCAATATGAAATTTATAGCGAATCTGCGAATGAAGAGCTTTAGAATTTCCAGTGATTGAATATCGAGTGTGATTGTACCTATCGGCATTTGGTAACGGTCTGCCGGTAAACAAATAGCTAACACCCTCGTATAGCTGCCCAATTTCAGTCATATAGTTTTCTATATAGTAAATGGGAATAATTAAAAGTTTGTCTTAAGATAATATTTAATAGAACTCACCATCTGGTCTATCAAACGCATCAATAAGTGGTATGGCAGGTTCGCCAATCATGGGACCGGTGATCCGGTTACCAGGATAAGCCGGGGCAGGGCTTAGCTCACTACCAGGATGTAGCTCTGCGGGAACGCTCTCGTAGCCAGGATGAACCTCGGCGGGAATGCTTTCAATCCCAGGGAAAACTTCAGCGGGATAAGATTCAATGCCTGGATAAACCTCAGCGGGAACGCTTTCAATAACAGGACAAACAACTATCGGAGCTATAGGCTCAATGACAGGATCAACGACAGGTGTAATAGGTTCAATGATGGGGATGCTAGAAAGTGGAAACATATGTAAATTTGATGTTATTTAAGATGTTGACTAGCAGTATATAAATCTTGAACGATATCGATATCGGTCTATGTGAACAAGAAATATTGAAACATGAAACATTAAATATTGTCCTTGGCAAAAATCTAAAAAAACGACTAAATGTTAGTAATAATAATATGAGATTCATATTAAAACAAGTAAGAACGTTCTAGTTGGGTCTGCCCGACTACGAGATCCCCTGAACCAAGTCCGATGCGGTGCTTTAAACACTCTAGCTTACATCTTTTTTCTGTACATATTACCCTCTGCGAGCACACACACACGCACACATATACATACACAAGCAAGCGTGCCGCTTACTGCGTAGATGATTTAACGGGTGAGCTTTGGCAGCATTACGAGAAATTGATTATTAAATAACTTCGGTTCTAGATATACTTTCTTAATGAAATTTTCAGGACATAATATTGACATCTAAAAGTGTATATATGCGAAATCCCAACTCCCTAGTATTCGAAATACGTTTTTCCACTTATGGGGCTAATGGGGGGAGGTATCAAAAATTTAAAAAGTTTATTATCTGTATTTGTATCTCACAAACTTATATAGTCAATTTGGTATCTCTAGCTATTAAGGTCTTTAAGTTATAGCTTAAAAACAAAGTTAAAATGTCGATTGTTATAGATAATAAGGAAATAGGATGAGTTATCGAAAAAAAAAAATAAACTTGTACTGCGTATGGTATACAAGAATATATATCTAAAATCTCACTGGTTTACGAGATCACTGCGTTCATACGGACGGACAGACGGACATGGCTAGACGGACTCAGCTCGTCGTCCTGATCAAGAATATATATACTTTATGGGGTCTGCCACGCCTCCTTCTGTCTGTTACATTGTCACAAAACCATTATACCCTAAAATCCCCTTTACAATTGGTTCAGGGGATAAAAAATCTTTTAGTAAGAAAAACACCTAAGAGTTTACTTTACAAATGTTTCGTTTAAAAAATTGCATACTTTTGGGATTCGTTAGAAATTACTTGCAATCAACTATATCAATTAATGATCAGTGTTTATACTCTTCACATTTATGCCTTACATACAATAATGCAGTTAACACTCACCTGTTGGGATCTGTTTTTGGTCGCAGTGGTGCGCCATCCTTTAGCTTGCAATTAGGATATTGCGCTAGGTATGTCATCACCGACTGCTCATCGACATTGGGGTCGACCAGTTCCTCAGGCTTGATTAGTTGACGCACGTCCAGCCATTCATCAGCAAGTTCCATAGCCTCGGTGGCATTCTGTACGGAATTCTCGGGATGCCACAGCTCCCAATCCGGACACAAGCCGGGCGCACAGGCATCCACCAAAGCGCCAATTGGCTTGCCCGTGGTCCAATCCTTGGTGAAGTTATTGATGGACATAAAGGGTATCTTGAATTGTATCCAAGTTAACAGGCTGCAGATGCAAAAAGTAGATATAGCTAGTCCAAAAGGAATCTAAAGCAAAACTTACCGCTGCTTGGGAGTTTGAGTTGTTTCTGTCGTAGGTTGCTCTTCATCGCCTTCCCACACAGGCATCGAGATGGAGTAGTGCAGAATAAGAGTCCATATGAGACCCAGAATGAGCTTCAACTTGCCATCGACTATATCCGAAGAGTCTACAAAGATAACGATTAGGTAAAGCTAGTGAGGTTAACTCAAGCAACGACCTACCAATGTTAACAATCTTGATACCCTCGTTCATGAGAAAGGTCAGGGCGATCGACACGTTCTCCAATTTCTGGCTACGGAATGTTGGGCGCTTATTGTGTGAGGGCAGTTGCTTTTGGGCCAACACCTCGACGAGCGCAATCAGACGCAGGCCGTCGGACAGATCCGTTTCTAGATTGTCTAAGGAACTGCCGATGGTCTTCAGATGTTCGTTGGCCCAGCGAGTGAAGGTATTTTCCTGGATTTGTTTCCATTGCGCGTGATCGCCAAGGTTAAGTTCGGCCTGCATATTGAAAATTAATATATATTTATTTATTAATATCACTTTAGTTCAATTAGTAGATTCTTTGGAATGTTTCGTAATCGTTTAGTAATTTCTTCGCCAGCTTAATGCTTTCACTGTGACAATTTCTGATCGACTGAGTGGCTTGCGCCTTTTAGCCAAAAAGTCTTAATGCACACACAAAATTATTGCATACCCTATAACTAATGAATTCGGTTGATAGGGCATAATACACTAGAAACAGTTTATGTTAGAGTAAGAAGTAAGGCGCAAAGTTAGGCAAAGTAAACTTATCTTGCCTTTCTCTATGTCTTTCTATAAGAAAGCCAGATCTCCAGAACTTATTGAGTTGTTTTTTTTAGAACTTGTTTCAATGCTACTTACATCTGATACCTTGGCTATAAATCCGAAGAAGCTGCTCATATAGAGTTTCGGATGTGAACATGTTTTTTGTATTATTTTTTAAACCGTAGTTTGCCCCGAAACCCAATTTTATATATAAATGTAAATATATAAGGCTTATCGCGTAGGGTATTTTCTCGTCAGTCACTGCCAACAGTATTAATTCTTATCAGCGAAAATTTCATTCTAAAGATAGGAGGCGTGACTAAAACTCAAACAAACTTTTCGCAAACAAAATTTGTCATATTTTTTTATGTCAGTTTTTATCAATATGTGAACTTTTATATTTTGCTTCATAGAAATTTGAAATTGGCATTAGATAAGCGGGAAAAACTGAATCGCTGAATCATAAACTGACAATAGCAATATTTTTAAATAAATCCAAACTTTCTCAGGTGTCTCTTTTTTAAGGTAAAGGAGGTCTATAGTATAATTTATTTATTTTTAAAACATTTTTAAATAATCTAATCAATTAAAAGATATGAGACATTACTTTGTTTATTAAAGAGTTTTTAGAATTTTGCTAGGGGCTTCGTACAGGGTTGAAATCAATGGTTCACCTCAAGGTACGAGTTGTTAAGTTAGTTGACTACATATATTTTACTTGTAATCTATATTTCTAAATTAATTATTAATCTACATTTCTGAATTAAATGTTAATATTAATTTCAAAATTCATTAAACATGCATCCTATCATAGCATTTCTTCGAAGCTAGGAGGTGGTATGATATATTTCTATACTCTAAAGCACTCTACCATTAAAATTATACAAAAATTGGAGGGATGGGCTAACTTCGGCCATGCCGAAGTTTGGTAATACCCTTGCAATTGTAAGGGATATAGATATAGTTTTCTCTCAGTTGCCACGCCCCCAACAATTGGATATATATAATTTTTATGCAATCTATTAAAAAGGGCAACAGTAACCTGTATCTCAAATTTTGAAGCTGTACGCATAATAACTTTGGAAGATATAGTTTTCTCCGATTTGCCACGCCCCCTCTACATCTCTACATCTACTCTACATCTTTTTGTGTTGCGTCCGTCTGTGCGTCCGTCGTCTGTCCGTCCGTATGAACGCTGTGATCTCGTAAACCACAAAACCTAGAGATTTGAAATTTTAAATATATATTCTTATATACCATACGCAGAACAAGTTTATTTTTTTCTCATATATAACTCATCCTCTTTCTTTATTATCAATAACAATCGATATTTTGACTTTGTTTTTAAGCTATAACTTAAAAACCATAATACCTAGAGATACCAAATTGACTATGTAGATTTCTGTGATGCCTATAATATGAATGCATATAATAAACTTTTTAAATTTTCGATACATCCCCCCATTAGCCCCATAAGTTGAAAAAACGTATTTCAAACACTAGGGTGTTGGGATTTCGAATATATACACCTTTAGATGTCAATATTATGTCCTGAAAATTTCATTAAGAAAGTAGATCTAGAACCGAAGTTATTTAACAATCAATTTCTCATAATGCTGCCCAGAATGCAGCCCAAGCGCAGCCGCTAAATCATGTACGCAGTAAGCGGCGCGCTTGCTTGTGTATGTATATGTGTGCGTGTGTGTGTGCGCGCAGAGTGTATTATGTTTAGATAAAAGATGTAAGCGAGATTGTTTAAAACACCGCCTCGGACTTGGTGCAGGGGATCTCGTAGTCGGACAGACCCGACTAGAGCGTTCTTACTTGTTGACCTTAAAGTGATCAAATATTACGTAGTCGGTAGCTCCCGACAGCAGATTTCATGATTGTTTAACAAGCTAATTTGTTGAAGATAATCAATAAGCTTTCTTCGTCGGAATTGTTGATTTCCATTAAACTTGATAATATTTACAACACTATTTTTAGATGTTAGGTAGAGATATATATTTTTGAAACATAGGGAGTTCAAGCGGCTCGAAATTAGCGTACATACAAGATAATATATGACAATAAAAGGGCATGTGCACACAAACCGACACTTTCTCTAAAAATGTCTACTTTGCATTAGAAAAACTCCTTCGAGTATAGAAGAATATATAAATTAAGTTTAATAATATATTTTTAATGACTTAAACTAAGTTTAATTGAGTATACTCCTAAAATTAGGTTCTTAATTAATAATCTGCTGTTGCAGCCCGACGCACCTCCCATTGCCTGATACAGTTCGCCTTATCCATTCGCTGTAGTAGCGCACGTCCATGAACACATCGGGCACACCCTGTGCACAGGGCACCATAAAGTTGAGTATGCCAATGAGCTGACCTTTGTAGACCAGCGGACCACCCGTATCTCCATTGCAGGCGCCAATGTTCCGTTGTCGAAAGGCGCAGACATGACCCGCGCCCAGTTGAACATCCTCGTAGTCGTCGAGTCGCGTTTCGCATTCCTGCCTCGTGATGTGCTGCTGTTCCACGCGTTGCAGCTGCGTGGGCGTCGCACCGCCAGCCGACTGCGTGCCCCAGCCCGTGAAGAGCAGTTCCGAGTTGCCAGCGGGCCAGGGCTCGTTCGCCAGCCGCACAGCCTGCGTGAGTGCATCATAGACTATGCTCTCGTTCAGCTGGAGCAGTGCTATGTCATTGTGGTACTTGGGCTTGTCGTAGTTGCAGTGCAGATAGATGGCAGCGGGATAGTGGACAGCGCCCGGTTGAGTGTAGCGTATGGTGCCCACAGCCACGCGCAGCCGATCCGCTGGCCAGCCACCCACGCAATGCCCCGCCGTGAGTATCCAGTGGGTCGAGAGGATCGCTCCACCACAGAGATGGCTGCCCGTCAGCGTTTGCAGTGAGATCTGATAGGGCGCATCGCCGGCAGCAGCATTCTGCCCGCCCACAATTAACTCAGCAGGGCGTGGCAGCAGCAGAAGAAATATGAGAGGCAACAGACAGCACTCGTGTTGTGCCATCGTTGATATCCAAGAGCAGACTGAGCGAATGGAATGGGCCTATGCCTCCTAGCGATATGGTATATCGACTTTGGAGCCAATCTGAACATAAGTGCTTTTGATATCGACAATAAACTGATTTATGATTGCCTCGATTAACGGTCAAGCAATAGTCGATCAAATTCTATGATAAAAGTGAAAACAATCTGAAATATTTATATTGGTACAGTTATTCACAGGGGAATAAGATAAGGTACATAAGATCTTGACTAGATTGAAATGAAATTTAGATCGATTTTTGTTTGATAACTATTTTTAGTTTGATTGATACTGAAACCTAATTTTACTGCTATAGATTACTTATTAACAAACATCCAGTTTTAATCCCAGAAATTTTTTTTTTTTTTTACTATACTATGATCAACTATTTTACACTATGATCTTCATATCCGATCTTAATAACTTTCCCCAGAAAGTAGAACATTTTTAATAAATTATCAGTCAACTTTTTACTATCTTTATCAATTTTGTTTCCCTATACCAGGAAGCAGTATTTCTTTGATAAGTTTTCAACTACCAATGCTGCTTCCCTTTACTAAAATAATAATAATAACCTTTAAAAAACCCGGATATATGGCAATATAATTAACAGAATATCAATTCTGATGCAATTACCAGAAAAACAGTCGAAGTCGAAATACCCTTGCTAACATTAAACATAATACTTCCAATCGAACTTAGATATTGAATATCTCGTAAATTTGTTTGTAATATGTTGAATAAGAAAATTTCAGATCTACAAGTTTCATATAAAATGAAATAAAAAGACTTGCTTCCTTCGTCACTACCAGAACAAAGCCATATTAGCTTAGTTTGTAAGCTTCATCATATTATATTTATATAATTTACGGGACTTTAAAGAAGCATACTGCAACTAACTATGCTAAAAGGTTCTGTCAACCTTCCCTTAATATTACTTAATATTATTTCAATAATTCAAGGAAATATTTCCAATTTGAACTGGACTTGGTCAGGGAAAAAACCCAATTACTTGGACGTAAAAAAAAACAATATGAATATTAAACTGCCCGACTATCGCTAGACTTGGCTATAGCTCTATTGCAATCATAAACTGGCCAAGGCGTTCGCATTCATAAAGTCTACCTGATAAAAAATGTAGCAAATAGCCCTCCGATAAAACTCCTATAGCATTTTCGCTTAGTCTGTGCTGGCTTGTCCTACAGAAAAGATGAAGCTGCTCCACATTTGCCTATTGCTTCTGCTCTTGCAGCAGCTATCCATGGCCAAGCGGCTGATGGAGATGGATGCAGCTGCCAGAGGTTCAATCGAAGGTCGCATTGTGGGCGGTCAAACGGCAGAGATTGGGTTCGCCAAGTACCAGGTCTCCCTACAGCCTATTTTGGGCTATCACAACTGCGGCGGTGCCATACTCAACGAGCGCTGGATCATCACGGCGGGTCACTGCGTCGACCCCTTCCCAGTCGAGCTTATTGTAGTGGTCACTGGCACGAATCGCTATGCAGAGCCAGGAGCAGTTTACTACCCGGAGGAGGTGCATGTGCATTGTATGTACGACAAACCCTATATGCACAACGATATAGCCCTGCTAAAGATCAGCCAGAATATAACCTTCAACGCGCTGACCCAGCCCATAGCGCTGCCCGTGGCGCCACTGCGAGTGGGGGCCGAGATTGTGCTTACCGGCTGGGGCGCCGAGGTGCCGAATGGCGACGCCAATGAGGATCTGCAAAAGGTGAGCATGGGATTTGTCAAGCTGGACGAGTGCCTGGAGATATTCAATCAAACGAGCAGCATGGGCGTGGGACACATTTGCACCTTTGCCAAGCAGGGCGAGGGTGGCTGCCACGGCGACTCAGGCGGACCCCTTGTGAGCGATGACTACCTGGTTGGCCTGGTCAACTGGGGGAGACCCTGCGCCATAGGCCTACCAGATGTGCAGGCTAATGTGTATTACTACCTCGACTGGATTCGCAGTGTGATGAGCGGCAATGCCAAGTGCAGCACTTGAGCTCCGCATGAAATAAAGATCTAAATGTTATTGATTTTCAAATGGAGCTGAGTTTTCTTTTCGTTTATTTGAATCATACGCCGTAGTTGCTCGCGTAGCAGTGGCAATCCTTGCAGCTGGACTCCGCCTTGGTGCGTCGTATCCAATCTCGATAGTAATACGCCGAGGCATAGCTGTCCGGATAGCTAACGGCACAGGGATGTCCCCAGTTGACCAGGCCGTACAGCACACCATCCCAGGCAACTGGACCACCCGAATCCCCATGGCAAGCGCCCCGACCCTCGTCCGTCAACGTGCATATATGTCCGGGCCCGTTGTTGTCATCCCCGCCCATTATCGCCTGACAGCTGTCATAGTCCACATAGGTCAGGGTCGTCTGTTGCAGCACATCGGGCGTATCGCCACCAAATACAGTAGAGCCCCAGCCCGTGAGCAGCAGCTGTGATCCATTGGCCAGGGGCACATCCGGCAACGAGGCAGGCTGCGTATATTCATTCCACTTAATCGAATCGTTGAGGCGCATCAGCGCAATATCATTGTGATAGTCGGGAGCATTATAATTGCAGTGCACCCAATACTCCTCTACGAAGTATTTGGCATCCGGCTTGTCCCAGTGCACAGTGCCCGTCGCAGCACGCAGATACGTCGGATTGTAGCCGTAGACACAATGGGCAGCAGTGAGGATGTGATATTCGTCAATGATGGCTCCTCCGCACAAATGATCCCCGTACATGCTCTGCAGCGAGATCTGATAGGGCGCCTGACCCAGCGTCGCATCGCTGCCGCCTACCACTCGGGAGTTCGAGTCTTGCCGGGACCACTGCTTGGGGATTCGCTTACACTCAGTCGGAATGCTCCAGCTGAGCAGGAATAGGCACAGCAATGCCTCGACTTTCCACATTCTGAACGTTCAATCTGTAAATGCGTATTAAACGCGCCTCCACGGCGTGATTTTCCTTTTATACTCGACCACATTGTGACATGATCGTAAATCGGATTGGATGTTGTCCCACTCTCGATATCTAGCCCATAAAATGATATAGACGCGTTCTGATTACGATTTTGTGGAAGGCAATTAATATCGTTGTCGGACACTGTGTTGATGACTCGACAGCTGCAAAGTATAAAACATAAGTTAAATCATAAGGAAACGCAAATACCCTGTGAAGACTGAGTTCGAATCTTCAAAGTTTCTTATTAACATTTTGCAGAAATTGAGGAATTGCAGTTCAAAATAGTTCATAACATACTTTTGAGCGTGCCTTTATAAGACAATTGGATTTTTACTAAGCTACATCTTTACTATAAAAATAGTTAGATAAAGAAGTCCTAGAGCAATCACACAGAACCCACTCAAAAAACTTTGTATTGAATGGGGAATATGACATTTATAAGAATTCTAGACTCTGATGCATCGATAAAAGCGTGCTATATTGCTAATTGTATTAATATACATTTAGGCATAGTATGTGGAAATTCTTGGTAGATTATTTGTCTAACAGAAGTAACAGGAAGCATCATAGTTGGAATTTCTGCATAGTGTTAAGATAAGATTAAGCTCTCAAGTTTATCCCATATTTATTATACAATCGTATCCCGATTATTTGAAATAGCAAGTGAATCACATGTTTTACGAATTACACAGGAATTCGATTTATCAAGGGGTCAGCATTTTTTACGAAATATTGAGGCTTTCGATTTAGCGGGGGTCGAATTATCGGTATTTGACTGTATTATAATAATATAATGAATATAATAATAAATTTTAAAATTATTTTAAAATTGTTTCGATCAATTTCAAAGACTAAATAATTTGTTAACAATGCTTGGACAAGTTTTTGAAACATTCGAAAGAAAACTGTATAATATAAGGGAGAGGATAGATAGCATAAGATACAGCTTTTATGATTTTTTTTACTTTTAATATTAAATTTTTATATTTTTAAATTTAAGAGAAGTTCAATGAATTGTCATTGTTACAAATGCTTGCTAGGCATCTACTTGATGTTTCAACATCTTCAACAACGAGTGAGAGGGTGTATTCTAGTTCTAGTATAATTTTGGAAGAAAGGAGAACACATCTTAGAGAAGAAAATTTTTAGAAAATAATATTTTTAGGTAAAAAATGTTGTCCATCATAAGAGCTCTAAATGTTGAGAAAAAATTTCGGGAAATATCGGGACCCGCGGGAAAAACAAAAAATTTGTCGGGATAATCGGGCGGGGAAAAAATTATTTCCGGACGGGATGGGTCGGGAATGAATTTCTTTCCCGATCCCATCTCTTGTCTAAGTGATTCAATTAAATCAAGCTTTGGGAGTGGCTTAGCATGCAGATAGAGTATTTTCCGAGTCAAAGGCCAAGCAAGTTATTAAAATGAACAAGCCCCAACACCCTCTAACTGTACAGTAGATATTAAATAATAAGCATCATAATTTTTATTAGCCGACAAACAAAATTTAATGTTCAGTGCCAAAAATTGTCCAGTAAAAACAAAGCCATAAAAAGTCAAACAAAATATCCAATTGGTTAAAAGAACTTTAAACTGTCCGAAGAAGCAATTAAAACATTTATCGTGCAATTACATGTAAGCTATATATATACTATATACTATATAGATATAAATAGATCCGTAAAAGTGAAGAGACGCTCAATTGACGCGCTGCTTGCAATCGGACATGGTTCGACGGATCCAGTCTTTGTAGTAGATCGTGTTTGCATGCATATCCGGCTTGCCTACTGCACACGGGGCACCCCAATTGACCACTCCCACCAGCTTGCCCTCCCACATGACGGGTCCGCCCGAATCGCCGCTGCAGGCGCCCTCGCCCTCCCGCGTGAAGGTGCAGAGATGACCTATGTCGACGCTGTCCGTGCCATCCCAGGCCTCACGACACTCGCCCTGATCGATGACAGTCAGATTGATAGTCTGCAATCGCTCCATGGCCGGCCAATTGAGCTCCGGTGCCCCCCAGCCGGTGAGCGTAACTGTAGCACCGGCTGGCGGATACTCTGTACTCAGTTCGACCATTTGGGTGCGTTCGTTCCACACAATCGACTCGTTCAGATGGAGCAATCCAATGTCATTTGCATAGATGGCCGGAATATCGTACAAGCAGTGAACGAGGGCCTCATCCACAAAGAGCATCTGTCCGGGCACAAGTCTCTCATTAGTGCCTACGACAACGCGCAGCTCTTCGATGGGAAAATCGTTTGCACAGTGGCCAGCCGTAAGGATCCAGCGCTCATCTAAGATCACTCCGCCGCAGATATTTGTTCTCCAACTCGTTTGTATCGAGACCTGATAAGGTGCCGCTCCCTCCGCCGCCTCCTGGCCGCCAACGATCCGATTGCCGTATGTCTGTAGATATTTATGATGGATACGCTTGGCCCTCGTGACGTCAATGGAACTGCCCAGCAGCAGACAAAGGCAAAGGCACAGGCACCACAGCCCCGACCCGAACAATGCTGACATGGCGATCTCTGTGTACGTGTGAACTGCAATTAATGACCAGCAATGAAAAACTAAATGTACCCAGTCGAAGCTTTTATATGGATACACTACACTTGCAGAAAAGTTGTGATCAAATGATTTTAAAGGAATTTCATTAATTTTTTTTTAACTTAAACTCATATTTAAATTTTTTAGGCTTCGTTTTTATTTTGAACTGATTAATCTGCTAAAGATTCGTTTGTTAGTTTTCTTTATCTGTAAACCAAATCTTTAATATTCTTTTTTCTATACAACAATCTACATTTATATCTAGATTCAGTATATAAACCTGATTTCTACATCGATAACCCAAGCCTCTAGGTCAATCCTATTTTTTTCAACATTTGATTAATAACTATATGCAATAAATAAATTTTTCTATTTCTAAAATTTCAAAAATATGTATTTATAACAAAAATACAGTTTTTTATAAAAAAAAAAAAAATTTTAAAAATTGTTTTATAATTTAGAAAATATATTTGAAACAATTTTTTTTTTTATTTTCTTCTTGATTTGCAGCTGTCGTTTATCATATCATGCGACTTGTTAATAGTTAATAGATAATGTAATGTTCTAACCCTACTTCTGATGACTGCCAACGTATATCAACAAAGTCTACAATAAAATCACATTTTAAAAAACATTTTCTGAGCAATATTTTAACAATTCAGAAGACAAAGTCGTACAAATAATTTCACAATAAAGAAACAAGTTTCATTCAACTTTTATAGTCCTTGTTTATCTCTCTCAGTGTATTGAACTTGGAAAGTTTGGGACAGTGGCTATCGCGGAATTTGTGTGTTTACCCAACAAAGTGGTCAAATCTTTATGAATGTAAATAAAGTTCGTATCAGTTGCATATCTTTACGATACGCAGGATAAAACCCACACGGTAAATGCGCTCGATTGGAGGGCCTATAAACTGGCCACAGATAGAGTATGGGCTATATAGGGCGGGCTGTAGGCGAGTGGTAAGCACATCATGCCCGCCTGCGACAGGCGCAATGAGTGGCCAATACTTATCGACCCGACACAGCCCATAAAACAGCCATAACCCAGGCGATAAGCCATGCCCGATGTGTAATTCCGATGCAGATCGTGAATGAATTTTAGTTTCAATTCAAGACTTCACTACAATGGCATCAATTTGCAGATCAACGTGGCTCAGCCTCTGTCTCTCCCTCTGCCTTAGCCTCAGCCTCTCTGCTGATGCGCTGCGCCTGCGTGGAGAGCAACTGCTGCCAGCTGAAGCGGCTCGGGGCATGCACCCCAATCCTAAGCTTATGCAGGGTCGCATAGCGGGTGGGCAGCAGGCGGCGATTGGCTCTTGGCCCTGGATTATCTCGTTGCAGAATCAATTTGGATTTCCGTTTTGCAGCGGCGTCATCATTGATGAACTCTGGATCTTGACCGCCGCCAACTGCGTGTCTGGGTTGCGTGCACGCAACTTGGTAGCTGTAGCTGGCACCGTTAGCAGCTGGAACACCACTGCGCCCGGCTACTATGTGGATCAGATACACGTACACTGTAACTTCGATAAGCCGCTTTATCACAACGATATTGCGCTGTTGCATTTAAGCGGCGCCATCGAGTTCAATCGGGAGGTGGCCAAGATAACGCTCTCGGAGATCGATGAACTGCAGCAGGGCGATCAGCTGACTTTTGCGGGCTGGGGCACAGCATCTGCCGGTGGCAGCAACTCACAGTATTTGCAGCAATCCCAGGGCAACTATTTGCCCGTAACCGAGTGCCGCAAAGAGCTGCAAAACGACGACGATGTGGATGTGGGTCATGTGTGTGTCCAAATGGAGGCGGGCAAGGGTGTCTGCCATGGCGACTCCGGCGGACCGCTGATCAATGCCCAGCAACAGCTGGTGGGCATCGGCAATTGGGGCGTGCCCTGCGCTCGCGGCTATCCGGATGTCTACAGCCGTGTGGCCTTCTACAACGATTGGATACGCACCATCATGCTGGGCTGTGGCAAGGCCTAGGCCATAAATCCATTATCAGCTCTTGATTTCTAGTTGCCTCAATAAATGCTATGCGATTTTTATGTATCGAACAACGTTTGTTTTTATTCTGATTGATATTAGACCAATTATATGGCGGGTCATTAATATCCAAGGCATTGCTTTGCTGCTTGCCATTGGGCCAACCTTCAGATCAGTTCACTTTTAACGGAGCTACCAACATGTCTTACCAAATCGGAGTATCGCTCTGCCTGCTGTTGCTCCTGTTGTCCTCCTCGCAGGGCAATCAGCGTCGCGTTTTCCCCTCGATACCCGCGTCCAAGTTCAGTTCTCGAATTGTCGGCGGCCAACAGACCCCGTTGGGGGCGGCACCCTATCAGGTGTCCATACAGAATATGATAGGGTACACACAAAATTATAATTTAAACACATTATTAAATGTATTATGTAACTCAACATTTATTGAAGAAAATAAGGTTTATTAAATACAAGTTTTTGGTTCAATAAAAAGTGTTTACAAAAGACTATAGTGAAAAGTGTAAAAATGAAAAAAAAAAAAATTTTATGGGCATCTAAATAAAATTAAATTTTTATAATGAATATCCCTTGGCAAAAGCTTGTCAAAGGATTATCATGTAAAATGTAAAATATATTTATATATATATATAAAATAAATAGATTCAATTAGTGATGAAACATAGACCAATAAAATATCTTGTGTAAATGGATGATTGTAAAATACGTGAACAAATAATACCTATAACTATATATAATTGGATATATATAAGAAAAATACAGTTTCCGGATAGATGAGTTATTCTAGTCTTTTAAACAGGCCAACAACTCAAGACCTAGTTCGAATCTTGCATAAAGTTCATGTTTAGTGTATGAATAACTTCCTTGAACAAATATAGATAATAATAATACATTTATTAAAAACTGATAACAGTATATGCATCAAAGAGAACTGAAGTATATATTTTATGAAATTCTCAGATATTGACAGGAATAACATATAGATACTTGACTTCCTCACATAGCATAATATAACACACACAAATATAATATAATATAATATAATATAATATAATATAATATAATATAATATAATATAATATAATGTAAAATAAACTAACCTAATCTAACTTTACCTAACTCAAAGAAACATAACCTAACATAATCTTACATAATGTAACCTAACCTAACAAGCCATATTGTCACGTAACAGAATGTGGCATACCATCATGATAACAGAACATATGTAACTTAGCCTATCCCAACTTGACCTTACCTAAGAAAATGTAACCTAACATTATCTACATTGCCTTGCTTAGTCTAACATAACCTAAGATACCATCACAGCATAATCATAATATAACATATTGTAATAGCTTAACATAACCTTACATAGCCTCATATGACCTAAGACATATTGTCATAACCTAACCAAATCTAACCTAACCTAACTTTATTTCATCTCACCGTCTCCCATCTTACAGCAATCACATGTGTGGCGGTGCCATTATACACGATCAGTATATTTTGACGGCAGCCAGCTGCCTGGCGGGCATGCGCAAGAGCAACGTCAAGGTCGTGATGAGCACCAATGAGTGGGCGGGTCCAGCCTGGGAGTATTACGTGGAGGATATAATACTGCACTGCAAATTCGATCAGCCGCTGTACCACAATGATATTGCACTGATCAAGATGCAAACGCTTGTGGCCTATGACGAGGTCACACAGAACATAACACTGGCTGCCGTCAACGATCTGGTCGAGGGGGACAAGCTGCTAATGACGGGCTGGGGCAGTTCGGAGGTAGGCGGCGATTACGTGTATGATCTGAAGCAGCTGGAACTGACCTATGTGCCGCCTGGCAAGTGTAACTCCACCTTGGGCAACACTGGCGATCTGGACATCGGGCATATGTGTGCTGTGGGCAAGGTGGGTGCCGGTGCCTGTCATGGCGACCATGGCGGACCCCTGGTCGATAGCAAAGGTCGCCTCGTAGGCATTGTCAACTGGGGCGTGCCCTGTGGACGAGGCTTTCCGGAAGTCTCTGCGCTTGTCCCTTTTTACCATGATTGGATTCAGGGCATAATCAACGGCTGTGCCATAAGTCTCTAATCTTGGCCAGACGTCTGGACGATAGTATCGCTGTAATCAAAAGACACTTGGACAATGCTAATACTTTGTACCCACGAAAATTTATGCCACGCTTCAAATTTTTTTCCTAAAAAAGAAATGCTTCAAAATTGATTTGTCATTTGTTTAAATGCATTGTGAGAAATTTGGGATTGCTTAGGAAATACACTTTTGTTGACTTAGAAGACTTAGCTTCCATTTCTTTCTTTGAAAAAAGTGACAGTTTGGTAGGGATATCTAGAAAATTAATAATGCTTATTCATACTTAATTACAGTCGAATCATTACTTTGTCACTTATTCGATATAGTGACGCGATTCAGGTAATTAAGACATACCTGCAACAGATGGAAGGTCCTAAGGAGAGTTCTATGAGCATGAAATAGAAAAGCAAAAAGGTAGGCAGGTTGATACAGCTAATGAGAGGGACAGAGAAAGGGTGTTCAATAAGTAAATTGTAAGTACTAAAACCAAGTCTAATAAGATCTTTTTGTAAACTGTTAAAATGTTTTAAAATTTTATTTTTTTTTTTGGAACAACCATATGGTCAACAGGACTTACTACTCAAATATCAGAACATATTTTTCCAAACGTTCTTGACGTGAAAAACCTCATTTTTGGGAATATTTGTAAATTAAATGCAAATTTTGTTCAAAAAGATCTTTACGGTAGACCTTTTGAAGAGCTTTGAAAGAACTATTTCTCCAATGAAAAGCGCCTTTTAAATTATATAAAAATATTTTTTTTTTGCGACCCAGTTGCTGTCTTAAAAGTGACTTGACGAAAGAGACTCATAAATGGGATTGAGAGAGGGAAAAGATAGCTGTGAGCCATCTATCCAGATATTCTGATCTGGATAACCTCAGTCAGAGACAGATTCCATTCTCTTATTCAAGGCTACTAAATTTTGATTAAATTTTGCTTACCTTTGATATTATTATTTTCTAAACCATTTGATTCAATGAAAGTATTTTTAGTGATTTCAGTGAAAAGAGTTTGAACCTCACTATTTTTCTGTTCAACTCCATTTTTTTAAAATTAATTGTAGACCAACATTTCTGACTGTGTACTTCTAGTTTACCTTTTGCTTAAGTGATTTGCCTTTGAGAGCCCAAACTTTGAGGAATAATTAAATATCAGTACATATTGTTATTGCTTTTTATTTGTCTAGTGAGAAATTGTACATTTTGGTGAGAGCTGCTACCGATTACGCGCTCGACGCCTGTCTGGCAGAGCAAGAGCTGGCTGGCTTGCTGCTGATCAAAGTTCGTCAAGGTATACGCGGCGTATGAGTAATTTGTTGTCATGGCTGACGATTCGATTGTTGTCACTCGATTGGCCGCTGACTGATTGTCGGTACTTCTCCGCCTTACGAGAATTTCGGGGCTTATCAGCGTATTGGCTATGGTAATGTCAGTCACGGAACTTCCCCAGAATTGCGTTTGAGCTCCTTATCTAAACAATTCGCGTATTCAAAGAAAGCTGCCAGCCGATAAGCGTGACAGGTAGCGGACTATAAAAGGAAACCCAGGCAACAAATCAACCACAATTCGAAATCGAAAGTCGCGAAAAGCAAACAAAAATACTTACAAAATGAAGTTTCTTATTTCAATCAGCGCGCTGCTGATCTTCGCTCAGTGTGGACTCGCCCGTGAAGTGAGTTTGGCTCGTAAGTTGAGCCGCCAGCTGGATCTGGATATGGTGCGCCCCGAAGGGCGTATTGTGGGCGGCACCGATGCACCCGAGGGATGGGCACCCTACCAAGTCTCCATCATGAGCACCTTTGGCGAACATGTGTGCGGAGGCAGCATCATTTCGGAGCATTGGATACTAACAGCTGCCCATTGCCTGGATTGGCCCATACAGTACCTGAAGATCATAACCGGCACAAATGACTTTACAAAGCCCGGTGCGGAGTATACTGTGGATGCGGCCAAGAAGCACTGCGACCACGACAAACCCGCCTACCACAACGATATTGCATTGGTGCACACAGCCAAGCCGATTGTCTTCAATGCAAACACCAAGGCCATCAAACTGGCCAGCAACGAGAGCTTGAAGGCGGGCGATAAACTGACCCTAACCGGCTGGGGCAGCACCCGAGCCTGGGGACGACATGTGACCCAGCTGCAGAAGATCGACCTGGCCTATGTTGAGAATAACAGCTGCAAGTCGAAGGTGCGCAATGCCAGCTGGGTGGGCGATGGCCATATCTGCAGCTACACCAAGGAGGGCGAGGGATCCTGCCATGGTGACTCGGGTGGTCCGCTGGTCGATGCCGATCAGACGCTGGTGGGCGTGGTCAACTGGGGAGAAGCGTGTGCTTTGGGCTATCCGGATGTGTACGCTTCGGTGAAATATTATCTCAAGTGGATCAACGAGATGACGAAAGACACCAACCAGACCTGTTAAAAGGAAGAGGAGCAGTAAAAGCATAAAGCTTAAAGAACAAAAACAAGGCGAATAAAAGCCAAACCGAACAAAACTTATATTTAGCCATAAGACTTTAGACCATAGGTCCAAAAACTGTAAATTTTATCACGCATATATCGCAAAAATATAAAATATTTATGAACAAATTATACACCTATAAAGCTATCCATTAATTGTTTATCACTTTATGAACTAAGTTCAAAGAGGATTTTTTGCAAAAATTCGCCTCACCGAAATTCTTAGTCATAAAAATAATTATATGAAGCGCAAGACCAATCGTCTAATGAGTCAATTTATTGTCTATTATTAGGCAAGACAGCAGCAGTTAGGTAATTATTGGCTGATAAGCCTACAAAGTATTATACTTACTATCTAGCTGGGGGCTAGTTTTTAATAAACAATAAGAATGATAAAAAAAATTCTGTAAAATTGATAAGAGATAAATAATTCTTAAAAGTAATTGTTATAAGTTAATAATAATTATGATTACGCATAGATTAAAGACATGCCCAGCCTAACTAATCTATGTTTACTACTGATAATTATTCTTAATAGTTTAGCTGACAAGGGAACACCTTGGTACATTTCCATAGTATATTGTATATATATATATATGGTATATTTCCAACTCTCTAGAGTAAATAACATTATAAAGATAGATGTACCGATAGTCAGATCTATAAAGCCTATAAATAATATAATTGGCAGGGTTCTGCATTGAATCGTCTGGAGAACCAAACAGAATTTTCATGTAATGAGTTATCTACTACTATGAGCTTCTTCAGCTGAATTGATATAACAGCAATTATCTATATATAAAATAGAGCAGCAGATTGAAACACATACTGCCCACAGTATGCCTAGCTTCTTGAAGAAATCAACTTAAATCGTCGAAAGTAGATTGCGCTTAATTTTTACCGTCAAAAATTAAGCGTCTTTGAACTTTGAAAAGCTTGGGTAAAAGAACTCCGATCGATTAAAAGTAAAGTTTTTTGAACTCGTGTAGATTTCTTCTTTCAAAGTTTAAACATTGATTTTTCAGACAATAACAATATATAGGCTTCATCGGTCTATCAGTAGAAAAGATCAAAAGTGCTCAACTTGCAAAAGTTAGTGATCGTAGCTCTATAAATGTATAAGAACTGGAGAAAGAACAATAAAAAATGTATATGTATATAAACTTTGGTCAATCTACAGAAAGTAGTCAACAGTAACTCACTTGTCAAATTAACCTTCAATAAGATATCAAGTCACATTCGCCGTACTAACCAGAAATAGCCCCTACTACCATTTGTTGGCTCGATTCTTAGATCGACTTAAACAAGTCTATAATACTTCTTAATAAACTTGAGAAATTAAACACTGAAAACTTAGTCTTAAGCCCAATAACAGCAATATGAGAATAAATTTGACTAATATTGTTGTTCTATAAATAATAACTTGTTCAACAAATTTATTATTCAACTTTTACTGTAGGAAACATTCGTCTAAACCGTTAACTGAACCAATCGAAATATTAAGACACTACAATCGAACCCGGAACCTGCAGCTGTTCTAATGACTAAGTCGCAATAGACTCTTCGGACTACTATCAATAGATTATATGTAATCCCAAAACGTAAGAACCTTCAAGAGCGAACAATCAAAGTACAGCTATCTATTTGGAATGCTTATGTAAAGCATTCCCTCGTGTTCCCAGCGTGAGCAGCCGCCTTATCGACTTAGACCTGCTTTAAATGTACATATATCGTATAGGCTTCCCTTAGCAAATGTAGAGCTTACGTGATGTCCATACCAAGTTGAGCTCCAAGAAGCCATAAAAGCAACAACCTGTTGCATGCCACACTCAGTTTAACTACCAATTGCCATGTTGCTGCTGCTGCTGTCAATTAATCTACTTGTGGCTGGAGTGCAGCTGGAGGAGCAGTTGCTCTATCCACCTCAGTACACTGGCCAGCGCATTGTGGGCGGCGAGGAGGCGCCGGAGGGCATGGCTCCCTATCAAATCTCACTTCAAGGCGCCACGAGTGGACATTCGTGTGGAGGCGCCATAATAGACGAGCGCTGGATTTTGACCGCTGCCCATTGCATACATGGCAAGACGCCCGACGCACTCCGAGTGCTAACAGGCACCCAGGATCTGCAGCAGAACGCGTCCAGGTACTACTATCTGGACAGAATCCTCGAGCACTGCGACTATGAGCCGCGCAAGTATCGCAACGATATAGCGCTGCTGCATCTGAACGAATCGATTGTGTTCGACAATGCCACTCAGCCTGTGCAGCTGGCACATGAGCCCCTGATGCCTGGCGATTGGCTCCTGCTCACCGGCTGGGGCACCTTGTCGCTGGGCGGGGAGGTGCCTGCCAAGCTGCAACGCCTGGAAGTGGAGTATGTGCCCTTCGAAGAGTGCCGCGTGGCGCATGGCAACAGCAGCCATGTGGACATTGGCCATGTCTGCACCTACAATGACAAGGGGCGGGGGGCGTGTCACGGTGACTCCGGCGGACCTCTGGTGCACAATGGCAAGCTTGTGGCACTTGTCAATTGGGGCATGCCCTGCGCCAGGGGCAAACCAGATGCGAGTGCCAGCATTGCCTACTATCACGACTTCATACGCACCCATCTCAGTCTGCACGAATCGCAGGCAGCGTCGGCAGCTGAAGAGCAAACAGCCTGGAGAATTAAGTCCCATTGCAATTGATCAAGGGGGAGCTATATGGAGGCGAATGTTATTTATTAAGTGGAATCTCAGCTTTGACTAAAAATGCATTTTAATAAAACTGATAGTTGAAAAAGTATCTCAGTATGTCCCAGTATTTTCTATCTATAGACATGAAAAATATCTTAAAATATATAAAAATTTTAAAAATTTATATTTTTTTTAATTTCTCTGATTTTTAATTTCAATTGAGAGTTGGACATTTTTCAAACATAACTACAGTTTCTTTATATAACTTTCTAAATGTCGCTGTTATCCTTTGGGTAGAAGCAAAGATTATCTTGAGCTGAAGGGAACATAGGCATTTCAATAGTAAAGTTTCGGAATATTAAATCTCATATATCACACGTTTATAATTTTTCTCAAGCCACCTTTGAAAGAAATCTTGTTTTTTTTTGTGGCTATATTTTATATTTATTCAGTATCAGCGTGCAATATACACTATAACAGAATATTTTAAGGTGTAGCCTCGTTTAATCTTAAGGAAATAAGCTATATACATTATATACATTTATATACGTTCAATTGGTTAGAGTAATATTTTGACGTAGTTTTAATTTAAAAAGTTAACGTATTGCCGTCGCCTTAAGCGACTTATGGGGCGGTCTGAGATGAGAGGCCTGGCAAGCCTGTTCCTATGTGCTCTCAGCCTATCTTTATATTGGCTGGTGTGTCAATTTATTTGAAGTTCCACTGTCTCCAGATGCAGTGTCGAGCCGCGAACATACCAGTCACAGTCGGTCATAAATCTTTTAAAGACAAGTCTTGTACTCTAATCAGCTGGCTATGTTTAATGTCTTAAAGCTTTGCCCTGATCAACATTTAATATGTCAATCAATCAGTCAATTAGTCAGTCAGTACAAACAAAATCAGTCAATCATTCAACCTTCATTGGAATCTTAAAAAAGAGTAGACCAATTCACGCTGATAGGTGAAAAATGGGTGAAAGCTTTTAGGAACTTATTTTCTTTCTTAAATATTTCGCTGAAAATTAATTTGAAGTAACATACAAATCAGTTGGTTATTATTTTTTCAACAATTGTGAACCTTTAATACGGACTGGTTACAAGAATTTCTTAAAGAACTATAAATTCACTTATAAACTTAGACAACAAAAAATGCGAGAGTTCAACTGGGATGTGGACTAACTAACTAAGGGGTGAGCAATGAAGATATTTTAGTACTGATTCGAGGGCAGATACTGATTGGCAATTTGCCCATTGCCACCGAGGTTGCCACTGAGGTTGCCACCAAGGTTGCCACTCAGGTTGGAGCTGCCATTGGTGTCGATGGACTGCTGTTGCTGCTGCTCCTCTTCCTCCTCCTCGGGTGCGTCCAGAGAGCCAACGACAGATGTAATAGGCGCTAGACCCTCGTCGGTGATGGTGGAGCTGCCGCCCAAAGCATCGTATTGGGTCTGAATCTGGCGCTGAGCATTGAGCGCCTCCTCGGGCGTGCGGTACTTGATGAAGAACACCTCTGGCTTGTTGATGTGCTGTGGCGCCTCGGCAATGGCATCCTGCAGATCCGAAGCTGTCGTCTTCTTGGCCAGCACATAGACCACGGTCTTCTCCTGCTTCAGGCTCTTGGCCAGATTGAGGGCAGCAGCACGATTTGTCTGGGCGGGAGTCTTCACGAAGAGTACGTTGTAGTGATTGCGTGGCTGCTGGTTCAGCTGCTGCAGCTCATCCTGGATCTCATCGTCAGACTCCTCGGGCGCCGAGTGAATGAAGAAGTTCTTGGTGACAATTGGCTTCTTGGGAATACGAACGCGTGGGCGAGCGCGACGCGTCTGCTGCAGCGGCGCCGTTTGGAAGTTGACGGGAAAGCCAAGAGGCATGGGGAATGGAGCTGCCAGGCGCTGTGGCTGCGACTGGTACTGGCCCACTGGTGGCAAGTAGGGCAGCGGCACGGACAACGGCGGCAACACCGGATGCGATGAATGCGGCTGTTGTTGCTGCTGCTGCTGCTGCAGTTGCTGGTTGAGCAGATGTGCCACAACAGTTGGTTGCTGCTGCTGCTGGCGGTAGTTGTAGCCCTGCTGCGTGAGGCTGATGTCGGCGCGGGCCACGGCCAGAGCGGCCACAAGAATGGTCTAGAAAAAAGAAAAGAGTATAAACCATATGAGCACTGATAATCCATGATATATATATATATATCTATATATATGTTTGTGTCCAGTTAAATCCATTAAACGCACCACAAATATCTTCATGCTGTTGCTTGGAACTTAGTTAGTTGCACTCGCTGTCTTAGCTTCTCTATCTGACTGTGGGTCAAGTGGTTGTGATGATGGGTCAAGCGCTGACAACGCCTTTTATACTCAACCACGCAGCGAGCCAACAAGTTTATAATCGGAAACAAATAATGAAACAGCAGCCAGCGCAGTCACAATAAAAAATGACCATAAAAAAATAGTTGCAACAGTCAACGTTTCATATGCAAACAGAGAGAGAGAGAGCGTGAGTTAGAGGGAGCAAGAGCTACTTGGGCGCTTGGGTGGCAAGTCCCAGCTGGCAGCTGAACCTTTTTGTAACGCCTCGAAACAGTCTATTGTTTTGGGCCCACAAATCAAGTGGAGCCCACTCTGACAATGGACGAAACAAAGTTGTTTGTTGACTCTACCTTTTACCTTACCCTAGTTAAACATGGGTTTGTTTGAATGGAACTGCCTGGGCTACGCATTTTTAAGAAACTGATCAAAATGATGCGTCACTTACGACGTTTTTGACTAATAACAAGTTTATTTAATACGAAGTGCAAACTTCAATTAAGTCAAACACTACTTGCTCAAAATCAGAACAGTTTTTTATTCTCAGCCTAACAAAGCTTAACCTGAATTTCATTTGGTTCGCGTTTCAGTTAGTTAGACTAATATTGGTTTTAAACTCTAATTATGCTGACTGCAATGTTCTTACTTGTTTTATTATTATTTTTAGGCTTCTTCCTAAAGTGAATAGAATACATTGATTTCATGAAGCTCTTGTACCGACGAGGCAAATCCAGAAAACATATATAATCTACAGTTTTACAGCTTGGTTTAAGGCCTTTAAATAATGTTGTCCGATATTTGTCTAAATTTACTCGTGAATGAGTATTATGCTGTCGGTTGCGCTCTAAAGCAACTTCATAGTTATTCTTTTTATACCCTGAACCCATTGAAAATGGGAATTCAGGGTATAATGGTTTTGTGACAATGTATGTAACAGGCAGAAGGAGGCGTGGCAGACCCCATAAAGTATATATATTCTTGATCAGGACGACGAGCTGAGTCGATCTAGCCATGTCCGTCTGTCCGTCTGTCCGTCCGTCCGTCTGTCCGTCTGTCCGTCTGTCCGTCTGTCCGTCTGTCCGTCTGTCCGTCCGTATGAACGCAGTGATCTCGTAAACCACAAAAGCTAGAGATTTGAGATTTTAGATATATATTCTTGTATACCATACGCAGTACAAGTTTATTTTTTTTTTCGATAACTCATCCTATTTCCTTATTATCGATAACAATCGATATTTTGACTTTGTTTTTAAGCTATAACTTTTAGACCATAATACCTAGAGACGCCAAATTGACTATGTAGGTTGCTGTGATGTAAATACAGATAATAAACTTATTAAATTTTGGATACCTCTCCCCATTAGCCCCATAAGTGGAAAAAACGTATTTCAAATACTAGGGAGTTGGGATTTCGTATATATACACCTCTAGATGTCAATATTATGTCCTGAAAATTTCATTAAGAAAGTAGATCTAGAACCGAAGTTATTTAACAATGAATTTCTCATAATGCTGCATAGAATGCAGCCCAAGCGTAGCCGCTAAATCATCTACGCAGTAAGCGGCGCGCGTGCTTGTGTATGTATATGTGTGCGTGTGTGGGTGCACGCAGAGGGTAATATGTACCGGTAAAAGATATAAGCTAGATTGTTTAAAACACTGCCTCGGACTTGGTTCAGGGGATCTCGTAGTCGGGCAGACCCGACTAGAGCTTTCTTACTTGTTAGCTATGGCTTTGAGGCAAGACAACACTACAACCAAACAATAGTCTGAATCCTTGTTGTTAACTTGTCTAAACAGCTGGACCACTTAGACAGCATTTCTATCGATAGTTCAAAATAAAGTACAAAATATAATATGATTTTGAGATCGATCTTTAAATAATCAGAAGTTTGCCTTGATCTGATTTTTTAGTATTTTACTACATTAAACTAAATCTGTTTATAGCAAAATTAAAAAAAATGATGAACTTTATTAGAAAAGAATTATATTTATATTTATTCTAGAACTACAATTCCAGAATCTTAAGTTGAATTCACGCTTTGCTGTAATAACTATAATAAGTAGATGTACTTGGCATATATTATTTTTCTTTTGTTCAATATAATTAAGAAAATATATTTTTCTAAGAGCTGATAGCCCTGGCAGCTAGTGCTCTTCCACATGTAGGTTAATAATTTATTGTTAACTTTCACTAAATGAAATAAAATAAAATAAAATTATATTTTTCTGACTGCTAACAATCTTTAATTTTAAAGAGTATATAGTTCATAGTCTTTTCTTTGTATTTCGACAAAAATATATTAAATTCGGAAAAATTAAATAAAACATATTATGTATAAAATTTAGTACAAATAAACCCATTTCAGACTTTGCTTACAGAGTTTGCAGTCAAAAATTGATATATACTTCTACACATACATATATGTACAATATTTAATATATCTTTTTAATATTCCATTGTTTTTACTTTGAAAGCATGTCGAAAAAAATAACTAACAAAAGAACACTCTATGAGATAAAAATATTTGCAAATTTTTATTAATTTTATTTAATTATAGCAAAAAGAAATAAATAAATTTTAAAAAGCATAAACAAAAGGTGTTAAGAAAAGCATAAAGTCTATAAAAATAAAAAAACTTCGCAATTTGTTGGACAAACTCAAAGATTTTTGCATTCAAGTTGAATGACTCGAGCGTTTGTTATGCAAATGTCGACTGATAGAGACGAGGTTACAATCGATTACAATCTATTCACCATGCAGACTGTACAAGCTGAACCATTAAATGCAAATGCAAATGGAAATGGATTCGGATTTGGGAGCTAATACGCTGGAGACCGGAGACAGCCTCCGTATTTTGCGGGCTGTAAAGATAGCATCAAGGTCTAGTGGGTTATTGTGTGCGATATATCGACATACATATGAAAAATTTGTCAACTCTAAATGCGCCAAATTGATACAAATGCCCGCAGTATATCTTGTATATATCATATATATATATAATTCAAATTCAGCCATTAACCAGTTACACAAAAGTGAAGGTAAATCACTTTGTCAATTTGAAAGCTCTCGTTTTCAAGATATTTAATTTTCGGCTTAGTTTAGTTTAGGGCTAAACGGAAATGAGTTGTCATAACAAGCATTATCAATTTGAAGATTGAGCTAATTGGCTGGACAGTTATGGTATGCATTAAATGGGCAGCCCACTAATTTATATGCAGTCCAATTATGATAAAGAAGATATATCCCACGCTGCACTCTTGGCAAATGTTGGCTTTAGTACTAAGCCAAGCATTAAATAGGTCAACTTGTGCAAGTGTCTAATGTAGTTCAGCCCTATAGCGAGCAGAGTGCACAACAAGCTACGAAGATCTCTCATAGCTGTGTCCAACCGGAGCTATCAAAACAGGTTTCACACTTTCTCACGCCATTTGCCCCGAAGGCATGACCCAAAGCGAAGTAGCGAATTGGAAGGGAAATCGTTTGCTTCACATTTAATAAATATGCAAAAATTAGTAAGAGTACTGTAGTCGGCAGTACCTGACTAGCAGATACCCTAGAGACAATAAGTTATTTTAAAATTCTTCAACTGAATATGCTTTACCTTTGTTTTTGCAGGTAAAACAGGTGAGGTATGCAAAAAGTGAATTAAAAAAATTTATTTTTTTGAGACTTAAGAAATTTACAATTTTGGTTATTCTATAAAATATATATTTGAAATATCAGATAGATGTTCATTCTTATTCAAAACCAACTCGTTCTTCTGATCAACATTATATATAAGTTTTATTAAAATATATTTGTATATATCTAGATATCTGTATATGAATCAAGATACCTCTTTAACCCATCTTTAATATCAACTTCATTTCACTATGTTATAATATAATCCCATATTATATATATATTTATATATTAAAAAACAATCTCCGATCAACTTCCGTTCGTAATGTGAAACCGAAGGGTTTTGCATTCATTTAGTCCGAACCCATTTCGCAAATCTTAAATCAAGAGCTGAGCTTATCTAAAAAATAAATTTGGTCTAAAATATATCGTGTTGATAAAATAGAAATAAAAAGTGAATGCAGGCGCGGCATAAATTTGAATTTTCGTAACAAACCATTACTCTTCTTCTTCTTGCTTTTTTATATTTTGGTTAATTTATTAATTTATTGTGTAGCTAACGCTTCACACTGTCAGATTTTGACATTGGCTTTTGTCCGCTGTGGTAATACGTGGCTGTGGATTATACGCATACGCATACGCATGGCATTAAGTCCAAGTAGAGTGCGGGACAGACATTTGATTAGGTGCCCGAATGACTAATGCACATCTGATTATTGGCCTCAAAACGATTTCAGATTAATTAATACTCTTAATACTCTTTACTCTGCATTGACAAATCACACAAAATGCCTAAAATCCCAGCCAAAAACGTTGTCCCCAAGTATCAGCCCCAAACATTAAAGTCCAAAACGAGTCAAGCTAACCACCAGCAAATTGATGAATGAATTCAAATTGATTTCATAGATGTCGTGTTAGCCACGAAAATACTACAGTTATGCATATTATATATTTATATATATGGAATTATCTTGTGATTGATTCGTAAGCATTTAATATCAATTAAGTGGTTTAGCCTTAAGGAAAACTTATGCTTCATTAACAGCAGAGAAATCTCATTTTAAATGGGAATAGTTTATTTTAGTTATTAATGGATGCAAAAAAGTATAAATAAGCTTGTTTAAATCGAAATATAATGAGACTGTAGATCGACTCACAATCACTTTTAAAGTTGATTTTAATACTAAGTTTTCCAAACATTATCTAAAGAAAGAACAATTTCAAGATTCTAAAGTTTCTAAGAAAAGCAAACAGCTAAGCGTTGTAGTCACTAAGGCAAATTAGTTATCCTAAAAATGTCAAAGTATAATTAGACCCGCGCTATATAGAAAAAAAAAAAGACAAAAACAAAGAAAAATTTTTAAATATGCAGAGCTCGCTTTACAAAAAATAATAGCCAACGCGTGAGATTACATTTAACCATTAGGGACTTTGAATGCTTTACATGATCAAATTCTTATAAATTATGTATACTTTCATATAAAATATTTTTGAAACTCCTCTAAATTACATTCAAAGTAGTTATTTATACTAATTTTGAAGTAAGCAGCTATTATCAAGAAACTAACTTTGAAAAAAAAGAATGTGCAAATAAGTAAGAGAAACAGTAAGAGTAAACTAATGATATATTTCTTAAAAATTCTAAAATGCTATTTTATTATATCTGCATGAAATCAAATCTATATAGCATCAAACTCGAGGCCAAGCCATAAACAAAATTGAACAATTCAAAGATAAAATCATGCACACGAATAGAAATTAAGTAAACAGTGCTAAAAAAGTGTTGCATGCTTTTAGGCAAATATTTGTGAGTGGCGCCATCTATAGTTCGTGTAGTTGCTTGACCACCCAATAGCATCATACAAAGGTTTGGTTTTGGTTGTTTGCTTAAATAAAGGTAATAGTAGATTGTATTTGAATTTAAGTTAAGTTGACATTTAAAATAGGTCTATAAAGAATTTAATAATGTATAGTATATAACTTTATATATATAAAAAATATAGTTATTTTACAGCCCAAAATCTAATTTCATCAGAGAAATCGCTGTTCATATAGAACCATTAAGTTGACCACGTCAATTAGCGATTGAAAATAAACAAGAAATCAGCATTATAAACGAATCAAACTGCATTGCAGGTATATAGTTATACTATTTGGGTACCTTATAAAGCACGTATGGCCCGTTAATAACTGTCCATATTAATGTTATCATCGGGTTCGGGTGGTCACTCGACGTTCGCGCTAATGCTTATCTGTATTATATTTAGTCACAGACCAACTAAGCAGGTGATTTTGTTTTTCGCGTGCTTATGGCCAATGTACTAAATCCATAAATTTGACCAACTCGTGCGACATTCAAAGAATCCCAATGACCAATAATAATAAAGCTAAAGACTGTGGCTCACCAGCTATAATTAGATTTTAGATATAGGCATTTATATGGCAATAATTAAAACTGAATTCCAGCATGTAAAGTCCTCAAATTTGAACTTTAAACTAGGCGGCATGCTTTCAAGTTATACCAAAAAAAAGAATAATGAAGTGCTTATAAAAGTTTTCTTTATTTAATAAAATAGTTAAACGTAGTTTAAATTTAAGGCACATGCTTTGAATGTCACATCAATTGACTAGTTGAAATTTCATATGAATTTATTTGAATCCTGCCTTCAAATAATGAGTATAAATTGTCTGGTATGTCGTTGCTCTCTGGTCTAAACGCTAAGTTTGAATTGAATCTTTGGTTTCTCTGTCCAGCCTGCTGCCTGCTCAAATTACAGCTGAACTTGACGCACTGCCACGCCCAGCAGCAGCATTAGACTTAGGCCTACGGCGGACATCCTGCCAGCTGAGCCGCGCTGCTGTTGCTGCACAAGGACCACGGCTCGATTGTTCTCGCTTTGCAGCTCCCGATAGTTGTTGTGCAGCTGTTTGTCCTTCTGGTATTCGATCTCCTTGAACTGATTCACCTGATCGAGTGTGACGGGAAACGTGTTTGTCAACACTATCCAGGTGACGGCCTCTGCGCAAGTGGGCGTGGTCAGGGAGCCAGCGTACGTGAAATATGTATCCACACTGGGCACCAGATCGTCCACAGCCAAGCTGTCCTCCACATGGGTGGGCACATTCATCTGTCCATAGCTCTTCACATTGTCCAGGCTCTTGATGATGCTCGCGATGGCCTCGTTGGGCTCATTGGAGACATGATAGAGCACGGCTAGCACGGTGATGCCGTCCTTGAAGTTGGCTGCCATGCTTATGTTGGGATAGATCTTATTGCGATGCACAATGTGCACTTCGAGTGGATAGCGTATGTCATTTATGGTATGCTCCGACCACCAATGCATGTGGATCTGCTCCACAACGAAATCGTTGGCCAGGCCCCCGCCGCTCAGCGTCAGATCGTGAGCGAAACCAAACATTTGAACTGCAAATGGATTTTATTAAATTTAAATTTAGTTTTGTTTGCAGTGCCAACTCACTTGAGTGTCCATTGTTGACCATTTGCAGTGCGCCCTGATGCTCATCGTAGTTCTCGAATTTGAGTGGAGTGAACTCGCCTTTCAGGGCGCCTTTCACATGCAAATTGATGGGACTCTGCTTCTTGCCAATGTCACAAAGGCCGCCCCACTTGGGAAATGCTATATATAAAGAGAAGCATAAATATAGAGCATGATTAGCTTGATATATTTTAAATATTATAATTATGTTCGAAATGAAGTGAATAATTAGGTTACATATAGGTATATATATATAGATATAGTATATATATACATATATAAATCTGCAATAGTCGACTACCTTATGCATACATGATATGTTTATATATAAATACATAATTATGTTCGAAATGAAGTGAATAATTTACATGTAGGAGTTACACATGAACAGAAGGCATCTGTGAGTTCCTTAAGTATATAGATATAGTATATATATAAATCTGCAATAGTGAACTCCTTACATACATATTCATATTTATGTTCGAAATCAAGTGAATAATTTAATCAATTAAGCATTGCCAAAAGGCATCTGTGAGTTCTTTGTGTATATATATAAATATAAGGATATATATATAAATATATAAATATGTATAAATATAGGAGTTACGCATGAACAGAACGCATCTGCGAGTTCTTTGTGTGTATATCTATATATAGTATATATATAAATATATGAAGCTGAAATGGTCAACATCTTTATATTTTTATGATATGCACATACTTATATAAATATATTTATGTTTGTGTATATATTTGACATATATACTGCATTTGGATGCTATAAGCTATCAGTACTATTATCTTTTTGAAAAATAACTTTTTTACATATAACCTTCGTGCGGTATGCGCTGGCACAGAAGTCATCAGCTATATAGGGTTTGAACTCTTTTGAGTTCAGTTGTTAATAAAACTAATTCTCTAACCAAAAATATGAATGATTTCATAAACAACAGTTGCAAATAAAGAAAAATATAATAATAAAAAATAAATAAAACCCTTTTTTACAGGCCGTATGGAACTAGTTTATCATATAGGTATATTATTTTTGTTTAAAAAGTTTTTAAGCTTTTAAAAATATCGTAAAATGCTTGCAAGAAAATTCATTCCTTTTTCATGATATTTACAAGAATTTCTCTTAAAGCTTGTAAAAAATATTGTAAAATGATGGCAAGAAAATTCTTCCCTTTTTTAAGGTATATATAAGAAAATCTCTAAAAACCCACATCTCTTTTTAAAATCTTATACATTCGTCTACCTGTCTCTAAACCTGCCATATATGCTCAACTTACTCCAACTTGTCTATACCCTATTGCTGCCCTAGGGTATTTGGATTTCCGCCAACTATATTAAACTATTCCGTTTCTTGTTTAAGGTTCGTCTACTTTGTCGTTTCGTATTTGTGTGCCCGGCAATTTGGCACAATTTAGATAAACGGTATTTGTAGAGCTATCAAAACTGAGCATTGGAATGGGAAATACTTGACTATGATCAGCTGAGCCGCGGACAAATGCGAGCACGTAAATGGGCGTTGATTAACTAGTTCCAGCTTGAATGCATGCAACAATGAACTAGAATTTAAATATATATTTATATGTCTTTTATTGAGTGTACTTACGCTCATCCTGATTGTTGTCCAGGTCCGGATAGCCCCATTCGCTGGCTGCGCTGAGCGCCAAAAAGCTGCAAGCTGTAAGGCAGTAAAAAAATAAAATCAAATATTAAGTATACGCCGGGTAAGATTTAAGTATGCGTAACAAGTTTAATGCACCCATTAGGTTTTAAATGTCGAAATGTGTGTAGTATTATTTGTTTTCTGGGTACACTTCAACTTGACCGACATTAAAATTTGAGCTGAACACGTTTTCCGGCCATGAAAATGGCACAGAATGTGCACTGTGTGCCATAAAAGACAAGTTAAGAGACAAAGAAGGGCAGAGCGAGAGCGAGAGCTGTATGCAGACTACACATAATGTTGTATACGCCGTCCGTTTGGCAACGTCAACAGCCGCGCTGTAGCACCTTGCACTTGACTTTGGCCGGCAAAGCATGCGCTAAAAATAAGCCACGAATTTATGATGTCGCCGTGCGGCAGCAGCAGCAGCAGCAGCGGCAGCTATAGTCTATAAGCATAATGTATAGTATGCATAAATTTAAGAACTTTTAATTAATTGCATTTGCAGATGTTTGCATAAGACTAAAAAGAATAGGGAGTGTCTGACTATGTGATATCCTAGCTTTCTGCTGATATCAAGATTCTAGCTGGCATCTAGGCATATATTGGATATACAGAAACTAGGCATATGCAGAAGTTATATATTATAAACTGTTATATATTCTTCAGCTGTGTATACTAAAAAAAAGCATCCATAACAAATTTTATGCCTCTAGCTCTCATAGTTCTCGAGGTATTCAAGTCTGCTCATCAAATTGAATCGGTAGTAAGCAAAACAAGATATAGATAAAGGCAAGGAGATATAGATAACAAAATTGATAATCTAATTTTACGATACACTTCATTCAAATCTCTAAACTAATTGAATCGGAAGTAAGCAAGAGAAGATATAGATAAAGAAAAGGAGATATAGATAAAGAAATTGATTAGCTGCTTTTACAATTTGATAGACGAGCTACATACATACTGATGAGGGCATACATGAATATACTCAACACTGCCAACACTTATTATATATTACATATATTTATATAATTCATGAGTCGAAGAAATCTTTTAATGGCTCAAGAATTAAATACCCTAATCAATTTTCACTAACTACTGGGCATTAAAAATCTGCAGCATATGCGAAATGTTTTTTATTTTTAGCTTTAATTGTATTTTTTAAAAGCATTTTGACAGCCAAACATCAACATATCAAACCAATTCATGGATGTGAAAATGGAATATTTTAATTCCTTTTTCCTAAGACATATAACGCTTTTAACGATCCACTTTGAACCATCAGCATAACTCTCAATGTATTTATATAGCCATCAAGGGGTTAATAAAAAGCTCGTAAAAAGAAAATCAATTTCCACAATATGCAAATAGCTGTCAGCTGAATAGCGCGAAATAGAAAAGAAAATCCGTTGATTTACGGTTTGCCAAATCTTTCAAATATTTATGCTCCCATTTGACACTAAAAAAAAAGAGATAATGTATGTATATAATATGTATTATTTCACCAAATGACGACAGCGGCTGGGAGAAGAATATTTCTGGATTTATGTGCGAAACGATTTATTGTTTTTTTAGAAAAAGTTTTGAGGCACGTGCTCATCAGCTGATTCGAAAATCATTTCAATTAGAAATTCTAGACGATGTACGCCAGCTTTCACTCTCACAAATAAATATGTTGCTGAGCACATGTCTAATGAGATTTTGATGTTTCCAATTGCAGAAACTAATTACAATATATATCTCGTCAGACAAACGAATTTATAAGCCTTTCACATTTGTGTTATGGACCAATTGGAAAAGCTATATCATTTCATTATTCATTTTTAAAATATTATTTAAATTTTTTTTTAAATTTCTATTGCGGTTTGATGAATAAATGTTTCTATGGAAATTCAGCAATTTTTAATGACTTTGTGGCTTTTAGCATATATTTCTGAATGACGTATTTTGTTTAAGTGCAAATTTTATTATCATATTGATAAGACTTAGAACTCTTTTATAGTTATTGAAAAAAAATATTATATATTTTTTGCCAATCGAACAATAAATGGATTCTCAGGCTTTTTTTTTAGAGATTGGGTTTCAGATCCATGTAATTATTTAAATCATGTCATCTTTTTTGGGCTTTTTAAATCTTCATGAAAAAAGTTAAGATCTAAAAAAATTGTTTTATTTGTTTTATGAAGAAAGTAATATTAAAGAAAAGGCATAAATCATTGACCAATTATGGTTAGAGAATCGTAAAACTTTACTAAAAACACATAAAAAAGTTTAATTTTGGTCTATTTTCTATCTTTCTTTTTATTTTCTGCTTTCCCAACTACCTATTTAACCAAATTTTAAATAAATACTTTATAATATTTTCTTGTGACTGACTGTTATCCCATTTCTAGTTCTAACTCTAGTATTACGCAGTCCCTAACACCTCCTTTTGACCGTTGTTGCCTTTCAAAGCTACAATTCGGTAATCATTTCCGCTACTGATAATATTTAACACCTGTCATCAATCACAATTATAAGAGAGATAACAAACTGAAGAGGCTCTTTAAGCATAAATATAGTTTTATTCCACATCTCAATCAATGCACAAATTGTAGACATTAAAATAAAGCACAACTTACACATGTTTATATTTAATTGCAACGAAAACTAACTAAATTAAAGTGTTCATTTCATAGATAAACGATAAAGGAGGGCTGTATCTATCGGCTGCCAGATACAAACTGATACAGTTAATAGCAGCATGCAACATAGGGCAAATTCTAATTGGAGCTCGCATGCAACCAAAAAGCAATTAAAACTTGTTGAAAAGAGAAGTGGAGGAAGCGGAGTAAGCGGTGGAGGCGGTGGAGGCGTTGGAGGGGCGGGGCTGAGAAGGGGCTGCAATAATTACCCGGAGTGTTGAACAAAACTGCCAACAAAACGATAATTGCATCGTGGATACCAAAACAATGCGAAAAATTGCGCAAAACACATAAGAGCGAGATGGCGAGAGTGAAGAGAGAGAGGGAAATGGGTAATATGCAACTGATTTGATAGATGCTTTATGCCCTGTACCAATTGAATATGAGCTTAAAGGGTATACTAATTTTAAGGTACTAGAAGCGTATATATGCATTAGATAATTTATATATATATATATATATATATATATATATATATATATATATATATATATATATATATATATATATATTAGACAAATACACTACTTGGCATATATAATTTGACATAGAAATGCCTCAGTTTCTTTTTCAATTTTTTCTTATTTTAAGAGAAAACAATTATTGATATTATTTTTTTATAATTTGTAATAATGTTTAAAACTAGAAATATAAAAGTTTTTAATTTTAATAAATTTAATTTGTATTTGTCTTAATAGGTGGCGTAAGTATTTTGACAATATTTTATTTGACCGCTAAATGTTTTTATTTGTCTTATAACTCTAATTTACACTTTAAATTAGTGAAAAATATATCCTCCTGTGCTGTCTATGTGCTTTTGGATGCTGTTCGGAGCGGAATCCACTAATATTGGAAGGTATTTCAATAAAATACACTACATTATGTATATACCAAGCATACTACAATATATTTCTGATCTGCATCAACATTATATCTATTGATAAGCCATCTTTCTATCTGTTATATCGTATTCAAATCTCCTTTTCTCTTCACTCTTCTCTTCCCTCCGCTTCTCTATAGCTTTCTCGCTCTATATGCTCACATAAAGACCAATCCCTTGATTTGTAAGCATATTTTAAATATTTATTCAACACTTGCTCAATTTCCTAGAAATCGATAAGAACTTAAGCCCATCCCTTGTTTTCTGACCATATTTTATCAATTATTTGAAAGGGCAATGGAACATACATATGTATAGATACATATGTAATATAAGAGTATATACGACAATCCACTATCCTGTAAATTTAATCAAAACTTTTGGGATATTTATTAAGCCAAAATTAATGAAGAGCAGCTTTACAAAACAGTTTTACAGGATATCTGCTAGTCTGACATGCTCAACTCGCCCCACTCGTAGTTGCTTTAGTTTAACATTTTCCGATCTTGGCACAAAAATGCTGAGCTGTGGCCACAATTGCCTTGTCTCTCGGCTGTCAGTGCGAGATGCACATGTCAACTTTAGCAACAACAATGACAATCGCTTGGCCGGATTTGACAACGGGATATGTGCCGCATGTTCGTTTAGGCAGTTTCTCAGATTCGCGAGATTCGCGAGTTTCGCGTTGTCAAGTGGCATTTGACTCGGTTTGGCTGTTGTTTACTATATAGCAGCAGGCACTTTTTGGCCATGTCAGCTGAAAACAATGAAACAATTTTTGCATTCGCTGCGATAAAATGCCATCTGCTTTACCATTATTTTGAAGGCCCATTTAATTTTTCGCCTACTCACCGAGCGAGCTCCAGACACCCCCTAAAAACATTTTGTGGGTCGGTGATTTTCCATATATTGTAAAATTCATATACATTTTATATTATCCACTATAATCAAAGTCTTTCGCTGATAAACGATTTCGGGAGTGCGCTTTGCTTTATGCGATTATCACTCAACGTGCTTGATAACGTCAATATACAATTATTATCGTATAGTGCGGGTCATGTGAATAGGTTTGCTTGGCTGAATATTCTAATAGCCATTCATAAAGACAATGAGAACTGATAAAAATATAATATATACTAGTTGAAATTGAAACTGTAGACAAATAGTTGAACTATGGACTGATGGGAGATTTAACTATTCTCGTCATTATCATTATTATTATTATTAGTCATTCATTAATATTAATCATTAGAAAGAAAAATGAAAATGTGTTTTACTAAAACTAGTTGAGTTATGAGTTTAACCTAGATTGTCATAAAAACTATTATCATTATCATTATTATTAGTCATCCTAATGAATGAAAAATATATTGTAATTGAAACTTGTACAACTTGAAACTACTTGAACTTTGATATCGATAGAGATTGATTACACTTTATACTATTCTAATTATTATCATTATCATTGTCATTATGACTATTCATTCAACAAAAAGAAGGAAATTGAAAAAAAAATTGTCTAATTATAGAAATAGATTTTAGGACTGTAGACAAGTACTTGAACTATGGAATTAATCTAAAGTCTAGACTAGTTGGAATTTTTATCATATAATAAGCATTATCAATTTCATTATTGTTACTCATTCATTAATATTAGTCATTCATAAAAAAAGGAAATAAGAAAAATATTGTTAAATTGCAAAAATTGAAATTAAAATTGTAGACAGCTTGAACTATGGAATTGATTAAGATTGATTATACTGTTTAATATTATCATTATCATTATCATTATTCATTCATCAAAGTAAAATTTAAAATTAGATGTCTTTGGCATGCGTGAAGATTGATTAGAGATTGCTTAGACTCGCTTATGAAGTTAGAAGAAGTATATATAATATTTAAATTCGTATATTCGTCTTTCATTTAATTCGGAAATTTCAATTAAAATCAGAAATTGCTTCAAATACTGAATATAATTTAAAGAAAATCAAGTTTATGTATATCTATATCTTCGGATATATTCAATTGACTATTGACTGTGAACGAAGACGTCGCCAAATGCCAATTAACTCAGCTGATTATGGGAAATTGATGCGAACTTTGCTTTATTTTGGCTTTTATGAATGGCTGGGTTAGCATTTATTAATTAAGTACCAGATTTTATGACAATGATCGATGGCAGTTTAAAAACTTTCCATCAGCTGGATGGGCTGGGTTGGCCTTTTCGCATATCAAAGAACTCAAAATGCAATTATAAGTTATAAACAAACAGCTGATAAGAGGAAATCAGCACAGAACTGAAGTAGTACATTGCAACTGATTGCGGATTGGCTATATATATATATTCATATAAAGTTATCAATGTAAAACGGAAGCACTTACTGATAGTTAAACTATCTATGTTTGTTCTGGGGTTGAGGTTCATGTCAATTGTGACACTTTTCTCACGGTTTGTTGACTTTGCAATGAAAACGAAAATCACAAAATGCATTTTCATGCATGCGAAAATTCCGGCTAATCACAAATTGATAAATTCTCAAGTTGAGTTGATTTTAATGTAAAATTATCAGAGTGTCGCTATCAGTGAGGAAGCCTCTTGAGAAACTCATTATATAGAAGAGCAAATAAAACGGGCTTGATTCGTTCGCAATTATCAAAACAAAATAATCAATTGACGCAGTGCTCCGGGGCGATGCCTCAGTGGTTGTATAATCATTTAATAACATATGACACAGGTACATATAATTGTTCCATATATCTTTAAACAAAATCTCGGCTAATCTTTAATACAAAAGCCCAGAAGCTCCGACAACTGCGCTACTGCGTTATCGTGACGTGCCTTGTTATTAACTTTTATTGTCGCAAATCGAAATCGAATCTCTCTCAGACGAGCGCGACAGTAAAACTTTATACCTTTAATTCCCAAATAATTGTTTAATATGTGCTTATGCATGCCCAATGACCACTTATCAGACTCTGTTTTCGCCCAGCTTTATCAGCGATTTGTGAAATTCAATCTAAGGTAAACAAAATTGCTTTATAACTCAATTCGATTAGGCTAGCTAAGCGATACAAGTACTTTACAAGAGATGGAGAACCGATCGAGAACTGTTCGAGAAGTGTTCGAAAAGGAATCGTGAACTTATAGAAAACTGATCGAGAACTGGTTGAGCATGTTCAAGAACAGATTGAGATGGGATAATGATGGGACCTCAAAAAGGGATCCTTAAGTGATCCAGAACTTTTCAACAACTGCTTGAGTATACTCCTGTACTAATTGAGAAGGAAAAATGAGCTGATCGTGAACTGCTTAAAGAAATAGCTCCTAAAGGTCTCGTGAACTAATTGAGAACTGATTCTGTTTGAGAACTAATTGATAACAATTCGAGAACTGATCGAGATCTGATTGAAAAGGAACAGTGAACTGAACTCCTTAGGGTGGGACCTCAGCAAGGAATCCTGAACTAATCGAGAAGTGATCCAGAACTTTTCAAGAACTGCTTGAGTATATTCCTAAACTAATTGAGAATGAACTAATTGAAAATGAACTGATCGTGAGCTCCTCAAAAAGGTAGCTCACAAAGATCTCGTGAACTAATCGAGAACTGTTTGATACTGTTTGAGAACTAATTGATAACTATTTGAGATCTGATTGAAAAGGGATAATGAACTGAACTGCTTAGTTTAGGAGTTAGCAAGGAATCCTGAACTCATCGAGAAGTGATCCAGAACTTTTCAAAAACTACTGGAGTATATTCCTAAACTAATTGAGAAGGTATCCTCAAAAATTCCGCCAATAAAGGTCTCGTAAACTATTCGAGAATTAATCGGGAGCCAATCGAGAACTGTTTGATGCTGTCTATGAACTAATCGAGAACCGATCGAGAAATGATCGAGAACTTCTTGGAAAGGGATAACGAAGTGATCATAAACTCCTTACAGCTACTTAAGAACTGAAAGAGATAATTTTATTTTATTTTTTATTTCTTGGAAGAACTGATCGATCGCAGCTTGGAAGCTGAACTGCTCATGAACTGCTCAAAATCTGATTGACAATTGAATGACAAAAATCGGTTTCGGAACTGATCATCAACTATTCGAGATCTACTCGAAAGCTCTCTGGGAACTCCTTAAGAAATGATCGACAACTGATTAAGATCTGTTTGTCAGCTGATCATACCCTGAGCGAGAACTAACAAAAAACTAAGCTTTATCCGTCAGTTAGCGATAAAAACTTAACGATCGTTGAGTTCAATTCGCGTTTGTCTACAGTGACCTTTTTCTTCAATATGTGGTCAGTCGCAGGGCGTGGCTATTTACTGAATTTCGTAGGCGCCGTTGAGTCAAGGGACTGAATTATCGGGCATATTCGAACGCTTTGCTTTGGCTGCTCCAAAGTAAGCCAATTTGGTGATAAAATTCTGTCATAATTGCCTAATAGATAATTGTTTACCTACTTTTATTATAACTCAATATGACGCATTGTATCGAGGTACTTCAGAAGTTGCGTGAGTCGACAGTTTTATCTGATCTTTGTCGACTATGTGCTATGTTTTTTAATTAGCCAAAAAATAACAGTGGATATAAAAATTCCCCGGCTTTGTGAAGGAAACTGATCTATTTTTAAAAAAAGATTACAAATATAATTTTCTTAGAGTTATTTTCTAATCCAATGAACTTTCACAACAAAATGATTTGAAGAGCATTTCCCACAAACTCTTAACTACCTTGAAGATCGTTAAGAATTATAAACGTTTTCTTTTATTTTTTTAACTTGGATTTATCGGCGTGAGATCTAACTAAAATGTTTCCACTCGAAGGCAACGGTTCTGTGGCTTATAAGCAGGCTATATAAAAACCAAAACGTGACTATTCCTATTTTTGATAGTGGAAAACTTTTGTACAACAAATCCGAAGAATGTCTTAACGAAACACATGTAATTACACTCGTTTTTGCAGCATTCCAGCACTGTGGCAAAAATACCTACAGACAATTATGATAGCTTTTGCAATACACTTTTAAAAACTACACAAACAAATACTCTTTAAATTAATTAAAAAAATTTACCTATAACTGCTAGGAAATGCATCTCTAAGCTTTTTCAATTGAATACTTGAAAATTGTTTTAGCACACTTTCACTTGTTTAGTTTAAAGAGCGACTGTTAAGGACTCGAATCCCTTGCGAGCTCAATGACAACTCCATAAAATTGAAATGGAATCGTCGCCTTTTATAACCAAACCGAGGCGAACCGATACGAAGAACAGAACCCGCAGCCCACAGCACAGAATGATTACTGAATGCCGTACGAGCATCGGGCGAATAAGTGCGCACACATACAGGCAAAAACACACACATACATGCATGCACACACGCACACAATTGCACGCTGAGAGACGGTAAGAATTGAATTGGATTATGGGCTCACACAGGTTGGTTGTTTTTCGGGGTTTTCTATGCTCTCTCTCCCTCACTCGCGAAATGACCACAAAATGGAGCTGATTAAACGACTGCAATAACAATAACAACAACAACAGCAGCAGCAGCACCCGCAACGCGAGCCGAAGTCAGCCGAACGAATTGCAATGTACCGAACGCTTGCGACGACGCGTCGCTGCCCACGCCGCTGCCGATTAATTGATAAGCAAGCGAGAAACCCCAAATGAGCAATAAATAGCCGTACTAAAAGGTAGTAGCAACTAACAGCTGTAGCGGTGTTAGAGAGAGAGAAGAGAGAGAGAGCTCAAGATCGAAATGAGCGCAGCTGCAAATATGGCGCGTGCTCTGGCGTCGCAGCAGCAGCGCTGCCCCAGTGACGCCGGAAGTGACGTCGCTGCCGTTGAATTGAAAATTTGAATTCAAACAAAATGTCACGCGTTTAAAATTTGGGCAATTTTTGATCAGCGCTGAAAATAAATCTAAATTAATATTATTCAAAGGCAGAGGGGTAGATTGTGCACAAGCGATTTGTTAATTTAAATTTGGATTTTTATTATTAATTAATGCGGGGTCAAGCGACAGATGTCTTCGTTTTTGTTGTTGTTGTTGTTGCAGCCCAATTGCTGCAGCCGCATGCACGCTAATTGAGGAGACGAATTTCTAGACGCAGTCGTGAAAGTATGTGTGTGCCTGTGTGTGTGTGTGTGTGTGTGTGTGTATGCTGCATTTTGTTGGGCTTTGCTGTCGACGTCGCATCGTTAAACTGCACTTAATACATAACAAAAGTCAATGTCAAAAAAAATTGCTGCTGTTTGTTTTCGACAGCGCTGCCGACAGTCTAATGAGTAGCGTGTATGTGTGCATGTGTGTGTGCGTGAGAGTAGCTGAGTATTCATTCACCTGTGCGCTTGAGTGTAAATCAAAATGCATTTCCGCTTCAAATTGCTGTCGACGTTCCGATATGCGAATATTGATACTCTATAAATTAGATACCTGCTTAAATTCTTTTTAAGTCAAGCTCTATTAATTCTTAAAATTAAATTTGGAACTGACTTTCGTTCTTTAAAAATTAAATGAGTAAATAGCATGCTTATCAGTAAGTCCTTAAATATAGCAACAGATAGTAAACAGGTATTTTTTTATAAAAAAAAAAAGTTTATCAGCCAATTAACATCAAAGTGCATTTAGCAGCTGTAAGCGAGTGCATTTTAGAAACAACAACAGCAACAACAAATTAAACAAGCGGAAAAACAAACTCATTGATGAAAAGCAGCGTCACGCGACTTTTTCCCAGCTGAGCATAAAAAGAAAATGTAGAAAAAAAACAATAAAGTCATGCGACTGACCCCAATAACAAATACAATTACATTAAACGGCAAAGGTCTGCAGCATGTTGTTGCCTGTTAAAGAGGTGTTCATAAAAATGTGATTCGGTTGCCATTTGATAAATTTAGCAAATTGAAATCAAACAAAATTCAATTGAGTTGCGAGACACATGTGATTTGAACTGATTGAATCGCTTCAATGATCAAACAGCTTAATTAAATGATCCGCAACGGCCAGCAAAATCAGTGAAATGTTTGTCTTCTCCTAACAATTAGTTTTCGAATTTGCGTTGCCCGTGGCAATTGCAATTTGAAATCGGTGCTATTTGCGCGCCTCGTTGCAACTCTGTATTGCTGCAGCCCTGGTGGCTATCGAAAGTGTAACAACAAAATCAAACAGTTGGCAACGCCCAGTTGGTTGTCAGTTTGCAGCGTTACCCCACCGCGCGCTTAATGTCACATATGTTTTTCGAGTGTGTTTTGAAGCAAACATCGGGTTATTTTACAAAAATTATTTATCCAAATAATATTGTTGAATTTATTGTGCTCGAAGCATTTAAAGATCCGAGCGAACAAAGCTAAATTTGTGAAAGATTGTTACGAACGCGAGGCAATTGCATCAAGTTGGCAGCATTGCCGAATGCTGAGCTGCGAAGCAGTGTGCGAAAGCAAAGCGAAGAGAACGCAGCGCAGCCGAAAAAAAATTTTTGGAAGCAGTAAAGCAGCGCACTGCACGCGATATATTTTTTATTTTCAAAAGATTGAAGCTAATATTAAACAATTTAGCGGAACAACGTGCCGGGCAGCCGTAAGTGCATTAACATTTCAATCATTCAACGTAATTATACAGTCGCGTAGCTGGTCTCAAGAATTTTTTTGCAAGAAGCGAAAAAATTTTTGCACAGCGGCAAAGGCGGCAGCAGCCGAGACTGCGGCGAATTTGTGCAGCAAAAGGGAGCTGAAAATGATGAAAAATTCTACCAAAAGCGCACGCAGTGTGGAATAGCTGAGAATGCGAATGTAGTTAAATAATTACATTCACAAAATATGACGGAAGTTTTAAGATGTGATGACTAAAAATTTGATACATTTGTATGTGTGTATGAAAAATCGGCATGTGCTGGGGCATATGAGTGTATGTGTGTGTGCATAAAATTCTTATTGGAAAAGCGTGCTCAGCATTTCGGCGGCTGCTGACAGTTGGATGTATATTTTTGTTAGTGTGTGTGTGTATGTGACTGTCGGTGTGTGTTTGTGTGAGAGCTGAGAAGTGATGTGAAGACACAAAAGAAAGACGACGGCGCAGCGGCGCTGGCTATAAAATGAAGAAGAAGACAACGGACCAGCGCTGCCCCGGCAAAAGCGCGTTGACGTTTCTCGCTGCATTTGTTGTCGTCGTCGCCGCCGTCGTTGTTGTTGCTCTTGGTATTTAGCTACCGTTCTCGACCAGAAAGGAATTTCCTATGCTTAGCCCAAAATAACTTCAAAACTTTTGATTGCCATCGCGCGGCTGTTGCCGCTGCTCTCTGCTTGCTGCCTTTCGCCATTCGCCGCTGTCCTCTTTGGTCAGCCCACTGCGCCGTTAATTTGCCTGTGTCAATCTATAAGCTCATAATTTCGCTTTAAACTGTATTTATTATTGTTATTGTCAGCTCTTGGTCTTGTTTATTTTTTCAGGAACTGCGAGAGTTGAGTGTACGTATGTGTGTGTGTGAGTGCAACAGCAAGCATAACCACCACTAAAGCAACAACAACAACAACAAAGCAAAAGACTGATAAAGCAACAGCAGGGAATAACAAAGATTTGAAGCAGCAACGCGAAACTTTGTCGTTGTGTAGGTGTTGCCTTGTAAATGTAATGTTCTCTTTAATTCAATTTCAGTTCTCTTTATTTTTTAGAGGCTAACACAAAATACGTCGGCTTGAGTGCGGCGATTGGCGGGGGCGACTACTGTAGTATCAATTACAACAACTACAACTAGCAGCACAAAAGAGTTGGACACCGGCGAACACAGGGTTAACAAAATGGACGATCTTATGGTCGAAGTGCGACTCGATAATGGTGCCTACTACAAGGTAAGAGAGAGAGAGCGAGAGTAGTCCAAAGCTGAAGCCGCCGCTGCTGCTGTTGCGACGTCGACGTCGGCGTTAACGCAGCAACTGCAACATTTGCCGAAGGCAGCGACGGCCTCAGTTTCTAATTTCGTAAATTTTAGCTTTATTTCTATAAATAACTGCATCATTTTGTTGAGTGGAGTCTCGCATCGAAATACGCACATACAATACACACGCACACAAACACGCGCAAGCATAGAAATCAACACGCATTCATATAGGGCGCACTCTGTCGCTGCCCGAGTGGGGGTGTGCGTGTGTGTCACCGACGCCGCCTGCGCGAGCGTCGCTGCATATTCTTGTATGCGTATGTGTGTGTGTGTGATTGTGCGAGCAGGCTCCATAGAGTTGCTTTCAACTCTGCTGACGTTCACGGCGAAAATGTTGCTGCTTTGTGATTTCCCTTTCTAAAGCTTATCAGATTTGCATACATAATACGTTTTGATGGCTTTGATAGGAGGAAAGTGGAATTTATTTCTACATGCAATAGTATTTCCTTTCATTTAAAGGAAACTTTTAGTATATTGAATGCCTTTGCTAGCAGTTGAATGGCAAGAGTGAATGACATTCATTAAAAGGGACATTTCAGCTCATTAGCTAACAGGAATTTTTTTTTATCGCTGGTGTTAATTTGCTGTAAGATGAGCTTGTCAAAGGAGAAACACTTATTCTAGGAAAAAACTCTGCAAGTAACGGGAATTCGATGATTTAACATGACATTTAAGCTGGTTTTAACTGGAATTAAATTTTTGATTTATTTTAATATCTCATTAGTGGAGAGAATTTTATGCAAAGGTATAGCTTAGTGTGCTAGGGATTTTTGATTTAAGAATTTATTCTAATATGCAGAATACCTTTTTATTCTTAAAGCAAATAACATGTCTAAAGTACTTCATTTGTTAAAATGATATATAACCCTATCAGAAAGGGAGTTTTTTTTTATAGTTTCTCTTTGTAAATATTGTAACTTTGCCAGCTGAATCAGCGTCTGGTTTGTTATATTTATAAAGCATTTGCTTGTCGTGCGATTAGCTTTTGCGCTGCATTTCTTATCAGGGAGTAGTTGCCCCGCGTGTGTGGCACGTTTCTTTTAGCGCATTTATCTGGCCGTTCTCCCATAAATATGTATAATTAAAAACAAAATTATGTATCTATAGCTTTGGGAAATGTCTCATAAAGCAACAGACGCACCAACTATATAAATGACACACATTTTTCTTTCACTCTGTCTCTTCTCGTGCTGCCGCTGTCGCTGCCTCCGCTGCTGCCTACGTCAACGCAACAACAACAACAGGGCCAGGTGACAGCTGTCGGCGATGATGGCATCTTTGTGGATGTGGACGGGTAAGTCTTGCGACAAACACTAAAACAGACCAAACCAAACAGCAGCAGCCTGTTAATATTACACTATGCACATTCTATTATTATTATTATTTGTGTTGTTTTTTGTGCCTATTTTACAAACGATTTGCAACAATGATGCAAACTGCACGGTCGACTCTTGGCAAACAAACGTCCGGCGTTCGGAGACGCCTCCGATAGTCCGCTTCTCATTTGGCGCAATTTGTTAAATGCTGCAGCTCGGCGGCCTCTGCTGCTGCAGCTCCTTCAGACAAATGACAGACAGACTGACCGTGCCGCCCAAGTGTCAGCTTTTCAAAGGCATGTGTGCGTGTGTGTGTGTGTGTGTGCGTGCACGCGTCGAGCTGTCAAGCCTCAGCGGCAAATGCCACTAAACAGCAGCAGCAACAAAAGTCGCAGCAACCGCCGCAGTCAACGTCGACGTCGCAATTGGCTATTTTTAATCGCGGAAAGAAACCATTTTTCTTGTCATTTCTTTTGCTTTGCTTTCATTTTGTTTATATCCTTGCAGAGGGTAATATTATTTTGTCACAAAGTGTGTTAATGAACCTATAAAAATGCATATTTAAGATAAAAAGATATTCAAATAATAACTATTCCCAATTAATCTCTCAGCTTTAAAGTTATTATTATTAAATATAACTTTCATAGAGTACTATCTACATTAGCATATACTATATAGAAAGAAAGATTCAAAACTTGTTTATGAACTTTATATCTTGTTAAAGAATATCAAATTATAGAGTATTCAAGTTTCGGCTTGTTAAATTTAGTTTTCTAGTTTTTGTGCTTTTCGTTAGTTGCATTTTTGGAGCAATTTTTGTAGTTTCAATTTAAAGATTTTTTAATTTGATTTATGTATATAAATTTATATATGCATATATTTTTTTGTTATTTATTTTTGCTGAGCTTGCGCAGCTGAGTCTAAATTTAGTTGCCACCCTGTTGCTGCTTTTCTCAATGTGTGTGTGTTTATGTCATTTCCGATCTATGTCTTGAGTATAAAATAGGGGGCACCCCCGCAATTGTCTGTTGGGCACGCTTGGCGCGCTGCCAGCCTTTGCAATAGACGTTGACTGCGCTGTCAGCGTCTATATTGACGTCGACGTCAACGTCGACAAACACTTGTCTGCAGCCGTGTTCGCAATCAAATATTTTGGCCCGGCGCACGGCATTTAAATGAACATTTTGTCTGGCTCATTATGCCAAACGAAGTAAATGTTTTCTAGCGCTTCTTAACTTTTGCTCAATTGTTGTTTTTTCTTTCTTCTCATTATACATTGTGTTATACAGCGTGCCCGAGGTGCTGAAATACGCATTCGTCAATGTTCGCCTGCCGCCCGATGAGGCCGTTGTTGCGGCGCCCAGCTTCGAGGAGGGCATGGAGGTGGAGGTATTCACGCGCACAAACGAGCGCGAAACCTGCGGCTGGTGGGTGGCTGTCATCAAAATGCTTAAAGCTGATATCTGTGCGGTCGCATACATTGGCTTCGAGACGCCCTATACCGAAATCTGTGAATTGGGCAGATTGCGCGCCAAAAATCCAAATCCGCCAATTACGCCCAAATCGTTCTTTCAGTTCACGCTTCCCGTGCCCGAGGAGCTGCGCGAAGAGTAAGTATACTTATAAATTTAATATAATATATATAAATTTATTATAATATATAAATTTTGTAGAGCTCAAAAGGATGGCATACACAAGGAGTTTCAGCGCACCATTGATGCTGGCGTTTGCAACTATAATCGCGATATAGATGCCCTGATTGTCATCTCGAAATGGGAACACACTCAGAAACGCGCCAGCATGCTCAAGGATATGCATTTTCGTAATCTCTCACAAAAGGTAACTATATCTGACAATATCAAAAATACCAGATAATAATTAAGGTAAAAACATCCAATTACAGGTTATGCTATTGAAAAGGACTGAAGAAGCTGCGCGTCAGCTCGAAACGACCAAGCTGATGAGTCGTGGGTAAGTTACAATAGAGTTATCTAATAGTATAGAGAGACACAGAAACGCTAGCTATAGATAGGGGGTTGTATGGAGTTTATTGTTGCTTGTTCTGGAAGAGAAACTAAAACTATAAATTAGATAGTGAAATCTATTTGCAATGCATTGTAAAGAATATGTTTGTAATTATATAAAACGCACATAAGGTTTTGTTTATATATAATATATGTATATATTTGTGTTTACATAGAAAATACATATATATTTATGATTATATATATAACATATATAGATTCTTGATGTTTATCAATTCCAGTCTTTTTCTATGCACATTGTTCTTTCAATTGTAGAGCTTACTATGAGAAGCTTGGGTAAATCGGCTTTCTATATCAAATCTCTAATAGAATCTATCCATAATAAATTAAGCCTTTATATTAAAGTCTTTCGCAAAGTGCATATGCCTAAGTTATCAGCTTCTTCTATATCATATCAACCGACAAGGTTTCAATACGTTCATCTGGCGCTGTTCTCAACTATAAGCCATATATCATTTTAGCGCTATTATAAGATAAAACCTTGTATCCGCCTTCACGAGTGAAAAAGGTTTCAAAACTTTCCAAAACATCTTTATAATATACATTTTTCTTTATAATATACAATTTTTAGCAACTTTATCGAGGAATTTCGTGTGCGCGAAGATCTCATGGGCCTGGCAATTGGCTCGCATGGCTCCAATATACAGGCGGCACGCACGCTGGTCGGCGTTACGAATATTGAGCTGGAGGAAAAATCATGCACATTCAAGATAAGCGGCGAGACAGAGGAGTCCGTGCAGCGGGCACGGGCCATGCTCGAGTATGCCGAGGAGTTCTTTCAGGTGCCCAGGGAGCTGGTTGGCAAGGTGATTGGCAAGAATGGTCGCATCATACAGGAGATTGTGGATAAAAGCGGAGTGTTTCGAATCAAGGTGAGTGCTGTGAGTATTGTACACCTTGCCTGGCATGGCCTAATCTCGCAACAACAACAACAAAACAGATCGCTGGCGATGACGAACAGGATCAGAATATACCACGCGAGCCAGCGCACGTACCCTTTGTGTTCATTGGCACCATGGAGAGCATTGCGAATGCCAAAGTGCTGCTGGAGTATCATCTGTCACATCTGAAGGTGAGTTGGATAGATAGATAGATAACTACAACAAGGTGATCCTTTGAGCTAATTTTTGTTCTTCGTTTTTAGGAAGTGGAACAGCTGCGCCAGGAGAAGCTGGAGATCGATCAACAGCTGCGCGCCATACAGGAGTCCTCGATGGGCTCCACACAGAGCTTTGCTGTGTCGCGGCGCTCCGAGCGTGGCTACAGCAGCGACATTGAATCTGTGCGCTCGATACGTGGCGGCGTCGGCGGTGGTCAGCGCGGTCGTGGACGCGGCCGTGGCGGCGGTGGCAACAACATGAATCAGCGCTATCACAACAATCGGCGCGAGGACGACGACTACAACTCCCGCGGCGATCATCAGCGCGACCAGCGCTACAATGATCGCGGCAGTGGTGGCCCACCAAATGCTGGCAACAACAGCGGTGGTGGTGGTGGTGGTAGCGCCGGCGGTGGTGGTGGTGCTGCTGGCGGTGGTGGTGGCAGCAACAACTATCGCGGCGGCAATGACCGACGCGGCATCAATCGCCGGCCGCCACGCAACGAGCAGAATGGCAGGGACTATCAGTACCATAACCACACCGAGGAGATGCGGGAGACGCGTGAAGTGAGCAGCGTGGAGCGTGGTGAGTTGAACAAGCCAGGAATGGATTAACACAGAGAGGGAGAGACAGAGAGAGAGAGAGAGAGAGAGAGCAGTCGGCTTGATGAGCGTTTAAGCGGGGGGCCCCAAGACATTCTCTATATTCAAGCAACTACTCTTGTGCATATAACTAGTGTGGGTGTCTGTGTGAGTGCATGTGTGCGTGTGTGTGTGTGTGGCTGTGAGTATAATACACACATGTATATAAATATATATATAAATATTCATATATATATTTATATAGATGTCTTTCTTGGCCAAGAAATGAATTGAATTTTTACAATTTAATGTAACCCATATGTAATGTGACTTTTGCCGTTATAAATTTAATTTTTGATTGGGCTAAACCCCCGCTTAATACTGCCAGCTCTTGTGTTTTTTCAATCGCGTCGCCTGTACACATATATGTTTCTCTCTTTCGGCACAGCGGACAGCATCTCATCGTACGACGGCAGCTCCAGAAGACGCAGAAGGCAAAAGAACAACAATGCGCCCGGCAACAGTGAGTATGGTGAGGATAATGCCAATTGAGTGCCAGTCAAATTCAACAACTTTGGCTACATTTGCAGCAAATGGCGCGGTGGGCAATAACAACAACAACAACAAATCACAGCAGCAGCAACAACAGCAGCAGCAGCCGCCGTCATCCTCATCGTCGTCGTCGGCACAGCAACAACAGGCGTCAGCACAATCGATCAAAGCGCCGCTGAATGCACAGGAGAATAGCAAACACAGCAGCGGCAATGCGAATGCCTTGACTGGCAAGTCGAAGGATGCGCCGCGAAATAGCGATAAGCAACAGGCGGCCACACAGCAGCAGCAGCAACAGTTGCTGCCGCAGCAACAACAGCAACCACCGCAGCAGGCACAACAACAACAGCAGCCACAGGGCCCACAGCCACAACAGCAGTCAAAGCCCAGGCGCAACAACAAGAATCGCAACAACCATGCGGATCAGCCGGCCTCAACGGATGCCATCAAGAAGGAGGGACTGGTCAATGGTACGTCCTAAGTAGAAGCAGCAACAGCACCAGCAACCACAACAACATTACGGCAACAGCAACAAACACACACAATGCAAATCGTTCGTTTAACAACATGTTGTATATGCGCATCAGGCAGGAGACAAACACACACACACAAGAAGCAGGCAGATAAATAAATTTTAAAGTTCATGTCGTTAACAAAACGCCACCACACAACAGAACACACACACACACACACACAACATAACGAAACAACAACAGAACAACGTGTAGAGTAGGCATAAATAACAAAATGTTTGAGAAACTATTTCGAGTAACTAAAAAAAAACAACAATATATAATTATACATGAATAATGTAATACATACACCCACACACACACATACTCACATGTCACACACACACACACTTACAGACAGCTCGAATTATACACAAAAAGGAATGCAAAAAAAACCATGCCTAGGCTTATAATTTTAATTGAAATTAAATAAAAACAATCAAAAAAAAAAACAGAAAGAAAACTAATGAATTATGTGTATAAACCAAAACTAAAATGCAATTATTAGAAAAACAAAACAAAAAAACACAAATTGGATTATGTTAACTTAAACTTAAAAGCAGGCAATTAGCATAGTTTTTCAAAAGGAAAAAATAAAATTAATTGCTATAAAAAAATAAAATAAAACAAATGAAAAACTTGCCGAAAATGCGCTTCTAAAGCGCGTTTCTTCAGCAACTTGAAAAGTTTCTAGTTACATAAAAAAAATTATAGTGAAAAAATCAATGTAATTGCTCTTATTAGTTTTTTTTTATTATTCGTACATATATATATACCATATATATTTATATACATATATACGCATCCTCTATTTAATTTCCTTTGTAAATTAGCATTAAAAATATTTAGTTTGTCAAGTTTTGTGTATAATTCGTGCGTGAAACAAACTAAATTGCAACAGTTATTATTTTTTATTTCTTCATTCATTATTTTTTTTTTTACATAAATTTTGTATTATTATTGTTTAGTCACGTAAATGCTTGCGCAGTAAAATTCAAAACAACAAATTTATAAATATTTGCAAAGCATTTGCAAACGTAAAAAAATGTCGAATTTTTTACTTTTTAAATTTTGTTGCATTTTGTTTTATGTCGAACTTGAACTTTAACAATATGGAAAACAAACCTCTCTTATTTGTATAACGTTGTATTTATTACTATTATTTAACACACACACATACACATAAACACACACACGCTCGCTCACACATCTACGCAAGAAAATGGGGTAAACAATTAAATATAGTTCATTACATTTTTGTTGATATCAAATCATATAATTATATTAAACTTTGCCAATACCTACCACGCGTATAACTAATTTATTAGTCCTCTATTAAATACTCTTAAATTATTTAAAGCAGCGATAAACATTAACAACAATCAACTGGGAGATACAACAACAACAAACCACATTTATTGAACATAAAATTGAAACTAGTTAAAAAAGAAAAAGAAAAGTAAAACGAACTTAAAACGGGAAAAACATAAAAAATCAATTTGAAGATATTTAAATGTAAAAGATAAAACATAAAATAAAGCAACCACATATATAAGAACAAACAACCACATAAGAAACAAAGTATATAATATAAAATAAACAAACAGATCTTCTCATTTATTGGAAGAGCAATGTCAATAATATATAAGAAAGAAAACAACAAAAATCTTTTAACATACGTATAAAAAAACAAAAAACGATAAATAATAGAAATGTTGTGTAATTCAAATAAAAAATACAAGAAATTAAAAAAACAAACAAAAAAAATATAAAATAAAAACAGAAAAAATGTGCGATCTAAAAATTATTATTTATATGAAGATGAACTTATATAGAAATATAGCAAGTAAATTTTATTAATTTAAAATTTATATATATAAAAACAAACAAAACATAAAAAAATGCTTAAAATCTTTTATTTATTTCATTGTTTAGCTTTTATTTCGTTGTAAAGCTTTAGGAAACACAACTCTATAATGACTATCAGTTTTTTTTATAGTTAAAGTTTTTAGTTATTGATAAAATGGATTTGATTCAAATTCATCAAATATCATATAGCCAAAAGTTTCCATATTTTATTTAGAGTTTTTAGACTGGAAATATCTAATACAGATATAATACAGATTCCCATTAAACAAAATGTTGTTCAACAGATTTATTTAAAAAAAAAACAGATCGTTTTCGATATCAACAACTTTTAATAAGTGTAATTTGACTAAAACTTATCCTATCTTCCAATGATATACTTTTTTCTGAGTTTCTGAAGATTTCTCTATAGGAAAAACATTTTTAAAATCAAATCTTTGGCATATTCTTAAGCAGTTCCATCATAATATTTGGCCAAAGTTGGATTACAATTTATTATATAGACTACACCAAGTCAAAAATACTAACACTCCAGTATTGGCATTAATTTAGCCGATCTATAGTCACTCAAAAGTGTTTTGAAGCACCAGCTGGATTCTCATAGCTTTTACGATTATCATCTATTGGCTTTTATCTTTTTTGCTATCTTCTTATATATACTTACCTGCACACTTTTCTTTGTATTTAACTTACTTTACACATACTTTTCAGTGAATTTTCTTAAATAACACAAATTTTTGAAATTTTCGTTTAGATCTTAATTTAATGTATTTTTGTTTGGTTTCTCTTGCTGTCATAGCTTGTCGCGGCGGCAGTGAAGATAGTGGCTGTGATTTGTCAACTGGGTACACAACCAGCTAACCACACTGCCAAAGCGCATAGCCAATCGGATTAAAGGGTATCTTTTTTGTTTGTATGATGAAAACAACAAAAACAGGCAAATAATATGAGAGAGAGAGAGAGAGAGAGAGAGCATGGACAAACACTTTGAAAGGGGCGCCAATCGGAATTCGCTCCGATGGGTCGCGAGCTTTTCAGCGAGGCGAAAACATTTTGCGCCATCTTGCGTCTCTTTGGCAGCAACATTGTTGTCGTTGTCGTCGTCGCCATCGGCTCTGGCTCATCCACTTATGCTGCGTTTTATGCTACGTTGCGTGTCCGTCGAAAGCTCTTTGCGTGGTTCCAAGCGCAGCGCTGTAAAATATGCAATGAAACCTTGAGATACATAGATTCGGCGAATTGTGGTTTTAATGTTGGCCTTGACAAGTGGTAGGGGATGTCGGGTGGCTTTAGGGGAAGTTGGGCAGCAAACAAATTACTTAGAACATGCGACGTCTGAAGGTCGCCTTTTAGTTAGTGTCGCTTCAAGCAATTCATAATTGCTTTCAGTTTAAATTTTGGGGCGACGCCTATTTTTTAACTGGAGTTGGGGGTGCCGAGCAGCCCAGTTTCAAGGTCATTGCAAGCGAATCGAACGGGCCGTTCGTCAGCTTAGCTTATTGTTTATAATGCTGGGAAGTGTCTATGTCTCTAGAGTATCTATATGTTGAAAATGTATCTTTTCTTCTATGTTTACGTAAGAGATAGTATCTGTATATCAAATGCATCTACTATATGTTTAAAAATGAATCTTTGGTTTATAGAATTCTATCAATTATATGTTTGAACCTGTATCTATTTGTTGGAAATGTATCTTTTGTATATTGCAAAAAGATATACATTTATTTTGGTTTAATTTCGATATCAATGTGTATATTTTATATGCTTGAACATATATCGAAGTTTTAGAAGTATCTTTAATCTGTTTGAGCATGTATCTATATGATATATCTTTTATATGCTTCAACATATAACTACTAAAAGTTGTACATGTATCTTTTATCTGTTTGAGCATGTATCTGAAAGATATGGATGTGTCTTTTATATGCTTCAACATAACCTAAAAGTTGTAGATATATCTTTCGTCTGATTAAGCAAGTATTTATATGCGTAATCAGTTATGTTTGTGTTTCAAATGGATCCTATGTATGTCAAGCGAATATATATTATAAATGTATATTTTATTCGTCTAGTAGTATATCTAAATGTTTCAGATGCATATTGTCTTTGGGTAGATAATTTTAGTATGTTTGGGAGTAAATCGAAATGTATCTTGGGCATATTTAAGATAGATTTTGTGCCCCAATTACTCAGAAATAAAACGACACATAATACATATAATATATATATATTTTAATTGAGAACATTTTTTATTTACATACAATTTCTTTATTTATAGTTTTTACTTAAAGTTTAATTCAAAAAATAAAAAAAACTTAGTTATTTATAAATATATAAATTTATATAGTTATGGTAGAAAATCACACTGTTCACAAAAATTGCATATATTATTGATATATATTGATTCAGCATTTATTTGTTGCATTCGGGAAGATTGTACGTTCTGGAATGTCGTACCAGATAGTGCATTTACAAGCTTCAGAATTTTTCAGTGCAAATGCACTCCTGACACGCAGCCCAAAACTGTCTCAAAGGATGCTAAAAACTTGTATATTTCTTTTCGTTTTTTCTTTTTTTATATTTTTGTTTAACTGAAAAAACAACTCAAATTATATTTGGCGGCAACAACGACAACGATAACGACAACGACAACAACATCAACGAGGCGGCGGCGTGTCAGTGTGGGCGTGGCAGACGCAGCGGCATCAGAGCAACCAGTTGAGTCGATTGCTCGTTGCAACAAACTCGATTTGTTCTTGTTATACTAATTGTCATTCATATCATGTAAAACCAAAACGAAAAACATTATTTAGAGCAAGAGGGAAACGAATACAAAAAGCAACAAAGGAAAAACTAAACACAACATGCAAGAGAGAGAGAGGGGGGAGATTGTGCAGGAGAGAGAACGAACTTGTCAAAGTAAAACTTAAATTTCAAATTTTACTTTATCAGTTTTAGATTTCTAACTAAACAAATGCGATTAGCAGCTGTATTTAGTGTGCAGAGGGGGTGGGGGCGGGTAATGGAGACGGCTGATTGGCGCTTCAAATAGATCATAACGTATGTGTGAGTGTCGCAGGCCCTGTGAATACTCTGTAAAAAGTACTCTTTGAGTGAAAAAACAAGCGCAAAAGCTACGGAAAATGTGTAAAATGTGTAATAAAAGCGAAGTTGCTGAAGGATGCCTAAGTTTTTATTTAATAAAATCGTCATACATTTAATAATTGTTGCTTTATATATATTTACATATATATATTTAGCGTAATGCAATAATTCTTAAACTTCTTTAAGATCTGTTCAAAATGAACAATTTTTTAAAATATAAATAAAACCCAATTATGAACTGATTAACCGAGATATATAATATGCCAAAGCTCTTGACTGAAAAGATACGATAATAAACTATCTATTTCTATCTATTTCACAGAAACACAAGTTTTAATCAATTGTTCCAATGCGAGTTTTATGATATAGTAATATTTGTATGTTTATGCTCATATATCAAAGGCATATAGAAGTTGCTTGTATTTGGTTTATATGCCGAATAAACATAGAAAAATACATTCGTCATACAAAACTAAAGTGAGCCAACACTAAAATGATTTTGATCCATGTAAAATTTGCGCCAGGTTTTAGATTAATATACAAAGAAACAGTTGAATAAGGGTACTTTCCTATATTTGATAACTATCTGTATATATAGCATATATATATATAGCATATATATATATAGCATATATATAGCAGCTGATTTCTGTAACTTCCAAAGCTTGAAAGAAAGGCAACGCGGAAATCAAAATCAAACAAACGATTTGGAATTGGAATTGAGCGTCGCGTCGTAGCGATAAGATAAGCGCGCCCCAAAAAGCTGATTAAGCACAATTTTCGTGGACTCCAAAGTCGATTTTGATTTTGGGCCTAAATATTATACATATGTGCATGTGCGTCAATTGAAAAATGTTAAAAATTGATTTCGTTAAAGCCAATTTAATGCTCAGTCTGAGCCAATTTTTGTGGAGCAGATGAATTGGTGCGTGGCACAGTGGGTGCAGCAGCTGCTTTTTTGTGAGCTTTTCCGATCTCTTTTTTTTCGTTTGCCGTTGTACAAACGCAATTGGCCTTGGGGGGCTTTGCTTCGCTGACTAGGTGCGGCTAACACAGGTACAGTAAAAACTCGCTAATAGAAACTTGAATAAACTAAAATTCATTCTAATCTTAATTTTTGATGGGAAGAAAGAACGAAGAGAAGACACACTTTTAATTATATAATAAATCGCTTTAGAATAGTTGAGCTTGAATAGCATGTTAGCTTGAAAGACAGACAAATGTTCAAATTCCCAATTTCATATATACATATTTCAGATGTTGACATTTGGTATTGGAAAACTTTCCATGCAAACAAAAGTCGGAATCAAAATGACAAAAAGTAGTAGTTCACAATTTTTGACAGTTCTAGTCCATTATTAGAGTTTTCACTGTAGCGATGCAAACTAAACCAGAAACACTCTTTACATGACAAACCAAAGATACAAAGAGACTAACAATTAATTGCGTATACGCCGCATGCGCCGCACAATTAACAAACCGTTTTTCTAAGTGTAACAAAATATGAAACTGAATTTTAATCGCGTGTGCGCTCTAATTTCTAGCGAGAAAAAACTTAAACAAAACAAGAAACAGAAGAGAAAAATACAGTAATAACTCATAAATAAATGCACAAGTGCGAGGGCAACAGCAACTAGTACAGTAAAACACATTAACAGCCCGAGCAATTAAATAAATTAAGGCTTATTTGTGTCAGTGTGCGAGTGTGCATGTGCGTGTGTCTGTGTGTGTATGTGTGCTTAGGTGTATTGACGCGCGCTTAAAAAGCGTTACAAAAAATAAACTTGAGCAGAAAAATGAAAAAAAAATCTAAAATATAAATTTATGATGTGTGTTAAATGGGTTAGACGCCTCGCTCTGGTATTTGTGGCTAGAAAAAAAGCGAGTTGCCACGACTTCCAAATACTCTGTGCACAGTGCGTAAGATATCTGGATAAACAGCTCAAAATATGTCTACTTTAATGGCTCTCAAACTATAATTCAATGGCATTGAAACTGTGAAGGGCATTCAAAGATATAGTGGATGCAAAACTTTAACTCTGTTCTTTGACTTATTTCTATATATCAACTAAGTTTGTTTCGTTCTGTACTATCAAAGAATATACAAATCAAACTTGTTACTTTTGGCGCAATTAAACCAAAGACTACTATTTTTGTGAACATCGAAATTCGTGTCCATAAGCACAAAAGTATGAAAAACCGGCCAAAACGAAGCAAAACTAACGGGATTTTTTCGTTTTTCTTATGTCTAAATTCCATTTTACAAAAGCAAAGTCCAAGAGTTGAATCTATATCTTCAAAAAATATTGAATTAGCATATAATGCACTGCTATTTTTGTGAACACAAATGTATATAATTTTATATAAGTAATTTAAATGCCAAAATTATAACATTTCCTTTAAATTTAAACAATATAAAATTAAAAAAAAAGCTTAGAAAATTTGTCATTTCTATCTAGTCTTCTCTATCTTCTTGCTAGCCTATTTCTTCAAGTGTAGGCAAGCTCTTTGCCCACTGGAAATCTTTAAAAATTAACGCTAACTCGCCACGCCTCTAGCTTCAATAACGCCCACTTTAAGGCCTGTATCTGCCCCCGCCCGTAGGTTAAGCAAGCACTTAGTAACTTGGTTATAATTTCATTAGGCAAATGTTGAGCGCTTTTCATTAACAGTTCTCAGTGTAGTGTGCATGTGAGAGTGTGTCTGTGTGTGTGTGTGTAGTTGTTGACCAACACGCTTAGCTTTTATCTGGGTCATAAATGCCGACACAGAAAACCTGCCCTGCCAATGTGTCGTAAAAAGTTCGAGAGCTCCAAGTGTTGCCAGCTTATTTTTTTTAACAATTTTTTTTTGCTGTCAGCGGAAGTTGGCCAAAAGAGTTGCAAGTACGTAAAGGCCAAAAGCCACGCGTAGCAGCAGCTCCATAAAGCTACTTAAATTAATTTTTGTTTTTTTTTTTGGGCCAAATGACGGTCACTTAGCGCGTCGCCTAATCGGATATGTGTCGGGTACAGTAGCCCCTCGTTAAAGTCAACCAACAATTCGTGTTATTTTGAGTGAACTGTATTTACTGCTAAACAACTCACACCTGAACACACTCTAACTAGCTCAAACATTTGCCATGCATTGTAGCGTGTAGCTACTGTAGCCGCAAAGCCATATGTAAACAGCGCCAGCTACACTTTTCGTACGACGATTTGATTATGAAATGCGCCTGGCAACCGAGTTGTATTTTCTTTCGACACGAATTCCAATTGGTCTTTTTAACAATTTCACTACTCGTTCACAAAGTGAGAAGAGTATATTGGTTTTGTGTAATATCTGATTTGAAATTTGGAATATATATTATTACTTTATCAAATTGTCCATCTTCAGATAGAAAAAAACATAAATTTTGTTGTTCTCGGACTGTGAACGAGTATTATGAAGTCAATTACGACAGAAGACAGAATTTCTACTTGTTTATTATATTGCTTTTTCATTCTTTTTTCCTAAAGGCGGCAGAATTATCTATTTCTCTCCTTTTGCTGGGGCATTTCGGCTAATTTTAAATACCACGCAAATTCGAAAGCAACAATCAACAACTGAGTCATGCGGCAAATGCGTGATAGGCTCGAAGATTTCCGTGCGGCCAGGCGAGAACGAAGCGAATCGTAAATGTTGAATAATGTGTGAGATTGTGTTAAGGGACAAGAAATATAGAAGAGCAAACAAGCATGGAAACATACCGCAAATGTTCAAATGTTCGAATGTTCAAAAGAGCGAGAAAGCGTGAAGATTAACAAGAGGTTAAACATATTCAGTGGGAATCCATGTGGAATCCAACATATATCTATAAAATGTGAAAACTTATTTAATGTAATTTTCAATAAAATCATTTTTTCAATTGAAAATCTTCAAAAATTTTAGTGAAAATGGCTTTTTTTAAACAGTGTAGCCAGTAAAACGTTTAAGAATATACTAACAAATGCTATTAGTCAAATAGTAAAAGTTTACGCAGATGTTAAATGCGAGTTATTTAGAACAGAACGTAGAAATAATATTGTATGCCAAAATCTTAAATTCAGTATTCAGCAAAATGTTTACGAATGTCAAAAAGAAAAGAAGTATAAAGAAAATAAAGAGGTTTTTTATACAAGGAAATACTATTTGCAGCTTAAACTAACAAAATTCAATTGGATTCAAAGCAATACTTCAAAGAGAAATACTGCTTGAGGTAAAGAAGAACTTAAATGAAAACGCTTTCAAAAAGTATGAAAAGTTAGTAAGTAAAGCATTTAAGGACTTGACACAAAGGCTCATCGTAGTAAATTATAAATGGTTGAAGTAAAGTAGAATAAACTATATATATATATGTCTTTATAGCTATAAGCTTTATACTTTTGTATATATATATATAGCCGTAGCGCATAGTCCAATAATAGTTTCCATGAAAAACTGGTCAGCTTTACAGGTTTTTACCCAACTTTAATTTCCATTGTAAGACTAAGAGCTTTGTTTCAGTTGAGTAATCTAAAATTCTAGCTTTGCATTTATTATGAAACACAGACACACAGAGAAGGTGGGGTTACACACATGACACAGTTATAATATCTAATTCGTTTGTTGGGCAAACAGACAAAACCAACTGTCTTTTAAAACTGGCCGAAGTAAGGGAAAATGTGAACTAGTTAAAGTTGCTGCCAAGTTGGCACAAGGCACAGAAGTAGACTATATATATATATATATATAGATATACTATATAGTATATATAATGCTATAGATACGATTCTTGGCAGGTCGGTTGGGTAACAACACTGCAGCTGACCCAAATTGCTGGGCCTCGATTTATAGTGTTTCGTGTTCTCTCTTTCTCTCTCTATCTCTATCTCTTGGTATGTGATGTAATAAGTGAAAAGCGAAATGACACAAAAGTGCACATTGATTTTGCCGGAGGGGGGGGGGCAGGGAAGTGAAGCGTGCTGGTGCAATAGCCGCCTTGAGCAGTGCCTCATGTGCCTGTGTGTGTGTGTGTGTGTGTGTGTATTTGACTTATGCTATAGATTTATGCACTCATGCAGCGTTTCATTCCAATTCTCATTGTCAATTTGCATTTTGGGCGTATTTTTAGCGACCAACATTTCGCTTTCAACATGTCTATATGCCAAGGCATAATATATACAGTGAAAACTGACTAAAGCGAACAGCTATAAACAACCTCTAATTGATTTGCAATCGAAATGAATGTGTAAAAGTAAGCCAAAAGCAGCTGTTCGTTAGCAAAGCTTCACTGTACATACATATACCTATATATAAATATATATGTATATATAGAGTGGGCAGGGGAAGTGCGATTGCACCTTCGCCCGCTCTGCCCTTTTGTTATTCGCCAATGTGCAATGCAGAGTGCATTTTGGCTCGCTGCCAAAGAGAATTTTTATTTTTGGCTTCTTGGCTAAGCTCGCAGCGTGCGCAGCCTTGCGGCACAAACTGCAGCAGTAGATACCCGATATATATGCCAGCATACATATGCACACACATGCATACATATGTACATACATATATATAGAGCTGCAGGTTATGTAGTTCGCAATCAATTGCAAGAAGATTGCAAAAAATCCTTGCAATATTTCATAACACATAAGCAAAGGTTCTCTCAAAAAGAGCGAGAGGGAGAGAAAGGGATATAACAGAAAAACTGGGTCGTAACACTGACCCAATTCTGGTTTAGATGATAACTGTGCTGTTGGCTGTGAACGGCAAGCTGTAGGCATTTTGGCCTGAAAACTGGGTAAGGCGACCTTGTCAGCTGCTCTGAAGGTCGCCCCCGGCCAGCAGAGCATGAAATATACACAAAATGTTAGCGATATATATATATGTACTATAAATACTATATATAGTAGATGTAGGCAGCGCAAATATGTATGTGTGTATATGCTTTCTGTACTATATACATACATATTGATTTGAAAGTATTTTGTGTTTGCGCTTATCTGGAAACACGTGATTCATGCCCAGCAGAAATGAAATAGAGGCTGCTAGCTGATCCAGACAGCTTATCAGCTTACTTTGTTGATTTGCCAAGAGTAGGCCGAAAATTGAATACCCTACGCATGATATAGGGTATATTTGAAAAGATATAATATAGACAGAAGAAGAAAATTTGTTATTGCTTCAGTTAACGGTTCGAACCGTTACCCTGTTTTCCAAATATTTCATAGATCTATATAATAATAATAAATTTTGAAAATTTTAGTTATGATTATACTGAAATACATACATATATACGATATGTAGACTTGGTATCTAATTATCTATTTAAAAACAATTTAATCATTTCGAAACAAAATACTTTCACATCAAGAAATCCTTTACTAACGATCAATATAATATCTTGATATGGCATCATATATATATATATATATATATATATGGCTTAATACTTTCGACTTCTTTATATCTACTGTGCCATATAAGAATTGACAGACTGCTGTTACTGTTCATGAATATATATGTATATAAACGATATATATTTAAATGCATAACAAATAGCATATCGATCTTCAGATAAGATCGTCTATAAGACAGCTACATAATCATGTGTATCTTTTAAAAAAGTATCTTTTGCAAACGTATCTTTAATAAAAGTGTCTTTACCGTTAAACTGACTAATGAAAGCAGCCGACGCTTCATGATGTCATCAGACAGACTTTTTTTTAGCAGATACGTAACGCTTGCCTCCAGACAGACAGACAAATATGTAGATAGTTAGACCTAAACACAGATAGCTAGAGACAAATGGCAGCAAAATTTGTCTGTTTGGGTTGTTGACGCGTCTGCTGATATGAGAGAGACCAGCTTATTCAGCTTGTTGAGGTACAAATTCCAAAGCACATTAGCTGAATAAATAACATCAAAATAATACGTAAACGACTACTAGAGAAAATAAAGTTGTAGTACGGTAAACGCTGTTTACGGATCTTTATAGAAAGTCAATAGAATTTGTACTTGAAATAACATTTTGAACATTAACAAAATAAAATTTTAGGAATTTCTTTTCTTAATTTTCTTACATTTTACAGCTCATCTCATTATAGAAATCGTATTGAAATTTTTGCAGCTTTTTTCGTAAATTTCATTTCAGATTGTTTTCATTTTGCATAAATTCCAGACAAATTTCTGTGGGTTTCAGTTTTAATCATAAAACAAGCAGCTGCGGGAATTTTGCAATACCTGGAATTTCACTTGAACTTGTGTATTTTGCACTCAACTAATTTATTTGATTTTATTTTAAAACAAAAAAATTGTGCATGATTAATTGCGTTTGCAATTTAAAAACAGGTTTTAAAAGAGCTTTTACTACTGCAACATTTGTATATATACAGATATAGATGTATGTAACTATCAAGAATTGGCTGTATTGTGCGCTAATTGAGCGTATAATCGGTTTGTATTACAAACAAAAACATGATATAGTAATTTTTACTTGTTTTTTTTTCTTGCTTGCCTTTGGCCCCCAACAAAGTTGTGAATCATGAGAATTTCAGTTTTTGCCTTGTACAAAGCTTTAAACGGGCTTAAAACACAATTAATTAAAGCTCAACTATGTGTTTTTTTTTTTGTAGAAAAGCCCAAATGAGAGGCTCAGTGTAACGGTTGTTGTTCTATCTTTCTGTGTCAAATGCATTTTTCAGTCATCTTTTCACACACACACAAAATCGACCTCATAACGCCCACACATACACACCCACACACAGACAGCTGTGTGAATGAGCAGCACATGCCCGTTTTGTTATTTTTACACACAGAAAATATTGCAAAATTCTGCAACACAAATGAAACATTGTGTGTCTGTGTATATAGATATGTATATATAGATAGATAACTATATAAGCCAATAAAATGTGTTGGTGTGTGTGTAATACAAGCTGCATGTGTGCAAGGTCAAGTGGTTACGTTATGCAGCGAGTGTGTTTGAATGTGTTACAGTGACTTCTACAGTGAATCAAATATGTGAAAATTGCGCATACGCCGCGTGTGTTCGTGTACTTGATCGTATATGTATGTGTGCGCGTCTTGTTTAATTGCCAGCGCACGAAATTCGTTTCAAGTAGGCCGCTTATTAAAGCGACGCTTTAATTGGGATTTCGTTTGCGGCGAATGAAAACAAAAGGAAAAGGATTCGGTAAAACAAACCCATTTGCATTATATAAAACAGTGAAAAAAAAGAGAAAAAAAACAGCATGACAAGTGGCGAAAATGAGAGAGAGTGCAATAACAACAAGCCAAATGCAGGCAAATCTAAATTTAAACTCAACGAAAGAGTTTAACAGCTAAAGTGTGAGAGGGAAAGGGCGAGCGTATGCATTGGCGTGCGTGCGTGGGAGAGGGAAGTGGCGTGGATGAGCCGCTGATTGTTTTCAACCTTCACTCCATTTATTTACTGCACGCACACACTGACACGAGCTTAAAGCTTGAATCTAACGGCATTACAATTGCTGTGCAATTGCAAATGTTTCACATGGCATTTGCTTTGTTTCATTTTCATTGTTGCATAATGCAGGCGAAATGCAAATAGAAATGCGAAATCAAAAATGAAAATGAATTTTACGGGCAGATGCGCTGACTCGCGTTACGTGTGCAAAAAACAGTTTATGCAATGGACAAGCACACACAGAGAATAACAAACACACACACATTGATAGAGTTGAGCGGGGACAGACAGTCACACATGTTAAGTAAAACAGCTGTTTTTGGTTATAACGGAATGACAATACGTTGCAAGTAGCGCTGATGCTGATGCTGCTGCTCGCCTAATCCAAGTCCAAAAGCACAGCCAACTGACAGCCGCCTCGTGATGTTGTTAACTCGATGTGGAAATTAAAACTGACGACTGGCGACGTTGGCCGTTGCAGCTGAAAGCATACGGCAGCTGGCAGCTAACACGGGCAGAGCAGCCAGCGTCGGCTGCAGCTGCGGTAGTGACGGCGGCAGCGACTGCAATGCCGTTTGTCGCTGCTGTTCTTCCTCTTCTTCGTCTTGTTGTTGTTGTTCTTCTTCTTGTTGTTGTTGTTGTAGTAAAAGAAACTGTTACAATTTTAGGCCAATTTCTTTGTGTACCGCGACGCGACGACAAAATTTCGATGGCCACGCGGCGTGAATGAAACTTGCAGCAAATGTAGCAATATATATATATACATGTGTGTGTGGCTGTGTGTGTGTGTGTGTGTGCTAGTGGAGTGAGTTGGTGCGCGGGCAGCCACAAAGACGCGCAAAGGTGAAATATACTAAACGCTGTGGCATTTATTTCTGTACGAGCCTCATTCACTCTCTCGCTGCAGCAGCAGCAACTGCACCAAGGTGCCACAACACCCCAACACCCAACACACACACAGCACACATATAAGCACACTTAAGCACAGTCCCGCAAACTTTTCATTTCGTTCGACGCAAAGTAAACTGCAAACTACGCTGCTCTAATGCTGAAGCGCAACTGTCAGCTGCTCAACGCTCGCGAACGAAAGCTAACTGAGCAGTGCAAAACAAAGAGAGCGCACGCCAGAGAGCTTTTGACACACACACACTCACATATTTGTAACAGCAGGAAACAGCAGCAGCAGCAGCAGCAGCACAGCTGAAGCTTTCGCAACGCTTTGCAACTCTGCCGCCGCCTGCAGTTGAATTTGTTGTTGCTTTAACTATTTTTTTTACTTTAAAGTTTTTTTTTTTCAACTTTGTTCGCATGACGTAAATGTATGTAGGTACAGGGTGCTCATGCCACACTGAACTATTTGAATGTATGTATAACAAGCTGTCTCTCACGTTTGAGTTGACGCCGACGTCGCGACGCTGCCTTTACGCCCTCTACATAGTAGATAGATGTAGCGCTATCTCGCTCGCACGCCAAATTTCTCATGTCAGTTGCATTTTGCATTGGGCGTTAATGTTCAAGGTGATTTTTACCTGTGTGTGTGTGTGTGTGTGCATGTATGTGTGTGAATGCGGCTTACCATGTGTCACACTTGCTATGCGAGTCACCCTGTGCCTGTGTTTGCGCACATTCCGCAATTATGCGAAATTATCGATCAAATTTTTGTTCTAAGGTCAACTTAAATTGAAAATTAAGCTTTATATATATATATACTATATACTACATTTTTACTGTATATATACAGAGGCCAGCTGCTGCTATCGCTGTAAATCTCGTCGTGCATGACTAAAACCATTTCGTGTCATTATTTAGAGTTACTTTTAAAAAAAATATATGTTTATATAGCAGATCGTTATATAGTATAAGTTAATTACATTTTATATATGGTACAGCTGAGACTTATTAAATATATAATCTGTCATACTATATTGATTATATATTGCTTATATATATCTTATCCTGACTGGCTTTTTGATTGAACCGGATGAGTATATATAAGAGTAAACATTCTATAAAATAGCGAAAAAGTCTATGTCCGATTTGTATCTTACAATAAACCATTTTTAAAGAAAAATAGCTTTATTCCAATTATCATATGTATCGTATAGTCGCATAGAGTCAGTGCAAAGTTTACGAATGTCACGCAAAGCAGAATTGCAAAATTAAACGTTTGGAGCTCAAATATGAGGCATACTTAAAAGCTGTTTCGTAAACTTGAATTGTATCTAAAATGAAAACTGGTTTCAATTCAATTTCAAGTAACTAAATATATATACATGTATCTATCTATATGTATGTCTATATCTATCTGTACACATACTTAAATATTCTACATTGCGTAACTTAACTGAAAATCAAGTAGCAGCTGATTTCATCATAAAGAACAATAAATTCCCCCTTCGTGAGCTCATTTAATGGCTTGAACTTTGACGAATTAGCAGCGCATAAATATATATAAATTGTATAAAAGAGCTTTGTGTGCATATATAGCTGAAATCAGGTGATGCATCGAAAGACTATTGATTATATAAGTCAAAAGAAATTGTCTATCAGATATATTTAAGGGTAGCATGTGTCGCGGGCCCCAACTGCAAGGGAAAATCAATTTCACTTTCCTTGACCTCTTGGTCAACAACTACAGCAACAACAACGATGACAAGAGACATCAGAAAGTCAGTCAACAAAGGATAATTGAGGGTCATTTGAAATGCAAAAGTGACAAAAATGCAGCTAAATGCAAATAAATGTCGAAATAATGTCAACCGATTTTGCCACACTTTGCAGCAGCTACAAATGAGAAGAGCACCTTCTCCTCATCCCTCCGCCCTCTTCGGCAGCCCCTCTCTGCTTGCCTGCTGTCAATGAGCCAAAAAGCCGAAAAAGCGGCACAAACAGCAGCCAAAGCGAAACGAAAATAGAAATTTTTCGCTGTTTGTGCATAACGCGTTGCACGCGAGATTTTCTTTGAAACCAATTCGAATTGCAGCATGAAAATCTCATTTAATTGTTTTGGCCAACTTCAAAAATAGGTAAAGAAGTGAAGGTTGACTGACTAATAGATACGCCTTAACAAACAACAACCTAAATTCACTTTTGATCGTTAATTGTAAAAAAGTATTGTGCGTATATACCCGTTTCTATTCGATTTAAAGCGAGGTATATTAAAAAGGAATGGTTATATTGATAGGTGTATAGAAAAGAGCCTGCATATCAAATTTTATGATAGTTGCTCTTATAATTCTCGAGATATGGTAAAAATAAAATGTGTTTTATATTGCTAGTTATCGACTAAACAGATATTAAACTAGAGGAGCTGTTCCTTAGTTAAAAATCCACTTTTATCGATTTCACTGAAATGAACAGAATATATTCACAAAATATTCCAAACTTTTGTCTCGCAGAAAACTTTGTAGAATTCCCATCTCATTCAATACTCCACACCTTTCTCAGTCATTCTCAATAATTACAGGGTATTACAATTTCACTCATATTAATACTACGGACTGCTTGGTGCCTGTCTCCTACCTGCCTGCTGACTAGCATAATTAAAAATTCATTAAAAATTTTTCAGAGCGTTTCTTTGGTTTTGACGCATTCAAGCGCAATTCTCTTTGCCACAAGGAGAGGCTTGATAAGTGTGCAAAATGTGTTTGCTACAATTCAAATTGAAAACTAAAAATTATAATTGTTAATTGAATAGAAATGTGTACGAACAAGTAAATGCTGAATAATATAATTATATGCAATTTTTGTTTTAGTTCAATTTTTTCACCGATTTTCTTTGTTGTTGCTTACTTAAAATTATTTGCACAAATTTTGGCAATATTTGAATTTGGGCAACAGTTGATTTTCTTTACATTTTGTATTTTTTTTTGTTTTTTTCCGTGGGGTAGATAAATGAAAATTCGTTAAACAAAGCTTATGGCTAAGAAATATTTAGTATGGTAAAATGAATTTGAAACAAAGTTGAAATCAAAAGGTAATAAAAAAAAAACTTAAAACGAAAACAAGGTTAAACTTTGGAGACTTGCAAAGAGAACCCAAGACTTTCGATCAACTTTCAACGCTACTCACCCTGCATGCTATTGATGTTGTTGTTGCAGTTGTTGCTTCTGTTGTTGTTGCAGTTGTTGCTTCTGTTGCATATGCTTACAACGGCCACTGGATACCACCAGCTGTGTTCACTTGCAACATATTCAAAGCGAGCACAGGGTGTATCCCAGTGGCAATTGCATAGCGAGAAAGCTTTTCAGCTGAAAGCTTAGCGTAGACACAAACCAGCGGCCATTGTTCGATTCAGCTGCAGTCGCTGGTGTTTGTTGTTGTCGTTGTTTGCTTAACACACTTTTTCACTCATTTGGCACTGCATTTTTCACTGGTTCTGCACATAAATTTATATTTCATAACTGTATTTTACACTAAACACAAGTAGAATTAAAATATATGCAAAATAAATAATATGGTTACATGTTTTTCATGGAATACGTTCAATATAGTTAACTTTCGTTTATTCTCACTTTTTTTTATTCTCTCGACTTCAGAATCTGCCAACTTTAATCAATAGATCAATTATCGTGGAGGCTCTACTATATAAAGTACTTTATAGAGTCTACTTTATTCTTGTATATTTTCCAAATTTTTTTACAATTTGCGAAAACGACCTATCATTGTAACGTTATTCATTTTTGTTTTTACAATATAATTTAGGATTCTTTTAAAGCTTATTTCAATATGTTCACTTTGTTTTCATTCTCTTTTTCTTTTTTCATTGACTAATCATTAAAGCACAAATGTTCCTCAGGTGTCCGCTCCTGCGAGCTTTCACTGTAGTTCGCTTGAATTTCAACATATATCCATATTATTTCGATGCATTTATTTTATATGAATTTATTTCCGCAATTATTTTAAATAGTTCCCAATTTGCCAGCTGCCGTCCGACTTAGACGCATACACACATATCTATAAATATATAGTTGGCTATAAATGTATGTGAAACATATGTAAATAATACAACGCTGCTTACGCATCACATCTTGTGTTGTGCGTGAGCTTTAATGTACGTGTGTGTGTGTGTGAAAAGGTCAAAGCGTAATAAAAACAAGACAAAACTGTGTTGCATATGCCAAGGCGCAGCATGAGCAACGGCAATCGTGACTGTTTTAGTGTGTGTGTGTGTGTGTGTGCATTGCATACATTATTCAAAACTTTGTTTCCATATGTTAGGCAAGAAATTAAAAAATGTGACACAGTACACAAAACATTGCACACACCCACAAACTTGTATTTTTAGCTGCTAATCAATTTTCCGCACCTGATTATTTTTGTTTTTCATTTCGCTTTTTTCGTTTCCTTCGGGCAACGCGTCACACAATTAACACTCGTATAAGTCATATGGCAACTCCACACACACACACGCGTTATATATGTATATATATATATACATATACATATGTATACATAGATAGATAATTATATACATATGTATGTATGTATGGCAACGCTGTTCCTTTTTGGAGCTGCCTGACCTCGGCGGGAGTGCGCTCAACACTAAATAACGGAACAACTGTGCGACAGGCTGGCAGCTAGGAACCTAGCGTCGCAGCGGCAACAGCAGCAGCATCCTGTTGGCTGCAGCTGTGTTCGCACAGGTGCGCGTCATTTTATCCCAGTAAATATGCAACAGCATTATTCACATACACACATACACACACAGTTGATGAATCGAAAGAGAAAGTCTCGGGCAGCTGGCTATTGGATGTACAACAAAAGCAAACAGTTGGCAGACGTCGGCAGCGACGTAACTGCGCTGCCTTAAGTCACCCACGCAAAAGCTATGCGAAAAGCTTTCGCCTGCTCTCACTTGCTTGTTTGTTTTTGTTTTTCATTTCACACTGGCTTATTTACCTCTCTCATGTACACACATACATTCATACATACCTGCTGCTAGCAAAGCTTAGCCTAGCAGCGTGCTCGCTCTTGCTTACGCCCTCGCCGCGTTCTCTCACGTTCTCGCTCTCTCACTCTCCGCTCGTATGCTCTCCACTCTTTAGTTTGCCGGCTTAGTGGTGCTCTGCTGGCGTCGCTGTCGCGTCAAGTTAAATGGAACACACAGCCTTCGATGACGACGAGCGCAACAATAAAAACATTTTCAAGTTCAAGTTGCCCGCTTGCTCATTGCGCATGTCATGCGCCATTTTTGTTTGCCCGCTCGCTCGTACACGCTCACGCACACGCACACACAAACACGCACACGCACAATCGTCAGTTGCAGTAGCAGCAGTGTGGGGTGAGATAGGGCTTGTCGACGTCTCTCTGCTGCACTTTCATTATTCTTGCTATTGCTGTTTACCATTTGTTGGCTCTGTCGCTGCCTCTGCCGCTGCCCCTCTGCTGTTTTTTGCTGTCGTCATCCGAAAGCTGAACCCATTTTGTAGCTCTTCCTCTTTTGCTCGCATGATTTATTTTTCATTTTTTTTTGTATCATTCGTGTTTACTTTTATTTCGCAGGCCCTTTTTGTGTTTCATTGTGTGTAGGCGTGTGTGCGTGTGTGTGTGTGTGTGTGCTGTCATTGCTGCTGATGTTGCTGTTGTTGTTGCTGGTTCACTCGGCTGTCGCTAATTAAATTTCCATGCTGACGCTGCCACACTAAAAATAAATATACAAAATGAGATTTTGTTTGAAATTCCATAGGTAAATATTAACTTAACGAAAAATGCAGGCAACAGGAAAAAAATAAACGAAAATTTGCCTGTATGTGTGTGTGATAGGGAAGCTGAATTCGCCTTTGATATGCATACTCTTCTATAAAACTGAGTCTTATAAATGTCTTATACTGCACTTTGCATTTGTCAATTCACAATTTGCAGATAACATATTCAACACGTAGCGGATTTTCAGAAGTGTTTTAATTATTTATAAATATTTAAAAATATTTTTATATCAGTAAGTGCATACACCATTCGGTATTACCAAAAGTTAAATTTGTTTATTTCGATTTTTTTTTTGAAGCCCCAAAAATATTTGCATTTTATTTATGTGCCGGCACACGTGCTAAATTCACACTTGGCAACCGTATATTGTAACGTATGTGAACACATACATATGTATGTAGGGTATATGAATGTGTTACAGTACACAAAATGAAGGTCACTCTAGTGTGTTGCACATTCTGATTTAACAGAAAAAACAAATTTTAAATTTTTTATAAGAATTTCAGATTTGTATGGATTTATGTACATATGTACATACATATATGATTTGGTCTGTGATATAAGTTAAAGCAATCCAACGATTAGTCGCATTTCATTTAAAATTGAAAAAAAATATATAAACAGATAACTGTTCCGAGAAAGCACCATATTTTTTCATACTGTATTGCAATATATTCTATTAAGTGATATACAGATTAAAGCAAAACATCAGAAATATCTTAATAAGCTAATAAGATGTTAGCAAAATTATTTTAAAATTTCTTTAATACGAATTGCGCTTTCATAGCATTCCCAATATTATTAATTTCCTTATAAATCAAAAATGTGTTTCTGTACAAGTATTCACTTACTATACTTGTTTAATTGCAATTCAAATTTGAAATTCTTAATTGCCTTTTGAAATGCCACGCCTCGTTGCAAGGTCTTTGTGAATGTTAAAATTTTGCAGTGCATCGAACTCGGAAACTATGCAAAATGCAAGTAAAATATATTTCAAATGATTTGAAATTGTTTTTGCTATCAATAACAATTAAAGTTATATTTTTTGATGATTGACCTTGAAAATTTTGTGCAGTGCATGTTTTGTAATACGGGGGCGGGTATAAAATTGATTTTACTTTTGTTTTTTTTTATGTCGAATGTGTTTGTTGTTGGCGTAAGCTAAAAATCCATTAAGCCGACTCGGCGCCAGGCGTTTAATTAAATGAAGAGCTAACAGTACTTTTATTTTTGTTTTTGTCATAACAGGGCAAAGGGTGGAGGTGTTGCGGCGAAAAAATGCGATTGCGTTTGCGATTGCGATTGCAGGCGTGCGAGCAGCAAAGACAATCAGCAAACGCATTTCAATTGAAGTGAGAGCGAGATAGATAGATAATCAAATAGAAATGGAATAAAGCAAATAGAAATCCGAATAAGTGTTAAAAAGTCAAAAGCAATGCCGACGGTAAATTTAAAGCTAATAACTACTCTGAGAGAGAGATGAAGAGCGAAGGCACGACCAACGACTGCACAACTGTAGTTATTGAAGCGTGCGTATCGTTCATATTAAATGTTCTTTTTTATATTTATATTCTTTCGTTAAATTCTATGTTTGATGCGCATTGCTTTTTGGTTGTGCTTTTGGTTGGCTTCCTCTTCCTCTTTGTTTGACGCTGCTCTCGCTTTGTCTCTTTGACGCGCCCTCTCGCTCTGACCTGCTGTCTCGTTTCTCGCTTGCGCAGCGAAACGTGCCAAACTGGTTTATCACACATTTCCACACACATACAAGCTTTGGCAACTATTGCCTATTCGCTCGCACCCGCTGGTCGCATGCACAACTAGTATCTTAACCTTGAACTTGAAACACATACAGCCCGCCGCCGCCACCACCTCGACACACTGCTGAATAACAACAACAGCAATGAAGACAACGACGTCGACGCTGACGCTAACGCCAGCAGCAACGCCGCCATCTAAGCACAAGTATTTTGGCATTTGTTCTTTCTCTGCGTTCCTCTTTTCACTCGTGCCATGTGTTTGCGCTTTAATATGCCCGTTTCTGTGTCTGTGTGTGTGAGTTTAGCGTTCAGCTTTCTTCTGTATTTTCCATTTTTGTTGTGTTGAAAATTTTTGCTCTTGAATTTGTTAACTACGCTATTGATTACAATTCCATGTTAATTTACACTTATCTTTTAAAGGTACTTTTTGTAAATGTCCCAAGCGAGATTGCTGCTTGCGTTATTATATTAAATACCTTAATATTGTTACTTCACTTATTTTAATAGCACAGTGGTTTATTTTGTAGAAAATGGGAATGATTAAGAATGCGAATGCAAGCAAACGCTTAAATATTTAAACATTATTAGTATTTAGAAATTAAGTTTCACTATTATTATATGAATTAAACTGTACTTGAGATTTGGTATCTGAGTGTTTCCTTTTTGTTGTTATTGATAACGAACGATAATTTGCATCGCACTTACTAATTGCACTTCTTTATTTCTTATGTGTATGTAAGAAGACCCCATTGATGACGTCACTTTTTGGCAATTATCGCAAAAGCGCAACACCCGAGCCCCTCTCACTATCTCTTTCGCTCTCCTCCTGTTGCTCTTAATATTCGCATGACGAGTGTTACGTAAAAGTTTTCCAAATCTCACAGCTTGCACAAACAAAAACAAAACAAAACACGCAAGCACAACTTGACTCAAAGTTTAGATATAAATACACACTCACACAAAGACACACATACATACATACATGTATACAGAGATAGAATATGCCGTACTTATATCTGTGTACTTTGACGGTTTTGCGGTCTGTCAAGCTAAAGGTAAGGGGGCAAGCGGAATACGTAGCTCAGTTCTTGATTGCGAACCTACGAGATACAAATACCTGCATGTAGATGTGTACACATATATATGTATATATGTATCTGTAGATGAGTGGGCAGTTAGCGATTGCATCGGAGCACATTGTATGCCATTGTATTATTCATATATCGCACATATACTTACATATACATATATATATATACGATATATAGGATATATAGTATGGTTTACAATTTCACAGAATTGTTTAACAATCAACAACTCGCATTTATATAATAAGCGCAAATGTTAGACAACAGCTTAAAAATAAAACAGTTGGCCAATTAAAAGGCGGCTACAGCACTTTGAGGTTAAGTCACGTGATGCTTGATTATAAAACTGGCAAATAAAAACAGTCGAAAATAAGGCATTTAAATAATTGTTACTATCTCCATTTAAATTTAAAGGTCTATATATACAGCATTTATTGGAGTTACTAATATTGTAACAATACAATAAAAGCTTGAGCTAACAATTGAGATATAATAGAGGACCCGACATAGGTCAAATATATATATATAATATAATATAAATATTGTATTCTAATACATATAATTTGGTATACTAAATAGTTTCTCCGAGTCTAATCTAAGTTCCCACCGATTATAAAGGAACATCTCCCTAAAAAAGTAAGGTTGTCAAATATGGGAGTAAGAAAAATTAATTCACTAAGAAACTAATATTTCACGATATGTCTGATCAGGCTTATGTATTTTCCATATATCAATCAGAAATATATATATCGATTTCATGACCTCACCTTATAATTGCTCCAAAAATTATTTATGAAAAAGTTAAGTAAATTTTTGCTGTTTAATTTCGCCTAACCTATTGTTACTGTCCTATAAATAGGTTAGGTGCATTGCTACAGTGTTGAAAAAGACAGCAAAAACAATGTGCCTATATAGTGCTCTAAAAAATGGTCCAAACCTTTTACAGCACTGAACTTACATTAGTCAAAAAATTGATATTTTATTAGCTTTACAATCTGTATTCCAAATCTTTTAAAATGATTAAATACTATGGTATTATAAGCCTTGATATAATGCCGTAACAAATTTTAATAATGATATTTTAAATAAATAAATTGATTTGTTGATATATGTATATTATTCGGACTTTTATTATGTAAATTTTGTTAAACTTTTTTGCACAGCGAATGTGAACTGCGTACTGACCCCCAAAGTCGTGCCTTCGTTTCTTCTTTTTAAATTTATTTTAGCCATGTTGTCCATTTGGCTATTAAATGCGAATTCCTATTAAGCAATTGCAAGCTAGCAGGACACACACACACACACACACACACTTTGATCAATTCTCAACTTCCAAAGAAATTCATTTTATTGTTTTTTCTAGCGTTTTGTTGTTCATTCTCACTTTTCTTTGCTTTACAGCACTGTTTAATACACATACATATGTACATATGTACATACATACATTCATACATACACCTACATATATATGCATACATACATACATACTTTACACTTTTTTCTCCACTATTTTGTTGTTGCGAATTTTGTTTTTAATTTGGCTTTCTATGCCACTAGTTGTCTTTTTTGTTTATGTTATAAAAATATATTTTTATATTTTAGCAAATGCGGTGGCAAAAAATTAAATAAACTGTTATTGGAAGAGTGCCGGGGCGCACGTATGAAAGCGTGTATATTTATGTACATATGTATGTACATGCATACTCACGTATGCAAGCGTGTATATTTATGTACATATGTACATGCATACATGTGTATGTGTAAGTGTGTGCAGTATAAAATGTTTGCAAACTTTTCTTTTAACAATTGTCTCTCTCTCACAATAACAAGCAGCACAGTTATCGTAGCGAAAACAAAAACAATATGTATGAATAGAAAGAAGAAAAACGTAACTACGACGCAATTCAGTTTACTCACACTCTTTGCCACATTCTTCGCATCTCTCAGCGCAGATTTTGTGTTGTTTTTTTTCGTTTTTTGTTTGGGCTTTTGTCGCTAACGGCTTAAACGAGGGTTGCTTGCGGCATTTTGCGTACCAGGACCAAAACAACGACGCAATATGCATACACTTACATACATACGTATGTATGTATGTGTGTATTTAAGTTTATGCCGAATTTTGACTGGATTTTATTTCCGCATTCCGCACACGAACTGCGCAACGGACACGCGGACACCCGAACAGGAACTGCGCTGTGCTGCGATCGGTTAAAGGTGCCGCTGCTCAATGTCGCCGCCGTTAGACACAGGCCGCATGGAAGCCGCGATGTTTGCGCGCTCGTGTGTGTGTGTGTTTGCTGCGACGTCGACGCTTCTATCTTCTGTTATTCGCTCTCGCCACACGTTCACTCACACTCGCTTCTAAGTTTCGTTAAGTTTTTGACGTTTCTTCCTGTTCCTGTTGTTCTTCCACACCACCATGGTTGCCCTACTGCCCCACACACCGATGCTGCCATCGTTGCCTTCACACGTCGTGGCCTTCAGTCGCATTTCTCTCTCTCTCTCTCTCTCTCACGCTCTCACTCACTCTCTCGTTCTGCCTCTATGTGCTGTTCTCTGCCATTGTCATTCTTTCATTCATACATTCTACTTGTCCCTTACCCAATATTTTGCCAGTTCTTTGGCGTTCTCTGTCGTGTATATGTATTTTTATCCGTATGCGTGTGCGCGCTGCAGTGCTTGTATTGGTGTTCACAATTTGGCTGTGCTTTTTACGCTCCGCAACGAGAAAATAGTTTTGTTTTTTACTTTTTAACTATACAACATTTATCTATGCCAGTGTATGGGTGAGCTTTACTTTTGCTTTTGTGGCCGAGTCTGAGATTCCGTTTCTGTTGCGCCATAATGTTTGTATTGCCCATTCTATACGAGGATTACACGCAATACAACAGGATCTACTAGTATTTAAAGAATACATATGTATGTATGTATGTACATGCATATGTTTGTATGTATGCCTTGTTGTACCTAGCTTTTGTTCCAATTTTCTTTCGTTCCAGCACAAAACTAGGCACACACAAACACACACTCATATACTTGCATGCACCAAGTGCAAGAAAAGCAACGAATTTGAAGTACAGTGGGCTGTTTCTAATAAAAACTTGTGTATGAAATTTAAATTTTCTTATTACTTAACTCAAATTTTAAAACAAGAAAATTTAATTGTTTTATTCAATAAATTAATTTTCAAATAGAATAAATTTCTTTATATAATCGAAAAGAATTTCTATGAATAAAATTAAAATGTTTCCTATGAAAGTTTTCAGATAAACTGATTTGATTATATATCTGTATATATTTAGAATTCCCTAGAGCAATCATATACTCAAGTAAATGTTAATTTCATTCTTAAAATATCAATCTAGCATATTATATCAAACATTTATTTAGTTTAGTATAAAATTGTTTCGCCTGTTGCGCATATTATCTATTGATTAAAAAGTATAATAAAAAAAGTAAATAAAATTGTGTTTTCATTTTAGAGTTCTATAATTTTTTATTAGTTCAGAATATTTTTGGTGTCTTAAAATACCTTTTTTCAATTTATCAGCAATATGGCATTAAAAGTTTGCATTCCTATTCACAGCATTTTTCACTTGGTTTTTCACCTTTTTGGATGATGCAATGTGTTTTCTCCTTCCTTCTGTCTTTTAATTTTCACTGATATTTTTTCGCATGCATAATTAAAAATTTTTATATAGTAAAGCAGAACGGAATCACATGTTTGACACGTAACATTGGCAGGTGAGATTCAGGTGGAAATATATATATAAATTTTCTTTCACAATTTAATTCGTTTTGCATTAATTATATTATTATATAGTTTTGTTATTTCGATTTTATTAAGAAATGTTATATTCAAATACAATTGGAATTTGTTGTTCTTGACTTTTGAGCACTTCTCATATTAATTTTACGTTATTTTTTGTTTTGTGTTGCACAATTATTTTGTTATTGTTTTTTAAATTTCTTTTTTTGGGTTTGTCAGAATTGATGTCATTTGCGTGTCTAATTATAATTATTATTATAAATTGCAATTTTTTTTTTTTATATAGTATTCGACTCCTGTTGCCAATGTGCAGTGATTTCTGTGTGGGACTGTTTGGGAATGGTACGTTGTTCGCTGTTTGCCTGTCGCGCTTTCAATGCCAAGCGCAGCAGAAAATGACAGAGACACAGGCCTTCGACAAAGTCGTCGTCGCCGTTGCCATCGCTGTCGCCTTCGTTGTTTGCTGCCGTCGCCTTCGTCGTTTTGCCGAACGACTTTGAGGCGAATTGAACAAAATTTCAGCTGTGGGAGCACGCTCGGCTGCATGTGCATTTGTGTGAGAGTATGTGTCTGTGTCGCTGAGTCAGCCGGAGCACAACGCAGTCAGTGCCAAAAGCGACCGAAAGCTCAGCTCACGCGGTTCAAGTTCAAGGATGTTATGCAATAAAGCGCATGCAAGAGCGTAGAAGTTGAAGAGTATGAGGGATCTATATACATATGTATGTATGTATATGCACACATACAAATTCATATGTACGAATATGGAAGCGAGTGCATATAAAGGAAGCTGCTGCTACTCGCACGTTTTCAGCCAATTCGCCGCTGATCTCACACACAAACAGACACCCACACACACACCGTCGCTGCTGCTGGTGTTAGCTTGTGCAGTCTACCCTGACCGCGCCTTAGTTACTGTTATACACATATGTACATATGTACATACATATATGCGTACATATATATGTATGTATGTAAATATGAGTGTGCACATACAGTGGCGAGCAAAAGTGAGTGCATGTTCACAAAACAGACTTTCATCGTCCATAAAAACAAAACAATACAAGAAAACCAAAAAATTTTTTTTATTTTATTTAGATTGTTTTATTTGTAACAAATAAGACTAAAGAATTAATAAAAACTAAGATGAATTCAAAGAGTTAGAAAGAAAAAACTAAAAAAACCCACATAAACTCATTTTTGCACGTTTGAAAAAAATAACAAAATTCATCTAATTTTAGTATTTTGTCCATAGACCCTTATTAGCAATAACTTGATTTACGCGGATAGGCATGCTCTCTATTAAATTTTCGAGAAAATCTTTTGGAATTCGATTCCATTCTGCTGTCACACGGTCCCACAGGTTGCCCATGTTTGTTGGCGCTGCTTCGTGCTGCCCGAGCCGTCTTTTCACAATTGACCATAGGTTTTCAATTGGATTGAGGTCGGGACTTTGTGCTGGCCATTCCATTAATTGAAAATACTGTTTCCCAATCCATTCCTTCACAATTTTCGCAGTGTGCTTGGGATCCCCGTCTTGTTGAAAAATAATATCTTTTTCGGGATAAGCACACCTCTCGATAAAATTTGGAAGATGGGCTTGTAAAATATTCAAATAATCCTCCTTACGCATGATCCCATCGACTAAGTGAAGAGGGCCAACATGCCACCATGTGAAGCATCCCCAAGCCATTATATTTCCTCCGCCATGCTTGACAGTTTTCTTCACATGGTGTTTTTGAAGACGCTCGCCGGGTCTACGCCAGCAGTATTGCTTTCCATCTGACTGGAAACGATTAAATTTCGACTCATCAGACCAGATAACACGTTTCCAATCATCAATGGTCCAATTTTTGTGCTCCCTTGCAAATTTTAAGCGAGCTTTAACGTTCTTATCGGACAATGCAGGTTTGTTGACTTTTATAGTTGCGACATATCCGCAGTCATAGAGCGCTCTTCTTGCAGTCCACTCACTAACATTTTTGCTAATGGCCTGGGATGCAGATTTTGGTGTTAGCAGCTTGTTTTTCCGCATTTCTGCCATCATTAGTCGAACATCTGAATTTGTTAACAGCTTTTTGCGCCCTTTGACTTGGAGCTTGGGAGCCACCTTTCGTCTTTTTTGCGCTGCGATCACCGCCGATTGGCTGATACCAAGCTTTTCGGAAATCGTGTGTGACCTTCTCGGTCAGGCACACACTATTTTCTAAATCTGACGAAATTTTTCTCATTTTGATCCAAGGATTAAACAATTTTCTTTAAAAACAATTGAAATAGTCAAATTCAGTGTTGAATTGCTGAAAACACGTGTTAAATTGCGTTACGAATTTCAAGTATATGCAAAGAACAAAAATAACGGTAGACCTAACAAATTTCTGCTGAAAACAGAAGAAGGAGCGGGTGAGCGGAGGAGCCGGAGAGCGAAAATTCGTTCAATTCATAAACGTGCAAAAATGAGTTTATGTGGGTTTTTTTAGTTTTTTCTTTCTAACTCTTTGAATTCACCTTATTTTTTATTGATTCTTTAGTCTTATTTGTTACAAATAAAACAATCTAAATAAAATAAAAAAAATTGTTTGGTTTTCTTGTATTGTTTTGTTTTTATGGACGATGAAAGTCTGTTTTGTGAACATGCACTCACTTTTGCTCGCCACTGTATATAGTAGGTACTGTATATATGCACACACTGCGCGCCCTGTGCTTGGGCTAACCGGGTTGCAAATTGTATATAATTAGCGCATTTACTGACTAACTGCAGCAGCAACAATTAGACCACACACATACATATGTACATACACAAACACACAGAATCAAATAAATGTACATAGTGTATCTATGTATACATATACATACATATATACACTGATAAATGTGCGTGTGTTGCAATTTGCGAGCGTCTTCACCCTTTGGCCCCACCTACCCTCCCTTTCAATTGCTTAATTGAATTTGTTTGGGCTTGTTAGTGTGTGTGTGAATACAGTTATACATGTATGTATGTACATATGTACATATTTATATATGAATGTACGTAGGTGTATGTACTTAAGTGCGCCACGCTCTTTGACTTGTTTGTTTAATTGTTTAATTTAATTAAATGCTACAACTGCAACGTCTGCATCGCGGAAACAGAGTATCTCAATCTGTATCTCTGTCCGTAACTGCATCTGTATATGTGTCGGATTCTGAGTATGTTTCTCTACGATCTATCGATCGATGTGTATCTATAAGTGTAGTTGTAATAGTAGCTATGTCTGTATCTGTATCTGTTTTAGTATTTGTATCTGTATCTATATACATATTTGTATCTATAAGTGTAAATGGGTATATACCTGTATGCATCTGTATCTGTATCTATGTCCATATCTGTAGCTGTAAGTGTATCTGTATCTATATTCAAGCATGTATCTGTATCTGTATCTGTATACATGAGCATCTGTAAGTATAACTGTGTCTTTATCTGTGTCTGTATTTGTATCTATGTACTTGTATCTTTATCTGTATCTGTGTATCTGAATGTGCACCTGTTTGTGCAACAGATGATATCGCAAGCCTTCGCTTTTATAAAGTTTCCCATCTGTCGCTGCTGCTGCTGCTGCGCTGCTTTCTTATGTCATGCACAGCGCAGTCTTATTAAGGGTACCTAGCTACATACACAGAAACACGCACACACACACAGATACACCTATATACATACATAAGTATATACTCACATACACACAAATATGTCCATTTATAGCTATAGCCGCAGATGTGCGCTTGAGTAGCCCAGCTGCATTTCTGTGTTTGGGATAAACAAATTCAATTTCTCTAGTGAAAAGCAAAACTTTGGCTTGTGTTAGCCGGCATTGCGCGGTCAGTCAGTCAATCGACCAATCAATCATGACAAGAAAGGCTTAACTACTTTGAAAGCTGTTTAAATTTAGGTCATGAAAAATTTGCTTCCTCTTTCATGCGTATTGAGAAATGAAGAAATTAAAAACTGCTGATTTATTCAAAATTTTTAATTTTAAATTTTTTAGTCCTGCACCAACAGTTAGCTGAATCATATATTACGTATACGATAGCAATTGTTCGCTTTGAAATACTGTGATCAAACGTGATAAAATATTTCACCTTGAGTTTAAATATTTCCCACTTTTATCAAGGTTATTTGACAGCTACTTATTGTTGATAGTTTTGTAATCATGTAAAATTAAGTATACGTCACAGTGGGCAATCTGTGAATTTCCTGTTGAGAGATGGGCCAAAAATATTTTGTTTACTATACAAAAATTGGCATAAATATTATTTGTATTTTGTATACAGAGCGAGTAAAACAATTTGTTGCAATTTGGCAAAAGCGGGAAACTTGGCTCAGCGTAAACATATATACACATAACTAATTATACATGTATTAGTACACATTTACATTTACATACACAGAAAGTCCATATTGACTATTTTCATATCTATTATAAATTGTGTATTCGTTGAAAATAAAGTGAAATAAAAGCAAGCGCAATGATGAAATAGTGACTCGGGCGGCGCAGGAGCATTCGGTTCGCAGCGAAGTGTGCGAGAGGGGCCGCTGGCTGCATACGTTTCGCAAGTAGTGTAGGCTGCTGCTGCTACTGCTGCTGCTGCTGCTATTGTTGCTGTTGCTGCAAATTCGCCCTTTGCCGTCGCAGCGCATGTCAAGAGTAGGTGACCTTGACAGTGAACTTGAAACAAATTCTACAAGGATTGTGCTGCCGTCCGTTTGTATGCATGTGAGTGTGTTATGTGAAACAATTGGAATGAAACGCAAGCGAACTAAGCGAAATGCTCAAATGCCGGGAAAGTTACAAAGAGCGAGCGAAAAAGCAAACACAAACAACAACCTGAATTTTGAAAGCTCTTACGCTGCAGCTGCAGTTGTGAGGCATGGGGGCGGGCCACTGAGCGCTTGAGTGTGTGTGTGTGTGTGTGTATGTGTGTGTGCTTTAAACGACTATAAAATGAGACGCGCTCTTTCGCTCGCGCTCGGACTCGCTCAGTAACGCTCTCACGATGAATCATCGATGCCGCGGCGAGTGCGACTTATTGTCTGCAGTCGACACTTGAAATATGTGCCAGAAATTTCGCTTTCATGTTTCACTTTCGCAAATGGCAAACGGGGGGTGCTTTTTATGCAATGCTGCCAAAGCTAACGGCAAACATATTGTATGTTTATATTTCATTTAAACGACGATTTACATATGTACATATGTATGTATGTTTGTGTGTGTGGCGCTCTGGATAATAGAATAAAAGTAATTTCGATTTCATTCGACACTTGCAGCACTTGGAAATTGGAATTTATCGAGTTTTGTCACTCTCAACTTTGGCATTTCGTAAGCTTCTGAATGCGAATGTGTGTGTGTGTGTGTGTGTGTGTGTGTATGTGTGCACCCCCTATCCACTGCTAAAGGACTGCAGTTGCCCGTCACTTGCGTCAATAACATGGCTTAAAGGCAGCAAAGCCGTTACACTTTCGTTAGGCGTAACGGCATATTAATGAAAGTTCATGTTGTTCATTCATATATATATAAACAGCTGAAAATTAGCAATCAAGTTGCAAATTCAAAAAGCTGCAAAAGGGTGTTTACCTAGCACATAATATCTATTTATAAATGCACTTAAGTCGCTTTATAACGTAACAATAAACAAAGCAAACTCTCTGTAAATGGGAATTTAGAGACAATTCTAATTTTTGAATACCATTCAAAGTGGCTACAGTCGCAGCAGCAGCTGTTATAAAGAAACTGTTATAAATATGCCTACGTATGCAAGCTGGCATATGGCACAAACTTAATGAAGCAGAGAATTTATGTTTTTAGTGCGGCCGCTGGGCAATGCAATTGGAAAGTTTTGAGCTTATCAAATTGCCAAAAACAGGCATAAAAAAAACAACAAACTGCAAATAGAGAGCGCACAGCTAGACACTGCGCAGCAGAGTGCAAGAGAGCGCGTGCTTATGTATGCGTATGTACTATGCAAGTACATATCTGTGTGTGTGCGATAACCTTGAGACTGCTTTGAATTTTTAGTTGGCATAACAGAGAAAGAGAGAGAGAGAGAGAAAGAGAGAGCGATAGCGAGAGAGAAAAGGGGAAATGCAGGCAAGCAGCTTGCAGTTCGCTTTCTGCCTGCCTTTGGCCTGTTTGTTTGTTTGCGTGTGTGTGTATGTGTGTGTGTGTGTGCTTGTGTTTGTAAATATTTTAAGCTCTTCTCTTTGGTACAAATTTCTTGCGATGCCCTGCTGTCACACTCTATCTTCTTCGCGCTCACTCGCACGCTCTCCCGCTCTATCACATCAGATTTTGTTTTTATTTTTATTTTTTTGCGCAAATGCAACTCACGTTCAAGGCCAGTATCAAAATGCATTAGTATAAGAGCGCGCACATAAGCATGCGATGACTGTGAGTGTGAGTGAGACAGGATGTATTGGTTTGCTGGTGTCGTCAGTTGTCAACAGTATTTGCTTTGCGCTAAGGCGCACAGATGCAAACAGATGAGAAAACTACGTTTATAACTGTACATATATATGTACATATGTGTACTTGCATATGTGCATATACATACATATGTATGTATGTATGTATGGCACTAATATATACATAGATGTACTTATAATCAATAACTCGCAGCTTCTTGGCCCTACTTGATGAACTCTTCTTCGTTCAGGGCATATTTTTTTCAATTTTCTTTTATGATCTCGATTGCTGTTTGCGAAATCAAAGATTGTCAACGAGTTAGCGGAAGTACAGTGGTCTCTCTAATGAGAGAACAGTTTAAAATTGAAATTCTGCATGGATTTAATATGAATCTAGTTCAAATCTTTTTACTAAATTTTGTTTTTGTTTTTTTTTTTGCAAGTTCGTCGATAAGCTGCGCAGTCTCTTATTATCGAGTGACTACTGTGCGTGCATCTAAAGTTAGTTCCACTCAAATGCAGGCATATCTAATCATTTTAAAATGTTATCTAATCTAATCGCCTTTCATGAAACGAATTTTCATTGCACACCGATCAAGTTCAATTGAATTACACCCCCATAAGTATGTATGTATGTACATATGTATGTGTATATACATATATGTATTTCCAATATCTGTTTATAATGATATTTGAAGAAAACCTAATGCATTTTCCATATTTTTGGTGCGCAGTGGCTCTTAAACTGTCAAATAAGATTGAAATGCATTCAGGCATGAAAATTACAGTTCCTGTCAAATATACTATATATACACGTGTGCACTTGTGTGTGTGTGGGAGTGTGTAATATGAAAATTAACTATTTATTATAATAGCAAATTGTCATTTTTTCTATACATAGACGTATATATGAATTATATACATATCAATCTATATATATATAAATTCGTATAGTAATCGCGTAGCAAACAACCCAACAAAAACAGTTTAAGCAGAGACGGGGTCATATATATAAATATAAGGGGATTTAAAGAAAATTATAAGAAAATTTCTTGGCACAAGTTTTTCATTCCGATCTTTAAGAAATGAACTAGTAGTTCATATAAGTTAATTTAATGAATTATTGAAAGAGAATCAAATCTTAAAGGCGCTACGAACTTGTGAACCAGTTACAGACGGATCATAGGAACCAGCTTAAATGAACTACTTAAAAATGAAAATCTAATTCAATGATTCAAATTATATTAATTATATTTCAATACTTACTCAACTGGTACAGAAATGTCTTATACACAAAATGAACTAGTTCCAATATTGATTCAATGAAACTAAGAATATACTATTATTTGCTCTGACCTTGTGGCGACTCCTTCCAGCTAAGCCTCTGCGTTTGTTTACGAGTATACTAAAATTCATAGAAATGTTTTATAGAATGCGATTACTCTCTCTCCCTCTCTCTCGCCATCTCTTTCTCTCTCACACACACACAAATGAAACAAGAACAAAAAAAATTGCGTTTCATTTGCTGGGAAACGTTTTACGACTACAATTTTTTTTTTGTTATATTGGCAGATTGATTGATTGAAATCAACTTGAGTGCATATCGTAGCACATTTACCAACACTGGCTATCCATATGGGAATCTGAAAAATGCCATGCAATGGCAAATGAGAAAACATTGACGCTGCGAAAATCCCTTGAATTTTCACTGTCAGAGAGGACGAGGTCAACTGTGCCCCAAGAGCTGAGCAGAGCCCAATTGCATACAGCTCGAAAAGCCGCCTACTCGCTCACCCTCTCTATCTCTCTCTCCCTCTCTCTCTCTCTCTCACTCTCTCGTTCTTTGCTTTGGGTTCGCCCACGCTTTGGCATTTTAGTTACTTTGGCTGCGTGGGCGTCGCCAGCTGTTGAACTGCATTTGCTGCTGTTACTTGCTCCTGCGGGTGTCCCTCCACACCGTGCCACATGCCGCATGCCACATGCCACATGCCACATACCACACGCCCCATTGACCAGGCGGTCGAAAAGCTCTGCAGTGCTCCATGTTGACTGCAATTTGATAACCACTCGACACTAATTGCATCTATCTACAGATACATATGTATCTGTATCTAAGTCTGTCTGCAGATACTTATGCACCAATATCTAGGTCGGTCTATAGATAAATATGTCTCTTTATCTGTCTATACATATGTATTTGATTGGCTATGTAAATAGATACATATATATGTATGTATCTGTGAACTAGCATAGGTAAATATGTATCTACATATATACATGTATATCTATATGTATGCAGTGAGGTAGATAAATGCTTACATTAGCTAACCATCTACATATCTATCTCACTATATACATACATACATATAGATATAACTATAGATACTTCTATCTGTTAATCTAATTCGTTGTTTAGATACATTTTTATTTTTCTATCTGCTTATTAGAAAATATGTTTAGGGATTCATCTATGTGTATCTTAAGCTACATACTCATCTATATTTCAATCTGTCTATCTATCTATGTATCTATCTATTTGTTTACCTTAAGCTACATATCCTTCTATATATCAATCTGTCTATTTATCTATGTATCTATCTATGTATCTGTCTATCTACTTCTCATATAGACATATCATTCGTTCACTAAGTAATTTCGTTAATATAATTATCTATTTAATAAAGATACATTTGTGTTTCGCAAGAGATACATTTTCATCTTACTTTCGAGTCGCGCTTATTGTGTATCTATAGATACAAATATATTTATTAACATGCATGTACTTATTTTAATATACATATTTGCATATATATCTATCTACTTTAGTATATGTATCTAAAGATGTTTATATCAATCTATCTATCTCGGTAGATAGATTCATTATTAATTCTATAAATCAAATACATATCTATCTATCTATCTATCTATCAGTATGCGCTTACTTATATATACTTATTATATATTAAATTATATAGACTTATATGGTTATTCTATACACAAACACATATTTGTCTATTGGTCTATGTACACAAATACCAATAGATACATATCTGTTTAACTATAATAATAAAATCTGGTTTTAATTAAAAAAAAACCTTATATTTCTCTTCAACTTCACAGACAAGACGCACTTTAGATTTAAGACAACAACATCTAAAAAAGGTAATATCTTTAAACTATGTTTTATATCCGTAATACATATTTATTTAGCGTGAAAATCTGCCCTTCCAGACATTTTTTTTCTCGCTCCATTGCTTCTCGCATCTTCCAATTGACAGAAAGTCGGCCACAACCGTTATGTAAAGAAGTATATACACACTTGCATTAGTATGCAGCGGAAGCCTTGATGTGTATGTAAATGCAAACATTCACATGTACACATGTATGTATATACTAACTGTTTGAATTCATGTCCGCCTGTTGCATGCGCGTTCAACAAATTGCCGCTAGATGGCGCTTAACAAAATGTTAGCTAATGCACAAACCAGATAGACAAGTCTAAAGCTTTTATTTTAGTAGCCTGCTGTGCGTTCGTTGAGTAAAATAGATAAACTATTTACAGGTAAATGAAAGCTTGTGGTGTGGGTGGGTAATGCCAATAAAAGGTCAATGAGGCGCACGCAATGCGTAAGGCCGCAATTCACAGCGTGATTGAAAAATAGCCATTGGAAATAATTCAGACAGAAATGTCAATTTCGTGGTATTTGATGTTTTTAGCCCAACTGTCAAAGCCAACAGACAAGTAGACAAAATGACAAATTGATAAAGCGCTGCGGCAAGTGGCAAGTGGCAAATGGCAGTTGCTGCATTTGTGACAGGGAAAACTGACCACATGTCAATGCAAAGCAACTTCAAAGCGTCGAAATGATAGGAAGCAGCTACACTTAGCGAAAAAATGGGGGTTGATCTTAAAAACTCAGGTTGTGAGTTTTAATAGAATTTTTTTCAATTTATATATACTGTTTTTTATTTTGAAAATAATTTTTTTTAAATAAATATTTGGAAATATAATTGTAATTAAATAGAATTTTTTTAAATTTATATGAAGTCTTTTTTACCTTGAAGGTAATTTTTAATAATTAAATATATCAAAATATAAATGTAATTGAAAAGGAAATTCATTAACAAAAATTTGTATAGTTTATGTGATGTATTTTTTATTTTTAAATTAATTTTTTATAATTATAATTAATAAAAACTTTCATTATTAGAATTTTTTAAAATTTATATAAAGTTATTCACTTTGAAATTTATTTAAAAAATTTAATATATCGAAATATAATTATCATTAAATAAGAATTTTATTGATAGAATTTTTGAAAATTTATATGATGAATTTTTTAGTTTAAAATTATTTTGAAGTAAATATATATATCAAAATATAATTATAATTATATTTAAAGGATTTTTTACTTTTTTTAAATTATTAAATATATCGAAATATAATTATAATTCGAATTTTTTGAAATTTATGTGAAATATTTTGTACTTTTAAATCATTTTTAAAAAATTAAATAAATTGAAATATAATAATAATTGGATAAAAATTTTGGAAGGAGAGAAGATAGAATTTTTATGTGGGTCTCGAGGTTTTCCTTTTAAAAGATTTTACTATTTATATCTTGAATTCAGAAGCTTTTGAATTTGAAAAAAATATCTTTAAAGTAAAATTTGATTTTAATCAGAAAGCTTTTCTTCTTTTTCTTTTTGCTGAGTGTAGGGTAGGAGAGTAGGGTGCTTAGGGTCAATGGGGCGTGACAGCAGGTTAACAACTGGAAATTGCGACAATAATTTTGCATTTCCCATTCGCAATTCGCATAACGACAAATGTGACAAATGCACAACGCAGCTCGATGCGTTTAATTGAAAATTCATAAGCGAATAGTTGGCAGCCAGTTTTACAATATTGAAATGACAATTAGATGCATTGTCTATGTGTGCGTGTGTGTTTGTGTGAACCACGCCCATGCAATAAAACAGTTGCGGCGTCCCACAAATAATGGCACAGAATGTGTGCAACATTTAATTAGCAAAACAGAGACGTCGTTGACCCCTGTTTAGGGGGTGTAAATCGGTATTTGAACTATATGCTACTAAGTACACTGAGCGAAATTGATGATAGTAATTTAACAGATTTTAAGGTCTAACTGGAGGTCATTTTTAATTGTCTAGCATTGAATCTATTTTGATATTAGTTTGTTAAAAGTTACACCTAATGATTAGACAATCAATCATTTGAGTTGATTGATTGATAGTGCATCAATCATTTGTATTGACTGATTGGTAGTGTATAAATCGTTTGACTTGATAGTGCATCAATTATTTGGCTTAATGGATTAATAGATAATCAATCATTGGAGTTGATTGATTGAAAGTGCATCAATCATTTGTATTGACTGATTGGTAGTGCATAAATGGTTTGCCTTGATTGATTGATACTGTATCAATCTTGCTTGATTGATAGTGCATCAATAATTTTGCTTTGATGGATTGATAGTGCATCAATCATTTGTCTTGAAAGATTCAAAGTATATCAATCATTTGCTTTGATTGATTTAGTGTTTTAATCATTTTCCTTGATTGACTGATAGTGCATAAATCGTTTGTCATGATTGATCTGGATCAATCATTTGCCTTGATTGATTGTGCATCAATGATTTGTCTTGAATGATTGATAGAGCATCAATCATTTGTGTTGATTGATTGATAGTGCATCAATCATTTGTCTTGATGGATTTATAGTGCATCAATCATTTATATTGATTGATTTGATTGATAGTGCATCAATCATTTGCCTTTATGCTGATTAATTAACGAACTTATTAAACAGTTTGAGGGATTGTCTGATTGATAGATTTAATGATTGATTGAGTAACCGATTGACTAACTGACTGATCAACTGACTGATTGGAGTCTCTTGCATCAATCAATTGTATTGATTGAGTGACTGATTGATTAACTAACTTATTGAACTGTTTAAGCGATTGACTGACTGATTACCTGATTGACTAACTGATTGATGGAAACCTCTTATCATTTATCTCTTATAAAAGAATATTAGTTATATTTGATATATCTTTGGATGATTTGTAGGAACACAAAAAGTTAAGTTGATTGAACTTGTTTTACCAAAGATAGTCTAAGTATAATTTTTGCATAACACTTGGAGTATATATTTTTATGATCTAAAAAACTTTACAATACTTTATTTGTCTACAGATCTTAGAAAAATATTTTCTCTCTGTTTTTAAGACATTTATTTATATAGAAATTATTGAAAAAAGAAAATTTAGTTAGGATAATATTTATGCACATGAAATTAGTTATTATGAATGGAATTTCTCTCAGTGTATACTGCATTTGTTTATATGTCAATTAATGTGTGAATTATTCATACCTTTTCCATCTAATTAGAGCCCTAAATGCAGATTGCGAGTATAAAAACTTCAAACACACTTCACGAATGTTATCTAGAACTGGGAGATAGACAGAGATAATACCCGATGTGAAGTCGCGACGCGTCGCAATCAGTCGCCTTAGTCGGGCCTTAGTCCATGCCACGATATGGCCAAGTCGCAGCGGATGAAACACTTCTGCTTCCAGCTGCGTCTCAAGTCGACGCAGCTGTTCATTGTGGCCGGAAGTGTGGTGTTGTCGCTGCTGGTGTCGCTGGTCTGCATCGGGTTCACAGTTCGCTTCGAGGTGGAGCACGAGGTGGCCAATGTGGCCGATGTGGACTACTGGAAGGATTGGGTGGCCATCGAACAGAAGCTCTGGTACGACAAGGGCATCGAGGAGCTGAAGCGGGCGATGCGCGTGCACTCCAAGCAGAGTCAGCCCAGGAACGTGCTGATGCTCATGGTCCATGGCATCGATGCACCTGCTCTGGCCGCAGCCCGCTTCTCCGACTCCAATTCCAACGCCAACTACATCTGGGATCGATTTCCGCATGCAGCAAGGCTGAAGAATAGCTGCAGCAACAGCTCGCCCTGCGATGCAGCGCCCGTTTTTCGTGCCCTCTGGTCGGGAATGCCACTGGCAGCTGTGCAGCGACTGCGGAGCAACTGCAGCGGCAGCGGATCGGAGCTGCTGAGCGTGATGCGCCTGGCGCAGCTAGCGGGACTGCGCACTGGCTTCGTGACCAATCAACGTTTGACAGGTGCATTGGGCGCTGCTCTCTACGCGCAGGTGACTCCGAGCAGCTGGGAGTGCGATGGCTTGATGCCAGTGGGTGCCATTGAGGCGGGCTGCCAGGATGTCGCCCAGCAGCTAATCTCGAGTGCCACGGGCCAAGCTCTGAATGTGCTGCTCGGCGGCGGGCGGCAGCTCTTCAATGCCAAGGTGCCCAGCTTCGAGTGGGATCCGTTGGATGAGCTGCTGTGCCGCGCCAGAGCTGGACGGAATCTCTTGCGCGATTGGCGCAATCAGAAGCTAAAACTAAAGCCCAGCAAGCGCTTTGAGCTGGTGCAGCATGCGCAGGAACTGAGCTCCATCAATGGCAGCAGCCTGGACTATCTGCTGGGCGTCTTGGCCAATGGGGACTTGAGCAGCAACTCCCAGGCACCCACGCTTCAGCTGATGCTGAACAAGACGCTGCAGGTGCTACAACGACCAGGTGTGGGTCATCTGCTGCTCGTGGAGCACTATGTCAAGCAAGGCATGTTGGCCAGAGAGCAGTTGCAGCTGCTCAATGCAACACTCGCAGATTTGACAGAGCAAAAGGATCTGCTCACCTTGGTACTCTTGACCAACGGCAACTATCTCAGCTCCAGTCGGGATGTGAGCGAGGAGACGCAGCTGGTCAGCACTTTGGAGGAGTCCTTCCAAGGGCCAGAGCTGCAACTGCAGCACAGGCTGCAGCAGCTGCCATCGGAGAGTCTGCTCTTTGCACAGGGTGAGTCAAGCGACTACAGGGTGTTTGCCATATCATCGATTCAAAGTTATTTATTCTTTGCAGGACCCAAATCCTTGCTCTTCTATGGCGTCCACGATGAAACCTATCTGGCTCAAGCTTTGTCCTACACTCTAGGTATCGATGTATTTGGAAGGCAGCTGTAAAGCTCTTTATAGGGCGACAAAATGTCAAAATAAATATTATAAAAATAAATGATGTGACTGTTCCTGACAAAAAAAGATCTCTATAAGGTTTTTTTTTTCTTTTTTTTTCCCCTCTTCTTATTGCATAACAATCTCCTGCCTTACTTCAGTATTGAAAAATATAGTTTACATTAAATTGAGGGCAGCAAAATTATCTTCCGCCGAGACCCATGCTACGCCTCTGAATGAAAGATACCAAAGATATACCCGATATTGTATCATATGCTAGAACAATTCAAATTAGATCAATATGCTAAAAGTATTCCATTGCCAAATCTGATATAGCCTGACTACAGTTAGACAAAGCTGCAAAAAAAGAAAGTTTGTCTGCTTGTTTTAAGGAAAAATTAAATTGCAAAATTTCTGAGTTTACGAAGTTATAATTTTTGAGTTTCAAATTGAGATGGGCGTCGGGATCGGAATTTTCGGGACCCGAAATTGTTCCGAAACAATTTCTGAGCTTGTTGGGAAAGATTCTAAAAAAATTCTAGGTCGGTCGGATAAGTGCATTATCTTTACATCAAGGTGGCATGGTAAGAAACTCTACAGATTAATAATTCTCGGGACAGAGAACGGGTATCTCTGAAATGTGGCCGTCTCAGAGCATATCTTTAGAATCTGCTACTATAATCTCATGACCAAGCACTTATCCGATCGTTCTGGACTTTTTTAAAATCTTTCCCAACCTTCCAAAAACCGAAAATCGTTTCGGAACAATTTCGGTTCCCGAAAATCCCGATCCCGACGCCCATCTCTTGTTTCAATCGAAAGTCTCGATTCAAACGAGTCGAAAATGTTACACCATTCGAAAATCGGGTAAAAAATATCCGAGCTTAAAAGGGTCAAGTGATTTTTTGCAAAAGTTGAAAAGCCACAAAAAAATTGAATATAAATTGATGCTTCAAATCTAAAGAAGTTCAAAAAAGTGTATCATTAAAAATGTTGTTGTAAAATACTTTAGTTATAGTTAGTTTAAAATGCTGAAACTTTCGAGTCGAATATTACAAGGTTTTACCTAAAATTGATTCAAAATTGGCCAAGTTTCAGAATTAATAAGCTTTTACTGATTTCTGAGCGAGTATTAAGCGGTCACTCGCACCCCACTTTTTATTTTTCTACTACCTTAAAATCAAACTCTCGTTTCTATATCTTCTATTCCTTATTGCCCTCAAAGAAAAGTCTTAGTTTTTTATACCCTGAACCCATTGAAAATGGGAATTCAGGGTATAATGGTTTTGTGACAATGTATGTAACAGGCAGAAGGAGGCGTGGCAGACCCCATAAAGTATATATATTCTTGATCAGGACGACGAGCTGAGTCGATCTAGCCATGTCCGTCTGTCCGTCCGTCCGTCTGTCCGTCTGTCCGTCTGTCCGTCTGTCCGTCTGTCCGTCCGTATGAACGCAGTGATCTCGTAAACCACAAAAGCTAGAGATTTGAGATTTTAGATATATATTCTTGTATACCATACGCAGTACAAGTTTATTTTTTTTTTCGATAACTCATCCTATTTCCTTATTATCGATAACAATCGATATTTTGACTTTGTTTTTAAGCTATAACTTTTAGACCATAATACCTAGAGACGCCAAATTGACTATGTAGGTTGCTGTGATGTAAATACAGATAATAAACTTATTAAATTTTGGATACCTCTCCCCATTAGCCCCATAAGTGGAAAAAACGTATTTCAAATACTAGGGAGTTGGGATTTCGTATATATACACCTCTAGATGTCAATATTATGTCCTGAAAATTTCATTAAGAAAGTAGATCTAGAACCGAAGTTATTTAACAATGAATTTCTCATAATGCTGCATAGAATGCAGCCCAAGCGTAGCCGCTAAATCATCTACGCAGTAAGCGGCGCGCGTGCTTGTGTATGTATATGTGTGCGTGTGTGGGTGCACGCAGAGGGTAATATGTACCGGTAAAAGATATAAGCTAGATTGTTTAAAACACTGCCTCGGACTTGGTTCAGGGGATCTCGTAGTCGGGCAGACCCGACTAGAGCTTTCTTACTTGTTTTTATATAATATTTTAGGGATTATTTAAATTTTAACTAGTAAACTTTTATTTATAGAATGTCTTAAATTGAATTCAAAATTAAACAACAACATTGCCAGTGGCTTCCGTGGGCAGCATCCAATTGAAAGTGGGCGTGGCAGCGGCAACTGTTGCCGGCGGCTCCAATTGCCGATTGATAGTTGCTGCTGCTGCTGTTGCTGCCGTCGATGTTGTTGTCGATGTGGCAGCAATGCGTGGCACCGGCCGCAGCACATGGGAGCTGGGTCATTTGACGGGCAGCGGTGGCAGCATGTTGTGTGCCACATTCGACAGCTGCCGCAAATGATTCGCATGGACGTACTGGAAGGCCGAGGAGCGCTCCAGCTGCTGGCTGAGGTACAGCTCGCCCAGCGAGTAGAAGCGTGGCTGAAAGGGAAAGCCACCGAAACGTGGCGCAGCGTTTCCATAGCCTTTGGGCGTGGCCGCCACTGTGGGATAGAGGCCGCTACAATGGGGCGGTGGGCGTGGCAGCACATAAGGCTGCGCAGGCAACTGTTGCTGCTGCTGTTGCTGCTGATGCTGTTGCTGCTGGAAGAATTCCATGCTCTTCAGATTATCCAGCATCTGATGCGAGGCCTGATGTTTCTTCAGGTAGGCGTAACTACAAAGGGGCGTGGCTTTAATAAAGAAATCAATTAGAGTCTGCCTGCGGCTTACCGTCGGAAGGTTTTGCCGCACTGAGAACAAGGATAGATGCCATCATTGACGTCCTCGCCGCCTCCCGCCGCCTTATGGCCAGGATCTGTGGAGCTGCTGCCGTTGCTGCTGTTGCTGCTACTGCTGGTAGCCTCACTGGCGCCACCTGCTCGCTTCTTGCCGGACTGCATCTCGGACTTGGGCTTGTGCCAGCGACGATGCGAAGCCAAGTTCGCTGGGCAATTGAAGACCTGCAAAAGCAAATCCAAGTCAAAGTTTCTATTAGCTAAGTTCTAACTGTGACAATAGCTTGAGCTTTGGATTAAACTTTACCTAAATAAATATATTATAGCCAGCTTGTTAAAGTTTTGGCTTTGTGTTGGCTTAAACTACTTAACTGAAAGAAGTTTTTATACTCTGAATCTATTGAAAATGGGATATCAGGTATAATCTTTTAGTTTTAGAAGTACAAAGGTACACTTAAGTACATTAAGCTGCTGAACTTATAAACGGCTTAAGGAATCAGTACATGCAACTATGCTTTGTTTTTATTAATTTTAAAAAAAAGAGAAGAAAAAATAATTTAAGTATTTTTAAGAAAAATTACTTCAAGCTAAAAGTTAAATTTGTTACCGAATATATTCTTTCAACGAGCTTGTATGCGCTTTTTAAAGCTTCGTTTTTAAAACAAATCGGATTGAAAGCTCAAAGCTGCTTAAAGTAATTCTTGCTCTTACTCATTCTAACTTAAGCTGATAAAGCAAAAGCTTCTTTTTGATTAATACTACAAATTGAACTTGCAGCTTAAAGCTGTTGAATATAAAACTTGTTCTTCCTCTTTCGAATTTCAACTGAATATGCTAAAATATATTTTCTTTAAAACAAATTCAATTTGAATCAAAGTTAAATTAAATTAAGTTGCTTAATATAATAACATACTCTCATTTTTCTAAACACGAATAGTAATTAAGAAGCTTCTGCTGTTTGACTCTGGAAATCTGACTTATTGCTTAAAGCTTCTTAATAAGAAGCTTTCACTTTTTCATACTAAAGGTAGCAATTGAACTTTTTTTTGTTGTATTAACTTAAGTAACTTGACTTAAAGTTTGAAATTTCTTAATAAATTAATATTTTTCACTCTTTCTAAATTAAAGTATTAATTAAAAAGCTTCTTTTACAAGTAAAAGCTGCTTAATAATATATATAAATATAGTATGTAAAATGATTTTGTTATTTAAAAATTCTTATATATTAATCTAATACAAGATGGTGATTGAAAATCTTTTGTTGCTAAAGAATTACTCAAGATTAATACAAGTCTCTAGTTTTTTTAAATTTCTTAATATAGTAATATTTTTCACTCTTTCTGAATGAAAGAAATTAAAAAGCTTCTTCTACAGGTAAAAGCTGGTAAATACTCTCTGTAATTAAAGATAGTAATTGAAAAGCTTTTGTTGCTAAAGAATTACTCAAGATTAATCCAAGTCTCTAGTTTTTTTTTTATCAACTTCTATCTATCTATAACATCTAAAATCTAAAATTTTATGAAATTCTTACCTTTTCGCACTCGGAGCACTTGTATTCGATGTGAACGATGCGTGGACAACGATGTTGGGCTAGCATGAAGGCGTCGTCGTAGACGGTGCGACAGAGCTGACAGAGATAGTCGCCAATTTTGTTCTCGATGCTGGCCAAGATGGCTTTGGCCTCCTCGGTGATTTCGACCACATTGAAAGCCGGATCAATGTCGCCTTTGCGCACCACCAGCTCCTCATCGTCACGCAGCTTGCGGATTATGGTGCCGGAGACGGGACTGATTGTCTCCTCATCGACGTTTGCCGCATGTTTGCGCAATTTGGTGCGTCGCCGTTCCGGCTTGTGTTTGCGCAACAGCGGGGAATGTGCCTCTGTCTGTGGCTGTGCTTGAGCTTGCGCTTGGCCTTGACTTGGATTAGTGGACTCACTCAAGTCCATGTAGACCTTCTCCGGCTGCTCCTCGACTGCTGCTGCTGTCGCCTCAGCTTCTAGTTCGGGGCACTCCTTGGCCGACTGGGCGAAGTCACGTTTGAAGAGTTTGGCCAGACCGTTGATGGCCTGATGATGCAGCTCCTCATCCTCGTAGATGAGCTCATTCCTTTTGAGTGCCTGTTTGGTCTGGTCTGTGCTTTGTTGCGGCACCAGCTCCACATTATCGTCCTCATCATCATCGTTGCCCAGTATGTCGACAAATACCTCCTCCTCCTCATCGTCCTCCTGCTCCTGCTCCGTCTCATCAACGTCGTGAACTTGAATTGTGTCCTCCTCATCGCCATCGCCATCGCCATCGCCGTCGGCCTCTGTGTCCGTGGCATAGTCATTGTAGTCATGGGAACTGACAACTGTTTCATCCTCGTCCTCGGTCAACACAATTGTCTCATCCTCCTGGCAGCTGCCGCTGCTGGCTGCCGTCCCGGTCACGCTCGATTGACTTGCCGGAATTTGCGCAAAGTTACTTTTGCCGTGAAAATTACTTTTCTCATACGCCGTACCCTCAAAGCCGTAGCCACCCAGTTGTATCGACTGATGCTGCTGCTGCTGCTGCTGATGGAAGTAGCTTGTGGCAGCTGCTGCTGCTGCCGCCGCGGCTGCTGTTGCTGCTGCTGCTGCTGGTGGCTGCATTACAAGCGCTGCGTGTGGCCGCCACAGGTAATTCTCCTCGGACATTAATCTCTGGCGCTTGCGAGGCGGCGAGGGCGTCGAAGGCGGCGTAATTGGCACCATATTCGAAGCAGCGCGCAGAGACAGATCCAACGGGGACAGCAGCGACAGCGATATTGCCGACCTGCTATGCTGGCTAAATTGCGCAAATGTCTCGTTTATTGCCGGCAATGGGCGGCAGTCGGCGTAATGGACTTGTGGGTGTGGCACCAAAGGCGTCTGGCCCAATTGGTTCATATTCAACATGTTCGTATTGCAGCTCACACTCAAAGCAATATTTTTGTGTTATATTTTTGTTGCTTACTTTAAGTTCAGTTTTTTTTATGTAATAATATATATTTTTTTTTAGCTTAACTGTAAATTGAAATGTTTAATCAGTAATTTTCATTATTTCAAATTCAAATTTATTTGGGAATATTTAAAAGCTTAAAAAAGTTCATTTATTTTATTTAAAATAAAATAAGAAGCAATTATTTTCTATTTAATTTATTTCTATTTAATATATTAATTATTTTCATACATATTTTAGATTTTAAGCTAACTTTAAATATTCCTTTAACTGTTATCTTCTTAGGATCAGCTCTATATAAATGATATAAAGATACCAAATGAAACTATCGTTTTTTCATAGAACATACAGTCGTATCACGATAACTCGAAATGGCACATGATCACAATTTTTACGAATTATACAGGAATTCGATTTATCGAACAGGAGCTCGAGGAATTTTTTTCAAGGGGACAGCATTTTTTAAGAATTATTGAGGTTTTCGATTGAATTGTCGGGATTCGACTGTATATAGTATAGAAGAATTTATAATATGTCATATAAGAATATCATAGGAATTTATTAAAAACATCTTAAAAACTCTATATAGTATATAGTATAGAAGAATTTAAATATTTCATATAAGATATCATAGGGATTTATTAAAAACCTCTTAAAAACTCTATATAGTATATAGTATAGAAGAAGTTAAAAATGTTATAAAAGATATCATAGGAATTTATTAAAAAACTCTTAAAATCTCTATACAGCATAGTATAGTATAGAAAATTTTATAATATATTTTTTAAGAAATCATAAGAGTCTATTGAAAGCCTCTTTAAAACTCTTAGCAAAAATAAAATCCGTATTAGCCGAGGTTCCTAAACCACATTCCCGTTTAATGGTCAAAAAGCTGCGATACGTAGATAACTAATTTGATTTGTTTATAATAATAAGATGCAGAATATATTTTATTTAAGAACTAGAAATTTATAAATAAATAAATAATTATTTTTATCCAAATAGCTAATTATATTTTTCAAACATCAATTTTCAACAAAACCTTCACGCTAGAATATGGAAAGCCAGCAAAGAGACTGAAAGCAGTTGACTCAAAACATTAGCCGAACCACTAAGAAAGTTAGAAATATAGGAAAGTTATTCCTTTCCGAGTTTCAGTTAAGTCAGATATTATTCTTCTTTCTTTATTTTTATAGGTAATCATGAAAATTTTTATACTATTTCAGTCAATTTGTTTAAATTTTTTTTTTAAATCTTGAAAGGGCACAGTTTTATATATTGTTATTTATAGCTCAATTAGAAAACTTTAAAACTAAAAACTTGTCTATTAAAAAATAGCAGACTTACTAATTTAAATTTATATTTTTCATTACATTTTAATATTTTGATTATAGTTGTTGATATTTTTAGCAATAATTTAAAAACTGTTATTTACTTTTTTTTTAAATTTGTATTTTTTCACACTTGACTGAAAGTTTTATTCTATTTAATAAATGTTTAATTACTTTCAAGAAAACACTGTATGCACACATACACTAAATATATATATATATATATATTTTATATAGTATATGGATAACTTTACTTGGGAACTGCACACGGATTGAAATTTACCGTAGCACGCAACCTGCTCGTCGCACCCGTGGAGCTCAACTGAAGCTTCGTTTGCGCTGCGAGGAAATGTGAAATCCTTGTTGGCTCACCTGTCGCAATGCCAGCGACGAAAATTCGTTTTGCGTAGCGAAGCCAATGAAAGCACGCAAGCCAGGACAAGTGAACAAACACCCAACCACCACCACCCACTTCACCCACTCACCCAACCACCCAGCCACCCTGCCAGCAGTCAGAAACATTCGCATCTGGCTGGAGTTGAGACCCTCTCGCTCGCACACAGCTGTGGAATGCCCGCAAGCTGGCATAGGATTCGCTCGCAGCGCATAACGGTACTGTTCCATCCCCCTCGATTCGCATGTGCTCTCGACAAGATGCGCATGCGCTGCCACGCCCACTCACTTGAGCTGGGAGAGTAATGTGGGTATTTGATTTTTCGTTTTGGTTTTTTTTTGGACGCCAGAGGGCGCCACTGCCGCTAGGCATCTGTTGCGCCGCAACGCCTATTGGACAATGCGGCGACAATGCCACGCCCCCTAACGGCGAAAGGATTTGTCGCACAGCATGAAAGGAATTTCATTGAATTGCAAATGAAGAATTTCAATGCAATGCATTGGAGTTTCGAACGTCTGGCAGGGGGCAGAGCCGCTGAGAGGAGAGTGTAAGGAATGCGGTGGAGCAGGAGCTGCTGCTGTCCCAGGCGGATGCCATTTCTGGTTACTGCTCACATTTTCCTTTTCATGTCGGCCAACCTTGTGTAGACATTTTGGGAGCCAAAGGATTATTTTCGGTGGGTCGCTTTTTTTTGATTACTTCGTTTTGCGCTTACTTTTTAATGCCACTTCCTGCGCATGTTGGCAATGCTATTCCAAAATGGCGTCAGTCCAGTTGTCCTTTAAAGCTCAAATAATGCTGCTTTAAAGTCGAAAAAAAAAACCTAATTAAACGCTGCTCGAAAACAAGGACGCCTAATAAACAGGAATGTAATTATAAACATTTTGTGCAGTGCATAACCAAATTAAGAGGTCGTGCTCCATGGAAGAAGAAGTAGAAGTTAAGCAAATAATGTGGCTAACGATAAGAACTGCACGGCTAACAGATGCCCTGTATGTGACTTGAAACACAAATACACAAATATCAAATACAGTGTTAGCAGCTATAAATAAAATAAATAAAATAAATAAAATAAATAAAATAAATAAAATAAATAAAATAAATAAAATAAATAAAATAAATAAAATAAATAAAATAAATAAAATAAATAAAATAAATAAAATAAATAAAATAAATAAAATAAATAAAATAAATAAAATAAATAAAATAAATAAAATAAATAAAATAAATAAAATAAATAAAATAAATAAAATAAATAAAATAAATAAAATAAATAATATAAATTAAATAAATAAAATAAATAAAGTAAATAAAATAAATAAAATAAATAAAATAAATAAAATAAATAAAATAAATAAAATAAATAAAATAAATAAAATAAATAATATAAATTAAATAAATAAAATAAATAAAATAAATAAAATAAATAAAGTAAATAAAATAAATAAAATAAATAAAATTATTAAATTAATTAAAATAAATAAAATTAAAAAAATAAAATTAATAAAATAAATACAATAATTTTAAGAAATTAATAGAATAAATAAATACGTTAAGGTCGGAAATTTTTCAGTCTACACACTTTAATCCATTTTTATGATCGATCAGATCTATAACAACTATATTGAATATTGATTCAATCCAGCTAAATTCAAAATACGAATTTCTACATAAATAAAAGACTCTTTCTCTTATAACCATTTTTACAGGGCATTTTAAAAAAAATTGTAAGAAAAGTTAACCATTAAGTTTTCAGTTCTTCAACATTTTTTCACCTTTTTAGACTTCGACAAAGGTCAACAACGAGCTACACTTTGCGGTTTCCTTTGGCAACGGCAGATTGTGAGTTGCTCTCATTAAAATAGCTGCGGCCTTTGTAAGATGTTGTTGCCTCTTGAAGATGATGTCTTGTTGCTTACCTTGGCTGCTCTGCTGGCGCAGCGGGATGCTGCACTCTAATTAGCCTTGGTAGTCACATTTTTCACTCATTTGCATGCCGGCAGCCGCGTTGATTTTGTAGGGCTAATTGCACAGGTTGGCGCTGCTGTGCTCGCATGGCTCAGGTGTCAAATTACACCGCACAGCTATCAAAACCACAACTAAAATCCTGCCCCAGCAACACGTTACGTGCGCCACCCTCAGCCCAAGGGGTGGCTGCGGCTTTTGGCTCTCTTTTTTTACTACGTATCTATTTACACAGCGAGGGTGGGTAATGGGCTCTTAATTAGGCTCATATGGGATATTGTGGCAAGCCCATTTACGATATGTTTATTTGCGGCAGATCGTTCAGATTCACGCATTAGCTAAGCATGCGTTGGCAAATCCAATGCAGCAAGTGCTGAGGGGTTATTTGGTTCATTGGATTCGCTATCAGATTTGATGCGATTCGCTTCTTTTTTGCAACAAAATCAAATATATCAATGAAGAATGAACTGTTGATTTGCCACATAGTAGATCTTGATTTGACATAAAAAGATTAGAGCTTAAAAGATCTGTTAAGAAGTTGGATTATTTGCAATTTTATTTTTTGCAAATCTTATCAGGTTGATTGAATTTATTTAAAAGCCTATTTGCATGTTATCAATACATAATAAAAAATTATATATGCTGATATATTTTCTTTGTAAACATATATTGCATGAGAATTAAGATTCATCAGAAGGAAATGATAGCTAAATGATTCTTGATCAGGGCGACGAGCTGAGTCGTTTTAGCCCTAGCCATCTATCTGTCAGTCCGTATGAATAAACACGTCGATCTCAGAACCTATAAGAGCTACAGACTTCAAATCTTACACGAAGGTGCTTGTAAACAGCGTGCATATCGAGTTTATTTCATACATTTCCATGCTATCGAATAAAAACTTTATCAAGATTAAGTTTTTTAAGCATATCTTTTACATATTTTTTTTTTTTAAATAAAATAAATTTTCTATTTTTTTTTTGTCTTTTGGATACCGGCTTCACATTTTATAAAATTAATGTTATTTGAGTTCAGTGGCAAATGTAGCAACAATTTAAATTTTAGGAGTTTTTTGGTAAAACCATATTTTCAATAAAATAAAAGGATTCAATGCTGAAAATTTCATCAAAATCCGTTAACATAGAAGTTATTAAAGAAAACATTTTATCAATTGGCAAAACCACGCTAATGCGTGTGCACACACTCTATACGTCTGCATACATACACTCAAATGTGTGGATTCTACTTTGAATTTTATTTACATACATTCAAATGTGTGCATTCTTCTTTGAATTTTATTTGTTAAATGCAATTTCAATCTAACTGTAATTCGGCTTTTCTAAGATCAATATGTATGTGTCTGTGTGAAAAGATATAAGCTCCAAAAAAAGTTTAGGGGACTTCTTCAATATTTGCTTAATATCCAAATACTTAAAAATCTTTAAAAATATATATAAATAAAAAATATGCTCATCAATGGGCTTCAATTGAGTACAAATAGTTACAGCTTCAACGTGTGAATACATAGAATAAACCTTTGAACATATATTTTTTACTAACTCATAAAATACCCGAATCTCTTCAGCCCGTAATATATGCTCTTTTTAATTTGGAGTCCATTCTATTTGGCGTAAAAGCTCCTCAAGTTGTCGTTGTTGGCTCTTCCGGACATTAGAAACTTCCTGTGGGGCAAGCGGATAACAAAACGATATTGCCAGAGCCAGTCGAATCGCTGGCATTTTGTGGAGTTGGTCAACGTTTGATGACCTTTAATGGAAGACCAGAAACCCCCGAGTGGGGCTCGAACTTAATTGTTGCATTTTTTAGTAGAGGTCTAGTTTTAATTAGAGTCGCATGGAAATATGCCTCGGGCCTGGTGCAATTCTTATGCAAATGCGTTTAATTACAAAACTGTGAAACTGAATTACGCAACATTGCGTTATTTTAGTGAATTACTTGCGAGTGGAGTTCGTGTGTTTAATTGCGCAATTCAACGCCTTTTTAATTGCGAATCCTTCTTGAGGCCAAGGCACCAACAGACCAAAAACTTCAAATTACCAACTGACGCCAGTCTGTCAGTCAGCCAGCCAACCAGCCGTTCTGTCTTAGCCAGGCTAACGAATTTCCATTCTAATTCTTATTTTTATGCTACTCAAAATTGAATTTGAAGTCGACTTTGTAGCCAGCAAAATCGATTTTGATTGATTCAATTTGCCCGGCGTGTGATAGCATGTTACAGATATACATACATGAGTGGTTCGCTCTATAGAGTGCTTTACAGAGAGCTACAGTGAAAGCAGACGTATAGAAATTGATATCAAATAGGACTTAGATATACCTTTTATATATTTAAGTAGAAGAAACTAGTCAAATTTAGATGAAATCGGATTTTAAAGTTGAATCATAAATAACTGAGTTTGCAGATCATCCTTTTTTTTATTATTTAATTTTTTCAGCATTTTTATCTGAATCCTAACTGAATGCCTGTATATATAACCTGATGATGCTATTCAGTTCTATGTCTCTGAGCTATGCATGACTTCCTTGATGACCTGTCATTCAGCATGTCTTGGAGGACAGTTTGACAGACTTATCAGCAATATCGGCTTATTATGACTATATTATATTTATTATATTGCATATTAAGACTATCTGTCATCTTTATAGTGTTTAAACTTTAACTATAAGTAATGGGGCTCAAACCCAACTGAAAAATGGCATAAAAAAGTGCTCTAATGACAAATATCTGACTAGGAGTTACTGTTAATCTCATATCGAGCTGTTTTTTAAAACTTATTGCAATTATCTATTCAAAAATAAAAGCAAATATCCAAAAATTTGAAATACATGATGTCTGTCTATACATTGGGAGAATCAATATACAATTTTTGATGATACAAAATCTTTAAACTTAAGATGTGCGGAAAAGCTGAAGATGGATATCGATTTTATTGAAATAAAAAAAAAGGTATTGATGAAATGAACTTGAACTGCGCATTTCTTAGGAGGATATTACAAGTTTCTATATGAGAGCTCTCAAAATATAACTATGGATAGCCAGAAGGATAGACGTACGGATACTACATTTGGCTGTGATCTGGGGTATAGCTGGCCGGTCTGGCAAATGAAGTTAATCCAACGTGTCGGGGATATTATTAGGGTAATCTTTGATGTTATTTTATGTAAGCTACCTAATCATTCCATGTTAGATCTTATATATATATATATATAATTTTTACTTTCTGTTGACACACGTTAAGTCAACATTTAAAAAATAAATAAACAAAGAAAGAAAGAAAGAAAGAAAGAAAGAAAGAAAGAAAGAAAGAAAGAAAGAAAGAAAGAAATAAATAAATAAATAAATAAATAAATAAATAAATAAATAAATAAATAAATAAATAAATAAATAAATAAATAAATAAATAAATAAATAAATAAATAAATAAATAAATAAATAAATAAATAAATAAATAAATAAATAAATAAATAAATAAATAAATAAATAAATAAATAAATAAATAAATAAATAAATAAATAAATAAATAGGGCTATAAGCGCAGCTGTTTACCCTGATCAATAATATAAAAAATTATTAAAATTTAAAAGCTTACAATCTTTCTCAAAAACTCATATATATAATTATATATTACGGGACAATTTCCAGAATATATCATTATGTATCTAAGAAGGCAAGACACAGTAAACCTGTCACTAAGCTAATAATATAAGCCCAAGAAACGTCAAGAAAGACTTTCACAAAGATCGGGGATCTTTTTGTCTTGGGTAAACCTTTTGACCACCCTCCTTAAAATCTGTCCAAAGTGACTTCTCTAGTTATTGGCCCACAGATTGTTAGTCCATGCCCGCTTACTAAGCTATTCCAAGGCTTAGGTTAAAGAAAATTGAAAAAGGAAATAAAGCTTAAGCGCACGCCCTCATCGAGACTAATAGAAAAATGTTTATAGATAAAAAGGCGACAAATTGAATTTGCAAAGGTCAGACATAAGTGTGACACTTGATAGCAGGCATTCGCACTTCACGCAGGACACGCAGCTCCTTGCCGGAATTCCATTTGAATTTCCATTTGCTGTGTATTCACATTATATTTTTTTGGCAAATTGAATTTGCAAAATGATTTGATTGTGCATAGAAAAGCCTTTGCAACAGGGTGCGACCGGCTCTGCCACCCCTTTCTATACTCTGATGTCTCATATAAAAGAGGCCAAGGTAAACCGCATTAGGGATTTTAATTAACTGGCAAAATGGTTCTCCTTATATATATCCATTAAAATATCGTATTACATAAACTAAAAACGGTTTTTTACGCCCAACTGCCGAAGCTAAATGGGTTGGAAAGGTTTTAGTGGCTTATACACAACGGGTCAGTGGCAGAATATGACTTTGATATATAAATCCATAATGCCTGCTTAACTTTTATTAAAGATTTATGAATATCTGTTTCCATGAGAATGACATGAAAATTCATGAGCTTAAATTAATATATATAACTAATATTTTTAACCGGATTCTCAAGGTAGTAAACCTTTTGAACCATCGATTTCAATTCAAAACATTTTAATGATAGAGATTTTAAAAAGTACTCTGAATCGGAGCATTGATCTACACAAGTTTTCCTTGGCTGCCTCATAGCCTACGGCAATTTGGAACCAAATAGTTTGAGATATTTTTTAACATTTGCTCTTGAGTTTGAGATATTTTTTAACATTTGCTCTTGAGACTTATGTAGAAATAAAATAAAAATGATTATTTCCCTTAGTAATAACAGATAATATATAAATTTGATTGCTTACCTTATAGAGGGGTGATTAAAAACTTTGCTCTATATTAAATTACCCAAATACTTGCTCATTCATATCTGGCTTCCTCCCCATTGATTGGGCATTGAACATATTGTTTTTGTATTAATTATAGACAAATGACATAAGAAAATTGCAGCAACAATGAGCCCATATGGCTTCTACTTACTTAGCCAGTGCTTCACAGCGAGGGAAAACCGCAAATGTCCCGCGGGAAATGCAAAAAGCAGCGGAAGAAGCAGCAGCAGGAGCTGGCGAAACACGCGATAGTCAGAGATAATCACAATAATCGGACGCTGCACTCGGTCGCTTTAAACGATTTTCAATATGTCAAGGGAAAAGCGTTTCACGTATGACGCACAATGGAAAATTCGATGGGCAAACAAAATCGAAGGTAGTCGAAGCCAACAATCGGCTTACGGTGCACACTGCGGGGGGGTTGACCTACGGCAGCCCAACGTCGAGGGTGACCGTGTCCTCGCCGTAATTACGTATCCTTTGTTCGCTGCCTCACATGTGCACACACCGAAATAGCAAGGCAATGTGCGTGAGTGTGCGTGGCAAAGTGCCCAAAGACTGAGTTATTCATGTTTTGGTTATACTCTGAAAGCTGCATGCCAAAACTTGGTGTCTCTAGCTCATGTCATTTCAGAGATTAGCTGAAAATAATTTTAGCTTTGGAAAAAATTTGATCAAGTGTATGGGAAAACTATTTTCGAAAAGAATTTTGATGACTCTAGCTAAGCTTAGAGATCTGATATAATCTCGATCAGAGATATGATCGATATTTATGGAAGTCTTAAAAAATGAATTTAGTTTTCACTCATGAATATACATTTATACATTATATTCCAAAATGTTAAATATCTAGCGTAACTCTCGAAATATACTACAAACAATTTTCTTTTTAAAATCGTACATATCTTCTACAAAACTATATATATTTAAATATACTATACTTTTTTATGGGACGAGATTCATGAGTATTTTTTCCAAATTTCAAGTTTTAGACTTCTATAGCGCCGAAGTTTTCCTACTAAAATATATCTTAAAGCCGATCCGAACCGTCCTATGGGAGCTATAGGATATAGTCGTCCGATCCGGATGATTCCGGATGCCTGGAGCAGATTGGATCCTATGTGCAAAATTTCTGCTCTGCAGCTTCGAAAGTATCGGAAGAGATTTCGTTGATCCAGAGAGACGAACAGACAGACAGGAAGAGTATACCAGAGACATGGGTATATCAACTCCGCTCGTCTTCCTGATTAAGAATATATATACTTTATATAGTCAGAGATGCTTCCTTCTCTGCGTTGCAAGCTTCTAACCAAAATTAATATATCCTTTTTTGCAAGGGTATAAAAAAGTTTGTTTGCTGTTTGAGGGACCGTCCACGTTCCAAGATTTGGTGTCTCTAGCTCAGAGAAAATCTAGTGATAAACAGAAATAGTTCTCGAAAAAAAATTTATTCTAAAAATAATTGATGACAGCTTTATAAAATATATTTAGCTCATAATATATATCAGCTAGACAGATATGTTGAAGAACATACATACATACATATGTGTGTACTTCACATTTTCGATAGTGACAAAGTTCTATATTTACATATATTACATTATTTGCGTGACCACCTGCATTGCAAATACTTTGGGTATTTCGCCCGTGACTTCGACTATTTCAGTGAAGAACTTGTAAGTGCCTTTAATCATGTACTCCGGCTGGATTACACTTCGTACACCTATGTTTAGAATGCTATAGTTGCCGATTTGGATGGGACATATGAGTATATCACTCATATGTACGGAGCTCAGAAAGAAATGACGATAAGTCGGATTATTAAGAAATGAACAGAAGTCCATGTGTTTCACCTCGAGCACCTTGATATAATCCTTGCTACCTTCGAATTGTGCCCGCAGATTTGTATTCATAATGAGATAGTTGCTGCCCAGCCTTCGATTGATCGTAACATAGATATCAAAGGCAGCGTGATCATCGTGAATGTGGGTATGGGCCTTCATGAAGTGACGGTCGCCATGAACTCTAATCTGCTTTACATGCACTCTGACCTGAAACACATTTCTATAGCAGCTAGTTTTAATAATTCTAATCTTTTACCTGTTTCGGTGGGTCTTCTTCTTCTGAGGAATCATTGAAGTTTTGCATGTTAGCAACAGCGAAGAGACACAACAGAACGAGCAGCTGTTTCATATCGAACTGATATCATACTCCAAAGGCATGCCATTAAAACCAAAATATTACTAAATGTGCCTAATTTAATTTTTAATTAAGGTTTACTCTATCTGATAAATCACACAGGTAAGCTAGGCTGGGGACTAAAAAAGTATAAGTTTTGTAACTTTTGTCAAATTTGGTCAAAACTGAAAGCTTTACAGTTTAATTGACAATCGATAACAGCAAACGCCATTTCGACGAGTTACAGTCTCTTGTCTCTTGTCAAAAATTATAATTCGATAGTTTGATTAAAAATCCGTACGAGACAAAAAAGGTACATCATTCGCAAATATGAATTATTGTAATTTAGTTACAGTCAGTGAAATTGAAAAATGGTAATTTTTATACTCGTTCACCAAGTGAAACGAGTATATTAGTTTTGTGCACTGTCAATCCATCTGTCCATATGAATGCGCAGCATTTCGACACCTGTGAAGCTAGAGACTTGAAATGTGGAACATACAGTTCTGTTCACAAAAATAGCAGTGCAGAGATGGCAAAATTTTTTGCATATACCTTCTTATAGATTCAATTCTTTGACTTTCCTTTGAAAATCGAAAAATTACCGTTACTTTTGCTTCGTTTTGGCACGTATTTTATACTTTTGTGCTTATGCACACGAATTTCGCGGTTCACAAAAATAGCAGTCTTTGGTTTAATTGCGCCAAGAGTGAAGTAAAAGTTAACAAATTTGTCAATAGTAAGTTTAATTAAGGTAATTCTAATTCTTTACTATTATTTGCATTGAAATACAGTAAAATAATGGTAAAACTTTCATGTAGACTCAAGGTAAAACTTACATATATTCGAGTGTACCCGCGTGTGATTAAGTTTAAATGTTTTTTCGATACGCCCACTATGTCTATATGTTTTTAGAAGGAAATGTTAGTATTTTAGCCAAAATGGCCGTCTAAGAGTTAGCATTTGTATTCCACCCCTAGATCTGGCAAAACTAAAACTTCCATAGTTTAAAACCTGGAGTTCTAAAATTTGACAAATAAATAATAGTTTCCCTTCTCCTTAGATAGACCAAAAATCCTTGAAAAACAAAATTCTTCGCCTCTTTCGGGGCCTAACAAATCGGAAACTTAGTAATTTGTATAAAAGTCGTCAGGCAAGCCCCTGCCATATTTGAGGTGAATCAAAAAATAGATTTCCATTACCATCCTTCCTTCATCTATTCTTGTAAAGCTCAAGATTTCAAACTTAAAATTAATATTCAAGTAAAATAATAAAAGTCATTCCATATTTAAAGTTCTACCAAAATCAGATGAGTTTCGCATTAGTTTTGGAAGTCACTTGTCTAGGAAAATTTCTTGAGTTAATTCTTAACGTAATCCCATTTGATTATTATGTTCTTTACAGCTAACTTTAAATTTTCGTGGTTATTTTCATAATTGCCTAAACTTTGTAGAATTTTAGTGTAATTAAAGCTCTTGTTCGAGTTACTATATCGTGCCATATTTTCTATTCAGCGGGGTCACTATATATATTTATATATACACCATAAATATATATATATATATATATATATATATATACCTACATATATGTCACCACTTAGTCGACGTCTCAATTAGCTAACCGACGGATATGTGCGCAATCAGGGCTCATTCATTAAGCGAAACAAGAAACAAACGACTGTGGGACATAGCCCATACCTCTCCAAATATATATATAGTATATATACTATTTATCGTATATATATATATAGTCAGTCAGGAAGCAGCAAAGTGTTGAAAAGCCAATTAGCGTTGCTTTTGCCAAATGACAGGAAGGAAGCCATAACCACAGCTGCAGCAGCAGCGGCTGCAGCCACAGTGGCTGGATGTGAATGTGGATGTGGATGTGCGTGTAAATGTGGAAATGGCAACTGTTTGGAATGAAAAATTGCAAATTTATGAAAAACCACACGCAGCGTCAACACCTCGATAAGTCGGAGAGTGGGAATGAGAATAGTTAGTCAATCAATTCGACAATCTGTCAGTCCGTCAATCAAGCAGCTGTCAGTGTTGTTGCTTGTGGACGTTTTTCAACACTAAATGAAGTAGGACAAGCTTTGCTTTACTTCTAATATATCCAACATATATTTCATTCGTCATCAATATATAAAAAAAAGTTAAGAGCCAGTTTTTGTTATACAAAATGTATTAAAAATTTTTAAAAAAATGTCAATACTTTTAATACAATTTAAAATAAATTTTCGTAATTAATTTTCATTGTTTTTAAAATATAAAAACATATTTTAGTTTATACACCTATATTATATACTATTCTTAGATTATATCTAAATTTTTACTAATTGATTTTCTTGCCTGTTGTGCTAAGAGATATAGATAGATAGATAAATAGATATTCGACAACAGGAAAAAGCATTGATTTTCAATGCACGAATACTTCGTGTTGAATCGTGGGTGTCCGTGTCACGACAGAAAATATCGACAATAGGCAACAACTCTGAGCAGGTGTTGCGTAATTTTCTGCGTCATTTAATTAAGCCGATTCAATGGGTGGGCTTGGTGATGGTGGCTCTGAGAGTGGAGCAGTGGGAGGGGAATGAAGGTGTGTGCCATTAGGTAGACCATGCTGCGTGACTGTCGATTGGACTTAGGCAGCTTATAGTCCGTCCGCCTGGCTGTCCCATATGTGTGGTAATTAGCTGACATGTTCACTTAAATAATTCATAATGTTTTGGCTTAATTATTTATTCATAATGCCTAATAGTGCCGCCAGCAGAAGCAGCTTAAAGGCTAGCAGCTTAGTTCCGATTAATAGCAAACATTGATACAATGTTTCATAAACAATAAGATTAACAACATTAACAACTAAAACATAAATTAAGTTGCCTAAGGTTTGCGCACACGTGTATCGGCCAGGAAGCAGGCGACCAGCTCGTCCCCACGATCCGCATCGTGGAGGGTCACCTGCAGGCGGGTGGGCACCTCTGGCTGATTGCTGGCGACGGGCAGCAGCAGGCGATAGGTGACATCCTCGCCAGCGTCAAGGGGACAGTAGGCGCCATGCAGCAAATTGCTGCACACATTGCTGCGCTGCGCATCCAGTTCAAAGGGTATGGTGACACCTAGAGAGGTCAAGTGAACCTTGGCGGTCAGCTGATGCATGGCATTACGTGCTGTAGATAGAAAAATTGCATAGATTGAATATCTGTAGATCTGGCTATAGCTATAATATACTCACTGGCTACGAACTGTATGGCTATGTTGGACTCTTGACCCTTGAGCAAATCACAGGGCATCTCATTGCATTCATCTATTTGCACCATCAAAGGCATCGGAGTTTTTGTATTGGCGCCTATTTGGGAATACCCCTAATTAGTATTTGATATATAGAAGATTTTTGATATGAACTCACATTGCCTGACGGGCGTATCGGCGTTGGCATATGTCCACATCAATCCAAAGATCAGGGACACATATAGAAAAACTTGACTGGCGGACATTTTGAAGGTTTCTTTCTTGGGTATTTTAACTGTGTTCTTTCAAAGCTGTTTTGAGCTTATAATACCCATTGGACAGCCATCGCTGCCTTTTATACGATTTAGGCGTACCACAGTTCACTTGCACTTGCTGGCATATCTTATCGTCCCAGCTAATAGAGAATTTTATTGTACCAATCCACAGTAGCTAGCAAAATTGGGTCTAGCTAATCTATTGGCAAAACTCGTTTAATTGTTTGTCTGCGATTTAAATAAACATTCAATGAAATTGAAAGTATTTGTGTAATCGAATAGAGCTGGAAATAGATTTTCAATTTATTAGAGAATAATCAATTTTTGAAAAATACTTTCTCCTCTACTCTTCAGATATTTAGCTTCGGGTTTGCATCGGGATTTGGCAGTCTAGTTTTTATTTACCAAAGAATGACTTATTAAATACTTTAAGTAGACTCTAAGGAATTATTTTCAGGTGACTTCGCTTCGAGTAAAGCGATCTTAATGATATTATAACTCAAAACGTTAAGGTTCCTTTCAGTTTTTGTGATTTATATCGGAGTGCTTCTACTCAAATGTTTCTGGGTATTCAAATTGATTTGAATTATTCATAACAAAGCTCTTGAGATACTCATTAGACTCAGTTATGACTCACAGCAGTTACCTTGCTTATTTCTAACCTGCTGATTGTTATTGCATGCTTAACCGAGTACATTTACACCTCCAAAAGGCTCTAGTACCCTCAGAGATACGCTGAGTGCAGGCGAACTGAACAACCCAATAACTCAGATAAGATGATGAACCGAACACCTGTTGGTGTGGAACTGTTCCAAGTGCAGGTACACGCGCTATTTGCGCTTATCAGACTTTAGCGATAATAAAATTAGCGAACGATTAGCAAAAACGTAAAGCAAACAAATATTTCATGTGGCATATTTTCAGGCGCTGCGACAAGCTATTTACCCTCTGCTGAAAGACAGAGAGAGGGAGATAGCTGCTCTAGCAGCTCAGCTATGTGTATATATGTATTTGTGTGTGCCCGTCACATTAACATCAATTTATATGCATAGGCAATTTGAAACAAGTTTTATACAATTTCTTACACCCACTTGACTTTACAAGTAGCACCACCAGCAGCAGCAGCAGCAGGATAATCAGAATGTCAAGGGGTGAACTCCTCGTGCACCCCACTCAGCGAGCACTTGCGACCAAATTTCATCAATATTCTCATATTTTCTGTTTTAAATTTCAACTGTTTTATATGCAAATTAGCTTAGCGATTTTCCACAGATTGCGAGTAACTTGATTTTGTTGTTGTTTCTCAAAATTGATTTTTAAATGTTTGCGTCGCGATTATCAAAATGCCTAAATGATGGGCTGGGGCTGGAGATTTTTGTGAACATTCAAGTGCTCGAGCAGTTATTTTAATTTGCATTAACATCACATCTCATTTTTTTGCGCCTCAATGAAAATTGAAATAATTTTCAAATGTTGGGTTTAGCTGGGCATTGATAAAAAATATCAAATTATGAAAAAAAAGTTAAATGGTAGATTTTTCAATTGTAATTCCTTTTTGTAAGTATCAATATGTAGTAATATGTATTTAAAATTTTTATAAAATTTAGTAGTAGTAACTTTCCTATTTTCTTTTATAAACTATGTATTCGTATTCAAAAGAATTGCGTGTAAAATAGCAACTGCAATTTTCTCCATCAAGGTTTGTGTATAAAGCATTTTTCAACATTAAAAAATAAAATTTAAAAAAAATAAGCTAAGCTCAAACTAAAATTATAGAGCAGTAAAAGTTCAAGCCACTCGAATTATGTGCAAAACTCTCAAAGTACAATTTTATACTCGTTCATGAAAAGTGAAAAAGGTATATGGGTTATGCACGTCTTGCTTAAAGTCTTATAATATTGTAGTAGGCCAAAAATGTAACTATTTAAAAAATTTTATAAAATTTGTATAGCATAATTTATAATTTTACAAAGTTTTTTTTTAAATTATATTTTAAGATTTTAAAAATTTTATTTAAAAATTTTTTTTTTAATTTTTTACAATTATATTTAAATTTTTTTTTATTTTCAAAAATAACATTTTTTAAATTTTTTTAAATTATTAAAACTTACATATTTAAATTTTTTTTAAAATTATTGTTTTAAATTTTTGTAAAACTTATAAATACTACCTAACCATAGACGAGTATTAAGCAGTCAGTGTTATATGTAACTCTTTCTTGTTAATTATGCATGACTGCACTTTAAATACACAGAGCGAAAGAGAAAGAGGGTGGGAGAGAGTTCCACATATTTATGCAAATAGAGTAATATTTTTCTTCAGCAAATGTTTCTACGTATTTCAGTCCTTCAAAATGAAGTAAGAGGGAGGTCTAATGGGGGCTTGCATTAAATGCCAACACGTGAGCCTTGTGCCAAAGGTAAATTGCTCGACAGCAAACTTGTCGAAACGCATGTTCTCTTGATTTCGGGAAACATGAATTTTGCATTCATTTAATTACAGCGCCCCAATCTAGCCAGGTAGCTGGGCAAATTAATTAGAGCTCTTGGCTAAAAAATTTTTAATAATTTTTGCATGACAGCCTATGCAAATTGGTGCTGAAATATATCAAAGTGCGCGCCAGGCCGGAAAACTATGCAAGGGACGCAGCTGGAAAATTGCAAGTGAAAAGAAAATGCTGCTCAAGGGCAGTTGGTCAGCTGACCAGAATGGCAACAGAACTTGGAGAGTGCTTGACTAAGAGATACGCTGTACGCAGTGCTGTATACAAGCTTACATAACAAATATCTGAGATATGCGTTTTCTCTTCTAGTTTCTGCTATCGACGAATTCAAAGAGTTTAAGGATAGATAGATAGACATATAGTTTTAGATCCACTTCATGCTTCTGTCCGTCTTTTACGTACCTTACAACCTGTATACCCATTCTTTCAACATTATTAATAGGTAAACGGCAAACGAACAGGAAAACCTCAAAAAACTGGTTACATTGTTAAAATACAAACAGTTGAATGCACTCTGAAAAAACTATGACAAACTATAAAGGAGAAAATATGAAATAAATCTAGGGGTAGTTTGATGACATAAGAAGGGTTGTTCGTACCTCAATTAGCACACCTGTTGACAGGGTGAGCATGCAGTGACAATTGGGCGTGACTGCAGAAAATTCCTCTATTAATTGACAGCACACGACCGAATCATCAAATATCAAATATACTTGTAAAATTTAATGAAAAATTAACAGCAAGAGAAATCAAATTGTCGCCTAATTGAGACACAATGCAACCAAGTTGCAGCTATTGAATTACGTGTAAACAAAAGTCACATTGGGAATGCCCTGATTGAGGCCCGAAAGGTCACTGGCAGGTGAGGTGAGGTGACCTGAGCTGTACGGCCAGTATGCGACCCGGCCAGGGGCTTGGCGTGACAAATTGCCTGGCCCGAACGTTGGCATTCGGCGATGTCAGCTTTGATTTGACAAATTAATTGAGTTCCTGCTGCGGGTAGAGTGAAACGTGTCAGCTTAAATTTAATTTTACCGAAAGATACAGAATATGGTCTGACGTATCTGTATCTCTGTTTTTACCTGAAATTAAATCTGTAGCTGTATCTGTAGTGTATGTGTATGAACTACAAGTTATGTATCTATATTTGTATCTATATCAGTATCTGTATCTGTATCTGTATCTGTATCTGTATCTGTATCTGTATCTGTATCTGTATCTGTATCTGTATCTGTATCTGTATCTGTATCTGTATCTGTATCTGTATCTGTATCTGTATCTGTATCTATATCTGTATCTGTATCTATATCTATATCTATATCTATATCTATATCTATATCTATATCTATATCTATATCTATATCTATATCTATATCTATATCTATATCTATATCTATATCTATATCTATATCTATATCTATATCTAAATCTATATCTATATCTATATCTATATCTATATATATATATATCTATATCTATATATATACCTGTATCTGTATCTGTATCTGCATCTGCATCTGTATCTGTATCTGTATCTGTATCTGTATCTGTATCTGTATCTGTAGCTGTATCTGTATCTGTATCTGTATCTGTATCTGTATCTGTATCTGTATCTATATCTGTATCTGTATCTGCAAAGGTTTCTCTGTATCTGTATCTATAGCTGAATTACAATTCGTATCTAAATCTGATCCATCTTATCTTTTGGCAAAAATTACGCTTTGTTTAACTTATGACCCTTGAAAACATACAACAAACTCTCAAAGATTTTTCTTGTTGCATTAGTTGAATTATAAATCCAAATGACATAAAAAAAACTTAAGGAGCTGCCAAAATGCAAAAGGCAAGACGCATTATTGATTTCAAAAGGCGCATCGCCAGCTAAGCTCAAAGGATGCGAGTAGCAAAAAGAGCCAGGTAATACTTTAGGGAATATGCAAAAAAAAGGAAGTAGAAGAAGAAGGGGAGGCATCCGAAAATAAACTCACAGAAAAGTGCAAACGGAAATGGGAAATGGCAAATGGGGTAACTAATGCGACTGTGGAAGTATGTCGCCTGGCCGCCCTGCTCAGATTTTCCGGTTCAGATAATTGCATTAGATGCCACTGAAAATAGAAAATCTCACATATATAGATAGATGTATGTATTTAAGTACGGCAGAAATCAATGCCAGGCGCTTGATGTTAATCAAATATTGCGGTTCCATTCGCAGAGTAAGAAGCTAAAAGCCTTGATACACACACGAGGATATTTTGTATAGGATTTTGCCATTGCTTTGACATATTAAATAATGCCACAACAATTACAACTGTGCAGCATGTGACATCGAGCAGAAAGCGTCCAGGTGGCAGGGCAGAAGCTGCGACCGAGCCAGAGCTGGGGGAAGGTCTTACAGATTTCAGCAGCATGTATGCGAAAATCTCATGCTGCGCTGGCCACATGTCAAAGCCACCCAAACACCCACCCACCACTCGCCACGCAGCATTGCGAGATTTTCTACCTTTTTTTTGCGAAAAAATGATTTTTGCGAGGGTTGTTGGATAAGTTTCTGTCAGTAGAACTTGACAAGTTTATTAACTAAACGTTTGATGAAGGCTGAATTTGAGCTACAATAAATCTATTCCGATTGAGGCAAGGCTCACTGCAATTTCCCTCTCAATTCAAGTATTTTCCATTAAACAAACTTTATAGGCACATCTCGCGCACTTACCGTTGGCGAATTTTCACTGTATTGCGGACAAATTATATTTTTCAGCTTACTTTTTGTCGGTTTCTTGCAATTTTATTTTATTTGAAGTTTTACTGACAATGGCTTTGGTTGGAGTAAAAATGTCTCTGTTTCTGGGTTTCATATCATATAAACACATATATATGTATATACATATATATGTTTTGTACTTTTATCAGTAAGCTTGCACGTCTGATTTTCCTCTGTTCAGGGATTTATTTCGCACTGGCATTGTGATCCCACTTTGTTCCTTGGACAACAATGTTTTGTGTTATTAGCAATGCACTTGCAAGTATTTTGAAATGGGTCACTAAAGCTAAAAAGAGTTTTTTTAATATATATTTAATGTATATTAAGCTACTTGTAACGTCAATTTGCTTAGCTTAAAGAAAAAAATTCTATAAAAATTTAATTTTGTGTTTTTAAAAAACTATTGAAGCAATCATTTCTGGACTCGTCAATCGTAAATCACTTACAATTCGCAGACATAAAATTTGGTACTGGGACAATAAGTGTCTAAATGGGAATTCCCTGTACTCAACTTCAAACTGCCTTACAAACATGTTGAAAATCATACTCTTAAATAACTGATATGTTTAAGAGTTCGAGCTTTACACACATTTCAGAACTTTTATATAGCATCTGCATGTGTGTTATACCAGGTATAACAAAAATCAATATTTAATCTCAACAACAAATATTCCAGATCTATATATGACCCCCAATCATAAGAGTTTCTCTCTGCAAACCTCTAGATGTATAATATTCATTTCTTTATCCAAATTTGCCAAAGGTATATTATTGAAATGGAAAGCTCTATACGATGCATACAAGTATGCAATAATGTTCATGAACAACTATTGACAGAAACATACTTTATGAAATTAGCACAAATTTACACCCAATTTTCACCCCTTTGCAAAGATTTTTGAACATTTAAATTTTTTTCTTCACGAACCCTTTTTCACACATCCATTTTTTGTTGCATACTCTTAAGCGGATCAAATGAAATCGCTGCAAATAAACAAATATATTATATAGAAAAATAGCTTTAACTCGGCTATATCCTTGTACAGAATGAAAAAGTATTGTGCGTTTGGATCGTGAGGAACAACCCTATTGATTCCCATCAAAACATTATGGGATCAGCTAAGGATCCAGACCTGCAAAACCGGCAAATCCCTAATATCGCGAAAGTCACAAGGACGATTATGGTGATATTTGGCCTATTAATAGAGATTGATATTCCGACCAGTTTGACATAATAACTGCCAGGATACGCAACGGTACAGCCGAGCAATAAGCTATTTTCTCTGTGAAAAATTTGCATACATTCTCAGCTGTTTAAAGGACTTTCGTCCTTATTGCTTTTAATTCTTCGCAGGGAACATAAGGATATTATTATATCAAAGCATGTCGCAATGATCATCCAAATGGCTAAGTTACATTTTTCGAGTTTTTGGTTTTTTTTTCGATTTTTTGCAAAAATTTAGTTAAAATTTTTGGTGTAGTCCTAAAGTTTTTGATTGTTAATCGATAGTCCTGGTCGGCATGGGCTGAAAATGGTAGGTGCCTTTAAAATCCTAAAGGATTTAAGCTAATTATAGCTAAACAAAGAATGTCTTCTTTAGAAAAACTCGGTAATATCATAGCGCAGGACGAAAGGACATGGTACTTTAGAATGGTAAATATCAGCTGTATCAGAAGATTGGTTTCATCTAGAAGTTCAAAACTTTTGTTTTGTGTATATAAAATATATATCGCTCGATGCACTCTTATGCCTGAAAAGAAGAGTTAGAAGAGAACGGGGGATATTCGTATCCATCAAATATACAAACGATTATCAAACGGTTTGCAAAACATTCTTGCAAAAGTCAAGCAAAGAAAAACTGCTGATATTTTAGTCCTGATGCATCCCTGAGTTGCCATTCCGAAAACTTTAATTAAAGATACGCGAATAGAGGTGGCATTTCAAATGTTCTTCCCTGCAAACCCAGTTCAACTACAATGAGTAATGCAGCGCAAAAAAAAAAAGAAGAAACAAATGCTTTCTAAAACTTTTTGTACAAAGCTGCTAGCTGTAAAGTTTGCAAAACAAATTTTATTGCAAACATTTTTAGCATTATTGAATGTATATGTAGATTGCAACAAATTAAACTGATAACTCAAATCTCTGGTAAACTACAGAAATTACAGTAAAGAAAACAGTAATCCGTATTTCCATAGCAAATATTTAAGATAACAATATATTTTATTTATGGTTTCATGGTACAACAATTCTTTTACGTATTTTAGTTAGATAATTAGAATTTAAAATGTGATGTGTTATCCAAGAAAAGTTTTTTTTTGCGTCTTCATAGATTATATGAAATTCAAGAAGTTTTATCCTTTCAGTCTAATGAAAAAAGAAGAAAAGAAGAAACCTTTAGCACTTTGAGGAATATGAACCTTATGATGTTTTAATTATATAATAATATAATAAAATATCCCGAATGAGTGTTAGTATTAATAAATTTTCCAATAGGTAGCACAGCCTTCTAATCTGAGCGTTATCACATTGTAAAGTAAAGGGAGCCCTTTTCCGAGCCCGAAGCCATTTCTAAATTGCCTTGCTGTCTACCGTTCTATTTTAAAGAATGAAAGAAACTACCTTTTGACTTAAGCTTTTTACAATGTGCGTCTTCAGAGAATATATGTATATGTATATGTATATATATATGGAATACATGTTGTATGCCTTCGTAAAGCGTGGCTAGACGGGAATTTTTATATTTATTTCGGAATTTTTTTTCTAATTATCTAATTTAAAACTTTAGACACAAGTCTAGTGTCAAGTGGAATTTATTTAAATATTAATAACCAAATATAATCAAGTGTGTAAGTGCGAGTAATGATCCAGCTGATACCCTGTAAAAGTCAAAAAGTTATAAGAGAACATTTTTTTAGCCGTTATTTACCACATATTCATTAAATGAACTTTAAAAATTATAAAATCTTCTTCCAATTCAATATTTTAGTTAAAATCATCTTGATTTTCTTTTTATTCATTTTCCATAGACAAATTTTCCATTTCGCGTCCTTTCACAAAACACATCTGACTTTGAGTGCGTGTGAAAAAGTATGGGTTATCCGTAGAATTTTAAAAAATACTTTCCATGATATTTATAATTGGAAAATTTTATACAAAAAAAAATTGATTAGTGTGAAAATATTGAATTTTTTTCCCATAGTGCAATGGAAGCATTCGAATCGCTTCCTTTCGCTTAAAGCCGTTTTGTAGCTAGGTCGAACTTTATTTTAAAGTTTAGTTAAACAGCGATTGGTATTCTTTTGGAGAAAAGTTCTCAAAAGTTGGCGAACCGAATTTGCCGTTAGCAAATCAGAAAACACCTTCGATCGATAAGATAAGCAATGCCACTCACTCACTCGAATCAAACTCATTTCGAGAGCCTATAAGAACGAAGTCGTTCGAACAATTTGACAAATATTTTTTAGCAACTGCTGAAGAGAAGTTCTTAAAACAAATCAAAAAGAAATGCAACTGAACGTGTTAATTAGCCTAAGCATTTTGCTAACGGTTTCTTTTCTATATGGGATCCAGGCCAACGATAAGATTCCAGCCACACAAGTCAAACGCTGTAGGTTATTATTGCTTTTCTCTTTATAACCCAAATATATATATTCTTTTTGATTCTCAGGTTCGGGCAATAAACCATTTCCTCTAGAGGTGCGTGTCCACGGCTGTGTGGTGCCGCCTTGCAACATAGTCAAGGGGACGGTGCAGATATTTGAAATAGATTTTGCCGTCGACAAGTTTATAACGAGCGTAACGACCCTTGTAAAGGCCACCACACTGGGTATTATAACGGTGCCCTATGAACTGCCTGCAGATGTTGCAGCCGTCTGTCCGAATCTGATGTATGGCGCCTATTGCCCACTATATCCCACAGAGGATGTTACCTATTTATTTGAATTCCCAATTGGCGAATATCCCGAGATTGGCGTCAAAATTGAGATCTATTTAGTGGATCAGGATAAGGATATAGTCACCTGCTTCGTCTGTGATATTAAAGTAAAGAAAGCCACTGGCTCTAACGATGAGCTGAATTACCCGGACTGAGCAAACTCCTCCATGTTCAACTCATTTATATATTGGCATATTAATACTGTGATAAATGTTTTTTTTTAATTAAATTTGAATAAATGAAAAAGACTATATTTTCCGCAATAAACAGTTTATTCAATCATTTAAAAATATATTAATTTAGTTCGATATTTACAACAACTCATTAATTGGCCATAAAAGTAATCACTGAAGATTTAAGTACAATCGATCATAAAGGTTCGACGCACCCCAACAGTAAGTTGAAGTGTATTGAGACTTCAAGTGACCTAAACGTAATATTTGATATTGATAAGGCACGGGTAGGTGTATATGGTCCTAGCACACCTGTTCACGAATGCAGCCAACTGTTTCCCATCCAGTGGAAAAGCAACGAGAAGGCCGTATAGAGAAATGTACCCGGGGGCTATCAATAGCTAAAGACGCCGATCGACTGACGACCTTATCAAAGCACATTTCAAGAGTAAGAATCACCATACACTGTAAACAAATTTCACAATCTGCAGACGGAATGACATTTATATTTGTTTATCTGGTAAACATTATAATGATACACATTTGTGTATTTAACATTTTGATACCAATAACCATATATGGGTAATAAAACTTTTTATATATACTAAATGATATATACTATATATTGATAAATGATATATATACTATGATGATATACATATATATGATATAATATATAATTTATTTATTATAATATAAATTAATACGAATTAAGTATATCAATTTTTTTTAAAAATTTATTATACATTTTTTTTGTTACTAATATTATTTATTATGTACATATTTAAAAAATTAAAAAAAACTATAAATATTTCTTTCACATTTGAATTCAATTTCCCTCTTTTAAAGTTTTTATATACTGAACCCATGGAAAAGACGAATTCAGAGTATAATGGTTTTAACCGGTAGATAGAGGCGCGATCGTCCCCAAAAAGTATATATAGGTTTGATCGGGAGCAACAGCCAAATCAATCTAGCCCCATTTATCTGCTTGTCTATAAATCTCCGAAAGTAAAAGAGCTAAAAACTTGATTTTACTCTAGGTCTTCCAATGGCATTAAAGTTTATAGCAAACTGCTCCTATTTGAGAATATCTGGTGCTACAGTCATAAAATCTTGTATTAATTTCTTTGATATATAAAACTAATATGCATAATAATATAAGTTTTATATATCATCTCAATATAATCAAAAAATAATTATGAATATCATTGTATAGTATATTTACATTAGTTACAATATTTAATCTAAATTTTTAGTGTAGTTTCAAATGCAATCAATTTGTATAAGATGTTTCCAATTTTGGGTATCAGCACATATTAAATAAAATAATAGAATTCACAGTTGAAAATGATGCCGAAACTGATTAGGTAGACAGAATCTATAAAAGTAAGCACACATTTTTATATAGATTAATGAACTAGATTAATATCAAATACTTGAAGAACCAAATATATCATAAATGAAATAATTAAATCAAATAATGGTATTGAAATCATTTTAAATATAAACATAATTTGCTTAAAAAGCTAACTGTAAACTAAATAAAGTCTTAAGTACATCTAAAGCAATAACAAATATTCATATTTATACTGTATTTATAATGGACAATTCTTGAATTCTTAACTCTTGAGCAATTGGTAAAAAGTGTCTTTGATTTCTTCGAGTGTCGCTTTGCACTCAATTAAAATCTAAGCCATATCAAGCACATTCGAGTAGCACCATATGGCCAATTCATGAAGCCTGCTGCTGGTCAATAAATGATTATCACAGCAGATTTTATTAGTATGTGAGCTACCCAGGCAATTAATATTAATTTATAATTTGAGTGCAAATCGCAACGTCACCAAACACACAAAATTATCAATTATCAATCAGGTTGATTAGGCGGTGCACTGGAAGGCAAACGAACGATGACGTCGAATGTGGTAAACAAAGTTGAGAATTCGAAATTTATTAGACAAGAATGGGAACAGGCGACCAAATGCTCAAATCAGTTAGCCTAGAATCGTCGCGTAGTATACTACAACAGCTCTATAAGTATAATCTATGACTCGACTACGATCGGGTCTTGCTCGAGCAGCGATGAGGGACCTTTGCGGATCTTACAGCTGACTACGAAGCAACTAATCGGATTTTCATCGGCATCGTTTAGTGTGACGGTAACATCGGAAGTAATTTCGGGAAATACGGGCTCCACGAAGAAATTGAATCGATACGTGACATCCTCCTCCTTGTCAATGGGACACATGGCTCCATATAAGAGATTAGTGCACACATTGGACACCTCCTCGGGCAGATCGTAAGGCAAATTCATGCCAAAAACTTTTGCTGTCACTTTTGTCGTAATGGTCGCAATGTTGTTTTTATCTGTGAAACGAAAATTAACGGTATTAATTCGTATAAAGAATATGAGCAATTTTTCACTTACCACCCACGAAAGTTACATCCATAATAGCAAATTGACCTTTGTAGACCACACAGGGCGGAATCTCGCAGTCTTGGATGTCAACGCTTAGTGGAAACGGTTTATTTTTACCTGAAAAACAAAAGTTTTTAGTGCAGCTCTTAAAAGTATGCTATAGTTTTTTGTCTTAAGAAAGCTTTGCATTTCTTTATTACTGGGTAGCACTGTGATAAGCCTTATCTAAGGCTAAGTGGCATATTGAATTAATATTTATATGCATATAATATTTATATGCATATATATGTACATCGAGATTTTAATTGCTTTCAATGGATGATTAACGCTTTTTTTATCAGCAAAAAAATACCTGCATGACAGTTGATTAGGAGGAATCGGGGCAAAGTTAGGTAAAATCGTTTCTAGCACATGTGTACTACGGGTTCACGAGCACTTGAAGAATTTAAGCAAAATTGCATTATTTTTTAGTAAATTAAGAAATAATTGCAATATCTATCTATTCTAAAAGCTTGAAAGGCTAGAAAGATAAATACTTTGTGTATTTCAGAGGTCCCTCAAATTTAACTGGGAACTGAGGACGTGGCTATTACATTTTTACTCACTAGTACTACAAATGCATTGGGTACATGAGTACTTGAAGAACTTAAACGGATAGACAATACGTCTATATTTATAACTATGCGAGGGTAGTTTTAAGAACATAGTTTAATGTCATAACATCAACTATAACAATATTTCACATGCTCGACTTAATTCCACTGATTAAAAACTAAAAATTCAGTAAATTTTAAAATATATTTTTAATCGACTTACATTCTTGGACTGGTGTAGCGCTACAGGTAATACACAGGTAGGCAAGCGTTAGCAAAACAGCACGAAACATTGCGAGAAAGGAAATTTTAAAACTTTTGCAAGTAGCACAAAAAATCGCTAGCAGTTGAATGCAGTGAATGAAACTATTGGCTCAATGGGGGAACATTAAATAGCAAATGTTTGCGACTGATGGCCAAGTTGTGTGAGGTTTATCAAACGCGACTCCGATTGCTATCGAGGGCCAGGTGTTTAAAAAAGGTAGATGAAAAAAAAAAGCCATGGGCATAATGATAATGATACTGATGAATATACAATGTATTCTGCAGGTGTACGCCCGGTTTCGTCTAAATCAGTATATAACGTAAAATTTGACTGATAAGTCTGGGTAAACAGCTACTAAACGCCAATACGCAACAATTAGTAAGACATTGAGATAGTTGGGAAATGTTATTGATTAGGTTAAAGTGTTAGGTAAATAAAATAAAGCCGGCACAGCTGATCAAATGCGTGAGAGAATTCTGAGAAAAATTTCGTGAATCATTAGCGCCTAGATTAGATGAGATTTTAAATAAACTGTCAAATAGAGATGACTATCGAATCAGTAGGTTGCCTATCGAATAGCCGCCACATCTTATCGGTCTTATCGGTAGCATTGGCGCCTAAATACGGTCATACTTTTTGTGACAGTTCATTCTCTTGTTTACATTTCAATTTTAAATCTTGTTTTCAATGAATATAAAAGAAGATAATTTAATGCGGCAATTGGCAGTGAAATATCCTGGCTTATATTTTGAGCGCAGCAAAAACGATGCCGTTGTTCTCAGCGGAGTTGTTTGCATAAATGATAAATGGATACGTTTAAAACTCTATTTACCGCATTTTCCAGAACTGCGCGACTTCGAATTGTGTGTGCAGCAGCACTTGGAATATAAGCGCTACAACAGCGACAACCTACAGATCCAAGCGGATTGGCAACTCGAAGATCTGCTGCTGTGTCTGCTCCATCTATTACCGGAACCCCAGATACTGGATGTTGATTCAAATCAACATAGGAGTAATATATATACGGAAATTCTGCAGTTGCACAAACCGCAAGAATATCGCCTGCAACTGAATGAGAAATGCACGAGGATCCGTTTCTGCGGCTTTGCGGAGCATGAGGCACATTACCTGGATTTGGAGCTGCCATCGTTGCGTTTGATAGCGCACAGTCTACCTGACTGTGTGCAACTGTCAAATATATTGGACAGTAGCTCGCGTTCTCTTACTGACATATTGCATCTGTATCTCAAACTGCTAGAGGAACTGCGTCCGTTCTATGAGAGTTTTTCCAGCATTGATCAGCTGTGCGATGTGCTGCAACCTTGTCCAATCACCACTAAGCACAACACACGTGTGTTTCCACTCAAGGAGCGTGTCTATCTCAAGCTAACCATAGCCGATCCCTTTGCAAGCTATGCTTCCATGGCCGTTCAGATCATTGGACCCACCGAGGAGGTGGCACATCTGCGACATGTGCTGAGCGACGGACTCGGCAATTGGGATATTGAACTGGACATGCATAAGAATCTTTTGCACATATTCGATTTGTGTTATTTTCCAATGCCCGCCGAGCCTGGGCTACAGGTGAAAAAAGATGAGGATGAACAGCAACGATGTAATATATGTTTTGAATATCGCCTGGACAGTGGTGAGGTGCCCATTGTCTCCTGTGATAATCCTCGATGTGTGCTTAAATGCCATGCGGCCTGTCTGAAGGAATGGTTCGACACGCTGGTCGAAGGTAAAACCTTTCTGGAAGTATCCTTTGGGCTGTGTCCGTTTTGCAAGGCGGTAAGCAATTACTTATGAATAGTATAATACATAATAAAGTAATCTCTTCATAACTTTTCAGAAGCTGTCCACGTCCTTTGCAGTGCTGCTGAAAAATTAAATAGTCAATCCACAAAAATTTACATATGTATTGGGATTTTGCTGTATATATGTATTTACGTAGAATACAACAACATTTAGTTAGATTTAAAAAAAATAAAGAGTAATACACATAATTAATCACGCCAATATCTTAAATATGAAATAGTTTTAATATAACTTGGTAAATCAATCTTTATGTTTGCACGCATTCTAGCCTGTCCATTCGACGACAATGTCTTTTGCATTCCTAATTTAAAGTATTTTGACGATTGTGTGAAACGAATTTGAATGCTCATTTTCGCTTGTGAGATTATGCAGCTCGAGCATCAGATCGTCCACGAAGACGACAACAACAGCAACAGTAGCTGCCAACACGTTTCACCAGTCGCCAACCTCATTCAAGTTCTCTGGAAACAAGACGCAGCAGATTGCGTACTACAAATGTGCTGCCATGCGTGGGCGTACGTTCGCTGGTTTTACCAATGCGAACGCTAGACCCAGCCAGGCCGAAGAACACCTTGGGGGCCAGATTCGGTTCGACTGCCTTGAACTCCCAGCCCACGTGTTGCGCGCAAAATTTGCATATTATAATATGCCACTGGTAGCCGGGAAACCAACTAAACTCGGTGGATGGCTCGCCACTATAACCAATGGCATGTGCAATGACCCTGTAGACTGTATTTGTCTCATGTATATATCCAGCTGAAAGCAAAGCGAAATGGATCAGTTATGGATACATCCCAACCTTACCTCAACTAATCTCACCTGAATTGCAATATTGCGTTTGGACGCCGTGCTTGGACATAGCAAACAGATCGGAACAATAGGCCAGACTGCTGTTGCAATAACGACAATAGAAGAGCGACTCTTGCTTCAGTGTGGTGCCAATGATCTGCAGTCTTATATTCACGGAATCCGTGAGAAATGTCAAACGCATCATTTTCTCCGTGAGATGCAAATTTCGCACCAGCCAAAATGACAATTGTATGGGACACTTTGGCATGGTATCAATTTTATGTATTTCTAACTTTTGGCGTGCCTTCTCCACAATATGCTCAAAGGAGTATTCCACACAGGCCTCGTAAGGCCATGGTGTGCTGGTTAGTTGAAAGCGTCGAAATTTATCCTGCATCGAAGGTATATCACGAAAACGATTCAAAGACCCCATATCAATGCATTTGAGCGGTTCGGGCAGAAAATATTCTGGCAATATTTTAACCTTGCTGTAACACTTCATGGTCGGATTCCTTGCTATGTACTGGGGCGGCCTTTAAAACAAGAATGAGGATAAAGAACGAATCACAGCACCAATTGAATATCTTATCATTCTCACCCTTGTATATCGTCGCAGTTGATGACGATGCGTTGCAGGGCGCGGGACTTGTAAAACACATGTTGGCGTCCACTTTCACCCTTCTCATATATCTGACAGGTTACACCGTAAAGTTTGTGTGGGTTATCGTCCGGCGGCTGCATCAGTGGAAAGCCAACGCCAAAAATAACCCCATCGCGTCCAGTGTCCTCGATCTCTTCATCGATAATGCTGCCATCAACCATGAAGGGCAACACCTCACCGGGAAAGAGTATATGCTGATGCATGAAAATGAGCATCCGATGTGAGCTGCCCACTTCCAAGTAGTCCACACCGGGCACACGATTCAGATTGGTGCCGAAATATGAATGCTCAGCCGGCAGATTTGTGTCAAAGCGTACGCCCTCCTCCATGTCAACATCCAAGGGTGGTGGCGGCGACGATTCGGATGTGTCATCTGGAACAGTATTGAGCACATCAGCGTTGTTAGCGTCATCGCTCGCCCTGCCACGAATGCGATCCTGGCTAAAAACCATGCTACGCACGCGCTGTAAAAAGTTTTCACGTCGCAACAATGTTGCAATACCTCCATCCCGATTCCGCGCCTGTGAGACCAGCATGTCCACCGCCGAACGGACACGATACGCCGGTATCATCCACCTTGGCACGGCCTCCGCATCCGAATCATCTGTATACACATTCAATGAGAAATTCAATTAGATTGAGAATTATTATGTCTTGCGACTAACCTTCACTGCCTGGACTGTCCAGTGACATGTCACTTCCGCTGTGCCTCGAGCTAACGCTTGCTCTACTTGGACTGTCATTGGGCAGCGATGCCTGTTCCGCCTGTTGCTGTTGCTCTGGCTCCACCTCCACCTCCTCCTCCTCACCTTCCTCCTCCCCCTCGACGACGGCGGGCGGCGTTGTGCTTGTAGCCGAATTCGGATTTTGCGGTGGTGCAACTGTGCTCGTGTCTTCTCTCAGTTGGTTGGCCCGACGCATCAGGTCTGTGACATCTACCATCAGCTCACTCACCTCCTCGAACATGTTGTCCACCTCCTCGATCATATTTTCAAGCCTCGCCCGACTATTCACATGTGCCGTTGCCACGGCAGCTATTGCACTAGCTCCAGCTTCATTTCCAAGTCCAGCTTCGTCCCCGCTGCTCTGTGGAATTTCCTCTTCAAGCCCTAACTCTACCTGCATTTCAGCTGCACTCGCAGCTGCATTTGTATTTGTATTTGTGCTGGATGAGCTGGTCTCATCGATTTCTGCGCATATATTTAAACACATTTAAGTGTTCTTATACGTTGTTAATAATTCTTTGTACCTACCTGCAGTCTCTTCATCATCCATATTTTTTTTTGGAAATTGAGTTTAGTTTGTGTATAATTTTTTCGTTAGAAAAATTAAACTTTTTGATTTTTCTGCTGTTTTCTGTGTTATTGATATGTATACAAAGATACAGCTGAAGGTTCTGTGACAGGGTTGCCAAGTGCGCTACTGCGTGATTTAAAATTTTTTATTTTTTTGCTAGACACGCCGCATTATAGATAATTGATAATAAATTTTAAAAAATGCTCAAAAATATTTAGCGAATGATTAAAAATAGTTATTGTGCCAATTATTATAAATTTCTTAACACACATATTTTGCTTTCCTAGTGCTGCGTAGTTTTAAACAGTAGGCTGACAACACTAACGTGCGTTAACATTTGTACCATGTACACTGACACTTTAACATGATCTTTAACATATGTACAGAGTGCACACTAACATATGAATGGAGCTAAGCTTGGAGCTGCTTCTCAACTTTCCTCAGCCACAGCTCAGTTTTATGCATTGCTCAGTAGCGAGTGGACGTAGAATTCGCAAGCCCTTTGACCGAAATTCCAGCTATCACTAAACGCGCGCGCCAAAGCAGACGTAACAGAGACGTTTTAATTTGCATATCGGGTCAAAACAAGAAACAAAATGTTTCAAATGCATTTTGGGTTGTTTAGTGGACTATTCCTGATTATCATTGGCTTGGGATGTGCTCAAATTGCCTATGTGGAGGATGCAGATATCGATAAGAAGAAAATTAATCTGGAGGTAGGCGATCCAATAAGACCTCAACAGCTGATAAGGCAGGCACAACAGCTTCAAAAACAAATGAGATTCACGCACTCTCTCTCTCTCTCTCTCTCTCTCACTCTCACTCTAGGGTCGCAAGCCACTTTATTCGCCCGCTCGCTGCGCCCGCTACCAACTACTTTACCCTGGAGATCAGCTTAATGACTGGATATGCGATTGCGCACCAGGTGAGACCATTAATATGGCGATGACATAATACCAATAATATTCAATCCTAACTTATTGATGCGCGTGTACTTTACATGGCCAGCGGCACTATATCATCCGGAAACCGATGCCTGTTATCCAGCATACAGACAAGGGCCCTGCAATGATACCCAGATACTGGTGCTGTACAAGGAGAAAGTTATACCCGAATGCGTTAGCAATCCCTGTCGGCAAGATGGCCATTTTATGATACGCGACAAGTGCTTCCAGTTTGGCAGCATCAATCACAATAATAACCCCTGTCCCAACAAGGAATATACTTATGTGCTGGGCGTCAATCCTCAGACTCTTATGGTCGATTGTGTGCAACTGTCGACGCAACTGGAAACGCGCATCTCAGATGATTCCAACAACAATCAAGTGGCTCCGCCAGATTACCACGTTAACTTGGCACAGAAATGTGGGCGTGGCAGTCGGCTATCTACGCAAGGGCGCTGTTCGCCAGCTCCATGAAAGTGGGTCAAGTCAATAATATATACTCAACATGATTTTAAAACTTTTTAGCTTAAAGCAACAATAACACCTACTTATATACATATGTGTTAATCGAGTTATTCTCGAATTTAAACTGTTGATTTGATTTTCCTACGACTCTTTAGTGGCTTCGGTGCAGGCTCATCAGTAACCTCAAGTATTTCATCTACACTTTCGCTGCTAATGTCATCCTCTTCGACTAGATTGACGCCATCCTCCAAGCCTTGGTCATCGTTCACCGATTCCAGCTTAAGCAATGTATTCTCCATGGAGGCCAGAAACGAACTCTCGCTGTATTCCGGCCATTGACGAAACTGTGCGAATAACGTCAACATTTGACTAGGTGATAGATCACCAAACTGTGTATATATGTTAATGCCGGGAAAGTAATCGCTTGTGCTCATATTGGTGCTCTGCTTTGTGTACGGCGGCAAATGCTGAGCAGATTCGTCTTCAAAAATGGGTTTCAACCTCTTTGAGGAATTCTGATTAATTATCAGCCTGGGCCCACAGCCGGGCACCCACTTCCTATAAGACATTTAACTGTTAAGTACATAGTTTGCAATAGCTTTCCAGGCTACTCACTCTAAATTGGGTATTATACGATTGCGTCGACTCACAAAGTTTTGCTTGATAAAGAACCATAGGGCAGGCAGATCTTGAACTGGGCATATTTCATGCAGATTGCGACGCGGCACAAATTTAACCAAATACAAATACTCTGGATTGATTGACTTGACCTTGCCCAACTTGCTGCTTTTGCTCAGATTGTAGTCGGCCTGCACGGGCAGGAAACTCTGGCGTGGTACCTTGGCTATAAAACGATGTTCAAATAGTATTTGAAAGAGCACCGAGGCAGACCGATAGATCAAATAACCGATATCATTCGAGCAAGTCAAATGCTGCAAGAGAAAGTAGAGATACATAAATTGAAAGAATATATAGATCGAGTAATACACACGATATAAATGGGCGGCGGCACCGCTAGTATCATCTCACAGCGACCCAGGTTGTAGAGGCTAGTCTGGAATATCAGCGAGTTGATCAAGTGCTTGAAGAACGGATAGGAGCCTACGGCGCCAAACACCAGCATGTTGACATCTGAAGATTTGAGATATATCTCAATAATAATATATTAAGCGAATAAGAATCCCTTGCCTTCATTGAATGCACGCTGTGGCACATCGCTTAGCAAATCGAGCAGTCGCGTCCCGCTGTCCATTTTGTCCATAAAGGCCAGCTTCCATAGAGCAACAAAATCGCCGTGATGCACCTTCACGCGATCCGGATACAATGCGTGTAGGTCCTGTAAACGCGGCATAAAGTGTTCCAGGGTTTCAATCAAAATGATCTTACGAAACTGTGCTTCCCGATCAAGCAAATGCCGCGTAAAATGCCCAGGCCCGGGATTCAGCTCCAACACAGTGTCATATTTGGCTTGCTGCAGATGCGGCTCCAGATAATCATTGATTTGCTGTGCTGTCTCCGCATTGGCCACATACATGTTTGCGGCAGCCTTTTGTTTTTTGATGAACAGGTTCTCTGGGAATTCGCCGCTATAACGTGACGCCCGCTCCGCCTGCTCGGCCCGCTTAGCCTTGGTGCTTTGATAGCAGCTGCTCAGCTTTTGAATATTTCTCGCTATGCACAACCTGAAGCTGCAGCGCAGTGATATCATTTTATTAATATTTTATAAACTAGATTTTCTCGAATGTTTGCGCTGTTCAAATGGTTTGTTTATGTTCACAGAACTCACTGCTCGTATGTATTTTGCAGCACTTTATCGGTTAGTTTTCCAACACTGTTTTTGTTGGTTATGTTTACAAATGCAACCAATTTGCAGCTGCTTGATATTTTTAAGCCAACTAGTTTAATTTAATTATTAATTAAAATAAAAGCTACCAGGAAATGGGCAAGGTCATGTCTATGGTGGCTCGCAAGGCCAATCGTTTCAATGTGGAGAACCGTGCACATCGTGTGCTGGAACGCGAAAAGCCAACACCGGCACCAAAATACGAATCCAACCTGCGCGACATGGAAAGAACTTTGGAATGTAAGCACCTGAGACAACTATAATAAATGATCTTGTTAAACAAATATCTATTATTGGCAACAATAGTGGACCCCAATTTCGTGGCCAAGCTTAACACAAAGGATGCCGGCTTGGACACACGACTAAAAGGCGTTTATGTAACATCACAGGATCAATTTGTGGGTTAAACGAGAGGCATGTCAAGAGCAATATTAATAATAATCTAATTATTGTATTTAGATTCAACGAGTAGTGCAACGCCAACTGGTTGCTGACAAAGATGATAGACCGCTGCCCTTGGAGCGCACCACACCGGATGACTTTGAGTATGGCTACATGGAACCAGGGAAAGTATCCATCGGCCGTTGCACGCTTCGACAAGCGATGAAGTTCATCAACGATCATCAGCTGGATTCTGAAGAGTGGACAGCTAAGAAAATAGCGGATCAATATAAACTAAAAGAGGCGCATGTTGGTAGGTTGAGCAAATTCCATCTCTTATTTAAAAGCTAAACCTAACTGATTTTACTTTTAGCAAATATTCTGCAGTACTTTAAGACGTTTAACGTCTATATACCTGATCAAAAGTATAAGGACAAAATGCTGACGCAAACCAAGCAAAAGGTGCTCCCGGAAAAGCCAAGTACAGAGTAGTAAAAGTTAGTTAGCGATTTAATCGGACGGTCTTCATAGTTAAAATGCTTGTTATTAATTTAAACCTATCTTTTATTATACAAACTGCGCGTACGCCTGTTTTGTATCACACAATGGCATTGGGTGGACAGTTATAGATATTTAGAGACTTGTCTTCTGAAGCTGATATTACTTTATCGTTGCTCGGGCTATAGCGTACGCCCCACACCTGATCTGTGTGCTCATTAAAGGTGTGTATACACTTGCGCTCCGCTGTATCCCAGACTTTGACGCTGCGATCACTGGAACAGCTGGCAAAGTGCTTGCCATCCTCCGAGAAGGAGACGCACAGCACCCAGGAGGCGTGGCCAGACAGTGTCCCCACCACATCGGAATGTGCACTACAATTTACAATAAATTGTTAACATACTTTTGCTTGACTAAAAATCCACTACAAATTGACTTACACATCATAGAGCTTCATGTGACCATCGTCAGAGCCTGTGAGCAGCATTTGTGAGTTTGGCGAGAAGCAGAGGCTACGCACAGGCATGGCATGGCCCTCCAGAGTTTGTGCCACTTTGCCAGCAGCCACATCGAAGATGGTAATGATGCCATCGATTGCGCCGTTTGCAACGTACTTCCCATCGGGACTCTAAAATTAAGGAAAAGCTTAACATTGATATGTTTAGAAATAAGTTGTTTACTCACATATGCTATGCTGAGAGTGTATTTGCCGTTCTGGGCGTCCAGCACCTGCTCAGCTTTGCCGGTTTCCACACTGTACATCGAGATTTTGCCGTCGTTTAGACCAGATATGACATACTTGTTGCATGGCGAGAAGCCCACCGTCCACAGATCGACAGGCCCGAATGTTAACATATGTTTCTTGTCGCCTGTTCTGGCATTCCAAAGACACATGCTAGAGTCCAGCGAGCTACTGGCAATTGCTGAGAAATCAAATTTTATGAACTATACTTTAAATAAGTAATTTTAATCGCCCAGCACTTACTTTGACCATCAGAGCTAACGGCAACAGACACGACGCCAAGGGCATGGCCCTTTAGCTTGTGTCGCAGTTTCAGCGTATTATCTTCGCGTACATCCCATACTTTCACCAGATCATCCAGACCGCCGGTCACAATGAAGTCTGTTGGTTTCTTTTCTTTTTTGTCAAAATCAAATGGATTCTCTTCCTCTTCTACAGCGCCAGCATCGGCAATTGCCGGCTCCGGGTCGCGTCCCCAGGCACATGCCCAGAGTGCATTGTCATGTGCATTCTCCTCTTTATGTAACAGTGAAAACTAAAAAATATTGTCTTTTTATTTAATTTTACAAGTTTCAGTTTATATTATTTACCATATTAATGCAATCGCTTCAAATTATTTTTTGGCAGTTCAGTTTATGATAGAGATGGGAGAAATTGTTCGCAATAAGTGAGACCAAACGGTGGACTCAGTTGAACAAGTTCCAGTCACTCAAAATCATATGTTATCCGAACAGAAATTTTATGCATGTGGAAACTTGAATCTTTCCCAATAGCTGTGTAATAAATTGTATAAATATATTTTGTACTCATTTTAATCCCAATCAATGTTAAGAAAATTTGATACACAATATTATGCATATTATTTAAGTACCAGAAATAAAATATAAAAAACAATAAAGTAGTATATTTCAAAGACTACCTAATGAAATTTAAATTAATTCAAAATGTAAGTTTTACTTAATTGTAATTCGTCTAATTTGGTATTTTGACACTTTACGTATATGGTCACACTTCTTCAATGAAAAACGCAACACTGATGATTGCTTCGCTGTTGGCATTTTATTCCCTATTCTCATTCGCAATGGCCGCCAACAAGGAACGCACTTTCATCATGGTGAAACCCGATGGAGTCCAAAGAGGACTTGTCGGCAAAATCATCGAGCGTTTTGAGCAGAAGGGCTTCAAATTGGTAGCAATGAAGTTCACATGGGTGAGTAAAGCCGGCCGCTTAATTCAATTAAGAAATCAATAAATGCGCGTGTTCAGCTGTCGTACTTAACCTCAACACGAGGGGGTAGCCATTGTTTCTGATACTCCAAGTGACCGGTTGAGGTTATATTCTATATGCGTCTAAATTTAGAGGTCATGAAAATGTTAGCATCACAATAATATGATTATCACATTTTAATTGCAGGCCGAAAAGGAATTGTTGGAGAAGCATTACGCTGATCTGTCTAGCCGCCCCTTCTTCGCCGGTTTGGTCAACTACATGAACTCCGGTCCAGTGGTTCCCATGGTGTGGGAGGGTCTCAATGTGGTCAAGACCGGCCGTCAAATGTTGGGTGCTACCAACCCAGCTGACTCCCTGCCCGGCACCATTCGTGGCGATTTCTGCATTCAGGTTGGACGCAACATCATTCACGGCTCCGACGCTGTTGAATCGGCCGAAAAGGAGATTGCTCTGTGGTTCAATGAGAAGGAACTGGTCACCTGGGCCCCAGCTGCCAAGGACTGGATTTACGAATAAATATTAAATGCATTGCATTGATATGTTCGCCACTCACTAAGTCTAAATGCAATTCTTTTAAAGAATAAAAATTCCACAATATATACACATATATGTATACGCCAGTTTATTCACATTTATATTTGGTCCACTCTGCTGATGGCATTTTGCTGGGCAATACCCAGCCGTGGGGAATACTGCTGCCAACCTTGCCGGTACTTATGTACGAATCCCAAATGGTGCTGCAAAACAATGAATTTATCAGGTTGACCGATTTAAACTTCTAACCTCGCTTACCGTAGTTCCACAAATTCCTGTATGCTTCGTTGTTCTTTTAGAATTCCTTGCTTTAAAGACACCGAAGAACTTCCAAAGATAACTTTGGCCCATTGCGCCTCGCAGTTCGTAGGCACTTCTTGGCTGATTGCATTGCTGCTCTCCTGCTGTACACTTCGCCAAACTGTGCGCATTCTGGCCAGTTTTTCAGTCAAGTCCTCTTTGCCACCGCGCGCCTTGTACAATCTTTCCAGCAAGCTCAATGTGTGCAGCATATTGGAGGAATCATGATGCTTCTTAAGTGTGATATGTTCGGCTTGCTTAGGGGCGGGCAAATGTGCCTCAGTTCCTACAGCCGACGACGTTGCAGGTAATGCGGCGACTTTGGCAGGCTTGCGAATCGCCCTATTGAGCATCATTTGCAATTTAGCCTTTTGTTTGCCCCTTTGGCGTCTTTGTTTGCGTTTCAGTTGAATGCGTGCAATTTTTTCACATGGCATTTCTGTCAGTTCAGCTAGCAAATTTGTGGTCTGTCTCTCCAGTTGGAGAGACTGATCCAAATTAAAGTCATTTGGTGACGCATTGCTTGCCGCTTCCAAAAATTTTAAATTTTCAATGACATTGTTAATATTTGCCTTTATTTCGCTTAATTTGTGGCCTTGCGGCATATTAGTTTTTCAGTGTTGGTTAACAATGCAAAGTACATACATATATTGAGAGTGGTTGCTTGATTAAAATTAAATACAGGGAAGAAAACGGTTAGCTGCATACATATGTATATATATAAGAACAGCTGATATTCTAGGATTTAAGCACAGATTCTGCTTCGCTTAGCACTTCTGCTGCCTTTGTATAGGCCTCCGTTTCTTTGAGATCCAGCTCATCCTGCAGAAATTTTTGCAGCATTTCGAATTCCTTTTGCAGCCTATGAAAAGTTACATCATTTTTACAATTGACTAAAAGTTAGTAATTAAATGACTCACCTGCGCTTTGAGTCGGGTATCATCATTTGGCATTCCTCTATCACCTCCTCCTGTTTGCGTAGCTTATGTTCGTCGGCACCTTCGCCTTTGAATTTATCGAGACGAGCAAATTCTGTCTTTACTTCCTTTTCACAAACGGTCTTCTCCTTGGCCAGGCGCTTAACGACACCCGTTTTTATAACTAGCTGCCTTATGCGTGGATCTGCCATATCTGTGATTATATGGATTTGGAAATACTCGTACAGTTATAAATTATATATAGTTGCCAATAACAATTGGTGTTTTAAAACTTTTTATTAAATTTGTCCGCAACTTCTGCACAGCCGGCTGAGCTTTGCTGCTTTTTTGTTTATAAATGCCGCCTGTGAGTCAGGTTACAGAGTTGTCACCCTTTTCATAATAGTTCCAGTTCCAAAAATCTGTTCACTATGAAATAAGCTCAGTTCTTAAGCTAAATTTAAAATAAACAAGTAAAAACGCTCTAGTCGGGACTGTCCGCTACGAGTTCTCCGGAACCTTTCTCCAAGTTAGCATTTTTACATATATGCAGGCAGATAATAATATTAATGCAACAAAAGAAAAATGTTCTAATTAAAAAAATAGGCGTAGCGTAATTCAAAGAGTTCACGCACTTCAATGTATGTTCATATGTATGTATGTGTGCACACGTATAGAAAAAATGATTGACGCTTGCTGCCGCTGCTCTTGCCGATTGACAAAATGTTTACTTTAATATCTTCTGTGCTACGTAACAGATTTTAATAAAAATTTCAGAATTAAATCCTTTTATTTTATTGCATATGTGATACTACCTAAAAAAGTCAATGGTAAATTGTGGCTATATTTGACACTGAATTTCAATCAAATCGATTTTGGGAAATTTAAAGCAGGTATCAATAATATAAAAAACCGAAATTGTATTTTACTTTAGCTTTTTTGACTTTAGCTTTAAAGATGTAAGATAAATACCCCAAAAACTGAATCTCGATAACGTTTTTAAGCGATATCATCGAAACGGGAAAAGTTAACGAATATCTCAAACAAACTAAATATGCGCGCTGTATACAAGCATCTTCGTGTAAAATATCAGTTCCTACCTCCTATAGGTTCTCAAATCGACGCGTTCATAAATTTATATATACTTTATGAATATATTCTTTAAGAATGTACATATATACTTTATGGAGTCTGGCACGCCTCCCTCTGCCTTTTACATACTTTTTGCAAAACCATTATACCGATTTCCCATTTTCTATGGGCTCAGGGTATAAAAACCGACTACACAATACCCTGTGCTCAATGTAAGAGATAATTAAACAAATATTAAGTTATTTTTAACTAAAAGCTTAAATATTTAACCAATATAGAAACTCGTTTATCATGTTTTTGTTGTATTTTACGGTTAAGCATTCTTTATTTTTATTTTCTCAATTAATACATTAAAAGATCATTTTCTTTGTTTATTAAGCAACGTTTTCTGTATCCATGAATTTGTTTTCTGTTGTGGGTTACAATTATAAGTTTCGTAGTAACGACAATGAATGCACTATGTATGTATGTAAGTACGCATATGTGGTTAATCGTTTATGAGAAACATCTGATTAAAGTATGCAAATGCCAATGAGGCTCAATAGAACATTTAGAATGTTTACAAAACCGCACATGATTATGTTTATGAATATTATTTTTGTAATACTTCTTAAGCATTTGTCTTTTATTTTGTTTTTTTCTGGGAAAAATTTTGAATTCATTGCGAATGTAGTCTTGAATTTTTTTTTTTAGTTTTTTTTGAGTTTTAGTTTAAGGTTTTTTTTTTGTAAGATGCAGAGATGGTTTAAAACTAAATTCTGAAAATTACTTTATATAATATAGATTTTAAATCGAATGCCTCCGACTGACTTATCAAAAGTATAAAAAGTGTTTAAAATCCATTGATTGAAATAATGGCGGATGCTTTAAAGTTTTATGTTAAGTGATAAATGAGGGGGCTAGTAGAGGGTAGGTAGAGGGGGTGCCGGGCTAGCAGCAAACTCCAGTGGCGATTACATTCTGATTATGATGCTCGATGCGAGACTGTTTCCTGCGAAAGGATTTGCGATGGCGAAACAAGTTTAGATAGCTAGAGTATATGATGATTATGAATATGATGGCGACCGATTTAGTGTACGAATACGGGAATGATTGCAGGTGACCAATGTGCCCATTCGCCTCGCCCTCGTCACGTACAGCGAGGGGTGCTCGATTCATTGTTGGCGTACCCTCGCTACTAATTGTATGTGTGTTGTTTATAATAAATTGCAGTAGTTCCTCAAGTTTATATAATATATGAATGCAGCAGTTAATAGTTGTTGTAGTTGATGAAGTTTTATACGCCACGGACTTTCTGTTGAGCCCTTGAATCGGTTTTGATCGTCTATGATGATTAGATACTATAAATTTAAAGTGTGTTGTTGCTGTTGCCGTTTGCTGTTTGAGTGTTTGAGTGTTGTTGTTTATGTTGTTGTTGTTGTTGTTGTTGTTATTTGAATTACAAGTCTGCTGACACCCTAGTTATTTCTTCTTCTGTGCCTTCTCAGCGGCTTTTGTTACTTTGCCCGAGGTCGTTTCTTTAAAGTTCACCGATTTGATGACACCTACCGCCACAGTTTGACGCATGTCGCGCACTGCGAACCGTCCCAGCGGCGGAAATTCTTGGAAGCTTTCGACGCACAATGGCTTAGTGGGTACCAGCACTATGATGGCCGCATCGCCCGATTTAATGGCCTTCGGTTCGGTCTCGGTGGTCTTGCCGGTACGGCGATCGCACTTCTCCTTGATCTCGGCAAACTTGCAAGCAATATGTGCCGTGTGGCAATCCAGCACAGGGGTATACCCATTGGCAATCTGCCCAGGATGGTTGAGCACAATTACCTGAAGAGAAACACCATTTAATTAAATTCTACTATTCATTTGCGATCAAGTTCACCCACCTGAGCGGTAAAATCAGCTGCACCTCGTGGTGGATTGTTCTTTGAATCGCCGGCCACGTAACCACGACGCAACTCCTTAACCGAGACGTTCTTTACATTGAAGCCGACATTGTCGCCCGGCATGGCCTCGGTCAGAGCCTCGTGATGCATCTCGACGGACTTTACCTCAGTGACCAGATTGACGGGAGCAAAGTTTACCACCATGCCTGCAAAGAAATGGGAAAATTATAAGTCAGCGAAAGACTAAATTAAGAACTGCCTGTCTTACCTGGCTTGAGCACGCCCGTCTCCACACGGCCAACTGGTACTGTGCCTATGCCACCGATCTTGTAGACATCCTGCAGAGGCAGGCGCAGCGGTTTGTCGGTGGGCCGCTGGGGCGGCATAATCGCGTCCAGCGCGTCAATCAGGCATTTGCCCTCCGTTTTGCCCTCTTTGCGTTCGACGGTCCAGCCCTTAAACCAAGGCATCTTCTCGGAAGTCTCGAGCATGTTGTCGCCATGCCAGCCGGAAATGGGGACGAAAGCGACCGAGGCCGGATTATAGCCAATCTTCTTGATGTACGAGGAGACCTCCTTTTTGATTTCCTCGTAGCGAGTCTCACTGTAGGGCGGCTCCGTCGAATCCATCTTGTTGACGCCCACAATCAGCTGCTTGACGCCCAACGTGAAGGCCAACAGCGCATGCTCACGCGTCTGGCCATTCTTCGAAATGCCTGCCTCGAACTCTCCAGTGCCGGCAGCCACAATGAGCACAGCACAATCGGCCTGCGAGGTGCCGGTAATCATGTTCTTGATGAAATCCCTATGACCGGGCGCATCAATGATAGTCACATAATACTTGGCCGTCTCGAATTTCCACAGCGCAATGTCGATGGTGATGCCGCGCTCGCGCTCCGCCTTCAGCTTGTCGAGCACCCAGGCATACTTGAACGAGCCCTTGCCCATCTCCTGGGCCTCCTTCTCGAACTTCTCAATCGTACGCTTGTCGATGCCGCCGCATTTGTAAATCAAATGGCCAGTGGTCGTCGACTTACCCGAATCGACGTGGCCAATCACAACGATGTTAATATGAATCTTCTCCTTGCCCATGTTGCTGCTATGTTATCAACGACGCGACGAGTCTGAGTCTCTGAGCTCTAACAATATGCTTTTTTCTTCCTTTTTTAGTTTAGTAGTTTTTGATACAACCTGAATGGCAAATTACACACATACATATAAATATGTTGATACATATATGTACATACATATATCAAATTTGGACCGTGGGTGTCATAGAGAGACAGAGAGAGAGGGAGAGAGAAAAAGCAAAGGCGTATGCTATAAGGACACGAGTGAGCATAGCCAGGACTTGCATATGTATAAACGTATTGTATATATATATATATATATACATATATAGGTATATGTGTGTCTAAGGTGAGGGCGTGGGAGTGGGCGCGACTCTGTTCGCGGTGTAGAGACTTAAATGCTGCTGCTGCAGCTATGTGGGATTATATACAGTGAAAGTTCGCTCAAGCGGACAACTGCAGTTATGTTATTTACGCTTTTGAAGGATATGTATTTTTACTTTTGTAATTTCTTCTACTCTTGCCAATGGTCCAGGCAAATAAAAAAGAACTGTCGCTTTTATATTTAAATTTCTTTCACATATATTTTTTAGGTTTAGGATTTTGCTGTTTAAAATAATTAATTTAATTAGAATCATTAAAGAAAGACCTACAAGGACCTTTCTACTTAATATAAAACTGAAAAAAGGTTAATGAGCAATAAAGTTAACCGGCTAAAAATTAAGCCCTAGAGAGAGATTTCCAGTAAGTGGGGCTTTCACTACATACATACATACATAAGTATATGTATTATTATATATGTACATATACAAAAAAAAAGTTACCTTAAGTAAAACTCACCAGAAAGTTGGTTTAAATTGGACTTGCTGCTTGCAGGCGCTTCAGTTGGCGATTTACTGAAATAAAAGGACATATGAAAGGTATTAACTATTTCGCAATAACTCAAATTTTATGATTTTAAATACTAAGCACACAAATGAGATTACTATTTAATATTTATATATTTTTTATATGTATTATATATATTTAGAAATTACCAATTGCGGCCGACACGTCTGAACATTAGTCAATACGCGGAAAATCTGGACAATAAGTATGCAAGCAAAGAGTCTCAATGGTTGAAACGAAAAATCAATAATGAACCCAGACAAACGACGAGAGCTTCTGGAGCTGAAAAGCGAGACTGAGCCGAATGACGACGTTGCCGAATGCACTCTCCACAGGCCCCCACCAGCCCACCTAACGAACATCACCCCACCTGCAGCATTTGGATAATGTCCAGCCGGCAGCGTTCAGGACGGGCCTTACTCATAAAAGATATACCCCTGCTGACAATAGCTTTGTTGTAGTGTAACAATAATTTAACAACAATTATAACTCAATTTATTTGAAGCGGAAAAGAGAGGCAGGTGGAGGTGGTGAAAATCAATGTTGGTGGTAAAGAGTGATTGCAACGGTATTTGTAGCTTTTGCTCGTCGCCGGCATTTGCGGCATTCGTGTGCTCTTTTCTCTGGTCGCGATTCGAAAGGGTGAAAAACTACACACACACACATATACATGCAAGGCAGGCAGAGCCATAAATGCCGCTGCTTCGGGTTGCACTTGCTCATCGCTTCCGTTGGTCGCCGTCGCGTCGTCTTGGATAAACTTGCAAAAACAACAAGGAGACAAACATGCATATGTACATGCATGCATGCAGATGTGCATACATGTGTGTAAGTGTGCGCTTGTGTATGTGTATGCATTGCCTCTTTAGCGTGATTTATTTTCTAGCCTAGAAACAATTTTTACTTGCGCTTTTTCTTTAGTTATTTTTAACAACACATTTGCATGAGTGTGTGTGTGTATATTCGCACACAAGTGCAAATTAAAAAGAGGAAGAACCTTAAAGGGAAATGTAAAAATACTTTGCCATGCAGTCTCTTTCTCTGCAGCACTTTTAACGGAATTGCACGTAAATCTGGTGAAATATTCATACGCAAGTACATACATACAATGTGTGTGTATATGTTGAATCACTTTAAATTTGGCAACATAACTGTGCAGCAAGCATACGCATACGTATACACACACACACACAAGCACATGCACACGAGAAACTGCAAACTTCTGCAGACACGGCCGCCATTTTGGAATTTACCAGAGAGCTGTTCGCATACATATGTACGTACATATGTATGCAGATGATACGTTATGTAGATAATTATTTTTACACAAATATGTATGTTTGTGTATATGTAACTCAATAATATAAATATTTGTTATTTTTTATAACAATAAACTTTGTATGCACACACATCTGTATGGAAGTACAAATGTACCGTTACAAATGTAGATAAGTGTGCATGCACACACGTATTATGCAAAACCTCACATCGAGACACCGGCCGGTAAACGCACGAAATTTAAGCCACCTCTCACTCTTAATACGATTCGAAATACGCAAAAATAATTAACTTTTGCAAAAGCACGACCACTTCTTTGTAATTTAAGTCACTATTAATTAATCGATGGTTATTAGTGCAAGCGTTATTTAAGGATTTAATGAAAGCTGCACGGACCTCTTCTGTGCGTGCACTTACCTCAAAACCAGAAAACGGAAAGACCGAAATCGTCAGAGACAGGCAGTCGGTTGACGAAGAGACAGAGACCCGAGAGCCGATGCACGATGATGCAACGCCGAATGACTGACAGAGTAGCCAACCAACTGGGGCAAGGGATAGATATGGGATGGCAAATTGAAAATTGCGGGCAATTTTAAACAGTCAACGCTAATTGACAGACTGACAGCAATACATTTTTGATTAGCGCCGCAGGAAGAAGAGATCACATGTAGAGAGCTTACCGTTAGCTGTATGTACGTTGCTGCCAGCTGTTCGATTTTAGATATGCAGTGCGATGGAAAGTAGTCTTAATTATAGTGGTAGCTTGCCTAAATTCATTTTTAATTTAAGGGATTGATTGAATATTTGATTTTAAAAGTGAATTTCAGCAAACTTGAAATATTTACACATATTTAAACTCAGTTTCCAAAGTTATAATTATAAAAATGTAATTTTTGCATGATGCATGTTGCATTTCCCCCCATGTATTCAATAATTTGTGTAATATACTTTAATATATTCTCAACAGAAGTGGCATCTCTGTCCGGAATTAGTTATACATTTTTGTATATGTACATACATTCTATATATTATAAGTTCTATATCCTATATATTAGTAATTATTTCCATTCACTGTCCGACTCGTACTCTGGCCAATCTGGTTTAGTGTCTGTAATCATCTTTTTCTGCTGCAGATATTCATTAAATTGTTCTGGTATTGACATAAATCTGCGCATTTTCAAACGGAATTGCCGCCATGTCCACTGGCCATGATTGCGACGATCTGCTTCCATTGCCTTGTAGTTGAATTTGTGCTTGTTGAGGAAATATGAGAGCTCCTTTACCACGCCTTTTGGTAATCTGTGAAAACAGGGTCCTTAGAATGTCATAAATACGTGATAATTAATAAGTTTACCTGAACTCTGGATCTGCTCTGCGATTGATTGCCATCTGTTCGAGCTCTTGGACGACATGTCCACGTTTTGGCTTATCGCTCTGTAGTTTATCGTTCTTGGACCCCAGAGCTGCCAGCTCGTCCTCGTCGAGGTCCTCCTCGGCAAAACCATTTACAACTTTTACAGCCTCTAACCTTTCTCGTTTATAGTTCGGTACTCCCACCGACTTGTTGGGATCACTGGCCAAGCCCATTTCACTGAAATTAGTGCCCACGCGTTTTCCTTCCAGCCACAATTTTTTCATCTCTGGACTGTAAAGCACCAAAGTAAAATTTATGGTCTTTAACAATTGCTTGATAGAGTACTTACTCCTTGATTTTTCCAGTGTTTTTGCGTGTTTTATTCATTGTTTTTCGATTGACATTGTAGCGGTAACGCTTACGCACATGATTCTTGCGAATTTTCATTGTTAGTCTGTTAAATTGTTAAAAACGAATGCTATGAAAACAAAACAATTGCACGTGTTGCAGCTGTGTGCTATCGAATTAGTTAGTTATCGAAATTAGGATTGCTGCACGATGTTTCATATGTGATCCGCGCATAACTATCGATAGACTATCGTCAGGCACGACCAACAAATACCGGCAATCACAACCACCTCAAATATCGATACTGCGATGTTTTGATGTTTTCGTACATCACTAATTTTATAAAGAAAGATGCGCGACGAAATTTTGGATCCGCATAATTTGGTTAAAAACCGAGAAATATTATACCGGCTAATGATAAGGTGAGCTTTAAATGACTGCTTATAGGGTATGTTTTGTTATTAAAGTTACCCTTGTGCAGCCAGTTAATGTACGATGGCTTAGAAAAATTTGCCATGGAACTGTCCATGCTGGTCAAGGCGGATCAGTGTGCTCCAAGCGAGCGCCTGCTGCATGTCATGATCTCCGGTATGCAGACAATGTCCGAGAAGGATAAAACTAATACGGATGATGTGCTGCCGGGCATCGATCTTGAATTTGAGCCAGAGGCATCTGCCCTCGCACCCGAGCCGCATTCCTATGAAACCGCTTATGTGACCTCGCACAAGCAAGCCTGCCGTGCTGGTGCCTTCAGCTTTGATGGCTCCTTGGTGGCCACGGGCAGTGTTGATGCCAGTATTAAAATATTGGATGTGGAGCGAATGTTGGCCAAATCAGCGCCAGAGGACATCGAGCCGGGACGCGAGCAGCAGGGTCATCCAGTCATACGCACGCTATATGATCATACGGATGAAGTGTCGTATCTGGAGTTTCATCCCAAAGAGCACATTCTGGCGTCAGCATCGCGCGATGGCACCGTCAAACTCTTTGACATAGCCAAGCCATCGGTGAAGAAGGCGCACAAAGTGCTCACGGACTGCGAGCCGGTTCTATGCGTATCGTTTCATCCCACTGGAGACTACATAGCCATTGGTACGGAGCACAATGTGCTGCGTGTTTACGATGTGCACACGACGCAGTGTTTCGTTAGCGCGATTCCATCGCAGCAGCACAAGGCGGGCGTCACATGCGTCAAGTATTCGCCCACAGCAAAGCTCTATGCAACGGGCAGCTTTGATGGCGACATAAAAATTTGGGACGGCATCAGTGGACGTTGCATTAACACCATTGCTGAGGCACACAGTGGAGCAGCCATATGCTCCTTGCAATTCACACGAAACGGAAAGGTGAGCACCTGAAGACACCATAAATAGTTGTCAGTCTTAAGACATAGCATCTTTCTTTTAGTACTTGCTTTCATCTGGCATGGACTCGATTGTTTATCTGTGGGAGCTCTGCACCAGTCGCCCCATACAAACGTATACGGGCGCCGGCACCACCGGCAAACAGGAGCATCAGGCGGAAGCCGTTTTTAATCACACCGAAGACTATGTACTCTTCCCCGACGAGGCGACCACGTCGTTATGTTCCTGGAACTCTCGCAATGGCTGTCGTCTGACACTCAACTCTTTGGGCCACAATGGACCTGTGCGCTACATAACGCACTCACCGAATGCACCCGCTTTTCTCACCTGCTCCGATGATTTCCGTGCACGTTTTTGGTATCGTCGTGCCAATAATCAATAAGTCTTACACTAGGATGCTAATAAAAAAAACTTTATACTACGACAAAGTAAATTAATGTATTTTTTTTAGCTTTTATTTTTTGCGTAATGTTAAACTGCAGTTTCTGCCGCAGCAATAGTGCTCCAAATAAGTATGCTACATTTCCCCTTCAGTTCTTTTTACCTTTCAATAGATGGCGCCAGCTATCAATTTCTCCATTAGCCTCTAAGCTTTAGTCAAACTTTTAAATATAAAAAACTAACACAACTAAAAAAAATATTTTTTTAAAAATTATTAAATTGTGTTATGAGTGTTAAAATTAGTATAAAAATCCACTTCAAATTTTTTTTAATTTTCATATTAAAAACCTTACCGTTTCAGAACTATCTTACTTCAAAGTCAACTAACTTTGTAAAACAGTTTAGCTGATTTATTTTGTATATTGATTATATTGCGACTATAGAAGCATATACCTTTTTTATAGAACAATTTTCATATTATTTAGAGTTTTTAAAATATATTCCGCTGGCTTAAAGATATGTTAAAGAAAAGATTATGATTCTTATTAGTTGTATAAAATCTATTTATTGAGCGCATTGACAGCTTAAGTCGTAATGATTGCTTTAAGTAAATATATATTGAAATCGAAAAATACATAATACGAAATGCTGAGTACTTTGTTTGTTTTTCTTTTGTGCGTACGATTTGTGTTAAATGTAGGACACTAGGCAATTAAATGATGATAGTATCCATTGTTGAGCTTAAGATGAAAAAATATCAGTTATTATTCACTGGAAGTCCCTTGCGCATTTGCGACAATGCCTTACAAGCTAGTTATGCATACATTATAACTAGATCAAATATGCTATATATATTTAGATATACTATGTTATAGATCTAAAAAGTCTGCTAGAGCATAATTAAGTAGTCGTTAATTAAGTTTACAACATTTACATGGGTCGGACAGGCCAAACGCCAAGTAGTTATAATTTTCATTAGATTTTCTTTTGATAATTGCACAATTAGCCAATTCATTGGGTTTCCGGTCTCTTGTATTACCAATTAAACACGCACCCATTATTCTACGGTCTTTGAGTATTGAGCGTAATACTATATACAACAAAATAAAAATAAAACACGCATTCAAGCGAAAGACTAAACAAAATACAGTTCAACAAAATCACATAAGAAATAAACAAAAAAAAATATAACGTAACGAGTAGAAAGTAGCGAGTAAATTTAATTGGACGGCGCCTTCAAGAAGTGGTCAACTACAGAGTAAATTAACTCGTCATAAATAACTCGTTGCTTTTATGTAGCGAGTAAATCGGCTCAATCAGCTGCAAAGCAATCAACTCGTTGTTGAAAAGTAGCGAGTAAAGTCAGTCGTTACTTCCAGCGAGTAAAATAACTTGTTAGTGTTAATCAATTTACTCGTTGCATCTTTGAACAAGTAAATTTACTCGTAGAGAAATTAAATTACTGCAAAGTCAACTCGTTCTTTTTAGTCTCCTCCAATTAACTCGATAACTAGTCATTGTAAATAATTTTACTCGTTGCATCTTTGTAACGAATAAATTTACTAGTTCCTTTTACTAAGCGAAATTAATTTGGTACTGCATACCTATCAACTCGATACTTTTATGTCAGTTAATCAATTTACTCGTTTCTTTTTTGTAGCGAGTAAATTGACTCGTAGAGAAATTTGTAGCAAGTAAATTGACTCGTAGAGAAATTATCTTGTTACTGCAAAGCTCTCGTTGCTTTTATGTTGCCAGTAAATCAACTAGTCTTTGCAAATAAATTTACTCGTTGCATCTCTGTAACGAGTAAACTTACTCGTTTCTTTTTAGTAACCAGTTAAGCAGTCTTTGCAAATCAATTTACTCGTTGCTTCTTTGTAGAAATAGAAGTTCATTCGTTACATAAATATAGCGAGTAGATTTACTCGTTGCCTGCCGCTTGCCTTGAGACACACAGAAATGCCACTTATAAATTTAAATCAGAGTTAAATCAAAATTCTAAACGTTTAGGCAGTGGGTTTAAGAAATTTTCTACTAGTTAATCAGTTGCATTTTGACTTAGGACTAAATAATTATTAAGTACATAATATCTATAACTATCTATAGAACTAAAACGTAAGGCTTTTTTATGGACGGAACCTTGTTGAACTTATTGCTATTACTGTAAATTTTTATATATATATATTGCTTAACTGAAGAATTTTGCTATATGATGTGCACTAAAGGTCCTTAAGGATTAGTATTAAATTTTAACTATATATATAAATATATATTTATATATGTATGTATATTGTATGCGGTTGAGTTCGTTTTGAGTTCTGACCAGGGGCATAGGCTGGGTGTAAAAGGGGGCCCATGTATTGATTAATAATAGATCATCTAGGTAAATGCATAAATCTAATATTGCATATCATATATGCGATTTGTGAAACATTGAATGAACTTGAAGTAGTCAATTTTGAAGTATTCCTCTGATGCCCCTCCACAAACACTTTGCCTACGCCCCTGCTGCTGACAATTGCTTAACTTTAAGTATTTCAGTAGTTTAGTATTTTACAGTTGTGTATGTTTTGTTTAAGGCACGCTCTCTCTCTCTCTCTCTCACTCTCTGTCTCTCTCTCCCGCTTCAGTTGACACCTGTTGGCACTGGCGGCAGGCTCTTGCCGTCGCCCACCACTCCGTACATGGCCGGCGGTGAGGGCGAAGGCGATGGCGAGATTTGTATCTCATTTTTGATGATGACGTCATGCTGCAAGCTGAGCATTGCGGCCGCTGCTGCTGTGGGCGTGGCAGATGCTGGATAGCCGGCAAGCTGTTGCTCCGTTTCCTGCAGCTCCTGCTTGACATCCGGCAGCAGTAGCAGCTGCTCCTGCTCCAGTTGCTGCTGCTGCTGCTGCTCGAGTTGTTGTTGCTCCAGTTGTTGCTGCTGCTGCTGCTGCTGCTGTTGCTGTTGCTGGTAGAGCGTCGTGTGCATATCGCCCGCTGCTGCCGCAGAGATCAGATACTTGAGCGGGCTAAAGCCGCTGATATCCTTGGGCGGCGTAAAGTTCTCGTGCGTCATCTTCAGATGATTCTTCATCTTGTCCGGCCGGGAGAACTCCTTGCAGCACACCGGACAGGGAAACACCTTGCGATGCTTGCCCTCGTGGTAGAGAAAGGCGTGTCGCTGAAAGCTGTACTTGTTCTTGAAGGTCTTCTGCATGTTCTCCTTGGCGCACTCGGTGCATCGGTAGACGCCCTCGACAACGCTCGCATAGCGAAACAGATCCAAGCCCCGCACAGACATCTCCGTCAGATGCTCTGCCTGATCGTCGAGCGTCGACTGGGCCTTGCGACGCACCCGCCGTCGCTGTATGGGACGCTTGGCCGTGCCAGAGGTGCGTGGGCGGGCAGGACTGGACTGAATGTTGGGCAGCGGCTCCTCAAAGGAATCGTGTGCGCCCGTATAGCCGGGCAACCCGGCATTCTCATCGGCCAGCGTTAGCAGCTCATGATCCGTCTCATCGCATTTGTCCGCGACGCAGAGCAGCTCCAAGTCCTCATCAGCATAGCTGGCGTCGGCTGTGGGCGGCGATTGCGAGGGTGGAGGTGGAGCCTGTTGCTGTTGTTGATAAAAATCCGATTTGAGCAGCGGATTGCCCGTGGCGGCCATGTGCAGCAGCAGCTGCTGATGCAGGCTGGCATTGCTGTTGTTGTTGTTGTTGTTATTGTTGCTGCTGTTGTTGTTGTTGTTGCTGCTACTGCTGCTGGATGCCTGTTGCGCCTGGCGCTCTGCTGCATTAGCCAGCGACTGCAGCGCGCTGCAGCTACTCTCCTGCTCGTTGGGCTCCTCGATGGACGGCACGGGAGTTGTTGACACCGCCAGCGGCACCAACGTCTCCGGATCCTTTGCTCCGCCGCGCAGCTGCTGCTTCAGCAGCGAATTGCTGTTGTTGTTGTGCACAGCCTGCGACTGCGATTGCGACTGATTGCTGGCATTAATCGCACGTATCTTCAGGCCCAGTATGGTGGGCAGGTGCAAAGGTGCGGAGGCGCCATTGTCGCAGGATTCGCGAGCGGATGACGACGCCTCCGTTGCTTGCGTGGACGTCGAACCGAACAGTCGCTGCGATAGCTCCGGCGTGGCTTGTGCTGTGGATTGCAAAAGAGGAGGGAATATTCAAATAAAATATATACGGAATACTATATTAATCAGTAGCAATATATAAGGTGACATTATTTAACTATATCTGAAGTCTGTAGCTTAACTTTTACATTCATAAATATAAATGCTCTTATCTTGTCCTTGTTGACTGTTACATACATTTTTTATGAATAAATATACCCTATTAGCTAAATTGTTAGGGTATATAAAAAAAAACTATAAAGATATTAGATCTTAACGTAAAATTTAATAAAAATTAAAAGATGGAAAGTAAGTAATTAAATTATGTAATAATTAGTATTTCATTATTATAAAATTTTGATAAACTTATTGTAAGACTCCTTCAGGAGAAGATCCAATAAAAGAAAGCAAAAAAAAAAAAAAGAAAGTATTTCCTATTTTTTTTGTACTAATTGTCTCTAATTTCATACTCGTGTACGTAGTGAGAAGAGTATATTGGCTTTCTGGACTGTCCGTCATGGTTGGAACTTTTTATGTTTTCCATTTCCGAATAAAATTAACAGGTTATATAGCCCATCTTTCACAGCTTTACAACTTGAACTCCGAAATTTAACAAGTATTATACAGTTGATTTTCTCTACAGGAAAAGTCAAGAAGCCTCTTGGGGGATAGTATGATAAAAAGGAAAAAAATATATCTCTCTCATATCTAGGATCACCAAGGTTTTCTAGTAGAGTGCTGTTCCTTAGTCCTAGACAGATGTAGATCAGTTTACTGAACTGTCCCGATTATTAATTGTAATATGCACATTTTTTAGCTTTTATGAGCTTTACTTTTAAATTGTAAAAAATATCATTTTTCTTTTATTACAAATTATTTTTTAACAAATTAATCGAACTGTTGGAAAAAAAGATCCTATATCAATCGGTTTAATGGGGTATATACTTAACATTATAAATATAATACAGTCGAATGCCGACAATTCGAAATGGCAAAGAGATCAAATTTTTTATGAATTACGCAGGAATTTAATTTATCGAACAGGAATTCGAACGAGAGCATTTTTTGCGAATTGTGCAGGTTTTCGATTTAACGGGGATGCATTTTTGGGATTCGATTGTGTTATATAACTTTATAAGTTATACGATCGAACTACTATATGCTATATATATCGAATTATATATATGTATATGCAGCTGTTGTCTAAATTATTTATAAAAATATTCGAGATTCGGAATTCACATCTCAGACAAATATACTATAACAAATATATATTATAAAGATAATGTTGATTTAGTATTTTTTTAAACTGAAATAAAATATATATAGAATAAAGAAAAAAAAAACATTAAAAATAAAAATAAAACTCAAACAATTTGTTTCTTTTACAGAACTGTTTTTTTTGTGTGTGTGTGTGTATTTTATTTCTCTTCACATTTGTCAGTTAATCGATATATAATAATCATTTATCGTATTTCGTAATAAAATATAACAAAATATGTTTTCTTTTTATTGTTTTTTGTTTTAAATGAATAATATTGCGTGATTTACTAATATTGATTAATTTTACAAGCTTAATTGCTGTTTAATTAATTCATTTTTTTGCATTTTTGCTATATATACATATATATATATATATATAGATCTGATATATTGTTAGCCTTTAAACAAGTTCTGTTTAATATAACTTTTCATTTATTTATTTTTCTTTTTTTTCTTTGGGCATCAAAAGCATGACTGTTTAATTATAATATATATATATATATTTATATAATATTATGGAAGGTTTGATAATTAATTTAGTAATAATAAAAAATTCAGAGTTTTTCGAGTTGGAGCAAGGCGTGTAGAATTAGACGTGTTAGGGATATTCCCGCATTCTTTTTGATATATATTTGTATTATAAAATGTAAACTAAAATTAAAGTTAAAATATAGAACATACAATATATATAAATATATATATATTTATATATATATATATATATACATATGTATATATAACTGTGTTAATGCCAAAAAGATATATATATGTATTTAGGTTTATTGTTGGGTTAGCTATATAGTTGTCGAATTGGTGGATAGAGCGTTTACTTAACTAAATTGCACTAGCTAACACTAAATAAAGAATTAAAAACAAATTATTATTTAATAAATTATGTTTTTTAATATTTATTACATTTTTTTTCATTTGCTGTTTTATGTTTTTACTTTGATGCTAAACAAAAATTGGAGCTGATTTGTTTTTTGTTTGATAATTTTATTTTATTTTCAATGCAACAAATTCAAATCAAATTTAATTTTTTCTCTTTGCTTTTTAACTTTTTCAAGTTTTTGTTTTTGTTTTTTGTTTTTGTTTTGGAGATCGTGTTCATATTTTGCTGCTATTTTGCTGAATTAACATGATTTTCTTTTTATTTGTTATTTTGCATTCAATTTTATGTTTTTTTTTTGTTTAGTTTTATTTTTATTTTATTTTATTTTGCTTTTGTTTTGCTTCATTTCTTTGGCGATAATTTAAGCCTCCGAGATATACAACATAAATTTTAATTGTTTTCTTTTTGTTTTGTTTTGTTTTTTTTTTAAAGTAATAATAGATTGATAAATTATTTGCATAGTTGGTTTTTAGACTACGTTAGTTATATATTGTTTTTTTGTATTATAAACATAAACATAAACATAATCATATTTAATTAATAATTATGTTATATAAAATATTTATTTTATTTTTTGTTTCTGTATTTACTTTTAGAAATTAATTTATAAACATTTAACGCAGCTCGCACAAGTCTCAATCGAAACATTTGCAATCTTTCGACTCGATTTGTGTAGCTGGGTTCTTTTTTCAGATTTTTCCAATTTTGATTGGGATGCATATATACCCGCAATCTATAAAGTTTTCTTTCAACTAGCTTCATTTGAAGGCAACAAGGTAGATCTGTGCTAAACTTAACAGCTCGCACGATTCACACATATTTATAAACATTTAAACGTAAAACAAAATGATTATACATTATGTTTATCATATATATATGTATATATATATGGTATATATAAATTAATTAATAGAGCTATAGCTACGCATACCAAAGATATATAGTTATACATGTTTCTATATATATATACAAATATATATATATAGTTTAGCTTTGTCATTAACTAAAATTTAGTTAATTTAATTTAAATATTGTTGTTTTTTTAGTTTTTATATGCTTTATAAGGCCGCTGCGGTGCTGCATTCATTTAAAAAATGATATATATATATTTGTTTACATTAGTTTAATTAATAATTATTACATAAAATATGATTTTGTTTTTTTTTTGATTAAGTGCTATTTTTTATAGATTTTGTATTTAATGTTTAAACTAATTTGAAAATAATTGCACAACATAAGTTCGTATAAAAAAATTAAAAATGAAAAGTTTATATTTATGTATATATATATATATATATATATATATTATATATATTATAGAGAGTGTGAAAAGTAAAACATTTCAACAGAGGAAACTTCATGCTGTCAAGTTAAATAACTAAAAAACAAAAATTAACAAATTTGAAATGTTGAAAGGCCTCTGCCCATATATATATAGATGTATATATAGTATATATAGCATTCCCCGCCCCCCTGATTCCGCTGTGAAAAAGCACATAAGGCACATTGAGCGCCTGGCGCCTGCCTTCGACTTTTTTTTGACCCCCCAACTATTTTCTTCTGTTTCTTTTTTTTGGAATATGCGGCTCTCTGTATGTGTGTGTATGTATGTGTTTATGTGGGAGATTACTGCGCCGCTGCAGCAGCCGCTGCCGCTGTTGCCAGCGGCCCTAACGAACCACTCGACGAGGACGTCGACGACGATGATGAGGTGGATAGCGCATTGTTGGTCGCCGTCAGCGATTGATTCGAACTCTGTGCATTCAAATCTGGCGGCGTGGGCGTATTGCCCGTTGCCACGCCCAGCGACTGATTGGCCAAACTGGCCGCCGCCACATGGGCGAGCGCCGTCGACGGATTCTCAATTTTATGTATGATCTTCACGTGCGCCGTCATATTATCCTTGCGCGTGAACTCCTTAAAGCAGAACGGACACGGATACACCTTGACATTGCGCTTGTGCGATGTCACATAGTGGCGGCAAAAGTTGCTAATGTGCGTGTATACCCGAGAGCAGACTTTACAGCGATACGTGTGCTCGCCCTCTTTGGTACAGTAGTCACGCACCGAACCCTCCGCTTCACCCTCGCCCACATTGCTGCTGAGATTGAGTTTGGTTTTGACAGCAGGCGTAACGCCCACTCCGCTACCTCCGCCGCCGCTGGCAGTGCTCAGATTCGGCGTACTGCCTCCGAGTAGCTCCGATTTGAGCTTAAAGCCATCGCTGCTATTGTACAGATCGAGATAATCCTGCCCGGCGGCATAGGCATTCTTAGCCACATCTCCATTCTGCTGCTGCTTGAGCTTGGGTCGCTTCTGAGCACGCGGCTTGGACGATGAGGACGAGGCGGGCGACACCAGCGGCGTAGATGCAGCATTCACCTTGCCAATGGGCGTCAGCTTCGGAATGCTAACCATGGACTTGGCTCCGCTGGTGATGCCCACAATATTGAGCTTTAGACCGCCGCCAGCAGCAGCTGTTGTGGCAGCCAGTGCCGCAGAATCCGCTTGATGTTTCCGCTGTGCTGCAATGAGGAATGCCTGCTGTCTTGCCTGCTCGTTCAGATGCTGGTTGTCCGCCGATGCGTTCTGTTCCTGTGTGGGCGAGCTGTCCGTTAAGGGATTGTATTTGAATTCCACGGGCTCATCATATTCATCCAGCATTAGTTGTGGCTCCATATATGAGGTATCCATGCCATCTCCATCGCTATCGTTGCCATCTAAAATAGGGAATAAACAATTAATTGATAAAGAAGCTATTGTGCGTGCATGAGTGTGCGTGTGTGTGTGTGTGTGTGTGTAGTATGCAAAAGAAAGGCAAAAACACAAATGAACAAGTTTCAAATCGGTTCGGAAAAGCTATAGGGATTTTCAAGCCATATTTCAAAGCACTAGCAAACGCGTTACGCTCGACGAAAAAACCGAAAAAGATTTCTCATCATAATTTTCAAACATTTTCCATAAAATTTTCAGCATTTTTTTTCTCTCTTCAGTTTGGATTTTTTTAAACGTTTTGTGATTTTCGCTTTGGTTTTTTTTTAACGCGGTTTTCATGAGTTTTTTTTTCATAATTTTTCAATATTTATTCGTTTCTTGAATATTTATTTCAAGCGTCGGCCTTAAATCCCTGTGAGCTTCAACCCGATTTTTCAACTTGACTAAAATCTTCTTCTTCTTTTTTGTATTCTTTTTTTCAGCATTTGTGGATTTGCATTTCTTTGGCATCGTTGTTGTGGTTGTTGTTGTTGCATTGGATACACTCACCTGGTGAAATGCGAAACTCAGCAAATGCGCGTCAAAACGAATTCGTAAACACACTACAATTGCAGTCAAAATATTTTCAAACTTCAAATTTCTCACATTTTTTTTGGTACACACAAAAAAAAAAACCGACGCGAATTATTGTTTTTTTCGTTTTACGTTTTTCGTTTATATATCCTTTTTCTATTTGAAATGCGTAAATCCCTTTTAGCTTTTCCGATAACACAATTCGAAATGTATGCAAATGAGTTTTTCGAATGTTATTTCGAATGTTTTCGAATGTTATTTCGAATGTTACGTTTGTTTTTTATTTGTATTGATTTCTTGTGCTGTGTTTCCTGGTTTATTGTGATATATTAACTGTTAAAACTTGACAAACTGCTCTGTTTGAGCTTACAGACTATATATATATATATTGTTCGATTGATTGATTGATTGATTGATGGTGTCTGTTTCTTAGTGCTAGCAAAGTAAAGGTTTAGCTTAGACTAGTTCAAGTGACTTGTTTTGTTTCACAAATGAAATGCAATGAACAACTGAAACATTTTCCACTTACCGGAAGTGCTGTTGTCGTCTTGCTGTGCCATGCGCTGATCTTTCCCGCTCTTTGATCTCTTTGTGGGCAACGAGTCGCGGCTTTCCTGCAAATTGTTTCAAGTCAAACGATTAGACTCAATCTTCACAGAGGCCAGAGAAGTGAAGAGTGTTAAGCGAAAAAGACTTACATTCAGTTCATCGTGGTGGGCAGATTCTTGTTGATTGTCATCGGAGCCATCATCGTTGCCGGAATATGAATCGGTGCACAGTTTGCCATTGCCCATATCCGAGTCCTATTACAAAATAAGAAAGTTCCAAAGACTCATTAAGAATATTGTTTAAATAATAAATACACTTTAAAGTTAGACCCCAAAAATAACTCAAAAGTAAGTTTACATTTCTCTAAAGATTTTTGTGTATGCAAATTTTAGATAAATACACAAATTGCAATACTTTTATATATAAATTAAATAAAATAAAAATATATATGTATATGAAATTCTATCACTAGAAATTTTAAAATATATGATAAAGCATAGAATTTAATTTCTAAGACCTGAATTTGAGTTTTGGAAAAAGAGAAAAACTGAATTTCAAAAAACAAAATTACCTTTACTACAATATATAGATAATACTACCAATTTTTAGAACACATTAAAGAAGTTAAAAAAGAATTTAAAAATTAAATTTAAATAGTGAAATTTAATAGGTGCTCATCTATTAAGGTATATTTTCATAGTTAAATTTTATAACTCTTCATTTGTGAGTGATAACTTAATAACTTCAGTGTATTCTAATTTCGTTTCTATTTTACACACTTACATTCAAAACGCCTTCGCGTTCGTATTCATCGTAGTCGTTGCCTGTGCCATTCGAGCTGCCCGAGAGCTTGCGAGGTCTGCCTCGCTTGCGTTTGGGCATCAGCGCTGTGCTGAGCAACGATGTCTGCTGCTGCTGCTGTTGTTGTTGCTGCTGTTGTTGCTGGGTGGCAGCCTGCAGAGCGGCCGCTGCAGCATTGGCAGCGAGAACATTGGACTGTTGCTTGCGCTGCTGCGGCACCAGGTACGGCTGTATGCGCTGCAATTGGGGCGGCGCAGGGGCGCTTTCGGCTGAGGTGGGCTTGTCATCGTTGACCTCGGTGAGGCCCTTGATTCTGAGACTCTCGGCGACACGCAGAAAGGCGGTGAGGCGTTCCTGATCGACAGACACCTCGCCGCGATACATGAAGTCCAATAGGGATTTCATATCCGAATAGGGCACATCCTTCAATATGACAATCGGATGCTTTTCCGGATGATTCACAAACAGTGCATTGAAATATGGACTGCAGGCGGATAGCACCATCTGTCAATTGTAAATGAGAGAGAAAACATACTAAGTTTCAGTTTCGATCATTGAGTTAAGTTATAGACGTTGTATACCTTGTGTGCCTTTAGGTATTGACCCTCGACGGCCAGCGTCACATCTGTAAAGGTCTCAGCGTGCAGCAGCTGATCGAAGACGGACAACAGATTGCTCTGATGATTGTTCCAGCGCAGACAAAAGCGTTGAGATGCCATCTTCATTTGGAAGCCGTTTTGTGGAGGTTTTAGTTAAACAGTGACGTCGATTGGGCGTTGGAAATTAAATCGAGGATAGGACTATAAATTCATCCGAATCGTTCTCTTATCTATTGCATGCAAGTTGGCCACAAATTTTATTTTATTTTGTTTTTAAAAATATCCTTAACGTCCTTTTTAGTTCAATAGTTGTCTAACATTTTGACGTTGTTATCAAAGAATGCTGCAAAAGGAATCAAGTTATAGGGAAACTAATTAGTTTTATGTTCAGCAATGCAATCTATTATTATTTACTTAGTTTACTAAGTTATATATAAACAGTGAAAGTTTGGAGTAAATTATATATTTAATTATATCATCTAACAAAACTCTATTGAAATATTCTGCTTCCGAGAGCTTTCACTGTTATATTTTAAATGTTTGTCAAGCGTACAATACTTGACAAAAGGATTGGAAAATGGAAATTAGCTTATGATTGTGAGGTGAGGGGTAGGGGTTGGGGTAAGGGGTTGGCTACAATGAGCTCTAGCTCAGCGCTCGACGCTTCGTCACTCGTCGCTCATAAATTAAATGCAAACCAAATTTAATTTAACAGACGACCCGCCAGGTCAAATAGACGGCAAAGGTCCGAATATTATGCAGGCAGCGACTGGCAGGCAGGCAGGAAAAAAACTAAATGAGGAAATCTAAATGGAAATTTCAAATGTTTCAAATGGGCAAATTACAACAATAACAATAATAACAACAGCAGCAGCAACAACAATAACACACCCACACAAACATACAGATACATATATGTATGTATGCACACACGCACGTCCCGAACGCTGCGCGGAGCGAGAGCCTCAATGTGTGTGTGACTCGGTTTGCCTGTCTGCTCGACCCAGTAGAATAGACATGCATGAACAAGGCACAGGGAAATTCACAAGTAGAAAACTTATATATAAAAGCTACATTTTCTTGCAATCTAAATGTTGGAGATAGATACGAAAATATAAAATAATATTATTTGTAGCATTTTCTAAATATAAGCTTGCAGGAAAAATATCAATTTACAGCAAATTTCTCAGTTAGGTACATGTGCACCATTGAAACCCAATTCAAACTGAAATGCTGTCATTTATTTACCATTATTGCCTACTCAACAAGGACATTTGAAAATAATTTCCCTGTAATATTGATACATTAGATAATAAGTGCCATGGGGTTTTTTTATTGCTATTTTGCGAATGTGGGACGACGACAACTGATGTAGACAGCGCGCGTGCGTGTGTGTGTTTGGAGACTTGAAAACTTGCCAAAGGGTGTGGAAGCTTAGAGAAACAAATTAAAACGAACACAGGCACATACAAACACACTCAAAACACACGTACAAGCTTTAAGCAACAGGCACGTAAACTGTGTAAAGGAGAACGAGCAAAAGTTTACACAGCAGCAAGTCATTAAATTTTCGAGTAGCTGAAGTGGCATAAGAAAATCTTGGTAGAACGCTCCAGATCCGGCATATCCAAGTAGATGGAGGCGCATACACACATACACACATTGATAAATATTGTTCGTAGCACTTATCACTTGATTCATTTTGTCTTTTTTCTTTTTTCTGCTTTGCTGTCGTTGAAACTCCTTAGCATGATCGCATACAGACACACACATACACATATTCACATTCTCTAGCTGCTCTCCTTCCCCTTTGCACTTGTTGCTTATGTTTGCCAACGTTCGTTCTTATCTTATCGCACGACTCTGCTTTGTACACTTAATTTAAAATCATTAATTTTACAATTTCACTTGCTGTCTAATTATTACACATGCCTTTCGTTTTTCGCTTTTTGTTTATGCTTTTGCTCTTTTTCTTTTTCTATTTCGTTTTTGTGTTATTTTGTTAGTGCAATTTTCGTAGTAATTGTTATTGTTTCGTAGTGCACTTGTCCAAATTAATTGAATGGGCCGCCCGTCACTCAAAACCCAAACTCTCTAAGAGAGCGCGAGAGTAAACGTTAGACACTTGCCGCATATTTCTACATAAAAAACATTCTCGCTCTCTCTTACACACACACGCACACATAAACGATACGCGAACGACAGCAGAGAGCTTTTAAAGTTCCAAGGCAGCTTTTGCAGCAGTAAAAAAAATTGCTTTGGTGATCTAGCGCAGTGGCATTAATAAATAGTTTTTGTTTGTGCGCTTACATACTTGCATAGTTTTTATTTTCTTTTTAAATTTATAAATTGTGTTGAATTTGTTGTGTATAAATAATTGAAACAAGCGAACTGCTTACTTTATGCACAATGGTATTTATTTAGTTTATTTTGTCGAGCTAAGTTTTAAGTTATGTTTGCCGCTGACACGTCCTCACTTGAGCAGGCCTCACGAGCGAATGAGCAAAGTCAAAACGAATAAAATGAACAAGTCAAAGTCCTCGCGCAGGAAGCCGACTGCGCAGCCCCGACACGCACGCACGCACACAGTCACACTCAAATACATACAATCAGACACTCACATACACACACAGACGCACACGAATAGGGACCATGATAAGCGCTCGTTGCTAAGGGGTGGGAGGCGGGCCTACGGAGATCACTTTACATGCGCTTATTTTTACACCCCCTTGCGATGGCAGCAATACACATACACATTCACAATCATGACAGCGTGTATAGATGTACATATACATACATACATATGTATGCATGAATATGTGTTTTCAGGCACTTTTGGGACATTTGAAACAGTTTCAATGGGGGGCGGTTGGCAAAATCATTTTCACATGTTTCACAATTATTTTTTCCTTTTCTTATATGCACCTTTCTTTGCTGTCTTCCAGTAACTGCTGACGCCTGCTGTTTTCCTTTTGCTTAACTTTTACTTTTTGTTTTTGCACGTTTTGTTTAATTTTAACTTTGCAACAATTGCTTGTTTTTCTTGTCGTTGTTGTCGTTGCCCGAAATTTTCAAATGGAAATTTTCACAATTCAGTGCGAGTGAGATAGAAAGATTAGGAGAGGGGGCGCGTCGACCGAACGAACGAACGAGCGAAACGCAATGAAAATCTCTTTGCCGCCAAATTCGTCCGTCTCGTTTGACACCAATACACTGACTGAGCGATCCTCGGCTCCTAAACGACGAGCCAAGCGACGGCCGAGGCCTCTGCTGCTGCTGCCGCTGTTGCTGCTTCTTCTTCTTCTACTTGCCCGCTTATTAGCTTCTTGCTACACACGCACGCACACAGAGGCGCACGCACACACACATGGACAGCAATCCTACATCCGTCGGTCGCAGTCGCCGTTGAACGTTAGCTGCGCTGTTAGCGGCGCAGTCAACGTTACGCTCTCACAAAAGGAACGAACAGTTGATCGCCGAGTCCCCAAGTCTCCAAACGACGCTCTCTGTCTATATCTCTACACTTGTGTTGTATTCGCTGTGCTTGCTCTCTCGCGCAGTCGGACGTCTGTTCGCTGCTTGCGCCTTTGACTTTTTGAATTTTTAATTTCCCTTGCACGCGATGGGGCCTGCGAGAAGGAGGAAGAGAAGGGGACGGACGAACGGACGTGCCAACAACGTTGACGAAACGGGGTTATAAAGAAAAACATGATGGAAAAAGAAAAAGCTAGAAACAACTTTGGGTGCCGCGCCGCAGCAGCCGCTCATGTCGCTCTACCTCTCTCTCACTCTGTGTGGTTGTAATTGTAAGGGCAATAGGCGGCACTTGGGTTGGGCGGCTGTCGGGCTGCTCTGGGGTTGGGCTGCAGTTGCTGCCATTGCCTTTGGTTTTTCCAAATGTGTGTGTGTGTGTGTGGTTGGCTTGGCTTTTGCGGCAATTGGAAAAACATGTGGAAACTTGAGCCAGCGACGCAGGCCTCATACAAAAAAAAAATTAAGTTGCTGTGTGTGAGTATGTGTGATTGTGTGTATGTGCATTTGAAGGAGCGTTTGTGTGTAGGCGCTTGTGTTGGTGCGGCATTACGTAAGCAACTGTAAATTCTACAAGTGAAGCGTTCAGGCGAATGACGAATTTTCAAATTGGAATCCTATAAGCGCTGCGCAATTGGATTGCTTTTTTTTATTGCTAGCAACTTTGAAGCTGCCAAATGTTGTACCTCTCTCTTTCTTTATGCTTATCCTACACACATATATACGTGTTTGTTGTTGTTATTGTTTTTGTCTATTCTACACTCTAGGCGTAACGGAACCCGCCGCTGCCCTTGCCTAATGCTCTTACAACGGAAGCGAGTGCTTTGCCTAATAGGCTCTCTCTCACACACAGGCACACCTAGGCGAAGATCCATGCACACAAACACACACACTCATGTACGCCCAGCGCCCCAACCCAGGTGAAATAGCAACAAATATAGCTAAATGCATGTTTAACTGTGTGTGTGTGTGTACAACAACAACAACAAGGTAGCCACTGAATCGTAAATTCCTGTTGCTGGCTCAGCTCAGCTCACTGTCGACGTTGCTGCCGCTGCCGCTAGCGCTGTTGTTGTTTGCCTTGCCCTATTGCGTGTTGTCGGTTGGTTTTGTTGTTGTTTTTTTTGCAGTCTGTTTAATTTTTTTTTCTACTTTTGAGTTGTTGTTTTTATGGTGGAGCTTTACCACGAACGATCGCAGCCCATTGTTACTATTTTTTTATATTGCTGTTCTACTTAGGCGCTGATCTAATGAGTGTTAGTGTGTGTGTATGAGTTTGAGCATGGAAATGTAAGCGCTGTAAATTCCCTTCAAGCTGTTTTTGGTGCATATACGAAAAACCCTTCGTTATGTGAAGTTTCAAGAGTTTGCTTAAACTTCCAGAAAAATGCCCATAAATGACTTCAAATAATTTCCCTTTAAAATATATTCCCCCCCTCGCCAACAACAGTTTGTTCTATGTGGTTAGACTCGCAAAGTGTTACTCAATATCTTAAGCCAAAAAGTAGGTTGATGCTCTAGCTCTGTTGTTGTTGTTGTTGTTGTCTATTGCTCTTTTTAATGTGGGGGCTGCTGCGTGACACTTGGGACACACATGGCCCACACAGCCTCGCATCGCCCCCACAATCAAAAGCCGATCAGTGTTGTCGTGCGGCGGCCCAGCCTGCGATTGTGACCGCACCGTCATGGAGCTTGCGCTGCTCTCTTAATGTGTCTCTCTGAGTGTGTGTGTGTACGAGAGAGCGTGCTGCGTTGGAAGCTCTCAGGGTCTGTTTGATTTCCTACAGCACTGTTGGCTGTGTAAACAAAAAAATGCTCTAGCTTCGTGTGCGACTACGAATCACCCTGTTAGATTGTTGTAAGTCGATATTAAAAAATTGAATTTTAAGCAAATTTGGGAAATTATCTATGGCATCTAAACTTGATTATCAAATTATCTGATTCGACTGTTAAAAGAAATTAAAGCATATGATAAAACCAATATACCCTTTTAATTGGAATTGTCTATGAGTACAGGGTATAAAAAAACGAGTGAATGAGTTGGCTGCGCGCGACATAAGCGTTAGACGAACATGTCCATATCCATATACATACATATGTATATAGATGAATATATTTATGTATGTGTGAGTGTGGCAGCCAACTGTTGATGACTGCGGCAACTGACTAACTGGCAGGGTTCTGCTGCCGCTGCCGCTGCTGCCGTCACGCGGAACAGGTATCGCAGGTTGGCACCAAACACATGTACCGCCAGCCAGTTCCCTTCCCTTCGCCCCCTTCAACAACTGCTTCAAGCTACGACGATCGTTTCGTCTCGTCTCGACGTCGACGTCGACGTCGCTGTCGCTGTCGTTGTGGCCCGCTAACCGCCAACTGTTTCTGGCTCTGGTTCCTCTATTGCTCTATGATTTTCTAATGCTTCCTCCGCCCAGCGCTCCTCCAGCGACAATTTGTTGACTGATTGTGTGAGCCGTTTGGCTCTTAAGCACACACACACACATACACACATACAGACGTTAATTTTTTTTTCTCGTCTTCGTTTCGTTTTCTAACGTCGACGTTCGTCATAAAGTCCCGTTGTTGTTGTTGTTGTCGTTGTCGGTTTTTACCTCATTCGCGTTGGCTTTGGTGCGCAAGTGTAGAAATTCCTTTGCACGTAGGCAAAGTGGAAGAAACAACAACAATGCCAAAGCAAAAAAAGCTTGGCTCAAAACAACAACAAAAAAGGTCGCCACGTAAGCAGCAGCAGCAGCCCCCATTTACATACATGCACACACACACACAAACACCAGCACTGTGTATAGGCATGTGGGCTGCCCAATGCCACACCACATAAGAAAACACATGTAGACAGGCACACATTCATATGTATGTATTTAGTGTAGACTTATATACATACAAACAAAGTCCTAAGCTCGCGCTGGAGAGCTCTAAGCTCTGGCCAATGGGCCGAAACTGTCATTGAAATGTAACAGAGCCTCAGTATGCGTGGGCAAACACACATACACACACACACACACATGTTTATGGCTGTATGAAATGGAGAAATTTAATAATAGACACCAAAACATAGCAAAGATCAACAACGATGTCGCACAGTGGTCACTGTCACAATAAAGGGAACAGTCACACAATTTATAAGTTCCTTGGGGAAATTTTCGAGATTGCCTAAAAAAAGCAGTGCATGACTAGCAAATACCTTTATTCAAATATTCATTCAATATGATTTTCTATAATAAATTATAAATAATATTCGAATTTAAATTATTATTTAATTATTAATTTAAATTATAGCTATCTTTAATAAATAAATAAATCCCTTACAACTACTTCAGCTCACTTCTTCCATTTCTGTTTCTACAAATTCTACCGCAGGTATGATTTTTCATGTTATCTTATGATTTTTCATGTTATCTTTTGCACAGATATGTATATATATATTTATCTTAAAGTTAGTCTTATCTCTGTTAATTCAATTTATATGCATTGTAAATTTTTTTCATTTAGGCCCATTGTGTTTCTATTGCCTTAACCCAATGCTTTTGCATGTAGACTTTTCATGTTATGTGTTTTTTATGCTGGTTCCATTTGCGGAGGAGTTGAGACAACCAGTCAATGCTATAGGGCCCCCGACTGGCGCTTGTCTAGGGCTGAGGCAGAGACGAGTGGGTGTGGCAAATGGACGAGTCGAGTCGAATGTTGTAAACGGCAAAAAAAAAAAAAAAACTCGTTACAGTGGACTGTCGCTTGAGTGAGTCTCCACTCGCTGACTGATTTGTTAGCTGTTGGCCAACTATCGATGGCTGGTGGCCAACTTTACTTTGGGTATGCCAATAGCGAGGCTTGATTACAACATGCATGATCTATGCTCGATGCACTGTAAACAGTTTTAGCTAAACAAACAATCTTTGTGTTTATATCAAACGAAATATATCATTCGCTCTCACTCTCCACTTATTTAAAAAAATTAAATTTTTTTTTGTAGAATTACAAGTAAAGAGCGAAAAATTCGATTCTATTCATAAATTTTGTACAGTGTATGTTGTTATGGCAATAGTTTCGCTGACATTTTGTCAACCATAAAATGTTGAAGACACACACACACACCACCCACATTTACAGTTAAGAGAAGGGCGCTTCTTCTTTCAGACAGTTGCCCCAACAGCTCTTCTTCTTCAACTCCATGTGGCCTGTCAGCTTTATTGATCTATGAGTTGTTTTTGTGCCAGCTTCACGCCTCGACCCACACAGCTGCCTCCGCCCCCTCTTTGCCCCTCCTTCTCTCTATTGCCTATTGCCTCGTGAGCTTTTCTTTTCTTTCTTTCTTTATGGTGGTGTCCTTAATTTAGACATGAAAATGCGGGTCAACCATTCGCTATGCGTTTGTCATAGAGAATGTCAGAGACAGAGAGAGAGAGAGAGAGAGGGGGGTGGGGGAAAGAAGAAATAGGAGGGGACAAGTTTGACATACATAGTTCAGCAAACACAGCACTAAAACAAGCGTTAAGCATTCGAGAAAGATCGTGGCAGATTAATGTTATACCATTAATATTGAAATTATAGCAAGTAACAGAAAAATGAATGTTAGAATTCTTAAAGCTGTTATGCGCTGCTGTTAAATAACATTCGCTGTTCACATGCATTCCATTTTAGGAGAGAGAGGTAAATGTGTGTGTGTGTAAATATGAATGTGTATGTGTAAGTGATTCCTTAGAGCTCCTTATCAGCGCTGCGGGTTAAGAAAAACACAAAATTTTGATTTCACACAAGCACGCACACATACACACACACACACGCGTGCACATGTATTGTTTACATTCATGCACGATTGATACGGACATGCAAGATAAAAGCTGCTCCCCTATTGCAATTTATAAGCAAACCATTTTTGACTGCGTATTGAAAAAGAGCAAGAAAAGTTTTTTTTGCTAGGAGCAGGAGAGCGTTCGATCATAAAAGCTTTATGCATTGCGATTAGCATTGATAGCAACTGACCAGAGCGAAAGTGAACAAATTTTTAGAGAGCGTGAGAGCACACCGGAAAGCGACATATTTAATTACATATATATGTTTGTACAAATGTATGTCTGCATATTTTTTGGGATTGCCAATGACGCAAAGCTACCCACACACAATACTTAACGACTCTATATGTGTATGTGTGTGTGTGCCTTGCTTCCTTGCGTTGTGCTTGGCAATTAGAAAAGTATATTTTTAAAAATCTGACCCAAATATAGCGTCCAGAAAGAAATCCTCAGGAAAGCAAACAGATGTGTTAATGCATACACACTGACATCACAAACACACACGCAAACATTTCAACATTGGTATGTAGAATTTCAATACATACATGTATGTGTATGCATGTCGCCTGCATATCCACCCGCACCGCCCAGCTGCGAACAAGGCGAACGCGGCGAGCATGAGGATCGTACGGCATGGCGGCAGCAACAACAAACAAAAGAAACAGCAGAGACAGCGACTATTGAAATAAAAGCACGCAGCAGCAGCGTTCGCTGCTTTCTCTTCGTGTGCTGGGGTTGGCGCTGGGGGCGAATTGACGACGTCGCGACGCTTCGTTCTCGCTGCCTGCGTGCATATTTTTTTTGTATTCTCCTTATTGCTCTCCTGGCGCGTTTACGTATGTGAGAGTGTGTGTGCGTGAATGTTTGTACTATAGCTAAGTTTGTTTGTGTGCGGTCGACGTTTGGCCCCTTGATAAAATTGTGTATGCCTGCCGTTCGCTGCTCTGCTCCACCTTAGCTGCAGCCGAAGTCGCAGCAACAGTTGCGCACTCAATTAAGCTTATCGCGCACTGTGCGTGCGAATGAGTGTGTATGTGTGTGTGAGTGTGTATTGGTGCGCCTCTGTTGGGATATTTGCGCTGAGTGCTTTAGAGGTACTTTTCTCATGTGCGCGCTCCTTGACGGCCGAGGAAAAATACATTTGCTTGATATTCAGTTTCTCTGCTTGACGGTCTCTCTGTATGTGTATGTGTGTGTGTCTGTGTGTTGGTGTCGTGTGCAAAAGGCAGCGACGCAGCGTTAAAAATCCTCTTTGAGAGGATTAAATATACAACAAACAGCTTTTGCTTATTGTCATGTGCTCTTTGCTTTGTGCGTGCTGCACAGTGTCACACATATGCTTTGCTTGGCATGAATACCAAAATAGTCAAGCATCCTAATTGACATTACGTTCGTCAACCACTGTGACCGTCTCGTCCCCTTCCGCCTACTCAGCTGTCAGTGTTCCATAAACGGACAATGTCCCCTGGCCAGAGCTTAAGGGTAGCAGCGGCAGCAACAGCGGCAGCGACGCTTTCAATTACATTTCATTTGCATTTCGTAGCTGCTTATTTTTATCCGTGTGTGCGTGTATGTTTATTTTTGCTGATATTGCCTTTTTCTGCTGAGGCACACACACACACACACACATGCATAAGTCCTCAGTGTTTTTCGCCGTTGCTTTAACCAATCGCATGCAAAATAGGAAACGATTTTTCGCCTGGCCACAACTGGGCGAATACTTGACGTGGACATTGGACATTGAGCTGCGCTGGCAGCGACGCCAGCGGCGTTAATTGAATTAAAGCGCTTACAAAATAAATAGGCTGCAGACGGATATGCGAAACTCGCGCACTCTCTTTCTCTCTCCCACACACACACACACACACATTCTCTCTTTCGCTTATGCTTGCTGTTGAGCATTAGTGACTTTGGTCACTGGCATATTGAAATCCTTTCGGCAGACGTTGCAAATTTTTTTCTTATAATTTTTGGCCCACTTCCTTTGCCCAAAAGAAAAAGCGAAGAGGCAGCGAAAAATTTGAAGAAATTCGAAAATGTTGCTATCACGTCGCTTGCTTTTTGCTACATTCTTTTCTGCTTGAAGCTTTACTTTTGATGCTGTTGTTGTTTTTGCTCAATTGCAAAACATATTTTGGTCACTGACCTTTTCTTTTATTTTGCCTGCTTTTGGACTGTTTTTTGTTGTTGTTGTTGCTGTTGTTGTGTTCCACTTTTTAAATTCCGCTGCTGCTGCTGAATTTGTTGTTGCAGCTTTTCCTTGGTGCGAGCTGCTGTTGAGCAACTGTTAAGTTGAGGGCTAATAACGTGCTCAAACAATTGCATAAAACCTTTAAAAAATCATACGAGTGTGTGAATGTGTGTGTGATACGCTGTCTGAGATAAAAGCGCAGCACGTCAAGTGATAAAAATCAGAAGCGCGTTCAGCAACAACAATGCAAAAGCAACTAAAGAATTCAGCCGAAAGGCAAAAAAAGAAGAAGCAAGAAGCAGCAGCGAATGGCAAAGCGCATTGTCAATAATTTGTTGTTGTTGTTTTTATTTTTGGGAATTTTGGCTCTGTCGAGTGAATTTCTTGAAGCAGGACTGAATTTCTTTAACACTTACAGCTGCGCTGGCTTAGAAAAAAAGTTCAAATATTAAAAAAAAAAAAAATACAATAACTATAGGAAAATCACAAATTGGGTAGCGTATTGAGTAAAATATTAATTTATTTCACAATTAAATGCAGGAAATTGTAGTCAACAAAAAAGTCCCTGCAGTAGCTACTACAAAAAGAGAGGAGTTGACAGGAGAGAAGCGTATATGTGTGTGTGTGTGAGCTTTTGTTTTAGATTACAGTTGTCGTGTATGTTTTTTGCTTTTGTTTTTGTTTAGCTGCTGCAATAGGCAGCAAAACAGTAGCAAGCGTTAAAAAGTGTTAGTCATGTTGGCGCGTCTCTGTTTTGCGCTCTTTTTAATTGCTCGCGATCGCCGGCTGAACAACAGTTATAATATGAGAATTTTTTGCGCGTGTGCTGAGCGCAAAGTGTGCTCTGCTAAAAAGCTCTGAGAGAGAGAGAGCACGTCGCTAATATTGTTTTCTGCTGCTCTGTTTCATTAACAAAACAACAGCAATATTTATGTGTGATTAGTTGTGCGGCTATTGTTGTTGTGTGAGTTGGTTTCCTTTGCGCTCACTGCATGCACACACATACAAACATATCGAACCTATGTATGTATGTATGTATGTGTTGGTGTGAAGTGGGTTAAGCTGACAAAAAGCAACTGGAGATTGGAGATTGGGATTTGTGTTTTTTCTACAACTTTAATGTGATTTGCATAATTTGCGCTTTGTGTTTGTGTGTGTGTGTGTGGTCCGCACAGGTGTTGTAGCTAGTCGTGCGCCAGGGTTGCCATGACGCCGCAGCGGAAGTGATGGCGACGCTGCTGCTGCTGCTGGAAACTGCATTAGGAGCTTTCATTGCACAGTGAGCGAGCAGAGAGTGAGCGAGAGTAAGAGAGACAAGGAGATCTATGCATATACACATGCATGTATTTATGCTGCGCAGCGCATAGATCGGGCGCTCACTCACACGCACATGTTCGCTTAGTTCATTCAGAAATTACGCGCTACTGTTGTTTTTATACCCTGTATAAATATCAGAAGGGGTGTGATACGGGTTATATTTAATTGTAATTTTAAATATGATTAATAACTTGCTGTATATTTAAATTTATTGCATTACATAATTGATATTGTCTATGCTTAATTACAAAATTCTGTTAAAATAAATATGCTGAGTGCAGGGTATCAAGTAGTCGGTCACTGCCGACCATTTGTATTTTTTCTATTGTCTACAGACATGGACTCACAGGCCCAGGCAATGGAATGTGTCAGCCAGCTACTGCACGCGAATTGGGGATCTACTATTAGAGGGCCCCTGCCCCACTGGCCCCTTTTCCCTCTTGTTTTTTTTTGTAGCGCAAAAGGGGTGCGGCCTAGCTGACTGTTGATGATTGACGATTGACGAATTGCGATCCGATTCGGATCCGATTTGGATCGTTGTTTGGGTTTGTTGTGCAGCGGCAAATTGTGTGTGTATGTGGAAAAAAAAAGGAAATGGGAGACGGAAAATGACAAAGATCACTGAAGCAAAACCGAAAAGCAGCAACAATAACCAATTTGTATCTATGTAACTATGTATCCATGTATCTTTCTATCTATGTATGTTATGTACATACATATATGTATAGCTACTTGTTTTATAGTACGAGATACAATATGCCCGACTGCCTTCGTGTTTAAGAAATACATGCAAAAAAATGAAGCTTGAATAAATATTTGTATTATATTTTGGTAATTTTACTTGTAGACAGGATCTGGTAAATATTTAAAATATGGAAAGCAAAACTTTAAGGAAAAAGTGCAAAAATTATTTTGAAAAATTTGAAATCAAAATAAATTGCGTATAATGGAAGATCAGACAAATATTATTTTTACAATAATAATAAATTCTCCATTATGCTTAAACATCAATTAAAAATATCAAAACTTTCGCTGGAATTAGAATTTTTGTTAAAGTAATTGAAAAACTAAAATATATACATACATACAATGTTAAAAATAAATTTTGAAACTTAAAATTCCCTAGAACTCAGATATCTCATAGAAAAGTTAAACAACACTAGTTAGCATGACTTAAATCAATTCAAACTTATTTTTAGTTTTGCTACTTTCTTAACTATTTACTTTTGATTTAAAAGTTTAATTTAAAATGCAAGTAAACGAAATTCTATGAAACAATTATATTCAGCGATCCACAAGTTGGAGACCTGTTTAACAATAAAACAGTATGAAGTGGAGAAGTGTCAGATGTGGAGAGGACGAGAAGTTTCGTTGGGTCGGGTCGGCGCTGCTGACGTATTTGCTGTAACATATTCATTGATATGCAAATACATACATACATACACACATACATACATACGTTCTAGATGTCTATTTGCAATTGTTTGTTGCATCTTCTTTATTTGCACTTACCGTTTCTTGGAAACTTAAGTAATCCGCTCCTGGTTGTCTTTTACTTGTTGTTATTGTTATTTGTTATTGTTGTTGAGATGGAAAGTTTTCTCTTTGCTAAAATAACTGTAAGCACAAACACTTGAGGCACTGTTTCAGATTGGTTTTCTTCTATTCTCCGTTATTCTTCATCGTTTACTTCTTCGTTATTCTTTTGTTATTGCAAAAAGGCAGAGTCAAGCAAGAGTTGCAACAGTTGTGAATAGGTTGAAAACGGAATTGAAAATAACTCAATACACAATTCACAGCTGAGCTGAGCAATTGCCGCGTGCAAGCAACGGCGGCGCACGAATCTCCAATCAGAACTGAAACGTAGGGATGTCGACGCAGACGCCGTCGCCGTGTTGTCGTTGTCCCTGAATGTTAATGTTTGTTGCTGTTGCTGTCTCTGCCGCTGCCAGCGTCGCGAAGTCGGGCACGAACGAGAGCACGATCACGAAAACCGAACTGTGAGCGGACAGGGCGGCAGAATTGGGCTGTCGGTTGGGAGAGGGGAGGCGGTTGGGCGGAAGAGTTGGTTGGAGCCGATGTGACTGCGCCTTGGTATGTGTGTGTATAGAGTAGAAATGAGCGTGTGTGTGTGTGTGAGTGTTTGTGGGTTTCGAGGGGCTGCCACGACGACGAACACGCGCGCCTGTTTTACGACGTTTGTTGGTGTTGGTATCGATGTCGTCGCCGCTGGGTGGATAATAATATCGTCGTCTACGCTCTGCTCCCGTTTCGTGTTTTTGTAATGGCGGCTTTCAAATGTGATAAATGGCCGTATGTGTATGAATAGTGTGTCTGTATATGTGTGTGTTTCTGTGAAGCCGAGTCGCAGCCTTCGTGTGCGCTAGAAACCGAAATGAAAAAAAAACGTTAAGTGGGATGTTGACGGACGCGGACGAGCGGATGAAATGGAATGAGCGTTTGAATTGGCTTGGCGGCCAGCAAAACCAGACAAAGTGCTAAAACGCCGCAGTCGGCCCAGAGCAGAATAAAGACTGAGAGAGACCGAGAGCGAGAGAGCGAGCGTAAAAGTCAGCAACTTGACATTTTGACTTGGCGCTCACCAATACAAGCACAGTACGCAGCGAACAGCAGCAGTAGCAGTCGCCGCTGCGTTGGCGCTCTTCTTTGGCGCTCGCCCTTTACGCTCTTGACTCTACACAATTACGCGCGCTCGTTCTCTCTCCCTCTCTGGCTGGCCTGATAAGCGCATGTCGAAATCAAGCGAGCGCTAGCCCGCGGCAGCGCTCGCTCTCCACTTTGGCTTCCTTTTGCTTGTTCGCTGTGACCTGCCACTGCCGCTCTGCCCCCCGCCTACCTCCCGTCCCGTAGCCGGGCACTTTCGTGCCATCGCTGCTTCAGCGTATTACGAAATATGACAACAATGCAGTTTTGTGGCAGCGCGTCTGCTCGTCCTCGTTTCGCTCTGTCGCCGTCGACGTTGCTTCTTCTGCTTGGCTAGTAGTTATTGCATGCTCAGCATAAAGCTGCGCTCTCACGCTCTCCACACTGCTCTCCCACTCACTCTCTTTGCAAGTGGGTGGCTCTTAGCTTGCTGCTCTGTTTGTTTATTTCTTCTCGCATCACTTGCAAATTGATTGCATCTCGATGAAGTTTTTTTTGTTGTTATTTTTTTTCTTTTTGCTCAACAATCTACGCTATAAATAGTAACAGGGAAATTTTCTAACGTGGCGCATTCCGCTACATCTATTTTATAAATGCCATCCCATTATAAAAAAAAACGGGTTTATATCAGAACGCGTGCCCCGCTCGCTGGCGCGCGTCTCACTGAAACCGAAATCAAATTGACTTTTCCCCGCTTCACACTTGAGCTTAATGTTATGTGCATACAAATTTTACTAACGGGGGAACCCTACGCTCAATTGCTAGCCGGCCGGACTAGTCGGGCACCGCAATTAATGGTATTTATTATAATGGTATTTCAATATTTAAATACTGGGGCGTTACCCAGCCACGAAGAGCAAAGCCTTAGATAACGCAAGGATCATTAACGGATCGTTAATCAAAATGAACAGAAAATTCCTTTGGGCATTCTAGTGCTATACCCTATATTTAGATGAAGGAGTTGTATCTACACATATACAAAAGTTTAATTCTATTTCTCTAAATGTGGGAAATTTAAAGACTTAGGATACCAATATTTGATATGTAGATTATAGTATTTTAGAGTATATATTTTCCCAATACCTTCAGTTTATTATAATGAATAACTGTACAATTTAAGTAATGATAATATAAAGAAAGAATATAAGAGCAGGGTATCTTGAAATCGATTATTTTAGTCAACAGCTCTCTTAATTGATGCCTTTCATAGAAATGATATCATAGTATAAAGATTTTTGAAGTGAGTCGACTGTAAAATAAATTCTTGATTTAACTTTAATTTTTGCAATATTAATTCGAAGAACTTAAGTGCTAACTGTAAGATTCATAGTACTTAGACTACATATCAATGCATGTAAATTCTTTTGACTTGGCTATACTTCATGGAACTTAACTTCTCATTAAGATAGTTAAGCAATAGCAAAAAAAAACTTGATTAATTGGCTTATAACGTATTTCGTCAGAGTCCGATTGTAATGAAATCTCGAAGATGAATCATTCGATCTCTTGCGTGAGCAAAGGTTGCATCTAGTACAGACAATCTACAGTTAATGATCGATTGACTGTATCATTTGCGTTATCTACCAAAAAATGTTTGAATTCGAAATAAATAAGTTTATTGTAATAGAGCCAAATATTTTAAAAATATTTCTTTATGAATTATTTTAAATATTACTATATAAGATCATTATATTACTTGATTAAATTATTTAATAATAATATTTATAATAATAATATTATATTAAAACATTATTCGTCGAACCTACATATGTGCATAGGTCCGCTTGCTGTCGGATGTAAGTCGGATGTTCTAGCGCTCAGCTACGCAAAATTTTTAGACTTTTACCAACTAATCTTGAATTTCAAAATGGAGTGAATGGAGTGAAAAAGTTCAAATTGGATTAAGGAAGTTCTTGAAGATTGAATCTTGAGATTTTAAAAAAATTTTATTTGTGAGTGAATGTTGAGATCTTAAGTAAAATTTCATTTGGAATCAAAAATTTTAAAAATGTTAAGTAAAATATGATAATAACAAAAAAAATTGTTTTATTTGATTTGTTGGAAAGCTAGCAAACTTCTAAGGTAAGATTAAAAATTCTAGATTCAAAAAGAAGTAGCAGCAAATATATAATATAAGACTGCAGACTACAGCCCCTAGGTACTAACTGGACGATACCCACTGATACTGGAATCGAAACTGGATTTAAAACTGAAACGGGCTCCCAGGTCCCCATTTGCATTACTCTTATATGATTGGGTACTGCCCAGAGTTAGATAATGGTTCTTCATATAGTTGGGGGATAAAGGCCCTGGGTACTGCCCAGCTAAATACTGGGCTCTGCAACTGGGTTAACGTTGATCAACAGGTTTGTGGGCCGAGCGCGCTTGTTTTTTCCCCACAGCTGATATAAATTAATTGCTTAATTGTTGTTGTTGTTGGTGCTGCTGCTGTTTTAGCGGCATCATTTGGTACAAAATTTGCTTTTAATTAAAAAAACTCTCCAATGTGGCAGCGTTTCGTGCGAAGGCGTCTCTCTCTCTCGCGCTCTCCTTGTCTCTCTCCGAACTCTACACGTCCCTCTCTATTGCTTAGTGTGTAGATCAACCTTCGTTGCCTGTGCGTAGGGGTTTTTGCGTATTTCTGTCAATTATTTACTCAGCCCCCTCCTTACCCCCACCCGCTCGGCGAATACCCCCCTCTTCGTCCCATTATTTATTAGACCAAAGTCGTGCACTTCGTCAACGTTAATCGAATCCGTTTTCGAAACAAAAAAATCGACTAGGTATTCTGCGTGGGATTCTGAAATGAATTCAATGTATTTACTGTATAGACACGCTTGATACCCTGTAATTATTTGAGTTAAGATTATCTTATGAATTTTACATAATTTTAAGTTTACGAAATTCTAGGGTATCGCGAAATGCTAAATGTCTTGTTGTAGTATACTTTATTTTTTTAGAAATTATAAGTAGGGTATCAAATATTCAAGTTTTGTGACACAAAAAGTTTATATAAAGAAAAGTTTAGCCATATACTATATATCTATATCTATAAGTATACTCTTTATCTTGTAAGTTCTTCATAAACAGGGTACTTACTAGTCGATCGTCTAATCTGTTTTGTTTTAGCTTGTTTATAATACGGATTTTTTGCTAATGCTTAGCGAAACTGGTTTCCGCATTGGTCAACTTGCCCATCAAGGAGTCTCTAGACCCAATTTGTTTATTGTTATTTTCGACATCGAAATCGATGCTAAAATATAAAACGCATAAGATTTGAATTTAATTAAATACCCCTTCGCCTTTAGAATGACGCACCTTATTGGATCATTTGGAGAGTTCTAATTTGCATACGTCTTGTCTTTTAGCAAGCGATTCGATAATTTCCAGTAAACAGGGATTTTATAAAAAATTGGGAAAAATATTTATTCCAATTGGCAAAGCTTGATTTCCAGTTTCTTTCTTGTCCTTACAGTGGAGCAATTGTCGTGGGATTCTTATAAAATATTTTCGTTTTAAATGAAATTTTATGATTCAGCTAGATAACGGTAATTCGTAAGCTTCGAGATGCTAAAAGATAACCCCTATTTCTATGTTGTGTCTAAAATGTATGCAGATGATTATGTAAATTATTTGTCTATGCCCAACTGTAAAGGGAATGGCCACAGCAAACTTTGTTGCCAACATAAAAACTAAAAACAAAAAAATATGAGAGAGCTCCCTAAGCTGCAACGCATTAAAATGCTTGACCTGAATTCCAGGCCCAACGCGGCGCAGTGAAACTAGCCAAAGATGTGAAGCCCAAAAAGTGAGACTAACTTGGTTTTCCTTAACGGAGTTTTCTGTGTGTGTGTTTCCTGCTAGTTGTGGATCGCTTCCCAAAAGCTATTCCAACTGGAATGCAATGTGCCAGCTGCACAGCATATTCCCGTTTGCTGTTGTTGTTGCTTTTGGCTGGCAGCCATTTTTGTTTTGCTTTTTTTCTTCACGTAATGAGCGCGCCCTTTTTAATGCTGCGCTCGCCTAACTGCTAACGGTAAGCGCTGAACGGCGGCTCTCTCAGTCAGTTTTCTCACACTCCATTATGGCTGTGCTTGGGCTCGGCTTTGGCTTTGGCTTTGGCCTGGGCTGCTCTGGAAGCTTCTACGCTGCTGTTGGAAAAAGAGCTGACGCAAAATGTTTTTTTTTTGTATTTTGACGAAAGCAACCACAAAGCGGAAAACCTGGTGCGCTCAACTCTTCGCACTCTCCACTTAGGGTCAAGTATGCTGCCTTCTTTGTTGCCCACATTGATTAATTTGTTGTAAAATAATAAGGTTGCCCATCTAACGGACAGAGTGTGCTTGGTATTGTGAACAAGCTTTTGACTTCCTTGGCTGCTTGAGTGCTGGAGATTTTGATATTCATGGACAGACAGAAGAAACCAAGAACCAGCTCCAGCTAGACAAATGGCAATGCAATAATCATAATTACAAGTTAACCTTAAGAGTGACACAAATCCGGTCACAGCCACGTTGTGCGGCCTCTCGTTCGTTCCCAGCAATTAACTTCAAATGACACAAATGCCACCAAGGCACGCCACAAAGCAGCCACCCGCCTTTCGTAGTTGCTGTCGCTGTCGCTGTCGCTGCCGCAGTCGCGGTCGCTGTCGCAGCCTCAGCCGCCCACATTGCAAGTGAACGGCAACTTTGATGACGCCCACAATGATGCGAAGCAGTTGCGGTTCATTTGATCGAAGCTTTATATTTTTTCTCAGCTAGCATTCCATACAACTCTGTGTAGGACTAGGCAGTAAAAGAGAGAGAGAGAGCAAAATAAACTAATGCAAAGAGAGCGCGAGCGTATTGTTTTTATGAATTTTGTAATTGCCATCTCATCTTCGCTTTTAGCAGCATACACGCACACACACACAAAATGCAATTGCAGCAGCTCTGCCGACAGCCACTGCGGTTTCAACTGCGCTGCTCAGCTTGCTGCAGCTTCATTGAAAAACTGTGTGAAATTTACCAGCGCCTGAGGATAATACGTATGCGCATGTGCACGGGTATGTGTGTGTGTGTTTGTCTAACTATTACAAGTGCTGGAGCTTTGTCTTTGTCTTCGAATTCGACTTCGACTTCGACTGCGACTTCGGCTCATTCAATTCAAATAACTCGTGATTTCGTAAGCCTGTTTTCTGTTACTTGGGAGCTGCAGCTGATTCGAGGCCATTTTAGACAGCGACGCTGACGTTGGCGTCGACAGCAAGTGCGACTGTGAATAGTTTTGTTGTTGCTTTGTCGCTGCAGTTAGATGCCAAAGCTCTGTTGTCTGCACGTTATTGTTGTTGCCGTTGTTGTTGGTGTTTGTTTTTCTGTGGTATTGCAAGCGTGATGACCTTGAGCCGCTCATTTTAACCAAGTGGCTTTGTACAGCTAATGCGTGTGTGTGTTTGTGTGTGTGAGTGTGTGTGTTAGCCAGTCCCAGTTACTTTTGGCATCTTGTTGAACGCTGCTCGGCTTTATCTGCTTGCCCAGACACTCAAAAGCAACTATTTTTGTTTGTGATTTGTTGTTGTTTTTGTTTCTTTTCATTTGCATTTGGTTTGCGCTTCAGGTTTTGATTTTTTTTTTATTTGCTGTCATCTCTTTTGCGCATTCATTCATCGATTTTGTGACCACTTCGGGTGACAGCCTTAAGTGTTGACAATTTGTTGTTGCTGCTGTTCGCATTAGTTGAAATTCTCCACTCTCAAGGCTTGGAGATTTCTTAGATTTCTAACTGTGACAAATTCAATGCTGGCAAATTACAAAAATTCTACAGCGCACAGTTACATCGTGAGCTGTTGTTTTGTTGTTGTTATTGTTTTTGTTTTCATTGTATTTATTGTTTTTCTTTCTTGACACATTCATTCATGAATACTCGGAACAATGTGCGCCAAGTGGCGTCACAAGCGGCGAATGAGTAATATGCAAGTGAAATCATAAACGATGCACAAACACACACACACACACACACAAACACATCTAAATACATTTATAATTCAATTAGCTATTATGCATGCAAATGAATTATAGCCAAATTAAATGAAATTATGAAATCCTACATTCATTTATGCAAGCTAACACATAACACACAGGAGAGAGAGAGAGAGAAAGATATATTGATTGGAGAGATTTAGTTGAGCCGTTTAGTTGGCTGTGTTTGTTAAGCCAAACGCGCTTGTTAAGTTGGCTGCGCCTGAATTTGTCTTAGGAACTCCAACAAATGTACTAATCTATACTTCACTTGTAATATAAAAGCGAGTATATTAGTTTGTGGGGGTGAAGATTGGAATCCTTTTAATTAATAATTGTAAATATCGTTAATATTGCATAAAACGAGTAGAGTTTTAAAGGCATATATATGTTGTAAGGCTTATATATATATATTTATATTCATTATACTTCATTATATCATAGTTTTTACATATTATTATGTATTTTCCGACCTTCAATAAAGTTTTTAATAGCGGTTCTTTAGGGCTAAGCTGTAGCTACTAAAATATAAACAACAACTACGTGATTTTGGACTTGCTTTAGGAAAATGAAAATATTGAAAAGAAATTCGCTGCAGTTGCAGTCCGGAATGTGCGGAGTCCCAAGGCAAACAAACAAGAAGAAGATAAACAAGAAGAAGAAGTCAGAAGTGGACAAAAGTCGTTCGCATTATTCGATATTTGTTGCTTAAGCAGAAGTCGTAGCCTCGCTGCCTAGAAGGTCGGCAGGGGGCAACGGCAGGGGCAGTGAAGGGACGGGGAAGAGAGCCAATACAAAAAGCTCAGCTGAAGGTGAAGCATTGCACTGCAAGGGGGGCGGGTCACGCCTAGCTTTAGTTTTTGGGGCGATTTTCTGGCTGGCAGCGCATTTTTTTGCTGCCGCAGTTCTTTTTGCCCCAATGTTGACGCCAAATGACCCACATTGCCAAAGCGGGACGGGGGCTGGCGGGGCTACAAAGGGGTCAGGGGGTTGGGCTTGCTGCGGCTTGGGTTTACTGAGTTAGCAAGAAATGCCGCAAATGTTGCAACTGCATATCGTGAATAATTGGAGCACTCAGCCAAGTGCGCAGCACGTTTACACCTTTTTTTTTGCTTTTTCATAATTTCATTTTGGGAGATCTTCTTCAGCTATAGGAAGCCGCTGCCAAGGTAAGCGTTGGCGTTGACGTTAACATCGGCCATATGTCTGACCTCACACGGACCCACAAATCGAAAATCAATAGCTTCGTTTGACTAGAATGTATAAGGAAAAGCGACAAGTTGAAGATTAAATACTCTACCTTTTCGAGCAGTTGTTGATTGGGGTAGCAAAATATATTTGAATGAGTTTTTGTCTAAAGAAAGTTGTCTTTTGAAAGATTTTTTTTTGTTCTTTAAGATATCTTATTTCAATCTTAGTATTGATGAAAAAAAGATATTTTAAAAAACAAAAAAAAAGCTTTCAAACACAATTTTCTTTTGACAAAGACTCATTTTTAGACATATTCATCCTATAGAGATATATATATTGTTGTCAGAATAATTATAATTATATTATATTTGCTTAAGATATTTTAAAGAAATAACATGTTTATCCTAGCAGATCTTAAGTTTTAATGTTTTGTTTCTCTATATATCCAAAAAAAAGTCATTCGATTTCTCCATTCCGATCTGAAAGTTTCTCTAAAAACTCTTCCTTCATTAAGCCTAATCACTCATTTCTTTATATATATCTTCATTAAGCCTAATAACTTATTTCTTTATATATACATACATTATGATATTTCCCAAAATAACCTATATATTTTATAACAAAATTAAAATACTTTCCGTTAGGCCATACAGCCTGGCTGCCTTTTGAAGCTTATCAGCGTTGAGGGCCTCTGTTGTCCTGATAAGTCCTGTCGCTGATAAGCCACACGTGCTGATAAAAGCCAAATCAGCAATGAAACACAAATGATAAGGCAGCACACAATGCAGGCGTCCTGCAAAGACGAGTTGGAAACTACACACACACACAAACACACGCTGACACACACACATGCACAAATTCTTATCAGTTTGATGATTAACTCATGCGTCTCATTGTTGTTGTTATGACTAGTTGGTATGGAAATGCATGTGTGTGTGTGCGATAACCCCAGCTGGACTTTATATAGTACACATTTTTTAACCAAAGTACGATTTCATTTTAAAATTAAAAAAAACATTGCAGTCTGACCCAAAGTGCATAATACTCAATTAGGGTCTTAAATTTATATAATTTATATTATTTGTAGGTTTATTCGAAGAGCAGATCAACAGTAAATGATCTGCAAAGCATGGAGATCCTGGGTCTAAAGTTGTGGAAGATATAGTTTTTCCGATTTCCTATGACTCTAGGGGGTGTATATAAAGAGTTCTTGGTTTATTTATAGAGCAGATTAACTGATTAAATTCATTGATTAAATTTTGTGGGAGCAGCTATATGTTGAAATCCCGATAATTCGAATTGGGGATCAGATTTTTTACGAATTCCACAGGAATTCGATTTATTGAACTGAGACTGCATTTTTTTTTTAAATTACTGAGGTTTTCGATTGAGCGGGGGAACGAATTATCGGGATTCAACTGTATTACCTTGACTTGATTAAAGGATAAAAACTTGATAAAAACAATGCATACATTCTGCATGCATTCTTTTCTCATGTGGTTTCTGAGGAGTGGTTAGATACATATAGATTCATACATACTTATATACATACATACAAACATACAGATTTTATAAACAAAAACCTTTTTTACTTTATGCATGAAAATATAACAATAACAGGACAAAGATTGCAACGGAAGCAAATGAAGTAGATTTTCTTTAAAAGCATGCATTCCGCATGCATTACTTTATCAGGTACATTTGCAGGGGTGTCTAAGTAAGTAGTAGACGCAACATACAACAAAAATAAAGGAGATGCAATATAGACATGCTTTTGTTATACATTTCAATAATATATATTTCAAGCAAGGTATTTCCGACTGGGTTACATAAGCTGTATAGTATAACTCGTCATCGACATGTGACAATAAAATATGTATGTAAGTCTCTCCCCACCTTACTTTCTCTATGTGTGTGAGCTATATCCTGGAACTGTGTGAGTCTCCAATAAAAAGCAAACAAGCCCCAAATAAGCTAAAGGCGATAAACTTTTTATTTTTGCTATCTTTTATATGAATCACACAGCTATAAAAATATTTGCTCAATAAAATGATATTTATAGCTGGAAACGGAGAGAGAGCCTTGTCCAGCGTTGAGGTTTCTCCTGGGAATGACTTTTGAACATTATCTGATGATGCGAGCGGGAATGGAAGGAGGCGTTGGGGGCGTTGACCAAGAGGCAAACAAACAAATGCTGTTATCGAGGAGCAGAAAGAAATGAGTTCTGGAATACGAATTTGAGCAATGCCCCTGGCTGGAAATCCTCTGTCGGGGCGGAAGACCCGCAGCGGCTTATCAAAATCGAGCGACAAACACAAAACGTACGTAAATAGAAGCAGGAAAACGGTGGAAATTGTGAAAATGTGGAGTTTTCCTTGGGCTGCACAGCTAGTAAACAAAGTAAAAATGTGAAAAAGTGAAAAAGTGAGTAGCGATAGGCAAGCAGGAAAAACCTTTGGCCAGCCAGGCAGAGGCCAATGCCAGGAGCTGGACAATGATAATGCCAGAGGCCGCTAAGAATCCATTAGCAGTCGTTGAGGAGGGGGGCAGGTGGGAAGAGGGGCAGTAAAGGGGCAGCGTACGGGTATGGGTATGGGGACAATGGCCCCTTTTTTGCGACTATGAGGCAGCAGAAAGAAGAGAAGTCAATAGATGCTAAGGCGAGGGTAAAGGCTAGTAAATACCCTGTAATCAGCTGTAGGTCAGTTTAATAACCGAGTGAAACATAGTTTTGATATAATCAACAAGAATCTGTCAAGCTATAAACTTAACAAAGTGAGTGTGCAAGCCGATTTTTATAGATGTATTATATATTTCATATATAAAGGGATCGATAGGGAGATTTTCATTATAATATCTAAGCAGAAAAGATCTAGTTTTTAGCCTAAACTATTATTATTATAATATCTAAGTAGAAAATGTATAGTTCTTAGCATAAACTCTTATGTTGTCTTGTTCTATTCTACTATTCACATAACATTGTAGCAGTATTAAGAGTGAAATAAAAATTGAAATTAAAAGTAATCGATATTTATCGATTGTAAGCAAAGACTCGCATACAATTCGATAAATCTCTATGGTATGTAATATTTTCATTTAATTCTTATCCAGAACTGATTGTTGTCCTAAGACAAGCATAAGCAGTGACAATTCCATATCGATAATTATCGATCTTTGTGCGAATGGGAGGAGCTAACAAACACATAAGTAAAACTTGTTTTAAGTAGCTTTAATAGAGCTAAAATAAAAATATGTAGTGTATTTAGAGTTTAAGATAAGCTTAACAGCATATGTTTGAAAATCGATATATATCGAATTGTGAGAAATGGAAGATTCTATTACTAAAACGACAATTAGCTTAATGATGATGATAGAAAATAACATACATGTCAACTTAACTAATTCTTGTTACGAGTGAAGTTAAAAAATGCAGTGAAGTTCAAAATGCAGTTTAATCTAATGATATTTATCGATTTTGTGGGTTAGAAAATGATGTTGATAGCTTTTAATATATGAGAGAGCTAACAACATCAACTTATCATTTGTGAATGCTTTCTACTGCCTGTTTCAAAGCTTTCTTCTAAGTATCATACCTAACCTGCCCTATATCTACAGGGTATAGCAAAAAAAAGCAGTGTGCGCAAATGGAAATGGCTGCATGTGGAGCTGCCAAGTGGCTGCCCAGGCAGTGTTAGTGCTCCCTGTATGCGAGTGTGTGTGTGTGTGGAAAGGGTTCAATGCACGATTTCTTTATTTTTCCCAGCCGCTGTCGTTGTTGCTGTTGCCATGGGAAAATGCGGAGCTAGCAAATGAAAAACTAATAAATATTGCAACTGAAAATGTGCCTCTGTTGCAGGATCCATTCGCTTGCAACCCTCGCAGCCTCGCACACAATTTGTTAATTGCTGAACACAATTCAAATTAAAAAGTCGCGCGCGCGCAGCTCTCGAGCCACAGCCGAACCCAGAAATAAAAAAAACAGAGTTGATGAAAATTCTGCGGGCTCACTGAAGGATCGTCGCATTTGATTGGCTTTAATTGAGGTCAATGAGAGGTTGCCTCTGCGTAAATTCCGCTTCAACAAAATCATCGTCAAACACGCGCCGCCCGACGAGCGGCTGCTAATGCAGCAAAATTATGCAGGACAAGGGAGTCGGAGGTGAGAAGAGGGGTTGGGCAGCAGTAGCGAATATGGTAGTCGGAAGGCTGGTAAGTATGTGGGCAGGATCGATATTGGTGGGAACTGAATTTCATTTATTCATATCATTTCAGTAAATTTTTGGTTTAAGCTTAGGATTTTTGAGATTTTTATATGATTGTTTTATTTTATATAGCTAAAAGCTATACAATGAAGTCCCTTCATATCCATAACTCCTCGCTTTATTCTCCATCTAATCTCTTAAGAACTAGGAATATTCTAATGTAACTAACTAACTAACTAACATATGACTATTCATATACATATATATTAATGGCTATACACTGAAGATCCCTCAATGTATCTATAACTCTTCGCTTCATTCTTTATCTAATCTGCTAAGGACTAGGAATATTCTAATACTCTGGCTATGGTCTATTTAAAAAAATATTGTGTATATATATAACTATTCATATATATATCTATATACTAATGGCTATACCCCTCATTTCTATATTCACTCCATTCTCCATCTATTCTTGTAAGAACTAGGAATGTTATAATATACCTATCTATATATATATATATACTCCGGCAATGGTCTAGTTCTTCTTATGAAGAAATTTAGCTTCAATTTTTCAGTCACCTCAGAAGACGAAAAGAAATACGGAATCCATATACTGCTTGAAAAATTGAGAAAGGTCGTAGAACAATAGTTTTAATGGAACACATAGTCGAAATTTCATTGAATAAATACCTTAAAATTTAGATATTCAGTTGAATCCCGATAATTTGATCTTTCCTCAATCGAAAACCTCAACAATTCGTAAAAATTATGTCCCCTTTAAAAAAATTTGCTCGAATTCCTGTTCCCCTTGCCATTTCGAGTTATCCAAATTTGACTATATCTTTAATAAATATGTATATACATATATGTAAGTATTATGTACACATCAACTTTATAAATTAAATTAGAATTCGATGAAAGCTGACGAGAAGACTTTGCATATAAATTGCAAAAGGAAACAAAAATAAAGATTCTCGAATTAGATAGATATAAAAATTATGAAACTACTTTATTCAAAGCTTATTTAGAAAGTGGATTGAATAGTCTTCCTAAAAGAGATCATATTATAGGAAAGATGAAAGTTTATATTGAGCGCAATCTATATATATCTTAGATATAAGATAGAACTAATGCTATTCAACAAGTTTTTCCTCACCTACAAAAATTACATTAAAAGATCAATGGATATTGCTGAAATCGAAAGTAACTCTAGTTTGAGGTCTTTCTTCTATTAAAATCCATTCACTCGCTTACTACTTAAAGATCTCTTTATTTACAAACAAAGGAAAACAAAGTAAAGCTGAAGATGTGCGGAAAATAATATTATATATAAATATCAACACTAAAAGGCAGTCAGAACGATCCTTCCAAATCGACCACAAAGTTGAATGAACGATCTTAAGAAAGATCTTAAACCGATAACAAAAGACCCAAAACCCGACTACAAAACAAAAAACAACTCAAAGCGTTTCTCCTGCTGTGAGGATTAAGGTGTAAACGAAGGCTGCGAGAAATCAAAAGATCAGCAAAAGTTAATCAGCAATGCGGCATGAATAGCCACAAAAGGCGAAGGCAGAAGGATAACAAGTGAAAGGATCTGCTTTGTTTGGAGATGTGCGTGCTGCGATACGCGTGTGTTCCACGAATAGCACACAGCAAACACGCCCACGCTCAAACTGAAACTCGAGCCCGCAGGACTTAACAAAACTGTATACCCTGTACAAATTGAACAAGACTTTCAATGGGTATGTTAAATTTTGGTATGGACAATGTTAAAGATTGCAGATTAGAGCTCTGACTGCAACAGTTTCTATATCTCGGCTTAGAGTTATAAAATCGATAAATATTGATTACAAGAGAAGGTTAATTTCTTAAAGGATATATGTTTCTATATCAGAGGTCGTAAAAAGGTATGGAATTTTGATATACCTCGTGGCTTAGACAACACACTAAATGGAAACACATCAATCATGTTTTATTTTCTATTTAGTATACCTTTCTAAGTCGATTTCTTCCAGGATATAATGTAGAACTAATAGGAAATATATATTCATAATACAAATAGAATATATTTTACTTGCAAATATATATAAAAAATTTTAATATTTTATTGTAATCGGTAAATAGACAGGATATTAAGAACAGCCGCTTCTAGTTGACTTTATAGTACAGGGTATATCTTAGTTGAGTATTCCTCCTTCCCTTTCTTCAAATTGTTTTTGGTGTTGAGTAATTTGTGTGCCACGCTCAGAAATCTGTTAAGCGGTTAACAAAAACACAAACAAAAAAAATTGTCTCAGGTTCTTCTAGGGGTTGAATTAACCCCTAGCTCGCTGCTGAGGAAGTCAGGGAGTGAGGGAGGAACGGAACGACGGCTGATCGTATGCTGGTGCGCTATTTCTGTAACGAGCGCGGAGTCTGCTCGACTGAGGGTTGCGTCCACTTGAGTCCCTCGATGTGGGTCGAACTCCTCGCTCGAGGAGGGATTGCAACCGAATTGTTATTTATATATTGTATGGGCTTGTCAATCTTAATAATGATTTCCTTTTATACATTTACATAAGCACAAGTACCCGCAGTTCCTTGGCCAGGATAAGTAATGCGAATGCAATTGAAATTCGAATTCAATTCAAAGTTCCCACATTATACACAATTCTGAATTCAGCTGTGTTTGTTCCATAACTTCAAATCGAAGCCTGAGCTAATGATGTGTAAGTGATAAATTATTGAAGTTTAAGTTTGAATAAGTAAAAGCAAAGACAATGAACGATCATAGATCGTTATTTTTCTTTTATAAAGGATTTCTAGGCAGCTGCGATAGCTCAATATATTTAAGGTAGCATTTGTCTATCTACTCAATAAGGTTCCTTGTCTTTTGATCTCAAAAATCTTTAGTTTTATAAAAAAAAAATCCTTTGAAGTTGAGTTGTTTTCTGCATTAAGGTTCAATTCGAATCATTGAAATGGCTTATTCTGATCAGCTCATTTTATATACTCAAACAAATAAATTTTTATATTATTATAGCTCAAAGATATTCGAGATTAATTTTTCATTATCCTTTGTTTAGATATTGCAAATATTTGTGGCCTAATTTTCCTATATATTGTACATATAATTTAATATACATAATAATTGTTACTAAATATTTTTTATGGTTGTTATATTTTAAAAACTATGTTCATTCTTTCCATTGTTAAGATATTACAAATATTTGTGAAACTATATCACAAATTTTTTACTGTACTTAATAATTGTTACTAAAAATTTGCTATGGATATTAAATTTTTAGGACTAACCCACTATATATGCTTTTTGACTATACTATATACAGTATACTATACTATATACTATACTTTACCATATACTATATATACTTACATCAGTAGACTCAAAATTTTATCTTTTATTTATAAAATTAATATGAATGTAATCAAGATTGTTAGCTTACTAATCTAGAATCATTCTATGGTTTTCCAAAGGCTTTTGATGTGTTAAATTAGAATCTGAAACCAGAAAAGCCTTATCACTTAAAGGTTTCGAGATATTCTAATAAATACGAATACAGTCCCGATCCCAATTCCAAATAATCCAATGGCAAATGGGTTACATTTTTTATGAATTACACAGGAAATCGATTTATCGAACAAGAATACGAACGAATTTTTTCCAAGGGGACAGTATTTTTTACGAACTATTGAGGTTTTTGATTTAGTAGAGGACGAATTATCGGTATTTGGCTGTATATACTACCTCTGTCTATTCTTTTCACGATTCGAACTTGTATTCTTCAAGTCTGCTTCTTGGTTAGTTAATATTATCAGGTTATTATTACATATTTCTTTCAGTTATAAAAAAAATAATATTCAATTATTATACATGCAAATACTACATATTAAGAATATTTAATAACCATTTTGTATATATACGAATTGTATTGAAATTCTTTTCATGCCACTTTAAATCGTTTACTCAAGGATCATTGGATCGATTCAAAAGCAAATGTAAATAGATCTTTAATTGATGACCATTCGCTTTGAGGGGCCTTTTAAGCAATTCCCCTTTTGGCCATATGATGTGTTTCTTATAGATTTTCAGACATATGCAATCCGCAACTGGGATACAAATCGGATGCGGCGATTGGGCCACTTGGAATGCCTAAAATTAGATCAATCGCAACCAAAAACTTATTCTATTTATATGCAAATTAATCAAGCAAGGAGAGCAGACTGCGAGAGAGAGAGAGAGAGAGAGGGACAGAGAGCGAGGGATACGATGGGGCTGCTATAAAAGATACATTTACATTCACAGATACAGACATGGCCACTCAGTTGGTGCAGCTGAAACAAAAGCTATTAGAGGCGAATTCCTGTTCCTTTGTCTATGCACAAATTGCCGACAAGAGCTGCGGCTGCGTCGGCTGCTGCTGCTGCTGCTGCTGTTGCATCCACAAGATACGCGCAGCTAAATTGCATTTTTATCTATTTTTACATAGGGGAAAATGCCGACGCAGACGTCGACGCCGACTGAGCGTGCGGAGGATTATAGAGAAAATGCATGGAGAGCAATTTCCTTCCTGCTGCCGCAAATAGCTGTAATAATAAAAAGAAAAAAAAACCGATCTCCCGATGCCTGCGCCCGACGATCAAGCTGTGGCTGCTCTTGCTGTTGCCGCTGCGGAGGATGCCACAAGAAAAGCAGGAAAAACTCCTTGGCCACACACAACCAAAGCGGGCAGGCCCCAGTTGCAGTCACAGCCTCAGCTGCAGTTGCAGTTGCAGCTCGTTGTGTCCTCCTCCTATTGCATGTGGCTGCCACAGATCGCTGCCTGCCTCTGTGTATGTGTGTGTGTGTGTGCGAGTGCGTGTGTGTGTGTGTGCCTAGCCTGGTGGCTGCTGCCTGTCGGTCTGTTGCCTGGTTCAATGAACTGCCGTCACCTCTGGACGCTGCGCTGCGACTGCGACGCGCACAATCCTTTTTCTTTATACCCTTAACGTAGGGTATTTTAAATTTGTTATCCAGAATGGTCTATTCTGAGCCGACTAAGTATATGCACTCCTGACCAGGATAACAAATAGTTCATGTGTTGATCTATCTTTCAGCCTGAATAGAAGAGTGCAGAGATTAAGTGCATTATTTTGCTTTTTCAGATAACCTGTAATCGATCCGAGGCTGTTAATAGATTAGTATGAGAATATATATCTAATCAATTCTATACAAAATACATTGGAGTTCTAGGGTAATCTATTGGTGAATTATTATATATATATTATTATGAGACTTAGTTCATATTTATGATCAATACTAATAATAATGACAATGTTAATGACAAAGATATCTATAGTGATAATGATAATGATAATAACGATGACAATGGTAATGACAATGACAGTGACAATGATAAGGATAATGACAATGATCATAAAAATGACAATCACAATGACCATGACAATGACAATGATAATGATAATGATAATGATAATGATAATGATAATGACAATGATAATGACAATGACAATCACAATGACAATGACAATGACAATACAATGTTAATGACAAAGATATTTGTAGTGATAATGATAATGACAATGACAGTGATAGTGATAATAACAATAATAATGATAATGATAATAATAATGATAATGACAATGATATTAATAGCAATAATGATAATGATACTGACAATGACAACAATTACTAAGTTCTGAAACTACAAGCAAGCTTCTAACATAAGTCCATAATCTTTTTCTATCGGATATCATCGAACTAACATTAGAGTTTATGATAGTCATATAATTAAGAAATTTATCACACATCTGCTATGTGCAATTTCAGGGTATTTGATAATCGGTAACTCCAACTCAACAAGTCTTTCTTGTTTTTCTTTGGATTTTTCTTGGTTCACCCTTCACTTGATCTCTTGTGACTTCTCCTGCCGCTTGCCGCTCGTCGTTCGCTGCCTGCTTCTAAGGAGCTGTGCAGGAGTTGGTTTCAAGGGTTTCAGTTTATTTCGAGATGTTGCCGTTGCTGTTGTTGCTTTGGTTGTTGTTGTTGTTGTCTGGGGGCTTTGGATTTCACTTGGCGTTGGCTTCGTGTGGGGAAATGTAAACATTTCATCGTCGTCATCATAATCGCTGCTCGCTGCTCGATGCTCGCCAGGCTGGTTTATTTTGTCTGTGTGTGTGTGTGTGTATGTGTCTTTGCCTTTGCTCTTTGCTCGCGCCTGCCCCAACTCCTGTGGCTCCCCTCCCATTGCCTTCTTTGCTGACTCGGCGCGCGTATCCCTTTTTTTCGCTGGAATGCGCTGATTGTTTACTCAAATAACTATTTGATCTTCTGTTCAGTTTTTTGTCACTGTTGATTTTTGTTTTTCCTCTTTTTTTGTTGATCGTAGCCATCGTAGCCCTCTCCGCTTTGCATTTCTGTTTATCTTAAAGGATTTTCAAGGAATCGAAAGCGTGTTCATTTAACATATTCCTGATCGTGTTGTAAATTTTGAAGCAGACGTCAACCAGAGTTGAGAAGGATCAGTTGAATATCTTGTGCTTATATATAGATATACATATATGTATATACAGTCGAATCCCGATAATTCGAAATGGGGATCAAAGTTTTACGAATTACACAGCAATTTGATATTTCGAATAGGAATTGGAACGGATTGACGAATTATTGAGGTTTTCGATTTAGCGGGGGACGAATTATTGGGATTCGACTGTATACATGTATAAAATATATATATAAAGTATGATATATGACTAATGATATATGATATATGATCTAAATGGCTGATCTATTAAACTGAACTTTAACGATCGTTGAATGTGGCCTTGATGGCTTGATTTTCAATGCATATCCTTGTCAAATTTCACTGCAGTATATTAAGGTTTTTCCATTAAGATCAGTTGGATATAGAAACATGATCTTAATGAAACTTATCTTTTAACTGAGCTATTGTTAATAGAAAACGAATTTCTAAGATCACTTGATCACTAAACCTTATCTTTTAACTGAGGTATTATTATTAGAAAACCAATAGAATTATGATCTTAATAAAACTTATCTATTAACTAGGCAGCACCCTAGATAATAGAAGCTAAATTTCTACAGGAAAAAATCGTACTCTGTCGTTTTTCAGAATAACTGTTAACTCTTTTTTGAAAGAATAAAAGAGTTATTTATTTGTAGTCTAACTGATTTTTCTGTAGTACGACTATGGTAAAATTTTAAAATTGAAATATCTTAGGCATATTCTTACATTGAATACCCAACTAGTTGTTGTAGATACAATTCCCAATTACAATAACAAACTGATCTCACTTGTCGCTCCTGGAGCCTAGCTCCAGTGCTCAGAGTAGGTACAGTCAGCACAACAAATGCTGAAAGTATAAAGGATCGACGGCAACAATAAGTCTTAACTGTGGCCAAACAGTGAGAGAAACAGAGAGAGAGGGAGAGGGAGACAGAGTCTAGTAAACAAAGCAAGGCAGACCAAGAGCGCGGCACAGCAAACAAATCAGGAACAGAGGACGGGGCAGAGACAGAGTCAGGGGTTGGGGCAAGGCTGGCAGCGTGGGGGCCTGGACCTTGACTCGCTGAGTGGCTGGCTGACTGGCTTAAGAGAAACACTCTGGGTCTCTGCTGCGCATATCCTCCACGCACGTACATGTCTTGGGCGATTATTCATGACTTTATGGACTTGGGTAGAAGGACATTAAAATTGTTTTTACGCCAACTCATCGGCAGGGCCAGAGGATCAAACTGGTTCTGCTTTGTATGCCACTCACAGTCGCACTCCCAGTCACCAGTTCCAGTCAGAGTCAGAAAGTCAGGGGCCGCTCCTTTGGACTTGGAATCTGGCGAAACCAGTTTGTGGTCTCCTCTACCTGTTGCCTGTTGCCTGTTGCCTGGTCGTTGCCTGTTGCAGCGCGGCTCCCACGAAAAAAGGGATACTTGTGAGCAAACACAATCAGCACACACACACACACCATGTATGGCATGACGAAGCCTTGTTTATCCAATTTTTGTGTGTGTTTACCTTTGCGCAATCCTTTCGTCCTCGCCACCATCTCTGATTGCTTCACTTTACTTTTTGTACGTTACTTTTTCGTTTCGTTTCTTTTTCGGACCGTGATCTCCTTTTCTTGGTTTGCGTACAGTTTCGATGTGGCCTGAAAAATACTTGATATATGTATTGAAAAAAAAGGTGGGGCGGTTCAAGCTGAAGCAAACAGGTCTGAGAAAACTTAACCCTTTTTAACTTCAAGAAGCGAGTCCTTGAATTGGCATTAGTTTTGTATGAGTAAAATATTTTCTAAAAGATTTTTTGTCAGATTCTCAAGTGATCTTTATAATTTATAATTGATTTTTAGTTAAAGATAAATATCATGTAAAATCATGTCATCTCTTCAAGCTATTGGAAAATATTTTTTTGTAAATAATATAATACAGTCGAATCGCGTAAAAAATGCTGTTTCCTTGAAAAAAATTCCCTTTGCCATTTCGAATTATCGGGATTCGACTGTATTTACAAGGGAGTATTGGAATATATCAATCGATTAAATTGACTCAGAGATCTTACGTCGCTATATAAGTAAATAATACATTTGAAGGATCATATCATAATAAGTCCAGAATTTGATTTCTAACAGATCTTAACTATAACTATATGAAACTCTGTATGAATAATCTAGAGTAGATTAAACTGAAATGTTTCTTTCATATGATCCTAACTAGAAGTTATATGATACAGTTAAATTCCGATAATTTGAAATGGCAAGGGGATTTTTTATTTGGCATTTTTCACGAATTCCACAGGAATTCGATTTATCGAACAGGAATTTAAATTAATTTTTTTTCAAGAGGACAGCATTTTTTAAGAATTATTGAGGATTTTGATTTAGCGGGGAACGAATTATCGGAATTCGACTTTATTTGTATTTATTTCATCTACTAAATGCTGCCAAATTTCATATATATTATTTTGTAAATTGATATCTAAGGACTGTATTTATAATTATATTTATTAAAACTTAGTTTTCTCTATATCTTTAATCTTAATTTTCATTTTCTAAATGTTTTTTTCTAAATTCCTGAATGGTTTTAGCAAACTATATGATCTTTTCGCTGCATAATAATATTATAATATACTCGAGTTTCCTTTATTTATATTTATCTGAAATGAATATAAATGTATATAAAATACCTGAAGCCTTTTAGTGGGTTACGTTTTATCTCTGTCAGGATAGATTAGCTCTTAAGTGCATAAGTGGAGAAATTTGTCAACTTTGTTTGCCTGGGCTCAACTTTGTGTTGTGCATATTAAGTTGACGGCTGTGTGTGTGTGTGAAGTGTGTGTGTGAAGTGTGTGTATGGAGCTTCCTCAAATGGCTTCTGCTCTGCAGATAATGCCCAGTTGTTGTTATTGTTTGGTTAGCCAAGCAAATGGCAGTGGGTCCAGCTGTGGATCCATGCCGCGCCAGCAAAGCCCTCAAACGGCATTTGCTTAGAGAAAGGCACTTGAGCTGAACTTCTTCAGCAAGCTGTGTGTATACCCTGTAAGCTGCAAATACAAATAACCGGGCATAATGAAATGAAGTGAATAGAATAATATAATATATGAAATATATGTTTCCTTGTTAATAGCAATATAAATAGACCTTGTTACTTTTATGATTTATGTATATAGACTCTTTTAAATTACAGGGTAACTGCCTGTCGAGTCATATTCTTTGGCTTATTCAGATTAGTTGTTTTTTATTGTTATGGAAAATAGTGCGCAAACGCAAAGGCGAGGCAGCAAAAAGGCAACAGCAGGGCAAAAGAAAATCCACATTCACAAAGAGAGCAACAACAACAACAACAACTCGAGCAACAACAACAACAATAGCAAGTCGAGCGCAGGAAAACAGCAGAAAAGGGCGAACAAAAATGCTGGAAAATATTGTGTGAAAAGTCAGCATGTGTGTGTGACTGTGTGTGTGTGTGTGTGTGTAACAAGTTGAATGCCCTGCTTATGCCTGTGTTAGCGTCTGTAGCCCCAGTTTTGCCACAGCAATTGCTCGAGTAATGAAGGGTTCTTCGAGCTCCTCGCCTGCCCAGCCAAGTGACACAGCCCCGAGTGGGGACGTGGGCGGGTGGTGCTGGTGGTGCAGGCAGGCAACTGTTCACCTGTTGCTTGCGGTTCTCAGGATGCCAGCACACAACAATTGTTCGGCGGGTCAGCGCCTGGGAAAGCACTTAAATGGTTTTTCATGCTAAGCCAGCTTTCCCAAGGAAATTGTCTAGCTCTTGGCTAAGTCAGTTGCCAGTTGCCAATTGGCAGTCGAGAGTTTTCTGCTGTTGCCAACTGTGGTTACAGCTTTGATTTAGCAGCGGGTAAGTGGGGTTTGGTGGGGGGAGCTGCCCCGCAGGAAGCCACAACCACCACCGTATACGTAATTTTGCGGGGACCAAGAAGGAATCGCAACCACAGCGCCCAGACCTCGATCCAAGCCCCATTTGCGATCCACATTGGCATCTGGCAAATCGGCTGCGCAATTGCTGAAGGAAACGCACGAGTGGCACAGGAGAGAGTCGCAGTCGCAGTCGCAGTCGCAGTCGCAGTCGCCGTTGCAGCCACAGCCGCATTTGTCTGTGCCCTACTCTCTTTTGGTTCATTCAACTTCAGGCAGCTAAACAGCAAACGGGCAGCAGCCACAGCTCTAGCTTTACTATTACACTGTAAAAAATTTTGGCAAGATTTTTATTATCAAAGCTGGAGTTTATTAAAAGATAAAATAGATGAAGCTTTCACTTAAAATTCTTACTGACTTATTAGTATCAGGGGTGAAATTCCATGTTGCTCCTTGCATACAGTATTATTTAATAAACTAAAAATTCCATAATATTCCAGCTCTATATAATATGAAGACAAACAACAAGCCAAGCAATACTTAAATCAATTTTTCTATGCTTATTTTTAGCTAACAATTTTTAAAATATACATTTTAGTTAAATAATAAAATAATTAATTAAAAATTATATTTTTTGTATATCTAGCACTGTAATATATAAATAATACAGACTAATATAAATTCAAATACCTAACTTAAGAAAATTAAAAATTGTATTATTTCATTTACAATTTCTAAAAATTAAAACTAAAATTTTATTATTTAATTTGAAGTTTTTTACCTTTCTATATTTTTATACCCTGAACCCATTGAAAATGGGAATTCAGGGTATAATGGTTTTGTGACAATGTATGTAACAGGCAGAAGGAGGCGTGGCAGACCCCATAAAGTATATATATTCTTGATCAGGACGACGAGCTGAGTCGATCTAGCCATGTCCGTCTGTCCGTCTGTCCGTCCGTCCGTCTGTCCGTCTGTCCGTCTGTCCGTCTGTCCGTCTGTCCGTCCGTATGAACGCAGTGATCTCGTAAACCACAAAAGCTAGAGACTTGAGATTTTAGATATATATTCTTGTATACCATACGCAGTACAAGTTTATTTTTTTTTTTCGATAACTCATCCCATTTCCTTATTATCGATAACAATCGATATTTTGACTTTGTTTTTAAGCTATAACTTATAGACCATGATAGCTAGAGATACCAAATTGACTACGTAAGTTGCTGTGATGTAAATATAGATAATAATTTTTTTAAATTTTGGATACCTCCCCCCATTAGCCCCATAAGTGGAAAAAACGTATTTCAAATACTAGAGAGTTGGGATTTTGTATATATACACCTCTAGATGTCAATATTATGTCCTGAAAATTTCATTAAGAAAGTAGGTCTAGAACCGAAGTTATCTAACAATGAATTTCTCATAATGCTGCCCAGAATGCAGCTCAAGCGCAGCCGCTAAATTATGTACGCAGTAAGCGGCGCGCTTGCTTGTGTATGTATATGTGTGCGTGTGTGTGTGCGCGCAGTGGGTAATTTGTACCGGTAAAAGATGTAAGCTAGATTGTTTAAAACACCGTCTCGGACTTGGTTCAGGGGATCTCGTAGTCGGGCAGACCCGACTAGAGCATTCTTACTTGTTATACCCTGAACCCATTGAAAATGGGAAATCAGGGTATAATGGTTTTGCAAAAAGTATGTAACAGGCAGAAGGAGGCGTGGCAGACCCCACAAAGTATATATATTCTTGATCAGGGTGACGAGCTGAGTCGATTTAGCCCTGTCCGTCTGTCTGTCCGTCCGTCCGTCCGTCCGTCCGTCCGTCCGTCCGTCCGTCTGTCCGTATGTATGAACGCGTCGATCTCAGAACCTATAAGAGCTAGAGACTTCAAATTTTGCATGATGGTCTGTGTATACAGCGAAAATATCGAGTTTGTTTTAGATATTCGATAAATTTTTCCGTTTCAATGTTATCGATTTAAAACGTTATCAAGATTCAGTTTTTTGACCATATCTTTTACATATTTTTAGCTACAGCTACCAAATTTTGTTTTTAGCTTTCTGTAAATAAAATACATTTTCTATTTTTTCATATTTTGGATACCGGCTCCACATTTCACAAAAAAAATTTATTAAAAAAAAAATTATCAAAGTCACAATTTAATTTTTTCAAATTTTTTAGTGAAAACCGTATTTTTAATAAATTAATAGCATTCAATGCAGAAAATTGCATTCACATCCGTTAAGTAATACAGAAGTTATTAAAGGAAACATTGTAAAAGCACGCGGCAGCAGCCTGTACGTGTGCACACATACATTCAAATCAACTACGCAGTAATCGGCGAGCGTGCTTCTGTGTGTATGTGTATATGTGTGCACGTGTCTGTGTGCCTGTGTGTATGTGTGCATGTGTATATGCGCGCAGAGGTAATATGTATAGATAAAAGATGTAAGCTAGGTTGTTTAAAACATCAGCTCGGACTTGGTTCAGGGGATCTCGTAGTCGGGCTGTGACCCGACTAGAGCTTTCTTACTTGTTACCTTTTATATATTTCCAAAAAATCTTTCTTTATTTGTAATAATAAAGTATGAGTACTAGGGACGGGATCGGCAAAGAACTTGGTTCCCAATCCGTGCCATCCTGAAATCAAGTTTGGTTTACCCGACCAATTGTCCCGAAAATTTTTTAATATTTTGTTGGATTAATATTTTTACTTAAAAATAATATTTTCTGAAAATGTTCTCTCACTCAAAATAATAAATTGTTTGAAATTCTCTTAAATTTAACCTGATTTATTTGTATCAAAATTAATTTCCTCGTCAATATCATTCTTTTGTTCTTTGATAAATACAAGTAATTTTATCGATTGTTTATTTTGTTATCGGAACCCGCGGAACTTTTGGGATCAAGCACTTATCCCAAGCATCCCGGACTTTTTAGAATCTTTCCCATCCCATCTCTAATGAGTACAAATTAATATAAATACATACATATATCTATATAAGATAATTTAAGTTCAGATACTAATAAGTAAGTCACCTCGCAGTATGAATTGTAAAATATATAAATTTAACCATATCGAATAAATTAAACAGCTAAAATAACTTTTTATTTTAACTAAAATCGAAAATCTATCATAATGAGTTAATGATCAAATCAGACCTTGTATGTAATTTTGTCCAGTGTAGTCAGCGTAGCTGCCTAGCCTAGCTGGATGGATAGTTAGTTGGATGGATGGATGGATGGTTGGTTTGTTGGTTGGCTGGCGGGTTGGTTGGCTGCTTGGGCGCTAGCTGCTTGGCTGACTGCAGCTGGCTGCGCAGTTGCCAGCTAGGTCTAATGCCTTAGCCAGCAGCTGGTAGTTGGTAGTTGGTAGCTGGAGCCAACTGGGAGGTATGGGCACACCGCGACGGGCAGATCAAGAACTGGAAGGATGGCCGGGATTGCAACTGTTGCTGCCAATTGGAAGCGGTGCATTGGCCCGGTTTTGGCATGGCAGCAACTCAAATTGCAACAGCAGCAACTGTTGCTGCTGTTGCGGCAACAGCATGTTTTACAAATGGATTTCATGTTCAGTGCGTTATGTTTCTTGGAAAGGATTGCTCTGCTTGGCTTGTCATGGCCATGTCTGGGCTTAAATACAACAACAACCACAGCAACAACAACAAAAAACGTCGTAAACATGAAACATTCAAATGCACAAATGTGGCTCAGGAAGCGCGCAGCTTGGCCTCAGCATATTTGGTAGCTGCCACAAGTTGTGGCAACAGCCGATCCTGCCGCCGCCAGATTCCACCTTGGTGGTCAGCTCTGCAGCGGGTCAATTGTCAAAGCCATAAAAACTGTTAACAGAAGTGCTACCGCTTCTTCTTTTACTCCTTCGGCTCCTGAGACAGAGACCGAGAGAGAGAGAGAGAGAGAGAGAGAGAGAGAGAGATAAATGTGTATATAAAAGGCAATCAAAATACTTTTTTATTGCGTTTCCCACAAATGTTTTATGTGCAGGAAACTGCGTCGGGTTAATTAGCTGGACCTCAACCTTTCGCTGAGAAAATTTCAAAGGAAAATGTTGAAATGCAAGTAGATGCAAGCGATAAGCAGCAGCAGCAGCAACTGTTGCTGCGGCAACATACAAAATTGATATAAATTTTGGCTGAAATTTCATTAATTCTTGAGTCGGCACAAAACTTGGCCAGAGACCATAAAATATTCAAATATCGCGCACGGCCTCATATGCTTACACATATACATATGCATACATACATATGCATATAAATTAAAACGAATTGCAATAAAAAATTCAACTCCCGTTTCAACGTGCTCACATGCAAAACATATATACACACTTATATCTATATACAAGCGCTTGCAAGGATTGATCGCCTCCTCGAATGACATATTATTTAGCAAATTGAAAAGGCGAAAAAAAAGAAATAAACCAAAGTGATATGCTCCTTAAAGAGCGACTGTGAAATGCCCTGTAGTTATAAGGTATTCAAATTAATAAATTTACATAAATTCACAAAAAAAAAAAATTAAAACAAGAAAATGCTTCCATCTCAATCTGTATAATTTCACAGTTCTTCTATTATACAATCGCTATAAATATTGCAAAATGATGACATACATACATATTTATAAGTGTATATACCTAAATATATACTATACCTTCCAAATTTTTGCCTTATACTAATGGAAGAAAATCAATCGGCAGTCTCTCTGGGCTTTATTTTCTGTAAATCATATATGTTGATGTTGAAAAAATCCTTGGACTCGAAAAATCGGAGAAAAAGACAGAAAAATTTTGAATTATTGAAGACAGAAGACATGATATTTATTATACTGCTCTACTTTTAATCTACAATAACAATACAATTTTTCATATTTCGAGTTATTTTATTATCCAAGATATGTCTAAGAAACTGTGCACATAGATCCATATTCTCCAGATTTTGGTATACTCAGTTCATCATTCGATCTGGATTTAGCAGATTTCAATAGATCAATAATATAAGTCTTCAATAATATAAGCATTCTTTATAGCATATCTCCAATATACCCTTTTTAAAGAGCTTTAGGGTATGCACAAAAAAAGAGTTTTACGGGCTGTGCAGTTCGCACGTTACAATTACGGCGAGTCGTCTGTCAGCCGTCTTGCCCCTAAGCCGCCTACCCTTCACAGAGTAAAAGAGAGAGAGAGAGAGCGAGTGGGCAAGACAGAGTGAGAGGAGAGGAAGAAGAAGAGAGGGCGCATAAGAATTGTAGGGCTTGCTTTTTGGGTTGGGCTCCGCTTTGCCACACACTTTGGAATGCAAATCAATGGCCCCAGCCCCGACTGAGTCCCAGGCACAGGCACAGGCACAGCCGAAGGCGAAGGCGATAAAAGTATCCTCTGGCTTTCGAGGCTGGCATGAAAAATAAATAACTTCTGCAGATCCCCCCAACAAAAGCGAGGGCAAAAGCTATAGCTGTGCATTTGTATCTGTATCTGTGGCTGTGCAATTGTATCTGTTTCTGTTTATTTGTATCTTTTCTGCATATTTGTAGCTGTGAAGCTGTATCTGTTTATTTGTATCTATATCTATGCATTTGCATCTATATCTGTATTGATGTATCTGTATATCTGTGTCTATATCTTAGGCTGTACTTTTTGCATTTTTATCTGCATAATTGAATCTGTATCTGTATCTGCTCTTCTGTATCTGCAGCTGTGCAATTGTATCTGTTAAATATTTGTATCTGTAGCTATGGATTTGTATCTGAATATTTGAATTTGTATCTTTTTATTTGTATTGGTATCTGTATCTATGTTAATGTATCTGTATATCGTTATTTGTATCTGTGGCTATAGATTAGTATCTGAATCTGAACACTTGAATCTGTATCTTTACATTTGTATTTGTATTGTATTTGTATGTACGTAATGTATCTGTGTCTGTGTATTTGTATCTGTATTCAAATATTTGTATCTGTAGCTAGGGATTTGTATCTATAGTAGTGCATTTGTATCTATATCTCGTTGTTTGTATCTGTGGCCATGGATTTGTATCTAAAGCTGAACACTTGAATCTGTATCCTTACATTTATATTTGTATCTGATTATATCTGTATCTATGTATCTATGATCTATGTAATGTATCTGTAGCTGTGTATATTATATTTGTAGTTGTACATATGAGTCAGTATTTGTATATCTGTATCTATAGCTATGCATTTGTATCTGTATCTGTGTTTGGCCACACTCGGCTGACTCTGCGACCGTCTTTGAGCTGCACCCTGTGGCGGCGAGCCAATTGTTTGCAGCACGTCCTCGCTACGGTAGGTGCCTCGTGCTCACACACATACATACACACTCACACACACACAAACGAGTGCATATATATCGCATATTTGATCACTGCTTAGTGCTTGAGATTTCACATAAGCGCAGCCCCAGCCCCAGCCCCAGTTGCCCCAGCTTCATATTTGCCAGGCAACTGGCGACCCCTTCGGCTCCTGCGCCTGTCCCTGCCCTATCCCTGTCCCTATCCCTGCCCCTAGTGCCTGTGAGTGGCGCAAAAAATAATGAAAGTCAATGTCTGTGCAAGGGTACAGGATACGCTGTGTGCCGAGTATATACATATTGACTTCTTCTTTTGCTTGCTTGCTCCACGGGCAAACATCTCGCACAGCTCTACAGACAGTGCCAGCTCTTTGTTTTCAAGTGCTCCGCCCGTCCCTCAGTCGCCTACCCTCAGGAAATAAAAGGGAAGCCAGCCAGCGAAGGGCAACAAGCACTGGGAACAGTTTTTGGGGCGATCGGGCAATTCACTTTATCTTTCCCAAGTAATTCTTTCTTATATGCGCAGCCTTGAAAGGGCTGCTAGAGAAAATGTTAGCGGTTTTAGTTTTGGGTTTGATTATTATTGATGAAAAAAGAATTTTATTCCATTTGGAATCAACAGTTAAATACAGTTAACAAAAATTGTTGGCTTGGTTGAAAACCAGTTCTTAACAAATCTTAAAAACCTTCAAGAGTTGAAGTCCTCAAGTCTTCAAGTGCAACAATTATTGGTTCTGTAATTACGCAAAGCATTTAGGTCACGTAAGAAAGGACAAAAACGATCGCAATCGAAATGTTTGAGGATCGTTTTGGAAAATCAACCAACAAATATGACAAACATGACGAATAAACGAAGTTTCTTCGGGCCTAACAAACCCGTTCAAATATTTGCTTGTAATGATGGCCAGGTGTTTGTGTCAATATAAGAACTATTTGAAGAGGACCGAGGATCGGTGATCGAATATCGAGGATGCGAGTTCCCAGACTTAAGAAACTGATTGCGTGTAAATAGCGCTGCGAACGAGGGATCAGGCAGCGTAGGGGGTGAAAAAACGAGCAGCCACTGCGAGATACATAAATATCAAATTGTATCTAAATCGGGGTTGCTGATCCTGCCACAAGGATCGCTGCGGACAGGCAACGTGGGAGAATGATTGAAGCAAAAGAAATAACGAAAAGTGGACCCGGGGCTAAAGTTGTGCGAGTGTGCGTGTGTGTGTTTGACAGGCTTGAAATGGGAAAAGAGTTGAGTTGAAATGAAGCGAAGCTAAAGGATATGCGACGTCAAGGTACATTAAGTAGCTCCAAGGCATTTAAAATCGAAAAATCAGAAATTAAAATATCGAGTGGGTTCGGCTAGCTAATGCCCTGTAATCAAGTAAAGAGGGTGAAGTTCAGCAGTGGATCTTTAAATTAATATATAAATGATCTTTATATGTATGAGAATGTCAGTTTTACATATCGATATTTATCGATGTTGGATTTAGGTGTCTTTAGCTATTAAAATTAGCGAGATCTGATTAAAATTTGACATGTACGCATACAACAGCAACATACTCTTAATTACTGTGGAATATGCCCCAGCAGTTGGTAGAACGATATTTATCGATTTTTAATGAAAGTAAATTTTTAGGAATTGACTGTTGTGGACTAAATTAAATTTGTTTTGAGAGTTGTCATAAGTTATAAAGTTATACTTCACATTGTTTTTGTGTGAAAACTAAGAGCTAAGTAGACTTAACGAAATAATTTCTGATATCGACTTAATCCAGGTTACATTGATCGATATCAATAGCATGCACATTGCACTTATCGATAACAGTTTGACCTACATACTTACTTAATTGGGCAACAGATGTCGCCCCCAGAGCTAAGAGTTAAAGTATATTAATTTAGCTCTCTGCTGATCGTACCGATTAGCTATGAATATATATAATTTATCGATTTATAACTGTCTCAACTTAAGTATACCCTTTTATTCAGCCGGCTTGAACGGGTCAAGAGAATAATGAAATCTTAAAATTGCCTTCGCATGCTCGGCTCCTGGTATTTTGTCGGCCAGTTGAGTAGCCAAAAAGGAGATCATGGGAAATTTTTTTGGTATCTCAAAGTTGGCTAACGAAACCAGTTGAGTGTGTCTTGATTTTTGGTTGCTGAGGGGTGAAAGTCGCAACTTGTTGGCCCTAATTATGACAGCGTGACGGGGGAGCGGTTGGGGCACAGGCAGGATAACGAGCTGCGTGCAGGTGCCGCTGGTATTTTCATTTCAATTTTCACAGGATAATCGCAGGGGTGAACGCAACTCAAGGCGCGTGAAAATTATGCACGGACCGTAATTGGAAGCAGCTCACCAAGGCAACGCTGGCCGAGAATTTTATGGTAATTAAACGGTCCTTAAGACACGGCTACTGGGCAACGTTCTATGAATTTGGTTCACACGCGTCGCGTCCAGCAGGTACAGTCTGTGCCATGTTTTTATAGTGCCCCGTCATATCCGATGATAAAAAAGGGGCAGCAGCACACAATGCTTCCGGATTTAAAGCCCGAAAAACGTCATTAGCCAAGTTAGAAAAGAAGTTGAAAAACATTAGAGGCTGGGAGAGTGTGCTGGTATGTGAGAGTGTGTGTGTGCGCATCGGAAGTTCCCACAAGACGACAATTATGACGCAACATTATTTTTGGTCAAGTCTTGGCTGAAAATGATCCGCTGGGATGCCAGAACCATAAGGCCTGACTCTGGCTGCGCTTCGTCTGCTAATTAAAAAGGAATTTCTGTGTGTGCTTATACACTGTTTGCAAACAGTTAAAGGGGTATATTGATTTGACCATCAGGCAGCAATAACAGTAAAGACTGAACATAAATTTTATATACTTTATATTGCTTAAATTGTTATTAGAAAGGAATTTCTTTGTCTATGTATACACTGTTTGCTAACAGTTAAATGGGGTATATTGATTCATATATCTAGAAGCAATATGACTTAAGACAGAAAATTTTTATATATTTTATATTGTAATTAAAAAGGAATTTCTTTGTCGATTTATACACTGTTCGCAAACAGCTAAATTGGGTATATTGGTTTATATATCAAGCAGCAATAAGATTAATGACTAAAAATAAATTTTAAATATTTTATATTGTTTTAATTGTTATAAAAAATAAATTTCTTTGTCTATGTATACACTGTTGACAAACTTTAGATTGGGTATATTAGATTTTACCTCAGATGACCTATAAAAATAAAACTCAAAACTTTTTTATAGACACATTTCGTCTAATAAAAAGTTAAATAAAATATTGAAATGAAATTGTTTTATAAAATTTTAAATTAAATATTTGATGAATTTTACTTTAAAATGGTTTCTTCGAAATCGAAGTTAGTTTATTGCCTTGCTTTCTGATTGGCAGCATTCTCTGAGTAGGGTATTTTACAGTTGGTTTGTCATCGACTGTTTTGCTACTTTTTCAACTCTTTCTCTCTTTTTACAAGCAATTAGACGTGTCAAGGTGGGCTTGGGGGCAGGTGTGTTGAGCAGTTACAGCAATCAGGAGAGTGCTAATTTAGTAATCACAAGTCACAGTCACCGTCGCATTCGCTGTTGAGGCGCAGCGCCAACCGGTTATTAGATCCTCCAAAACTAGAAGATCTTTGTCGCTAGTCAGCTACCCCGCTCCCCCCGACCCCTCTCTGCGACTGCTCATTTTTTGTGTTGTCTCTAACGGGTCGCAAGGTGTGAAATATCTGTTGCTGTTGTTCTGCTTGTTCTTCGTTTACTGCTGGTGTTGAATCAGGTGCCGTCTTCAGCCGAGGCGCTGCTTGACGTCGTGAGCACACAATGACCGAGATCCTCCCCCTGCCAAAAAAAAGCAGACACACACATGAGTCGATAATTTAGAAATCTTTACAATATAATTTTCAGCTCTGTGCTTCAAAGATTGATAGAGGAAGAGAAAGAGAAGGGGACAGGGAGAGAAGAGCTCACCGCAGGCCAAAGCTAGCAGCGAAACCCTTCGTCTAGCTGGGATATTCTCATCTATCTTGAACTTTGTGTCTTGAGTCTTCGGAATTCTTGAGTTTCTCGCTTTCTTGTTGGTTTTTGTGCCATTTGTTTAATTCAGCTTTGTGTGAAAAGTTTTCTTTTATAGATATTATCCCACAGTACTTTTACAAAAGGAATTGTTATGAAGGGGGATTCCTATAATATTGGGTAACTAAAGAATGAAAACTTGAAAATTTAATTTAAAAATGGTTTATTTTATATATTTTTTATTTTCTTTTTCAGTTTGATCTTAAATATAGCTGTGAAAATTTGATGGGATATGAAGAGAAATAAAATTATTAAATTTTCCATCCTAAAAGAGTTTCAACGACCTAAAACGTGATTCATATACAGTCTCTGAAGGATAGTTTCAGATGTTCTATGTTATTTTGAGTTTCTTCAATCAATAGAGCGAACCACCTGAATAAAATAAAACATCATCTGCTGTCCAGTTGGACGATCGTTGCCTAAACAAATTGGAAAACCTTGAAGCTAACAATGGCTGGCAGAAAAGCAAACAAAACATCAATATTCCTGGCTAGAAGAAACCCTCCAAATGGAATCCTCAACTAATTTACAACACGTGTAATCAAACGGGGGAGGTCGCTGACCGGAGTCGCAGTCGCAGTCGCCGTTGACGTTGCCCTAGGCAGCAACCCAGATTGACAAACGAGATTCAAAGCGATCGCACCAGAAGAAGAGGAAGATGTAGCAGCAGCAGCAGCAGAGAAGGTAAGGGAAAGCAACGAAGCGTAAAGGTAAGGACAGAGGGGTAGCAGGGTGAGCCAGGAGCCTGCCATAGACAAAGTAGCCACAAATGGAAAACAAAATGAAGACGAAGAGCGAAAGAGAGAGAGAGAGAGAGAGAGAGAGCGGGAGAATAAACATAAAGTCATAAATAATATTGTTTACACAAATGGTTCACGTAGGCGGCGACCAGGTCCGTAACTCCTGCAACTCCCGAAAACAACAACAAAAAAATGTTGTTTTTATTTTGGGTCTTATTTTTGGGTCAATGGCTGTAGATCCTCCACGCACGCACACGCAGCGTGGTCAGCTAAAAATAAAGATGAGCTCAAGTTTTGTTGATTACGAGAAAAGTTATAAAGTTTCAGGCTCAAGCATGATTTCCAGCTAACCCTATAAAATGAGACAGCGCTGTGCGTGTGTAACGGGCGAGGAGCAGGCGGTGTAAAAGGGGAGCAACAGGCTTTCAGCCACTCAGTTCACATAAAACCAACAACAACAACAGGCAAACAACAACAGGTAGAAATCAAATAGAAAATGGAATAGACAAAAGGCAAATGGAGGAAGTGGCAGAGCTAGCTGGCAGCGGCAGCAGCAGCGGCAGCATAAACAACGGACACCATCAGCACCAAACCACCGGCACGTAGCCACGCACATACACACACACACACACACACTCACATAAATACTCACACACATATACTTACACGCAACTAAGTTTGTCTATCTGCAAAGGCATTTCGAGTTTCATTTTATGTTTTGACCCCTTTTAAGTTCAAGAACCCTTTTCCTCACAACCTCGCACACACACACTCACACAGGCATACACGCAGTCGGGGCTGCACAGCATACACGCTCACTCACAGCTCTTGAGCGGCAACTGAGCGCGCGCGAGCGACTCGTTAGAGATTTATAATGCAGCTACGTACGCCAACAGCCAGCCAAGCCCCACGGCGTTGCCGCACTCTTTGCTTCATGCGGGCCGCACCAATACTATTACAGCTGTGCTGCCGCTGCGCAGTCGCTGCCAAGCCTTGAGAGTAAGTCTCCACAACGCAAAGCTTAGCTCAGCCCTGTGATGTGTGTGTGCGTGTAGAGTTGGAGAGCGCTGCCTCTGTCTGTGGCTTGTTATTGTTTTGGCAGTTGCTCTTCATGTTTGTTGTTGTTGTTGCTGTTGGTTTTTGGGGTGTTGTAGAATGCCAAGTCACATTTATTTCAGCTTCGTTTTCAATAATGGGCGCAACAAGTGTATTTCGTTTGTGTTTCTCTTTTATTTTTATTTTTTTCTGATTTATGCGCTTGCTGCTGCGATTCTGCTTCGAATTATTAATTGATTGATGATAACTAATTATGTTAATTGGATAATGAAATGAAATGTGTCAAGACAAAGTTTGTGGCTTCATTTCATTCAGGTTGAGACAGTTGTTGAAAGCTTTTCGCTGCCCGCAGGTGACGCAGGAAAAAGCTTTAGACTCTCCAATTAAAATATAGGCTGTGCTTTAATAGATGAAAAGCCCTGCAGCTGCTGCTACCGCTGCTGCTGCTGATATCATCAGACAAAAAGCTTTTTATCTGCGGGCGCAGCTAAAAAGGTCGTGTTTCTAATGAACAGTTACATCCTCCGCAACACGAAATCAACACTAGCAACAACAACAACAACAGTTGAAAAGCCGTTCATGGTCATTGTGCCATAAATGGCAACGAAACGAAATTGAAATTAAGCAAATGAGTGGGAACACAGACGCGACAAAGGAAAACAAAACTAACGAACAACAACAACGAAGAGCAACTCGAAAACAAGTCGTCAAAGTCCAAGTCGGAGATGCTGCTGCTGTTTTGTCTAGCATTGAAGGCGGATGCGCACCTACAAACCAAATGAGGAAGAGGAGCAGCAACTGTTGCCGCAGCAGCTGTGAGCCGTGAGTCGTAGCGGATGCTCTGCCAAAGCTTTGAGCTTCAACTGGGCCAAAAAAAACTGCTTAGAACATTGCAGTCTGCTGCAACCGACTAGACGATACTCTGTTTACTGACTTTAGAGCTTTTTTTTGGGTTATTCCATTAGGGTATTATCTATTTTTGTGCGAACTAGTGGGCGTGGCAGCTAATATGGCACAAGTATGTATATATTTCAAGTTTCAATTTGCTTGAGTCATAGGCGAGCAGAAGTTATCTTTGTACAGCCTGCAGTTTCCACACAACCAATATACTCTTTTAGCACACTTTTAACAGAGTATGTAAAACGAGTGAGTGCTCAACTGGCCTGCTGAGCTAACTGCCTGTCTATTCGTCTGTTCAGGCAGGTTCTAGAAGGCCTTGTATTAATGGCTGCTGGTGGCCACTCGCATTGGGCATTGGGCCACATGTCCCACGCGTTAATTTACATATCAAGAAGAAAATATCCAAGCTCCAGCTAACGGTACATTTTTACGCAATCCCCCCCCTCAAAAAAAGCAGAAGAATGCAACGAGGCAGACGAAAGCGGCATGGCAAAAGGGAGAGAAAGGGTTTCTTTCTTTCAACTCGAACGTCGAATCATAAAAATACAAAATAATAAAGAAATGGGCGACGCTTTTAACATAAAAATATGTGCTTGAGTGTGTGTGTGTGTGGATAGCGAGACAAATACAGTTACAAATACGCATGTAAATTGGCGGCCCCTACCAAAGAAGAAGAAGAAGTTACTTTCCACTTTTGGGCTGGCGACGACAAGTCAGGTGGCCCACCGCCAAACGGACTAAGCACAGTGGAGCAAACAAGTCAGTTAATTGATTGAAAAACTTTAATTGGCAAATTGAAGTCAATCATTTGTGAAAGTGATAGTTAGTTTTAAATACAAGTATTTAGCAGATTTCTCGCAAAACAAATTTAAAATAAATACTTAAATAATATTTAATAAAAATGAATATTAAATAAACTATTATTATAATTTTACATTTTTGAATTTTAATATAATTATTTCACATAAGTTAATTTTAAATGAATTATTATTCTAATTTTGAATTTTGAATTTTTTTACAATAATTTATTAGTTTCATTTAAATTAATATTAAATAAATTATTATTTATTTTTTTAGTTTCAATATATTAATTTTATTTAAATGAATATAAAATTAATAATTAAATTTTAAATTTTAATATATTAGTTTCATTTAAATTAATATGTAATTTATTATTAATATAATTTTCTATTTTTCAATGTAAGTATATTAATTTTATTAATATTAATAATAATATTATATTTTGACATATTAATTTTATTAAAGTATATATTATTAATGTATTCATTTTATTACAATTTATACTAAATTACTTGTTCTTATAATTTTTATTTTTTTAATTTTTATATAACTTTTGATACATTAAAATGATACAATATAATAATTATTTTTTAACAGAAATCTTGGCATTAAGGAATCAATTTATTTAGTAAATAATGTATAAATAATGTATTAGTAATACAATTACAATTGTTAGTTACAATTGTTAATCCAAATAACTGACTATTTTCAGAAATTCAAATTATGATATTCTCTTTTATCTTAAGTGCATCTGCAAATACTGAAAATTTCAGTCTGAAATTTGACCATTGTCCATATGTTTGGTGTAGTAAGTACCAATGTATCCCAGTTCACTTTTTTTGGGGGCGTGTTTCCATTTATAGTGCTGGGCTCTATGCCAGGCGACAAATACTCAAATTTTAGAAAGAGTTGGCGGGCGGAGTCCTAAGCTCGACTTTGGCTTGGGGCTTGGCTCTAAGCCACCGACAGGTACAGGTTGCAACCCATTGTGCGAGGCGTTTCTTTTATATTTTACTGTTACAAAGTCTCGAAAGTAGAGATCTTGCTCCTCTCGCCTCTCTACTCTCTACTCTCTCCCTCTCTCTCTTTCTCCTCAGTTGGCCCAGTTCAATGACCGTAAACGGACGGCCGGTCCCTCTTTTGTTGTTGTCGCTTCTTTCGCGGTTCTTCCTGACTGCCTTCTTCGCCTGCTGCTTCGTCTAGCTTTCTATTGTTTGATGATTTCCAAAAAAAGAAGTCGAAGAAGAAGCAGAAAAAGAAACGCTTGTGGGTTTTAACCCTACAATGGGAATGGGAATGGGAATTGGGAATGGGGAATTGGTTGTGGGGAATGGGAAGCTAACGCGCTGCCCACATCCACATTCCAACCTGTGTGTGCTAGAGTGCATGTGTGTGTGTGTGTGTGATAGTTTCTTCAGTCTTCTCCTTCTCTCTCTCTCACTCTTTGTGTCGGTCTGCGCTGAGGATTAATAATGCGAGTGGGCATTTGATCTATTGACGAGCTGTTGCCGAAAAAGTCCAGAGATTTTTTTTTTATATTTTGTACGCACGGTTCATTGACTTTTACCAGGGACTATATCAGCTTGAAGACCTCAACGTAAGTGTGGGCCCCACAGGGTACTCTATGATTAATGACTTTCTTTGCACCATCCATGAAATTAAATTTGTGTGTAGCCTGGCAATCGCTTAAACGTTTACAAATCCAGTTAAATGTAATCTATCATTTATTCAAAATCAGTCGAATTCCTGTCGAAGGTGTTCTATAGGGAGAGCCTAGAGCTAAACATAATATATGTTCATATATACAGATAAATATATATATTTTTGGTTTTTAAATTGCATTTTAGTCTGTTTCAAGTTTCTCTGCCATAAGCATATATCACTAGCTTAATGTTTTTTAAATTGAAATTCAGTTCAAAAACCAATTAATTTGTGCAAAACAAGGTCTCAATAGATCGAATGGCAGATAACAAAAGCAAAAAAAAATTTTTGCTGTCTAGGTGGCTTAACTACATCTGTTTTCCATAGTACCCTGTCGCAGTGTATGATAAAATTAGAATTTAGTTATATTTTTGCGATTACTCCTCAAGATTCGCTTGCTTAAGCAGAATTAGATTATTTATACAACTGTTTTTTATCAATAGATGACGCCACTGTATATTGCTATTTGATGCTTTTTGAAGCTAAATATGTACTTGTTTTATTTGTATTCGCATTAGCATGCAGTGGGAAAGTTGTTGTCGGAAAAGACCCTTTTCCAGCTCATTAGCATGTAGCAAGTGCAGAGCCCATAAAAATAATTGTCTACCCCAATAAAATCAGGTAAAACATTACGCAACAGGTTCGAATGCCAAACAGGCGAATGATTTAACTGCACACTATTCTGACCCGCTATTGTCGCAGTCATGGGAAACTGTCAGCTAGACCACCTACACCAAATGCCACCACCTGCCCCACACCCGTCACAACTTGCGTTTAACTGTAACAGGTTCACGCATAGCGCACCAAACCAAAAATCCCAGTCCATGTTATGAATAAAAGTCGTAAGCGTAACGAGTGCATTCAAATTCAATGAGAACTAGTGTTACGTTATTTTGTAAGTATCCGAAGCTTAGATACACTTGCAGATATGTAATGATATGTCAATTAGCAATTTGATAGAAGATAGATTAGATTATAAATGTAAATTTTGTTCAAGTTATCCCACAAGACAAACAAATACAATTGTTGTAGTCGACCGCTTAAGACTCGTTCATCATCCATAAACTGATTAAAGTTGTCAAATTTATAAGGATATTTGAAATATTTAAACATATTTATTTTTTTAATTGTTACAAAGAATTAATTCTAAATAACAATTTATTATAAAGACATAGAAGCAAATTCCGTCAGACATTTTTAAAATATACACCAAACTCTGATTTGAAAAGCAGCAATTAAAAATCGTGTAAAAATATACATGCGACACATAGTAGTAAATTTAGGGATATGTTCCAAAACTTTAAAAAATCGAGTAAGATGAAAAAACTCTAAATATTTTCACAGAAGATCATGCAAAAGAAGTAAAAATTAAAACCATATTATATAAATATTGATAAAACAAAATCAATTCATTTTATTTTAGAATGAAACATAAAAATTTAAATTGAAATTAGGAATAAAAATAAATTTTGCAACTATCTATCAAGTTAACAAACGAGATATAGATAAAATGCGAAAATAAAAATTAAATATTCTCCAAATTGTATGCTGAATAGGTGAGTTAGGGTAAGACACTGTTAAAATTAGAAATTATAAAACTAAAAAAATCCTTAGGGATCCGAGCTACAACAAAAATTTCGTGTAAGAAAATTGTATTTATGTGTTACTTCAAAACCGTGTATAAATAGACCGTGTAAAATGAGAGTTGAGTAAACATGGGTTTGATTACTAGACTCTAACTTTTCAGCGTAGGACATACAGACGAATAAGGCTAAGTCAGATCGATTATTGAAACTGATCAAGATTATATACATAGAGGACTTACACACTTGTCAACAAAATTAAAGCACCCTTTGCTAGAGTATCAAAATGCATTTGATTTTTGTCAGGGTAAAGTTTAGAGATATCAAAATATTAGTTTTTTTAGAGGTTTTCAGCAACTGCAACAGGCGTGGACTGTATAGAAAACAAAAAACTGTTAAAAATAGTAACAAACGCGCCTTGCTAGGGGCAAGGAATCAATGTAATTATTCACCCCTCACTCTTTTGTGTGGGCATTTCCGCTTCGCTTTCTCGTATAGGGTATGTTGAATGCCCGCAGTTTGGACCGTGGGCCGGACCCTCGCATTTGCGCCCAAGTGTCCGGAAATGAGATGCAAATATTATGTGGGATTCATGACCATGTCCTTGTGAAGCTCTCAACAACAACAACAACAAGAACATCCGTAGAACACACCCCGACAAACAAAATTTCGTGCCCCTGGACAGCAACAATTAAAACGGTGCATGCGCCGCTGACTTTGCTACTGAGGGTTGCCTCAGGCCTCATGCCACATGCGCCTCCTCGCATTATTGAAATTTATAAATGAGCTCATCTATTTACCCTGTTTTATATATACTTATATATATATGGCTGAGATCGTCCACGCCCTCTCAAGAAAATTGTCTTAACGTGCATTTTCCTCGAAGCAAATGAAAAATTTGCTTGCTTCACTGGTTTTATAATACGTAATTTGGTCTGCAACCCAGAGGTTTCTATTTATGATAAGATCTATTCAAAAACTTATGACAAAATGTTGTAGAAAATTATGCAAACTCCTTGAGTTTTTTTTTCGATCCTGAGAAATTAAAGACTTTCTTTTCACTATTTTTTGAGAAATGCCCTTGTTTTTTCTCCTTTTCCTTATAAAGTACTTCTTTTTAACACACTTATAGCAATATGTTTGAAAAATGTACGTCTATCTACAGAGTTTTTTCAGATATTTCAAATATGTATTTGTTTTTGATATGGAATTTATACAAATGTAAAATCATAAGATCTGTGAAAATAACTTTGATATTTTAAATTTTGAGTTAGATATTGATAGGTTCTTTTGACCATTCTTCAAAAGTAGCTTACATCTTTATGGCATTTAGATACTAAAATTATAAGATTTAATTATATATAACTATCAGATCTTAAAAATAGTAAGAAATAAAGTATTATACGATTGAAGTAGCTCTGGTATAATATTTTTGCTAGGCAACCGCCTAGATGAGCTCCAGATTGGAAAATTCTTATTGGGAACATATTTTTGAGCTAATTTGGGTCAAACGAATGCTTGCAATTGCAAACAGATGAGCTCCAGAAAAGATAGCAACAACTATGAGACTGAACAGCACAAAAGATTGAGAATCAAGCCGAGACTGGAACTGGAGGGAGTATGAAATAATGTGATTAACAGATTTTTCATTGTACACAAAGAAGAGACAGAGAAAGAGAGAGAGAGTAAGTGAGAGGAAGAACTTGAAGAAGATCGTCTCATTATTTATCATCCTCAGCAACAGGAAAATAAGAATCTAACCCCCGATTTGGACGGAACGGCAATTGCGTCCAGAAACTAGGCGCAAATCAACAGCCGAGAAGTTCAACGAACCGAGCTCTCCTGCTCTTCCTCTCTCTCTCTCTCTCTCTCTCTCTTTCTCTCTGTGTGTGTGTGTGAGCTAGCGCCTAGATTGTGTCCAAGCGCAACTACAAAAGGGGCTGGGGCAGGGGCAGCGACGCATCACGGACGAAACGAAAGCACAAAGCGTTACAATGTTAATGTTAATGGATATGGATACTCAGCCCGAGGCGCTGCCCGCTTCCAGCTCCCAGCTCTCAGCCCTAGCTCCAGCAGAGAGCGCACATTCTTTATGCCTGGGGAGCTGTCGCTACAAAGAATTCCATGGAAAGCTTGCCAGCTGTTCATAGAGAAAGCATTTACAAGTGGAACTCGGGCTGATCAAAGTTCATCTGAACTGCTACCCCTACCCCTTGATCTTACGATATGGATACGGTTTCAAATCATAGATATATATGTATATATATTCTTATTCTTATAAATATATATATTATTTTCTGCTTTCTTCCTTTATTCTTATTCATTTTAAGAAAATTTATATATTTATAAGTGTACTGGGAGAAGGTAAAAGAAGGACAAACGAGTTAATCCATAAAATCAGTTGTTCGCAAAATATCTTGTAATATCTTACCAAATAAGATATAATACCGAGAGGAGGGAACAGGAGTAAATAATTTTATAGATCTGCCTGCTATTTATAAAATTTCTTGTAATATCTTATCAGATTAGATATAAGAATACCGGGAGGAGGGAGCTGGAGTAAATTATTTTATAGATCTGTCAGTTATCTATAATAAATCAGATATTTTTTCAACCTTATCTTATATGCTACGAATATTTAAATCTTATCAGGAAATGTGTGTAAAGAAAATATCTTTAAAAAATCTTAAAGTTTTCTGTTCTTGAAGAGTGCTGTAAAATGGTATAGGTAAAAGTATACCCCAGTCATACTTAAATAAAGTTTATGGAACTCATTTCAGTTGTAATATGTTTATTTACAAGAAAAAGAGTTATCTTACAATACAAGTTGTTAGCTCTAATATAGTAATATCTCCTTAGTTTTCTTAATATTTTAATTTAGCTGGCATTTGGATTAATGTATTCATTCTGCAGATCCTTGAAATGGGAAAGTAAATTGATGGCCACATTCTTTGAGTTCGTTCTGTTCCCCTTTATAATTGGCTGGCATCTATCAAGCGCATAATTTCTACTTTTTCTTCATTTAAATTAATGTGTATATATGTTTTTACAGATATATGAGTGTGTGAGTGTGCTGTTATGAATGTATCAATTGTCAGTTTCCTTTATGCATGCCACTCACTCGCCTTCAACACTTGGGCGACGGGCTCCTCCTGACTGCGGCTCCACTTAAGTCTCGAGCGGGTCTCGAGCGTGTCTCTTGCTGCGCGCTTTGTTTCCTTAATGCTTTCTCTTCTGCTCCCAATTTTTGTACAACATAATTTCACCATCCGGCAATGGGATCTCATAATTGCCAGTCCCCATACCCCTATCGCCCCTTCCTTCGATCGGGATTGCTGCAATTGGTTTTCAGTTCTGGTTTTCTGGTCCTTCGTTTGAGCTGTCAAGTGTTTGTTTCCCCTCCTTTTAATTCAAGAGAGACACCAAGAGAAAGGCAAAGAGAAACAGAGAGAGAGAGAGAGAGAGAGAGAGTGAAAAATATAAGACTGGATTGCAGGAAATATTGAATTAATAAAATATGTAGATATATAGAAAAGAGTTTACATAGAGAAATTAAATATGCTCGCTCAAGTGAAGTTAAATTGTTCTCAGATTTAGCACTGTAAAAGTTCTGAAAATAAGAAGTTTATATTCTCATGTGATTTGTCCTCCTATAAAGTGTTCAGAATTTTTTTGAATACCGTGATGTGGCGTATGCAATGTTGATGGTAGAGATCTAGAATGGCGTGGTAAGCCAGGGAAAATGTATTTTTTTTTTTAAATTTTTTTAAGGCTAACTTCCCAAAATTGGACAATCCTTTAATAACGTAAAGCAATCCCCACTATATTTTGGAAGATTCAATATAGGGGGCCATACGAGTCTGAATAGGTACGGATGTTCAGGATCGGCCTCCTTTAAGCCGAGATGCATGTAATTTCTAGTTTTAAAAAAATTACTGTTTCGAAGCTGATCCAATTTTTTGTACGATACAAAAAAGATATATCAGTTGATTCGGAAAGTCAACCTTTTGATTTTTTTTTACTGTAAGAAGAGTATCTTTAATTTTTAAGTGGGATCCCTCATTTGAAGCGTGGGACTTAACATGACTACAAGTCGGGTGTTTTTTTACAATTTGTGAGTGATATATAATTTTTGATGATGATGTACGAACGAGGACTTTCGATTGATATTCAAAATTTTCAATCCTGAAACTTTTGCATTAAATGTGATGTAAACCCTTATTATTTTATTCTTTTTGACTGCCTGTAAGAAACGTATCTTTAATCCGATTTTTTAGTATGATACCTCATTTTAAGCTGATTGACTAGGAGCATTCTGAAAGTTTCGCATTTTTAACAAAAAAAACTTTTTTTATTTTCTTTTTTTTATCAAAATCTGGTTGATTTGGAAAATCTAACTACTTATTGTTATAAAGTGGCATTCCTCACCTGACACTTATTTTACTCACTAGGATTTGTTGGATTTGCCAATAGGGTCGTAAGAAATCGCAAATAACATAACCTTTAAAAAATAAACGATATTATTTTCATATAGAAGGAGCTGAAGAATGGAATAGATACTCGTTTATAATAGCCCTAGATAAAAAAATTGTTTTTTCCTAATTCCTATATATAAGCAAGTGAATTGAAATTTGAAAAATATTAAACATAAGTTTTATGCTTGCTATATAGATATGCCCTTTAGAGGCGTGACAAATCGGAACATATTTTATTTTTCCAATTTATTTTTACAATTTATATTAATACAATTAAATAATAGTCTCATTTGAAAATTCATTCAAAAATTGATAAGATTTTACGTATTCGATACTACGCTATTTAATTTGAAATTTCCATAATTTTTACATATCTTACTCGAATTTTGATCATAAAACCTATTTCGCTCTACAAAGTCCACCTGTTCTGCCATTTAGATAGAATGAAGTTCATAGTGTTCGACTATTTCTTCGAGTGTATTTATGTTGATATATGCATTCTTAGACTCGAGCAGCAACTGTTCTTGGGACTAATTAGGCCTTGGCTAACGGTTGCAATCTGCTGAAGCGCGTCCGCTTAGGACTTGCCACTTGACGTGCCTCGTCGCGATGTGGCGTGTTGCATCTTCTTCCTGTCTGCTTCCTTCCTTGCAGTTACAGCCAAGCCCCCCCTGGCGACAACATTTAAATATTCAAACGATCGCTTCACACTCGCAAAGACACTGAGATTCCACCACCAAGAGGCAGCCAGAGCCATGAAGAACCATCATGCACCACCATCCGAACGTCTTACCTGTCGATCCAGCTGCCTAGGAGGGTTGCTAGACTATCTAATTAACATTTTTTTTCATTGTATCTTTTAACGTTCGTCTCGAGCGCCGAGGTTCGCTGGCTCAGGTGGTGGCTCAGGTGTCGGCGCAGTCATCATCAGGTGTATCTGCTGCTCGTCTCAAGGATTTCGGGAACGCATCGCTGCGCACAAACAAACGCTCAACATGCCCTTTGTTCGCCAGCCACCACAGACCCTGCCTCTGACTCTGCCTCTGTCTCTGACTCTGACTTTGACTTTGACTCAACTTCGTCCTGACTGCCGTCAATTATTTCAAAATGCGTTAATGCTTTTTGCTTCTGCCTTTTGCCCCTCTCTCTTCGGCCTCTCACTTGCCTTTTGTGATCCTCGTAGGCTCCCCTAAAAGGTCGCTTTATCACTCGGGCCCTGCCCTTTTGTCTGAGCCTCAATGCCCGCAATTCTTATTCCGGTACGTCACAGTCGAATCGGCGGGGCTTTCGCTGAGCCAATGCGTCGCTTTGTTGATTTGTTCTACCTGTACCTTTTTGGTACATGGGGTAGCTTCGACTTGTGCAGACAACTAGCAAGAGTTTAGAAAAGTCTTGTTTAACTGAACTCTGGAATTTTTCCTATTTAAGATACTATCTTTTTATAAAGTTAGTTGTACTGATCTTAACACAATAACTTTATTTAAATCTGAAAAAAACTAAAAAAAAATGTTTATTTAATTTCATAAAAAAAAATTGATAATAATATAGTAATAAATATGTAGCTGCTTATTCTGTATATTATATAATATAATAAAAATAATAATATATAATATTATATAATATAATAAAATCTTAACCTAACTTCCATTTATACAAACTTAAATAACATAATTAAAACTATTATCGCATCCATATATAGCATACTTTCAGGGCTATCTCGGTAACTCGATCTCTATTTTCTACATCTATCTTTAAACAAGAAAATATAGAAGTAGCTATATATCTTCTTTCTTCTTCACAACATCTCATCCACAACTGAGGGTATATTCCAGTCGGTCAGTATTGTCATTTCAACAATTTTTTTTTCTGTTGTCAATCAGAGTGGCAATTGTTGCTTTTGTTGCTCCTGAGCGACCCTCACTGCGCGTTCTTTTCGGTTTCATTTTTTCTGTCGTTTTTTTTTGGAGTGTTGGGCATTAATTTCGTGAGCATCCTGTTGCTTGGTCTTGCATGAAAACAGGATGCCAACGACCGTGTAAATGCACGGGCTTTATTTTTTATAAAAAGTATAAATGTTTACAAAGTGAAAAGAGTATATTAGCTTGTCCTTATGAAAGCAAAGTGAAATTTGGAATAACTTCACTCTTGTATACCCTCGATTAATAGAGTATTGAGAATTTGAAAGCTGGGAATCATTAGCCAGAGATTGGAAAAATATATATATACTTATATATACTATACCACGCCAGGAAAAAAACATCACATGCTGATCTTTGATAGTTACAGACTTCGGATCGATAGTTATAGACCACTCCAGATATAGACCTATCATTTATATGGACCACATATTAGCGCGTGGCAATTCGGAAAACATTTATTATTTAGTCAGCCTTTAATGGATCGTGAGCGAGCATTATAAAGTTGGTTGCACCCGACTGCAATGTTCTTACATATTATATTTTTTCAGTTTTCTCTTTTTCGAATTGGCTTTAACCCCCAATTGATGATAGTTTTGTTTGGTTTCTAATTTGAATGCCTTTTAAATTGTTTAACTGTTGCAGTTGTTGTTGTTCTTACTGTTTTTACAGGGTGTGTTAAGCGATCAATTTCCGCTTGGCATTAAAACTAATTGACTTTTACGAGTTCAATAGCAAGCATATCTCAATTGTAGAGGTATTTATGACGAAGAGCCTTAAACAGGATATAAAGGGATATATTATTCATATTAAAAACTGACTTTGAAAACCAAACTGATTCGAACACGCTTATAATTCTAAGTGTTTTATACTGACGTCATAATAAATAAAAAAATAAAAGCAAAAAAACTGATCTTACAGAAGATAGAAGAGAAAAATTTATACTCAAGCTAAAGGAAATGGTAAAAACAAAAAAAAATAAGAACTACAAAAAAAAAGCCAAAAAAAGCCAACAAATCAAAATCAATTTGTCCGCGGCACTTGCCACCATAAATAAAAGCGAATAATAGCAACAAGAACAACAACACCAACAGCTGTAACTATGAGCATAAAAGAGAAGAGCGCATTGGAAAGACGGTCGAACGGCAATCAGAAATCAAAACAAAAACCGCTAAAATAACAGAAAAAGTCACAAAATGTGTCGCAAAACGAGTTTTATTCAATCGTGGAGGAAAGGGGCTAAGCGGCCAATCGGAATCAGATACGAAACTTTAATACCCTGTAGTTCTTCATAGGAAAAAAAGCAGATCGAGTGTAATGAGAAATTTTATATACTTATATCTTGTTGATCAGCAGAATGAGCTGCGTCGCTCTAGACATGATTTATCCTAGATACATAAGTATATATTTTTAGGTATAGGTAAATTCATATATGTATAATTGATAAATACATAGATTATAAATAGATGTTAATATGAATAGGTAAACAGATAGTTAGATAGATAGATGGATAGACAGATATATAAATAGATAGCTTGGTAGAATGGTAGATATATAGATAGATAGATAGATAGGTATATAGATATACTGATATTATAGATAAAGCTAGATATAGAAATATGTAGATAGATATAGTTATATATGGATATAGATATATATAGATATATATTTGGATATAAATAGATAAAGCTAGATATACATAGATATAGATAGATATAGATATTTAAAGAAAGATGCAAATATATTAGAAAGATGTAGATGTTATATATGGACACAGATAGATATAAAAATATGTACAATAGATAGATATAGATAGAAATAAATATATATAGATGGATAACACTATATATATACTTAGACAAATATAGATATAGATAATTAAAGAAAGATGTATATATATATTAGAAATGTGTAGATAGTTATATATGGATACAGATAGATATAGATAGATAAAGGTAGACATAGATAGATTTAGAAAGATGTAGATAGACAAAGCTAAATAAAGACAGATATAGAAATATGTACATAGATAAATATAGATATAGATATATATAGAAAGATAGATAGATTACATATATACAGATAAAGATCACTTAAAAACGATTTTTCTATATCTATCTAAATATATCTTTATTTATCTATTGATATTCATAAATATAGATCACTTCAAAAATGTGTGCAGATCTTCCAAAATAGTCAATTTTAATCAAGAAATATATTCTTCTTAGCTAAGCCAAAGCCCAGCCGTAGATCGTATGTATAGGTAAAAGAAAGTTTAGAATATATGTTACAGCAGCTCAGCTTAGGGTATGGCCTAGTCGGGCAGCACCGTCTAGAGCACGCTTGCGGCAAACGCGTGGCAGCAAGAACAGCACACAAGTGCAGCAGCAACTGTGGAGCCAGCCGTGCCACACGTAGGGCAACCCATACAAATGAGTCAGACAGGTCGCCGCGCCAATTGAAATGGTCGGAGCGGGGGAGGAGGGAAACGGGAGCTTGGGCGAGTGCCGAGGGAGGAGAGGCAGGCGAACAGGATCCGCTGCAGTCGGCAACAATTGTTGAGAAATGCAAAACCAGTGGCCAAAGTAACTGGACAAGATTTACAAGTGGGCGGCAGTGGGAGGAGGGGCGTCGGGGCGGGCGGGGTAGGCGTGGTCAAAGCGACAACTTCATTTGTCGCCAATGCCAGAGCTGGGGCATACAACGGAAACAGCAGCAGCAGCAGCAAGGGGGCGTGGCAGGGGGGAAGGTAGGCAACTTGCGGCACGTCGCCATTCAAATTGAGGTTAAGTAATGCAGTCAAATGCGTGAAAAATGGCAAAAAGAGCAAAGCAAAAGAGCAAGAAGACAAAGAAGCAGAAGAAGAACAGCAACTGGCATTAGCAATTGGATGTGGAAGGGAAAGGGGTAGGGGTAGAGCAGGCGAGGCGAGGGCCTAAAAAGGAGGACAAGAGCGTTCGCTCATGCGCGCAGCCCAAAAGCCAAGCCCCAAAATAAGGAGCCGCATGTAGGATCCGCTGCGTGACGGCGACTTGAAACGAGACACGTTGCCAACAACGACAACAATTAAATGAGCTCTGTTGGAGAGTGCACGACTGCAAGTTACCCTGTAAACTATCTTGAGTGGCTTTAATGCAAATTTCTACTGAAATATAGACACGAATGTGTTAGTTAACAATTTACAAATCTATTATACTTCCAGTGATAAATATGAAATATGGAACACATCGGCATTAACACATTTGAGAAAACTCCAGGTTGCCTAAAATAAAACATTAAAAATGATCCTCAATCTACCACGATGTCACAGAACCACATCTCTTCATAAAATAGCGAATATTAAAACTATTGATGAGCTCATGACTCACTCAAAAGCCAAGTTCATAATTTCAAAATCTTATTTAACTCAAGATACGGGTTAATCGGACTCTTGTCTTACTATTTCTATATAGTAATGCCAAAAATGCCTTCCCTTCTAGTTTTAAGTTATTATTTAAGTCGCAACTAAAGGTTTTCATCCATTTTCCTTTACCATCTAAATATATCAAACAATGTTCAAAGCAAATTCTATGTAAATATGATATCTCAGCTGCACAGACATAAAATAAGTCTAAGCTCTGTATGAAGAAAAATAAGCTAGTTTTAAGCTAAATGTAATAATTTGGAAATAAAGCATATATTGAATTGAATTGAATAAACACGAATGCCTTAACAAATAGCAGAGTAGAGCGGTTAAACAGAACTAACTTAAAGCCCGAATTCCAATTATTTACTAAATTTGAAGCCAACTTTATCCCGAATAAGTTGATTAAAGAAGAGTCGATCCCTTTGCCCTAAGCTTGATCTAAGATCTTGTTTACGAATTGGGGAAGAAAACACAAATCTGGATTAATTATGTACAAGAACTAAGAGCATATCTCTAGAATTTTTTACCATGATCTCATGACCAAGCACGTATCCGATCGTCTCGGACTTTTTTAAAATCTTTCCCATCCAGCCCGATACCGAAAATCGTTTCGGGACAATTTCGGGTCCCGAAAATCCAGATCCCGACGCCCATCTCTATACCATAAATCAAGGTTTATCGATATTAAGACATTATAAATTATCAATATCGATGGAAAACAGCAATAGAAATCTTATAAACATGCTCAACATAAGACTCTGAGTACATGAATATGGCCTCAGGTGCTGCTAGCGATCAATAATATATATTCCTCTTGATTTTCAACTGTTATTTATGACTTCAAGCAAGTTTGTTGATAGAATTGATTGTATTAATAACGAACTCAGTAGGGTTCGAACCCATATCCCACTAATCTACACAAAATGTGTAAGTAATTATAATAAGCTAGCATACCCTCTTTCATATAAGTTCAATTGTGTACAGGGTATAACAAGTGATGTTGTCATCATCGTGGTCTGCGCACATTCCTGCAATTGGTTTTTGGGGTCAGTCGAGTTTGGCTGGTAGCAAAAGTGACTCATGTCAGTCACAAGTCAAAAGGGGGCTACCTCTAAGACCCGATCTTTTCTCCCTCTCTCGCTGTCTCTCTCTGCCCCTTATGAATTGTGGTAATTAATTTTGGCCAAGCACCTACATATTGTAGCTGACACCGACGACCGGCACCTGCGACTCGATCCCAGAATCTGCAAGGCCTCATCCGTTGCCAAACTGGTTGCAGTTGTTTGTTTGTTGTTGTTGTTGTTGTTGCCTCCGTCGGTTGCAAATGCCGTTTGCTCTTTACGCGCAACTTCTAATCCGTTGGAATTTCAGACACGCCAAACTGGCACACAGACTGACGTTAGACACTGTTTGCAGACAGCGAGACAGGTTCAGCTGCTGCTGCTGCTGCTGCAACCGAGACGAGTGGCATGATAGTTGGGTGGCACGGCATCTCGATGGCATTGAGGCTGGCAAAATGTCAAGAGTTTGTCCATCACAACTGGGAAGCATGCATGGAAAGTGCCCAAGCTATGGGATAACCTTTTGCCTACATATAAACCCAAATACCAAATTTGCCAAGTCTAGCTCTTAGCACAGCCGACATCAATGAGATGATCTAAAGAGTTGACTAGCATTGCTTGAATATATATATATACAATGTTTAAGCTCTCTATCTCTCGTTTACTACCACTAGTACTACCTACTACTACTATATTTAATGGCGTTATGTAGATACATATATGTTTAGATACATTTAATAAGCACTTATCCTAAGCACGCAATGTAATTTAATTGAGTCCATTTCAAAAGATCAGCAACGAGTGGCAGCGATAGAGAGAGGCATAGATGTGAATATATAGAATACAGTCGTGTCTGAGTATAGTGAACACCTCGATGTAGTAAACACCAAAACTTTTACATTTTTCTACTGAAGCTATAAAAGTTTCGATAAAGCTGTAGCTGTAGCAAGAAGCAAAAGTTAATTTCAGAATTCTTTCAATAAGCCTACATTTATGTTTTTCTACTTGTTTAGTTTAATGATCTCTTGTATTAAATACACAAAGTGTATTTTGAGCAAATAAAACGAGTGTTTGAGCAAACATTTTAACCTTGTTATATTGAAGAACCTGAATACTGTGAACAGGCCTTGCAATAATTAGCTCACTATATCCAGACACGACTTTAAATATTAAAAAACGTTAAATACAATAGAGTAAGCTACATTGAGAGTGGGAGCAGAGGCATATATTCACATATACACATATACATATATTCATACAGACATATATATCCACATACATCTATTATCATTATTACATCCTTAACAACATACATACATACATAGTAGGCTACATCAATACATACATTCGAACATAAATACATACATACATACAAACATACACATATACACATATTCATACAGCATACGTATATATGTACCTACATTTATTCTCATTAATACATCCATAACAATACATATACTTGCATACATACAAATATACATACATACATGCACATATACATATATACACATACATATAGACCTACATATATTATCAATAATACATCTATAACAATATACATGCATACATATACATACATACACATTTACATTCATTAATACATCCATAATAACATACATACATACATTTATGGATATACATACATACATGCATGTATGCATACATGCATACATACATTCAAACATACACATATTATACATTCATATATACATACATACATATTGTACATACATACAAACATAAACACATACACATATACATACAGACATATATACCTACATTAATTATCATTAATACATCCATAACAGTACATATACACACATATTTGCATGGATACATACCTATATCAATAGATACATGCATACATACATTGTTACATATAAGCATATATGCATACTTAAAAATTTTAAAAACAAAGTTAGTTTAATCAAAGATTGAAGAACATTCCAGTCTTACTCATTGGAATGACATAGAATCGCGATTTTGAAATGATAATTTTTATCATTTGATATGAAACATGTGTCCATATAAGTATATACATCTGGCATACATGCACATATATTTAATGAAATCAGTCCATAAATATAAATAAATAAATATGAAAACAAAAAAAACAATAATTTATTAAAAACTTCACTTCATTTGATTTAGATGTGTATCAATGACAAAGTTAATCTCCCAAATGATTTGTGTTATTAGGAAAATATACATTAAAATACAATGATAGTTAGTATTTAAAAATAATAATGGTTCGTATTGAATGACAGGGCGCCCCCTTTTTTGGAGACATCTTACCTTAACTGCTCAGCCGTTACACGTTTGCCAAATGGAATGGGCCGGTTGCATGGAAAGGGGGCAGGTAAAACAGCAAACGGCACGCGCTTTTAATGCTATACGATGAATAATAGCAGACGGCTCCAGCTAACATGTGTGTATTACGTAATTGAATAAAAGTTATAATAGTTGCCGAGAGGTAGGAATGGAAAAACTTGAATTTTCATGCAAGTGAAATGAGCGGGCAACTGGCAAAAGCCAGTTGCACTTTTCTCAACACAACAACAGCAACAGAGGAAAATTAAATTTGCCAGGCAGCGACAGCGACGTCGGCTGAGGCAGCGACGCCGGCAGCGCCAGCAGGGGGAACGCTCAACCAGTTTCACTTTGCGAAAGCAAAAACAGTTTCAATTTCAATTTCATTCGAGTGTCGAACGTTGCGGGCAGAAAACGCAATTCCCCCAAAAATCAGGCAGAATTCCAGAGTTTAATTTTGCAAACAACAAATTTTCGAAACAAAAACTAAACTGAAACATGAAGCTGGCAGATCTGGATGAGCAATATGCTCGCTTTCCGCAAATCAAGCGGGAGGAAATGCAAAAGTTTGTCGACTGGATACATGCTCAGCCGCACATCTCCGCCCACTTTTCCGAGGGGGAGGCTCTGCACTTTTTCCACGCCTGCAGATACAGCATGGAAATGGCTAAACAGGTGCTCGATACAAATCTTACAGCACGCACCCACCTGGACGACTTTTTTGTGAACCTGGACATCGAGAGCAATGAACTGAAGAAAATTATGAAAACGGTGTAGGAAATTTGATCTCATCTACATACTGTGTTCTGTATTAAATCTATATTATCTACAGCGCCATAGTTCCCCTGCCCGGCGCCACCCCCGAGGGTTATCGTGTTATGGTGGCCAAACTGGAGGATCTGAATGCATCCAATTTTAACTATGCGGATTGTATGAAACTGTAAGTGAAAGAAAATAGTTATATGGAACAAGAAACACGCAGTTTATAAATTATAAAATACTCTGATAGGCATTAATTTAGCATAGGCTTTACTTTTAGAAGAAATATATATCTCAAATTATTTCTTTATTGAAATCTTTTATAACAGAAAAATATCCTTTGTTAATATATCTTGAAAAACAAAAATGTTTTACAATAATATAAGACAATTTATAAGCAATACAAGTGATATTTGATATAGGGCTTCTTTAAGCTAGAACTATCTGATGATTCAAGGTAGCTTTCATAATAACTTAACTAGTTTCCATAGTAACACTTAAAAGACTTTTTATTTATTTTCCTCTGAGATAACATAAAAAAAAATGATTAGTAATTTTTTTTTTTTAGTTTTCAGTGACTTTTTGCATGTCTCGTGATTTGTACAGTAATATATAACGATTGTCGAAAAACAATAAGCAAACCTTAACTTATTTGCACTGTCATAGATTTCTATTTATTATTAGTTTGAATATTCTTTCAAAAGCCTAATTGCTTATATTAGTGACATCTGAAATGTTCAATAATAATCATGAGTGCTAATAACAACAATTAGTGGGCTACGTGCACTTGGCAAATCAACTTTGAGTATTGTCAGCCATAATTATGACAGGTGAAAAAAAGGTTTTACAAACTTGCGAGTCAAAGATCAAAGTGCCTGAAGTCAGAAGCCAGTGAAAACGTCAGAGCAACTAATAAAAGTAACACGCAAGCAACACGAAATGACACAGACACAGATACAGATACAAATAGATTAGCAGGCATAGCTACAGATACAGATTCGGACGGAGATGCAAATACATCAAGCAAAGCTACAGATACATTTTCAGGCAGATATGCAGGTACATGTGGAGACACAAATACAGATACAAACGTAGGCATATATACAGATACATTTGCTGACATATATACATATAGAAACGTTAGCGTAGATACTTACGTTTAGAGACAGATAAAGATACATTTGCAAACACATGCATATACATTAGATACATTAGCAGGCTCAGTTGCAGATACAAATGCAGACTCACATAAAGATACAAACGTAGGCATAGATACAGATACATTTGCTGATATAGTTACATTTGGAGACAGATAAAGATACAATTCAATACAATTACAATGCATTTGCAGACTCAGTTACAGAGACAAATGCAGACACAGATATAGATACAAACGTAGGCATAGATACAGATACATTTGCTGCCATAGATACAAACACAAACGTAAGCAAAGATACAGATACATTTGGAGACAGATAAAGATACATTTGCAGGCACACAAGCAAATAGAAATGTTGATACAGACACAATCGTAGGTATAAATACAGATACTTTTGCTCACATAGATACAAACACATAAACATAAGCAAAGATACAGATACATGCAACACAACAATTTTCTGTTTAATGATTAGTAATTAAATAAGTCAAATAGTTAAAAAAAAATGTCAATTGTCATGCAACTCTCATTTGCAGCTATTGCATGATTTTCGATTATTGGATGTACGAGGATGGCATACAGCCGGGCCACGTGATCGTGATTGACCTGAAGGGCTGCTCCTTGGGCCACGTGGCACGCATCGGCTTGCTGCAGATGAAAAAGTTCCTTTTCTATTTGCAGGTAAGCTGAAAATAATAAACAATTAAATACATATATATCTATCAACATTGGCAATCGGCTGAAGAAACTGAAGAAATTGTAGAAATATTAAATTTCAAATTTAAGTAGTTGAAAAAATATATAGCTAGAAGAATGGGCTAACTTCGGCCATGTTGAAGTTTGGTAATACGCTTGCAATTTGAAAGGATAAAGATATAGTTTTCGCTGATTTGCCACGCCATACATAAATATATATTATATTTGAATAATTTGTAGAAGAGGTCAATATATCTGTTTTTTTGCGTCTCTAAGTGTAAAATTGTAATTAGTTTTTTTTTATCTATTTGACACGCTTCCAAGAGGCGTATATATATAAATTTTGCTTAATCTATAGAAGAAGGCAACAGTTACCTATATGTCAAATAACATTTTTCACCCTGCTGCTCATTTCTGCTCGCCTGGTACTTTACAAAAATGTTCACCCCAAACTTAAATATATTTTTTCATTAACACTTCCATTTTTCGTTGCATACTTTTAAGCGGAACAATTAAAACGCTGCATGTAAAAAAAATTGTCATATAGAAATATAGCTTTAGCTCGACTATATCCTCGCACAGCACGAAATTACATAGTGCATTTGGTTCGTGAGGACCAGTTCTATCGATTCCCATCAAAATATTTTGGGGTCATCTATGGATTGGGGACTTGTGATTTCTCAATTGCAGGCCGGCGTCAGCTGCCAGGAAATGACTGCAAAAAGACAAAATTCCCAATATCTCGAAAGCCACAAGGACGATTTAGATGTCCTTTAACCCATTGTTAGTGCTTGAGATCCAGATCAGTTTGACACTTTAGCTGCCAGGATACGTAAGGATACAGCCGAGCAACAGCCCATTTTCTGTGATAAATTGTCATAATTTCTCCTTGTTGCTATCAATTTTCTATCACGATCCCGATAATCCGCCAAATAGCTAAGTTACAGCCGATTTTTGGAATTTTTGTCTTTTTTTGACCTCTTAAAAATTTTTGCTCGAACTTTTGGTAGTCCTGAAAATCCTTGAACGGCAATCCATAGTCCTACTCCCCACGAGTTCAAAACAATATGTCCTTCCTAGGTCCTTTCCTTTTATAAAAAGAGCTCTAAGTCGGCTATGTCCTCTCACAGGACGAAAGGGCATAGTGCGTTTGATACATTTATGAATATAGTTGGTTGTCTTGTACCCTATACATATATATTTTTCTCCAAACTTCAGGAAGCAGCTGCCATACGCCTCATTGGCTTTCACTTCATCAACATTGTCCCGTTTATGGACAAGATATTGGCGCTAATGAGTCCATTCATGAAAAAGGAATTAACCAGCATACTCTATATGCACAGTGATATTAACGAGTTCTTTAAATTTGTGCCACGCGAAATGATGCCAAAGGACTATGGCGGACCACTCGAAGAGACCAAAGTGGCAAAGGGTAAAACTAAAAATTACATATATTAGTTTATCTACATCTATCATTTATCTACTACATATTCGTAAACAGAATTATACTACGAGAAATTGATGGACAATCGAAAGGAAATGCTCGAATATGAAACGCGACACCAGGTGAACGAAAAGTTAAGGCCGGGCAAACCCAAGAATGCATCCAATCTGTTTGGCATTGAGGGTAACTTTAAGAAATTGGATATAGATTAACATAAATTGTATGAAAGGATTTGATCTTTCCGATTTTTGGTGTTTGTTGAGCTAATAATAAAATTGTTAAATAATCGTTGGAACATGTCTTCATTTTATTCAGCTTAGAGCTATATTCTAGTTACCTATGTAAGTAGTGTAAAATAGATTTCAAGGTTTTTTGATGAGTCGATACATAAGATGAATGTACAGATGCCTTCGATTGGCGTTGACTCCTCATTGATGATCTTATACAATATAAACTATCAAGAACTATAAAGTAGTTGCCCGTTGGGAGGCATAAGTAGTAGATAATAAGTCCATCTCATGGCTAAACATAATTTACATGCTATGTGAGCCAAATTTAAAACTATACAAGTATACATATATATGTCAATAAAATAAATGTTGCGTTGCATTCGTGAATCCTTACTAACTAATTGTGTATTATAGTAATTGTTTAAACGTTAAGCACTCCTTGAATTTTATACAGTTGCGCCAGCTTTAGCTTGTGTTATTGTGCATAGTGATTGAATCCAAGAACTGCACTTGAAGTAACTGTTACCTGAAAGCAAAGAATACAAATTAATGAATTTGAAAACAATATGAAAATATTATTGATAAAGATAATGTTGTTTAACTTGAACTCAATGTTTGACTGATGCTTCCTTTATGAGCTAACTGATATATTAGTTGATATTAATAGTTACATATGTATATTTTATGATATCATATCAACTCTTTACAATAGCTAGATCTATACTAAAATGTATTGGTATACAGACTGACAAAGCTGCATAAAATAAAAACATGCTATATATGCTATGATATAGACAGGGCTATTGATGTTTGGCAAGACTATATATATACATATAAAGAGATTTTAGAGAGACTGAAACCTTTTCTTATACAAGTTACACATTTTTTTAGAATTTACTTTGCAAGTTTATAAAAAACGTCAGCTAACAAAAACTTGGCCTGAAAACATGCCATAAACCTGTTTCCGCAAATATAGGTTGGTCATGGGTACAAATTCTAACGCGACTCTAATATGTATTTTATGACCTTGACTTTATGATAGAACTGCTACTCACTGCTGAAAGCCGTGATTTATTTGGTTGTGACGCATGGTCTGGGCGCTGTTATTGTTGTTAGGATTGCTGTTGTTCATGTTGTTGATAGGATTGTTGGGATTGTTGGCATTGCGGGCACGGCTGTTGCCCTTGAGGGAACCTCGACTCGTGGACTTGGCTACGTGCTTCTGATGCTGTTCCGTAATGTGCCCAAACTGCGCATTGCTGCTGACTGTGATGGGCAACTGGGAAAGAAAAAGTTTATGATTAGATGTAAAATTTCAAGTGGAATAGGAGCAGTTAATCTCACGGGGATATTGTAGCGCTGCACGGGGATGGGCTGCGTCTGCTTGGCGCCGTAGTTGATGGTGTTTCGCTGATTCGTCATGATGGTATTGCCCAGATGAGTAGTTGTGGCGGGCGCGATGAGGGTGACCGGAGTGACAATGGTGCTGCTGTTCTGAACGGGCATTGTAGTGGGCAGCGAGACGGGTCGCAGAAACGTGTTGTTCGGCAACTTCAGCATTTCGGTGGTGGCGGGCGGTGCTGGATTCACCAGCGATATCATCGGCTGATGCGTCCACTTTTTGTTGGCAGGACCCACAACGGTGGCTCTATTTTGCTGTATTTGCTGATTCGTACTTGCCGTCGTGTTGTTCAGCTGCTTGTGCTTGCCCCTTGCTGCCACGTCTTGTTGCACTTGCGCCTGCACCTGTACCTGCGTATGCGCTTGCGCTTGCGCCTGCAGCGTGGCTGCCTGGCCGCAGCTGGCAGAGTGTCGTTGCCAGTGCATCTGCTGGCAGGGATAGTCACAGTAGGAGGTGTTCCAGCAGCAATACAACTGCGCCTCCCGCATGCAATTCGCGCACCATTGCTTCTTCTTGGCCTCCTCCACGGCCCGCATTCGCTCAAGTGTACTATGCTGGCGCAGCTCGCTGATCACTCGCTTGTTCTCCTGCTCCATGGTCTTGCGCATCTCGGAGATCATCAGATCCGTGGAGCGTTGCAAATCCGACAGCTGCCGTTCATAGTGCTGCTTCATGCGCTCGTTCTCCAGCGTCAATCCAGCAACCCTGGCCTGCAGCACACTCGGCTCTCCTCCAGCCAGATCGCTCAGCGTGTCCTCGATGACTGAGATGAAGTAGTCCGTAATCTGAAATGAAATGTAATTACTGATTGATTGATTTATTGTCATAATGACTCAGGGAAAGAGGTACTGACTGATTGATTTAATGACTGTCACAAACTATTTGATTGATGGGCTGATTACTTACTGATTGATTGTATAACTGAGTCAGTTACTTGGGGATTGCCTGACTGACATGAAGATTAATTGATTGACTGACTTAGAGACTGATTGATTTAATGTTTGTCACTAACTATTTGATTGGTGGACTGATTAATTTAGCGACCGATTCACTGACTGATTGATTGCATAACTGAGACAGTTACTTAGGGACTCACTGACTAATTGATTGACTGACTGACTTGCTGACTAATTGATTGACTGACCTACTGACTAATTGATTGACTGACTGACATACAGACTAATTGATTGATTGACTTAGGGACTGATTGATTTCATGTTTGTTACTAACAATTTGATTGATGGACTGATTAATTTAGCGACCTATTCACTGACTAATTGATTGCATAACTGAGACAGTTACTTAGGGACTCACTGACTAATTGATTGACTGACTGACATACAGACTAATTGATTGATTGACTTAGAGGCTGATTGATTTAATTTTTGTCACTAACTATTTGATTGATGGACTGATTCACTTATTGACCGATTTCAGTTAATGATTGATTGTATGACTGAGTCAGTTACTTACGGACTCACTGATTAAGTGATTGACTGACTGACTAGTTGATTGACTGACTCACTAATTGATTGACTGACTGACTAATTGATTGACTGACTGACTAATTGATTGGCTGACTGACATACAGACTAATTGATTGATTAACTTAGAGACTGATTGATTTAATGTTAGTCACAAACTATTTGATTGATGGACTGATTAACTTAGTGACCGATTGATTAGTGACTGATTGATTGATTGTAAAACTGACTCAGTTACTAAGTGATTTACTAACTAATTGATTGACTAACTTACTTACTGAATACTTGATTGATTGGCAGACTATTTTATTGATTGACTTACTTAGAGACTGAATCATTGAGGACAAAATTACTGACAAGTTAACTGATTACCTGATTTACTCAAAAACTGTATAATTGATTGCTTGACTGACCAGCTAACAGATCCAGTGGCTGATTGATTGACCAATAGACTAAAATACAGTGAGTCACTGTTCTAGTGACTTAGCCACGAACTGATTGACTGATTGAACGAGTAACATATAACATTGAGTGATTTCTCGACTTCTTATTTCACTGATGTAGTGATTGACTGACTGACACATAGCATATAATTGATCCTAGCTCACCTTGTGCGCATTTTCCTTTAGCCTGGTGGAGAGCGGTCCCGCCTGTACTGGATAGATGTTGGAGCCATCCGACTGCAGTGGTCCGCACGGACGCATTGTCAGCTTAGGTGGCCCTGGGCGCAGCAGTAGTTCACTTAGTGCGGTGGCCAGGCCGGGCGTAATGGGATCAGCTGGGGTGGACTCACTGACCAGTGTATCACTGGGCAGACCATTCAGAGCGCTGGCCAACAAACCACCAGACTCCGTGCCACTAGCCACAGGCCGAATCGTAGCCGTCGTCGCTGAGGTTAGTCCCGCCAGCGGCGGTGGAAGGAGCGAGTTACTGGGAAATGCAGAAGCAGTCGCTGGAATTGGCACAGCCGTGATGGATGTCATCGCATTTGTGGTTTGCAGTGTGTTCTTGGAGACGGCTCTCAGTGGTGGCACGGGTATGCTCATCAGACTGGAATTGTTGAGATTGCAACCGCTGCTGTTGCCACCACCGCCGCCGTTGGTGTTACGCGGTTCCATGGGTATGACAACCATGTTGGACTTGAGCAGACTTGATGTGGGCGTTGCAGCGGGAAGTGGTGGAGCGGGCGGTGGTGTTGTCTCGTTTAACGATTTATCGCTTTTCACGCGCAACTGTTGACCCACTGGCTGCTGCGCTTTAGGCGAAGTCTGTGCAACTGGGCGTTGACTGTTGCACGCCATGGGCGAGGCTGACGGCGTGGGGGAAGTCGGTGCCGGTGGTGGTGTTGAGGTGGGTGAATGCGCCGAGGCAGGCAACGGACCATGTGGCACGCCACGCAACGAGGCACGCTTCGCTGTTGGCGTCACCGTCGACATTTCGGGCAATTTGGGCGTCTGCTTCTGACTCAATCTCTGTATGGTGGTGTCACCAACAAAGCGCACAAAGCCTTCTGGTGGTGGTGGTGCTATGTTTGGTGGAGGCGTGGCATCAACTGTGCTCATTGGAACAGGCTGCGCTTCTCGACTGGGCAATGCGGGTGGTAACATAGTAGACTTATTGTGATCCGTTTCCAATTCCTCTTCGCTGAGCACCTCTTCCTTGATCTTCACTTCCAGATCGGTTGCAGCTGGCGGTGCTTCTGGTGGCTCTGGCGGTGCTGCTGCTGCAGGGGGCAGGTTGGTCTCCAGAGCAGGCTGTGCATTTGCCAGCTGCTGCTGTTCCTCCTCGACTGGCATTGGCTCCGCTGTAGCTTGCTGGGACACTTCCTCGTTTTCCTCTGGTTCAGAGAGCACTTCTTTTTTAATTTCCACAAAGGGCACCACCTTGCTGATGAGCTGCTGCTGCTGACGCTCCACTGCACGCTGCCTGGCAACCGTTTCATCCACAACAGCTGTCTCAATGGACTTGACGGGTTCTACTGCAGGAGTTGGCTGTGGTTGTGGTTGCTGTGGTTGTAGCTGCTGCTGTTGCGGTTGCTGTTGTTGCTGCTGCTGTTGGATTTGTTGCTGTTGGATCTGTTGCTGTTGGATTTGCTGTTGCTGCTGTTGGATTTGCTGTTGTTGCTCCCTGGGTATCTTGGTAATAGTTACGCCTTGTCGTCTGCGCACCAGCTCCACCACCGAGTCAACAGCTGGGCTACCTTCTGCTGACCCCGTCATAGCCAGAGCTGCTAGTTCGTTGTCTACTTTTGGCAGCTCTGTTTCCGGTTCAGCAGTCTGAGTCTGATCCTCCTCCTGCTCGTGGCGCTCTGCTGCTGCCGTTTTGCGCGCATGTTTCGATCGTCGCCTCTGCTCGGAACTGGTACCCTGTTGACTCGTCTCGCTGCTGGCATCGCTCTGTGAATGCTTGCGCTTGATTGTGTTCCCCGCATCTGCGGCCAGCGCTGCAGACATCTTGACTAAAGTCTTGCAGGACTCCAGGGATTTGCGCTTGAGCACCACAGTGCAGCCGCGGGATTCCTTTAGAGCATCGTTAGCTCTTGGTATCACCTCGTAGTTACTGCTCTTCGGCTTGCAATGCTCGTTGCTCAACTGCGGCGAGGAGGATTCAGTATCGTGAACTGGTTTCTTTGTGGGACTAACTGATTGATCTGATTCATTGCCCGATTCAGTGGTCTTTGTCTTCTTCACAATTGACAACTTATCGCCTGCTGTTTTTCGTATGAGGAACTGCAGTGGCGTCTTGTTGGCAGGCGCCACTTGCCTATTAATGACATCAAACACGCCCGGCATCATTTGCTCCAGCTGCTGTTGCTCCTCCTGCGGATCGTAGGGCAGGCGATATGGCGCATAGTTAAAGCAGCCAATTTTATTCTTAATATGCTCAATATGCACCTCCACCTCGCGTATGCATTCGGCCAGATCACGTGCGGAGCGTCGACTCGTCTGTGTATTGGGATCCTGTGCGGAATATAGAAAGCAATCCTTGACGGGCACATTGGCCCGGTCGTGTTTGCCAAAGAAGCGCACATTGACCACTGCATTGGGACCGCAGCCCATGGCCTTGGCTGGCCAGTACGGAAATCCTTTTAGCTTGGCCCATAGCAGCAAATGAGGCTGGGTGCACACCTTGACGAACCATTCATCACTGGAGTTGGCATTCAAATAGCACTCGGCGCAGGTGTCTATCTCGTTGGCCTCCTGTCGACAGACCTTGACTACTGCCTTAGATGCTTGCTCCACTTTGGCATCTGCCAAAAAAATGCAAGAAATTACATTTTGGGAAAAACTGAAGAAGTGCATCCAACTTACCGCCACACTCCAAGATATGCGCATTGTGCTGCATCCACTTCACCTCGCTGAGAAACTCGTCGGCGCTGTGAAATGCATGATTTTTGATGCGTTCCGCTAAAGTTTCGAAGCTCACCGGATTGGCAAAGTATTTGTCGTAACTATCCGGCAGCACTTCTTGTGGCGCACGCAATTTGTGTACCTGGAAAGATTGACAACAATTAAACACTTTATTATATTTTAAGCAATTTGAATGTACACGTGTACAACTCCAATATTCCCATTTAGTCACCGTGAACAGGGTATAGGAAAATGAGCGGCAAAAATGTGAGTTTCATTGCTGCAGAAGTAGCTATGACAGCTGGGCAGCAATTCGCCGCCTAAGAGAGTCACGGCGAAGAGAGTCGAGTAATTTCTATTGTAAACAAACAAGTTTGACAAGCAAAGAGCACTGAAAGCAACAACAACAGGCGCGCAGGGTAGAGCCAGTCAAATGCCAGTATGTACGCTCACTCCTATGCTTATGTGTGTGTGCGTGTATGAGCGTAACTAACCTCAAATTACAAAGCGAGTGTAGCTGAGGCGGCAATCCCAGGCAAATAAATATTGCGCCATTGACGTCGCCGCACCACCACCTCCGCTGCTGCTGCTACTGCTGTTGCTGAATTCTTTTGTGCTTATTTCATTGCTTCTTTGATTTGCCTTTATTTTGTGCTTCCTGCTGCCATTCACACTCGCATACACATGTATGTACATATTTATGCTAGTACATTACATCAGCTTACATTTATATGTATGTATGTATGTTAATTTGCGGTTTGCACTTTGTAATTGTTTTTAACGCTCATTGCCAACTAACGGCTCAAACATAAAATTAATTAATTCATTTCTCGCACATTTTATGCCACGAATGGGCTGCGGGTGGGGGCAGCATTAATTTGCCACTTTATGGAGTGCTTTTGGTCGAGTCTCTGTTTCATGTTCAAGCATAATATTGCGCCCATCAACAACTAGAAAGTAAATGCCCCAAATAATAATCTTAAGCCTTAATAAAGTTGTTTAGAAATGTGCAAAATATTAACATAGACATTAAGTTCGTACCCTGCAGTTCTAGTTCGAAATTCTAACTTGAATTTTTTTTACAGTAGAGTTTTTATTAAAAGGGCATATTCTAACTGTTGTTAACAATTTCTATTTTAATTTCGAATATATTTTTAATTTAAACTCATTAATTGATTTTGTGTTTTTCATTTTAAGCGTTTTGTTTTAATTGGAATTGTACGTGATCTCTAATGTCTTTGCACAATTTTCGTTGCATTCGATTTTATAGTGTTAAACATAATTTTTTTCACATTTTAACAATAAATTAATTTCAATAGTTTTTCCAGGAAATAGTTTAAATTATTCATTGGTTATTCAAATTGTCACGCTCAATAATAAATCCCTGTATTTATCATTACAACCAATATATTAGTGTAGATATCACGACAGCCCGGCAGCAGAGGGGAAATGCCTCTCAAGCTAAAACTAAATAAGACCCAGCAAAAGCAACGAGAGATTTCAGGTGTCTACACGTTTTGCCAGCGAGAGGAGAGAAAACCAACCGGCGATGGCAGCAAAGAGAGCGCACAGTTGAAGACCAATGCTATACATGCATACATACAAGTCAACTTGTGCGTGTGTATGTAACTGAACGGCTCTTTATGTAATTGTTGTTGTGTGCGCGTAAATATTTCGCGTGTTGTTTTAAAATTGACAAAACGAACGAATGCGAAACGAAGGCAGAGATAATACAAATTGCGATCAGTTACGGAAATCGAGTAATATATGTTCGTTTGTGTGTACATATATAAGATGTATGTGTATGCATGTGTATGTATTTACTCACCCCGCGCACAAGCTTCATGCGCTCTAACGCATAGGCGAGCAGCTGACTGAGCAGATCCACGGATACATCATTGCGTCGCGGCCTTTAAATGGCACAAGAATAATGGGATATTAATCAAATTGAGATATTGAACTTAAAGAAATTTTCCAACCATTTACCGTTTGGGCGCGCTCTCGATGAGCAGACATTCGGGACATTTCCAGGCGCTGTCGAATTTCGTGGATGCGGGTCGCACGCAGTAGGCGTGGAAAGAGCGAAGGCATTTGGAGCAGGGCATAAGAGAGCCGCTCTCGTGGCACTTCCAGCAGAAGGGATCCCAGCCATGCTGCAATTAAGATTAATTATGTGATAGTGGCATATGAGATATAACTGATAAATTACCCTTGGCGGTGCCTGCCAAATGTCGTCGAGTCTTTTCTGCAGCGTTTCACATGCATCGCCGCTAGGCGCCGTATTCTTCGTCTCGTCTGTGGCATCCGAGTACATGGATAGATTGGGATCCGTATCCGCCGTGGAGCTGGTGCGCCATTCCCCACCATCCGCCTCCGTCTGATCCAGCGTATCCATCCGATGGAGTTCGGATCGCTGATTGCTGCTGCTCAGCGAGACGGTCTTGCTGCGGGAGCGAAAGCATCTCCGGCTGCTGCTGTTGCTGTCCTCCTCTGTCTCCTCGTTGGCGCTCAGCTCAGCCTGCGGCTCCTCGCCGGCGTCGTAGGCCACAGAGTAGTTACGTCTCTTCATCGCCTGCTTGCTGGACATCAGCGAAACCTGCTGCCATTTCTCCAGCGAGTCCCACATGGGGGCGGGTATGCTCTTGCTCCGCTTAAGCGTAGCCTTGCCGCCGCCTCCTCCGGTGCTCGTCGAACTGGGCAGCGTGATCGACAGGCTGCAGCCACCTGCCGACGACTGTTTGATGAGCTGCTCGGCCACGGCACGCGACTTGCGACGCTTCACCTTGGCGCTGTCCGAGACGTAGCCGGTGAGCACCTTCGACTCGTTGTGGGAACGCTGCAGGGCAATCATTTCCTTTGGCACGCGCACCTTCACCTCCTGCTTGGGCGTCGACGTGCTCACGACCTTCGTTTCGCCTTGATGTGCCGCCACCTTGGTCAGCTTCATTGTGAGCGACGCATGGCCGCCAGCTGCTGTGGGCGTCTCCTTCCAAGCGCTCGAGTTGGAGGAGCTGCTGCCATTGGCCGACCCCGGAGGGGAGCTAACCACATACTTCAATCGCTTATTCGGCACCGACTCCCGCTCCTGGCCAACTGCCGGCCACAGATCTGGAGGCGGGCTGTCGATCGCCGAAGTCGCCTCATAGATGGGCCGCGGTATCGATTTGCTGCTGTCGTCGTCGTCGCTGCTGTCCATTCCGGATTTATGCTTAACTGCAAATCGAAAAGGTGTATATATGTAGGTATATTATATAGAAATGGGAACAGGTTTACATTTATTTATAATTAATACAGTGGAAGAATCTTGAGATTAGAAAATGCCACAATTTGTAATATGTTGAAAATCAGATTCTCTCAGATATTTATTTGACTTTATAGTTTCTATAGGGACTTCAATTTTTAATAGTCCGATATCGATAATATTTGGCAGATGACTTAAGGAATACTGCAGGTTTGAATATTTTTAAATACCACCTTCGTTTATTATATACATATACATATACATATGTATATATTTTATAAGATTGCTCAATTTATATTTAAAAGAGTAAAAATTTTTTATATAAAAACATATATTTAGTACGATTATTAATTATATCAACTCGGCAGTTGATACTGTTCAAGAATACATACATACATACATACATATGTCATCTTCTATGCGAAACTTTTTCGTGTCAAACAATCGAATACAATTATATAAGATCTGATTGCATCAGAAAATACATATAGAATTCAATTCTTAATAAACAACAAGTGGACTTTCAACAGCAGTTTATTATAATTAGTTTCTCGATTTTACATTAAAAATTAAAATATTATTTAAAATGTAAAAGTTTTTTTAATCAATAAATTCTTGTATCTGTCAATTACTGTTGTTTTCAAACCACAGCAAGTGCCTGGTTAAAAAAGTAGGGAAATTTGTTGAATATCTGAGCAAAATTCCAGTAATAATTTTTGAATAGTAACTCGCTCAATTGCTGCGAAACATACATATGTATGTATGTACATATCTGCGACGAGTTCAATTCGCTGTTTCTTTAAGCTGCCAGCAACTCACTCGAAAAGAGCGCCGAGTGTGAGTGTAAAGGGGAGGGAAAGGAGAAGGGGTAATAGTAAAAGGCAACAGTGAATGGTACTCACCAGGACTTGGAATTTAATATCGCTGCATGCCAATACACATGCATTCATATATACATATATTTGTGTTGTATATATGTAGTTTTAATTGGTAGAAAAATCTGTTTTGCCGTTGTTTCCGCTTTGCTTTCACGCTTGTGGCTCGTTCTGCATTGTGTTTTCTCTCAGTTGCTTTTTCTTTTGTTGTTGTGGCTGCCACTCTGTTGCTGTTGGTCTTGTTGTTGTGCTACGTGCAACTGCAAAATGTACACAAGATAAAAAAACGTTCATATGTTATGTGCAGGCACTTTTACATACTCTTATATGCACATGTATGTAAGCCTGCACATTTTGTATATGCGTACTTACCTATATACATTCATACATATGTATGTACATATGCAGACCAAGCGATTTTAATTTGTATTACCAATCTTTTCTTTTTCTGTTTTAGCTGCCTCGCGTCCTCGTAGTTCAGCAGCTGTTGCCTTTTAAATGTCTATTTAATTATGTAGTGGTTTTATTATATTTTCTTACAATATTATTGAATTTTACTTTAGATTTAGCAGCACTAGAAAAAAAACACCAAACTCGATGCGTCGGCAAAGTGACTGAAAATGAATTCGCCGCAATCGCCACATTTCGCCCGTGTCAGTCAGATGTTGACGCTGCTTACGCTCATTTCATGCTCCATCCCGCTCGCGCTCTCGCTCTTCGCTACGTGCTGCGGCTGCAGCTCTTAGGTGGCTCTCTTAAACGCAATTGTGTGTCAATGCGATGTCATTTGCTTTTGCTCATCATTGATTATGATAATATATTAAAGCTACACATGCATATATATATGCTTGTGTATATATGTACATATGATTTTATATGTATATTTAAATATTATTGTCATATCCGAGTATATATTGATTTGTTTTTTTTTTTTGAGAAACAGATGATTGCAGAAGCCACGTGATATATCGATGTCTATGTATTGTATCTCTATATATATGAATATATTTACATACACAGATATGTATATGTATGTATGTCAATTGAAGATTAGGTCTAAAAACTTATAAAGAAAAGTTTAAAATTTTAAGTGTTTTCAATTAAAAAAATCGTAAATATTATTGTTTTCAGAACTCTACTCTAAAGAAAGTATATATACATATATATACACATATATTAGCAGATATGGGTTCCGAAAAAGAACTTGAACCTAGGTAAGACCTATCATTGTGAAAAACCCAATTATTATTATTTTTCCGATACTTTTGTTAAGTTCTCGCCATAAACAATCCAAAATTTTGACAGTCTCCAACAACTTTTACCATCTAAAAATCAAATAAATAGAACAACGCTCATATATTCATGGCAAATGATGGGCCGAACCCAAAAAAAAAGTTGGCCCACATGAACCCATGCATAAGGGTCGAACTAAGTGGGTGTCCTCAGTCGACCCTATTTCAACATAAATACATGCGAGACGATGTTGTTATACGAGATGTGCGAGTGTACCTGCTGATACAGTGGCAAACATGTCAATGAATGGAGATTACGAACATAATTTGTATTCCCAAAAACCAAAAACTGTACAAAAAAAACTTGCTCGACGCGCCATTTTTATTAAACTGGGTAGAAAGTGAAAGAGGGTATATTGGATTGCAGGGAATTTACATTTATATAACATGCTAAAAGGTAGACAGTGCAATATGGGATTATATATTTTGCATTTTAGACTGGGGGAGTCTACTAGACAGGATAGACATATATACATATATCTTCGTTTATCATATATCTATCTAATCTTATATCGTTAATAATACATCTATCTATATCCTATCTAGTCTAAAATTAAGTAAACTCCTTCCAACTGATTCAACTGCAGTATTTCACAGTCGGTTACACCCGCTTACAATATTCTAACGTTGATTTTCTGTTTGTTTTGTGTTTTTGTGCATGGGCAAAAGTTTTTCTTTTTTTTTTTTGGGTTTTTTGCCTTTGCTGTAGTGTTCCTTGGGGAGCAATTGGGTTAATATTTGCCACATAAATTTGCAAACGAAACACTTTAATCAATGCTCAATCGGGGATGAGTTCGAATGCACCTTTAGGCATAAGCTAAGGGCATATTGATTCTAAAAAACAACAACAAAAAATAGCCTGAAGCATGCAGCTGGCCACGTGTCCAGAGGGAGAGAGAGAGATAGAGAGAGAGAGAGAGAGAGAGAGAGAGAGAGAGGTGAGTTAAAAATGACTGTCAGTTATAACGTATTGCATTTCATTTCGTTGATCTTCGAGCTGCAGGCAGCTTTCGGCTCGTAACGACTTGCATAATCGCTTAAGTGGAATTTATAGAAATCCTAGCTGCACCTGAGTCCTAAATGGCCAGGCACAAGAGTGACGCACACAAAGAAAGAGAGGGACAGACAGAGAAAGACAGAGAGACAAAGGCCAAGCTACTGACACTTTACACTCAGCGCAAATTATAATTCATTATGTGAATGAAACTAATTTTAATTAATTCACAATATTGGTAAGCTGCATAAAAGTCATGAGTGTAAAATGGTTTAGAACCGAACCGCTTCGAATAGGGTATTAATAAACTGAGCCTATTCGAATTGAGTATTAATTAGTCAAGCGGTTCGAATCGAGTATTTTCAGTTTGTATATTCCAAGAATCGTTACAGGAATCATATATCTGTTCCGAACCATTTTTATATCATACCAACTGAAAATATTATCCCACTTTTCTTTAGTTTTTAGAGGAACGTAAACCTTACGCACAATTTAGGTATATTAAGGGATAGTTCGAAGATAAAATGAAAATTAATATTTTAATCAAATAGCCTATTTCTTTAAGATTATGCACGGCTATCTCTTAAGTTATTAACGTTTCTGTTATAGCGTAATCGCATACTGATCATGAAGCAAAACAAAATAAAAAACAAAAAAAGTATTAAAATCTTATATGTTTCTTTATATTAGATTTAAGAAGATACCAAGAAAATCTTTTAAATTTGTAATAAATACGATTTAGTAATCGAACTTTGAGATAGATCATTTATTCGAATTTAAAAATGATAAAATATTATAAAATATTTCGACAATTAAAATGTGTTAAAACCTAGAGGGATGGGTTCACTCCGACCATTTCGCAGTTTGGTAATACCCCTGTAATTGTAAAGGATATAAGTATACTTTTTCTGATTTGCCAAGAAGAGATCAAGATTGACGTATTTACTAATGTTTGAATCTCAGGTGTAAAATTGTAAAAGAAACAGTTTTTACCGATTTGGCATGCCCACGTTTATATACAATATGTTTTTGTATGGGGGTCGTTCATACAAATATATGTTTTAAGTTTCAAGACTCTCCCTAAAATATTAGAGGATTTATGTTAAGCACTAGAGAGACTTTCAGATTTGCCACGCCCATAGGGAGCCTGAATATATAACTTTTTGATTGATCTTAAGGAGAGGTCAACAGTAGCCTACTTCTTGCTCTTAAGCTGTTGAAGATATAGTTTTAAGCGATTTGCCACGCCCCCAATAGGCATAGCTATATATACTAAATATTTTTCTATGGTAATACAAAATTAATTTACCCTTTTTGCAAGGGTATAATAAAAGCTATCAAAAAGCTTTGCATACAAAGCTTAAAACAATCGCAAAGCTCCCTCAACTAAATAACAACTCATACTAAATTGTGATTTGTATTTATAATAATTTGTTTTCATATTTAGCAATTTTGATTCTGGTATAAAAAGTTCTTGAAATCTAAATTTGTTTGAAAAAGTCTTTTAAATAAGAATTTCATATAAAGTTTTCAGAAAATGCATTTGAATAGCTTTTCCACTTCATTTGCTAGACAACTACTGATGTGTTTTCGCTCAGTGTAGGCATTGCCAATTATTGAGCGGTTGCCAAGTATAGGGGCATACTATATAGCCAGGACGAGCTGCTGCTGCTGCTGCTGCTGCTTTGGGCGGCGCACTGTAACAGGAGCAATAACTGTTTGGCAAACAGATTTATTTTGCAGCCTCTTCATTGTTGCTGGCATCCTTCGCCTCCTGCTCTTGATTGCCGCCTGCTCTTGGCAGGCGTCTCTGTTTGCTCCCCCTGCTGCTCGTGCTCTCTTTCAAATATTGGTTTCTAAATTTTCATTGCCATTGCGGCCAGGTCAGGATGTGGGGCAGGCACAGGTCCTGACTGTTGCAGCTGCAGCGAGCGCATGGCTTGGCCACATTGGCTGGCTCCTCCGTGCGGTGCAGTGCATCATTTTTGCATTAGAAAAGTGCCCGCTCCCACAGCTAGCTGTAAATAAGCCAAACGTTACGACTGCCCGTTCCCCGCTTCTGTCTCTGGCTGAATCCAAGTCCAAGTCCCTGAGCTCCCAGCGGCTGCTGCTCCTGTTGCGGCTCCAACCGCAAATTATGCTTGTCAAAAATGAATGCTACATTCGTAATGTAAATGGGAGCGGGTGGGGGTTGGCAAAAAAGTGCAGAACAAGATGCTGGTGTGTGGAGGTGGGTATGGGTGGTGCATATAGGTTTTTGCGGTTGCAAACGGTACGTGCTCAATGCGTCAGAATCTCTGGAGGACCCGCAGCCAGCGCAAATGAAGCCAAGGCATTGATGGGTACAGTCTATGTGTGTGTGTGTGAAGGTGTGTGCGTGTGTATCCTGCTCTGACTGACTTGGTGGTTTGACTTTGCCGCAGTCACCACAGCAGCAGCAGCAGCAGCAGCGGCACCGGATGCTGCCAGCACTGCGAGGCAGCTGCTCGCAACTTTGACTAAATGTGTTTTGAGTGCATTAAAATGAAAATGTTATTACGCGCTCTCTCCTCTCTCTCTCTCTCTCTCTCTCTCTCTCTCGTCGCCTTTCTATTCGCTCCTCAGTTGCGAGTTCTCTCGCCTGTCTCATTATTGCCACATTTGATGTCTGTGCCACATGGAAACGGCGGAGATTAAGCGCCTAAGTGCTGCTCCGGGGTGAGGTGATTGTGGGCGCTTGGGGGCGGTAAGCTGACATCCTTGAAATCCTTGGCCAAAATGAATCGAACGGAAATTTCCACACACTTGCAGCTGTTCGAGTTTGATCAACAAGTGCGGGCAGTTGACTTTGCTCAGCCAAATTATGCAGATTAGCCGAAGGATATGCATGGTTATGTAAGGATATGAAGCACAGGATGTCCTCAGTTGCGAGCGCAATTGAAAAACTAACTTGCATTGATTTGCCCGCTCCGCAGCTGAGTCTCTGTTACCCAATTCAAGCGATGAGCAGCAAATGAGATTCCTGTGAAATTCATGTGTTTTCCTGCTGGGATATTAGTCAGGCATGCAATTAAGGTCCTTTAACTACTCAAATTACATACAAATGTTGTCAAAAGACAGTCGAGGTCACAATTATTCTTAAGCTCGAATTGCGAAGTTGTAATTATGTAATGGTGTTCGCTTCGAGTTACCTAAAACATCTTGCGACATAAATATGAGCCTAGCTACCTGTACACAAGGCATACATCATAATTTGAAGTTCTTTGCTGCCTAATTTCATTCTGGTTTTATATTCTAACGCCATAAAATATGCTTTAAATTTAAATTTAACTAGAATTTATTGCGTATACGCAATGTTCACCTTGTTAAAAGCTGCTTTGATTACGAGAAAGTGGTGGGGCGACTTATCTAGATTCATTACCAGAACATACTCCACAGAGACAATAAATTGTTAAAGTTATTCAGTTATGAAAGATACCCTTTGCAATTGGTGCTTGGGTATGATCGAATTGAAGAAGAAAGATGAACTATTTGAATTACGCATAAAAAAGTGAATATACCTGAAAGTCATAGATGTAATAATGCTTACTATAATGACAATGATGATGGCAACGGTATTGGTAATGTTAATGATAATGAAAATGACAATGATATTGGAAATGGCAATGGTATTGGCATTGTAAGTGATAATGAAACTGATAATGGTAATGGCAATGACAATGATAATGACAATGATAACGATAATAGAAATGACAATGACAATGATAAAGGTAATCGCAATGACAATGATAATGAAATGAAATGACAATGACAATGATAATGACAATGACAATGATAATGATAATGAAAGTCATAAAGGTAATGGCAATGACAATGATAATGAAAATGATAATGATAAAGGTAATGGCAATGCCAATGATAATGAAAGTGATAATGATAATAGCCATTTCTATTCAATGATAATAATAATAATAATAAAAATGACAATGTTAATGTTGCTGATGATAATATATATTATTATTAATGCTAATGGTATTGATAATAACAATGATTATGATAATGACCAATACAATGATAATGCAAGAAGTAATGGCAAAGCTATATTAACTATTAACCCTACTTTACAGGGCATCTGCTTGTCGTGAATTTGCGAGGGATCCATCAACAATCAGCAATCAAAAGTTCATGAAAGCATACACACATGTAATTTAGTTTTTATTCAATTTATTTCATATTTCCGTTTGTGTTCATTATTATTATATTATTATTTTTATTTCATCTATGTTAATATAGTGTGTAGTAAAGCTTGACAATCTAGTTATACCAAAGAATAATGCTTTATTCATGTATACGAGTTATACACACATACATATATATGTATATATATATATATATATATTTATTTGTATATTTATATTTATGTTTGGCAATATTTTGTCATGTTCCTCTCTCTATGTGTGTGAAATTTGTGTTGGTTTTTAATTTTATTTTTGATTTTTTGAATTGTGATCAAAATATTTTCAAGTCGTTTAAATGCAGTTATTTTGTTTTTCATTTTGCTAGTCACCGGAGATAAAAATACGAGATTGGTTTTAAATTTGTTAGTGGTTTTTCATTTACGTAATATCGAGCGACATTTGCCAAAGGTAAAAATATTGCACTACAATTCTGTATTCGAATTTATTTATTTTTGCTGCAAGTTGATTTCCTTTTTCAATTTTCTTGTTTTGTTTTGCAATTCATGTTTCTTTCTGTTGAATTCTGCATGTTGCATGTTTGCGTTTTGCTTGTGTAATTGCATGCGTCTATTTAATGTGGCAGTTCAAAGTGCGCACTAGAGATGAGATCGTGTCGTGACACGACACAGCACGACATGAGTGTCTTACAACAGAATTGAATATGTTTCTGCTGACAGTCAAAATATAAACTTATAAGAAATATAGAAAATAATGTTACTATAACTTATGAAATTCTTTCTAACAAAGTATAATAAAATTTAAAAATTGTTTTAAATATATATAATGAAATACAGTGAAATACACAAATATTTAAAAATTGTTTTAAATATATATAATGAAATACAGTGAAATACACAAATATTGGTTAGCTTTTTCTTCACTTTTGGCGAAATTAAATCAAATACTGCTATTTTTGTGAACGGCGAAATTCGTCTGCATAAGGAAAAAAGTAATAAAAAACGTGCCAAAACGAAGCAAAACTAATGGGACCTTTTCGTTTTTCTTATGTTTATATTCCATTTTACAAAAGGAAAGTCCAAGAATTGAATCTATAAGAAGGAATGTGTAAAAAATATTGTCATCTCAGTTAGTATCTACTGCACTGCTATTTTTGTGAACACAGCTGTTTATAGATTCATAAATCTCTTTCAATTCTCCACTTAAATTGAAAGACTGCTTTTATTTTTTCGTGCTCGTGCTCTATTTTGTTAACTATGTACACGACACGCGCTCATCTCTAGTGCGCAGCTCATTGGCCTTCAATGTGCTCGTATACGCATTGTTATGTTGAGCTGATTCCATTTGACTATATAGAAGGGTATTTGCTATATATGCATGCTGAGCGAACTAAGAACGTAATTAAAACTATATTTGTAGCATACGCAAACGTGTGTGTGAGTGTGTGAGTATGTGTGTGTGTGTGTATGTGCAGTTAAAAGCATAGTTTGAATGTTGTCGTTTACGGAGTTTAGCTGTGTTTGCCTGTGCTGTTTGCATTCTGGTGGTTAGCAACACTTTTTAATTAGTTGAAACGATTTCAAAAAAGGGGTAAAACACAACATTCCCTTGCCATACAGCTCTGATATATGCATATATACATATATATAAATGTTTGTTTGTGTGTGTGTGTGATGTGAACCAAAAGCTAAATATCAGTTCCATGCCTTATAGAGCCACAACAATTTTAAGCTAAAAAAACTATATATATGTTGTATATAGACTATATATACATATACATACATATATATATATATATATGTTTATGTATATAGTTAAAATCAAAAACAATGACTCAACTTTACACTGAGCTTATATTAAAACGTGCAGCAGCTATATATGTATATATATACATACGTATATATATTACATATATTTGTATATATTTGATTTTTTTAATCTTTTTTGGAGAATCTATGAGATCTGAAGGGAAAAAATTCACTATTTACTGACATTTATCTCTATTGATTTTTACTCTTTATTATATATTATTATTCTTATTATTATGCATTATGTTATGTGTTTTTTTTCAATGTGCAATTGTTGGTTTGTCATCAAAAATCAAAAATCCCTTTGAGCATTCGTCCACAAAATACCAAAAACTGTGGGCGCATGTATGTGTGTGTGAGTTTTCTTCTTTCTTTTTTTGGAGCTGTGTAAATATTTGCTTGCGATAGTATGTGTATTGCCTTCTATTATTTATAAAATGTTTTTGTTTTTCAGTTTTTATACTCGTTTGCGATATGAATATACACCCTGTATTGGTTTGAATTGAAGCTAGAGTTTACGAATTTTAAATATTTATTTTTGTTCTTTGGCTTTTATTAACTCAAGAAAAATGATATCATTTACAGTTTAAAAGCTAGATGTGCCAAGTAAGTTTCTATTGTCCTCCTCTGTATGTACATACGTCTCTTGGAGGCGTGGCAATACAGAAAACACTATATCTCTGACAGTTTTAAAGTTAAGATCACCCAGTATTGTATTTGGATTACTGTCAAGGTCCTCTACAAATAGATCCATAAATCGGAAATCTCATAATATCAATCTAGCTATTTTTGAACCGTAAACGAGTATTATGCAGTCGGGTACAACCGACTGCAGCATTCTTACTTGTTTTTATTCATATTTTCTCTGTTTGAACAACAGTTGCACTAAATTGTATATACACACATATATATATATATATATATTAATATATATCTTGCCTTCAGCTGTTTGCTTATTTTTTTTTGGGAAATTGTTTTCTATGCACTTACATTTAGTTTAAATTTATAATTTACATTTACTTTATCAAGCTCGAGTTGTAAACATTCTACACAAAAATTATTCTGCTGCCTTTGTTAGGTTTTTAGACTCCTACTTTATACGATTATATATATATATATATATATATACACATGTATATGTGACATATTATACACCCATGCATATTCCATTAGAGATAATAAAAATTTTAGTTTTCAACTAGTATGGATTTGGTTTTCTCTTTGGTTTTTTACAGTTATCTATATACAATAATATATTTGTGTTTTTTTAGAAATTTAAAATCGAAAATAAATAAATTGAAAATGCTTTGCAACAATAATAATTGGAAATTGTATATCAACTAGATGTTTTTTTTAGCTTTTTTTGGTGCCCCCAAATAAAGAAAAACATATATTTATCTAAAAAAAACATTTTCTTTTAAATGCAGCTATTTTTAGCGTTTTTAAAGCTGAATTTGAATGTATAAGCTTGTTTTTCCCACACATTCATTAATTTCATTTGTCAGTATCTTTAGCCTAATAGTTCAGTTTTTAAGCTAATAAGAGCTTTCAACTTAACTTTTTTTTAAATTTTCAAATAATAAATAAATAATTTTTTATTAAATAAAATAATTTCTTTCTAATAAGAAATTTTTTAAAATCATATTTCACGAAGAAATAAAATTATAAAAAATTCTTTTTCTTTTTTTTTGCTCTTTCAATTAGTTTTTTCTAAACATATCAATCCTTAAAATTTGATTAAAAGTTGATAAAGCATTTCTAAACAAAATTATTTTCAATGGGTTCCGTGTTTAAAAAGGCTAGGATTAAATATTACAAGAGTTACTTTTGGGTTCACCAATTTACCAAAAACGAAATAAAATAGAGAAATCTTATGTTGCATAGTGTAAGCCAAACAGCTTAAAACTGTTTTTTGTTTTTTGAGTAGTTGAGGCGAATATAAAATAATTTCTATTTAAACAAAACTTAACAAGTTCTTCTAGGTAGGTACGCAATTCTTTTGGCTTGAATTTTTTTTTTTTAATATTTGATTATATTTTTGTTGTTGGAAGAGCTAGAAACTAAGTTAATGTGTGTATATATATGTATATAGGTCTCTAAATGTGCTGATGATGAATTGTTAAAAGCATTAACATTAAAAACTGAGCTTAAAATCATTTCTTTTGGCATCTTTAGCTTTTGATATTGAGCTGGGCATTAAAAATCAATATATTTGATTTTAAAATTCTAAAAATTCTTCCGCTATATACATAATAATAGTAATTAAAACATATACTTATGTATGTATGCTATGGCATGGCTAAAAAGTATATATATATGTATATATATGTACGTATATTTAGAAAATATTTAATTTAATTTATATATTCAGGTATAATACTTGGGCAACTCTAATATCTATATATATATATCAATGTGGCTATAGTGGATTATACAATGAGCAATCAAATTTTCTTTTACTTGGGCAACTTTATTTTAGTCTATACATATAGATAGATGTATATTACATATATATACTATGTATATGTACCAATTTTGTACACCTTATGGGAATTAGTTTTTGGTCTAGTATTTTAGTTTTGTGTTAAACATTTACCAAATTAGACAAACTACGCTCGATTATGACAAATTTCACTGACAACTTTTCAAATCATCATTTGCCACTCGCCCGTTAGCCAATCAGCTGTGAATGGCAATTTTATTGGTAATTGGGGCGAATGGCATTCGTATGCAAATGTTGTTCAGTGGACTGCATCTAAAATTTAGGAATGGGTTACCATGGATCTATTTCTTTTACTTTTTACAACTAATTAAGCTACATGTCTTCTTCTTCTCCATCTTTTTCTTTTGTTTTTGTTACTTATGAGAGTTTCATAAAATCATTATTATTTCTGCAGGCTGCTAACATAACATTCTCATATTCTCGAAAAATTTCTTTTGATTCTACATAAATTGCTCTTGGATCGCGCATTCTGCTTATAAGCGGCGACTGCGACAGTCAATAGATTGTTTTTTGTGATTTGCGTACTTTTTAAATTGAATTGGTTTCCTTTTAAAATGTTGCTTGAGTAGAATTTGCTGATATGAACAAAACGATTGCCACAGTGGATTTTCTCGCTGTGCGCTGATTGTTTTGGGGGAGGGCAGCACAATCTATTGACCGACAGATGGCGTTTGCCGCCGGTGCTGGCGGCATCGAAACTATTGGCCGACAGGTGGCGCGCTTTACACCTGCGTGCCATAATACTAGAGAGAGACAAACTCGCCAGCACTGGCACCAGCAGCATTGCCCTTCTCCATGCCCGGCGCCGGCTCCGTCGTTTGCAGCATCTGCTGATGATGATGATGCTGATGCTGGTGCTGATGATCCTGTGGCGAAGACTCCGCCTCTGCCATGTTCGAGTCGGCCGTCGATTCACTGAACAGCGTCTCATTTTCGTCTGGCAGCGACAGAGTCGAGTTGCCCAGCCCGCCGCTGGCCGTGATGCGGCGTCCCATGTTGTCGTATTTGGGATAGGCGGAGCTGTCACGCAGCGGAGTCGCCTCCACAATTGGCGGTGTGCTGCAGGCGGATGTGGGGGCATTGTTGATGCAGCTGGCGCAATTCGCAGCGGACATCGTTGGCGCTGCTGTTGTCGGGTGATGGCACTGCACCACGGCGGTGACAGCCGGCGGCGGTGGTGGCGGTGGCAGCGGCAGCTCCATGTCACTATTAACCCCGCCACCACAATGATAGCCGCTCGGGTCCAGATTGTACGTAACGATCTCGTCATGGGGATAGAGATTTGTGGCAGCTGTTGTCGTTGCCCCTGCCCCTGGCTGAAGGGACGAATCCTTCTTGAGTATGCCACGGCGTGTGGTGTGGCGCGGCAGCGTGGCAAATTGTGCCACAGTTTGCCCATCGCTTGTGCTTGTGCTGCTGCTGCTGCCCGCAGCATTTGCATCCGCCGAGCACTGGACATCCTGCAGGCGCTTGGGTATGTTGAGCAGATCCGGATACATGTTGATGTCGGCGCCATCGAGCATGTCCTGGGTGACAGAGACCCGTATGAATATGTTGCCAAAGGTGGGATTCGGCACAATATTGGAGCAGAACTCCGGCGGTGGTGGAAAGACTCCCACATTCAGTGGAAACTCCTCCGACAGCTGGGCATGGCCATGCGAGTGCGAGTGCGAGTGCAGCTGATGCTGATGCTGATGCTGATAGCTGGCCATCGAGGTGGGCACACTGATCAGTCCGCAGGTGGGATCCTTGACGGTCATCAGCTGCTGTCGCATATGCTGACCAGCCTGAGCCTGGCCAGCGCCCACGACCTGCTGCTGCTGCTGCTGCTGTGCCAAGCCAGAGCGATGGCTCTCCACGGCATGTATTTCGATCTGATTGAAGCCCAGCGTGGAGTCCGTTTTGTTGATCGAGCTGGGATTGTTGTCGATGCCATAGCTATCCCCACGATCATTCGTGGTGGTCGTCACGCTCGAGTCCAGCAGCTTCTTCTCCTGATCATTGAAGCTGACACTCGACTTGACTCCCGCCTTATTGGCATGTCGATGCTGGCGCGTCGTCCGCTTGCACAGGCAAACCACAAACGAGATGGCGATGAGCAGGAAGACAGTGCCAAAGATGCCCATGATGAGGCCAAAATACCAAAACGTCTCCGGCGTCTTCACCAGCACATGCTGCACAATCTCGCTTAGGTAGATGCTTATGTTCTGGGTCATGGATCCGATCAGATTGCTGCCCGTGCAGGCGTAGGTGCCTGCGTCCAGGCTGCTCACATTGAACACGGTCAGATTGCTCCACAGCTTATCAGACGTAATGCTCTCCGTGTCGAAGAGCACATTGTCATTGTCCAAAATCTTGCCATTCAGCTCCCAGTTCACCTCTGGCAGTGGATCGCCATAGACCAGGCAGCTGAATGTCGTATTGCTGCCAATATCAATGTTGGTGGCCTCCTCATTGTTGAAGATCTCCACACGTGGCGGACAGCCAAACAGCTCATCATCCACACTGTCCCAGTTGCGATCCTTGAGCACTGGAGGTCCCTTGCACATCAGACTCACAGAGCTCAGCCGGCTGCCCACATACCAGTTGCGAAATTTACGGAGCTTGCAATTGCATTGCCAGGGATTCTCCTCGAGCGAGAGGGTCTTCAAATTGCCCATGTGCTGGAAAACATACTCGCTGAGGCTCTCCAACAGATTGTTCTTGAGGTTGAGAAATTCCAGTAAATTGAGATTGGCCAGCGACATGGGATCTATGTAGGAGATCAGGCAGTCGTGCATGTCCAGGGTGCGCAAGTGCGGCAATATGGGGAACTGATAGGCGGACAAACGCTTCAGGGGATTCCCATTCAAATAGAGTATGCGCAGTCGATCATTGCCCATAAACGTATCTTTGTCGAGCATCTCCAACTTGTTGTCGGACAAATCGATTTCCACGAGTATTTTCAAATTGCGAAAACTTTCCTTGTGTATATATTGGACCTCGGATTTCTTCAGATAAATGCGCTGCAAATTGAGCAGACCCAAAGCGGAGAATTCCTCCTGATTCAGATATGGTATATGATTATCATTAAGCACCAGCACCTGCAGCTCAGTGCTCAGGGTTGTCGGGATGCTCGTCAGCTGCAGCGAGCTGCATATGGCCGACTTTTTGCCATTGGTCCATTTGCAGGTGCAGTTCGAGGCGCAACTCTGCGACCAGTCATCCGCCCACACCCAGCCCACCAAGCAGGTGAGGCACAGAAGCCAGAGCAGCTGCTGCCAGGCTGCAAAAAAAATGTGAGAGAACATTTTAGGAGACAAAGATAAAGTTAAAGCGAAATAAATACAGAAAGGAAAGAGAAATTGACTTGGACTAGCCGAAGATGGAATACGCTTGCAGGTAGAATGTTTAAGGGTATATATGATAAAGAATTAGAATATCTTTGATATATTTTTTAAAAATAATTAGCTTGAGGTTAATTGCTAGAAGGAAATTTGAGGATAATTTCTAGGTCTAGACATCTCGAAGTATAGTTATTAACACTGGAAAATATTGAACTAACAATTGTTTATATATAATTCTAAGGACTATTATAAAAACTTCGTTTTTTTAACCGAATGTTAAATAAATAAATTAAATTTCTCTTTATTATTTTTCTCTTGATTTGCAACTGTCTTTTTTAGTCTTTTATGACAATCAAGCAAACTTGTAAATAGAATTGATCGTATTTTTTAAAAGGGTTCGAACCCTGTTTGTGATGACTCAAAAAAGCATACCCGACCAGTGGGTCGCTAAAATTTGCAGAATTGTCACAAACTATAGTTAGTTTAGTGATTTTATAGTTCGAACTCCGCAGCATTTGAACCACTTTGAAAAAAAATAGAAATTTAAAAAAGCTTTACTAATACTTAGGAAGAGACAGAAAAGTTTTGATTCTTTTGGCTAATGTTATGCTATATATGAATGTATATACTATTTGTGAATACATAACAAATATTGAATATAGTGGGCTTGTAGTTCGAACTTTGAAAATAAAAACTAAAATGTTTTATAAAAATAGCTTTAAATTTAAACGAAGCCAACAGACAATGCTATTCAATATAAAATATAAAATATATATATATATTTAAAAATTTCTTCTCTCTTGCGTTACACATTTCGTGACAAAATTACAATACTCTCACTCTGTGAGACTGAACAAAAAATGCAATGATTGACGACCTTTGGTTCAAGCTTTTGTTTTATGTGCCACTTACCTGGCAGCCGGATGCTGCCTCTGCTGGCCCTGCTGCTCGCGTTGCTGCTGCCGCTGCTGCTGCTTCTGGTTCTCCATTTCGCTGCCATGCTGTGCACTTGTCCCGCTGCGTATTTGTCGCTGCGTCTGACCCTCTGCCTGGACCTGGACCCCAGTCTCGGTCGCGACCTCGCCAATTGATGACTCTAAATGGCTTTGGCTGATTCGATTGCCATGTTTCACATCATGTTGCCGTCGCTGGCGAATGGGGGCTCCATTACATATTACTCGGCACTTTGGCTACTTTTCTGGCACACAGAAGGCAAATTTTGTCGTTGCACTCAACTGCGACAGTTTCTTATCGAATTTAGTTTTTCAGCTCTTTTTTTTTTCTTTTGAGCTCTCTTTCTCGCTTCACTACACTCGCACTCTGCGCCTCTCTGTCGCTCTCCTCTGTCTCTTTTCAGTTGGTTTTAGTGCGTTTGAAGCAAGTGTTGACCAGCTAGAAACAGCAAAAGAACATAGTTAAGAGTTAATATTTGTAGTTCGAATAAGTTTGGAATTGGGAATAGGGATAAAGTTAGCTCTTAAAGATTTTGAGGCTTTCCTTAAGGCGTTCCTCTAAAGTTATCGATTGAGAAAAGTATTTAAGATCAGCTTTAAGATATAAAATTTCTTAAATTCCCTAAATTCATTATTGATTACGGAACTTTTCAACGTTTGATTTTAAGATTGGTATCAAATTTTCAAAAATTGTGATGCAACTCATAAATAATTAACAACTCATCGAAAATAGAGATCCATACGAGTCTAAAAAAATAAAAAAATAAAAAAAACGAAAAAGATTTATTAAAGGTTTAGTCATCCAAAGTATATCATTAAAAAAATCGACTTTTTTCTTTATTTCTATTATTATTTTCAACATTATTGCAATAATTTTAGCTTCCTGATAGGAAAGATGGTCAAACGAGAAGTACGCAAGGGAGACTGCTAAAATTAACCCCAATATACAACAGTGACAAAATAGATAATATGGTAAGACATTTTTCTATTTGAATCAAAAAAAACTCAGAGCATGGGTGTTTTCGAAATTACCTACAAAAAATGGAGAAAGTGGCATTCCCAGCTTCGTCTACTGCACAAATTCTATAGATGACAGAGAGTACAAAGGAGCTATCGGTCTATTATAGGTGGACATCATCGTGGAGCGAAAGTGCAGAGAAAATGGTACTTGGAAAAAAGTCTCCGACTTTGCAGAAAAAATATTACGGTCCCTGGTCCCGAAATTAGAGCACATATAAGGGACCTACCTTGAATGTTACTGCAGAATAATGCCCGGGAAGAGAAGGTGTTTCAGCCGGTAAGCTTTAAAAGCAGATCTGGATAGCCAAGCTGATGGTGTGTAAAGCATTTAACCTACCTCCCCCATAAAAAAGAAAAAACTATAATTTTCATTATTGTAATTACCCTGTACCCTGAAACTAAACAACTTCCATACACCTCACTGGAATTTGGACCTTGGCAACTCGTCTACCCTTGAATTGCCTTGTCATTTGAGGTTTGAGCTTGATTTGAGTACAACAATGTATTTAGCAGTTTTTTCTATTTGGAATAGAACTAAGTACTGAAGCTTACTTTTACATTTAACATTTTCTCAAGCCTCGAATGCCTTTTATTTCAGTTACAAAAAGCTAAAGCAGCAACAAAAAGAAGCGTTCGGATTAGTTTTCACAAAGCTGATTCAGATACTTCCTTTTAAACTTTTAAAGAATGCGAGAAACGTTCACAAGGGCGAATGATGAAAAAAAAGAAAAGGTCTTTACTTAGAGCATCATTTGCAGGAACAATGTGCATTGTGTTGATGTTGTTGTTGTTGTTGTTGATTGTAATTGTAGTTGGCTCATTGGTAATCTCAATTTACCGAAGCTCGGCCAGTAAATGGAAATGCCAAACAATGGGCCAATGGGCTCGGCCTTTAGCCAAAGCTTTAAAATCGCCTATCAACAACAATTTGTAGTTCGTTGTTCATGCCGAGCATGGGATAGGGAGGGAGGGGGTGTTTCACTTGTTCCGTGGGTGTTTCACAGAGCAACAATGCGGCGCAACAGCTCAGCCCCCACCTCCTTCTCCCTCCCCCCACTCGACATCTTCACAAAATCAGCATCAAAAGCCTGTCGAATGGTTCTTTTTTTGCCTCTTTTTTTATATTTCTTTTCTTTTTTAGTTTCTTTTTTGTTTACGCTTCAAAGTGAGGCAGCAGCAGCTTGAAAATGAGGCACAAGTAAAATTTGCTTCATGCTGCAGCAGGCAAATGCTGCAAAAACTGCTGAATTACCCACGAACACACACACACACACCCATATATATACCTGCACACACACAATGAAAACGTAAAATGCTATGAAGGTTCATTTGTCAATTTGCCATTTGAATTTGTATTTGAGAAATTCACTTGGCCGCTTTTGCGCTTTGTTCTGGCCCCTGCCTCAGTCTCATTCATAGCGCATCTCTCTTTCATTCTATTCTCTCTCTCTCTCTCTCTCTCTCTCTCTCTCTTGGCTAAGATGCTTTGGCAATGCGGATAATATTTCCTGTGCCAGTGCAGCAGTTGGCAGCGCAATTGCAACGGCAGCGCCTGTTCAACTCTGCAACCCTTGCGCCTTCAACCCCCTGCGCAGGCAGCCTTGCCGCCGCCTCTGCTCTGCCAATTCAAACTGATTTTTTACCCGCTGCCTTTTGTGGCTGCCACATGCCACACTGTCTGTCTGTCTCTCTGTCTGTCTGTCTGTCTGTCTGTATGTGTGTCTGTGTGAGCCTTACAATCGTCGACAGTTTTATTTGTGCAGCTTTATGAGCACTCACACACTTATACACACACACACACACACACACACTTGAAGAGATCCGCAGCGGCAGACACACTCGACTCGTTGATATATTCATAAATGTGGCACAGTGGGCCGCAAAAGTCAAAAAGCTAATTCGATGGGCCGATTGCCAAAAAATAGAAAGAAGAAAAAAACAAATTCGACAAAATGGTTGCAGAATATTAAAAAAATATTATGATAGGATCTCGATTTGTATGTCGAACTACTGCAGCCGCAACTCGTAAAGCAAATCAATTAACTGATACCGATCAATACAGAGTTAACAGAGCTTAAAAGTAGCATACCTATATAGAGATATTTCTATATATGATAGTTGAGCCTGCAGCCCAGCAAAATCAGTTAGCGCTCGGAATTTGGCATTTGGCAGTTGACCGGGTCGACAAATGGACCAATGGATATGCCCCGCATTGTATTCGTAATTGGATTTCTTTGTGCGGCCACCAACAATTTCCATGGCTGCCATTGTGCTAAAGCAATTAAGTTTAGCTAAATTTCGAAAGCTAACAAATATGTGCAAAATATATTGAAAACTTTTCATTTAGAAAAATTCAACTTTGGCATACCCTGCACGCTGATCGTAATTTAATTAATTGCATTGTTTAACTTGGCTAATTGCAATTTTATTAGAGTTTAATTTTTAGGCTGAATAAATTTATACGATACTCTGCATGAATTTACTATATAAAATATTAAATAATCCATAAGATAGTTCTTTGGAAGTTCACATGAAAATCCATAAAATATCTATCAATGCAATTTCTGTGTAACGTAAAATGTTGATAAAAACTTAATTGATTTATTTTTTGCTGTATAAGCGGGCTCCTTTTATTTATATTTATATGGATGACTACAATTGGCAAAAGCTTGAAATATTATTAATTGGAATTTAACAAAAAAAAAACTTTAAGCTCATATTTATATGAGTTTAAAAAGTTTCAGAAAATTGTCAAGTATAGCGCTTGAAATTATGCCAAACCTAGTCTTAAGATAAGAACTGTTAGCTATAGTTGAGCGTATGAACTTTTGATACCCTTCAAACCAGTAAACAGGGTATATCTTACGAAATTAAGACAGGTCCAGCTCCAACAATAGCATCGACTCAAAACAAAGCAATTCATTTAAGATTTTCTCAGTTATGCGTGAAATGAAATCCACAGAGATTTCAACAGAATCTTACAAACTTTCAGCTCCATATATATGTATATGTATGTATGTATATACATATATCGAAGGTTGAGCAATTCTGAAAGACGTTTGCAATTAATATTGACATGAGCGGAAGATGAAATATTAATTGCCATTTGAGACTGTTTCGTAAAAGTGATGCTCGAGATGTTTTCAATTAAACGCATGCAGCCAACGAGGCGTATACTTAACTTAATTAATTCATATACAATTATGCATGCTGCACCAGCTATTGCACATATATATGCTTATTCCTTTTAGTTCTGAGTCTAGACTTTGGGCAAGCACTATGCATCGTAAACAGCAATTTGTGAGCTGTAGTTTAAATACATATTTAGGATTGGCAAATATTTAATTTTAAAGACAATTTCGAGTGGTTAGATTAAATCATTCACACAGCATTTATAAATTTATATTAATATATTGCCAATTTATCAACAAATGTGAAAGGAGATCTCTCCACATCGAAAACATATTTCTAATTAAATATCTGTGGCCCCAGGAATGTAGACATGCTAAAATTAACTAATTATTGTTATGACTTCTACAGAAACATGTAAGTATGCTGCACACTCGCTGGGAACCGACTGCACAATACTCGTTCAATGGGGTATTTATGAAATATATGGGTCTTCTGTAGCGATGAGTCAACTGCAAAATTTTGGGATCTCAGTGATATAGTGATTTCTGATTCTGATTCTTCACGTCATGTAAAAACAAGTAAAACTGTCTGCATATATACTCGTTCACAGTTAAAAGATAGTCTGATTCAATCAAGAATTATCTGTAGAGCGAATCAAAAGTAATCTAACTGAAAAATTTGGTTTTTTCCTAATTTGCCATACCCCCAGGAAGCATATATTAATGGTTTTTAATCAATATAAGAAAGAGGAGAACACTAACTTATATTTCAAATTTTACGGGTCTAGCTCTAAAACTATAGAAGATATAGTTTTAACTGATTTTTCAGGTTGTTATATATATGCATATACTATATTTTTTTTTCTAGGGGTTAAATACACGAATATAGTCTTAGATGGCAAACATAGGAGAAAATAATAGCGTCTACGTCAAAAATGGTATAGTTTTTCCTGATTTGCCACGCCCTCAGAAGGCGTGGCTATATAAGTGTTTGCTCGATCTTTTAAATAGGTCAACAGTACTCTATTTGCCAAATTTGGATGTTCTAGCTCTAAAACTGTAGAAGACACAGTTTTAAATGATTTGCCATGCCCCCAATGGGCGTAGATATATATATACGTGGCAAATATACCAAACCCCAGTTCTTAGACTGCAATATTGACGGAAATAACAGCGTTTTACCTAACAAGATATAGCATTTTCCGCTTTGCCAGGCCCCCCAGTAGGCGTATCGGAAAACCCCCATAGCTTGATCGGACGACACGAGTATATATTCTAAATTGCATGTTTCTAGCTTGAAATCTGTCCAAATGCTGCGCGTTCATACAGACAGACGGATGGACAGTAAGACGGACATTGCACAAAACCAATATGCTCTTTTCAATTTATAAACGAGTATAAAAATATGAAAACTATATAAAACAAGAGTACACACGAATATATATTCCAAATTTCATCACGCTAGCTTCAAGCTGACGAATACTAATATACTCTTTTCACTTTATGAACGAGTATAGAAAGCAGTTGGAATAAATGCTTTTGTATTAAGCCACATCTCAGGCAGTCCTTTATTTATTGGGCTGGGCACAGTTTGTGGTAAATAATACTTGGAATTTCGGGTTCGAACTGTTTGCTTTGATGTGGGGTAAGTGGCAATGCGAGTTACAGCTTATTGCTGAAAAAAAAAAAATCAAGTCTTAAAACTCAATTGAATACTCGGTAAGGCGTAAGGCGTTGAAGCTGTCTCGACATAGAACGTGGGAGTTTTTGCCCTTGGAGAGTTCAATTTTATTGGTAAACAAAGGTCACAGGCTAGTCTATTTGAATATTATTTACATGCGAAATGTAAGCGTATTAATAGATTTGAATTTAAAATCAAATATTTGGCTTAATTTCCGATTTATATGTCACTTACTTTTATTCGTTTATAAAATTTTAATAGATTTTTTGGCATAGAATTTAATTTGCAATTTTCTATATAAATTCCGAACTGGTTTGAAATTGAGCATATTTATACTGTCTGTAGTCATTGCCATAAAACTACTATACATAAAGTATTTAAGAAGCGAGTTGAATATAGAAAGAGATAGATTTTAGCTTAAAGACAGCAATTAGAAACCTTGCTGGAAGCTATTTTCCATTAGCTCAAAATAAACTTATAAACCAAGCCAATATTTTATTTCACTTAAACTATATCCAAGCATGTCGAAACAAAGTTCGAAAGCTCAAGCGGAGCTAAACTCAAAGACTTAGTTTGATCCATAAAGAGAATCATGTGTGCACACAACTCTCTCTCTCTGACTTCTTGGTCGGCGGTTCAAATCCCACAGCAGATTTCAATTTCAATATTTGTTGAATATATGTATGTATATAAACTGTCTATATGTATATTTAATGCTCTCTCTCTCTATCTATCTCGCTGTACATTTAGTCTTTGGGGAGTGCATTTGCTATGCTTAACTGCAATGCAATGATAAATAATTCACAGGTGGAGCACAAATTGCTAGACAGGTATAAAGCATAAAGCATAAAGCATTTGGCCGCCCCTAACCATCATCAAGTTTCAGAGCTGTTAATATTTAAATATACTCATGTGTCGCATATAACACTAACAGCAACTGCACCACAATATGCCCCACTTGACCCCACTTGGCACCACTTGGACCCCAAACTTCGACCTTCCACAATTCAATTGACATGCAATTCCAGCTGCGGTCGCTCCGGCATGTAAATTAAAACTTGCCACGCCCCGCTCATTTGTTAAACTAATGAAATTGAAATTCTAGAGGGGCGCAACCAGAACAATACAAAAAGCAAAAAAAAAGAAGTTATACATATATACATATATGTATGTATATAGAAATATAGCTCAATTCATTGTTCATGTAACAAAGCAAGGGAGGCGGCGCCGCTGCATTACCAAATTAAAACTGAAAAAGTGCAAAAAAAATGACAACAACAAAAAAAGTGTACACAAAAAACTAAACAAAGTTTTTGGCAACAATAAAAAAGTTTATGTATTTATATAAGAAAAGTTTTACTTTGACATCGTCCAGCTCGTACCACGGTGCGTATGCAAATGTCGCTGCCTCTGCCTCTACCTTTGCCTTTTCCACTTTGGCAACATTCGCATTGTTGTTGCACGGAAACAGAGACGTAGAACTAGACTGAGACTGAGGCAGAGGCACGTGCGAAAGTGCGTGCAAATGCAAATGGCGATAGAAAACTTTTTAAATTGAGCAAACATTAACGAAAAGGCAAAACAAGTGTTAACAAAAAAAAAAGCAGTAAATATATAGCGCAATAGTCAAGCCGGCACTACGAGCAGTTATCCTGTAAGTAACGACAAGCTGGCTATATATATATGTATGTTAATATAGTCTTTGTAGACAGTGAGGCACCCAAGTCGTCAGAAATGGGGTTCAAACTCTACTAAGATCGATATTAATGCGATTAATTGTATCAATAAATTTGCTTAAAGTCATAAGCGACAGTTGCATCATGAGAAAAATTATAAAAAAGAAAGAGAAATATGTATTAACATAAGAATCAACAATTATCGATAGAAATACAATTGATATCTCTTTATATCTACGAGACATGGTATCGATTTTATCGATATCGATAGTTTTTTTATAAACTTTATGCCAGCATATGATTTCCTAACTACATTTCAAAATTTAAGTCTCTGCCTTTTATAGTCACTGAGTTCAATGGGACCATGCGAACGAATAGATAGATAGATAGATGCATAGACCGAGAAATAGAGAGAGAGAAACGAAGTTATTTTGTTAACAAATAAAGTAAAAAATGGGAAAATCCATTCAAGGCTACATATTCATAAGACTTCTGCAATGGTGCCTAACCTGCATACCCCATTTGAAATAGGCACAGGGTATTTATAGAAAATAAAAGATGATGAAAAAGTGGAGCAAGCTGCTCTTATCGCACGCCTATTTGTTTGTGAACATTAAGGCGCCTCAATCTTTCAAGGACAGCAAGCCAAGTGTAAACTGCAAAACTTGTGCACAGGGCACAAGCTGTTGTGTGTGTGTGTGTTGTGTGTGTGTGTGTGGGCGGAAAGCAGACGCATCAGTAAGTTGGCAGTCGAGCAAATCCCGCATATAATCGGAAAATGTCACAGAAAAATAAAATTAATGACACTTGGCCGCCTCGGGCGCAGATTAGTGACCGTGTTGCGAGTTTTATTGCTGTACGGAAATGGAAATGGTTTCATAAATACACACACACACACACACACACATGCACAGCACAATGCAATTATCTGTCAGCAAAGAGTGCGCTGTACGTGAGGAGCAACAGCAGCAGCAGCAACTGTGACAGGACATTCGCCTTTGGAGGCCAGCAGCAGGAAGAAAGACGCAGCTGGTTACAGTTGTTGCCCCGTCACCGCTTACAATTGTTTGCCATTGTATGTCCTGGCCTGGCTCCGACTCGCACTCCTCTTGGCCAACTGCAATTCCGTTCCGAGCTGACGCTGCAGCAGCAGCTGCGCTGCACTTGGCAGCTATACAACTGAAAACCATTTGAGTTGACGCCGTCTCCAGCTCCGGCTCTATCGCCATCTCCATCTCCAGCTCTAGCTCCAGTCGCTGTAGAGAAATCATCGACGTCAACGGCGACGCCAGAAACATGGACATGACCTCAGCGACATGGCACAATTTGGTAGCCAAAAGGCAGCCGGGCGGTCGTTCAGGAAGCGGCCAGCTCCTTGTGTGCACCGGCTATGGGCTTGCCAAGCAGCCAAGCAGCCACCCAGCCCAGCCAGCCAGCCAGCAGTATATTTGTGTGTAACCGCAAAAATGCACAACAAACACAAGAAGCAAGTGTGCTCAGCTCAATATTGAACGATTAGTAAATACCCTGTAAACTACTACATGTCAATCATATCAAAAAATGTGTTTCTAGCTCATTTTATCAGTAGTCTATCGATATCGACATCGATTCAATATAATTCCAAATTGTTATCGATTTATTGATCGATTGTCGATATATTGATGGAAAAGCTATGCAGTATCAAGCTATGCATATCACATAATATTTATCTATATTTGCATCTTTGATAATCTCAAAGAATCAGAGCTGTAATTCGATATTTATCGTGTATAGGTAAAAATGTTGAGTAAAGTTATTGTAAATTACAAATTTAAGTATACTTTGGAAGGTTTCTTATATTTCTTCAACTCTTTCCCCTTTATACAAGCTACTCTGTAAAAATGTAGTTAAAAAAATCGATATTTATCGATTATATGTAAAAATCTATCTATCAATCTCAATCTTATTACTCCAGCATCAATATATCCAATCAGCTTTAGGATATCGCTGATGTTTTCTTTCACCTCTTACATATATTTCCTCAAATCCATTAAGCTCCCATTTTGTTACCTATTTATGTAGTTACAGGGTATAAACAATAACCACAGCGTTGCAGCTGGCTGACGAGCAGAAGCCGTTGAGCCACCGACAATAACAACAACGTGAGGCAAATGACAATAAACACAACAATTGCGTACACACACACAGAGATAGTGTATACACGGCGGTTATTTGTATGCATATAGACATACACACACACACATGCGTATACAAACATGTATACACACGAATATATTTCGTCAGGACGGAGAATTACAATACAAACAAACGTGCAACAGAATGTGAAATGCCGCAACCGGAAGTGGTAGATGCAACAGCGACTGTGGCATAAGATGGCGACAATGCTGAAGAAGAACGAGCAGAAGAAGAAGAAGAAGTTGTAGTGGCAGAAGCGGGTGAAGCATGCTATAACAGAAAGGACTAAGGCTAAGGCTAATGCTGGCCGGAGCCATGTCGAGCGCTGCTCCACAAAGATAAGAACTTGGCCAAACGTGCGGCCAAAAGGAAGCGGCTAGCCGTCTATTACGACAGTACACACAGTGTACTGTCACACACACACACACACAGACACATTTACATCTAGACCCATAGACATACATATCTACATTCATACTTCATGCGTAAGTACTTTTTGAAAAGCGAGGTGGACCTCGAAAGATTTTTGATACTGTGGAAGGCATTGTGAGCCTATCGATAGCAATAGGCGTTGGTTTTAGTGTCTATCGATCAAGTTTTATAGCTTCAATAGATTTTTTTGTAGGTAATTATATTATAAATTTAAATAGAATACAGTATTTTTTACGTACAATTTCTTACTTTTTATATTACAATTTCGATAAATTTTTGGTTATGCAAATCGATATTTATACCGATAGTCTGTCATATTTTATATTTTAGTTAAATATTTAAATATTTTACCTTAACTACTCCGTATTGAAATCTTATTCTAAGTAGTCCGGAAAAAAATGTGTAAAGAAACTAGAAAATTCCTTATTAATATTCAGTTTTGATAAAATTTTATTTTATATAGACGAAATTTAAGAATTCTTATGAAAAAAAAGTTTAAAAATATTCAAATTTTATATAAAGAAAATTAAAGAATTCCTTTAAATATTCAAATTAAAAAAATTCAAAAGTAATATTTAGGATATTTTAGAATTCTTATTAGTATTTAATTCTGAAAATATTCAAATTTTTTTATAAAAAATTTTAGAATTCTTATTATGACTGAAATATAATTTTATATTAAGAAAATTTAGGAATTCTTATTAATACTTTAGTTTAACAATATTCAAATTTTTTGTAATGAAAATTTAAGAATTCTAATTAATATTCAAATTGAATAAAACTGAAATTTTTTTTATAGAGGAAATTTAAAAATTCTTGTTAGAAAAGTTTAAAAATATTAAAATTTTATATAAAGAAAATTAAAGAATTCTTATTAATATTCAAATTTAATAAAATTAAATTTTTATATAAAGAAAACTTAAGATTTCTTATTAATATCTAAATTTAATGAAATTCAAATTTGATTATTTTCAAGAAACTCTCTGTGTGGGGGACTAGAAAAAACTGGAATAATAGTATGAAGTATAATAGAACACCTCGAATATACATAGCTCATTCATACGTATGAATATGTATATAAGTATATATATGTATGTGTGTGTGTGTGTGTGTGTGTGCTGCACTGCAGCGGCCATTGAGTAAAGTGGAAGTGTGTTAAGCAAACAGCAGCAGCAGCCGTTACAACAACAACAACAATAGCAGCAGCACCAGCAGCAGCAGCAGCAATAATAATGCAGCCTCTGTTTTGCTGCTAACCAAAAAGGATGTTGACTTGGTTTTGAGGAACTGCAGTTATTCGTATAGCATACTCATATATTCATTTACTTGACATGGTCGAGCCCACAGGATTTCAGTCCAGACACAGCTTCAGCTTCAGCTTCGGCAGCAGCAGCAGCAGTAGCAGCTGGTGCTCTTATGTGCAAATTTCATATGCAGCCTATCCCAAAAATTAGTTGCATTTCCTAAGACCCCGCTGGGTTCATAACCCCAACCGCAGGGCACTGTGGTGCAGCCCCTGAATGCGGCCAAAGCAATGCGGAAGAATATTAAACGGCTTTTAAGTGCTGCCTATTAAAGAAACTACAAGAAAGGGACAAGTGTGAGTATACTAGTAGCAATTGATCGACTGGCAGATACGCTAGAATTAACTGAAATCACGTTGGAGTTATATCAGCCATTCTTGGGAATAAGTATTTTAAAGACTGTATATAAAGTAAGCTATATATGCCATATGATAATCTGTATACCAAATTTCTTGTTTCTTGCTCTTTAAATTATGATGTGATGCTTGTCAACTGTTATTTAAATATAGATTTTATCGATATTATAGAAAGATATATTGCGAAAATTGTATGTCTGCAATTCTAGTTATGTACATATAAATATCTGGGTAAGAACCTCTGAAGTTTCAAAGAACAATGCATAACAACAGATAGAGAGATGGATAGACATATAGCCAACTTCAATCGGAAACACATTAAGGCCCGGCACAGCTCTTAGCCCTAATTCAGATATATGTATATCTAGTTTATGGAATCACATCTTGCACATGTTACACACTTCTGCACAAAACAGAATACCCCATTTTTTTTAGCATTTTCACAGAGTACAGAATACAAGATTAACAAAAAAGACATAGTAGAAGTAACAAACAATACAAAGAACATTTCGAGCTTAGGTCAAGACCCCAAAAGCACTCTCAGTTTGCTGGTCACAAAGTGGGAACATTTCGAAATTTGCAAATTAACAACAAAACACTCGGACAAAGAAGTAAAAAATGTTGCAGTTGGCCAAAAGCAACTGCCAGATACTCTATACACAGTTGAGAGAGCTTCAACAAGGCTGCTTTATATCATTTCAAGACTGGGAATACATATTTATTCTTGCAATCGGAGAGTTGAGACTTGACCCAGATCTAAGGTTTATTATGAGACTAGAACTTTTATATGTAATCATATATAACTGCTTGACTTCAACCCTTATATCTAATCATATAAATCTTCAACTCCCTACAATTTCTAATTGCGATAAGCATATCATGTTTTTCACAATATCCATATACCTTTTTGAACAGTGTATAAAAATCTGGCGTTGCTTGCTTCGTACAACATCAAGTTCGACTCGAACTCTGATTACAATCATCCTCCAACGGAACAGAGTGTGAAAACTTTTCAAGCATTTCTTATTTAACTTTTATTTGCTTTGAGTTTCTTTGTTTTTTTTTTCACTTTTATTTTTGTTTCGTTCATTTTTTATGTCTCTCTAATGTGTCCCCAGGGATCTGGGATTGCATGCAAAAGACGAGCGCTTAAAATTTCTAAAAACCTTTTCTTTTTTATATTCATTGCCCTGCCACACCTTTGCCCAGCGCCCCCTCTGTCTCTCCATCTCTGTGTCTTTTTGTCTGCTCGTTCGCATTCATTAATTCACATCGGATAAATCACAAAACGTTTAATGTGTCAAATAATTACAGAGCAGTCGCCGTGGTGAAAGGGTTGATTTAAGTTAATTAAAAATTACATAAAAAACAAAAATGCTGCATAAAAATAAAATAGATGAACTTCTGTTCAGCGCCGTCTCCTATAACCTTTGAATACGTATACGCCATGTATTGCAGTTATTTGTTGAAAAATGTTACAAATTTGATGGATTTATTTCAGTTCAATTTTATATATAATTCGTGATATTCCACAGCTTCTGACAAAAAATTCCATTGTATGAATATTTTCCTTATATTGAATATATTTTACATGAATTCTTTTAATAAATTTTATTCAGTAAACAGTTTTACTTAAATTCATTTTCCGACATTAAAGCAACATCTTTATTTGTTTGTGTCGGGTAAAGTTTTACATTATTTTTGATAACTTTTAGATTTATTAATTGACGCTAGCAACCAAAAGGGAATTTCTTTAATTGGCAACTGTTCAGTTGATTCATTGGGATTTCTTTTGGGTTTCGTGTGCATGGGAGACTTCAGTTAATTACAACTTAAATTGCTGGCAACTGCACTGGTCAATGACCAACAGCCGCTGACCCAATTAGTTGAAGCAGCTCATTGAAAGAGTCCAAGGCGCAGCAGGAGCTGTCAAAGGGGCAACAGGATTCAGCCAGGACTAGCCAAAGCTATCTACCAGCGGCATTCATCACAAATTCTGTTTATGGAGTTTTAGTAAAGTGGTTTCACATTTTCGGCACAAAACTTGTTATACCCTAACAGAAGGGTATTCTAAATTTGTCATGAAAAATGTGTGTAAGACATCTGCAATAAGGCTTAGATATTCTTGACTAGTATGGAGAAATTAGTCGATATAGACTATTATTTTTAGTTGTTGTCTATCTCTACTATTCTATTGGCTTGAAAGCTTGCTGAGTTGAAATTTTCACAAATATGGATACCTAGTTACACTCACAAAACACTCGATGAATAAGCTGGTAAGTGAGTTAATAGTTTTTGTATGAACAAAGATATTTCAAATCTGACTATTATCTATAAAGACAAGCAATCTATTTGAACTTTGGAGTATCTTGACATATTGTCTATACTCCCTGTTTTGGTATATCTTACTCCTTTCACTTTCTTCTATAAATATTAGCTTCCATAGTTTTTTTTTTTTATCTTTCTATAATCAAATTCTCTTTTCCAAATCCTTGGCATTACAAAATATTACTCTGTAAATCAAAATCATCTTAGGTTTATTGAATTAGGAACTTTGCTTAAGATATTGCAAAGACACATTGATGCAAGAGTATTAAAGCTTCTGCATAGCGAGCTGATTTCCTTGTATTTTCTCCACTTTTTTTCTTGTTGCTAAGAAGCAACATTTGAGTGCATTGCATAAAGCTGAAGACAAGGCATTTGGCATTTCAATTACAAAAGCAGACGCAAGCTAAGCTGACAAGCCAAAAAGATTTTCCAGGAATTGAAAGGCGCCAAACTTGCCGAACGACAACTTTTGTCACAAACACATACACACACACACAAACACACATACATAGTTACACGTGCAAGTATTTTGGCACGCTCCAGATTAGCTTATAAATAGGCAATCCGAACAATAGATCCAACTAAATTTGTTTGGGTGTAGCTCGCAGGCAACATTCATGCATTTTTCATGCAACGGGTAGGATTCAAGCTAAAATAACTTAACAAAGCTGTAAATATGATGAACTGTTGCCGGGCTGGGCCTCATCATTTTGTGCCCAGTTGCGACTCGGAAGGCGACAAACTTGGCCAAGTTTACGACTGCCCAGCGGCGGGCAGCTCTCTTAGCAGCACAGCAGCTGAAAAGCTGAAGAAGTAGTTGCAGCTGTAATTGTAACTGTATACTAAAAGTGCCACGCCCACTTTGTTGCCTTCTTTTTATATACACTTCTCGAGGGTATACGAATGATGTTGCAAGGTAAGCAACGATTAGAAGGCGACGACATAAAGTATATAGATATATATGCTTGATCGATGTCAAGTGTTGAGTCGATATAGCCAAAGTCCATCTGTCTGTCTCTTTCTCTCTTTTGAAATTACTTTTAAAAGATCCTTTATAATTACTTAGAGCCACAAACCTTTTATTGAACTCATGATAAATTTGCCAACTTTACATTTACAAGAATTTTGCTACTTCTAGATATTATATATAATTCAAAATCTTAAAAATATTTTCTAAAAAGCCTATTAAGTTTACCAACTTTACATTTACAAGAATTTTGCTACTTCTAGAAGTTATATATTATTTTAAAAAATTTTAAAATATTTTCTTAAAGACTTTGATAGGGAAAATTCTTCTAGAAAAGATTTCTTGATCTCGTAAGATATCTGTTAAAGATTCTATTATTTTCAATTTCCACGTATATATATTATATATCATTTAAATAATCTTAAAAATATTTTCTAAAAAACGTATTAAGTTTCTCAACTTTACATTTACAAGAATTTTGCTACTTCAAGATGTTATATACTATTTTAAAAATTTTAAAAATATTTTCTTAAAGACCTCGATATGGAAGGTTCTTTAAGAAAAGTTTTCTTTTGATTTCTTAAGATATCTGTTAAAGATTCTATTATTTTCAATTTCCACGTAAGCATATCTAGCAGATTTATAGCCATTGCCAAAAGACTTTTTATAGCTCCTATTTCAAAGAAATATATCGTAAGACATATTTAGAAACCATCGAGCAACTGTTATCCGCACCCACAAAAATCTCTGTTTATTTCAAGAATTTTAAATAAGCAACGGGCTACTATATCATATAGTTGAATTTCTCATAAATTGAGTCTTCGGGTTATCAATAATTCTGCAACTCAAAATATCTCATTACGAGCTTTACTATTCCCCCAGCAATAACATTTCGTACAGCTTCTATGGGAACAATAGATTCCGTAGGGTATTCAATCTTCGTCTTGGCTGGAACAGGTTTTATTTCTTGTTTTTGCTTACCCTACTCCCGCCAGGCACTTGGCCTCCATGGGACAGCTTCCAGCGAGCTGCTGTGGACCAATCGCATCAGCGCCAGCAGTTGCTTTAGTTTAGTTTGATTCAGTTAGTAGTTTGAGAGAGTTAAGTAGTTTTCTAAAGTTTTATGAATTATTAAGAGGATTTTCGAGTTTTCCGCTAGCCTTTCAGTTGCCAAAAGCCCCCGCCCCCACCGCCTCACACTCATTCAGTGTCCACTTTTATGCTCGTCAGCAAACGCCTGAAAAGCTGTCGAAATATGCAATTTTCAGTTTGTTTTTTAATTTTTCATGACAAATTCTGGCGCAATGTTGGCTGTTGTCCTTGTTGTTGTTGTTGCACAGCATTAGTTACAGCGTTGACTTGTTGGTAACTGGTTGACGCCCGCAGCATGGTAAAAGCTCAGAGCTCACACAGCACGAGGCCATCAGATTTTTGGGCCAAAAATTAAATACTTTTTATTGTCAATAAAATTATAAATGCAAATTATAATTTTGTGCTGCCGTTGGCCAATTAGCCAGTCACTGCCTGTGCCACGCCCCCCATCCACCCCATCACCCACACAGCAAACCGACTAACCAACCGTCCCCCCAGCTGGCAGGCCGAGATAATGCGCACAATTCCCCAAACAGCTCGTTGCCCAACACTGGCTGCGATTCTGACGTCAATGTTGTATTAAAAGTTGAACATGTCGCCGCTTTTGGTGTCCCTTTTTCGGTTGACAGTCGACGACGACGACGACGATTGTGGTGGGGGCTGGGGAGGGGCTGTTGAAAATGTTGGATTTCGGCTAACTACGTGGACGTTGGCATGTTAATTCACTTTGCAAATTGTTGCGTCGTTGTGGCTTTCGCACGGAATGCTAATCATGCCTAGGTGTGCACAACAACAACAACAACAGCAACAGCAACTGGGAACAACTTTGTTGATTTGCTAAGTGAAACTTCGATTAGGCGGCGCATACACACAAACGCGCTAACAAACTGTTGACGAGGTCCACACAATACACTGTATATCAAATTAAGAAGAGGGCATATTGGCTTGGATGAAATTTCAAATGAAATTAAAAATGAAATGGAAATGGAAGTGGGTACCAAATTTTTCAACTAGACTCGTAAAAAACTGCTCTGAATATGAAGCCACATCCACAGCCATACACACAAATTAAAATATCCTTCAATTACAGTTTGAACGCCACTGCTTTTCAGCTTCCAGCTTAAGAGTCACCTAGTCAAAAAAAATCAATTAAAATTCTATCAATTATTTTAAACTGTTAGCAGCGCATTGCACAGTCGCTTATACCCGTCCGCCTCGCAATGTTTATACTTGTTGGCTTTAGCTTTTTGGGCCGGATTTTGGAGCGGCTCAAGTTGCGGCCAATGGCTGTAAAGCGAGCTGGGTCCGCAGCATAAACTTACGCCACGTGAAATTTGTTATGCTCTATTTCGTAGCAAAGCAATTACCGACCCACATATACCGCTGCCTAAACAAAAAATATACACACACGAACACAAGCGCGAGGGAATATGCATATGTCTATGTAAAGAGCGCCTATATGAATCCAATTGGTTGTGTGTGTATGTGGTTGTGTGTGTGTGCACAGCTTTACTACACACATATATATGTATAGACGAAGGAAGGCAGCAACGGAAACGGTTGTGAAAATTAAATTGGTCTAAATATATTTACCCTTACCTGTAGCACAGTGAAACCAAAGCAATCAGACCCGAGTGTAAGCTGCAAGGTAAGAAAGAGAGAGAGAGAGAGTGATTGAGTGAAATGAAAGAGAAAGTATTAGTCTGTGGATTTGAGAATAAAATGTAGACGGTATTTGCTAACATTTTAGGAAAGAGAGTGAGTGAGAGAAAGAGAGAGAGAGAGAAAGGAAGAGAGAGAGAGTGTGAGAGAGAGAGACAGAGATAGAGAGAGACAGCGCAACTTAGAGAGAGAGAGAGAGAGAGAGAGAGAGAGAGATAGTAAAAGACTGAGAGAGTGAGAAAGAGAGAGAGTGAGATAGAGAGAGGGAGAGAGAGAGAGAGAGCGATAGAGCAAGTGAGAGATAGAGAGAGATAGAGAGAGACAGAGCAAGTGAGAGAGAGATAGAGAGGATAGAGAGAGACAGAGAGAGAGAGAGAGAGAGAGAGACAGAGAGAGAGAGAGAGGGAGAGAGAGTGAGAGAGTGAAAGATTGAGCGAGTGAGAAAGAGTAAGATAGAGAGAGAAAAAGACAGAGAGAAAGAGAGTGAATGAGCGAGAGTGAGTGAGAAAGTGAAAACAATTGAGAGATAGAGAGGGAGAGAGACAAAGAGAGAGAGAGGGAAAGATAGAGCGAGTGAGAGACAGATACAGAAAAAGAGCGTGGCTACAGACTTGCTAAATTTGCGGCAATAAGTATGCTATCTTTTTTAAAAAGGAGAATTGATCTGAGTACTGAATCCCTAGCATTTACATGGTAATATATTAGCTACCCTACTTTTTGAATTAAAATAATATAAGTAACTGCTGAATATTCAAATATTTTTTAGATATGCTATATTTACGGCTTGATGAAAATAATTATTGTGACTGCCGATAAATGTATGTATCGGATGAAAATATCCTTTAGTTCCCATAGGATAGAAATGGTTCTAAAGTGATTTAATTAGGAAAACATCGGAACTATTAAAATTCAATTGTTGAAATGAAAAATATATACTTCTGTATCCCACTTCCATACTAAGATATACACTGTATATATATAAAGGTTCGCTTCGCTTTTTGGGAGCGTAGCAAATCTGTTACAACTGTATCTCCAACAGTAACGGAGCTGGGACATCCAAATTTGGCTAGTACTGTACACTTTCACTTGTGCCTCAGCCCGTAATAGAAATAGCTTTACTAGCATTCTTTACTCTACTTAGAATATTTGCTTTTAAAATAACATTTTAGCATACTTAGCAAGTTATAAGTAAAAAAAAAGTTTTAAAATGTGCTAGTTAATACTTTGATCAATTTCATGAAATGATATAAAAGGCCATTTATTCCAATCAAGAGCAAGCTTTAATAATTTTGTCTTTTCATCGAGGCGCGGGAGCAAAAACTCGACTGACATAAAAGTTAAATTATAAAAATAATTAATTAAACTTAAACTTGGGAAAGAATTTGAAATTGGCAACAACAAAAAAGCAGAAGAGTCGAGCCTTTTTATGGAGCTTTGACTGTTAACTGGGTGCGGAACGTGGCAGCCGCCAACCAAAAGAAAAAGTAATATAAAATGAAGAAATCGAAGGAAAATGGGAAAATTTTGCAGGTTTTGCATTTGTTGCATTGCGAGCACTATACAAATAATCGATAGCTTTTACGCAACCCCCCATAGAAAGGGAGCCATTATCGAAGCACAATAATGGGGTGGGGTGGCCTTTGATTGGGACACAGTCTCTGTGTATGTGTGAGTGTGCGTGTCTGTGTGTGTGTGTGTGTGTGGGAAAATTTGTGCAGACAAAATTTATAAGCGCATTACAAGAGCTCGTGTAGTTTTTGTGATTTGTGCGAGGGCTCTGGTCGCCGGTTTCGGTCGCTGGACTGTTAAATGGGGTCGATGATGGAGGCAAACGGCATATACAAAGTGCTTACAAAGCGTTTGGGCGATTAATCAGTTTGGCAGCAAGAATAGCACCCAAACAGCGCTGCCATAATGCACTGACGGAAGCCTAACGAATATAGCTCCTATATACGTATTTACACTTGAAAAAATAACTGCTTTTTGCATAAATCAATTAAAAACATTTTCAAATTGCGGTTGAAGCTTAAAACAGTTTCAGCTGCAAAACAAATTACTTATTTCAAGCACTTTTCTTAAAAAGCAAAAATGCTAATGCGACATTCAGTTTAAGAAGGTCTTAATAAACCTAATCGGACCTGTGTAAGCTCCAGCCTGGTTCTAATCCCCAATTTTGTGCAACAAGGAAAATATATTTGCAATAAAAAGAACTCTTAGCTAGAGATCGAAATATGAAAATTTGTACTAAGAAATTGAAGATTGTATTAGGATGTATTAGATGGAATTTTCAGATAATCTTTGCTGCAAACTTTAATTCACATAAACAATAAAAATGTTTGCTGTTTCCATAGAACTTACTACTTCGGTTTAAGAACTTTTCACTAGAGATCGAACCATGAAAATTGTTATTAGGATTTATTAGATGGAATTTTCAGATAATCTTTACTGCAAACTTTAATTCCTAATAAGCAATAAAAACATAAAAATCACTAATGCGACCTACAGTTTAAGAAGGTTTTAATAAACCTAATCGGACCTGTGTAAGCTCCAGCGAGGTTCTAATCCCCAATTTTGTACAAGGAAAATATATTTGAAATAAAAAGAACTTTTTGCTAGAGATCGAAATATGAAAATTTGTACTAAGAAATTGAAGATTGTAATTAGAATTTATTACATGGAATTTTCAGATAAACAATAATCACATAAAAAACACTAATGCGACATTCAGTTTAAGAAGGTTTTAATAAACCTAATCGGACCTGTGTAAGCTCCAGCCTGATTCTAATGCCCAATTTTGTACAATAAGGAAATATATTTGAAATAAAAAGAACTCTTAGCTAGAGATCGAAATATGAAAATTTGTTTTAAGATATTGAAGATTGTAAGTAAGATTTATTAGATGGAATTTTCCAAAAATCTTTGCTGCAAACCTTAATTCACATTAACAATAAAATGTTTGCTGTTTCCATAGAACTTACTACTTTCAAGTAGAATTTTTACTCTATTTATTTTATATTGACTGAAACTAATATATGTGTACGAAATATAGTGAGTTCTAACTCGTCTTTTCGTTGAGTGCATGCATTATATATATTTGTTGTTTGTTTGTATGTGAGTGAAGTCCTTGAGGCAGCGCCTCCAAGGAGCCACGAGCGCTGGCAGTTCGCGCGAGCAACCAAACAGCACAGCACCAAACGTCGTTTTGGTGGCTAATTAAGTCAATTATGCACTTAAAGCTTCAAGTGGCGTGCAGCAGCAGCGGCAGCGGCAGCAGCAGCAGAAGTTGCAGCAGGAGCAGCTGCAGCCACGCCTCGAATGGTGGCTGCCTTCAGTCAAACATCAAAGCTAGTCACGCTCGCACGCCAACTCACTTGCTCGCTCTCTCTCTCTCTCTCTCCCACTCTCTCTCTCTCTTAGTTGCGCTGACGGCCGCTTCTGGTTTTTTAATAATAAAATGGCTGGTACAGGAAATAACTCATACGCGCCGTATGCCGCACTCGCCATACATCAGCGACAGTTGCTGTTACTGCTGCTGCTGCTGCTGCTGTTGCTGTTGCTGTTGCTGGCATTGTTGTTGGCATAAGGACGTGTTACTTACTTACAACAGTCTTATATATTACATTGCCCATACAAATACTCTCACACACACACACATCAATCTGCATATATAAGTCTCTATATAATATGTATATGCCTGGCTCTTTGCCTGTACACATTATTGTTGTGTGTGCGTAAGCGGCTGTGTGTATGTGTGTGTGTGTGTGTGTGTGGCAGACACAAGAAACGATTTATCTCAATTTACATACTAAATGACAGGCAGAGGCAGGCTTTTGGAATGCGCCTTTGCTTTTGGGTGAGGGAAAGGATAGGCAGACGATGCCACAGTGGATAAATTTTACATAGTTGTTGTACTTGTTTTTCTTCCAATGAAATTTCGTCCTTCAACAAGCACATTGCATCGACATTTGGTAAATGGAGCCCAAGCATTGATTTCAATTTAAAATAAATAAGATTCATTAAGCCCACACATCGTGCGACATAAAGGTGAAAATCTGTTAATTACAATCTTATGATTTAATCATTATTGAAGGACGCATTGCAATAGGAAGAGTTCATCTCACAGGCAAACTCTCTCATGTATACTTATATATGGTTAATATATGCACGCTTACATATGTACTTAAGAATTTAAGCGAAGACTGGTTAAATACTTTGCATTGTATTTAAATTAAAACTCGAGTGTTCATTGAGAAATCGGAAATGTATGCACAGACGACTCAATGTAAACTCAATGTAGGGGGATATGTGTGTGTTTGTTAAACAGAAATGTTATACAAAGCTGATGTCCAACATTCTTATATAAAACTTCTTTAAGCCATCAGGCTGTTATATGCAACTGTTATACAAAAATTTCATACTCAACTGTTATAAGTAGATCTCAAACGGACATGTTATATAGTTACGTTATTGAGAACTGTTATACAAATCTGTTATAGACAATTATAATATATATATTTGATATATACAGCTGATATAAAGAACTGTTATATAGAACACTTCTACACAACTCTTACACGCAACTATAATACGCTACTGTTATACTCAAGTGTTGTTTAAAATTTGTATGCTCAACTGTTATACGCACTTCTCAAACGGAACTGTTATACAGAACTGTTAAGCAGAACTTTTACACAGAACTGTTATGCAGAAATTTTATTCAGAACTGTTATACAGAACTGTTATACAGAACTGTTATACAGAACTGTTGTCATTACAATGTACATATATGTTATATACAGTTATTATACATAACTGTTATGTACAATAATTCTACACAACTGTTATACTATAATTTGATTCCACTAATGTACACTAATTTCACTTTGTAATCTGCCACCGAAGCACTTTCCCGCAATGTTTACGCTAGCTTGTACCACTGTGCAACGCCCACGCTAAAACCGCTCGTCACTTGTCAGTTCTATGTGGATGTAATGAAGGCGTTCGATGTAATAAATGCAAAATATTCTTTGTGACGCAGAAAAACGAAATTACGTCGAAACAGCAGCAGCAGCAGCAGCAGCATCAACAGCAGTCATCAGACAGCAGATAGACGGACATGCAGACAGCAGCCGGACAGCTGATGGCGAATGGTTTCTCATCATATCACTGAGGCGGCTGTCCCAAAAGTCAGTGAAAACCTCAGACGGAGACGCCGCTTAGCTGTGGACTTTGCTCGCTTCAGTCAGTCAAAAAAACACAAAAAAATTCATGTAATTCCCCCGAGTGGCGGCACGCACATGACTTTTAATAAATATTAAAGAGGGGAAAGTCTCCAAAAATTTGGGCTGGCGCAAAAAAACCAAATGAAACAAATATTAAATTAGACTAATAAAATATTGAGCGATTGTTTTTGCTGTTGTTGCTGCTGCTGCTGTTTTTGTTGTTGACGGCTTCTTAAAGCTGCCAACTTGTGGTTCGGCAATTTGACAAATGTGCCGCACACACACACACACACACATACACACGGACTCATTTTATGTTGTTTTGTGAAAACCCCCCTCGAGCACCAGCCACAGTTGGATAATTTAATGGTCTTTTACTATGAGTTTTTGCCTGACCCGCCTGGGCGGCATTTTGTTTGCCCCTTGGATGCGCATGTTGCTGGGGCGCTTTTGTAAGTTATTTCTTTTTACAAAAGAGGCGCAAAGTTGCGTAAATTATTGTTAACGGAGGCGTGTGCATTGAATCCTGCCTGCCGTCCCACCTTGCCAGCGCTGCGGCTCAGCTCGGTGCCGTTTCTTCTGCTCTGCTTAAGAGTAGCGTTAAAAGTATATTGATTAGAGAGTTGGAGAGTTGGAAATTTATATATATGAATTGGTATATTCGAATCAATACGAGGCTCTCCAAGTCTCTAAAATCTAAGCTTTTTAGATGGAGTCAATCAATAGATCATAGATCATGGAGTCTTGCAAATTGATGATATGTCGATATGAATTGGTATATTTGACTCAATAAAAACTTCTCTAAATCTCTAAAATCTATGCTTTTTAGATAGAACCAATTCATAGATCATAAAAATATAGTTGAAAACCAGTTATCGACTGTTTCAGCTTTTATGCAACTATAAATAGAGTATTATGTGGCTAGTAACAACCGTTTGCACTTGTTTTTTGTTGTACGGCAAGTCGATGGCAGGGCTTTTGTGTATTTGAACTTGGCAGTGCGTTAAATTGTAAAGACCCTGTAAATGCCACATGCTAACACACACACCAATACACACACACACGCACACACTCGAATAACAGCACAAAGTCAGTTTGGGCATTCGCAGAGTCGAGGCTAATCCCAGGAAGTTGATCAGATTTGGCCACAGATTCCTGGGCGCATCGAAAAGGTTGTCATGGTGCTCGCCGCTCTAATCGCCTTAATATCATTTTGCCTGTTAATCATTTCCAGCTAAAAATGCTCGACTCGATTAAAGATTATTCCAATACAGCATTGTGATTAGGCACGTGTGTCTCACTCGTGCGTGGGTGTATGCGTGTATGCGTGTGTGTGCTCAGGTTTCCACTACTATTTATTTACAAGGCGAAGTAAAGCAAAGCAATTGCAAATACAAATACAAATACAAATACAAGCAGGCAAATACAACTACAAATGTCCTGCAAGTCGGCTATGCTATGAATATTCATGAGTATGTGTGTGTGTGTGTGTGTGTATGTATGAAAACTCAAGTTACTTGTGCGCCCCACTGAAACACGAGCTGCCTCTGACCAGCTTCAATGTCATGTTTAAAGATTAACGCACACCAAATGAACCCATATAAACAACATATACATATGTATATACCTGTAAGAATGTATGTGTGTAAATACACATATATACATGGGTATATAGCAGCACATTGATTCGTTTATGCAACACGTTAACACACTGAAACACTTTTCTTTCCATTACTGTGTTTCGCATGTTGTTTGCCATAAAACAACTATGGCAGAGTTACCTAATATCGAATTTAAAACCTGCTTTTTTTATAAAAACAAAAAATAATAATAAATGAAAAAAAAAACAAAATAATAGGGAAATACAATGAGTTATTGAAAAAAAAAAACAATAAACTCCTGCTGCGTACGGTATACAAGAATATATATTTAAAATTTCAAATCTCTAGCTTTTGTAGTTTACAAGATTGCTGTGTTCATACGGACGAATAAACATGGCTAAAAGGACTCAGATCGTCGTCCTGATCAAGAATATAAATGCTCTATGGGGAATATGTATACTTTATCGGGTCTGCCACGATTTCTTCTGCCTGTTACATACATTATCATAAGACTAATCCCATTTTCAATGGTATTGGGGTATACAAATATTCTAATTTGACAATTTTATTTTTATAGCATACTTATTGGCGCATTCTGAAGGCTTCAGATTCTAAGACTAGAACTGGTCGACAGATATGGATATGCTGAGAGATAGACAGAGATCTGCATAGAAGCAGATATATAGCCAGAGACAGAAAGAATGAGAGATATAAAAAGCAGAGAGATATATAGAAATGCAGAGAGAGAGATATAGAGAAGCAGAGATATATCTAATAGTAAGAGAGAGAGAGAGAGAGAGAGAGAGAGAGAGATATCAGAGAAACAGAGAGAAATGCAAAAATACTGAGCTAAAACTGGCGACAGACAGAGAAAGAGAGAAATAGAAGGAGAGAGAGAAATATAGAGAAACAGAGCGGGAGGTATATATGTATATATATTTGTAGATATATAGAGAAACAGACAGAAACGCAAAAATACTGAGTTAAACTCGGCGACAGACAGCGAAAGAAAGAGAGAGAGAGAAAGATAGAAATATAGAGAAACACAGAGAGAGATATATAGAGGAACAGAGTTAAACTCGGCGACAGACAGAGACAGAGAGAGAGATACAAATATAGAGAAACAGAGAGAGAGAGAGAGAGATGCATAGAGATATATAGAGAAACAGCGAGAGATGTAATAATACTGAGTTAAACTCGTCGACAGACAGAGATAGATATATATGGAAAGGCAATCAGAGTCATGCAGACAGCTCTGCAGAGATGTTTTATGATAAACGAGTTTTCAGTTGAAACTGATTTAAATTGAAAACGAAAATAGTTTAAAATGTTTAATTGAATTGTCCATTCAAGTTTTATTCTGTAATTGTTTTAGTTTATTTTCAAATTTTTATCCATGTAATCGCTAACTTAAAGTTTAAACAGCTGACAGCTTGCTGGAACACTGAAATAAAGTAAATTTCAGCAATTACATCAAGTGCAGGAACTTGCAGGGTTCACGTTGCAACTGATCGATGTGCCCTTTGTGGCAAGAACAGATTTTCGCTTTCAGATTTCAACTTTTTGCCTGAAGCAACACCTCCGACGGGTTAGCTTAAGGGTGTCAATGCCACAAGAAACAAAACGCTTGTTTTTTTTCCTCAATATTTTTCATTATTTTATCCATTTTATTTGTAAATAACCTTTGGCAAAACCAGATATATAAATACTTAAGCTTCTGACAGGGGACTTTCATCAAATATTTTTCTTTTTTAGTTTTCAAATGTTTATTTTTATTTGCTTCAAACAGAGAAAACTGTTCATTTCTTTTTTATATTTATATTATATTACATTATTTAATATGAACAAAAATTGAATAGAATAAAAACTTTTTGGTAAATTCATTTTGATAATAAAGTAATTGAGATGTGTATAACAAAACTAATTTTCTTTTCAGATTTCCAGCGTAAAACTAAAGTTGAATTATTTTCAGACTCATTGAGCGCGTTGCAAGCAACTAAAAGCGAACTAAAAATGTGGCTGAGCATGCGGCAAGCCTTTGGCTCAATTGGCTGTGGAGCTGCAGAGCTGCGGAGCTGTGGGCGACGTTAATGACCGTCAATAAAAGCCGTGCTCAAGTGGCAGTCACGGAAGATGCCTTTGGGGTCTCGAACAACAATGGCAAAACACGGCCAAGCAATTAATGTCAAAGTCAATATGCCTTATCGCGCCGTTAAATGTAAAGGGTATTATAATAAAATAAATAACGCAAAATTCAGCACAGCTAAAATTAAATCGAACATCAACAATCTGTGGCGAACACAACAAGCCCGCCAACAACTTTACATCGCTGGCAATCAGCAGAGGCAAACACGTCGCAGATCCGAGTCGGAGGCGCCGACGGCGACGGCGACAACAACGCACCGGGGCCAACGGAATCAAGCGAAATCAACGAAGCATCCAGCAACTTGGTTATCCATTCCATTGCCATCGCCAGCGTCTACGCTGAGCAGCGCCAGCAGCTTTCTTTGCATACTTACAAATGGTATATACACTTGGTCAGGAAATATGTAACACATAAAGGCAGAGAGACTCCTAATTTAGGAATTATATAAATGGCACTTAAATGTGATACAAATTTATTTCAAAGCGAACCTTATTTGTCATGATTCCGGCTATGCTAAAAAACTTGCGCAGGGACATCAAGGGGTGACACCAGGGTGCCAAAAATTGAAGACAGAATCCAGGAAGTTGCCAAAAAATACTTTGAAAGACTGCATTTTCAACCAAACAACCTGACTAGGTGTCCACAACTGCAACTACCACTGCTAGCCCCGAAATAGATATAGAAGAACACCCAGACGTCACCATTCTTAAGACCTCTATAAGACCTGGTCTTGACTCAAGACTGTCCTAATATAGATATTCTCAAGTAGATTTCTTTACCCTACAAGCCTCATATCCCCTAAATTATGTATTCTATGTAATTTTTTCTAACCTACATAAAAAAAATTCCAATTTCGATTAGATTAAGTTGCCTAAAAGGAAATATTACAGTATTCTGTAAGCCTGAAACAGTGGCAAAAAAAAATAATTTAAATTACAACACTTCTGATTATCTTAACATGTTTAATAGATTCTAATTTCTTAAAATAAAAACATTTTCTGATATAACACCTAATATTGCTAAAATATTCTTATGAAAGATTCTGGTTTATATAAGATTCTCTAATATGGACAAAGCTTTCTGCATATGCAAGCAGTTTACAATGCTGCCATATTGTAAATATTATAAAATCTGATATAAACCAGAAACTGCCCTAAGAACACCTCCTATACTAAAGATATACCTCAGGAACAATAGCTGAGCAATTCAGATACTCTGTATCTTTTATAATATAAATTCCTCGAAAACAGAATAATTATCTAGCTAACTAGGTATATAATAAAAGAGTATTCAGTCTTCAGCAATTGCTCGAAATCGTTTTTATATTTTGTTATTTATTTTGTTGAATTTTCTTTCTTTTTTTGGAGTGCAGCTCGTTAGGCACGAACGAGCAGACAGACGAGTAGACAGCGTGGCAAGGACATAAACAGCAATGGCTGCCACGTCGAATGGGGGCGTGGCAGCACCTACAACAACAACAACAACAATCGGCAGATTGAGAGTGAGTGTCGACACTCGCGCCGCGCGTGTTGGTGGCTGCTGTTGCCGCTGCCGCTGCTGCTGTTCGCAACTTAAACGTCAATGCGAAGCGCTGCATTTGCCACTCAAAGCCAATGGCCATTCGTAGCTGCTGTCCGGTCAGGAGGCAATCTGCTTGCCACTTTATCTGTCGCCTCGTCTCCGGTTCGCGCTGCTCCTGTCGACCCCAATTTACAATGCTTTTTGTCTGGCTGTTGGCTTGAGATGCCCGCCAGCTTCCAATATTTTTTGGACTGTGTGGCGCAAAATCGCTGACAGCCAAGTCATGAAGGGACGCACAGACACCAGCTAGCAGCTAGCACCACCCACACCACAGCATCACATTGGCAGCTGTTAACAGGTAATCCCCTTCCAGCGAGACCGGCCACGCCCCGCCATTATTCAAGGCAGCTCACGTAAATTTTTTAAGTTTCGTCATTAAGATTATGGGGACTAACGAATATTTTGCCAGAGCATGCACAGAATTTTTCATAAACTCGTTTAACGAACGAATGGCCAGAGCGTGCACAGTGGAACAAATAGCAAAAATAAGTACTTCAAATATATCTATATATGTATTTCGTCTATAACGCGCTGCTTCTTTACAGTTTAGTCTGAGAAACTAAGTACTTAAGCAGCTTAGAAGGAAGCATTGCGTTGCAGTTGCTAATAGATTCACTTATCGTTAGGGGTACTCCTAATACTTTTCTGTTCATTAAAATAAACTGTTAATGTAGATTCTCGGGATTTTAGGTAATCGCGATTATAGAAGCTTTTAATAAAGCTACTTGCGCTTGCATAATTTAAACTTTTAATATATCAAGGTCAGGATAGAGTTATCGACAAAGTTATCGAATACAAAATCGAATCGAGCAATCGAAAAGTTTTAGTTGCTTTACTTTAACACTTGTTTATCTATTGTCAAATTTGAGTTCCTGCAACTATCGAAAGCTGCATTAGGGATACTCCTTTGCCTTAAGTATGCCACAATTCAAGCTTTGGCCAAACTGTGTTATTGTTTCTTTTTAGACGTAAAGTGGTTAAAAACGCTTTAGTCGGCACTTTGAAAAATTGCATTAGGGGCACTCTTAAACCTTTTTAGCTCTTTACATTTTAATGCTGATATAAACTATTAAAAGTTTCACAAGCACTACTCCTAAATTCTTTTTGTCTATCAAGCAAATTTTCTTCATTATTATTTACTAATTTAGACAAAAAACCTTTCAGTTATCGAAACAATCGAAAATTTCAGCAAGAGTATTCTTAGACTTATCAAAAATGTTATTAAATAAACTTTAAATTAACTTTATTGATGAAGGCAAACGTCAATCTCTCTCTCTATCTCTCTTTCTCAATCTTCATATCTATCTCTTTACTCTCTCGCTCTGCATCTGCTTTGTCCATTCTCTGGAGGCGCACGTCTATGCCACTTAGGAACTGAAAGCTGAAAGCTGAAAGCTACGCATTTTCTTTATCATGCTTTCTCGCTCTGGTTCGCGCATTGTGCAGCCGGCGAGCGAGAAAGCGAGCGTCAACACGTGCCGCAAACCTTTTACCGAACCCAAAATGGGTATCCAACACCCAACTCAACTTGGACTGTTGCTACTTTCTGTTTCTTTTACGTTTACTTTTCGGGTTTTCTTTACATTTTTTTTATAATATACCCTGTAATAAAATTTGTCAAGCTGGGTATAAACGATTTTAGCCTATGTCTGCAACAGGCAGCTGAAACTTTATCTGCTGATGATATGATGATATGATCAAATATAATGTTATCAAAAGTCAAGTCAATGCTTCTATCTGACCATTTATTCTAGCTGCTCTTAAAATTTGAGATTACCATAGATTCTCCCAGCACTTTTTTTCTAAATTTTTCCAACATTTCCATAAAAGCAATAAATATAAACTTGATTTTTTAAAAAAAATATATATCAAGAACAATAAAAGCTAGAAATACCAATTTTCGAAAAGAGATACTCAAAAGGTATATACAGATTTAGTATAAATATTGACTTGATTTTTTGAGTATATATAAAGAAAGGAATTGTAATAACTAGAATTACCAATTTTCGTAAGTAGATATTCAATAAGTATTGACAGATTCAGAATTGAAATATTGACTTGATTTATTAAAGAACTATAAAAGCTAGAAACACAAATTTTCGTATATACATAGATATTCAATAAGTATAGACAGATTCAGAATAAAAATCGACTTGAATACATACAAATATCAAGAACTATAAAAACAGGAAACACAAATTATCGTATATAGATACTCAACAAGTATATACAGATTCAGAAAAATCCATTAATTGAATACCTCCACAAGCTCTTTCAGAAACTCATCAACAAAATTTGCGCTTCTATATCAAATATTTCGGATATTCACAAAATTAATCCAAATCCAGAATAAATTAATTTTTACATAAGCTGCAGCTATATCTGACCGTACAGGGTAACCGCTAGTCAGGTGAGCTCGAGTATAACATGGATATTTGTTTGGTTTTCTCTTGCTGGTTTTTCTTGAACATTTCGCTTGTATGCTTATTTCTGTTGCCGTGCTTGTTGTTGGTTGTGTAAGCAAATTGCCCAATTTTTTTTCCGTTGTACTATGTGGCCCAACAAGACGAAAGAATATGGAAGGGAGAAGTGGGGGGATAGGAAGGATAGGTGCAGAGGCGGGGAACGAAGGCTATCAACGTATTATCTTGTCAAAGGAGTGCAGTTCGAAATTACTAAAGTAGAAAGAGAAACAGACGCGCCAACAACAATAACGAAATTCGACAAAAGGGGGGGTTGTTGGATGGGGTCTGGGGTTGCTCTGGCCAAGTAGAGTGTGTGGTAAGAATGCGCAAAAGTATCTATCTGGCCGCTAGTTGGGCGCTCTAGACTAGGAAAGCAATAATCTAACATTTCAGCACATTTTACAGTTCACTGAATTAAATAAAGAAACTTTGAGCGCACACACACACACACATTATGAGTGTGCATGTGCGTGTGCGTGTGGTGTGTGTGCGTACAAGTTCTCTCAAATGTATCCACAAACTCAAATGGGACAGTTAACAGAAGACAAGCCCTGGGCCCGAGCTTCAGTTATGCCTTCAACTGCGTCTTTCCTGTAGCTGCCTCCTCTCTAACTGCCAAGCAAAGCAATTTTTATGGAAAATGCTACGAAAATTCCACATTATGAGACTCCGAGCCGGGCACAAGGGCACACACACACACACACACACACATACAAAAAAAAATGCTGAGCTAACGATGTGTGATTTTTTTCTCTGCTTGGGTTGGGGTTTTTTTTTGGGGGCAACAATTGGGTGCTGGTGTCGCGGGTGGGTGGCGGGTTGCCAGGGAGGGTTGGGGTACTTTTGGGTGTCGCGAACCCGGCATAAAAAAAAATAATAATAAATGAAAGTGTTGGCGCAGGGCCGACGCTGCTGCCACGTATAATAACATTCAAGTACGCCAAGTTTAATCTCTCAAAATGCTTATGCAAAAAAAAAAAAAAATGAAAAAGTAAAAAAAGGGCAGCAACAAAAAATCAAGAACATTGCAGTTGAGCTTAAGCGACTGCCTAATGCGCTGTTTGCTGTTAAGCGAGATGCTAAAAAAAAGGAAGAATTAAAGTCATTTGTTGACTTCTAAGACTGTAAGCCCAAAGGCAGGAAGTTAACTAAATCCCTGGCTTCTTGTAATTTGTGAATGTTGGAGTTGGGCGTGGTTAGTATACACCAGATCTTATGTTTAGAGTAGTGTATATATTGTAGTCGGGAAATAGCCTCTCTGTACTTTACTCTTGTCTTATATCGCGCTTTGACTCTTCCCGTTAGCGACCCCGCTTCGACTGTCTCTTTATTGTTCTTCTTCTTTTTGTCTAGCGATGATACATGTTGCACTTAACGTTAGGGATGGTAAATTTGTATAGAAATGGGCGTCGGAATCGGAATTTTTGGGACCCGAAATTGTCGCGAAACGATTTTCGGTATCTGGCGGGTTGGGAAAGACTTTAAAATAATCCGGAACGATCGGATAAGTGTTTGGTCATAAGATCATGGTAAGAGATTCTAGAGATATGCTCTGAGACGACGGTATTCCACAGATACCCGTTCGGGACCCGATCAGAGATCAAGCACTTATTCGACCGACGTGGAAAATCCCGACGCCCATCTCAACATTTGTACGTATCGGTTTGGCATACAATAACATAGCAGTGTTGCCAGCTACGGAATGGGGAAACGGGGAAAAAAGGAAAAAAAATGTTGAAAGAGGGCTGAAGGACAACAATTTTTAAGTTTAAAAACTCAATTTTTAATATATATACATACTTGGATAATAAAGTGATTTCAACGCGTTGTCAGTAATTTCGTTGTCTGTGACAGTTCCATATAAACTTGATCTGTGCCCACTTTTTTCAAGTATTTTTCTGGGCACCTTATAATTATGGCAGCAGGCGCCATGTCGCTAAAGCTATATATATCATAAATCGGTAAACTACGATCACAATTTTTATACATTTAAAAATAGGCCAGATTTCCGGACAATGGATGTTTTATATTTTTTACGGTCGGACTAAAAAAACAGGACAGATCTGTCCGAAAAAAGGCTGAAGTGGCAACACTGCAACATAGTCTAAAACTATCCTTAAAAAACTTTGAATTTCCTTTGATAATTGGCAAGTTTTAGCTTTCAGCAGCAAATATGCTCGTCTAACACCTTTGAAACAGTGTATGTAAAATATATATACTACAGTGAAATGTGAGGGTAATTTACGTTTAAAGCCTGCAAAATTATTTAAATTAAAATTGTAAGTATTCCAATGCGTTGGACTGCGTCAGCAGTTGGAGCAGTTGGCGCTGTTGGAGCAGCTGGAGCTGAGCCACGCAGCTGGAGCTTTAGTGAGCTCCCTCTCTCTTTCTCTCTCTCTCTCTCTCTCTCTCTCTTGCTGGACGGCATTGCTAAATTAGCTGGGACACTTAATTTCTGTTGACGCGCAACATTTTTCTATGGAAATTAACGCTAAATAATTTTTGGGAATCATTTCTGTTGTTGCCCCAAGGGCTGTGGCAGTGGCAAGCTACGTTGGCTATGTGGCGGCAATTAGGCCCGGGGCGTTTGAATTAGTTTCGTGTTTTAATGAGTTTCATAACTTTTCGGTTCCGTTGTAAATTGTGTGAGCAGAAAATGTGAGCACACACACAACATTTCTGTAGTTGTCTGCGTTAAACCTATTTATATATACATGTATATAGTTGTATATGTGTATGTATGTATATTAGCTATACCCAGTTGACACAACCAGCCAAGTGGCATTGGCAACAACAACCGCCACGACAACAACAACCACTTTTAAGCCGTGAAATATGCAATGATTTATGGTAAGAAGTCAGCAGTAAAGTCTCAGTTGTGGGCCACGTGCATGTTAATGACATTTTAAAAGTGTCTCCTACGGGCTTTCCATTAATTTTTTCATTCCCTTCTCTTATTTATAGATACGTATATATGTTGATGTTTTTTTTATCATGTATGCTGGCCATGTGGGGGCATCTGTCATCTCCATAGCAATTGCTTTGTAATATGATTTGCCAGGGCTTTTAGCATATTTCATTCCATTGCGAAATAACTTAAATTTCTTAAGAAAACATTTGAGTTCTTAATATGTGAAACATTAGTCTACCCTGTAATTGACATTAGCAGATCATGTTTATAACATAATATATAATCACAATTCTTGACAGACATCGATTTAGTCTTATTAAGAAAACATTAATAAAAAACTATGCACAAATACTCAATAAACACTCGATAACATACAACAATAATGGATCGATAACAATGAATTTGGTTGCTCTTCGATTATAATGATCAATAAAATATAGAGTAAATATCAATAATAAATGATCGATGTAAGATAATCGATCATCATCACAAATGCTGATTTAAGTGTGCCAAAACATTATTATCGATGCATAAAATCGATAAACATCGGTTTAACATCGAAAGCTTAAGTATACCTAGCATTTCAGACATTAAAGTCGTTAAATCAGGCAATTAGCACAATTAATACTAAGAAATACAATTTTTCGCTCATTATATTATATTAATCGTAATAATCGATAACAATAAATATCAGTAAATAACAATTATAACAAATGTTAATAAGAGATCCATATAAAACTAAAGTAAACAAGCAATAATACAAATTTCAGATAATAAAAATATAATACAGATTTCAGGCGATAGTAGAAACTGATAATAGATATTCCAAAAACATAATATAGACGAATCCCGATAATTCGAAATGACACGTTTCTAATGAATTACACAGGAATTTAATTTATCGAGCAGAAATTCTAACAAATTTTTTTGAAGAGGACAACATTTTTTAAGAATTATTGAGGTTTTCGATTCAGCGGGGAACGAATTATCCGGATTTGACTGTATATCGATATATAAAACCGATAAATATAGATTTGACTCAAATAGTTGAGTGTCATTTATAATTCCAGACAGTTACCAATAGTAAAAAATGATAATAAATATTCCAAAAACATAGTATATCGATAAGTAAAACCGATAAATAATTGAGTTTCAATTGATGGCTCTTCAGAACTAATACATGAAGCGTATCTTGTATTCCATCAAGCCCCGCTGCAAGCACATTTGTTTGCGTCACTGTTGCTCTTTCCGGCTGCTCTTTATTCATTTATACATATTTAATGTGCAGCAATTGCAATATTTAATGGCTCGCTCATTAATTAAACATTACGTAGCCGAGCATAAGGAAAAAATCGAAAGAAAAAAAATACTTAAAAAACCAACAACAAAACGAGAATATTGTCAGCACCAATGACAAATGGTCAACGTGGAATATTTGTTATAAGAGCTTTGGGCAAAGCGCAAATATGCACAAACTGGGACGCAAAAAAAAATAGAAAACATATTTGTGCACAATCTATCTCTCTCACTTAGTCTCTCTCTTTCTCGCTGTCTGTTTGTCGCTCTATTTTTGTTTTTAGTCACAATTCAACTGTAATTACTTGGCAGGTCCATTACCCACCCACACAGCTTTTTGGTTGAGGGCAATGAAAAATAAGCTTCTTTTCGGCAAAGGGCACACAAAAAAATACTTTTGTATTTTCTTTTAATTTTTCATTGTTAAATTGCCGTTTATCTGCTATTTGCCTATAAATGGCTCTCTCTCTCTCTCTGTGTGAGTGTGTCTGTATTTTCAAAGGATGCGCGACAAAACAGAGAGCAAAAGGATAAAGTGAAATGCCGCACCACATTGCAGCAGCATACCGCACCACGGCTCACAGGAAAAACAAAAAAACAAAAAGGTTCCCTTTGTGAAAGCCTTTCAATGGCTAATGAAATTGTATAGCCAACTGATATAGCCGCACAGTTAAAACCAAATACAGCTACAGATACAGCATGTGAGTACAGATGTTCATCTATGCCGAGCAGCACGGAACTGACCATTAGCAAATACATTTCTGAGCAACTTTTCTCTTTGAGCAAATGAAACAAACTAGAGACAAGTAAGAACTTTGCTGCCGGCACAGATACCCTGTACTTTGTTGCTAGTTGAAGTACGGCTTTAAAACTTTAAGTGGACATGCTAAGATTATATATTTGACTTCAAGATAGAGTTGGAAAACTAAACTTTGAAGAGCCAGCACTAAATAGCAGAAAAAAAACTTCTTATCAGTTGAACAGCTGAAAACAGTTGAAACTTAATCTGAGCCATGTTTTAACACAACAACTGCAAAAAGAATTATCCCATATTTTAAATTTTCGAGCATATTTAAAACATGTTTTACAATATATAAATATATAAAAAATAGCCGATAGCTCTTCCGGCCTAATTTTTTTCGTCAAAACTTTTTCGTTTTCCAACTCATCACCAACTTTTGTATTTTTCATTCAAATTTTGCCAAAAATGTTACGAAAACGAGTTTTAAAACTGTCGCATAGTAAAAGCTTTAATATATAACCATTTTCTATAGATTTTTCACAAAAATGACAAGTTGAGTTCAAAGGCTAGCCTTTGGTTCGAACCCCAAAATGGCAATAACTATTTCTATTTTCAGCCATGCTCAAATAAATAGATTTCGCTTTTGCGCTGAAAACAGAGCGTAAAAAATGGCTGTTAGATCTAAGCAACGAACTGTATCTGTACAATTGGCAAATGCGAATTTGTTCAACTCAACCAAAAGATACAAGATACAAGATACATACATCATGCGGCGGCGGTGTTTGTGTGGGTGTATCTATATGCTGTGGTCCAGCTGCAGGCACGCCCCGCAAAAGAACAAAAATCAATATGTTGATTTCAACTTTTTGCGTACCAACAAAAAAAAAAAGAATGAAGAAAAGACAAAGAGAAAAGCAACAAAAAAAAGTAAAAAATGTATTTCTTTTTTGTTTTGTTAGACTCCCCGAAATCGGGTAAATAAGATGTAAGAGAGGGCGAAGGAAACTAAACGACGGCCATCATCTGTTTACATATTCATGCGTCCCAAAATACACTTATATATAGCTGCCATATTCAAATACACTCGCACACATACATACATATATAGGTGTATAAATTCTTGTTTATGCTTACATACTTAAGCGGATATTTTTGACACTTTAAAAATTGGTATGCGGTATATCTGAAGAGCATTGGCGACAGGCAATTTCTCACACGAGCCAACGTAAAAAACGTTATCAAAAGTGTTTTTGGCCCAGCTGAGGACCAGGCCAAAAGCAACAGCAGCAACAGCCTTTTCCTCCTTGCACAAATCACAATCGAAGCAGATGTGCGCTCTGTCATGTAGCTGGGCTCTAAGTCTGCCTTATCAGTTGTGTTTGTGTTTGTGCTTGGCATACCCTTTGCCAAAGAGGGGTACAACAGCTACATGGCTGCTAATTGAAGTGGGCCGAAAGTAGATTTCAAATAGAAATAGTTAAAAACAAGTAAGAACTAGTCGGGACTGCCCGACTACGAGATCCCCTGAACCGTTGTTCGGGTTTGCATTTTCACATATATACAGATAGATAATAACATGAATGCAACAAAAACAATTTTTAGTTGATTTCTTTAATAACTTCTGTGTTACTTAACTGATTTTGATGAAATTTTCAGCATTGCATGCTTTTATTTTGTTGAAAAAACGGTTTTGCCTAATTAATAAAAAAAATTAAATTGCCGCTTTAATAAATTGATTTTTGAATAAATTAATTTTATAAAATGTGGAGTTGGTATGCGAAATATAAAAAAAAGCCGAAACAAGAAGCTAAAAAATTTGATGACTGTAGCTAAAAAAATGTAAAAGATTTGCTCAAAAAACTGAATCTCAATAAAGTTCTTATTCGATATCATGGAAACAGAAACACTTATCGAATATCTAAAACAAACTCGATATGCGCGCTGTATACCTTCGCCTACAATTGCCAGCAAGAGTATTTAATTTTCGCCAACCCGCAGCTAACTTATTTTTCTTGTTTTTTTTTGTCTATACAAGTATATATCTACATATATATACTTACTTTTTTCGCCGTTGTCTTGCGTTTTTATTATTTGGCAAATATCGATAAGAGAACTGTGAGCCACGCAGGAGGCAACGCTTTGTCTGTTGCTGTATCTGTATCTTTTCCGCTGTTAAGCCTCAATGTTGACTAAATATGCTCAGTAAATATGTAGCAATACCTCTATTCCTTCTACCACCCACATGTGCCCATATATATACATAGACATTTATAAGACCGTATAGCTTAAACGACTTGTGCTTAACACAACTGGGGATAACACGTAGCGCAGAATGCTTTTATATTTATACAAATATATATACATATTATATATGCAAATAGACATCAATGTCAAAAGGCATTTTTAATGAATTTTATTTATATATGCATACACATACATACATATTTAATTAGCTCTGTAGCAAACACACGCTGCGTATACGTAATGAGCTCGAGTGTATTCAATTGTTGCACGCATAATCAATCCATGTCTATGGCAAAAAGTAATACTCACAACAATTAACCACACGCACGATTTTTGCGAACAATCGCCTTCGTTTATTATGCAACATTACAAAAACTATTCAAATCGATCATAAATAAAATAAATCCAATTAAATTGTATTTATTGTATTTTAATTAATATCAATTGCATCGCAAATCAAATTGTTAAAACGTAAGAAAAGTCTGTTGCACAATGTTGAAGGCATTGCCAGCCCAATTGTCACCCTCTAGCCACACCCACTCCTGGGCGATGCCCAGTGACCCACACAAGCCAAGCAGACACATTACGTATACGACCCATGAATAGTGGGCTTAGTTGGCAATGGCATCGCTGTCGTTTTGTATTACGCTCTTAAAGAAGGTATATATGATTTTGACACAACATTCGTAATGCATTTTTATCAGGTCTTAAGCAATATATATATACATGTATATGTCGAAGATAGAATAGAGTGCGACAACAGTACGGGCTGTCGTCGAGTGTGGCTCAGTGTGAAGTCGAGTGAGAGAGACAACAAAGAAGATAAATGTGGTTGTGTAGATGAGTGTCTTAGAATGAGTACAGTTAGATGAAAAACGTCGACTGAGAAACACGCTGAGACTCGCTGCACAATTAGTACAGACAAAATGGAAGAAAATACAACCGTCGACTTTTCACAACTTGAAAATCTTATTGACTCGCCGATATATATAATGTAAATATATATTTATACATTCTTGACTAGAAATGGGCGTCGCGATCGGGATTTTCCCGAAACAATTTTCGCGATCGGACGGGATAGGAATCGGATCGACCGGGACGGTCGAGATAACTTCTTGATCTCGAAATTCCAGATAAGAAAATAAACAATCGATTAGATTACTTGTATTTATTAAAGAACAGAAGAATGATATTGATGAGGAAATTAATTCTTATATAAATCATTTTAAATTTAGGGATGTTCAAATAAATAAATAAAAATAAAATACAATTGTTACAAATGCTTGCTGCGCAAGTAATTGATGTTCCAATATCTTTGGCAACGAGTGTGAGGATGTACCTTAATTCCAGTAGAAGAAAGAAGAACACGTCTCATAGGAAAATATTTTCGGAAAATATTTTTAAATAAAAATGTTAATCTATCATAAGAGTTTTAAATGTTGAAAAAATAATGTCTGGACGATTGTCCGGGCGAGATGGGTTGGAAGCTAATTTCTTTCTCAAACCCATCTCTAGATTCAATAGAAGATATCTCCCAATGTTCCTTCAAGTTTTCCTCGTATTTAAAATAACACCTTCAGCCCCAACAAACCGTTCGACATTCAAGCTGTGCCAAAACTACTATTTCTTAACGAAACTTAAAGCAAATATTAAGAATTTTTATTACACTTATTTTATTTTTACATAAAACTAAAGTTTTAACAACTTTCTATAGAAAAATTGCTGAAAACATGAATTAATTTTTCTGAAATTCCGAAGATTTCTTTGACATCTTCAATAAGCGCCCGAAGTGAAACTCATGGCAGGAAATTCTTAATTAAAACTTTAAATAAATCAATTCTTGAAAACTATTATATAAAAAAATATCTAAAAATAAATAAAAAATATACCAAAAATGTACAAAAAAATAAATAAACTTTTTGTATAAGAAACAGCGCAGATTTTCAACGTTATCAGAAGTCGCTTAAATAGATGTGATTTCTTCTGGTTTAACAAGGCAAATGTTAGCAAAGTATTTCAAGTTCGGCTAATCAGACATAAAGTCAGTTTTATGTGTGAGTGTGTGCTTTGTTTGTTGTTGCTGCTGTTGATTAGAGTCGCCCAGCGAAAATGAGTGTGCGTGTATGTGTGGCATGCAACGCGTCACGGCCATGAAACTGCAGGAAGCAGGAAAAAGGGGGGGCGCAAATGTTTTGGCCAACAACTGCTTAGCGAGTTGATGTGGCTAAGGGGCCGAAACGGGCCCAAGCTGGACGACTTTCCAACTGGCCAACTGAACGACTGGCCAATTGGCCAACTGGCTGACCGAATGAGTGAATGACTGCTGGGTGGGCTTACAGCACTGCCGGCTACTCGCCTAGCCTGGCTGATTGTTAGATATTATCGGCAAAGTTATTGGTGGCTGCTGCTAAGCATAAAATTTATTAATGCCCCAAACGAGCAGCGGTTGTTCCTTTTCTACTTCCTCGTGCTGTTAGCTGTTAGGTGTTTTGGTCCAGCCACGTAGACGCTAACGGAAGTTACGTGACTCGTGGGAATAAGCCGCAGCAAGCAAATGGCAACAACAAAAGTAACAAAAATAGATGCCACCAACCAAATTGCACTTTACCTTAGTTTCAGTCTGAGCTTCAGCCTCGGCTTCTGCTGCTTCATATTCAGCTTCAGCACTAATGCGGCAACAAAAGAGCGGCTGTGATAAATCCCGGCAAGAGGAAGCTCAAATAAAAATGAAGTAGCCAAAAGTGCTTGGCCAATGGATTTTATGTATAGTGGCTAGTTGGGCCAGAACATATCATCATAATGCTCTGCCCGGCTAGCAAGGGCATAAAACGAATAAGGAAGCAGCGGTCGGAATATGGAATGCCACTGTACTGCATACTCTTTTAAATTGGGCATAATAGTTTTATGAGAGTGCTTGCAACACAGAGGAAGCTTCATCAAAAGACATATATATATAAACAGTTACTGAATCACAATGATTAGCTTTCCATCAAGTCTAAGCTCTATTCTTCTGTTCTACACTATGCTACAAAAACTTGATACTACGATTTGCTATAGATACATCTATACTCTTGTGAAACATATATAAAGCTACCTAATTGATTTTCACTTGCATTCAGATATTTATAAGATCGATCATGGATTTCTTGAGAACTCTTTTTGTTTAGCATATCTCAGAAATCAAAAGAGTTAGATTCACCAAATTTTGTATAAAGCTGCTCATAAGATTTCCAGTTATAGAATATATATCGATATTTAGATAACTCTTCCTCAATTTGTTATAAAATACATTTTGTATCATATTTAAACACATATATTTTATATATCATATATATATAATAAATATCATAATATCATATATTTCATATATATCAAGTAAAGCATATATATCATATATATCATAAATAATATATGTATATATCATATATCATATTTTATTATCATATCATATCATATCAAATATAAACTCTTATATAAATATATATGATTATATTATATCATATATATCAATATATCATATATATAATAAATATCATATATATCGTATATATCGTATATATCAAATATATCATATATATCATGTATAGCATATAAACCATATATATCATATGTATATATCATATATCATATTTTATTATCATATCATATCAAATGTATCTCCCAATCTGACACTCATAAATAAATATACATGATTATATTATATCATATTTATCATATACATATATCATATTTTATTATCATATCATATCAAATGTGTCTCCTAGTCCGACACTCATATATATACATGATTAATTTCAATCCAATTTTTAAACATTTATTTAAAGTGTTATTTTATCAATTATACAAATATGTAAATTTCTGTATGCTTATTATATAAAATATAAATGCATGCGTCTAAATGAGCAAAACAACTACTTTAAAACTTATGAATGTGTGCATGTTTGCATGTATGTGAATGCATTTTTATGTGGTTCTATGGAAGAGACTAATCAAGTTTATTAGCCGCTGCGCTGAAAGTTAGATATGAGGTATTTTTAATAATGCCCTGCTATGCGATTCTCATGAATGCAGCAAGTAAAACTTACTTTTATAAAAGCATCCGGCTAACAGCTAGCGTTGGCAATTTAATTAACCTTATCTCTGCTCAAAGTCTCACTCTAATTTCAACTTTATGGCTCTCCCTTTCTCGCATGCTTATGATGTGTGTATACGCATATACATGTATACATATATACATATACACATATATATAAAAGTTGTTTGCCCTGCTCCTAATATAGGAGAGTGGAAAATTCCTGCTTGTAAATTTTTGGTTTAAGTTGATATTTACATAATATTTTCAGGACTCGAGCTACTTTGGCAGTAATACTACATATATGTATGTGGGCTGATCCTAACTATAAACAGCAATAATGAAAAGACGTTGGCCATTATTTTAGCTCTTAATTATGAACAACGACAGCAAAACAAAATCTCAGAGCAACAAATTTAATTTTATAACGAATTTAATGAAAACTGATGAGAGTCATAGGAAAGCGAATTCGAAACACGGACAATTCTTTATCCTTGATTGTGCAGCCATGTTATTGCAATATGTAAATAGCGTTGTGAATTACATAAATTGCGTATACGTAGCGTCGCCGGCATACGCTATAAATTTTATATATATTCAAATGGAAGCACTTGCCAAGCATTTGCACAACATTTAGATACCCGTAAGTGTGTGTGTGTGTAAGTGTGTGTGTGCGGGCCATTGATAAATGTTGGAGAAAAAAAAACAACAACACAAAAGGCCTGCAAATAGCGGAAAATGTTAAACGCTTGCCGTTGGCGTCGCTGCCAACGTCGTCGTCACCGTCGTAGGCGTCGGAGGTGCGCAAATTGATATTTTTCTACAACATGCAAATAACAAGAGTAATGCGTGGCGACCTTCCAGCAGCAGTAGAAGCAGAAACTGGGCCCCCACGGCTACCCTACCCTAGCCGCCATAAATGATCTGATAAGACAACAACAAACGTAAAAATTTATGCATACCAACTAAAACACACACACACACACACGCACAGAGATACACACACATACGCCTGCGTGTGGCAGGCACGTGTCGGATGCTGTGGAAAAATGAAATAAAGTTAAACAGGATATTTCAACATTCAAGAACACAAAAACTCAACAAATGAACGCAACGACAAATGAAAGTAAAAGGCGAAGGCGAAGGCGCAGGAGCTGGGGTTAAAGGGCAGGCAGGCAGGCGGGGCTGGAACGACGACGGGACACATTCCGATTCGGTGTGTTAAAATGTAATAGCAACGTTAATGAACACGAACGCAGCAGTCGCAGCTCTGTGGAAATGGTCACATAAAAAGCGACGCTGCTTGCAAGGTTGTGACCCGCTAAAGCAACCAGCAGCCCCCTTTCTCCTTCCCCAACACGCCCCACTAGCTGTGGTTGTAAAACAAATACACATACACACACACGCACGCACACTCCCACTCTATATATACATACATATATACATGCCGCACATTAGGCTGGGTGGTGCCTGGCTCAAACGCAGCGCATAACAAATCTCAGCAAAACGCACGTTCTTGGCAGCGCCACCTAGCGCCCAGCGACGGCATTGTTGGTAGCTACATAGGCGGCTGGTGCTGCCCATGCCATTGATTTTTCGTCAAATTTGGCTTCTTTTAATAGAATGATAAATGTAAGTTTGAATTGTTGAAAATACTTATTAAATTTTCATCCTGAAAAGTGTTTTTCTTTTGATTTTAGCATAATTAAAGTTTGTTTTTTATTATTACATAAAAATAAATTGAGTTAAAAAATAGATTTCTGTTAAGTAAGCAAAGGGAAACTATGCATTTTCTTCAAGCTTACTTTAGTACACTTTTCTCAATTGCATTTGAAGTTAGCTACTTTTAGCCATTTTTTAGTTTTGATACTCAAAAGTTGTCAACACTGTTTTGACACAGTCCCGAAAAAGCAATTGGGACGCTGTCGAGGCCAACGCAGGTCGCTGTTAACAAAAAGAAGCGAGCTAGTGAAAAACGCGCTCATCAGAACGCCCCACTTCGCACCCAATACGAGGCAGACAAATACACAGACAGACAGTACGCGGTTTTCATTGGGTCTACAATACATATATACATACATACATACATATTTTCATCTATATGTGTTTATGTATGTATATTGAAGGTAAGTAGTGCTTGGAGACGTCGCACAGCATTCAATGAGGCATTTTACACCATTTGCTTGGCATTTGATGAGCATCTCGTGCCACTTTGTCAATGTGAGTGGTGTCCCCTTTTTTGCCCCCCCCCCTCCTCCCGCATTGGCCATTGCCCGCTTGTTGCTGCCTATTTAGACGCCCCTTTAAGGCATTTTTATGTCATCGGATGCGTTTACAAAATTTCCAATATGCCATTTGGATTTTCGTGAAGGCAGCTCAATTTGCAAAACCCTCAGAATGACAAAATTAAAAGGTTTGCCCCACCGACATGCGCTCAAGTATCATTAGCAAACAAGCCAGGGTCGTCGCGCACATAATCAAGGTGGGGGCGGGTTAGATGCCAGCAACTAAAAATTAATTGCAAGCACAACAAACTTTTCACTCGACTAAGCTGTACGTATGTATGTATATATATGTATATATGTTATATGTGGGTAAATGTTGTCAAGCGCACACTCAGAAAAAAACAAAGAACTTTTTACAAAAAACAAATTAAATTTGTTAAAGTAAAAAAGGAAAAGTATTTGTTAACAAAAATTTACTTAAATATAAAGTACTTAGAAGGAATATTAGAAATCTCTTACTTTCATTAAGGAAGTCTTATAAATTCTTGTATTAGGTGTGAAGTCTTATCTCTTAAGAATTTAAATCTTATTTTAAGTCTTTTTGACAAAGTACAAAGTACCAAATTTCAATAGACTCAAAAGTTTGGAATAAAAAAGAGTATTATAAGATTTTTTTTAAGCATTTATATCCTTAAATAAGTTTTCAATTTCTTAGCTTAAGGAAAAAAAAACTGTTATTTCTAATACTTTTTAAGATGGTTTAAAAATTATAAAAAAATTAAAATTTTATTTCAATTTCAACAAAGAACAACATAAATTCTTACTCACGCAGAATACAATTTCGCTGAGTGTACGTAATCTTCCTTTTGCTAACCGTCAAATATCGAACTACGCCCCTGGGCTATCAAGGTAGAAGGTAGAGGGTATATGCTAAACGCTCGACATGCGCAACAATTTATGAATACCGTAATTCAGTTTGCTGTAAAAATGTTTACATGCCAAACAAAATGAAATAAAACAGGATGCTAAGCAACATGAAACGGATAACGTGTCTCCAACACAACAACAACAACAACAACAACAGCCGCAGCAAATACAACAACAAGGATAGCGTTGACGATAGACTTTGAGCAGTTGCCACCGCTTGGCCATCAAATATTAAATGGAATACCTACGTAATTAAAGTGAAATGAATTTAAGTACACAAATTGAACGACGAGCAAGTCAGCCATGCGCTCGCTCTCAAGTGCCCCGCCAGGCACTGTTGCTGCCACACCATACGACTCCTTGCCACAGCATACTTCTTGGCACGGGCATTTGCCACGTGGACGTGACTGTTCCGCACACACACGGCTACGGATACGTATGTTTGTCTGTTTCAAGCACTCGTGTAAAGCTGCACAGCAAACAAACACAAACACACACACACACAAACACACACAACAAACAGCGACGTGATTGTGGCCAACATGTTCCTGCGAGAGGCAAAGAAGATCCCGCAGGATGCTCCATTTGACTTGACCAATCAAAATATTGTTGCTTTAGCAATTTTAAGCTTTATTAAATGGTTATTTAAATGTTTAATTTGCGGCCTCAAATAAGTCGTTGAATTACATCAACTGCAAGCAAATGACAATCGAGTCCAAGCAACTGCAATAATACTCTACAGGCTGATAAAAGCTAAAATAAAATTGTTTGAGAGATTCTGCTAATGGCACTTAGATTGTAACGTAAACACTGAACTTTTATAACTAGGCCTAGGAATTAGTAAGTATTTTTTAGATCAGCGAGAATTCAGCTGTCAAATTTTGTGAAAAAGAAACCAGGTAAAGGCAATTGCAAATATTTGAAAAATCTTAGACTAAAGAATCTGTGAGTGAATCTTAAACTGTAGCCTAATGATGGTGACTTTACAACTGTGCCTAGATATTATTTGTGTTTTAGCTACCTTTAGAGATTGTCAAAAGGAATTTAGCTGCTTAATTTTGTAATTCTAGCTTGAAAACTGTCAAAAAAGGAATTGCAAATAATTTAAAACTTAGACTTAATAAACAAGAAAGTTAATGACTCTTAAACTCAAGCCTAATGATAGTTACTTCACAACTATGTCTAGGAATTATTTATGTTTCAACTACCTTTAGAGATTGTTAATGAGAATCTAGCTACTAATTTTTGTGATTCTAGCTATAAAACTACGAAAAATGGCAACTGAAGATGGTAACTTGAAGAAACTTAACTCATAATAGCTCTAAAACTATGAAACCTCTAATATACCTACTTAGTAATAATACTAAGCGAAACTCAAGAGTAGTTCATGTGTCATATACCATGTCTCATCCAATATAACCCACCTTTACTCTTGAGAACAGTGTATTCAAAATTAACAAGACCCCAGCCAATTAGCATGTGAAGCAATTGAACATCAGAGTGTATTGAGTGCACATACAAATACCAATATAGATAGAGTTAGATATGGCTTAGCTAATGCTCTCTGCACTCTAATTGGACTTGTTGACGCATAAACATAAATTCCAATAAAAGTCCCCATGTGATGAATGTATATGCAAATAGCTCGATGAGCAATCATATGCTTGATTAAATTCTGTTTGAATAATCTTGACAAGACAAAGACAAGAGAGAGAGAGAGAGAGAGACCGACAAAAAAGAAATGGAAAAGGAAAATACTTATATGCCGGTTGATGTATGCCTCTTGTAGACGCTTTGCTAAAATAACAAAAACTCAAGTCCTGGGCTCAGACACTCGAGAAGCGGCCAAGGAAAATAGACCAAAATAAAGACAGCTCGAACAACTTGGTAACACTTTTCGCTGTCAATACGTTTTGTGCACACACACAAACATATAAACAGACACATACACACACGCACAGCCGTTAACACACTCCGACTTCTACACAGCTTATCGCATGCATTGGCAAATTGTCGCCATTATTGGCGGCCAAAAAGATACCCAGTTACCCGTTAGTGCACAGTGGTTCAAGTCTTTGTTTTACTGCAATGACTAAAGCTTACAGATATTTTAGATGGAAATTGCAAATTGTCCTTATGATGTTTCCAAAGCAAATATTTATAACTTCCTCTAATGAATAAGTAAAACACTAATATGATATCGATGTCAAAAAAATCGATTACAGCTAATTTCAAGCAAAGCATAGTTCTTGCTTTACCATAGGTCAAATAATCACATAAGCTTTGAATTTAGAAATAATTATAGATTAACCAAAAATAGCGAGATAAACGAAACGCCTAATGACAGCTCAACATATAACAGTGCACTTATCGGTTATCGATAATACAAAGAAGTTGACTGATTCAAAAGAGGAAAACCGAAAATAAATATAAGTGTATGAATAGGAATATATGATTAGTCTTATATATTCCTATTCAGTATAGTATCCTTGCTCCTCTGAAGAACTCAACTTCTTTATATTATCTATAATCGATAACCGATAATTTAACTATAGTTCAATATAGCATAATCCATAATGCTAAAGATAAACCTAAATCGTATATTCACTGTGAAATACTGCCTATTATTTTAGCCATCGATTTCATTTAACCAATATTTGTAATAAATCAAACAAATTGCTGTCAGATTTATGTTTTTGTCCCACTGTGCAATGCCGCGCAGCGCTTACGTTGGCAGCTACTTGAGAAGCGATTTTCTCTTCATCTTATTCTCCAGCTGGCTTACCCCATTCCCACTTACAGATGCCCCATTCCCCATTCAACTGCGGTTTCATTAGCCGCGGTCTGTCGACTTGTTGTTGCTGTTGTTGTTGTGGCTCTAACTGCGGTTGTGGCTGCTGTATCTATGGACTTTGCCGCTTGGCTTCCTTTCATTTCGTTAAGTTTGGTGGCCGCAGCAACGGCTATTGAAATTTTTTTCGCATTTAATGCTCCATAACCATAACAAGTTGAACCCACGATGCCCGAGAGCAAAGCGTTGCGAAGTTACCCAGAACTCAGCTCATATAGCTACCGAATCGGACGAACACGAACACCAAGCCCAAACCCCACCCAGCCCATCACGATTACAGCTGTGGCTCGTTTTTAGCAAATGCAATTAACAAAACACGCTTCTAGCATAAAGTCATTAGTTATTCCATTTCATGAATACGAGTATGGCCCTCGAATTCGAATGCTTCAATGACTGCGCCAACGAGTGTGTGTGTGTGTGTGTGTGCGTGCCAGCATATGTGTGCCCATATGCGTGTGTGTGTGTGTGTGTGTGTGTGTATAGTTACAACATTATTTTTGGTGGATTTTGGCCAGCCTCGGCTTCGGGCTGACTGGCCAGCAAACGAGCGGCAACCCTACTCGGCGGCGACCCTACGCTAAATTGGCAGCCAATGTGTTTGGCCGGCAGTACATAGGCCGCCGCGTTGCTATTCCGGCGCCATGTTGTTTGCTTTCACCTCAAGCTGAGAGTTGGACAGGGACAGAGAAGCGGGGGCTCGGCCGGATAAAGTTTTCGGCGTGAGTTCTTACTTATGTAGTATATGCAAAAATGGTATTCAATACTTAAAGATTTATGAGTCTATGAATCTTGCATGGTATCTGTGTGTGTGTGTGAGTGGCGACGTGAAATACTGATACGTCTTGTGCCCCACAATCCGTTCTAGCCAAAGTCCGACGCACTGGCGACCGCCCAGCGGCTATGGCTCGAGCTGCGGCACATGTAGGGCTTTGCATAAGCCAAAAGAGCGTCGGCCAAAGCCGAAAGTCCAAAGCAAACACCACAAATTAGTCGGCGTAAAAGCAACACTCTCTCTCTCTTTCTCTCTTAACAAGAAAAAAATAAAAGGCTGTAGATACAAAAAAGAATTTGAATTCTATTGCCTAACTAGCAGTTACCCTAATGCCTAAGAAAAGGTTTAGATTCTAACCAAAGTCAAGAGTGTAGGAACTATTGAGAATGAAGTCTAGCTTTAAACTTCAATCCAACCCAATTTCAGGAATTGACCTTGCTGGTCCCCTAAAGCACTGGCCAGACGTCCGACTAAAAAGCTAACGAAGAGAAGACTCAAAAGGTGCCATCCATTGGACCTCCCTAAAAGATTCCTTCATTAATAATATAAAAGTTTTTAGAAATGTTGTAAATAATATGCACTAGTTCTCATTTTTTCCTAAATGCTGAAAACTTGTTTAAACTAAATAGACAATATTTTATATAAAAAAAAAAATAGTTGACATTTTAATAAACTTAGTTTTTGGCTCAATCGGCTTGCACTTCTAACCAGTGCCTAGTTTTGAAATTTTTCCAAGAATTGAGGTTCGAATAGATTCAATAAGAAGAGCTTATACCAAAAGTTCATAAACTATGCTTTAAATTTCAATTTGAGCAAAATTTCTAGAATTATGTTTTCAATTTTAACCAACGTTTTTCCTTTAGGCATTTCGGTTGACACTTCGAACCAGGCTTCAGGTTCACTTTATACCAATGCCTACTTTTCAGTTTCTATATAAACACATGTGAGTTTTTTTTGTTGACATGCCCTTAAGCACATTTACAGGGTATATAAATCAAGCAAATTCCTTAGGCCCTGCGGCTCGAGGCGCAAAACTTTGCCACAGCTTGGAAAAGTAGCAGCTGCCAGGACACATGAATCAGCACAAAGTCCTGGAAAGTTTTTCAATGATTTAATTAGAATTCTTTAAGGTAAATATCCACGTCCTTTGTGCGAGAGTTTAATTATGAAATTTTTGAAGGTGACACAACAAAGCGACTAGCTGCGTTGTCTCTTCCCGATGGGAGCCGTCTCAAATTGCCAACGTTAACATTCCACAAGGTATTGCGGTGAATTAGCCCTTAACACTTAACCAATGTGTTGGCATAAAATGTTAATGATAGACACATTTGATAAGCTCAACGAATTCCTTTCATCGAAGGCTGTTAAATAGTTCAAATTTGTCTGTAGTTGGCTTACTTAGTAAATTGTCATTATTGCAATTTGTGGATCTATTCTGTACATGATTTTGGATTTCATTCTTCAAAATGTAAAATTTGACAAATCTCAAAATTTGAATAAAGTTTGGATTCTGAGTTTCAAAGAGCACAAAAGTTAAATACTGCATAATATAAGTTTGAAGAAAAGGATTTTAGACTCTGTAACTTTAGATATCAACATTTTTGTAATTTTTTATATGAAAATTAAAAATACAATTTTGCCTTTCTCGAAATCACTTCTAAAATTGGATTTTTTGCTGATATTGACATCCAAATGTGTGTGTATGCAAAATCTGAAGTCCCCACTATTTTTATTTCATCACAGAAACTTATATAGTAAATTTGGTGTATCTGGCTTTCATGCTCCAGATATCCTTAGAGAAAGTATATGTATACGTATATATAATCCGTATTAATACTTAAAAAATTAAAAGTTTTCAAAGCTCAAGTTGTTTGCTCACGTTTTCAAAATGCAATTCGAAACCACAAGCACTTTACGACCTTGTATAAATAGATCTAAACATTAAAAGTCAACAGCGATGCTCAAATCCTTTTCAGTGTTTGATAATTGTAGGCCAGATTAGTTATGTCTCATCTTTCAACGTTCGAAATTTCTTGGAATTTCGTTTGCAATGACAACATGGCATCAGTCGCTTGACATTGATAATTGGCATCTCACGCCAAGCTCCGCTTCGCCAACTTCCATTAAACTTCAATCTTTCAGGCAAATACGCAAATGGCGCAGGATGAAGGCGAAATCACGTCGAGATTAATGTTTATTGATTTTCGCGGCCTGTGATAATATTACGCTTGGGACCAGCCACAACCAATCGAAGGGGCGCCTTTTCGTTGCGGCTTAGACTGCGAGGGATTTGCAAAGCCTATTTAAAATTTGTCTTCTGCTTTGCAGATTTTCGTTTGTATTTACATAATACCGAATTCTATTGAAAGCATCTTTTATTATTGGTTTCAGTTTTTGTTTTGTTTAAAATCAGGCCACGAAAAAGCTTTTGAAAGTATTTAAAATCAGAATTGGATTTAATAACAATTATAAAAACTATCAGTTAGCTGCTTGACTAAAAAGTTTTAATATTATTTTATATATAGACATATGTAAAAAGATTTTAAAGCAATAAAGAGGAATTTTGATATAAAGTAGTATAGTTTTATCTAAAATTATATAGGAAAGTGTATAATTTCACTTAGACTTAATAAATATACTCGGTATACTTAAAGATTTCATTCATCAATGTAAAGAATGTCATTTATTGGGTTGCTAAAGTAAAGAACGCTTACGTAAACTCTGATTATTATTAATGAAAACTTATAAGCAGATAAGATATTTGTTTTCTACAAAATAGGCAAGCTCTTTATAGAAAAGCAGCAAAGTCTAGTAGGGAGTGCCTGCCGAGGAGATATCTTGAAAGCAGAGTAGATGCTTCAAGCATACTAGGCTTCTTGCTATTCAGTAACTTCGGTTCTAGATGAACGATCTTAATGAAATTTTCAGGGCATGGCTATGACATCGAAATAAGTTTTAAAATCCAAGATAAAGACTTTTTTCTTTAGTATTTGAGGGATTATGTTGAAATTTACAACCTAATACCAGTGCGAAAAAATTTCTTATATATATTAAGGAAATAAGATGAGAATCGAAAAAAAAAATTATAATGGTCAAGAATTTATGTTGCGAATTTCAAGTCATTAATTTTTGAACAATCAAAAATTTAATCATAATAACATACTCAATAGGATCGGTCAGGCCTGCCTCTGCCTGTTACATACGTTCACACAATAACGTTATACCCTTTCAATTTTTAATTTTAGGCACGAAAAAGTAAGTAAGAAAACATGTTAATAGAAAATATTATATACGTATCAAAATCGTTCCATATACCGAAAACTTTTAAGTACAATACATATAAATTAATTTTATTTAAATCAAATCGATTTCCAGCAGACGAACAATCTAAGTCAGATATGCAATCAAAACATTAAGCCAATTTGAGCATATTTTAAACTCTTGAGAATTTCTTTTGAAATTTAAATTTGACATTCAATAGAACAGATGTATCAGCTCTGATATACATAGCTATATCTAGGAACTACTTGGAATTAGCTGACCGACAAAGTGCACAATCAAAGTGACGTGAAATTTGTTGAGGAACTGATATTGTTTTTCATCGAGCACTTACAAAGACCGATGGCAGTTAATGAAATAGCGATTAACACATAACTACAAATACGCTAGTGAAAAGTGCTCGACTAAGAGATGCTCTGTAAGCAAAAAAAACCCGATAGGAAAGGTGTTATAGACATTTTCATATTATTTAAGCCCTAACCCCCTTTCTAGTCATAATTCTTATCAGTTTACGCAACTATATATACCCTGTAAATGTTCACAATTCACATAAATTTAGGATTACAGCTGATAGTATTATAAGAAACCTGTGAAAGTACCAAGAATCCCATGTTAAATAATATTTTAAAAAAATCCATTGATATGGTATCAGAGGAGGTGCTTTAGGCTTATCATGATAAAGGCTTTTACACATTGCTTATCGCTATATACTGCTTTCATATATAAAAGAGCTTCCAGTTAATGATATTTGGTCAATCATTAATTCGTAACGGTATTGACATGATCAAACTAATCGGAACGCTACTGGTCTTTGGGCTGACTTTGGTCAGTTCAGTAGAGCTGGAGGCGGCTAACATAATTCCCATTGAGGATTACCAAAGGATTACGGAAATACGCTCGCTCTCCTACGAGTTCTCACAGCAATTTACAAACATAACACTGACAGACTTGGATTTACCCAACAACCGATTGCCCGACAAACAGGATCTACAATGTCTGGCAGATATGACTCAGCTAACGGCGGGGTTGGCCTCTGGCAAACTCTGGTCGATAAGAAGTAAGTGCATTGAGTAAGAGATAGGACTTCAATTGAATTATTATGATTCTAGTGTTCGATGCGTGGGGCACGTTTCCCAAGGGCATACTCTATGGCAACTTGTTGGACTTTGGCAACTACGATGAGTGCATAGGCATTAAGAAAGCCATATCGGATGACTATAAAATTCAGGGCAAATACTGCCGTGCCGGGATACCTTTATTCAATACCCCACTAAAGCTGAGTGTGGCTATTTGCCTGCCTGCCTAGTGCTCGGCCAGCAACATGAGTAAGTTTCTGAAGCAAGTGCTGCAAAAGCTGTTAGGACTCAATATCAATGCACAGCTGGTAGAGGAGAATACCTGCAGAACTTCCGATCGAGAACCCTACGATGGTCTAGCTATATTTACAATGTAAGTGGAACTCTCTTAAAATATATATATATTTACTCTTATCATTTGTCTCTATAGTGTATTACTCTCAGTGATGGCTGCTCTTGCCGTTCTGGCTACAATTTTTGATTACTTTTTTTATGGATATAAAAGTAAGATAATATATGAGAAGCTTAAAGAAAGTATTCTCATAATGAACCCTTTTTCAGAGCAAATACCCGTTGTGGTAAAGGCTTTTTCGATACGTGCCAATTCTCGTGGTCTTTTCCGGATGGTTGAACCCAAGTCGAATCCAAATGTCATCGACTGCCTTCATGGCATGCGCTGCTTGTCTTTAATCTGGGTTATCTTTTTACACCAATATATATTAGCCATTTTTACACCGATTTTAAATAACATTAAGGTCTTGAGGGTAAGTATACCTAACCAAAATGTTGACTTGTTTTTAATATATATTTACATTTGTTTGACTAGTGGTTCGAGAAGCCATTTTCACACTTTATCACCCACGGTGTATTCGCTGTGGACACCTTCTTGTTTCTCAGTGGCATGTTGTTGGTCATGATCTCGATGCGTTCCCTAGAAAAGTGAGTTTACAGAACACCTTCATATATGGGGTATATCGATCAATCTCTAACCTATCCATTTGTTTCAGAACTAAGGATAAACTGAACATTCTACTGATGTACGTGCACCGCTATTTGCGTCTCACTCCCGTTCTGGCTGTGGCTCTACTGGTTTATATGAAACTGGTGCCCTATTTGGGAGACGGTCCCATGTTTGATACCATCAATTTTGATGACTATAGCAATTGCGAACGCAGCTGGTTCTGGACCTTACTCTATCTGCAAAACTATGCCACAAAGGAAATAGTAAGACAATCCAAACTATCCCATTGAACCTATTGAAACTAATATATCTTGATTTTAGTGCATCAGTCATAGCTGGTATTTAGCTGTGGATATGCAGTTATATATACTCTCTCCCATATTCCTGCTCTCCTTGTACAAGTGGGGTAAGAAAGCTGCGGCTGCTATTTTTGTTTTTATGCTGCTGCTCTCAGCTTGCCTCTTCAGCACAATGATGACTGGCAAATACCCCGTGAATTTGGAGTAGGTTTACAATGATTTCTTTATGCTAAAACTGTTAATCACTTTATTCTTCCTATGCAGACAAGGAATAGTCGCTGGTGTATCGCAGCGCAGGATTTATTTTGCCACCCACACTCATGCAGCTCCTTGGCTGATCGGCTTACTCTTTGGTTATTTCCTGCATTTGAATCGCAGCAGAACCTTTAAGCTGAATAACATTAAGATCTGGCTGGGCTGGCTGATTAGCTTGGCTTTGATTTTCACATGCTTATTTTCACTCTTCTCGGCTGCCAAATGGTCGGCACCAAGCTTGACTCTGGCAGAAGAGGCCTCCTACTATACGTTCACTCGTATGGCTTGGCCTCTGAGCGTGTGCTGGGTGGTGTTTGCCTGCATGAAGGGCTACGGTGGTATGGCCAATAGCTTTCTCTCTTCCCCACTCTGGCAGCCGCTTTCCAAGCTCTCATACTGTGCCTACATCTTTCACATAGTCGTACAGCAAGCGAACCTAAGGCGCACCCGAGCAGGCATCTTCTTCACAGACTACGACATGGTAAGAGAAGATTTGAAATACTTTCTGCATTTAGTATTATATATTTCTTTTACATTTCTAGATGCTTTTCTTTTGGGCTACCTTTGGTATCACTCTGATCTTGTCTTACGTAATGTACATCATCATAGAAGCCCCGTTAACTGTTCTAGAGACCATGCTTATGCCCAACCGTAGACCTTGTCCAGCGCCTAACCCCCCAGCTAATCCACAAATTGAACCTGCAACGTTACCTCCAGAAGTCAAATCGGATATGGAAAATGCAACAACTAGCACAGCGGAAACTCAACTCACTCAAATCGAATCTGATATTTTAGATCAAAAAGAATAACTCTATATAATATATTTTTATTAATAAATGTTAGTTAGTCGCAGTGTACTTAAATGTATCTTTTAATATACATACTTGAATGCACTTTTTTATTGACTGAGGTTTGAATCCGCCTAATTGTCATAAAGTTTTTATAGGAAATGGAAATACTTCGTTTCAAGCTAAGAAATTTTAGTCCAGCATCATAATATTTACTTCTTTAACTTAAGATATCCGTGTTTATTCATGGAAACTTAATGTTGTTATCAAATACTTCAAAAATGCTTTAGATATTTTAGATTTTTAAGATCTTAAGTAGTAGATGGACTATAGGCATTAAGATTAATGTAAATTTGCTATTTGTAAGCTGCATATGGACGCAAGTGAACAACGGTCCAGCAATTTCTAATACTAAGATTTGATTGTCAAATTGACAGATTGCATGATAGATTTACTGTTTTTCATGTGTTGTGGAGTTGGCACACAAGTCATCAAATATAGGGTGCGAACCCCACAGAGTTTAGTTCGTAATAATACGGTAGTTTGATTTCAAAAACAATAATTGCAAATAGAGGCAAAAATAAATTTAAAAAAAAAATTATTTTACTATAAGTAAAAATTTTAACAAAATGCTTTGATTTATATTTTTTAAGCTAATCTAAAACTATATATATATATATATCTATCACTCAATAGAAAACTTATATGTTCTATAGTATAGCATCTATACCAATCTTTAATTTCTAAATTTAACGAAAATTGAAATGTGTTACTTTAAAATTTCATGATAATCAGGGGAATTTACCTATTCGATGGGATCAGGGAAAAGATTGGCGTCGGAATCGGGATTTTCGGAAACAATTTTTCATGATCGGTAAATTGCTTCATTCCTGAATTCCCGTAAGTCCCAATAAGAAGAGATAGGGTGCTTTCTACTTCCAGTAAAAATTATAATTTTAAGAAAAATTTTAATCTATTATAAGAGTTCTAAATGTTAAATGCGGAAATTTGAAACATTTTTGGGGACAATCGGACGGGAAAAGCAAAATTGATTTCGGGACTGGGTGGGAACCAATTTCTTTCGCATCTCGAGTTGTGGGCAATAATATTATAATATAATATATAATATACAATATTTTTTTAGGAAAAGTATGTACCACATACACGATCTATAGCGCAATGGAATTAGCTGATAATCAATGTTTTCTGAAATTTTAAATGTTCTTCAGAATTGATGTTGATTGTATTACACGGAAGCACATGCACTTAAGTCGAATGAGTTTGCAGTAGCTCAAATTGTTTGGAATTTTGTGTATATTTGAAATGACACGGAAACTCGAATTATTGATAAGATATTAGCACACGTCCTCTAGCCCTGCTGATTTGATTACTCTAACCACATGCTTATCGCAATCTATTGCCTGTTTTTCCGCTTATAAAGGGCTGTTACGAACAAGAGTCAGACAATCAGAAATCCAAAACGTAGTTGACATGGTTAACAAAGTTGGAGCGTTAGTGGTTTTTGGGCTGACTTTGGTCAATTCCCTGCAGCTGAAACCGATTGAGTTTGGTTTCATGAAAAATTACCAAAGAATAATTGAGCTGCAACCATTTGCTGTCGAATTTGCACGCCACTTTAGTAATATAACACAAACAGACTTGGATTTACGGAACACACGCCTGCCCAACAAGCAGGATTTGCAATGTTTGGCTGATTTAACTCAGCTAATGACTGGATTAACCTCTGGAAAATTATGGACTCTGAAAAGTATTTGCTTTCATGCACATAAAAGAACTTCAATTCACTTTTTAAGATTACAGTATTTGATTCGTGGGGCTCCATACCTAAAGGTTTGCTGTATGGAAACTCAATTCACTTGGGTAACTACGATGAGTGCATCGGGATTAAAAAGACCATATCGGATAACTACAAGATCCAGGGAAAGTACTGTCTAGCAAGACTGCCCATTTTGCAATCTCTGAACATTCCAGCAGAGATACAAATAGGCGTTTGCTTTCCCTCCAGCTGCTCGGGTGCTCATATGAGTGCCCTCTTAAAGCAGCTCCTCCAAAAGCTTTTGGGACTCAATCTTAGCGCACAGTTAGTAAATGATGAAAATTGTAGGACTTCCGATCGAGAGCCCTTCGATGCTCTAACTATATTTACCATGTAAGTAAAACTCTTTTAAATAAGCCTCAATCCTTATATAGTTTTTCTGTTTTGACAGCGTTTTATTATCAGTGCTGGGCATTGTTTTAGTTCTGGCCACACTCGCTGATTATATTCTCTATGAAGGTCAAAGTAAGCGATTAAAAGACTACAAACTGATAAAGTTTGGTTTCATAATCTTTCTGTTTACAGAGAAACTGCCTGTTGTGGTAAGAGCTTTCTCCATACGCTCCAATTCACGCGCTCTTTTCCAAATTGTTGAACCAAAGTCAAATCCAAATATCATCGACTGTCTTCATGGCATACGCTGCATATCTCTGATCTGGGTCATCTTCGGACATGAATATATAATTGCCATTATATCGCCGAACATGAACTATATTCAAATGTTTTCGGTATGTGTGTTGAGTTCGATTATTATTATTATTAATTATGATTATTTTCAGTGGATAGGAAAACCCTTTACTAGCTTCGTTTTCCATGCTGTATTTTCCGTGGATACCTTCTTGTTTCTTAGTGGCATGCTGTTGGTTATGATATCAATGCGATCCCTGGAAAAGTGAGTTAAAGGAGCACCACATATCCATCAACTTTCAACTTCTTCTTCTTATTCAGGACTAAGGGTAGATTGAATATTCCAATGATGTATCTTCATCGCTATTTGCGTCTCACTCCCATTTTGGCTGTGGCCATTCTAATGTATATGAAGCTGTTGCCATATCTGGGGGATGGTCCGCTGTTTGACAGCATCAATTTTGACGACTATAAAAATTGTGAGAGCAACTGGTTCTGGACTTTACTCTTTCTGCAAAACTACGCGACTAAGAAGATGGTGAGAAAATCTTATCTCAACAAATAGTCTAATTCTAACTAAGTTTCTCAACTTTTAGTGTTTGAATCATAGCTGGTATTTGGCTGTGGATATGCAGCTTTACATACTCTCTCCTATATTTCTGCTCGCCTTGTACAAGTGGGGCAAGAAAGCTGCGGCAGCAATTTGTGTTTTCATGCTTCTGCTCTCCGCTTGCCTTTTCACCACAATGTTGATCAAAAAGTATCCTGTTTATCTGGAGTAGGTCTTTTGGCTTTCGAAAAACTTCTTCTTCGTACTTTAACTCGCTTTTTTATAGAAAAGGAAATCTTTCTGATGAAGCAATGTGGAAGCTCTACTATGCCACTCACACACATGCAACTCCTTGGCTGATCGGAGCCCTCTTTGGCTATTTCCTGCATGTGAATCGTAGCAAGACCTTTAAGCTTAATCGCATTATTGTCTGGCTGGGTTGGATTGCGTCTCTGGCTTTGATATTCACTTGTGTTTTTGCTTTGTATCCATCTGCCAAGTTGGGTAGTGCGTCTTTATCCATGGTGAAGGAGGCCTCCTACTATACGTTTACCCGCATCGCTTGGCCCCTTTCCCTGTGCTGGGTGGTGTTTGCCTGCATGAAGGGCTACGGTGGCTTGGCTAATAGTTTCCTGTCTTCTCCACTCTGGCAACCCCTTTCAAAGATCTCCTACTCAGCCTACATCTTTCACATATACATGCTGCAAATTAATGGTAGACGTGTGCGAACAAACACATATTTTTCCGACTATGATGTTGTAAGTGAAGTTTTACTTTTAAAGCTATTTTCCATCATTATATCATATAATTGTTTCGTAGATGCTCAGTTTTTGGAAAGACTTTGGCTTCACCTTGCTGTTGGCTTATGTGATGTACATCACAATGGAAGCACCCATTGGTGTGCTACAAGGCATGCTTTTGCCCAAACGTAGACCTAGTCCAAAATCAGCAGTTACTAAAGACTCGGAGAATGAAGGAACTCCAGAATTAAGTAAGTCTGTCCAGACAGAATCATTTCCAGTGAGAAACAGCTCTGAGCAGTTGCAAAATTTCGAAGCTGAACCAGTTAAAAGAATTGAAGAGCGTTGATTGCTTTGGATTGATGCAACATTTATGTAAGCTACACCAAATCTAATCTTACGATCATCAAGCCTAATTAAAAGTGGCTATACGATAAGCATGTCTGAATATAAAGAAAAACCTTAACCGATTACGCTAATTATAAAACAAAAGTTATCCGCCCGAATTTTGAAGAGTCCTTGTCTAATATGGCCTTTAACTAATACATATATCTGATTCTAACATATTAACTATGATAATATTAATATGATAATATTATATTATATATGATAATAATTTGATAATATTAATAAAAATTATATAATTTATTTAAACTATAGTATAGTTAAAATTTATGACTAAGCACTTAAATCAATTAAGTTTTGTATATTTTTATAAATTGGTTAATAATAACATCGATTAAAATTATCTTTAATACGTACTCTATAGTATTTGTTTTATGACTCGGCCGACAGTTCGAAATAACTTAAAAGTGAGATCCCAGTCTACACGCGCTCCTCTTAATGACTCAGCCCACTTAGACGATTGATCTATCGAGGCGCTCGACGTTATGCTACTTATATAGTGTCAAATACTGAGATTAGTTGTGACGACAAGTTCAATATAGAGTGTCCCCTACAGATTAGATTAACTTTACTCTGATTACCCATTAATTGATACGAGAATAAATGAGTTGTAGTCGAGGGTAACCGGCTAAGAGATGCCCTGTAGGTAAAAAGCTCAAAGCTTTCCTTATATTATATTGTCATGATTATGATTATATTATCATGATAACAATAAATAAGGATATGCTAAACATCGATCGATAGCACTTTTCACGGACTTCCAATGCGGGGTATCCTAATGACACTTCGAATTGGATGAAACTATGGCATTGGTTCCACGCATAGATAAGTTAGTAGCTGAAGTACTTCAAATTAATCAACCACATTTGATGCCGAGCCTAATTTTTCACGCCAGCTAAACTCTTATCAAAAATGGCGCTTGTAGGCATATATAATGCTTGTTTACTTGCGAATCGACCCAATACTCAAAAATCGATTCGACTGTTGACATGGTCAAAATAATTGTCACACTGTTGCTCCTTGGGCTGACTTTGGTCAGCTGCCTGCAGCTAGAACTGGCTGACTTTGATTCAATGGAGGAGTATCAAAGCCTTATGGAGCTACGTTCATTTGCCGTCGAGTTCTCACATCACTTCAGGAATATAACTGAGACAGATTTGGATTTACCTAGTCCACGTCTGCTCAGTGAACAGGATCTGCAGTGCCTGACTGATATGACTGAGCTGTTGGATGGGCTAAGCTCAAGGAAATTCTGGGCCATCAAGAGTGAGTAAGTGATAAACATTTAAAAGCACTTGAATTGACTTCCTTAGTTTTGTAGTGTTCGACTCGTGGGGTACCTTTCCCAAGGGCGTAATTTACGGAAACCAAATAGACTTTGGCAACTACGATGAGTGCATTGGGATTAACAAGGCTATTAGCGATAGCCACGCAATAACGGGCAAATATTGCTTTGCAAGCTTGCCTATAGCCAAATTAGGCATTAGTCTGAGGACTGCTGTTTGCTTTCCCGCCTCCTGCGCCGCAACGCACATGGATAAGTTTCTACAGCAACTGCTACAAAATTTGCTAAATATCAAAATAACGAGGCCTTTGGTAACGGAAGCCAGCTGCAGGACATCCGAGCGTGCAGAATACGATGGTCTAACCATCTTCACTATGTGAGTATGCCAATCAGTTGATTTCAAATCTAATTCTAAATAAGTTTTTCGGATTCAACAGTGTATTACTCTCAATTCTGTTTGCTGCTGTCGTCCTGACAACGATCTACGATTATTTCTTCTGTGAAGATCAGAGTAAGTTGCATATAGATTTTTTTTTTTTTATCTTGATTCTTAACGACTATAACAAGATATTTAATGGGGGACATCGCTTGAATAATACAATAAGCTATTTACAATTAATTTACTCTAGTTACATTTTAATTTCCTAGGTATTAGTAACAAAGGTTTAGATATTGACGTCGCCTTAATCTGTTTATGGGACGAGTAGTAGGAAGTGGCCTGGCAAGTTGCATATAGAAAGGCAAAAGTAAATCTAAATTTATTAGGATATCTGCTAGTCGAGCAGACTCAACTAGACTTAGCTCATTTGTTTCTAATCCACTTTACATCTTGCAGAACAACTACCTGCCTTGATTAAAATCTTCTCAGCACGCGCCAATTCCCGTGCGCTCTTTCGCCTCGTTCAGCCCAAGTCGAATCCGAATGTCATCGATTGTCTCCACGGCATGCGCTGTATGTCTCTTATATGGGTCCTCTTTGGACATCAATACCTATTCGGCTTGCTGGCGCCGAATATCAACCAATATCAAGTGAAATGGGTAAGGTCTATCGATTGTTTAAATAATGAAGCTGACTTCATTCAAGTCTTTCGCCTTCGCCCTTCAGTGGGTCGAAAAACCCTTCACGAGCTTTGTGCTACATGCAGCCTTTTCGGTGGATACATTCTTCTTCCTCAGTGGCATGTTGTTGGTCATGATTGCGATGCGTTCCCTCGAAAAGTGAGTATGCAGAATACAGCAACACACACATCAATACACACATCAATCAATTATCAACAATTTTTCGTTTCTCAGAAACAAGGGCAAACTAAACATTCCTATGATGTATCTTCATCGCTATTTGCGCCTTACTCCCGTCGTGGCTTTGGCCATACTGGTTTATATGACTCTGTTGCCACTTTTGGGTGATGGTCCTCTGTTTAATAGCATTAAGTTTGATGACTATAATCATTGTAAGAGCACCTGGTTCTGGACCTTGCTCTACTTGCAGAACTATGCGACGACAGATCTGGTAAGATGACTTGTTAACTTGGCTGACTTATTAATCTAATCCCACTCGTTTTTGTATTCGTAGTGCATCAATCATAGCTGGTATTTGGCAGTGGATATGCAGCTATATATACTCTCTCCCATATTTCTGCTCTCCTTGTACAAGTGGGGCAAGAAAGCTGCGGCTGCAATTTTTGTGTTCATGTTAATGCTCTCCGCTTGCCTCTTCAGCACAATGATGATTAAGAAATATCCCATTCATATAGAGTAAGTGCATAATATTAATATATATCATTCCATTGCTATAAATCTTAACTCCACAGAATCGGCGTCACTTCGGACATAGCTCAAACTAAGCTCTACTATGCCACCCACTTGCATGCGGCTCCTTGGCTAATCGGCGTGCTCTTTGGCTATTTCCTGCATGTGAATCGTAGCAAAAACTTTCAGCTGAATCGCATTATGATTTGGGTCGGTTGGGTCATTAGCTTGGCTTTGATCTTCACCTGCATATTTGTGCTATATCCCTTCGCAAATTGGCTAAATCCGCCTTTAAATATGCTGGAAGAGGCTCTCTACTATACGCTGGCCCGCATCGCTTGGCCCCTCAGCTTATGCTGGGTGGTCTTCGCCTGCATGCGGGGCTACGGTGGCTTGGCCAACAGCTTCCTCTCCTGCCCACTGTGGCAGCCGCTCTCAAAGATCTCCTACTGTGCCTATGTCTTTCACATTTTCATACAGCAAATCAATGGTAGACGCATGCGAGCAGGCACATTTTTCTCCAACTACGATGTGGTAAGTGAAACCTTATCTTTAAACTATTTTTTCTTTAAAAAACTTTCTCTATATCTTCCTTTTTTAGATGCTAATTTTCTGGAGTGGATTTGGCTTTATTTTAGTCTTGTCATACTTTGTCCACATCGTTGTGGAGGCACCTTTTGGTGTGCTAGAGAGCTTGCTTATGCCCAGAAGCAAACCCAATCCAAAACCTGAGCCACAAATAGAAGCAACTCTCGAAACTAGAAAAGCTGAGGATTCGGAAACTAAAAAAGCTGAGTTAGATCCACAATTGGACTCTGATACAGTTTAGAGTACAACAAATTATACGTCTACCACCAATCAGCCCTAGACAATTTATTGATTATAAAGCTAAGAATACATTTCTATTTATAAAAGTACTTTTATTTTAGACATGTTATCTGTTTTTTTTTTTAAATTTCGGGTTAATTTTGCAATCATATGTTGTTCAATAACTAAAATAGCCAAAGATTAACATTAAAAGATATATTATCTATCTATCTGATTTAAACATGGACTTGATTGTAGTTCAATTTAAAAACCCCAACTGACCAACTATTTTTTTTTTTTTTTGATTATTTATAGAAATATGACAGTTTTTACCATCTAACTGTGATTAAGAGTGGAAAACATTTTGATTAGAATTAGCGCCTAGCATATGAACAGAAAATATGTTAGGAAACAGGAAGGCAACAAAGAAGAACAATGTAAGATGTCTATTACCCCTTTTAATTAACTCAAGTATTTATTCCATTATTTGTTTTCCATTGTTTAAGTCTATGCGACAGACAGGTTCACAAAATACGCAAATAATTAGCAAAGGAATAGCCGCAAAATGTGTCAGCATGGCATATTGTTGAACTTGCATTTAGATTAAATTAACTGGAAAGTGAAATCGAAACCAGAAAACAGAAATCGCGCGAATTGGCAACAAGGCGAAAACCAAAGTCAACCTAGTTTTTGGCCGACGCAACAGACGACAACGAATGCAAAGCGAATACATTTGATATGCTATTGGCTGGAAAGGGTGTGTGTGCGTGTGTGTGAGTGTGTGTATGTTAGAGGCGAGCGACGGGCGAGGGAACTGTATTGGCGCCCTCTGGCGGATTATTGAATTTTCCAACGTTTGACTGACACTTGGCGCCTGATGCGCTTCGCTTACCTTATACGTTGTGGTCCTTGTTGTTGTAGCGCCGTTGTTATTGTAGTATTTGCTGTTGCTAATGTTGCTGATTTAGATGCGGGTGTTTGCGCTGACAAAATTCCAAACGCGTCTTTACATAATTTACATGTTTTTTTTTTAATGGTGCAGGCCGAGCAGCGACCACTCTAGAATAAACACAATGCTACGCTATGTGTGTGTGTGCGTGTGTTTGTGTGTGTACGAAGATACATTGGTAGAACACAATATTGGCAAGGGGGCAGCGGCAGCCGCAACGAAATGTATACCCGTTTATTTTATTTTTTTCTTTTCGGCTGCTAAAGGAGACCCACTTTTTTTGTCAAATTTGTTGCGAACGCGTGTAGCGGTGGCTATTATGCCGCTTTGCTCATAAAATCTGGCAACACTTAAGTCTCACTCACACGCTTGTCGGCGGTTATGGAAGGGTGCGGGGTGGCAGCTAAGACGCAATTCTTGTCTTTGGCACCTGATGCAATTCGCTCTGTATGTGTGCGTGTGTGTGTGTGTGTGTTGTTTTCAATTAAATGTGATTTAATTAATACGGAAATCGGCGGCGGCACTGCTTACTGGACGGTCGGCTGCCTAGTTTAGCACTCGACGCGCAACGAACAAATACTGAAGAAACTGGCGATGGATGGCATAAGGAGCAACGGTAAATTTCTTTCGTATTTCGCTGATGCTGCGCGCTCTTTTGCTGCGCAATGAACAGTGCTGCCCAGTGCGGCGAATTCGCTTCCGCGTGTCTCAGCTCGCCGCGATTTTGTATGCGTGCAGATGTGTGTGTGTGTGTGTCCGAGGAATGCGATAAAAAACGAAACGTTAGAATGAAATGAAAATGTAGCATAATTTATGGCTGCATTGTCTTTTAAATAATTGCACGCACACATTAATATACAAACAGACATACATACATATATACCCTAACAAACACTCAGTAGGGAAATTTGTTATTTTTTAAATGGATTTGAATTTGTAGGGCAACCCACCTGGAAGACGTCGTCTCATCTTTATAAGGCCGTTAACATATATCATTTTTTGAACATATATATTTTGTTACCTTTTTAATATAATTTATTAGTCCTTTTTCATAGTTCAAAAGAAGTCATATTCGTAATTTTATTTAACTCTATAAATGTTATTAGGATTATGCTTTTATTCCAAGCAATTTTAAGTGGAAGTGAAAAACACTTCAAATTTACCTACATTTTTAATTTGAATTTTAAAATGAAATATTTTAAGCAAAAATTTTATATCAAGTGGAAATCACAGAGAATATTATTTTTGTAACTTACCTAATACAGTGAAAAATTAAATTCTGAATAATAACAGAAAAAAACTCCTATATTTAAATAGACTTAATGCATAAGAGAGATGCACACACATTTGTTTTTTTTAAATTTTGGCATATACTTTAATCGAATTTCTATATTAAAATACATTTTATGCATAAGAGATGCGCACACGTTTATTATTTAATCAGTTTTGGCATATATATTAAGTGGAATTATATATTAAGTTAAGATCGTAACTATGAATAGCTTTTAAAAAGAGTGTACGTAGTTCGTCTTGCAGCTAAACCCACGTTCTTCAGTTTTCTTTTTGTTTTTTGTCATATTATGATGGATCACATTGAGAAAAGTTTGTCATGCAAGTTGGATAGTCGAATAAGCTTAACAGCGACAATGATGATTATGTTGATGCATTGGCCTTAATAACTAACTATAGTTCAACGTTATTCAAATTGGAACCGGAGGATGTGGGCAGGTCAACATCACTGGGCGGCACAAAGGTGCCCTTGGTGTGGACGCCCTCGTGCTTGGCGCTGAGCTTCAGCATCTCCAATTTGAGTTTATCGAGAATGGCATAGTTGGGTTGATTAACAGCCGCCTTGCTCTGCAGCACGGTAATCTCCTGTTCCTCCAGTTTCTTCTCCTTAAACGTCTTGATCGAATTGTTGCCATACAGACGCAACAGCGAGCCCCACGTCTGAATGTGCGGATGCAAAATCTGCAAAAGAGAGTTGATTTCTTAAATTAATATATCTTCTTCTTGAGCGACTAGGAGTTATATATTCTTTATGAGTTTAGGAAAATCACTTCTAGAATAGTATTACAGATCAAGCATATATAGCTTATGGCTGCGGAGATATTTCTTATATAATATTATTTCAATTCATTTTATGGATTCAGAGTTATCCCTTCTATAGCTCAGCTTTTACCTGTAGTATGGCCTGCGATGCCAGCTGCTTGCCTTCGCGCTTGTTCTTGCAGACAACCTTGGCCGTGTGCTTGCCCACAGTCATAGTGTATTCGTTCTTATTGTTGGCCGTGCGATTGATCTCCTGGGTGATCTGGACATCGCTGCCGTAGTTACGCTGCAGACAAGTCAACAGGATGGCATTGGGCGAGGGCTCTGTAGTCTTATTGCAGAACTCGGTGACGCGTGGATCCTCAATGCGAATGTCATCAAAGACCTATAAATAGAGAGAGAATGCTTAGTTGTATATTTTCCCTTTCTACAATAGATTCTTACAGATAGATCGTTTTGGGTTTTCTTGGCCGTGCCGGTCTTCAGATCCTTGTTGTTGCCCGTGATTTTGTCCTTAACATCGGGTATGAGTATCTCCAGTGTTTCGCGTGCTGCCTCCGACTTGGCCTGCTTTTTGCTGGTGCCATACCCTGTGCCATACTTGAGATTGTTTACGGATACAGTTGCCGAATAGGGCGTGGCAGCATTTTGCAGCTCCTTGAATTCGTAGGTGGGCTGCGTCTTTAGCGCATGCTGGACATATTCATGCAATATGCACACAAAACTCTTGCCGTTCGGATTCATGATCCACTCTTTGCGTCCACGCGGATTTGTGCTACCCTCTGAGCCACTGGGCGCCAAAATAGGAAACTTGATGAGCTTTGTGCCATCGGGCAGCGTTGGTCGTTGTATGTTCTTGATATGCTTCCGATTTTTGGTGAATTTGCGTCTTGCATTCCAGCTGCGAAAGCGCAGCACGCGTATCTCCTTGAAACGGAAGAGCTTCTGGCAATACGAGTTCAGCTCCTCCGGTGTCACCGACTCCTTTTGAGTGTTCTCATTAACGGTTACGATTTTGGCAGCTGGTATGAGTGCCTGCAGCGCCTCAGTGGCTGTCCTTCCAGTTGTAGGCTCAGCATCATCTTTGCCATCTACTTCCATTGCTCTGGCATGCGCCATGGGACAAACACCGGCGGGCGAGTCTTTAATGCTGTTGGAAATCTGCTCTGTGGAAATCTGTGCCTTATCATTGTTCATCTCCAGCTCTGCCTCCGCTTCCTCGTCCAGAGCACGCTGATAGTTCAGGCAGGGTATGGCGCCCAGTGGCACCGCATGCTTGCGCGCACTGCCAGTGCCTAGAAAATATGGCCGCGAGGCTGAGCAGACGCGTGTCTTTCGATGCAGAAACAGGGGCATGCCGCTATTGTGCGTCACCTGCACCCAGCCCTCCGGCAGTACCTCAAAGTGATTGTGGCGCTTCTCTAAAATAATAATATTCATTTACGAAATCTCTTATCTATGATCTTTAAAATTCTAGTTACCTTCTAGCACAGTCTTGAAGCGCTGCTCGTATTTTGGACGTTTGGACTCGCGCAGATCATCGGGCAGCTTTTCATCCAGTAGATTCTCGATTTCATCATCGTTAAAGTCGGAGGAATCATAGTCACCGTCACCGTCACCGTCTTCCTCATCGCCGTGCAGCTTTTCGCCGTTTTCATCTGCGGAATGTAAATTGTTATGGGATATTTGTGTAGATAAGTCAAGTGTATAAAATGAAACCTGATCCAAACGTTAATCTTTCGTGATGTTCCAGGCGCACAATGGGTATCATGCGCATCTTTTCAAGCTATGTGATTAGAGAAGTCTCACATTGAGCTGCAGTTGCGAACAGATTCAAAATGGTCGAGCGAATGCGCTTGCAAACAACAATTAACTGAATCTTGCTGGCAACTACAGTAGAGACACTCTTGAGCGAACTGCTCTCATTTCAGATTCAAATTAAACTGTTTAAGGTTCATTATGACAAATTTACACTGTATTTATTTTATCAGCCTCCAAGGCACATTGTTTACACAAAGATAAGCACTGGTAAGATCTATAGATAAGACATGTAGAAGCTGTTTCTTTCAATTTTATGACTAAACACCATGTGCCCCGGATAGTCGTCAACAACTATGCCTGCTCCTACATATAGTAAATCTCTCCACTGTGTGCTCTTATCGCTTACCTGATTCATCATCGTCGGTGGCAGTGCCCACTTCGTCGAGCACCTGAAACTGTCTCAGCTGCTGATCAATCGGATCGGAGAGTAGCTCGGCATTACGTGTCCGGCGCATTTCCTCAATGGCGCTGAGCGAAAAGCCCGCCATTTTAAGGGCCTGCTCCTCCTCGTCCAGGCGTGGACGCTTGCGTGGTGTTTCTGGCCTCTTAAGGATCGGCTCCTCATCTTGCTTTGACTTAATCTCTGCCATTTTATGTGTGCTTAAAATCTATCTTATTCAAGTTTAGGGTTTATTTATTGTTTTGTTTTTGGTTTCTTATAGCTGTGTTTGAGCTCTTCTGGCCAATAACCAATACTGAGACCATCCAACGATTTCGAATTGATTTTTCATTGGAAGTGCCACATTGGTTAAGCTAGAAAACTCAATCGTTCGCTTTCTTGTCAAGGGTTTGCTCCACTCTGCTCGTATTTCAAACGCACTTCACATCATTATTAGAGCATGCATCCGCATAACACGTTTTCATTATTCATTTTTTTTTCTTTTAACTTATACTTGTTTTTGTTGTTGCAGTTTTTTTGTAGCCGGCTACGTTTAAAGAAGCTGCCTTCGCAATGGATTTTGTGCTGAACAAAACACCAAGGCAAAAGTTGCTTAGCCTGACTCACTGCGTTTATTTGAAGAATGTATTTTATTTATCTTAGCGTACTAAACTTACAAACAAATGTTAAAACTTTTATCAAATGCCGCAACAATGACCACGCTCAGACATTTTGCCATAGAAACCAGCTGATCGGCAGCTTTGCAGCGTTGCCACACTGCGTAAATTTCCCTGCACACTGCCAGTCACGTTTCAATAGGGCGCTTTTTATTCAAAACCAAAAGTTTTTAAGCCTATTCCTAGTTCTCTGACTGAACCACTCGATATTTTTATATTAACTGTTTTTATTAGCACAACGTACTTAATATAATTAAATAATAACTCATAGATTAATGTTGGTGGCCATGCTCAGACATTGTCAATATTTGCTAGTGCTGCCAAGTCGCTCAAAGTTCCTTGTGTTCAATTGCAATGTTAATAACAGTTTTTATTTATGCACGAACAAAATGTACAGAATATAGAATTAAAATGTTTTACAAAATATATAGTGCATGCTGTCATAAAAGTCAATAAACAGGTATAGTTTATATTCTGTTATTTTGCTCAAACTTTCGTTTTCATTTCTTAAAGGTCTTTCGCTTATCGCTTAGGCGCCAAAATTTCCAATTCAAATAAATTTCCATTTTTTAGCTTCTATAGGTCAACCTTATTTCGCTAAGGCGCCAAAAAAAATGTAAATTTAAATTAATATCATGAATAACGCATTAGGACAAATTACACACCAGAACAACTTTCAGTAGGGAATGTGAAGACTTAAGGAGTTCAATCTGCAAAAAAGGTGATCTAATAATCAAATGAACAGAAACCCTTTATCACTCACAGTACCTCGTTTATATAACCCGCTACACCACATCCGGACAGTTCCAAATGAAAAGGCAAGCGACGACAACTGATAGACCGCACAACTTCAGCCTTTAAGTGATTAATAATGAAAAATATAAATTCGTTGCCAAGATCCGAGCATTGAATAATATAGAGCGTAGAAAGAAAGTTAAGATGCATAACCAAATGCCTAAAATCATGCCAACTCAATTGTTCAGCAGACGTTATGCTAAGGACGCGCAGATTGGCCAACTGCAGGACAACGCCGCTAAGGAAATGACAGCACGGATTGTAGACGTTCAGGAGTGTGAGGCCACGCAAAAATGAAATGTGTTTGCCTTGTTTCATTGACAGCTCCGTACCAATGCGCAAATGCTCCAAGGCATCTGGACGCAGCTCTGCAAATCTCTGGAATAACTTATCGTTGGGATTGACAAAGTAGTCAATATCCAAGCTTTTCAGATGAGGCAGTAAAACGAGAAACTCATAATTGGGATGCGCGGCACAGTCAATCACAAGATTCTCCAATTTGTGCAAATGCTTACAAATCTCAATAAGAATATCGGCAAGCTTATGATCTATGGATAATATTAGCGATTGCAGATTCTTGAGATAAACACAGACGTTGATCATATGATGGGCCTTGCTAAGCAGCGGCATCTCGAAGTATTTGTCATGCAAATCCGATACGGATAACATACGCATCTTATAACCATTCAGCTGAAAGAATTCATCCACCTCCTGCGAGGTCCAATGGTGGGTGGGTTCGTACCATGTGAAGCTGCGGAAACGCTGCTTATAGACCATCTCATAGATATCCTTGAAGCGCTGACAGGTGAACGCAAAGTTGCACTGACTCATCATATCCAAATTCTGGAATACCATCAGCAGACACTCGTCGGGCACGTCCAAAATGTGGCGATAATCCATTTCTTTTTCAAATGGAACTTGCTTACTTTACTAAATCGACACGAATATATATTATGGCATCGACTTGAAAAGTACGTATACTATGCTTTATGATCAAAACTTTAATTCTGAAAATAGAATTTTCAGTTAACATTCCATAAAATAGAACAATTTCTTTATATTATTGCAATGTTGCATTAGAGTAACCTTATGTAACAGCTTTATCTGTTGCTATAGTCATGCACTATCCCTACTTTCATTTCATAATTCAATTATAGTTATAATAAATTTAGTTATTTTACATTTATGATTCGCAAGACAAACAAAATATAATCAGAATCAGCAAATCTTTGTTTCAAATAAGGATCTGCGTTATAAAATAAAACTAAGTCTAGTTAAAATTAGTTATTCCTTACATTAGCTTACAAACTAAATACGTTTAACTAGAGATTTCATTGTAGCACACTTTCTATATCGATGTCCACAGCATTGGCCAAATCCGTGAAGTTTTGTGCATTCTGCTCATGGCCCTTGGAGCGATAATGGGCGTTTAAATGTGGGCGTCGCATAAAGGACACTTTGCAGATGTCGCAGCTATAAATAAATAATAAATAAATAAAAAGAATAGGTTATTTAAATGAAATTCTGGAGAGCCTTTAGCATGCTTTAGCTGCAAAACCTTAAAATCTTAAACTCAACTAGTTAAATATTAAACCAATTCGGAAGAAAAACTTAAGCCGGAGTTCCAGGCCAAACTTCCTATGCATTCAGCTTTATTTTGTTTACTCTTCTCACTTTTTCATATAAATGGAACCTAATCGATTACTACTTCAGCCTTGTAGAATTTTATTAAATTTAAGCATTTTTTATATCATTTAAAATTGTCTAAAAATTCAATTTCCTATTGGTCAAACACAGAACGGCGTATTTGCCGAAGCTGAAAACTAACCTAATCTATGCGTTACAGACGTTTCAAGCGTCTTGCGTGACTCTTTTTGCAACTGCTTATACATAAATACAGAACTAGTTCAAAGATCGGCTTTAGATTCATTAATTAGTTCATTGCGAATGGAATCTTTGCTTTTGCAGCCCTGCACTTTTACTCACTGAAAACTTCGTACGCCGGAATGGCTGAGCATGTGCCTCTTAAGCTTGTTGCTGACTGCGAATTCCTTTTCGCATTTGGTGCACTTGTAAGGACGATAATTCGTATGACGACTGCAATAAATATAAAGCATTATAAACTGATTTCAATCACTGATCTTTGCACTCACTTGCGCTCATGTTGAATCCTGCCGCTGTGATCGGCAAAGGTTTGGCCACAGTATTGACATGGATAGGGCTTCTCGCAGAGATGTGCGAGCTCGTGGCGCCGCAGCAAGTGAGGTGTGTAGAACTTCAAAGGACACTGCTTGCAGGGGAAGTTCTTAACACCTGTGTGCCGCAACAGATGTACCTTGAAATTGCTGGGACAGGTAAAGTGTCGGCCGCACAGCTCGCAGATGCAATCCCTTTTACGGCGTTCACGCTTGAGTGCGACGATTTCATCCTCCGATAGCTTGCTCCAGTTAATGCGAGGCGTGTTCCTCGCATTTGTCGCAAAGTTGACAGTTGCATAGAGCTTGGAAGGGGGCTTGCCCGGCTTACGTGGCGTGTTTGGCGTAGAAGCGGGAGCATTTCCAGTTGCTTCCTCATCAATGTCGACATGTTGCACGGATCCGTCCGATTGGACGTCCTCACTAACTTCATTTTGCTGCTGCAGGTTGTCATATTCACCGTCTCCATCATACTCTGTGATTTCTTCATATGACTTGGGTGATTCTATGTCTTCAGCCTCTTCCTCCTGGTCTAGATTATCGTCCTCATCCAAGTCGATTTTTTGATACGCTTCCCCAATGTTATTGCTACTGCTTAAGAGCACCTTTTGAGTTTTTATGATGCGCTCGCGAAACACGATCGCTTCTCGTAACGCCACTTCGCAGGGCCCACAAATATGTGCAGGGAATTCCATATGCTCCGTTAACTGTAAAAAATACAAGCAGGAAATACAAATTGTTCTACTAAATATTTACTTGAGCGGAATGCTTACAAATATTCCTGTTAACGCTGCAATTTGGTGTAGCATTATGTTGTCGGGCTGTTCAAATAAATTCTTTGCCTTCACACAGTAAATAATCTTGCCACAGGTACGACAACGTGCCGACATTTTTTAAATCATTTTCCAAATTAAACGAATTGTTTACTTATTTTTCTTAGCTATTCGCGTCGTTAGCGGGAACCAGCTGTTCTGTTATTATCTGGCAACGCTGCACCTATTGTGAACACCGATATTTTTCTAACTTCACTCGATTAGAGATCAGCTGTTGGAAGCAAATTTAAATTGCTTGTTTTTAATTATATACAAAGCAATGTGAAGATTTCTTTTGAAAAACTAAGTAATAAAAGTCATATTACAGGCTTATTCAGACGCTTTCTAGCTAAGCCGGCTGAAACGAAGAATTTGTATGCATTTAAATAATTGTTGTGTAATTTGCAATGCGTTTAAATGAACATACAAAACTAGTTGGGCAACGTGTAATCCTGGTGCCCTACGAGGCTCGACATGTGCCCAAATATCACGAATGGATGAGCAGCCCCACACTGCGTACCCTAACCGCCTCCGATGAACTTACGTTAGATGAGGAATACGAAATGCAAAGGAGTTGGCGAGAGGATAACGACAAGCTCACATTTATTGTGTTGTGCGCCGAGACGTATGCAAAGACCAACGACGAGATTGGCGCCATGGTGGGCGATACAAATTTATTTGTGCGTCCGGATGAGGATGAGCCGCAGCAAAATGTGGCCGAGGCCGAGATAATGATAGCAGCGCCCGAGGCGCGTGGCAAAGGATATGGCCGCGAGGCAATGCTGCTGATGCTCAAGTACGCCCAACAGCAGCTGATCTTAGCCAGATTCGAGGCCAAGATTGACATGGACAATGCCGTCTCATTGCATCTATTCGAGAGCTTCAAGTTTAACGAGGTGCGTCGCGTGGAAGTCTTCCACGAGGTGACGCTAGAGCGGCTCATAACTGAGGACTGGCTGTCCTGGCTAGATGCACAGGTGCAGCTAAGAGCTGAGAAATATGTTAATGCTTGACATTATGTACATTTAGTTTATGCTGTTTATTACATTTATATTACAACTACTTTCCCTTACTTGCCTTTAAGATGTTGCTTACTATCTTTGCTCTGGCTGTAGTCGTTGCGTAAGTAATGCTGTATGTGGGTGTATGTATGTGTATCTGTGTGTGTGTGGCAGGAAAGACATCGCATGACATATGCCCCAAGGCAGTTATCTAATGTGTATGTATGTATATATATAGATATATGTGGGTGTCCGTATGATACATAAAACTAGTTGGCTTAATGTCTTACAGCGTGTTTGTTTCAATTTTTTATAAAAATTATTATTAAATAATTAAAGGCAAACATAATCCGTACTTGTAATTGCAAATCAAAACTAAATATTTCATAAAAATTTCTTTGCTTTGCTTTTGCTTAACTTAACGATAGCTGCTCAAATTTCGGTCTTAAAACTAACATTTAGACGTGGTGTGCTGCTTGCTATGAATAATAAATATGCTTGTTGTGTATGTGTGTGTGTGAGTGCATATGCTTGGGTGTGGGTGTGTATGTGTGTGGTCCGATTTTAGGCAGCGGCGCCATCGATGGGCATGGCATGCAGCACCTCATCAAGCAGCTGCAGCGCACGATGCAAATGCACTTCGATCCAGCAGGGTGTCTCCTTAATAGATTGGCGCGGATAATCAGGTCCCCAGCCCTTCACAAAACTCAGCCGCAATATGCACAAACGACGCAGATCGTCCACTCCAATGCCAGCGGCAGCAGTCATACCTGCAATAATATAAATCATATATAAGTTAACAGTTTAATGGGCCTTCAGACATGCTGCTCTCACTTCTGCCGCCGCCACCCATTTGTTGATTGGAGACGCCCGCCACGGCGGCTGCTTGCGCTGCTGCAGCAGCCTGTGCATTGGTGGCCAACGAGTGCATCTGCTGATGACATTGGCGCAAGTCGAAGACCTGTTAACAATTCAACACAAATTTGTTATAAATTAAAGTTCAATTTGATGGGAAGCAGCATTTACTTTGATGCACGCAGCTGGATAGATCTTGTGCACGGCATCGCCCGGCGTGCGACCCGCCTCGCGATCCAGATAATAGCTTTGTACGAACACAGAATTGTCGCTAAGGCAACGCAGCCAGACATCGCCCTCACCACGCAGATCCAATTGCACGCCCTTGCCTATGTGCAGTCTAAAAGTAAAATTTTAATATTAATAAACATATAAATACTATAAGGGACTGACTATTCACCTGGCTCGCTCCGACTGCTCGGTGCGATGCACATTACTGAGTGCGCCCAGACAGAAACGATTGCCGCCAGAGGGATCCACGTAGCCGTCTATGATGACATTCGGCTTGGCCGAGGGCACCTTGAATGTCTCGCCCACCTGTGTGTCCAGCTCAAAGTAGGCAATGGAGCACCAATACTCCGGCGCCGGCTGGCGAGAGAGCAAACGCGTCTGTTGCTGTTGTTGCTGCTGCTGTTGCTGTGGCGGCGCCTGCTGCGGCGAGGCCAGATCGCCAGGCAGCGCCGTACTCCCTGCAAATTGGATAAATGTTCAGCAAACTGAAGGCAGATTACAAACTTCCATCTTGCTCTTACAATAGCTGCCGGGTAAGGAGCGCGGATCTGGCGGCTGCATAGACTGTGTGTAGGTGAGCGTATTGGGTCCTGTCCAGGTGCCTGCGGCTCCACCGACACCACCTCCACCACCACCACCACTGGCCTGTGCAGCACCGCCAGCATTGGGCTGGTTGCCAGCTGTAGCTTGTTGTTGGGCAGACGGAGGCTGGGTTGCGCCGTAGCTATTGGGTCCAGCGCCTTGGCCACTTGGTTGCGGCACATAGCCATTCTGTTGCTGGGCGTGCACGGTGGCAGGTCCGGCGCCGCTGTTTGCATTGCCGCTAAACTTGCTCACATCGTTGCCCACGTTCTGCATTTGAGCGCCCGTTGGCGGCGCTCCATAGTATTGGCCGGCGCTGCCAGCAGCTCCTCCAGTGGAATTGCTGGTTACGCTTGGGCCATTGGGTCCGCCGCCGCCCGGCGGCGGTTGCTGTTGCTGCATGGCCAACGTGCCTGGATCTGTGGGTGAGCTGGCCTGGGCATGATGCACGCCATTACCTTGTGCGCTCTGTGCTTGTGTGGGCGGGGGTGGGGGCGCCATAACGGGACCGGAGCCAGGATTCATGGCGCCCATGCCCGGCATGCCATGAGGTACGGCTGCAATGAATATATACAAATTAAATATCAGTCAAAGCTAAAGCTAAAGCTTGTGCAGCAAAATAAACTCAAATTGCAGGAACAACAAAAAAACGCTTACAAAGTGCGTGCGGCGCTGGCTGGGATTGGGATTGTGGCTGCTGCTGTTGCTGCTGGGGCGCCCCCTGCTGCTGCTGCTGCTGTTGTTGCTGCTGCTGCGGCGTCGGCGGATGCCGCAACATCCACGGACTGCGCACCGGCCCGCCGCTATCCGTTGGCTCAATTTTTGGTATTGCCCGACCGGCAGCAAACATTGCACTCATTTGATTAGCATCGGTGACTACAAAGCCAACAGAAAACAAAAACAAAATAAAACCAAAATTTAGCGAAATCAAATTGAAAGTAAAAAGAAACAAGCAACATAAAGCACATATATATATATATATATCTACTTGGCTATTGATTTCTAGTAGTAATGCCAGGCCGTACCGTATTCACCGGGCCCGGGTCCCTGCGGCGGATAGCCATAGCCACCCGGGCCGACCATTTGCGTGGGATGATGCTGTATGGTGCCAATGTCGTTCCCATCAATGTCCATGCTGCCAACGAGAGAGCCGGCTGAGTATTCATCTTTGACCAGGCGACTGGGTCCCGACTGCAGGCTCAAGCCGGACAGATCGATGCCCGGCGAGACGACGCGCTCGTAGTGGTAGGGATTCACGCAGACCGAATCGCACTTGAGATCGAAAGCAAAGGCGCAGTATTTCACATGCTTTAGCTCGTTCTTGTGCAGATCTGGCCAGCGCCAGATCCGTGCATAGATCACATGCGGGAAACCCTTGCGGCCGGCCACCTGCAGTCCACGAAGATGAGGAAAGCGTGAAACGAAAGAATATTAAATTAAAATCAAATCGTATCGAATGGAATAGTAAACAAGCGAACGCGTCGCATATCGCAACCGGAAATGCCACAACGTAAACAAACAAAACATCTAGAGTGCATTTAAAGATGTTACCCGACTCAGAAATACCCTGTTCTCTAGAAAAGTTAAATATATTTAACCCAGTTATTATGTCTCTAGATATGATCTAAAACTAAAACTCGCTATTTTTTCAATATAAAATTATCGATAACATATATTGACTATCTGGCATCTCTATTGTATTGCTTCTCCTGTTGCATGAATGTGTGCAATTGCAATATGCCCCCTTTACACACATTTAATGGCTGCAGGGTGTAAACCTATATAGACCCCACACATTGCCGAGCGATAAGAGGCGTAGCTGAAACTAAAGCTAAACCTGACGCTCACCTGCAGTCGGCCGTCGAGCGTGCGCTGTATGGTGACGCATTTGCTTGGATGGGCGCCGTTCGTGGTAATTGCTGTTATCAGTGAATCCAATTCGTCGCGCTTCTCCTTCAGCTTCTTGACGAGCGACTCGATGGCGCGCTTGGCAAAGCCCTCGCTCTCCCCGCCCTGCCGGTGGCACATTAGCGAATGGACGATGCTCAGGCAGGCGTCTGCCGATGTGGGCGCATTCGATGGCGGTGGCGGTGGCATTTGTACCATATCCCGAACAATTACTATAAGAGGGAGAGACAGAGAGAGAGAAAGAGAGGTATTATATCAATAGAGGGTAATATAATTATGGGTTGCACTTACTGTCTTGTTGCGCTATGGCGCCGTACATATGTGCCGGCGGTCCAGCGGCCGGTCCGGCCATGCCAAAGTCCTGGGCAATGCCCAGGCCACCGCGTGCATGTGCATCCACTTCGGCGTTGTTGGTCTCGCCGCCGTCACAAAATCCGTATCCAGCTGATGGCCACAAAGCGAAGCTGTTCGCCGCAAGCGTTGCACACACACACACACAAAAATTAAATAAAACGCAGCGCCCCAACCGAAACAAAGAGAAGCACGCGAATGTACGCACAAAACAAACGGCAAGTTTAGCGAACGGCAAAGTCTCTCCTCTCTTTTCCCCTTGTTACTGCTCACAAGCAGTTATTGTTATTGTTGTTGCTGTTGTAACTTTACAACGGTTTGTGCCAAAGAGAGCGCCTTTGGGGGTGTTACGCACACATCGAAAATAATTGCACACTCACACACACACGCACACATCGAGGCGCGCGCTGTTAAACTTGAACTCCCACAAAGCTGCCGTAATTATGGCAACAGTAAGGCTTTTCTTTGCAACTAGGAGTGCTTCTTCTTCACTTATTCGCTCTACTCTCCTCTGCTCTTGCCACTTCTTCTATGCCTAAACGTCCGGCAGCAGCAACAGACGCAGACATATACACTTGCACGCACTTAGCGAGCTGTGTTGTTTTAGTTGTAAATTTCTTTCTATTGGCTAGCACTGTCTATAATTTATTTTAATTACAGCGCTTTTAATACTCGGCACCAAAAATGCACTAAATAATTTTCCGCACATCTATAGCCAGTTTTCCACCCAATTTGCTTTTCTGTTCTTGTGCTCTTTTTAGAGATGTGTACTATTTATATTAGTAATGGGTACTCGTTCCAAGTAGTGAGTCACCGTTCTGTGTAAATTGGTAAATCGCAAACAGAAAAAGTTATATTCAGATAAATATTATTTCAATTTTAAGTATACAACTATAACAGTATAGTCAATGAGCTACTTAAATAAAAATATTAAACAGCAAATCACAAAATAAACATTGAAATATTAACAGAGGTGAATATATATTTTAAAATTAGTGTTAATGCTAATGTCACTGCCAATTGGCGATAGTACACGCTCCCATCACAATCGCGCACAAGGTGCAAAATTCACATCGCTAACACTTCTTAGCCAGTGCAGCCCTGGTTTCACTTTCGGGCATTTGCTATTTGACGAAAACAGACAATTAATTTGTTTTGTTGATAAAAATGAGCACTCCTGCAAAAACCACTGGCACCGGCCTGGAGGATGTTAACATACCAGGCCAGGCATTTCTACGCGAGGCGCTCACGTCATGCACGGATCCACTGAAAGCCATCGAGAGTTTCCAGCTGGAGAACGGGGTTTTGTTGCCCTCTTTGCGACCGATGTTGCCTTTATTGGATTTACATGGCGTGCGCCGTCTGGATTTCCATACGTCGCTGATGGAGGAGCTGCGTGACAAGCTAATTGCGCATATTAACGAATTGGGTCAGAAGGATCCCCGCGAGCGTGAAAAGAAACTCAAGGATTTGCTGGTTAAGAGTTTCCCTGTGGTGCGCGTCAAGTACTTGCGTCCCGTTGTAATGGCCATACTCCGGAACACCCAGCACATCGACGATAAGTACTTGCGCGTGCTGATGCGCGATCGCGAACTCTATGCGGACACTGACACCGAAGTGAAGCGCCAAATATGGCGCGATAATCAATCCCTGTTTGGTGACGAGGTGTCGCCGCTGCTATCGCAATATATAAGAGAAAAGGAGCATATACTGTTTGATCATACCAATCTGAATAACTTGTTCTTCCAGCCCACGCCGAAGGTGCGCCGGCAAGGCGAAGTTGTGCAGAAGCTGGCCAACATGATTGGCAATAGCGTGAAGCTCTATGACATGGTGCTCCAGTTTCTGCGCACTCTGTTCCTGCGCACACGCAACGTCCACTATTGCACGCTGCGGGCGGAGCTGCTGATGGCCCTGCACGATCTCGAGGTGCAGGAGATCATCTCCATTGATCCGTGTCACAAGTTCACGTGGTGCCTGGACGCCTGCATCAGGGAGAAGAATGTGGACATTAAGCGCTCGCGCGAACTTCAGGGCTTTCTCGATAATATCAAGCGAGGCCAGGAGCAGGTCTTGGGGGATCTGTCCATGACACTGTGCGATCCATATGCCATCAATTTTCTGGCCACCTCGGCCATCAAGATACTCCATCATCTGATCAACAACGAGGGCATGCCGCGAGATAATCAAATCTTAATACTACTGCTGCGCATGTTGGCTTTGGGGCTGAGCGCCTGGTTCATGATTGATTCGCAGGACTTCAAGGAGCCGAAGCTGGATAACCAGGTGGTGACCAAGTTTCTGCCCGCACTCATGTCGCTAATGGTCGATGATCAGTGCAGGAGTTTGCATGGCAAACTGCCGCCCGATGAGCGTGAATCTGCTTTGACCACCATTGAGCACTCGGGTCCGGCGCCGGACGCCGTGGAGGCCTACATCCAGGAGAGCTCGGTGGCCAGCATTTTGGCCATGTACTATACGCTGCATACGGCACGTGTTAAGGATCGCGTCGGTGTGCTGCGCGTTCTGGCCATATTGTCCGCCTGCAAGGACGATCGTGCCTATGAGGATCCCTTCCTTCATTCATTGATTGCCCTGCTCGTGCCCATGAGTGAGGAGTTTGCCACCGAGGACTTTTGCACCACCCTCTTCGATGAGTTCATATTTGCGGGCCTGACCCGCGAGAACGTCACCTCCAGGCACATGATGAAGCTGCTTTGGTACATCTACAACAAGTTGCCCGCCGGCCGCCTGGCGACCCTGATGAAGGCCATGCAGCCGACGACGGCGCACAATGAGCACATCCACAAGCTCTACGAGACGTTGCAGGAACGCATTGGCACGGCAGTGGCACCAGACGCCACGCCCACCATACTTGAGCCGCCTCCCGCGGATTTCGATTCGCCTCTAAAGAGCGTACCCACGCCCGGACCACATTATAGCGCCCCATAAACAGTTTAGAGCATAATTTATACGTACTTAGCTATTAAGTTCCCAAGCTAGTCTTGTCTATCATATATATATCTATATAGTTAATATATATATGTATGCTAGGGGTATACACAATTGCAACACAAATAGCATTTCTTTAGTTTATAGAGCAATTCGAATTCGTTAAAAGGTTTTTTTTATTTTGTTCATAGAGTATATATGTATTCCAGATATATATATAAAAAGTCGGCTCTATATAAATTTGCATCCCTCTGTTTCTAAGCAGACTAGCTCTAATTTTTAAAGACATGCTGATAAAAAAAATTTAAATTCTTTTTTTTTTAATTAAGATATACTGGCTATATAGCATATATCATTTAAGTATCTTTCATATTTTCATTTAAAAATTAATTTTACTTTATTTTAAAATTGTTTTTATCAAAACAGCTATCAATATCTATCAGTTATCAAATATCAAAGATATAATTCATTTTATTATTATCATTATTTTATTTGAAAATTACCTATTGTTTTATTCAAGATATCTTTAACCTAACCTAAAGACTAAATATTCCTAAGATCGAACAGAATAGAACTTAAATTTTTTTTAAAAATATATTTTTTGTAGTTGTGGTATAGACTACAATATTATATAGCCAGCCGCCTTAAAAACACCTTATTTTAAACAATTCTCTTGTTTTAAAGAACTTCTCCATTTTTCAAGATATTTTGAAAAGACTAAATATCAATAAGCTCCGCCTACAATACCATATAACGCCTATTGGAACATTCTATAAAAATTAAAACTTCATAGAATATCTTTTTTTTAAAGCTTTTATGCTTTTAGAATAATAGAATACTATATAATATAAAAAATCAATTTAGTATACAAAATATACATATATCCATAACAAAATATAAAAATATATTAATAAAAATAGAAATCAAGCTTTAGCTGCCATATCCAAAGCATTTTTAATATCATCTATCAAATCGTCAGCGTCTTCCAGACCCACAGAGAGGCCAATCAGAGCATCCGTAATGCCCAAAGTTTTACGATCTTCGGCGGGCACCGAGGCGTGGGTCATGATGGAGGGCAGCTCCGCAAGACTCTCATAGCCACCTAGGCTCTCGGCCAGGGTGAACACTTTGAGCGCTTTGAGAAATGTCGTCGAATGCTGCAGCTCGCCTTTGATATAGAAGGAGAAGACGGCACTGTAGCCATACGTCTGAGCCAGGGCTAGTTGGTGCTGGGGATGCGAGGGCAAGCCCGGATGCAGAACCTTGTCCACGAAATCGTGTGACTCCAGAAATTTAGCCACCTGGAGTGCATTTGCCTGGTGCTGTTCCATGCGCAGCGATAAGGTCTTCAGACTGCGATTGACCTGATAACAGTCGAAGGGCGAAGGCACAATTCCCATGGAATTTTGCAAAAATTTTAATCTATCGTGAAGCTTATCGCAATTCAAGGTAATGCCGCCCATGACGACGTCCGTGTGGCCATTCATGTATTTGGTCAGGGAATAGCAGACCAGATCGGCGCCCAGCTCGAGTGGCCGTTGGAAATAGGAGGTGAGAAAGGTGTTATCCACTGCCACAATTACATCGTTGCCCACTTCCCGAGTGATCTGCACCAGAGCCTTAATATCGACCACTTTAATTAACGGATTTGTGGGCGATTCCAGCCAAACGAGCTTCGTTTCCGGTTTCAAAGCTGCACGGAATTTCTCCAACTGTGTGGCATCCACAAATGTAGCCGTTAGGCCAAAGCGCGTTGCCACCTGGCGTATCAGGCGATTCGTGCCGCCATAGACATCGTCGCCCATCACGATGTGATCACCGTGACTGAGCATGGCCAGCACTGCGGTTGTGGCGCCTAGGCCGGAGGAGAATACCAGGCCATAGTTGGCATTATCCAGCGCTGCCATGCACTGTTGCAGGACATTGCGCGTGGGGTTGCCACCTCGCGAATAAACATAGCCGCGATGTTGGCCTGGAGCATCCTGTTTGAAATTCGTGCTCAGTGTGATGGGCGGTATGACACTGGCGCTCTTCCATTGCTCCGGATCCTGGCCAGCGTGTATGGACTTTGTGGCGAAACCTTTTGGTTGTGGCTTAAAACTCATTTTTTTATCAAAATAATATAGCCACCACTCCTGGACAATCAATCTGTTAATGACAAGTATATCAATTGTCTTTATCTATTTATAGACTGGAAAATACCATAAATAATACTAACAGCGAAGTATAACATCAACTTTTCTGCAACGTTAACTAACTGTAATTAAATATTTTAAATTTATACTTAACTCAACTTTTAAGTTTTAGCAATCAGAATTTTTACATATTTAACATTAACGAATACTTTTAAAAATTTTAAATTTCATGTCTTTCTGTGAGCAAAAATTTTTGGTTCACTCATTTGCAGCTGAATCAAAAGAACTGAATCGGCAGGCGAGGTGTTTGCCAACCCTTCGCCAACTCATTTCATTTAGATATTTACATATATTTGGTCGTGTCGCAGTTCATAAAAAAGAAGACAAATACTGATTAAAACGCAGAGGCATCCGGGTAAGTTATTTAAAAAAGTGCTAAATAACTCTATTAACATAATTGTTAACTGTGTATCAATGTAAAAAACGACTTTGCTAGCGTTAAATCAACTGAGCTTGCAAGTGCCTTACGCCACGCGTTTCTTTCAATAAGAATGTATGTGTGAGTGTGAGTGTGTGACGAAATCCTAAAACGAAGGTTATTGCTTATATTACTTTGCAATTCTTCATATAATAGAATTTTTATTGAAATAACAATTTAAATAGTCAAAGCAGCTTCACAGATTGCATTTGTGCATTTCATTCTTCTTTCAATGTAGTTAATAGTTACGTATGAAGCTTGTTGCTGCAAATTTCTGGAAGCACACATACACGAGCGTATGCGTATGCGTATGTGTGACTGTGCGTATATATATACATATATATAGCTAATTCCGTTCTCCCCGCCCCCGCTAGTTCATTCACAAATTTGCTTGGTAACAGCTTTTTATAAAAACAAAGATGTGATTTTCACTTTTCTGAAAAGCTTTGAAAATTGTGCGTGATTAACATTGTGCGTGAAAGATTAAGGGATTAATATATACTAGTTGTAATTATTAATATGTGAATAATATATGTATATATGTACATATATATGTATAGTAATTTAATAAGTTGGTGAAATAGAATGTGTGTTAAATTCAAAAAAGCTCAGTCTACTTTTACTAAATTTTTTCCATATTCAATTTTTTTTAATGTAATTTTAATATCAATTTAAAAGAGCCGCGGCTTTGAAAGGCTGCCAGCTTTCTGCGTTTTTATTCCAGAATTGCCAGCTTGTTAAAAATATCCACCATCTAACAAGTGGCAATTTGTATTTTAAAAACTGCACATTTTAGTCTCTTTGGCAGTATTTAAATACCGCACAGTGTTTATCAACATGTACTGCTCTTGGGCAAAAGTGGCTCAGCATGAGCTAGCAACATTTTCTCACTCTTTCCAACACGTATATTTCGTAGCAACATGAGTGAGGCAACATTTCAATGAGTGAGGCAACATGTCCGTTCGGTTGCCAATGTCTGTTTGTCTCCTCTTTGAAACGTCAGTTTACATTTGGAAGCAACAAAGCAAAGTACCGTTTGGACTGTAATTGAGAGTGTGCGCGTGTGTTTGTACTTGAATGTGTGTGTGTGATTTTGCATTAAATATTGTTATAATTTGAATTTAATTTAACTACATGCAAAATCTAATGTATGTTTAACATAAATAAGTAGAGAACCAACGTTCACAATAACAAAGCTAAGATGTGCAGCTGATGGGAAAAACCTACCACTTTTAAACTAGTGCGTGGGAAAAATCGATCCACAAACTGTTTGCAAAGAACATACAAAATGTTGGCTTAAACGAGAGACTTTGACAAAAACAACAACAACAAGTTCACTGTGATACATTTTTGCAGTACAAATTAGTTAACAACAAAACACTTAGTATAGCCAAAAAGAACCAACTCCAAAAGTTGTTCACTTATTTTTCGAGTGCAATAATACAATTTTCGCCAAGATTCTCAAGTAACTAACTCATCTCGAAACATTCCTGCGCAACATAAAAACAACAAAATGGCTGTAAAAACGTAAGCATAACTTATATAAAAAAAAATTACAACAATTTCATTGCGTTAATTAGAAAAAGGCCCAATTTGTGTTCCCTTGTCAATTGTTTTTTATTGTGTGTAAGTGTATATACATGTGCATACACATACACAAGTACATTTATGTATGCATTTGTTTAAATGCAAAGCAGATATGAAAAAAATTGTAGAAACAATTTACGTGTTTGTTTCAACTCTCAATTCGTCTCCCAGCTGTTCGAGCATAAGTGTATATATACATATAAATATGTGTGTGTGCGTTCCTCTGTTATGTGAGGGGGTACAGTGGAGCTACTATTCATAGGTTGTTTGTGAGAGAGGCAAAGAGAAACTATGCTGGTTCCCAGTAGTACAGTTATCCAAACAATTACGCACAACAATTATATTAAATAATTTGATTACAGAATTAGATAAGTTCTCTTAATTTTTAATTAACCTCATATTGTGTGCAGTTTGACTGCAATTGTATTTTGATTGTCTTTTTTATTGTTAGCGACGCACTGGGCGAGATATCCAACAGTGGAAGTGTTTCACTTCCAAAGCGTATCGTTCGTTTCTCTCTTGCTCTCACAACTTATACACTCGCAATGCGCAAACAAAGAGTTTTTTGTGTGTGTGCGTTATGTTCGTGTTCCCATTTGGTTTTTTGCTTTGTATTCTTACACCAATACCAATGCATCAGTTTTCAGTGTATGAGTGCAAGCTCAAAAATTGCGTCAGCCAATTGAAAAATTTATTTATACTTGTGCATATGTATGTATTTACATGGCCCAATATGTTAGCCAAGTTTTTAACTCGTTTTCTTAAAACTATGCTTAACTTATAGAAATATTTTAGCGCGTCGCAAGTCTGACTGAGTGGTTTTTTTTCGTATTGATTTCTGTCTCGCTCTCACTCTGCTTGATTTCACCTTCAGTTTTTTTTTTTTGGTTTCTGGGTCATATTTGTTGATTTTAATTTGTTATTGTCGTCGCAGCAAACATATATTGTTGATATATGTTTTATTTTATACATATATTATTTCTCATTTTTACCCATGAACAAATAACCTCCAAAAGGGCTCCCACACAACGCATACGCATTTGTATTCGATATGTATATACACATATGTGTGTGTGTGCGTGATGCTTGGCTGTCCGTACCGTTGTTTTGTTTATCCCTTCATTTACGTACACCCCTCCTTTTACATTCTTTCAACATTTGAAATCTTCAACTTTTGCCTTGCCCAACGTCTTTAGCGTCTTCTTTGTTGACTTTGAGGCGTTGGCGCGCATTTCGTTTGTTTTTTTATTGTTGCGTCTTTACACCGTTTGATTTGTAGCTTCCTCGGCTCATATATATGAGTGTGAGTGTGTATGTGCAACTGTTGTTAGAAAGAGGGAACGGTCGAGAGAATGAGAGAGAGAGAGTTGCCATCTTGATCTTGACTGCGGTCAACCGCCCCTTAAATAGCCCGTAAATCCGTCTCTGTTGAAAAAATTTCACTTGTAGTGCTGCACAGTTATGTCCCGTATCCACCTGTATCTTCGGTTACTAATCAAGATATTTTTTTTTGACAATATCTCGTTACTTGCCTGAAGTGAAACTTGAGTCTAGTGCCAAAAAAAAGAGCTTCACTGGACAGCTGTTTGTCACTTAGGAACCCCAAGTCGACATGAAGTGACGCATAATCCGAAAATGCTGAACAATGCTTTTTATCTATCCACCACCACTGTGCAGCGTAAATGAGCTCAATAAGCATTTCAAAGTGCGCACAGCGAAAGTTAATTTATAGAGCCTCCAGTTGAAATAGGCTTTTTTTCAACCCCTCTGTTATATATAGAGGTAATCCAAGTTGCCTCGGGCAGCAATGAGTGTCAACTCGTGCCAGGTTGAAACGACTTTGTTCGGTCCACCCCTTTTTAAATTGTTGCTGCCTTTTATTTCTTTTCTCTTTTTTTGAGTTTTCTATTGATGGTTTGTTTCTAATTCAATTGAAAGGTGCTGAGGCATTCCATTGCAGCTGCTGAGTTTCAGCCCTGGCAGCTGCTTGCAATTCATTCCATTTTTATCGTTCAGCGATTGTCTGGCTCCGGGAATGGAATTGCAACTCGAACTGATATTGGTTCCGCATATGAAAATGAGTCAATAGTGTGGGTGAGCGATAAGATCGAATTGTTTTATCTCCGCTTACGTCATGGAATGCTACAACAAATGGCTTGATATTAATACTGTGGAAACTCATTTCATCCACTTGTCTTATGTCCTATAGTTATTTCAGTCCTTTCTGCATACCATTCCAATATACATCCAATAACAATTCCCAATATGCGATAATAACATTTATCTTGTTACATCCGCTGTACGTTTGCCTCTATCTAATGGAATTAACAATTTAGATTTCATTGAAAACCTGATAAATGAACCTATTCAAAGCCCTCTTATCAATTACTGCAGTACACTCTCTCTATGTTTCCATTTGATTGTGGGTACAAAGTGCGGACAAGTTCGTTCAATAAGGGCTTATCTGGTCGAGTCCACAAAATGGTCTTCAATTACCTCTAAAATTGAACACAGTTCGCGGTTGTAATGACAATTGCCAGACACATAAATTCCCCGATGCATTTCTCGTTTTGCTCGTCGATAATGAAAACTAATTTAAAGTATTTTTTGTTTGTCTATCTTTGTTTTTGTATTCTGTTCAATTTAGTGTATAAGTCAGGCGATAATAGGAATGCAAATATATGTATACGAATGCGTCCGTTCTATTTAAGTGAGTCCATTGACAGATTGTCGAGACAGGCAGCAGACATATGTACATAAAATACATACGTCGATAGTGAACATAGTTCCATTGGAAATGAGCTAGTATGGGACAAAGTTCAATGCATGAACTTGCAAACGGGAAACGGAACTAGACGCGTGATTTTGAATCACAAATTGAATTCTATTGCATTCGGAAAGGAAGAAAGAGGGAGAGAGAGAGAGAGAGAGAGAGCGAAATAGAACGCATTAAATAAGTGTTAGAAAAATGAATACAATGGCCCACGATTTGATAAACAAAATTCTTGTTCATTACTTGTTTACTTTTTGTCTTGGTTTTGTTTATATAAACATAAGAAAAAAAAACACTGTTTCTATTATCCATTCCTTAGAAATGCAATAACAGCTGCTGCGCCTGCGCCCTGTCCTGTCAACGGGCAACATTTGATGTTTCCGCTTTGTCTGCCTTCCACACTGTACGCTATTAATATTTACATATGTATGTGTGTGTGTGTGTGTGTGCAGCTGTTTGTGCTTGTGCTGTTAGTGGGGTTGAAAACCAAATTTGGATGTCTCGACGTCTATGTGGCTTCCTGGTTGGGTAGCTTACACCCTGGTCGGGTTCTTGTCAGTTCGTTGCACAATTTCGTTTGTTAATTTCATCAAAGCTAAAGTCGTTGCGAACGTGTTGGCTATTTATTTTAAGCTCAAAAAAAGGGGTTGGTTGCATACGCAAAGCGCGGGGAATGGTAGAATTGGCACATGCCATGGATCATACAAATCGTGCAGGGTGGCAACTCCAGCTCCAGCTGTTGTGTACCTGTTTGGCGTCACGTTTGACTCTGTCCGTACTCTAGCCTCTGCGTGCAGCGTGACGCAAGCAACGTAAATATTTCCCGAGCTGCTGTTGTTGTAAGCTTAAGCTGATGCAACTGCTGTTGTTGCTTTTGCACTTATCTGTTTGCTTGCACTCGAAAGTTCCGTATTACTTCTTTTTTTTGTGTATTTTTTAAACAGTAGCTTCAAGCGTCTGTCATTTGTTGACCTTCAGCAGCTTTAAATACACAGGCCGACATCAATTAAGCGCTGATAAATGAATAAACCGTTCGGCAGTACAAAACGAAAAGCATAGAAGCAAAAAACTGGTGAATAACAAACGCCATCTCGCTCATGCAGGTGTTATTCGACACTATACAGGTTCCTGTCGCACTTGTGTTAGCGTCTGCTAATTAAACAGCGACATAAATAAAAATGATGAAAAATATTTTGCAAGCTTTTAACTCGCCTTTGTTTTGATTTCATGCACTTAAGCAAAAGCAATAGAGAATAGATAAATATATACACACACAGACACAATTCACTTTCGTTTTTAAACACTTGTTATGTATGTGTTTAACACATACAAAAGATCAGGTGGGTCTCTCCCTTCCTGTACTCTTCATATTTTTTAGTTAAAGCTCATTGTCTGTGCTTTCTGAACTACAACAATAAAACTATTTATGCGCTTGCATATGCAGATATATGTATGTACATATGTACATTCCAACATATTTTCATATTTCACACCTGAACAGGCCCTGCCACGCCCCCCACATAGTGTTCGTTTTCGTTGAACACGCGTTTTGCAGTTACGAAAATAGGCAAAAAGTGAAATTTTTTATAAACTCGCAAATGTTGGCCAAGTTGATCGAACAGTTAATAACAATAACAACAACAAGCAGCCTAGGTAAAGCTCATATATAAATAAAAGCAACTACACACATACATACCTGAATATACAAGCGTATCAAGGTATTCGTGTAAGCGTGTGTGTGTGCGTCTGTGTACGTGCTTTGCGTCAGCGGCACGCGTAATATTTTTGTTTTTCGTTGCTTAAAGATCAACAACACAATACATACATATGTATAAGCATGAAACTGACAAGCAAAAACTAAAAAAAAAATTTCAATTTAGAAACTGTTGAATCAAATTGGGAAATATGGTAGTCACAGATATTTACATGCTTACGTATGTATGTATATGTGTGTTGTGTGTAAATAATTATTATAAGAATATGATTGAGCCTTGAACGAGATCAATTGAGAACGTTTGCTGGGCGGCAGGAAGGCCAGCCCAGTTAAAATAACTAACCAACACATGCACATGCACACAAGTCAAATAAGATGAGATGACAGACAGTTCAAGCTTTAGTCTTCTGATCTGCCTCTCTCTCTCTCTCTCTACGCACTGTGTACAGCTTTATGCTCAGCCGAGCGTTAAGCTGAACTTTGACTGATGCCGTTAGTTTGTCGCTTTTGTTAGATTTTAAGCTTTGGACATCATTGCAGGGCTGCAGCGTCATGTTTATGACTATTGAAAACTAGTTTTTAAGCTGGACGACCTTGAATTGAAATACTTGGGTCCACAGCAAGTGGTTTCATTGTTTTGTTCCGTGAACGGAAGTAAACAAGTAAGAAAGCTCTAGTCGAGTCACAGCCCGACTACGAGATCCCCTGAACCAAGTCCGAGCTGATGTTTTAAACAACCTAGCTTACATCTTTTATCTATATATATTACCCTCTGCGCGCATATATGCATGCACACATACACACATGCACACATACACACATGCACACATATACACATGCACACATTTGTATACACATGCACACATATACATACCATGCACACAGAAACGCGCGCAGATTACTGCGTAGTTGATTTGAATGTATGTGTGCACACGTACAGGCTGCTGCCGCGTGCTTTTACAATGTTTCCTTTAATAACTTCTGTATTACTTAACGGATTTAAATGCAATTTTCTGCATTGAGTGCTATTAATTTATTGAAAATACGGTTTTCACTTAAAAATTTAAAAAAATTAAATTGTGGATTTGATAATTTTTTTTTAAATAATTTTTTTTTGGGAAATGTGGAGCTGGTATCCAAAATATGAAAAAATAGAAAATGTATTTTAATTACAAAAAGCTAAAAACAAAATTTGGTAGCAGTAGCTAAAAATATGTAAAAGATATGGTCAAAAAACTGAATCTTGATAACGTTTTAAATCGATATCATTGAAACGGAAAAATTTATCGAATATCTAAAACAAACTCGATATGCGCGCTGTATACACAGACCATCATGCAAAATTTGAACTCTCTAGCTCTTATATGTTCTGAGATCGACGCGTTCATACATACGGACAGACGGACGGACGGACGGACGGACGGACGGACGGACAGACAGACGGACAGGGCTAAATCGACTCAGCTCGTCACCCTGATCAAGAATATATATACTTTGTGGGGTCTGCCACGCCTCCTTCTGCCTGTTACATACTTTTTGCAAAACCATTATACCCTGATTTCCCATTTTCAATGGGTTCAGGGTATAAAAAGAGCGTGATTCGTCTGTTTTCGTAAAATGTTGATATCTTTTATTTTGTTTTATAAATTCTGCAAGTGCGTCAGATATGTTGATGTTGCCCTCATTGGTTTGGTTTGTCTGATTCACATTCGAAATATGATTAAGGTGCGGTCACTCTCTTGGCGAAAGTTCAGCCACATATATTGACCAATACATTCTGAATAATATAATATATCTGATTCACACGATTTTAAAACGAGTTAAACTGAATTCGAACTTGAATTATTGCTAATTTGGGTATTTTTAACTCGGTAATGCTTAGCCTTGTGAAACGGGGTCTTGAGCTGCTAGCCATGGGGCAGGTTAATGACAACTGTTTTGAAACACATTGTTAACACTTGTTATGGTGTTTTTTAATTTTTTTATTAACGATTACCGTCAGGGCTGTATGTTTACAACCTAAAAGATTTCCCTTTCAACTATAAATAGCAAGCAATTCAACATTTTCTTTTACACCATAACCCGCTGCTACTTACAATATTTCATAGGTCAATTGCTGCAGCAGCAAGTAGTTGCAGCTCGCAGCTCTTTCCCCCAAGACCATAAACATTTATCTCACACTTTCAAATAGCTCTCGTCTGTTCAGCTTCAGATTTCGAAAATGCGTTTGTTAGTTTTTATGTCATTTATCAGTTAGCTCTGTGTTTGGATTATTTAATGTTTTTGTTTTCGCTTCCTCCGTAGCAATTGCTACCATTAGAGAAAGCTTGCCCAGCCCTGGCGTTAGCTGTTGCTGTTATCTCTCAATCCCAGCGTAGCCGATTCTGTGTCTTGCTTATGCATGTGTGTGTGTGTGTGTATGTTTTCGTATTATTAGCTGTAGGGCGAACGCTGAATTGGAACAAGATGGCGGCCACTTTGTTTACTCAAGTGCGCGCAGTGAGCTTTTGTCTTGTGTTCTTTCTTTTTGTTTTCTTCACTTCCAATCGGAAATCGATCAATGTTGAGGACTCAGGGAAGTCAATATATTGTATTGTCTCAAATTGTCAGATAATTTGTATAAATTTGTGCTACGACCCAGGCTATTTAAGTAGATCGCCTTGAGACAGCGATCACCAACCAACACCCCCTGCCCCTCCCCCATTTTTCCACCCACTTGCAGCCTTGTTACGTTTGTTTGTGATTTGAATAAAAATTTAAGCAATTTTATGTGTTTAAGGTCAGAAATAATTAAAATGTTCCAATGTCAAAACTGCTTATTTATTACGCTCACTTGCCACACTGCACTCGAGTTTATGCTCATTGTAACGCTCAAAGTTCGTTCAACGCATTGTAAAAGTTCAGTATATATAAAACAAAGAAACATTAAAGAGCAATGCTCTTTGCCAAAATAACAAAATAACATTATAATTCAGTTTTACATAATTTGAAATTAATTAACTTCATTTGACATTTATATTATATTTTATTTATTATTTATTTATTTACATAATCAATTAATAAATGTGCTTGCATAATTTTGCAGCTCGTAAGTTTTTATACATTTTAGCTAAAGAGAGAATTTTCCACTTACTACGGGGAAAAATTCACGACAACCAAAAAAAAAAAGAAGAAGTTCCACTGCGAACTTAATACACTGTAAACAATTTCAGCGTCTAGAGTTTATTATCGTACCAAGCATTGAGCGAACACATAATAAACCATATTGATGCTAGAAATTATATAATTGATATCAATTGTTTCACTAAGACAATTTGAAGAACAGCGTACGTTTTGACTGACTGATAGACAAGAAATATTTATATATATATAAAACATTCAAATTGTCATCGTTATTGTCGTTTGTACACTGAGCACAATTGTCGCTATATACATATTTATATATATTTTTTCCAATATATGTATATTGCATTGTTGAGGGCGTTTTGTTTGTTAACTGTTTGCAAATTGTTGAAAGAATTGCATTAAGGTTTTTGTCTGGCTATCTCAACAGAGCTCTCTATATATTACATACAATATATATTCGATTTCGGCTCTGGGCTACTCGAACCGGTGTGTGCAGCACAAGTAGCAAACAGTTTATTTTATTTTCGGTTGCATTTGCGCCACCAGTGTATTATAATAAACAATATAGTAACGATATATAAGTTACATACATATCTGTATAATCACTGAAGCGCAGCATTTTGGTCTTTAATTTCGAGCTGCAGATTGAGAGCGCATTGATTTTTTCAACTGCACTCGCTGATATACTGCAAAAAAACAAAAAAACAAAAAAAAAATTGAATTTGGCTTGAAATTTAGTTTTGGGGCTTTTTGCTGAAAATAAAATCAAATATCAAACAAGTTGATTAAGGGACACGCAAAGGGATTTTGTATCTTTTTGCGGTTTTATCATAAAACAACAAAAAACCTTGCCATATACAGGTACTAGGCCAGCCCTCACAATGTCTGTCCCTGTACGCTACTCTGCTGCCGCCGAATACGCCGTCGTTGATAGTGGTTTGGATAATACTCTAACCCAAGAAGAGCAATACCACCAACAACAACAGCAAGTGCACCAGCAGCAACTGCAGCAACAACTCGAGCTCGAGCAGCACCAGCTGCAATACGCGCAATACCATCAGCAGCAGCAACAGGAGGAGGAAGAGGCGGCTCTATTGTATTGCCAATTGCAGCAGCAGCTGGAGGCGGAGCAGCAGGCGTTGCGGCAGCAGCAGCAGCAGTTGATGCAGCAGCGGTCATCGATGTTGATGTCCTCAACGGCTATGCCATCACTTGATTTGCCCCACAACAACAACAACAACATTAATAGCAACGTTAACAACTCCAACAACAACATGGATGCTATTAGCATTAATGCTATCCTGGTCGATGATGAACAACCGTCCACATCGGCCCAGGCAGCGGCTGCTATTTTGAGGGGTAAATCGATTAACGGTGGCATCGAATTGGTGGATCATAATGCAGAGATGCCAACTGATTGGATGAGGATTGCGGACGAGGGCCGGTATGGGACACCGGGTGCTGCTGGCTTGGAATATCAGAAGTACGAACAACAACAAAAACTAGAAGCAGAAGCTGCAGCTGGACTAGGAGCTGGAGCAGCAGCAGGAGCCGCTGAGCCAACAGCGCTTAAAAAGCTAGAGGATCAATTGCATGCGCTTAGCTCGGATGAGCTGTACGAGACTTTGAAGGAGTACGATGTACTGCAGGATAAATACCATACAGTACTGTTGCTGCCCAAGGAGTCGAGGGTAAGTTGATATCGAAAGGTTTATAGCGAGGTGTTTGACTGATTGAGATGTGGGTTGATTGAGCTGTCTGTACTTACTATAAGTCTTTAATTAACTGAATAACTGACATACTGAGTAGTTGACTGATTGAAAGAAGATCAAGGATTGATTGAACACTGCATATCGGTTCTCTAATTGAACAATTGACTGATTGACCAACTGATTGACTGATTGAGAAGTCGTGGATTGATTGAGCTGTCTGTACTTACTATAAGTCTCTTATTGACTGACAAACTGAATAGTTGACTGATTGAAAGAAGATCAAAGATCCATTAAACTCTGCATATTCATAAATCAGTTCTCTGATTGAACAATTGACTGATTGACCAAACGATGTAGAAAACCTATATTTAAATTAATAATAAACTCGGATTATATATCTCTAATATATCTTATATGTTTACAGCGCGAGGTAACTGCCGGCGGTCGTGATGGATCGGCGTATGTGCTGCGTTGCCTGAAGATGTGGTACGAGCTGCCATCGGATGTGCTGTTCTCGGCGATGAGCCTGGTGGATCGTTTTCTCGATCGCATGGCTGTCAAGCCGAAGCATATGGCCTGCATGAGCGTTGCCTCCTTCCATTTGGCCATCAAGCAGCTGGACTTGAAGCCCATACCTGCCGACGATTTGGTTACAATATCTCAGGTATGTCACACACACACGCACACACACATAAACATCTTTATATTATTAGACATATACAATTGTGTATTGTTGTTTTTGCAGTGTGGTTGTACCGCTGGCGATCTGGAACGCATGGCTGGGGTCATTGCCAACAAACTGGGCGTCCAAATGGGCCATGCCCCGATCACATCCGTTAGCTACCTGCGCATCTATTACGCACTCTTCCGCAACTTGGCGAAGGAGATTGGCGGCGATTTCTTCAAATTCTTCCAGCAACTCATTAAATTGGAGGAGCTGGAGAACCGTTTGGAGATATTGCTGTGCGATGTCAAGACGACGGTCATAACGCCGGCGACCTTGGCTCTAGTGCTCATCTGCCTGCATCTGGATTTTCATATTAAGGAGTCGTACACTCGCGGCAGTCCCGAACTGAAGCATGTCTTTGAGTACATCCTCTTTCTGCAGCAATACATGAGGGTATGTATGCTCTTTTTAGATTATGAATACGAATATAAAGTTATATAATCAATGTCGCTTACAGATACCCGATCGCGTCTTTACCTGCGGCTTTAGCATTGTCTCGGGCATTCTGTCCCATTACAATGGACAGAACAAGGCGCCCTACAAGCAGCGGCTTGTCTGGAAATTATCCAGTCGCACGCTGCGCGTCCTGCGCCCGATCAATCGCTTCTCATCCGATTTGCCCACCATTGAGGAGGGCATATCGAATGCCCTAGACGACGGCCTGCGTTCGAGGTATGTTATAAAGATATATATATAGAGTAATTATATAGAATATCATTATAATTATATATTATACAGTTAGCTTAAGACAGTTTTAGGTTTTACTTAGATAGTAGAACGTGAGACACGTTTCCTTCCAGAACATTTCTATTTGTCTAGCTGAAAGGTCCGTTATTTATTTTTAGCACCATTATGTATAGTCTTTGAACTAATTTGTGTGTAAGTGAGTGTATGTGTTGAGTTTTGTTTTTTGGCGTAAACAAGTTTTTTGAATAGACGCGATTTTATTATCACAACAACAGCAAACAACAAACAACAACAATACGCACAGAAATATCATGAGACCCAGCGGCTGGTTTCGCCTACCCGACTCGTCGCATTTGCCAAAAGTGGTTCGACAGCAGCAGCAACAACAAACAGCCAGACATATGCACACATGCCTATATACAGCCACGCATACATAGTTAAATGCGTAAATATTTATGTATGTATTTATATGACTGTGTGCTTGCTGTTTTTTTCGACAACAATCTTATCAGAGAGGCCCGCCTACTAGCAGCGGGGTAAGGTAAACGACACACACACATATATATATATATATATTATATATAACAGAGAGAGAGAGAGAGAGAGCAGAGTCGTGCGAGGGTCGCTGCTAAAGTTATTTTAGTGAAATTATGAAATTCGCCTCGAGTGTGGAATTCGCCGTTATGTGCGTCAATCGTTGGGCGTGGGCTGCTATCTTCTGGCGTTTGTCCATCGATTTTTGTTTGCCTTACATATAGTTTCTCAATGGACCTTGACACTGCTTTATGCTAGTTAAGACGGCATATTGAATATGACAGCGCGTTTGTCAGGCATTGCCAAAACTTTATATATATTTATATTTTTACTAAATAATCCATATGTACTTGACATTGAGACTTTCCAAAAAAATTCTTATATATATTTAAATATTTTATGTATTAGTCTTTTTTTGGCAAGGGTATTCAAATTCAATGCTATGCTTAAAATCTGTTGTTGTTTTTTCCTTTGCTTTCTTAATTAGATCGCCTTGTGTTGAGTTGTTTTCTTATCTGATGAGGTGTTTTTTTATTTGTATATATATACTTTTGTTCAACTTAGTCATAAACACGATGAGTTCAATGCACTGTTTGACTTTCGCACTGCGTCAAACTAAGTGATTGCAGTTGTGCAAAGGTTTATATCAGGTATCAGCTGATCAGGTAGAAAACATGACCTTCAACTTGCGTTAGCAAAACTGTGCGATAATTTGAAAAGTAATAATGATATAGCGGTAATTTCTTTTGTTCGAAATGTTAATGATAAAATTAGCTTTGCTATACTAAATAATAACAATTATATACACATTATAATATATTTATTTCTTTTCTATTTGACTTTCAGAACCGAGAGTATTAGCTCCGAGGAGGAGGAGGACTGGCCAACTTCAGCCATTATTCCAATTTTCGAACAATGTTAGTAGCAACTCCCCCAGCAGCAAATTAAGCAGCAACCAAGCAAAGCAGCCCCCGAAAATAACGGACAACAACTTCAAATTTGGGGAGCCGGAATAAAGCAGCGGCAACAGCAGCAGGCAGGCAAGCAGGCAGGAATCATCCATGCAACACAGCAGCAGCAACAGGTGCCACAAATTGTGCCAGCAGTGGACAAGACATATCTACAGCTACAACAACAACAACAACAACAACTGAGTAACTGCTCCACAATTTGTGAGCTTCTATTGAGTGTGCTTGTGTGTTTGCAATGGGTGTGCGTGTGTGTATATAATGCTAAAAGAAAAACAATGATGCATCATAATTTGTTTAGCATATCCATACATACATATATGTAAATCTCTTTCTATATATGTATGTATGTATATTATATATATATATAATTTACGCTGGTTCTACCATTTAAGAAACTATTGAAAAATGCAAGAGGTCAGCCAAGAGCCAGACATAGGACACGGCACGAATATATAATTTTTCGATTTAATTTTGCGGCAAGACACAAAAATACGTTTAAAGAAAGAAAAAAACAAAAGCAAAAAAAATCAAAAAAAAATATATATAAATTTAGAAATGATGCGGACCATCATACAAAAGATTGATGCTGTTCCGGACCATTTGAGATCGGTGAAAGAAAACGATATAAATGAGAATTGATAACGAATCACGCCCACGAAATTGCAAAATTTACAGGCAAAACGGAATGGAACACCAATTTTTTTGTAAAAAAAAAAAACAATTTAAACAATACAAAAAACCAAAACAAAAAAAAAAAACAAAATATCTACCAACCCAATTTCAAATAAGTTTAAAGTAACTTTTTGTTCTCCATGTTTGTTTTGTAAAACACTAAAAAAAACTGGACCCTTAAAAAAGAAAACTAGAAAAAAAATCAACAAAAAATCTAAAAAAGTACAAAAATTCATTAAATATAGACAGACTATTAAAATATAAGTTAATTGTTCAAACTCTACCCCTAAACGAAATAAAACTTCATATGTGGCCGCGCTCAGAATTCAAGAAAAAACTATGACTAAGCAAATCGTAACAGTTATATAACAAAATATCCCAATATGTAGTTGTGTGTGTAGTCGATCATATTTTCTGCTCTATATATATATAACAAAAAAGAAAACTTGCAAGCGAATCGCTGAGTAGAAGGAAAATCTATATTAAAAAAGAAGAAAACATTCATTAATTATTTCGAGCTAAGTGGAATTTGTTATTATTTGTTTAACAACAATCAAGATCTTTTTGAAATGAAATGTATTTAGAACAATGCAAAAAAAACAACAGTGATCAATTTTATGTGTATATATAGATGCATATAGTTTTTTATAATATGCATATATATATATACGTACATGTATACATCTATCTATATCTATAAACACATTTCACTTTCTTTTTTGTTATATAATTTAATGCCTATTTAATTTATTAAAAAAAAACAAAAAACAAAACTTGTAAAAACAAAAATCATGTACTAAATATACTATAGATATTATTATAACAAACAAAAACAAAAACCCATAGCTTATAGCAACAACCAGCAAAAAAACAAAAAAGAAAAAAAACAAATCAAAAATCAAGCAACTATATCTTACAATATGTTGTCTTTATTTTTTATTCAAATGAAGCGCGGCGCTCTGTTTAAAGAATTATGATGCATTATGTAGTATATATACACGGCAGAAGAACTACGAAGAACCCGAAGAGCAAGCAAAAACTATCCGCAGAATGACAAAAAGAAGAAACAAATGGTTTTTAAAATTTTCTTAAAATTTCTTTTCATTTTTAACAAACAACAACAATTTTAAAAGCAAATGCCAAATCGAAAATTCAATTTCGATTTTTACATTTTCTCTGTAAATTTAAATAAAATTCGCGTGTCACTGTGCACAGTGGCATACAAATTTCTGATGAAATATTTGCAACAAATCCAAATGTTTTATTTACCTTTGTGTGAGTGTGAGTGTGTGTGTGTGTCGCGTGTATGTGTGTAGCTACATCCAGACAACCCGAAGCTTAAACTCTTGGAAACTCTATCGAACTCTCTCGTGCGAATCAAAATGTGAGTACAATTTCAAGAGTAACGAAAGCCGCACTCTGCACACTCTGCAAATGTAAATAAAACATTGATAGCTGTACAAATTTAGAACTTTCAATGAATGTGCAATAGCTTTAACTCTTTTCTGCAAACATTTTCAAAATCTTTCAATGGCAATACTCATATTTTTTTAAGCTAAGCTCAAAAAAAAAGTGAACACTAACTGTAATGGAGTGTAAACTGTTTTTAATATTTAAGCGACAAGCCAGAAGAGAAAATTGTGTGTTCATTGCCAGGCTGAATGAAAAAAGAAAAAATATTGTTTTTTTTGAATTGATATATATATTTTTTAATCTTAGTCTAACTTTAAACGATGGCAAAGTGACAAATAAGACAAACAACAAAAATAGAAGTATAGACATAAGACTTTCTACAAATATGCCGCCAGTCGGTTATTCTGACATTAATTGTAAATGTATTTTAAAAATAGCAAATTTTACACATTTTTAGCGCGGAGTTAGTTAAATATTTGCAAGCAAAGTTAAAAAACAAAAACAAAAAACGAATCATTTTAACAAAAAAAAAATGAAATTAAATCATATTAGTATTGTGAAATAATTTCACTTACTATAGTACAAATAAGAACAAATCATGTACTAAGTTTTTTTTCCACATTATTTTTAATTTTTTTTAGATATTTAGTTTTACTTGTTGACAAAACAAAAAACTTAAAATTGTACATTTCATCAACTCTCGAGAGGTTTTTGTAGTTTTACTTGGCAAATGAAACTAACACAAAAAAAACTCATATTGTAAAATATCTATCATTCATTTATCTAATTTATTTAAAATTTAAAATTGTATTTAGTTTCAAAACGATTCGTGACAGGCAAAAGAACAATTAAGATAACGGAAAATGTGTATAAATGTTGAATGGAGCTGTAAAAGAACAACAAAAAATCGTGATTTTATTCATTTTATACACATGACAACAAATAAATGGAAAAAAGTATTATTAAATGGTAAAAAAAAACAAGTTGTTTGAATCTCTTTTTGTTGCAATAATCAAAAAACAATTGCTGTGTAAGCCGATAGTACATCGTCTCGATTAGTTATCGATATCCAACCAAAGGCAGTGCTGGAAAATACGTATGCGCAGAGGTGCACGGAAATGTATCGATAGCACGCATGAAGTGTTTTTGCTTGGTGCTGGCAATGCCGTGACACATAACCTTCCTTTTCTAAATAATTTTTGTGCTGTGTACACGTGTTCTCCACAATGGCACCCGTCGAAAAAGCTAAAAAGGTCGCCAAATCGGCCAAAAAGGGCAAGAAGCACCCCCTGAACTCATACCTCAAGGGTGGTATTCTGCGTTATTCCAAAGCCCAGGTAAAACACAAAAAAAAACACTCAGAAAATGTGCTAACAAAGTTTTGGCTTTGCTACGACGCGCCGTCTGTGCATCGGCAGCAACAACGTGTGTGAACAATCCGCTTACCCAGTGTTTGATATATTTATCTTTTGTAATGTATAGATGTACAAGCGCCGTGCGCTGTACCGCCTGAAGGGTACGAAGAGCCCCGTTGTCCAGAAGGAGAAGGTGCCCATCAAGAAGGTCAAGAAGATCGGTGGCCCCAAGAACGGTGGTGAGCGTACCGTCTTTCTGCGCAAGCCCAAGGCCAACTATCCAACCAAGACGTTCGTTAAGAAGCGTCCCGGCAAGGCCAACTTCAGCGAGCACAAGCGCAACACGCGCCGCAACCTGCAGCCCGGCACTGTCCTCATCCTGTTGGCTGGTCGTCACCAGGGCAAGCGTGTTGTCCTCCTGAAGACCCTGTCCTCTGGCCTACTGCTGGTCACCGGTCCCTTCGCCATCAACTCGTGCCCCCTGCGCCGTGTGTCGCAGCGGTACGTTATTGGCACCTCGTCGCGTGTGGACTTGAGCTCCTTCAAGGTACCAGAGCATTTGAATGACGCTTACTTCCGCCGTCTCAAGGCCAAGAAGCAGAAGAAGTCGGGCGAGGCTGACATCTTCGCAGCCAAGAAGGAACGCTTTGTGCCCAACGAGCAGCGCAAGAAGGACCAAAAGGAGGTCGACAGCGCCCTGCTGAAGGTGATCAAGGCCCATCCCGAGGGCAAATACTTCGCGAAGTACTTGCAGAACATGTTCGCTCTGCACTCGTCCCAATACCCACATCGTCTGCGCTTCTAAGCGACGTTGCCCAAGCAAAACTTCACTTTTAAGGACTTTTAAATACTTTGTACAAGCCCCGCTGATTACAAACAATTTTGTAAAAAGAAAATAAAAACTTACAGAACCGGAACTATGTGTCGAGGTATGAGAGGAAAAGTAAAACTAAGCGTTTCCTTAATTATTTTACAGGCGCCTTCTTCGCCTGTGAAGCTCCATTGGCGCCGTCGTCCGTAGCAGGCCGAGGATACTCTAATACAAGATTGAGTGCACTTTGGAATTGCCGACGTCCATGTATATACCAAAGCATCTCCCGATATGACCCCGGTATCACCTCGTCCACGACGACGTTCGCTTCGAAGGTGATATAAAATATGTTGCTCGTGGCGTTCTCTCCGCCGGTGCAACTAAAATTCTGTGCCACGATCATCACCTGCAGATAGTTGTGCGACGTATAAACCACATGGGCGTTCATCTGCAGAAAGTCGGTGACCAGCACGGGCTTCAGGAAACTAATGTCCGATAGGCACTTCAATATGGGCGACCCCTTCACAAAGACGCTGGCCATGACGACGCCCAGCTCGATGGCCTTGCGCATCAGATAACCACCGAAGATCGTGTTCTGTGCATTGCGATTCTGTGGGTACGGCGACAGCATGGTCGAGCACTGGCTGTCGGACATCCAACGACTATGATCGGGCAATATACGTTTGTTCATCTCAAAGCTATCCTGGGGCGTGGTCCGCTTTAGTAGATCATACATGATCGCCTGCTCGTGCTCCAAGGGGGGCGTAATGAAGACACTCTTACGCATGGCTAGCTTCCGTTGCTTTTGTCGCTTGTCCGCCGCATCCCAGTAGCGCTGCTCCATTTCGTTGGCGGGCTTAAGGACGTTCGCTGGCGCCGGACCCGTGTTGGTGGCATTGCGGGCGACCATTATGAACAGCGCCTTGGTCACATTCAGATAGTCGCCATCGAGCCGCTGGCGCACATAGATCGTTGTCTCCATGGAGCTGGTGCCGGTCCAGGAAACAAAGCCACTCAGCTCGATGTCCTTGTTGACGAGCAATCGCTCGGTGTTTATGAAGTCGACGCGATCCACGAGAATCGTGACAAAGGTATAGGGCAAGAACACATCCTGGGGCAGATCCGGCACCAGAATATGTCGATGGCATAGCCAAACTGACAAGCGGATTAAGGGTTATATATATAAGTACACTACTCATGCTGGTCACCTGCAAACATATCCATGTCCTCCACCAGACGACCCAATCGCACTCGCGCCTCATGGTTGATGTAACGTTCCCGTATCAGTTCATCCGAGCTGAGCGAGACAGTGCACGACGTATAGGAATCCTGCATGCTGCGCGCCGGCAACTGCTCCTTCTTGGGCTGATACTTGAGCAGATGCTGGCGTGACTTGGGCACAATATGATATCCAATCTCCACGCCCGTGCGCTCCCGCAACCTAACCATAACTGCAGGATTAGCCATAGTGAAAATCCTGCTACACGTTTATGCTAATGGTTTTTGGAGCTTACTCTCCTCCATGGTGCCGGAATAATGATCCGATTGCTCCTTTAAATAATCACCCATATGATAATGTCTCGCAGCGCAACGCAGTGGAATTCTATAAGTGGTTCTGATGCATTCAAAAAGTTTCCAATGGCAGCTAGCTCTAGGCCTTACCTGTTGAAATATTGCCATCTTCCAGGTGTCAAAGTGCACAGTTGCCTCATACGTGATTTTGGTAATCAAATTATTAAAATTTTGAAACAGGAATTTGGAAAAAGTTCTTATAATAATGAAAACTTAAGCTTAGATAACTGGACTAGGACCAAGAATCAAAATAATCTCAAACAATTAATAACAATTAGATATTATAGATATGTATTGGGTCGTTCACTAAGTAATTTCGTTTTTTAGTGCAATTCACATAATTTTTTTATTTTATAGAATATTTTATGAAATTATGTGTGCTCCATTTTGATCTAATACCTTTTGCCATCTTTCGGGCAAGAGATTGATTCCACGCTCATAAAATGTTTGATCCTTGCTGGCAAAAAACTGGTTCAAGTGGTTTTTGACGTCCTGATTTGAGGTGAAGGTTGTACCATCCAACAAATTCTGCAGAGACCGGAACAAGTAATAGTCCGAAGGTGCCAAGACTGGAAATTATGGTGGGTGTCGTAGCACATCCCATTCAAGCTGTAATAGCTTTTGGCGAGTCATCAAACTTGTATGAGGTCTCGCATTACCCTGGTATTGACCAATTTTGGTCTCTTTTCTTTAAGTGCATTACTTAATTTGTCCACCTGAGTGCAATAAACTTCAGAATTAATCGTTGTATTGTCCGGCAAAAGCTCAAAATAAACGATCCCCTTGAAATCCCACCAAACGGGCAACATAACTTTTTTTGGTGAATATCGGCCTTCGAAGTGGTTTGAGCTGGTTCATTCTTTTTAGACCATGATCTCTTGCGCTTACAATGCGCTTTAAACATGGTTCGTTTCTTTGACGTCTCGTTCTGTAAGAACACGAGGAACCCATATATCAAGCTTGGAAATTAATCCTAGACGTTTCATGTCGCGTCGGCCATCCAGGACGTGGTGCATCCTCAAGATTGAAATTGCCGGAACGAAATTTTGCAAACCAATTTTTTTTTTTAAATACATCTTCTCCGTACACATGGTATAATTTTCGCCTTGTTTGAACGGCATTTTTGCCCTTTTGATAGTAAAACAGTAAAATATGCCGAAAATTTTTTTGATCTTCCATCTTCGATGGGGCACCAAATGAAAACTATTTCACAAAATTTTTTACAAATAAGCTTTACTATATCACCTGTTGAAATAAAAATAAATAAAGCGGTTAAGCGCGAAGTTCGCTGCGAAATAATTCAATAAGATCAGCTGTTGTCATAAAACGAAATTACTTAGTGAACGACCCAATATATAATTTGAAAAAATGAAAAATTCAAATGTTAATGAAAATTTAAGTTTGGATGACTGGAGTATTACCAATAATCTAATAATCTCAAGCAATTAAATATCAGGTATATATATTTTTTTTATTAAAGCAAAAAACCATTAAGTTTTATATAGTAGGATTTGGCTATATTGAACTTGTGATTATTTCTCACCCTATTTTAAGAGTTTTACTTAAACTAAACATTTTAAATATTAAATGAAAATTTAAAAAAAAATATCTGTTCATAAATTAAAAATTAAATTCTTCAATTTATTCAAAATTTGCATATTTGAGAAATTTCAGTAAGATATAAAATTAAAATTCCAATACAAGATAATTCTTAATAAAATTCAAAACTGAAACTTAGTTTTTTTTAGTAAACGCAAGAAGAGTTAATATCTGATCTATGGTAATAACATATTTCATTGGTTTAACAAAATCAAACTGTTTTAGTTCCACTATTGCTGTTAAGTATTGCCACATTAGCACCTGCTTAGCCTCCACATATTGAGTTATCATTATTCTTGGAGGAAATATTCCTCCATTTACTTCCGATTCAGACCCATGCTGTATTCGAACTTGCGACGACCTTGGATGTACCACATGGTCTCGTGGTAGGAGCGGGGCAACACCTCGGTCACCGACTGCGGCGATGCGAAGGTGTAGTAGAAGGTATTGGTGGTCACCTGGCTGCCCGTGTGGGTGTCCAGCACCTCGGCCACAGTCATAATCTGGACATAGTTTAGCTTCGTGTAGACCACATAGGCCGTCATCTTAATAAAGGAATCCACGCTCACGGGCTTCTCGAAGCTAATGTCCGCAATGTGCTCCAGTTTGGGACGCGTCTTGCAGTAAAGCACGGCCGCTGCCCAGCTAATCTCTAGAGCGCTACGCATGAGAAAGCCGCCAAAGACGCGATTGTGGTGGTTGCGATGCTCGGGAAACGAGGGTATGGTGCTCATCTGAAACGAGTCCGACATCCAGCGACAGTTGGGCGGCAAGATGCGTTTGTTCAGCTCCATGGTGTCGCTTGGCGTGGTCCGCTTGTACAGCTCGTACATGAGCGTCTGCTCCGGATCGTTGGGCTCCACCTTGAAGATGGACTGGGCGCATACCAATTGACGTTGGCGCTTGCGATCCTTGCCACCGGCCAAGATCACCGACTCCTCATCGTTGGCCGGCTTAATGGGATTCACTGGCGCCGCTGCCGTATTAGTTGCATTCCGTGCGGCCATCAGGAAGAGAGCTCTGGTCAATTTCTTATAGCTGCCACTTTGCATCTGCTCCAGCCAAACGACGACTTCCATGGAGCTGGTGCCCACCCACGAAACGTGCCCGGACAGACGGATATCCGCAGTGCCGGAGGCAAGCGTATCGGTGAAATCGATGCGATCCACCAGAATGGTCACAAATGTGTACGGCAAGTGCACATCTGCCGGCAGCTGTGGCACCACCAGATGCTTGTGACAGCACCAGGCTGAAAATATATATAACATTGATTATCCAGTATGATTGAGATATAGCAACTATATGCCAACCGGCAAACATGTCCATGTCCTCCAGCAGCCTGCCCATGCGCACGTTGCCCAGATACGTCACGTACTTGTCCTGCAGGGAACGATTCGTGCTGAGCGGTATGATGGCCGATGTAAATGAATCCTGCATCGCACGTGCTGGCAGATCCTCCAACTTGGGCTGATATTTGAGCAGATGCTCGCGCGACTTGGGCAGCGGCTGATAGCCGGGCTCCAGGCCCAGGCGATGCATCATCTGCTCCTTAACTGGAGTGGGAGTGGGAGTAAGTATTTGATGTACATTTGTGGGCTTCACTTACTTTCCGCCATGGTGCCCGAGTCATTCGGCACCGCCGACTGTTTGATGTGCGTGGGTGGCGCATAATGGCGTCTAAGCGGGTTCAAAGTTTTCTTTTAGTTATAAATGGCATTGAGAAAACTCTTTGCTACTCACATGCTCAGAATTGAGGCGACGGGCGTAACTGTGTTTGCAGCACACAGTTTATTTGACGCCGTTTTCCCCAGGGTTCTGTTGACCAGGCCCAAACACCTTTGTGCTCCCGCCAAAGTGCGCAACATTTTATATATTTTATTTTTGTTTTAAAATCAAAAAAATGGCGATTTTCGTTGTGCAGACGTCTTGACCCAGAACTAGTTGCCGTTATACACACATTTGTATTTTTTTTACTAGTGCAAACAGCTGATTTTCGGACTGCGCACAGTGGTGCAAAGTTAAGCGTAAGTGCGCAAATGCGCAGCTGCTTGAAATTTAGGTGTGGGGGATTATGTCAACTAGATTCTCTGTTGTTTTAGTTATCTTATCTAAATTAGAAGCGCACAGGTGTGTAGAAGCAACAATTACAATAATAACCCTATGTATGCATGTAATGAATACATGAACTGCCTTATCTGTTCAATTTGCACCACGGTTCATTAGCGACGCTCAGTGACGTCATCGATGCTGTTAGTGTTTGTTGATTAGCAGCAAATTGAATTAGATTGGGATAGTCCGACTAATCAAACATGGCTGTTTATTAATATTAATTGAATGTAAACAAATAATATATATTTATACATATGTATGTATGTATGTACATATAAGAAATTACATATGTATGCATATACAAAGATCAAGCATAGACTTTTATCTCTTCTAACTTTCTCTTTTGTAAAGAAAGCAAATTTTTAATCGAAATTTTTCTTTAAATTAAATTCCATTAAACCAGATTGTAGCGCATTATATAAGGAGACTAACAGATTTATATGTATACATATATATATATAGATATATATATATATCGAGTAAGCTCCACTTCTGTATGCAACATACATACATTGTACATATATAATATATATCGACTAAGCTTCAATTTTGTACTGCTTAGAGAGATTCATTCAATTCTTTATAAGGTTTAATACATAACTAAAGTAGAAATATGGGCTAACTTCGGCCATGCCCAAGCTTGTTCAGTTTTCGACCAGATCTTTTGCAAAAATATTAGGTCTAATTTTTAGTGGCATACTGGAAATCCTTGAATGCCTATAGATAATCCTGCTCACCATGAGTTCAAGTTGATATTTTATCTTCTAAGATCTTTAAAGATTTGTGAGAATTACATTTTGTCCGATTTGCCAAGCCCTCAAAGGGCATAGTTATATATACTATATCTTTTTGGGGGTGGGACACAGGACTATATCTCCTAAATGTTAAGTCTTAGACATCTAAAGCGCTGAGCTTTTCCCTACTATAAGAATTCTTAAAATTGATCTGTCCTATTGGAACTATAGGACATAGTAGTCCGACTCGGATGATTCCAAGATATACATACAATGCCTGCAACAGAAAGAAGCCTGTTTGCAAAATTGCATCTAGGAAATTGCGTTTATCCACACAGATAGACATGCTGATTATATAAAGGATATAAATTAATATATCCTTTTTTGCAAGGGTATAATAATATGTAAGATCGATCACCTTCCTGTAAATTCTGGTCTAGGTATCTACCTATAATGCTAGACTTACTTTTTACATCTTAAATTCTAATCATATATAAAGATTTCACTAAACATGAAATTATTTCAATAATATTTAATAGTTGAGCAAACAAAGGTACAATATATACTGATTGAAACATATGATACACTAGAGATTCAGTTCCTTCAATGCAAAGTTAAGAACCATGGGCAGCAAACCCGCATCCTCGAGCATCATAATCTGCTGGCGCAAATTGTCCATAGGCTTGGACGTGATAAGCTGTAAATACGAAGACAATTAGTTTATAGATCAGGAATAGATAAGCTAAACGTGCCTTCTTAATCTTTTCGCGATGCTCAGCGCTTTGACAGAAAATGAGGACAGTGGCCGCCATATGTGGACGTTGGATAAGCATGCAGAGCTCGGCAAATTGATAGAGATTCAGAGCATGCACCACCGGGCAGCCCTGCAGACGCAGCAGCGTCTTCTGCAATCGCTCCTCCAACGCATGGGAGCGTGTTTGCACCGCATTCTTGAGCGGATGCGACAACACACAGTCCCAGGCGAGAGCGAGGCCATCGAGGTGCAACAGCTGTCGCTTACAACTGAGCACGTCGACCAATGCATTCAGTTCGCGCACCATATTAAAGATGACCATGCGCTTCAGTATGCCATTCCAGATCTTGGGCAGATGAATATCGAAGCCCAGGCAAATGTCAGCCATCACCTCCAGCGAAAGTGGATTCTGTGCATTGCGCTGCCAGAGCATCTTCAATATGCTAATCTTATCGCAGTTGTCGTCCGCAAACTTCTCTATGTTGGAATTGTAGCCAAGTGCCTTTAGTTCGTGGACACACTTGATCGTAATAAACTGTCGCTGGCTGATGGTGTTGCTGAAGGAGTTGCTGCCATCGTTGAGCTTCGAATAGCATTCGTACATCTGCAGCTGCGTCGAGGTGTTCACAGAGCTGCAAACGAAATGAATTAATTAATTTCTGATCTCTTAGAGTTAGTGTCCTAGTGCATACCCGCCCTTAAAGATGAGGCCCACCAGGAACTGGACTGCCTCCGATTTTGGCCAACTGCTGAGTATATAAAATGCTCGTACAACATTCTCGCTGGCATTGCCTGTCTCATCGCCTCCGTTTCCGCTGCTGCCGTTCTCCGGCCAGTTGTGATCTTCGAGGAAGGTCTCCTCCATAATGGTGCCATCGGTGGTCTCCATTGTGACGGACAGCCACTTCTGCAGCAGCTTGAACTGTATGGCATCCAGGCTGAGTTCGTGCAGCGCACAAATCTCCTTGACCAGACCATTGATGTCCACCTTGCTGGACTTGAGTATCAGTTCGTGATGGTAGAGGCAGTGAATGAGCTCTGTGGGATGCTCGACCAGGCGCAACAGTTTCTCATCGGTCATGCCATAAACATAGAGCAAGTGCTGTGTCTTTTGTATGGGATATCTGCGCTTGATCTTCACCAACTGATCCTGGCACTTGGGATCTTTGGTCAGTGAATCGTGTTCCGTGGCATATTTCCAGCACTCATAGGAGGCCTCCACCTGATCGGCTCCCTCGGGCGCATAGCCAGCAACGAAATACAAAATGAGGAACACCTTGCTGGGACTGTGCACGTTCTTGACCAAGCGAAGGATCTGAAAGTAAATCCGATTACGACTAAATTGCAAATTTAACTAATAAATTTCCTACCGATTTAAGGAATGCATTATTTGTTGGATGCAAGCTCCAGGTTTCTGAATCGTTTTTGGACTTGTACTCGGCTATGGAGTTCTTAACGGCTGCCATGCAAAAGTAGTCGCAATTCTGTGAGATTTCCTTGGAGTTCTTCAGTGCAATGCACATAAGTATAAGAGGGAACCAGCTCTGACAGTTGTCCACATTTAGCTCGCTATCTGCAGCAGCAATATCACAGATATAAAATTAGTTATTTTCTTTTATAGATTGGTAGCCACCTACCGAGTATGTCTTTCAGCGGCTTCTCTACAATGGGTTTGAAGGGCAGGCGATAGCGCGCAATCTTGGGCAGGACACCGTTCTCCTTTTGCGACTGCAGCCACATGTCCGTCTCCAGTTGACCTGGTCGATTGCGACGGCGCGTGTTCATCTTGTGGCGCAGGAAATGCAAAATATTTATCCAAGTTTCCATCTGCTTGGGCGCCGCATCAAAAAACATGAGTATCTCAATGACGCACAGATACAGCTCATAGAAATAGATGTTGATCTCCTCAATGAATTGCTTCAGCTTGGCTGTGAAGAGATCTACATTCTTGATCTCATTTATGTACGGCTGGCACATGTCGCGCATCTCCTGGACGCTGCTCAACATGACCAGCTCGTCGTCACCAAAGGTATCCGTCTTGATCTCATAGCGCAGCTCCTGTGCATTCAAAATGCTCAATATTTGCGTGATCAGCATCTTCTGATAGTCCAAACCAAAATCGGTGCTCATGCGCTCCAGCAGCTGGACATTGAGACGTTTGTTGTGGAACTCCTTCAGCAACTGATCAATGTTGTCCATTTCGGCATTGAATTTTCCTTTAATACTAGGATCCTGCTGACAGAACTCCAAATAGTAATACAGCTTGTTGCGTCTGTTGGGAAATAATCGTTAAGTAGATCAAATGCATAATTATAATAAGAGTATAAGACATACTTGGCTCGCAATATTTGCACATTATCCATATCATCAATGTGCTCATTGTACATGGCGGAAAGCGTAAGGAAATGTATTTTCTGCTGATCTGTTTTCACCTCCATGGACAGCTTATCGAGCAGGGCACGCGACTCGGTGTCCGCTACCAGCATGGTGAAGAGCTCTAAACGGGTTTCAGTTATTAGAATTAGGAATTAGCTGGGAGCTAAAGGGTTCTTTACCAATCAGGTTGGCCTCCTTGTTGTTCATGGCATTGCGGAGAATGCGTCGTAATTGGAGCGTAATGAAGCCCTCGTTTATAATCTTTTTGCTCTGATTCTGTTTCTGATACTCCAGCAGATACTGTGACATTAAGTACCACACATCATGCTCCTTGGCCTTGGTCAGATGCTCCAGTGACAGGAAGAAATCGGCGCGTGCGCCATCAATATCGTTCTTAACATTCTCTGGCAGTAGCTGCTGCAGTTGCATCAACAACGAATTATTTGAGTTCGTCTCAATGATCATCAGCAGCAGCGTGCGAGCCAAGAACTTGACAATGGGCAGGCTACCGCTAATCCGTTTCTACAGGGTATGCATATTCTCATATCAGTTAAAATTTTAGTTGGCATATTTCCAGGAGGTTACCTTCTGCTGCGGCTGCTGTTGTGGCTGCACATCGATCTCTTCGAACATGGAGACGGAGTAACGTTTCTTGGACGTTGGCTCCAAAATCGGCTTAACATCAATCGAGTTGTTGAGGGCCATTGAGAAATTGAGCGTTGTCTCGCCCAAGGCAATTGGAGCGCCATCCAATGCTCGACAGATTTGATCGTTTATACTCTGCTCCTTGCTCAGATAGTGCCTCTCTATGGCATCCATCGGGTAGTGTATGACGGCGACACGCACATACTTAATCAGCTCGTTCAGATCGCGCTGTCGTCGGCGCTCGTGCAGCATTGCCTCGGTTAGCAGCTCGTAGGCCAGCGGAAAGCACAAAGGATCAGTTTCATTGAGCAACTGCAGTGACGAATGCGTGTCTGAAAAATATATTAAGACTAAGTAAATTCCTTGACTTTGGCTGTGAGCTCAGACCTACCATGTCCATTGCTCTTGGCCTCGCAAATTTGCTGTACGAGCAGCTCAATGGCAAAGTTAATAAAGTCGCTGCTGTTCGCTGGGACACAGTCGATGAACTCGAGGATGTGATGAGCCAGGGCACAGCTGAGAGGCAAGCAATTCATGCGCTGGCAGATGCGCAGCAGTCCTTGCACCTTTTGAAGATTGAGAGAGGAGCAGAGTTCACCCATTTCGTTGACTATAAAGGCGCAAACATTCAGTGTGGCCTGGGCCCGTGACATGATCAGCTCGATGCCCTTGTCGAGTAGTTCCAGACGCTTCTGCAACGATATCAATTCACTGCTGCACTTCAGCTGCAAATTGAACTTTTGATGCAGCTGGAAGCAGTGCTTGATGAGCAAATAGCGCTGCATATAAACACCGTCGACATGCGGCAGCATTAGCTTGAATAGCTCGAGCAGATTGATATGCTCCTGGACCTTGGTGTCGTTCACAAACGAACCGGAGCTCATCTCGAGCAGATTGGCCAGGATGTCAACGACGTCTCTGCCCTCTTTTTCATTATTTTTGGTATTCAGCGACTTGAAGAACTCATAGGCCATTTCGATTTGGCCACGACGCGCCATTTGATAGCAACAATTGAAATTGGCGCTCGTTGCGATCTCTGGCGCCGCTTTGGTCAACGTGCGTATGTCCTCCAGCATGTCCGGCAGATTGAGCTTGACAATGCGCATCATAAACAGCTCCAGATTGATGTCGGCAGCACTATCCGCTGGCCAGCCATACTTCACCTTCATGATCTTAATGACCTGTATCTCATATTCGGCGTTGATCTTAAAGCTCAGCGGATGCGTGGAATTGCGCAGCTTGATGAGCGGGGCCAGCGTTTCGGGCCACGGCACTGGCGCATTCTGCAGTATGGAGAGAGCGCACTCCAAGCGACTGTCCTCGTTGTGCAGCAGCTCGATGCAGGCCATTGCGCGCTCCAGCCAATTGCTAAGCGCATGACGATTGGCCACCAATTGGGCAATATACTGTTTGATCACATTTAATGGCTGGCGGCCCTTCTCCTGGTAGATGGGATACAGGAAATCCTTGACCAGACTCTGCAAATTATCCAAATGCACGCGCTGCAATATGCGCAATGCAATGCCATCTATAGAGTCCTCCATATAGTTGTCCAGCGTGAAACCCAGTTTGTAGCTCTTCTTCAACACCGACAAATCCTGCAGTGCATTAACCAGATCGCGCAGCTTGCCAATATTTCGCTCCTGCTGACGACCCACATCACTACAAAATATATTTAACATCAGCTGAGAATAATAATTTTATAATAATTGTAAACCCACGAGTAGATGAATTGAACTTCTTCGATTATCTCCAAGATATTGCTGGCAAATTCTAGACCAATATCGGGCCAGTGTTCGCTATATTGTAGCTTGCGTGTCATATCGATGCTCCAGTCTGTTATAAATGGCATAATTTTGGGATGTGTGTTGCTGACCATGGGCACGAATTGGCGCAACCACTGCACCACATTCAGCGGCTCTGTGGTGCTTGGTATAAAGCCCAGCAGAATGCGCAATTCATCCTCGCTGAGATGTGGCAAAATGCTGCTCGAATGACGACGCCAAATGAGGCAGGCGGTGGGCATATCAGTGCTGAACATACCCTTGATCACCTTCACCAGATTCGTGTTGTACACAAACTTTTGCCACTCGGTATTGCACTCATAGGGATCGATGATGGCCAGCGTTTTGAGACGATGCAGCTGCTCGTCTATTTCCAGCATATGCTGCTCATCCTCCTGTAAGAAAATATATATAGTATATATACCTAATTGTAAATTTCTAGTGATTATTCACCTCAAAGTTTAATCTCTTTTGTATTTCTTTTAGATAACGCTCCAAAATTTGACGCGAGCTCAAATTAATCATGCGATTATTTTTGATAAACGCCTTGCTCTCGATCTGACCCAGCAGATTGAGCAGCATTTGAAACTTTTCATCCAACTCGTTGGGCTGCGCGTTGTTGGAATTGGCATTGCACAGCTCGACGAGAATCCGCTTGGCTCTGGCCTCGTAGATGGGCTGCAAGCACAGCTCAAACTGTATGCCAAAGTCCTAAACGAAACACAATTAAAAACTATTTATATTAATTTAAATATTGATCTACCTCCGCCTCGTCCAGACGTCCCTTGGCTATTAGTTTCTTTAAGCGATCACTGGGATCAGTCTCGGAGACCATCATCATTTCCACCTCCGATGGAATTTCCTTTTCTCCAGCTGCCTTGGCAGCCAGATAATACAGATTTACCGCACTCTTGGGTTGCCGTATAAGCCACGCGTGCAGCGGCACCTCCACCTCGTTTTTGCATTTCAGCGCTGAAACAATCAAAAAATAATTAGTTATAAATCTGATAAGGAATAAATCGTCTTACAGGGATATTCGACAATTTTAATAAACCGTTCGCCATCGGCTGTGGGCTTGGTAAGTATTAAGAGCTCCACATGCTCCTCGCTGCACTCCATGACCAGCAAATCCTCGATGAGCAGCGAGCGACTCAGCGCCGATTGGCACAAGCTGACGGTGCGTGTAAATGGACAAATCTCGAGGAGGTGGCCAGACTGGGTCAAGGCAAAGCTGCAGGCAGTTAAACATAATATAGAATAATAGATGGAATGCAGTAAGAAATACCCACACATATATGTCCACATTATAGATGTCCTTGATGCTGCCCAAATGCGTGGGTAAACTAATGCGAGTTACATCATTGGAAATGGTCTTGAAATTCAAAGTTCCTTGAGCGCCAGTTATTATCAAATCGTGATCTGCCCGAGGCGATTCCTGATTGTTGATGGCATATCCATGGGTAGTGGGTTGCTTGAGCAGCAGCGCGCTATCCACGCTGTTAACAGCTCGTCCAGCGGATGTGCGCTCAATGGTGACATCGTCCAGCAGAGCGGCCATGTTTTCATTGTCAGTCAACGTGACATTGGACAGGGACTCCAAATGGGCTTCATTGATCTCACTGAGACTGGAATGAAACGTCTGGTTGAGTGAGTTAATCCTGAGCTGTGATTCAGTTCCACTCACCAATAGACGCTGCCATTTCTGCAGGTGAAGTAGAAGTGCGAACCCAATTGCTGTATGCTCGTAAAGGTGCTGCTGCCAAGGCTGGCATCTTCCACTTTGATGCACACACTGAACAGTAGCAAGCCCTTGATGTACACACCATGGACTTCCCCATCGGTTAGGCCGCACACAATAAGATTTCCGGTGTTGGATATGGCGATCGCATCGATGTTTGCGCCAAAACTGAGAAAACTGCACTTGGCTATCAGCTCATCTTCGAGCAGCAGCAGGCTCTTATCAATGGATATGACCATTTTGCCACTTTGCACAGCTGCCTGAATTGCAGGATATTTGGACACCTAACCAAACAAATACAAAACAAAATATAACCTTATTTTCTTTTATTTCTTTTTTAATTTCAAAAGCATTCACCTCATCTTCACTACTTATTTTGAATATGCTGCGCGAGGAGAAGGCATTGGAAATGGTTTCATCCTCCACCGCTGACGCTTCAAAATTGCTCCACATTTTGGCGCAGAAAAAGTTCTGATCGGTATAAAAAAATTTAAATCAACCAGCGCCAAAATTATAAGCGTCACTCTCCCAACTAATAGTGATGAGACTTGATAACAGATAATATTTTTAGCATCGATAGTTCTGTTGAGAATTCAAGGTAATGCCAGTCATTCCTGTAATATACGGTTAATATTTTAATAATCAATGCTTTTTTTTATGAATTATAATGAAATGAGCCGCACAAACTTATGTATGCTATGAAGATAATATAAATATCTCCTTTTCGATGTTTGCATAGATGAAGTATCGTTATGATATGTACTCACCGACTTATGGTCACCCTAGATGCAAAGTAAAGTATGGAATTTCGGTATTTACATGTTGGCGAAATACGGTCACCTTGGCTGACAGGCGAGGAAAATTATTTATATTTTAGAATCCACGACGCTTCGCATACGAAAATTACCAAAATATTATAGTTACGCACCAATTTTGAACGCATTGACGCACAAATGACAAAGTGTGGCACTCAAAAGTCCAAAAATATGTGTTATTTGTATTCAAATGGTTACGAAGCAACCAATTTACTCATAAAAATATAGCCAGGCACCGCGGCCATCAACAAAAAACCAAAAACTTCGATAGAAATTTGCGTGTGCAAACGCCAATACTGCATGCTGGAAAATTTAAAACGTGCAAACCTCCTAAAAATGCGCCTACCATTTATAGTGTAATTAATAAAAAAAAGCAGCAAATTTGCTGCCGCTGCTTTGCGGTGGTGGTGCAAAAAGAACATAAAATCGGTGGCAAGAAGAAGAGCCGCCAAGTGAGAAAATTGAAATTAAAAAAAAATAAAGAAGCAAAGCAAAATAAAGATAATCAAACGCTGCGGCGTGCGCCTATCAAAATCAATTAATCATATCACATAAAAATAATAAGAAACGCTTAATTACTGCAACGTGCAGCCCCTTGTGTTATTTGTGCTGCAGGTGCTGCTGCTGCTGCGGCTGCTTGGCGCTTCGCTGCTCAGACGCTGCCAACGCTGACGACATGCGCGCGTAGAGTTGCCAGCTCTGAAATAGCCAAGGTAGTTCGCATTTCTGGCGGCTTCTATCCACACGGAGCAGCGTTCTTTTTGGGCCCTCATTGCTTGGTAAATGGTGCAGAATTTGAAATAAATAGCAACACAAGATTCAACGAGCTCCATTTTATTTTTTTGGCACAGGTTGGCAGCCCTGTCCGACAATCATCGAGGACAACAGTTTAAAGGCAAACTTACTTTAAAATAGACGCGTCGTGATCCCGTGGATCGACGACGCCATTAGATAGATATTTTCGTTCGCCCCGTTGTTAAAGAAAAGCTGCCACCATTCGGAAGAAAAACACTTCGAATATGACCCACAATCTCGGTATGGCGCCATATCGATTGCCGGGTCCAGCGGGCGGTCTCTGTCCGCCCGACTTTAAACCGCCGCCACCGACGGATATCATCTCGGCGCCGAGTAATCCGAAGAAACGGCGAAAAACATCGAATGCGGCCAATTCAGCGGCAGCCGCTGCTGCAGCGGCAGCAGCTGCGGCGGCTGCCACTGCTAATTCCATGCAACAGCAGCAATCGGCGCCGCCCACACCTCAAGATTTGTTGCCACCGCCGCCGATGGGTGGCTTCGGTGATACGATCGTCGCGTCCAATCCGTTCGATGACAGTCCCCAGGTGTCGGCGATGTCCAGCTCGGCGGCCGCTGCCATGGCGGCCATGAATCAAATGGGCGGCGCCGGTGGTCCCGGTGGGCACTTTGGGCCGCATCCGCATTGGGAAGAGCGCATGGGCATGGGCATGCATCCACATATGCATCCGCATCATCCAGGTCCGGGCGGCGGTCCCATGGGCCATGGACCACACGGACCGCATCATATGGGCGGGCCACCGCCTATGCGAGGCATGAGCCCCTTGGGACCAGGCGTGCATCCGCATCCACATGGCATGGGACCCGGCGTTGGACTGCCGCCGCACATGAATCACGGGCGAGCCGGCGGAGTGCCAATGGGCAGTCCGATGGGCGCAATGGCTGGCATGGGCGGCATGAGTCCAATGGGCAGTATGGGCGGACCAAGCATATCTCCACATCACATGGGCATGGGTGGATTGTCACCCATGGGCGGCCCCAACGGGCCCAATCCGCGTGCAATGCAAGGCTCGCCAATGGGCGGCGCTGGTGGCCCGATGCCCGGACAAAATTCGCCAATGAACTCACTGCCAATGGGCTCGCCCATGGGCAATCAAATTGGCAGTCCACTGGGTCCTGGACCTGGTCCTGGGCCTGGGCCCGGACCGGGCGGCCAACAGCAACCAGGAGGACAACAGCAACAGCAGCCACAGAACCCGCAACAGACACACATGAACAATGGACAAATGGGTCCGCCGCCACTGCACAGTCCACTGGGTAACGGGCCAACGAATCACAGTCATATGTCTGGTGGACCAGGTCCCGGGCCAGGTCCTGGGCCGGGCGGCTTAGTAGGGCCCGGTGGTATGTCGCCAGCGAACAGCAACAACAACTGCAACAGTAACAACAGCGGCAACATGATGGGCGGTAATGCGGCCAACAACAATAGCAATAGTAACAACAACAACAACAACAACAATGGTAGCAACAATCCCAACAACAACAACAATAGCAACAACAATCAAAATCCTCATCCACATCTGTCGCCAGCGGCGGCAGGTGGACGCCTGGGCGGTGTGCCCAACTCAATGCAATCTAACGGTCCAATACCAGCGGCGTCATCGTCATCAGCATCGACATCGTCGACGACGACGTCGACAGCGGTAACAGCGACCACATCAGTGCCTACGTCCTCACCAGCGCCGCCCGCCATGTCCCCGCATCATGCTTTAAATAGCGCCGGTCCCAGCCCGGGTATGCCCAACGCGGGGCCCAGTCCGCTGCAATCGCCAGCGGGCAACAACAACAACAACAACATGAACAACAATGGACCCATGATGGGCCAGCAAATGAACCCAAATGTTCCTATGCAACAGCAACAACAACAACAACAGCAGCAACAACAGCAGCAACAACAGCAACAACAACAGCAGCAACAACAGCAGCAACAACAACAACAACAGCAGCAACATGGCCCAATGGGCGTCCATATGGTTGGACAACCAGGCGGACCAGGTGGCCATGGGCCTGGCGGTCCCATGGGCATGGGCATGAATCAAATGCTGCCGCCACAGCAACCGCCGCATCTTGGAGGACCACCGCACCCGCAGCTCATGAATCATCCGCACCCGCATCATTCGCATCCAGGCGGTCCACCGCCTCATCATATGATGGGACCCGGACCGGGAATGCATGGTCCTGGTGGTCCAGGTGGCATGCCGCCCCATATGGGCGGCGGCGGTGGCGGCAATCCTCACATGATGGGGCCACATGGTAATCCTGGCCCGCATATGGGTCACGGTCATATGGGCGGTGTGCCGGGTCCGGGTCCCGGGCCAGGCGGCATGAATGGTCCGCCACCGCATCACGGAATGCCACCTCACCATGCACACTCACACCCACATCATCACGGCCACGGACACAGTCCGATGGGAGGCCCTAACATGTTTGGCGGCGGCGGCGGCGGTGGCCCCATGGGTCCGGGTCACATGGGCAACATGGGTCCCGGCCCAATGGGCGGTCCTATGGGCAACATGGGCGGCCCCATGGGCAAGCCCATGACAATGAGCGGTGGCAAAATGTATCCACCGGGTCAGCCAATGGTCTTCAATCCGCAGAATCCTAATGCGCCGCCGATATATCCATGTGGCATGTGCCACAAGGAGGTCAACGACAACGATGAGGCAGTCTTCTGTGAATCCGGTTGTAATTTCTTTTTTCACAGGTAAGCAGAGCTTTCTTCCTACTCCAAAGAGCTAACTTAACTAAAATATGTTTTCCACTTTGTAGAACCTGCGTGGGTCTAACCGAGGCGGCCTTTCAAATGCTCAATAAGGAGGTGTTTGCCGAGTGGTGCTGTGACAAGTGTGTGTCTTCCAAGCATATACCCATGGTCAAGTTCAAGTGCTGAAGAACCACCAATCAACTACTACAACGATGATAAGAACAACCACCACCAGCTAGCACTCATTCACTCTGTATAAATATATCCAAGCATTAACTATTTTAATTGTAGACTTTAAGCAGTTTAGGGTATACAAACGTACATCATACACAATATGCGCTCACAATAGTCAAAGGTCCCCAACGAAACCATCAATTTAAATGCGACGACTCACTATATATATATATATATGTATATCTATCTATATATATATGGCCGGAGCAGTGTTGTGAATTTTCGCTTCGGCCAGGCTCAATGCGTGCATCCTTAACAAAAACAAAAACAATTTAAACGAAAAACAGAAAAGAGAAATCAAACCTTAAGAAAAACAAAATATGTATGCTAATTTGTAATATAGTATAGCGTAGTATATATATATATATATGTGTATATGTATATAAATCTATATGGCATGTGAGACGATGCGTTGTTGTCTGCCTAGAAAGCGAGATAAGCAAGCGTAACGGAAATGGAAAAAAACAATAACGAAATACTACAAAAAAAAAAGAAAAAAATGCACACTGAAAAAGGCGAATGATAGCGTCGAAATATGCATAGATGATAACGAAAGCAAATATCAATCTACTCCAGTGTGTATTATAAAAATTTAACAAAAAAAATCGGCAATTCCAAGAAGGAAAAAGAAAATACGTCTATGTGTTAGGCAAAAACAAAAAGATAAGACCTGGCAGTTGAGAAGCAGCGAACACAAAACGTTAATTTTACAATTTGTTTTCGAATTATTAGAGTTTTAAGTGTGTGAAGTGCATGCATATGCTATACATGAATATATACATATACACATATATATATATATACATAAGATATCTTTAAAAACTAATTACCGATCTGACAATGAGCATACAAATTTGAAGTGTCTGAAATTGTTTTCAAACAACAAAAGTCTTTCGTGTGGTGTTTTTTTTACTCTTGCGTCAATTTTGCATAAACTTTTAAAACAAGAAAACAAAACAAAATAATTAACAAGTATGCTAAGCGAAAGAGTATTGACGTATCGATTGAACTGATCAGAAACTGTATTTACAAACTATTAAAGATCGAGAACGAAAAACTGAACACAGAAATGAAATCGATTGCGAACAAACAAAAAGAAAATGGAAAGAAAAACAAAATGAAAAAATAGGAAAGCACAAGAAATTATTAAATGAATGCAGCAAAACAGAACTAATTTAAGCATTAAAAGTTAACGCGTGAATTCAGAATGAAAACATTGTATAAATTGCAACTTAAGTTATTTATAATTAAATAAAAAACAAAAAAATACATACAAAATAAGTTGAAAACTTTGATGATGTTTTACTAAAAGGGATAAATTGTATGGGAACTATGATCTAGTTTAAACTTTTTAAGTTTAAGTTGCCTACAGGGTTCCTTCAGGTGTCTTCAGAAATTGGATATTATAATCTATCTTTCAAATCTCCAATAGAACCTTAAGTAGAGTTCTTTCTTTATACACTATGTTCAGATATGCACCTTAATTCTTTCAATGTATTTAGACATCAGTTTTTTAATGGGTTGTAAATGTTAATTTAAGGATACAAGAGATTAAACAGATCTATGTATCTTATCCATAAAGAACATGCGTCTCCTTAGCACATGAATTTCTTGATTTTTCGTTTCCTAGAATTTGTTTGCATCTACAAAATATAAACTACAGTTTCTCTTGTTTCATTTACTCCATTACTTAGTTATTATTGCATATATTGTAATGTATTTCAGTTTCAGAATACTTAAGCTAGAAACGCGCATGTTAAATCATTAATAAACAAATACATATACAGATTGATTTGATGAGTTTATGCTAAAAACTATATAAATCCACATTTCGGAAACTCGCACAACAAATACCCAAGCAAATTATCTTGAGGCTTGGAAACAACTTCGAACTGTGACCAGGTTTTGCTCGTTAAAACAAATATTAGAAAAGTTGAAATCGTTTTAAGGGGCGCTCGCTTAAAGCTATAACATTATATATTTTTTGATTACATTAAACTTTTCGCTTTTAATATACTTTTCATAATCATATTATATGCAGAGCACGCAGCTGTTCAATTAGGTCTCTGCATGGTGCGCAATTTTATCCGATTGCTGCCGTTATTAGCTCGGCGACGTCCTGATCTGTGCTTCGCACGGTCAGATTCAGCGTAACGCCCTCGGACAGCGCCAATTTGGCACGCACCAGCACCTCGATGCCGCCACGGAAGGTGCCTGCAGCAAAGCAAGTTGTAAAATTAGTATAAAGTCAAAAATTCATTGTTGGCTCTCATATACCCGAGCAGAGTACGGTGTGCAGATGCGTGCCCTCTGAGACTTTTTCGGAAAGATTTGCAGCTCCCAGACCCAGCAATTTAATGATGGTATTAACGGCATCCTGTAAATTGTTTACAGCTGATAGTACAAAGGTGTCCTCGGCTTGCAGCCATTCTGTAAGAAAAAAGTTGAATTTATAAATGTTTTTATTGCAAGTTATCAAAATTCAAACTGACCTTCACTATCGGCGGCATCCCATGCCACTTGGAAGTTGTTCTTTTTCGTCTTCTGTATTTGGTCGGCGACTGTGATGTCCAAGTCCTCCAGCATGTACTCATCATCGTAGCCCTCATCCGAGTCGGGTTCGCCAGTATTAGGATCGCAATCCTTGACCACAAAGCGCAAAGTGGCGCCAAATGTGGCTGCAAGAAATGAAACAAAAACAAAATTGAGTACAAATTAAAGGATTGTTTGGCTTTAAGCTTACCTATGGAACTGCTGGCATCTGGCGGGAATTCGACAATTACGAATGTTGTCTGCAATTCGTTGTAGGCCAATTTGGGACAGGGTATTACGGCGCGTGCTGTATACCCCTCGGGCAGCGTCAGTTCCACACGCACATTCTCGAGAAACTGTTCGGAGAGCGTGTTAAGGCAATCGAATTGGAATACAACATGCTGGGCAAAGATATGCTTGATGCACTGCACCGTGTACTCTGTTTCACTTTCGGTTAGCTGTACGGGTGCTGTGCTTCGATGAATGGGTCCCAGTACTTGTATGCCCGGCAGCTGAGCTAGACGTGCGGCACTCTCCTCCTCTCGCGTGATCTTCGGAGCACGCGGCGCACTTGTGACCATCATCACATCGTTGGAGATCTCTGGCTTAACGATCGCCGCCTTGGGCACTATGGAAATGTCAAAGTGATTTAGAAGCTCGCCATTAAGATGATCTGTCAGCGCCTTCTCGAGCAGCGCCAGCGAACAGTTCTCGCGCTCAATGATGTAGTTCTTATACAGCTCTGGCTTGGCCGAGTTAAGTATGGTTAAATAGTAGGTGGCACGATCGCGCACCTCATCATCCGGATCCATTTGACAACGTCCCAGCAGCACCAATATATTCGCCAACAAGGCGGGGCACGAGGCACCGAACTGAGCCAGAGCAGTCACCGCAGCGGCACGTACAATGGGGCTCTCAAGGATGACGCGATTGTAGATGAAGCGTATGTACTTGGAGGGCGTGGCTGCAAATGGTCCCTCCTTACCAAGCAAATGCAGAATGCGCACGGCCAGCGAGACATGCTCGCAATCTTCGATGAACTCACACAGATGCGACAGACCCGACTCCTTGGCATCGATATTCTCCTCAATGATTGTTATAATGGTGTCCACAATCGATGTCTTGTACTCCAGGCCGCCCTCCTCGCGCAGCATGCCACTGAGGAAGTTCATCAGTACCGTATGCTTACGCGGATATTTGGCGCACAGGGCACAAATGGCATGGACCACCACCACCTTGAACTCATCGGAGATCTCCGCAACAAATGTGGAAATTTGCTTCATTAGACGCTCCACTGAGGATTCGGCGCCAGTTTTCAAGAGTGTTGTGATGGCCAGCGTAGCCACCGAGCGGTTCGAATCGGTAATCAAACCCTCCAAGTCCAAATTGCATGTGGTCACGGCGGCCGGATGCGTCATGGCCACCTTGTTCAAGGTGCGCACAGCAGCAAAACGAAGCGTGGCCTTAACAGAACTACAAAACAGTTGTAATATGGAGAAGGCCGGCGAGAGCATGCGTGGATTTGTGTTCTTCAGATTGACAATGGCATGAGCGGCCTCATAGATGACCATTTCGCTCTTGTGGCGCAGACACGATTCGATGAAGGTGTACAAAGGTGAATCTGCCAGCTCCTCTGCAGGTATGTCCTCTTCTTCGATCAGCTTGCAGGCAATGCGAATCTGCAAAGAAGTACTTTAAGAACTGTAATCTATTATCTATTCTATTTAGCTTACGAGCATGCAAACGGCGTAGGGACTCTTGAGCGATCCACGGGTCAATTTGTTAACCAACTTGGAGACGGCCAGGCGATCCGATTTGCGTATATGGTAGAGCAAGCCAAGGGCATGATACTGAACCATTATGTTGTCGCTATTCAGGGCTTCCTGCGCTTCGTTTGCCCAGCGTTTCACAACATCGCCGGCGGTGTTGGCCAAACGCAGTGAGCTGACCAGAGCGGCACAGGACACAGCAGCATTTTTATCCACAATACATTGCTTCATGTACCGTTCGACAGCCTGGAGCATTGTGTGATCTGTGATGCTGCAGAGGGCGCGAATTGCAGCGGCACGATACAGATCCTCTTTGCCGGTCATGTCCTTGGTCAGCGAACTAGTGACAATGATGACATCCTCGGCAACGGAGCTCAGCTCCTTGATGCCCAGATAGACCATGCGGCGCAGTACAACATCCTTGGACTGGAATAGCTTGGTCATGGCAAAGAAGCAATCGGTTGCCTCTCTGGCCACCAGTTGCTCGCCCTGATTGATCAGGTAAAGGATCTTGGTGAGTATGTGGATGCATTTGCGTGCATTAACTGGCGTCTCATTGAATGTTCGTGTCTCCTGCAACACTGAGGTCTTCTCCAGATTCTGGTACGCGTTCGTCGGACCTGCTTTGCGTTTGTTTAGCGAGTTCGAAAAAAAATATTTCATATTGTTTTTTTGTTGAACCGGCAGTAGGCAATAAATAGCATTAGAACTTTAAATCAATTTATGTGGAGTGTGTTGTTCGGGTTAGTTCTGAGACTGTGTGTGTGTGTTGTGGGTGTGTTAATATTGTTGTGCTAATGTTTTATGTTCTTTGCTGTGCCAGCAGAGCACCTTCTTTAGTTATTAGTTATCAGTTGATGTTTTGTTGGCACTCCGGTGGCGCTGTTAGCACTATTTCGGGATTAGGCAATTACTTACCGTCCTCCTCCTCATCCTTTTCACGACGAAATGAACCCATTTTATGTGGTGCCTCCTTTACAAACTTGTTAAAATAATATATCAAATAGTGAAATTCTATAAGAAATCACTGATTTTTCGCTACGCGTACACGTCACACTACACAGCAAGAAGAAGTTTAGTATTTACCATTCAGCTGTAAACGTTACTGCCCATTTTAACATTCGCTTAACAGTCGTATCTCTCAGTTTTTTTTCACTATCGATAAATGTTCATTGCAATAACTGAGTTTAATATTTACAATATATTCATACATCGATATGTTTAATTACTAGTTAATTTCGTGTAAGCTGAATAAACAGATGTAAATTGTCTGCTATAACTCTTATAGTATTTTATTTGGAATAGTTTATGCAAATTCAAAACTCAGAAAGAAATTTTTTTTATATATCGAATAGCATAAGTATCGTATATTTCGATCGGTTATATCGATTGCTCAATACGACATCAAGCCAAACGTTTTGTAGAAAAATATTTTCATGCGCAAGCAAAACAAACATTAAAAATTGTTAAACAACATGCGCTCGCGTAGCAGAAGCCGCTCTCGGAGCCCTCGCAGAGATCGACGTGACAGCGGCAGATCCAATATTCGTTCGGACAGACGGGAAACACAGAAGCCGGTGGCAGAGTCTAAGGACAACAACAAAATGCGGTCGCGTAGCAGAAGCCGCTCTCGGAGCCCTCGCAGAGATCGACGTGACAGCGGCAGATTCAATGTTCGCTCGGACAGGCGGGAACCACAGAAGCCGGTGGCAGAGTCTAGGGACAGAGAACGACCGCGCAAAAATGGTTATGAGAAGTCGCCGGTGCGTCGTGAACGTCGTAGTCCAAAGAAACGAGAGTCTCCACGAAGACAGCGCTCGCGCTCCCGCTCCTCGAGCACAGATAGCAGCAGCAGCGAAACAGGCAGCGATGGCAGTAGTAGTGACACAAGCAGTTCTACATCTCCGAGTCGTAGTCGTAATCGGGGCCGTAGTCGAAGTCCAGCAAAACAGAAAAAGGAAACTGTGGAACGCTGGCCGAACGATCGCTACCACGAAAATAACGAAAGGCAAAACAATCCCTTTCGAGGACGTGCACCGGAAGGCAGCTTTATTAACGATCCGGCTGAACGCCCAAGTCGTAGCCATCACCAACACAGAGGTGGCGGTCACCCCAAGGATACAAAAGCCATGAATGCGCGACGGGCGCAACGTGTGCGCATTGGCGAGGAAGGTGTGCCAGAAGTGTGGGGCACAAGTCCGACGAGGAACAACCATGATGTGAAGCTGGTTAAAGGTTCCTTTGTTGGCCCCAAAAAGAATAAAAAGAAGAGCAGTAAGAAATCAAAGGCAAAGTTAAAAAAGAAGGCAAAGAAATTGAAAAAGAAGAAAAGGAGCAAAAGAGTTTCCAGCAGCTCATCCGACACATCTTCCTCGAGCTCATCCTCATCAAGTTCTTCTAGCAGTGAGCAGAGTTCGACTGACGACAGCGACGACAGTTCCGAGAGTGAGGATGAGCAGGAACTTTGGCTGGAGAAGACGGCGGATGGCATAAAGAAACCTCCAAAAAAGAAAGTCAAAAAGAGCACAAGCAAAAAAAACAAGAAAAAGAAGAAACGCAAATCCGACTACGACAAAAAGTCGTCATCCGGTTCAACAAAGTCCAGGTCGAGGGCAAGTGGATCCAAGAACGAAGAGGATGTGGGTCCATCCTTACGCTCCGGCGGCAGCCTGAATCAAAAGGACTTTGGACGCGCTCTACTGCCGGGTGAAGGTGCCGCAATGGCTGCCTACATCGCAGAGGGCAAACGCATCCCACGTCGTGGAGAAATCGGCCTGACATCGGACGAGATTGCCAACTTTGAATCAGTGGGCTATGTGATGAGCGGCAGTCGCCATCGACGCATGGAAGCTGTGCGCATACGCAAGGAAAATCAACTTTATTCAGCTGATGAGAAGCGTGCCTTGGCCATGTTCAGCAAGGAGGAGCGACAGAAGCGGGAGAATAAAATATTAACGCAATTCAAGGACATGATACACTCCAAACTGCAAGCTAAGGATAAGAAATAGCAGTGTGCCACCTGTTCGGCAATACAACTTATTTTTGTCAATTTACTCTTAAGACTTGTACAAAATAAAACACTTTTTGTATATATTGCGTTATTTCAATTTAAAATTATTCCAATCAACTTTTCAAAAACTTAGACAAGCCAAATCGATAGTCAGTCCAATAACATTTCCGTGCTTTCAGTTCGATAGCAATTAAATCTATATCGATATATCGAGAAATATCAACAATTCCTTTTTTTTCTTTTCGTATTCCGCAACGCGTGCTAAATGCTTATTGCTAATTCATTCAATTAAAACGTGCGGTTGTCTGCTATATAAATATCTTATTTAATGTTCCTTACTATAATTTATCGGCTAACATTTGATTGAAAACCATAAAGTACAAGTTTAATTAGCAAATTATAATTTTTTGCAAAAAGTCAATTACATGTGCGAGCAACGCGAATGAGATAACAACACGGTGTGAGCGACGCTACATTGGTTAAAAAGAGCCAGATATAGATGCACGAAGCTGGTTAGCAAAACAATGAATGAAATGCATAGAGCGTATTGTTAACCGGCAGATTAGTGAATGCGGGCATGAAGACATAAATTCATGACAAGCCAGCAAACGTCGAACCATACATCCACACCCACAGCCACACACAAGCACACATACACTGACACCTCATCATTCTAATCAAACGGAACAACGAGGCGACACTCCTCTGGCTTACTTAATCAATTAGCTGGACACCCCACACACTCAAAACTCAGTCCATTTTGGTCAGTCTGGTTTTGTACTCGAAACGTAGCGTGCGTGTCCGGCATTAACGCTCCTCAGCACACACACACACATAGAGAATGGCGTCCAACGATTTGCAGTCACCGACGAGCGAAATGGTGCTGCTTACACCAAACACTGAGAATCCGCCCAGCATTGTGGCAGCTGTGGCCAAGGATAAGGATGCAAAGCGAGAGGGATCTGCCGAATCGGACAGCAGTCGTGTGGCGATGAAGAAACAGTTGGGCCTACTCGAGGGTGTGGCCATTATACTGGGCATTATCTTTGGATCGGGTATATTTGTCTCGCCCAAAGGTGTCCTGCAGGAGGTGGATGCTGTGGGCACATCCCTGGTCATCTGGGTGCTATGTGGTCTGCTATCCATGATCGGCGCTCTATGCTATGCGGAGCTGGGCACAGCCATACCCAAGTCTGGTGGGGACTATGCGTACATCTTCGAGGCGTACGGTTCGCTGCCCGCATTTCTATATCTATGGGATGCCATGATGATATTTGTGTAAGTATTTCATTTTTTTTTTTCGATTCAATTGCCCAAGGTTAACGTCTTTTTCTTTTACATTGGGTTAAACGAATGGCTTATGCAATTGAAGAGCTTTTTGCGTCTTCAGTTTCAATTGAAGAATCAATTGAAATTTACTGATTTGTATGCTTAAAATTAACATACATATGTACATAGCTCTGGGTTAAGGTCAACGTTGTCAGCTTTCATTCTCGTTCACAGACGACGAAGAAATTCTCTTATCAGATTAATTATTGCTAACAGACTTTCAATTGCGATAAGCACATTGTACTGCATTAATGACTTTTGTATTCTTATCTCGGCGCTATTTTTGTTTGTCCAATTCGATATGCATTCCGCAAAATAACAAATACGAATTGTTATCTGTTTGCTTTCTTTCCGCAGATTAAATACCCTTGCCGAGATATATTTGATTACAGAAATGTTTAGTTTATAGTAGATCAGATCGTATATCCGATATTTGCCTTGATATTCAATATCTGTTAAAAACAAAAATATATTTAAAATAAATTATGTCTATGTTAGCAATATGTAATCTTAAAGTTTGATCTAATCGACTCCGACAGATATATTTAAACTTTTATCAATTTTGATAGACTTTTTCACATAAATTAAGCTCAATTGACATGTGTTCATTCTGATAAATACATATGTATATAAATATATATGTACATATACCTTATAAATTTGGAAATAGCACATTCTAGATTATAATACTTTCTGGCAATTATAAAAAAAATGGAAATATTTGCAAACACTTGCGCGAAATGCTTCTGAAATGTTTTGTTTGTCTGTTTCTTATTAAATTGTTATATTAATCTGGAAATATTTTGTTACCTTGCAGGCCGACGACAAATGCTATAATGGGCCTAACTTTCGCCTCCTACGTTCTGCAACCTTTTTTCGCCGATGGCTGTGAGATACCGAAAATTGCCCTGCAGATGTTGGCAGCTGTTACCATTTGCTTTCTGACCTACTTGAATTGCTATTACATGAAGATCACAACGAAGATGCAGAATATTATAATGTTCACCAAAATTGCGGCACTGGTACTGATCATTATCGTTGGCCTGGTCTGGATGCTAATGGGCAATACTGAGAATTTCGATCAGCCCTTTGAAAATACGGAAACCGATCCCGGCAAGCTGTCGGTGGCATTTTATTCAGGCATTTTCTCATATGCCGGCTGGAATTATTTGAATTTCATGACGGAAGAGCTGCGTGATCCATATCGCAATTTGCCGCGTGCCATTTATATATCACTGCCCCTCGTTACCGGCATTTATGTGCTGGCCAATATGGCCTATCTAGCGGTGCTATCGGCGCCCGAGATGATCGCCTCCAATGCCATTGCTGTGGTATGTATCTTTGTTTTATAATTGGCTTAAGATTTTTATTGATTTTCGATTTTCCATTTGCTTGCAGACCTTTGGCAACAAGATCATGGGCAGCTTCGCCCTAATCATACCCATCATGGTGGCCATCTCGGCATTTGGCGGCCTCTCTGTGCACATTATGACCTCGTCGCGGATGTGCTTTGTGGGTGCCCGAAATGGACATATGCCCGCAGTGCTCTCGCACATCAGTGTCAAGAGCTACACGCCGCTGCCATCGCTGGCGTTTCTGGTGAGTTGCGTCTGGATTGAATTGTCGAACAAAGGAAGTTGACACTAATTGAAATTGTTTACTTGCTTGCCTTGCAGTGCCTGCTCTCGATTGTGATGCTGCTCGTGAGCGATGTGTATGTGCTTATCACTTATAGCAGCATTGTGGAATCTTTCTTTATTATGCTCTCGGTGTCGGCAGTTTTGTATTTTCGCTACAAGCGCCCCAATATGGAGCGTCCAATTAAAGTGAGTGCGGCTTTCTTTTGAATATTCAATCACATATCATATATATATATTTTTGCTATGGACAGGTTTCTTTGTGGATACCCGCAGTGTTTGTCATTGTGTGCGCTTTTCTGGTAGTCGTTCCGGTTTATGTTGCGCCGTTTGAGGTCGCGATGGGCTTGCTAATAACGCTAATTGGCATACCATTCTATTACGTCGGCATCGTGTGGAAGAACAAACCAAAATGGGTGCAGCAGGCGATTGGTGCGTACACAAGCGGCGTGTGCCGTTGGCTTCAGCTTTGACAATCGCCACGTTTGGACATTAAGACCTTTATTTTCACATTCACATATTAACCTATTTGTTTTTATGTACTTTTATACCTTTAGATTTGATGACATTTACGTGCCAAAAACTTTTTATGTCCGCCAAGGAGGAGAAAGAGGACTAAGCTAAGCAGGATTTAACTGAGCTTTACCAACAAGGGAATTCATCACATATATACTATACATCACAATCAATACATCACAAAAAGAAAAGGAATCACGTTGACCATAAGTGCAAAGACATCGAATATTAGTTTTTATATTTTTTATGTTTTTGTCTAATTTGTGGATGACGTGAATTGTTACGTGCCAGTTATCTGGTAAAATGCTTGCTGTACTTCACAAAAAAGTAACTTGTTTATTTTTCTCCTATTTACATGGCAAACAACAATTTGTTAATTATTAACTTATATCGATCTGCTTTGTATCATGTACTCTAGAGTCTAGACTATAATTCAAATATTTTGCCAGATCACAACCATTTGTGAAATTAGCTTTATAAATTATAATATTATTATTATACCAAAGTACACCAGTGTTATATGCCACAAGCCATAATACATTGTTAATTTATTAACTTTATTAACAGACTTTAAATATTTATTGTACCAAAATATTTGCTGCGTTTGATATTAAGTTGATTGCATTATTTGATTTCTCAATTTATATGACAACTTGTACTTGTAATAAAGATTTTTTATACATTATTAACTCGCTTTCCATTGCCATCTTTTAGGCGGCAGATCTTGGCCCATTAAAAGTATGCTATGAATATATACTAGAATTGTAAAAACTTTAACATACTGTCACGGCATTTGTTGTTATTGTCAATGACCAAGCCATCCATTATCACTGATAAGCTTTATTAATAGAATGTACTTATCTTTAAGCCAAGCCAGACAGCATAATGTACGATGCCCGGCGATTTTGGCAGGGCTTGTCTAAAAATACACCTTTTGGGCATGCCCGGCACGTCGCTTGCCAATGACGACAGCTTTATGGATTGTATCTGAGAACATGATCGAAGCACATGTAGAAGTCTGTGTATATGGCATGAGGAGATCTCAATATCTAGGTGTTTTTAATTGATAAAAGTGTAGTGCACCTTTTGCTCTGCTTGCCATGCCGTTCAGGTACTTCCATTTATATAAATATCTGATCAAGATTTCGCGTTTGGTATGGGCCGTACGCTCACATGCGCTAAATTCAGCGCCGTTTTTTATATCATTTTTTATAGTTTTTTAAATATATGCCAGTGAAAAGACGAATTACCCAAGTATTGTTAGAACAGTACAATTCAGTTTTATGGCTTTCTTTAATGTTCGAATAATTGTGCTTAAATGTGCTCATCATTTCGGATGTGAAACGCTTTGAATGCCCAATGAGCATTCGCTGCGCCCATAGCTCTAATAATTTATATCGATCTATAGTGATACGTATTAGTGGAAATAATCAACTAACTAAGAAAATAACGTTAACAATCATACAAGAAATGGATTTTTTTAAAAAAATCGATGTTTCCAAGTTTTACTGTGAGTTTAGGATATAGGATTTAAAGTTTCATCTGTAGATGGGATGCAGTAACCCAAAGTTTAGTAATCCTAGCTTAGAAACAATAGAAGACTCAGTTTTTGTTGCTACGCCAAGAGCTGTTTATATGTATATTATATTTGGTATATAGAATCCATAGAAAATGTCAACAGTATATCACTTTCTTTGGTTATTTCATCTGTAAAAGTGTAGTATATATCATTTTTCTCATTTTGCCTAAATAAATTTTATAATTTATCTGACTGTAGTATATACATAGATATATACATACTCAGATATATACATATTTAGTTATAAATAATTGGGTTTATTGTTAGAAAAATAGTTTTTCCCGATTAGTTACGCCTCCAGTGAATGTATTCTACAAAGCTATATATTTTAGAAGACGAGGATTCACTCGAATATGTGTTTTATCCAAGTTTCGGACAGAAAGACAGATAAGATGAGCCAACAGAAAGATGGGTAGAGGAACAGAAAAACAGGCAGACAGAAAGACGAATTTTGCACAAAACTAATATACACTTTTTATAAAAAAAACCCAACTTTTAGATATGTTAATTAGCGCCTTTCAAAGTAGTGTTTGTTAGTTTTTAAGTTAAATTAAATATTTATTGATCATATGGGAATTTCATCTTGACACAGTTAACTATTTTTCAGCTGGTTTGATTGATTGTTAATAGAGCATTAGCAATCGTATTCGATTTAGAAACTAAAATGTTATATGTTAATGATTTTTTAAAAAATTGCTATAAATATTTTCCAGCTATGGCTCAATTATAGTATATCCCTATATATACTATAGTATATGCCAAAAACTGTTAATCCTGTAATGCGAAACGTGTTCATCATATGTTTCCTATTAGCACGTTTTTTATTCGAAGTATCATTTAAAAAATCGTGTTTAATCATTTAAGTAAGACCAACTAACAGTTATCATGCGTTCCCAATGTGTTCTATAAACGCAGACTGGAAATCAAGTTTCAAATTCATTTCTAATTGATTACTGTCATTCCTATAAATTATGAAACTCAATTAAAAAATTGGCAAAAATAAATTAAATAAAATGTAGGCTATCTATATATCTTTCCTTTTATGTATGTGAGGATAACTACTAATTACTTGAGCTGATATGTTTTTTTTTGCCAAGGTCTAGATTGGAGTTCGGAACTGAATTCAATTGAAATTCCAATTGTCTGGCAAATTATCGTATAATGTGCACGCTCATAAGTAGATGTACTACATTCAAATGCATTCATTTTGGACTTGTCAAACGCTATTAATAGCTCGCTTATATTTTGTATTATCCATGTAAGTCACGAGTTTCCGATACACATGTAAATGAAATTCACTTTTGGTTTATGCCGTGAAAATCACAATTGTTACGATTTGCTAATTAATTGGAATTACATTTCACGTGAATCACAAAATGTTAGACTTATTAAGTTGGCTGCGCTGGAGGTTCACATGAAAACGTGACTGAATTTAGAACAATTAATCAGGTTTGGGAAAGATTTGTTTTAGGGGTTATCCAATGAAAATTAGTTTTGTGTGCTAGAATATTTTAATATATGAATATATAGCATGGGTTGTTATCTGATATATATATATATATATATAAATATATTTTAAAATTTTGTTGGCATAGATATATTGATTGAGTAAATCGCAAATCTAATTTTAAAGCTTTTCCACTTTTTCATACTCCCCCGTTTATGATATTTTTCGTCTATACAGTATACCATATAAGCCTAGCCGTGACATATATATACATATATACCCATACTAGAAGCCCTCACACGTAACGTGTGAAAATTCGCTCAATGAATTTGTTTGGGGCATATCAAATTCCATTTGATGTCGATAGCCACGCGATCAATTAGTAGCTTTTTGCTTCTTCTAATATTGTCAATATTTACCAAGCATTATGTGTCTCAGCCCTATATAGATATGTCTATACCCAAATACTGGTATGCAAAACAAAATATTATCAAATGATTGAAAGCCGTTTCCTACTTGTGTTTGCTCTGAGCATTAACTAACTGTGAATTATGATGAATCATCTTCATTTTCTTTCTCATTCTAATGAATGTAAAGCATACGCAGCGTGGTGCAGTTAGTTGAAGAGTATTAAGGCGCGCGTAATGCTACTTCAAATTCGATTTCATTAAGCGGACGCATTAGAGGAAAGCTCCAACAGCTCAATACTTCAATACCCATAGACAAAACGATCGATGGATCGATCGTGTGCTCGTCCGTAGTCCGGTGTTGTTCGTGCGACTACGATTGTAGAATGCGAGTGCTTTGTGTGTGAGTGTGCGTTTCTGTATACCCTGTACATGGGCAAAGTAAAGCTTAATGGTATAAGGCAATAACATGAAATAGATTATTCAATATATACGACAGGTACTAGAAACAACTTATAGAAGAACCAATTCTTAATATACATTTATTCTCATTTAGTTTAAAATAAAACATTGTTTTATTTTCTCCAGTAATTTTTTTTTGTAATTTTTAAGATCCTGGTGAATTTTAAAGAGAATGTTTGCATTTTCACTGAAGTTTCTTTTATCGCATATGTATATTAGATATCTTTAATTATAAAAAAAAACTTTTGTTATTAACAGCCGAAGAAAATTTGTCAGTGTTTTCAGTTTATTGCTCCAACATTAAATTGAAAGTGTTCCGAGCTGAAATTGATTTGTTTGAAGTCTTTGGATTTTCAAAAGTATGTGATCTATAAAAATAAGTTAAAAAACAATCACTGCATTGTAGTACTCTGACCTGAGTACCCAATACCTAGTACCTAATGTCTAGTACCTAGTACCTAATATTTAGTATTTATTACCTAGTAACTAGTACATAGTGCCTAATATCCAGTACCTAGTACCTAATGTCGTATCTAGTACCTTGTACCTAGTAACTAATATCTGGTATTTTACCTAGTACGTTGTACCTAATGTCTAGCACCTAGTACCTAGTACCAAGTACCTAATAACTAGTACCTAGTACCTAGTTCATAATCTCTAGTACCTAGTACCTAATATCCAGTACCTAGTACCTAGTTCATAATATCTAGTACCTAGTACCTAATACCAAGTACCTAGCACCTAATGTCTAGTACCCACTGCCTAATGTCTAGTACCTAGTACATAGCACCTAGCACCTAGTACCTAGTTCACCTTACTGCAATGTAAGTCGTATTTAGTATCCAGTACCTAAATCTAGGTACAGGGTATCTCTGAGTCGTTAACTCTCGCCTAGATTGCCTTGTTTTTTTATGGTTGGTGTCTAGAGTGTGGAGCACGCGCTATATAGTATGCGGGGATTTAAGCTTTCGAATTTTCAATTAGTTCGTTGACGCTTGGGGAAGTTGTGAAGGTGCTCCAAATGCTAAACGTCCGCGCAGTTTAGAATCAACCAGCCAAGCGCAAAGGTGTTTGCAAGGTGCTCCAAGTGCTCGGTAAACAGGAGGTGTTCAGTGTAGGAGGAAACCTTGAATAATTTATTTTGCAATAATATAAAAAAGCGCCTGCGATGCACCTGCTAATACTACAAGCTGCTATTCTTGTGATCTGCTTGTCTCAAGGTAAAACAATTGACAATAGGTATTGTGATATCCATTAAAGAGTGTGTTATATAACAGCTGGAAGGCTGGCAGAAGGCAGCAGGCATCAGGCCTGTGGTCATGTGATACACTTGGTCATTGTACCAAAACTGCAGTCATGAAATAAATCAATGGAAATCAAAAGTGATAATTATTTATTGAAAGTTGTACGCAATCAATATCAATTTCAAGTATGACATGCAACTGACTCACATATATTTTATATAGTTCTTATCTTTGATAATTCTACGAAACGCGTGCGACCTTCCATATAGCAGAGTTTAAGCAAATGTCAAGGCTATCGTGATTCACTTGCACCCAAAATAGCTTTTTATGGAAGAACCTACGATAGCTATACTTAGATACTTACTAATTTATGATAGCACAGTTCTAAGTACTTCCAAAGACACACTTTACAAATTTGACGATTGTAGATTTTATGGTATTTACGTACACTCGAAAGTTTTTCAATTGCCAAATGCCAATTAATACGTTTATTGCTGTCATTGATTTTGATTAAGCACACTTCACTGATATATATAAATAGGTAGGTAGCTAATGAATAACTATCTTATACAATAGACATATCTGTTGCGTGATCCGGCATAAGGTCTATTCGAAAAACAAAGCAATATTCAAGTGCTAATTTTTAAATAATAAATTCATTAGCTAGTCTAAGAACTGAAGGCGGAAACTCTTATTACATGTTTATGATTTAAGAGATCATCATATGATCTATTTTCTGAATAACAATATTTCAAGCAGAGGCAAAAATATATGGGTATATTTATCCAATATATGATATATATTGATTGCCGACTAAATTCTTAGAGCCTGATACTGAAAATACTATAAGATCTGTTATAACAATTTATAGTATTTGTGAATGGAAAACATTTCTATTTTTCATTCTTATTTTTATGGTTATTGTTATTGAGATTGGGCACTTTGTTATTCGAATTGTTCAAACGTGTTTTGAATTTTTTCATTCATTCGACGATTATTCAAATACATTTTGTAATTATAATACAGTAAGGGTATTACTTCTATTATGATTAAGACTACTATCATTATTATTATTATTATTATTTATTGTCAATATCATTATAATTAGTATCAGTACTGTTATTGTTATTATCATTATCATTATCATTGTCATTGTCATTGTCATTGTCATTATCATTATCAGTATCAGTATCATTATCATTGTCATTGTCATTGTCATTGTCATTGTCATTGTCATTATCATTATCAGTATCAGTATCATTATCATTATCATTATCATTATCATTATCATTATCATTATCATTATCATTGTCATTGTCATTATCATTATCATTATTATTATTATTATTATTTTATTATGTTTATCAAGTTATACGAAGTTTTTCCATTAATGATATGGAGTCTTGACATTATTGCTATAATGTGGAATTAGAACTTGTCCTTAAAGTTCAGTTAACTCAGTACCGTCATCGTTCTTCGATATTCTCATTCATATATTCCTAACTTATTAATATATTATTATAATTCATTATTCTTATAATGCCAATTAGTATAAATTCTAAAATAAATATTTTTCTATCTGTCCGCTAATTGAGACGTGTAGAAATTTGCAATTGTCATATGATATGCGTGCTAATAGCCAGTTTTGACATTGGCTTTCTATGTGGGTAAACCTTTCCAATTATCATTGACAAAATAGTGCTCAATTTTCCGTTCGACTTGTATAACATAGGTTGGAATTTAGTCAAACCGTGAACTCAGACAAGTGGTAAAAAATTATTGAAAAATATTTACCTGTTAGGCTCATTATCTATATCAATATCAATATCAATGATTGTGTGTAGATATCTATATACATATATTGTGTTTAGCGTGCCCTTGTGCTTTCTTTATAGAATTCATTTATTGATTTATCTATTTGCTAGGCAGCAAACAGTTAACATTTGTTTGCGGTCCCATTTATTTGCCATAATTCACAACTGCTCGTATATGTCACTGATAAGCTCGATGTGCGGTGCACGTGATACTAACTCAGATGTTTCCGAACAATAGGCTTAACTTTTAGCACAGAGTGCGACTCATCGTTCGACAAACTTTTATCAATATTTTGGTATTTACGGTTTTTCTGTTTTTCTTTTTCCTTTTTCGCAGTGGTCAACAGTCATGTTTTTGGCTACTCGGAGCCCAATCAGAGGCGCTGGGCGCGTCATCATGGACACTGTGCCGGCAAGACACAGTCACCCATCGCCATCACCTCCAGCCATGTAAGTACACTTAGAGAAAACGCCATAATCAAATTAGTATACACATTTGTGCTTTGGGAACAGCTTTATAATTTTAATTACTTTTTAAGCTATAAAAGAAATTCTAATTTCAAAATAAATTCTTGCATAAACTTTCATTTTTATACCCTTGCAATTTAAAATATATATTTATATGGTCCATTTTTGGAAAAAAATATATATAAAAAATATAATAAAAATATAAAATATATAGAAATATATAGCTGAACGTCATTGGGGCGTGGCAAATCGGAGAAAACTTTATATTCTAAAGTTTTATAGCTTGAGCCTTAAAATTTGATATATACTTTACTGCTGCCCTTCTCAATCGATTGATCACATATGTTCGCCTCTTGGGGGCGTAGCAAATCGGAGAAAGCTATCAAAGTTGTACACCTAAAGGCCGAAAAATTAACATAATGTTACTGATGCCCTCCTTCATAGATTGACTAAAAATCATATAGATATTTTTGCCTTACTCAATAGATGACCAAAAATTATATATATCTGCATTTTAGGGGCTCGGCAAAAACTTAATATTCTACAAATTAGACCTAGAGATAAAAAATATGTCTATCTTGAACTCTTCATGGCAAACCAGAGAAAGCTATATCTATATCCTCTACAATTGCAAGGGTATTACCAAACTTCGGCATGACTGAAGTTAGCCCTCAATCATTCTCCTAGTTTTTTTTTATCATTTCTGTAAGTGTACAAATATTTTTTGTGTTCCGATTTACGAGTCGATACTTCAAAGTTCTGCTCGCCCATGAATAAATAAATTTATTCGCTCATTTTTTTTTCTCAGTGTAACAGCTGCAATTAACTTAACTTAAACTGTACCATCATTACAGACAATGCCCGTGCATATGCCGGCAGTGGACATGATTGGCTATCACAATTTGCTGCCCTATCCGCTGAAGATGATTAACAATGGTCACACGGGTAAGTGGATGGTGCAGCTGAACCACCATAATTGCATTGATTAATTATCGCAATTGCATTCTCTAGTCACCATTGGCATACCCAAGCTAAATGGCAGCGAGGAACAGTTTGAGTTTCTCCCCTACATTCGGGGCGCTAAGCTGCCCGGCGAGTTCGAGGTGGAGGGTCTCCACTTCCACTGGGGCGACAAGAACAATCGTGGCTCCGAGCACGTTATCAACGACATTCGCTACACCATGGAAATGCACATTGTGCACCGCAACAAGAAGTATGCGACAATTGGCGAGGCGCTCAATCATCCCGACGGTGCCGCGGTCCTTGGCTTCTTTTTCAATGTGAGTGCTGGCGCACGCATTATGCGAATTTCTCCATGCTAATTTTGATACCTTCCACAGCTGGATGAGGATGAGGGCCAGGGTCTGGTGACCATCAATCGTCATCTGCATCTGATCGCCGATGCCAATCAGGAGGCAGCGCTTAATGTCACTTTTTCGCTATCCTCGCTGATAGCCAATGTGGATGTGGACAAGTTCTATACATATAAGGGTAAGTGTGGCTAACGGGCCGTATAATTGAGTTTCGAATACCTGCTCGCAAAAGCTGAAAGAGGAGCATATTAGTTTGTGTGCTAGAGACTTAGGAAGTGTATACGCTGAAATTGCTGTGTTGGGAAAATGCTTAATCCATCAGAAGTAATCAAAATCTTTGATTGTCTATGAGCTAGGGTGACCGTATTTTGCATATATGCTACAGTTGATATGTTCCAAAGATCGACATATAGACTTATTTGTATTCGCATTAGACAAATTGTTAAAATTTGTTGGCAATGCCCACAACAATTCTTTAAGGTCGCATAAATATCTAAGGTGACCGTATTTTGCACATATGTTCCAAAGATCGACATGCAGATTTCACGAATACAAAAATTCCCACCAAACAGAGTGTTAAAATAGTTTGATCTAGGCCAAGACCATTCTATAACGTCCCATATCCATCTAAGGTGACCGTATTTTTGCACATATGCTTTTGATAACCTTTTCCAAAGATCGACATGCGTATTTGACAAATACAAAAAGAAAAGAGAGTATTAAAATAGTTTGATCTAGGCCAAGACCATTCCTATACCTAGCATATATATCTATCTCCGTTTGAGATAGAGTGACCAAATTTTGAGTAGAGATTCCTGATGAGTTAAGATTGAAATCATAGAAAGGTTATTTTGTAAGTGCTTGCAATTGTAAATTTGTATTAAATTGAACTGGTAGCCTATTTTTGGTCATTATTGATCAGCGAGCGAGTATTTGACAGTCGATAATGCCCGACTGTCTAAGAGTAAGTTAGCTGATGAGCTATACTACAAATTGCTACTCTAATAATTGATAGAATACTCATATATATATATATTTCCCTTTCTTTAATGCTGTGAGCGTGTATTATGCAGTCAGTTAAACACAACTGTAAAAACGCTTATCTACTTTTGCATGGGTGCAGCGTTACGTTTCAGCTGTCACTGTGTCATATGTCATGTAAAGTTGCATGTCTGTTGATTGGATGACAGTGTGTGAATTAATGAGCGAATGGCTTTTAATATTGTCAGTGCATTTGCAGGTTCGTTGACGACGCCGCCCTGCTCGGAGGCCGTCACCTGGATACTGTTTCCCGATCCCATACCCATTTCGCCCAAGCAGGTGAGTCGGGTTTCTGCCGTGGCACACAGTGCGTATGTGTAATGTGATTTGTTATTCTTTCGCAGATTTCGCGCTTCCGCCAGCTGTCGGATACACAGGATGGTGCCTTGGTGGACAATTTCCGAACGCTGCAGCCCGTCGGCAATCGTCGGATCTTTGCGCGCACTGGCCACGTACGGCACACATCGATTGCGGCTCTGAAGCACGAGGGCGACTATCTCAAGTACGATTGGTTCTACTGAGGGGCCCAAATGCGTGGATGCTCCTCTGTGCCATGCTATGTTAGATTAGTTTAAGCTCTTAGTTCTTTTGTGCATTTATTAATTAACTATAAGCCAAAATCCTTCTCAATAAGTAAACAATGCTCTGCTAAGCTATGCTATGCAATAATACGTGTTTTGCGACCGTAGAGCAACAGCGAGTTGGGTATATCCTCCACAAAGAAGTTGGCGGGCATCAAGTTGAACATCTTCCTCAGCAGATCGAGCAACGTGCGCTCCACAGTCTCCACAATGAGTGGACGAAAGGCTTCGTAGAACTGTTGCCAATTATCATTGAAGAACTTATTCGTACTGCGCTCCACCTCCTTGCTGTTCCCATTGAACAGATTGTCCAGATATGTTCGCACATGGCCCACCTTCAGCTTGACGCTCACCTCGGTCACATTGAAGAAGGTGTAGCCGCCCTTCTCGTACAGTCGCGTCTTGGCATTCATCAAAATGTTCAGATCATCTGTCATTTAGTTTGATATATCAGTTTCATATTTTCTCTTGTTGCCTTTCGTATCTGTATACTTACCAATCTCTATAAACATGTTGCCTGATCCATGCAGCGGTATTATTAGGACGCGTCCGAGCATTTGGTATTTGCCATCCATACGCATATGTGGTATATAGATTTTGTCCTGCCAGCTATAGTCCACGTTGCTGACTCTGAAATGTGGATTTATTTATTTTAAATATAATTCCATATACTAGAAATGGGTTGCACAGCTAAGCTCAATATATTTTGTATAGATCTCACAGAGTTTCTGTACTAAAAACGAATTTTTCGATGAATATTTTAACTTAAATCTTAACTTATAAATATTTTGATTCCTATACTTCAAATATGGCAGACATAGATTTTTAATATGAAAAATATATTCATGTTTTGAGATACGTTCAGATATTTTGCCTATGTCCTATTAAAGACAATTTTTTAAAATATAAGATTACCAAATCCCATATATACGTTATCTGAAGATGATCTCAAATAATGAAAAGTATTAACAACTCATATATATAGCCGATATTTTTTAGGAAACAAATTGTAATGGATATCATTAAATGAGATTATATTTCAGCAAGTAAGAATGCTCTAGTCGATTGTGCCCGACTACGAGATCCCCTGAACCAAGTCTGAGCTGATGTTAAAACATCAATAACCTAGCTTACATCTTGTATCTATACATATTACCCTCTGCACGCACATATACATACACACACAAGCACGCGTACCTATTACTGCGTAGCTGATTTGAATGCATGTGAGCACATCTATAGAGAAAATGATAGGCGCTTGGCGCCTATGTGTGTGTATTACTTTACGGATTTTGATCAAATTTTCAGCATTGAATGCTTTTATTTTTTTTTAAATACGGGTTTGCTTTAAAAATTAAAATGAAATTGCGGCTTTAAATTACTGATTTTTGAATAAATTGATTTTGGAAAATGAGGAGCCGGTTTTCAAAATATAAAAAAATAGAAAATGTATTTTATTTAGAAAAAGCTACATGCAAAATGCAAAAATTTGTGACTGTAACTAAAAAGATGTAAGAGATATACCCAAAATCGTTTTAAATCGATAAATCTAATTTGAAGTGTCTACCTTTAACAGGTTCTGAGATCGACTTGATCATACATACGGACAGGCGGACAGACGGATGGTCAGACAGACAGATGGCTTCTAATCAAGAATATATATATTTTATGGGGTCTGCCAGGCCTCCATCTGCCAGTTACATACTTTTGCAAGCCATTATACTCAGAATAACTATTTAGGATATAAAACTCTTCTCAAAAAACTGTTATTGTACCTCTACCAATTAGTACATATTATGGGTTACAATTTTGTTAAAAAGCTTTTTAGAGAAACATTTGCGATCTACAAAAGTCTCTAGATGACCTTAACGGGCTGTATTCTGTGATGCATTTGCTAGTTATTAATAGATTAATAGATTCGAGTGCAATGTGTACTGAGAATGTCATGAGGTACTCACTTGCTTTCCTTGAGTACCATTTTGCCGAAGCCGCGTATTACCAGATCGGATATATTTGCCGATATGGATAGCACATCGCTGTTATCTTGTTTAAATGACAACTGATTTTGTTTCATGGGATCTATGGGTCCAAAAGACTCTTCAATTTCGGGTATGCCTTTGTGAGAGATAATAGAACAAGTTTCCAGTATTATTAGTGGAACTTTTTTGACCCTGAGGTGTCCCTGCTCACCTTTGATGACCGCATTGAGGAATCCCTGTATTGAGCGAGTTGAGCAGTTCGTAAAGTCGGGCTCTTTAATGCGACACGATTCAATATATGGAGCTGTGCTTATAAACAATATAAAATGCAATAAATTATTGATAAGCTGATTAATTACAACACTCACGTTTTTCGGTATAAAATTCCAGACCCTCAACATAAAAGAGGCCCACAAAAATACACACTAAGCCAATTATGAATGTGCATAATTCTCGCGCTTCGAACATTGTGTAAATATGTTCTATGCGAAATAAAAAATATATAATATTCTGTTTGTTTTATGCCGTGCACCAACCAATCGGGTTAGTCTCGTTCAAATGAGAAGTATTTTAGCCAGATGCAATATTATATATATATGCCATTTATACATAGTCATTCAGCATTTGGTATGGGTTTTTCAATAGTAGATACTTGCTCCGAGCACCGCCTATAGCTGTAGAGACTAGTTTAATTAACTTAATATAATTCTGGAAAATACGTTGACTAGCTAAACAATCTTAATGTTGTATACAAAATTTATGTTTTTTATAGGGTACGAGGTGCACTATGTAGGATTCAAGTTTTCTATTTGAGTAAGGAATTTTTATACCCTGAACCCATTGAAAATGGAAAATCAGGGTACAATGGTTTTGCGAAAAGTATGTAACAGGCAGAACGAGGTGTAGCAGACCCCATAAAGGATATATATTCTTGATCAGGGCGACGAGCTGAGTCGATTGACCCTGTCCGTCTGTCCGTATATATGAACGCGTCGATCTCAGAACCTATAAGAGCTAGAGACTCAAATTACGTACACGAATGTGCTAGTATATAGCGCGCGTATCGAGTTTGTTTTCGATATTCGATAACTTTTTCTGTTTTTATGATATCGACTTAAAACGTTATCAAGATTCAGTTTTTTAGCATATCTTAAACATCATTTAAGGCAAGGTGACCAAATTTTGAACAAAGCTTTTTTTGTTTTGTATACCGGCTCCACATTTTACAAAATCAAATTAATAAAAAAAAAATTGTTTAAGTCACATTTTAATTTTTTTTTAATTTTTTAGGCAAAACCGTATTTTCAATAAAATAAAAGTTAAAAATGTTAAAAATTTGATAAAAATCCGTTAAGTAACACAGAAGTTATTAAAGAAAACATTTTGTTAATTGGCAATGTATCATTTCCTCAATGGTATCATTTTCTCTATACGGTGGCACACATACAGTCAAATCAACTACTCAGTAATCGGCACGCGTGCTTCTGTGTGCATGTGAATATGTGCGTGTGTATATGCGCGCAGAAGGTAATATGTAGAGATAAAATATGTAAGCTACGTTATTTAAAACATCACATGAGACTTGGTACAGGGGATCTCGTAGTCGGGCACACCCGACTAGAGTGTTCTTCTTTGCTTTCCTTGTTTTTGTCAATATAATATTTTAAAATTAGAAAAACCCTTTTAATTATTTCCTAACGAATACATTAGCTATTAATATTGGAAAATGTCAAGAGCAAATTTCATATACAAATGGGTAATATAACCTAATAGGTTCGGCTTATGAATTAATATTTCATATATCAAACAATTCTTTAAAACGTGATGAAATCGTTTCAAGATCAGGATTTATAAGCCTATAGCTACAATACATAAGTAAAGCCCCAATATCTATAAGTGTATATATGTATTTGGTTATGTGTATTTTTTAACATATTTGTTTATCTTTCGACAGTATATTTCTTTAATTGTATTTTACTAAGTCAGGCGTTTAAGAAAGAACTTTAAGGGAATTATAACATTAATATTTAGCTTATACAGTTATATGAATAACTACATAAAGATAGCATGTTTCTCAATTAAAGTATATTATACATGTATATATTGAATCACTAAATGTATTTACTTGGATGCTGATACAACACTTCCTCTAATAGTTGTTAGGGTGCTAACGCAATCAAATAGCTATGACGTTTCATGGAAATTCCGTTAGTCTAGTTTACTGAGACTATATATAAATATGTATATATTTTATATCTGCCTCCGTTTTTGTTTTGTAATTGTAAGAAATATATTTTCTAGATGTTATAACAATTGCAATGCAATTATACTATATATGTATATTCCATGACCAACTTAGACTTAAAAAGTGATATATATATATTATATATATACCCTGAAGTCCCATTTTTAATGGAGTGAGGGTACAACAGGTTCTATGTTGAGACTCTTTATAGTTATCTAACTTATTTATTTTTATTTCAATTATTTTGTTCAATAGTAAAATTATAAATATTCCTTTAGCTAATTTGTAACTTCCCAAAATAGTTCATTTAAATATAAGTTTTACTTACTCTAGATTTATGAAAAGTGTATTAAAAGTTGCGTCTTCAGCACAATAATAAGATTCATTTGCGGGCTTGAAATTGAAGATATGAGAAGCAAAGTTCAGCCAGAGACCGCATGGTTAAATTTTGCGATAAGACTTTAACGCACATTCGCAGATACAAATACACTGAAAAAATTATTATACAACTTAAAGAAATGTGACGAAATTTCAGCTTTCAATTAAATTTGGGCTTAAAATAATAGTTAGTAAGAATATTGAAAATGTATAGTTAAGAATATATTGATTTTGTGTATATGTTGAAGAAAACATGCGAGATCCCAATAAATTTGATATATATGCCCCATCAGAACGATTCGCTGAGTCTGCCTCCACGCAGGATAGGTTTTTGTTTTTTAAATCGCCTTATGTTGTTATAAAAGCCTAAATCGATTTATGTTATTTATAACAAGTGGTTATATGTGGGTTTTTGTACAGTATACACTGTTTTTGACTAGCTCAGCTTAAGGACACATACATATTTCATTGTAAACATTGAAGTGCGTGCACTCTTTGCAATGAGAGAGAATGGCGTTGTGGAAGAGTCGGTGGCTTGCAGGCGTGGAGTCGCAGGTTCGAGTCCCGCTACTGACAAAACTATTTTTTAATTGGAATTTTTTTTACTGTTGTATTCTTTACTGTTGTATGCAAACTCGAACAAAAGTACAGGGGATCTCGTAGTGGGGCAGTCTCGAGTAGAGCGTTTTTACTTGTTTTTTTTTTCGCAAGTTTTACATTTTATTTTTCCAGTGTACGTTCTTATGCAAAACTCACTCTTAGCAAGTGCCGAGCTCTCATTTCCTTTATCGTTCAGTCTAATTTCTTGGTGGATTGGAGTAAATGCTGCACGATGTTAGTCCGGCATATATTTATATATCTTCTATTACCCAGCTATCTTTTGGCACAGATTTGCACGAAAATTTCATATACATCGCGCAAAGTAAATAAATGAAATTGTTCTATAAAAAAAATACGTTTTGAATTATTTAATCAAACCCAATCTTAGGCAACTAAAGTCCATATTTGCTGCAAAGGCTATGTTCGTGATACGAAGAACAGCAAAGAATTCATCTGTATCCCCTCATGTACAAATTGTAGAAATGGAAAATGCATAAAGCCACAAACCTGTCAGTGTTTTGAAGGCTATGAGAACTTCAACCATAGGTCATCTAATTAGTGAGTATATTATCAGTATTATTATATTATATAATATATTATATATATGAGTGTTATATTATTATATACACATTTCATTTATTTAATCTGTCTTATCCTTTGGCAGTTGCGTGCCTAAATGCAAGGGAGGCTGTAGAAATGGACAGTGCAGAGCGCCCGGAAAATGTAAATGTTCTAAGCGCTACCAGCTGGATGAGTCGAGCGGAAACTGTCTGCCCATCTGCGAAGGAGGATGCGCTAATGGTGTTTGCAAATCACCCGGAAATTGTCTTTGCAATAAGGACTACTCATTAAATACCAAATCTAAGATTTGCCAACCGATTTGTAAGCCCGGCTACCTTCTGAATGTTACCCAAAATCTTTGCCAGCCCACTTGTAGCAACGGCTGCGATTTCGGGATCTGCCGTGAACCGGAGACTTGTGAGTGTATTGAAAACTATGTAAAAGGACCGGATAAAAACTGTGTGCCGGAATGTAAGGACGGTTGCCTAAACGGCAGGTGCTCGGCCCCAAATCATTGCGAATGTCTCGAAGGACATGTCAAAATGAGTCATTCGATGTGTCTGCCGGACTGTAAGAATGGCTGCGAGAACGGGCTTTGTAGTGCTCCAGGGAAATGCATCTGCAATGAGGGATATTCTCCAACAAGTGAGAACAGTTGTGGTCCAATATGTAAAGATGGATGTGAGAACGGTCTCTGTAGTGCTCCAGGGAAATGCACCTGCAATGAGGGATATTCTCCGCTAAGTGAGAACAGTTGTGGTCCAATATGTGAAGATGGATGTGAGAACGGTTTCTGTAGTGCTCCAGGGAAATGCACCTGCAATGAGGGATATTCTCCACTAAGTGAGAGCAGTTGTGGTCCAATATGTAAAGATGGATGTGAGAACGGTTTCTGTAGTGCTCCAGGGAAATGCACCTGCAATGAGGGATATTCTCCACTAAGTGAGAGCAGTTGTGGTCCAATATGTAAAGATGGATGTGAGGACGGTTTCTGTAGTGCTCCAGGGAAATGCACCTGCAATGAGGGATATTCTCCACTAAGTGAGAACAGTTGTGGTCCAATATGTAAAGATGGATGTGAGAACGGTTTCTGTAGTGCTCCAGGGAAATGCACCTGCAATGAGGGATATTCTCCAACAAGTGAGAACCGTTGTGGTCCAATATGTAAAGGTGGATGTGAGAACGGTTTCTGTAGTGCTCCAGGGAAATGCACCTGCAATGAGGGATATTCTCCACTAAGTGAGAACAGTTGTCGTCCAATATGTAAAGATGGATGTGAGAACGGTTTCTGTAGTGCTCCAAGGAAATGCACCTGCAATGAGGGATATTCTCCACTAAGTGAGAACAGTTGTGGTCCAATATGTCAAGATGGATGTGAGAACGGTTTCTGTAGTGCTCCAGGGAAATGCACCTGCAATGAGGGATATTCTCCAACAAGTGAGAACACTTGTGGTCCAATATGTAAAGATGGATGTGAGAACGCTTTCTGTAGTGCTCCAGGGAAATGCACCTGCAATGAGGGATATTCTCCACTAAGTGAGAGCAGTTGTGGTCCAATATGTAAAGATGGATGTGAGAACGGTTTCTGTAGTGCTCCTGGGAAATGCACCTGCAATGAAGGATATTCTCCACTAAGTGAGAACAGTTGTAGTCCAATATGTAAAGATGGATGTGAGAACGGTTTCTGTAGTGCTCCAGGGAAATGCACCTGCAATGAGGGATATTCTCCACTAAGTGAGAGCAGTTGTGGTCCAATATGTAAAGATGGATGTGAGAACGGTTTCTGTAGTGCTCCAGGGAAATGCACCTGCAATGAGGGATATTCTCCAATAAATGAGAACAATTGTGGTCCAGTTTGTAAAGATGGATGTGAGAACGGTTTCTGTAGTGCTCCGAGGAAATGCACCTGCAATGAGGGATATTCTCCACTAAGTGAGAACAGTTGTAGTCCAATATGTAAAGATGGATGTGAGAACGGTTTCTGTAGTGCTCCAGGGAAATGCACCTGCAATGAGGGATATTCTCCAATAAATGAGAACAATTGTGGTCCAGTTTGTAAAGATGGATGTGAGAACGGTTTCTGTAGTGCTCCAGGGAAATGCACCTGCAATGAGGGATATTCTCCACTAAGTGAGAGCAGTTGTGGTCCAATATGTAAAGATGGATGTGAGAACGGTTTCTGTAGTGCTCCAGGGAAATGCACCTGCAATGAGGGATATTCTCCAATAAATGAGAACAATTGTGGTCCAGTTTGTAAAGATGGATGTGAGAACGGTTTCTGTAGTGCTCCGAGGAAATGCACCTGCAATGAGGGATATTCTCCACTAAGTGAGAACAGTTGTAGTCCAATATGTAAAGATGGATGTGAGAACGGTTTCTGTAGTGCTCCAGGGAAATGCACCTGCAATGAGGGATATTCTCCAATAAATGAGAACAATTGTGGTCCAGTTTGTAAAGATGGATGTGAGAACGGTTTCTGTAGTGCTCCAGGGAAATGCACCTGCAATGAGGGATATTCTCCACTAAGTGAGAGCAGTTGTGGTCCAATATGTAAAGATGGATGTGAGAACGGTTTCTGTAGTGCTCCAGGGAAATGCACCTGCAATGAGGGATATTCTCCAATAAATGAGAACAATTGTGGTCCAGTTTGTAAAGATGGATGTGAGAACGGTTTCTGTAGTGCTCCGAGGAAATGCACCTGCAATGAGGGATATTCTCCACTAAGTGAGAACAGTTGTAGTCCAATATGTAAAGATGGATGTGAGAACGGTTTCTGTAGTGCTCCAGGGAAATGCACCTGCAATGAGGGATATTCTCCACTAAGTGAGAGCAGTTGTGGTCCAATATGTAAAGATGGATGTGAGAACGGTTTCTGTAGTGCTCCAGACAAATGCACATGTCGTCAAGGATTTGTATCGGAGAGGGAGAACAGATGTGTCCCAGTCTGTGAAGAGGAATGCCTCAATGGATTCTGCGCCTCCCCCAACAACTGCAGTTGCAATGAAGGCTACGTCCTCATCGATAATGCTTGTGTGGCCCACTTGGATGGCAATGAGAGATCAAGTACAGCAGTGATGCAGGAAACGGAAAGTCCGGACATGGAACTGATGGAATGCGAACAACGTTGCTGGAATGGAAGCTGTGTGGATGGCCAATGCTCCTGCAAGGATCACTACAAGTTGACCGAAGATATGGGGAACACTACAACATTGCTTTGTCTGCCCGAGTGCAAGGAGGAGTGCATTAATGGATATTGCGCAAGTCCCAACGTGTGTGTCTGCTATGATGGGCAGGCGCCAGAGCAAGGCGTAGGATGCCCTGGCTCTGAAGGCATAAAAAAAGCGGGTCAAATTGGAAGGTTGAAAATCTTTAGTTCGCTAGTCTTATTAATGATCGCCACGATTGTGGTGCTGTCGTTGGCAATATGCGTGGCCATTCATAAATTAAGGAAACGCGACTACAGAGTAGGTAAAAAAGGTATGTTAAAATTATACATGTTTCTTATACAGTATATCTCATCAGTGTTTCTTCTTAACAGAACAACAATATGGAGTTCACTATTCGATAAAGCATGTTGATGTAATACGAGCTTAAAACAAGTAAGGATGTCAGGATGTCTTCGTGGATAATGGACTAAAATGTCAAGTACTCGAAATGCTACTCATTAATTACTTATAATAAATGACTACAAATGAATGTGAGTCGAGTTCTTAATGCTTCAATTTGGTTACTAAATTATGTTGATTAAAGTCCGGAGAGCATTCAGCTTTTCAGTAAATGGAATTTTATAAGAGAAAAAGCTAAAGCCTTTTTGCAAAATTGGAATAAAATGTGCAGAGAAGCTCCTTATTGAAACTCAAGGGACGGATCTTGACGATAACACTTTATATATTTTTCATTGCTATATATGAAAATATCAAGTGCAAAGCTCATGTATGTGGTAAAGCAGCTACTTTCTTTTATCGCAACTCTAAGAGTTGAGCATGAAGTATATATAGTACAATATATATAAGAATGTCCATAAATATGACTTAATCTATAACGCTAAGTATCAATTGCATATATATATAGAAAGTGAGAATGGAGTATTAAGTATGGAGTAATGTATGTTACAGAGAGAAGATGCCATGGCTGAGACGATTTCATCCTGCTAATCAGTTCTGTCTCTTTCTCGGAATCTATAAATTATAATTTTTAATGATTTTGCACAAAGTTAAACTATAAATATTTCAGTGTCATTTATCAAACTTTTTTTTAAAAATTTATTGTATATACTCTACAATTCAGGAAAGGGTATTTAAAATTGCGATCACAAGGAATAATAATTTCAATTGTAGGCTTGAAATAGAATGCATGGGAATCAAAGTTCATTCAGTTTGCATATGCGATAAGAACTAACCACACATGCAGAGATACAACTACTCTGAAAAGAAATTAGAATTATAATTTATAAGTATCGATGAATATCTTAAAAAAGTATTTTTTCAACAATATTCAGAGATTATTTTGGAATATAGGCTCTTCCATAGTAAATACTGATCTAAGAATAGCTCAGCTTAAGAATACTTTTAATTTCTTTTTTAAATATTTAGCCATGAGCTGAGATTATTTCTTTTAGGTACGCAAAACAACATCCAACTTTTCGAGCTTTTCTTCCTGTGTAAGTTCGTATGAATAATACACCCTACGCAAGTATAAGCACACTGGAAGATGTGAGATATCTGCAGTCGCATTTCTTAGTCGTAGGAGTAAATGCTGCAAGATGTTAGTCCTGCATATACTTATATATCTTTTATTACCTACATATCTTTTGGCACTGGTTTGTATCAAAACTGAATACAAAAGACACCAAGTAAGTTATGAAATTGAGGGATATTCTCCAACAAGTGAGAAAAGTTGTAGTCCAATATGTAAAGATGGATGTGAGAACGGTTTCTGTAGTTCTCCAGGGAAATGTACCTGCAATGAGGGCTATTCTCCATTAAATGAGAATAGTTGTGTTTCAGTGTGTAAAGATGGATGTGAGAACGGTTTCTGTAGCGCTCCAGAGAATTGCACCTGCAATGAAGGATATTCTCCAACAAGTGAGAACAGTTCTGGTCCACTTTGTAAAGATGGATGCGAGAACGGTTTCTGTAGTGCTCCAGAGAAATGCACATGTCGTCAAGGATTTGTATCGGAGAGGGAGAACAGATGTGTCCCAGTCTGTGAAGAGGAATGCCTCAATGGATTCTGCGCCTACCCCAAAAACTGCAGTTGCAATGAAGGCTACGTCTTCATCGATAATGCTTGTGTGGCCCAATTGGATGGCAATGAGAGATCAAGTACAGCAGTGATGAAGGAAACGGAAAGTCCGGACATGGAACTGATGGAATGCGAACAACGTTGCTGGAATGGAAGCTGTGTGGATGGCCAATGCTCATGTAAGGGTCACTACACGTTGACCGAAGATATGGGGAACACTACAACATTGCTTTGTCTGCCCGAGTGCAAGGAGGAGTGCGTTAATGGATATTGCGCAATTCCCAAAGTGTGTGTCTGCTATGATGGGCAGGCGCCAGAGCAAGGCGTAGGATGCCCTGGCTCTGAAGGCATAAAAAAAGCGGGTCAATCTGGAAACTTTAGTTCGCTAGTCTTATTAATGATCGCCACGGTTGTGCTACTATCGTTGTCAATATGAGTGGCCTTTCAGAAGTTTAGGAAACATACCTACAATGTGGACGAAAGAGGTGTGTAAAATCGACTTACATTTCATTTATAGCAAATATATTTTATTTTTGTTTACAGAACAACGATATGGGGTTCAGTTGTTGGCAAACCAATCATTTAATAAGAACGGGAAGCTCCTTTATGTTTCTGTCGATCTTCGAGAATAGGAATGAAATGTCAAGTTTAAATTATACTCATTGTTAATTTAAGAACTAGTTACATGTAATAAATGCATGCTAATTGATGTCTGACGTAGACTTTTACATGCTTTGATCCGGTTTTTAGTTCATGTTACTTAAAATGCAGTAAGTATTTTACCATACGAGGGTGTTCTGAAGAGAGGAAAAAAACTTGTTTTCAATAAATGTAAAATGTAAATCTTATATATTATAGTTATACTAAGTATATCGGAATGTATGCAAAGTTATTTGAAAAAATCTCAATGAAAGAAATGTTTAATGAAACCCTCATACGTGTTTTTAGCTTATATTTTATTTATTATGCAAGTTTGCCATACAGTTGCTGGGGCGTTGGAATGTCCTCAACAAAGAAATTGGCTGGTATTAGATGGAACACCTTTGACATTATCTCATAGAATATGTTCTCCACCGTTTCCAATATAAGCGGCTTCAGTGCCTCATAGAAATCGCGCCAGTTATCATTGAAGAACTGATTCGTGCTGCGCTCCACTTCCTTGCTGCGTCCATTGAATAGATTGTCCAGTTGGGTGCGCACCCGGGACATATTCAGCTTTACCTGAACCGCAGTCACATTGTCAAAGGTGAAGCCGCCCTTTTCATAGAGTTGCGTCTTGGTCAGCAGCAGTATATCCAGATTCTCTAAGGAAACGGGTTCAATAACAAGTTTTATAGCTGTACTATTATACTCACCTATTTCTATGAACATATGGCCTGAGCCACTTAGTGGTATTAGGAGTAGGCGACCAGCCATCTGATATTTCGCATCCATTCGCATTTTGGGTAGAAAGATTTTAGTTTGCCAGCTGAAATCCTTTTTACTGACACTGTAATACAATATGCATAAATTATAATTATATTTTAGACAGTTAGTCTTATAAATATATATGTATATGTACATCTCAGATAGACTTTGATTTACGAGTTAAAATTACTTTTACTAACATTTGAAGTACGGCGTTGCTTGGTCGGTTAATTTAGTATTTCACTTTGTTATATATCTTTATATAATTATTTTTTTCTCGAAATACTTTGACAGCCTTAAATTCTTTTGCCTACACTTTAAGTACATCAATTACCCGGCGTTGCACGTTCGGGTCTGTTATTATTTGTGGAAAATCATATATTTGTATGCAGTTGCACTTTTCTAACTTCAATGAAGGTCGCATCAAATTATATTGAGAAATTATATAGTATATATGCACATATATAATCAATTATTAATTTATTGCTACACACCGGCTTTCCTTGATCTTTGTGCTGGAGAAACCTTTAACCATCACCTCCGTTATATTGGCCCTAATCGTGGCCACCTCATTGTTGTCCTGCTTGAAATATATATCCCTCACATGCATGGGATCGAAGGGCCCAAAGCTTTCCACAACCTCCGGTATGCCAATGTTAATTTGATCCAGCAGCTTCTGTATGCTGTGCGTAGAGCAGTTGGTGAAGCCCGGCTCATAGATGCGGCAAGAGGGCAAAAACGATGCTGTTCATGGATGCAGATAAAAGATGTCAACAGAATCGAGGCACTCTTGAGGTTTATCTCTGGCCAACTTACGCTTCTGCGTATAGTACTCAACGGCAACGACCCCGTTTAAAAGCGCAACTGCCAGCAAGCCGCAGGTGAAGCCGAACGTTCTTTTCATCTTGACGGCAGGTGAGTATCTAAATGCGAATCCAACTAGCGGCTACTCGATTACATCAATGTGTGCCACACCATATATGAAAGGCGGACGGAATGGAAGCAGTACGATCTCGTCGTTGAGCTTTGAGCTTACAATTAAACTAAAAATTGTTAATGTCAGCCCGTTTTAAGTCGAAGTGTCTAGCCAGTTAATTCAAGTTTACATATAAATGCGTTTACACATATATATACATTTGTTATCGGAAAAATACACACTATAATTATATTTATTGATAGAAAGAAAATGTTAATTACTTATTTATGGATCTGAATTAGATGAATATATTTATGTAAATACTATTAATAAAGTTGATTTTATTTAAGTTAATAAATATATATTTTATATAATTAGAGATTTTATTTATTTAATATTTATTTCTTGCAATAAATATTATTTATTTATTTGTATTATATTTTGAATTTAGCTTCACGGAATTTAAGTAAGAGAGAGATATTTTCAAGGCATGAATGTGTCTATGTATGTAAGTATGTAGGTTTGTAGGTATGAATGTATGTATGTATGCATGCATGTAGGTATGTATGGAATGTATGTATGAATGTATGAGATATGTTTTAATGTATGCATGTATGTGTGTATGTACTTATGTACATAAGTATATGTATGTAAGTATGTATGTATGTATGTATGTAAGTAAGTTTTTCTGTATGAATGTATGTGTGTTTGTATGTATGAATGTTTAAATGTATGTTTGTATGTATGTATGTGTGTATGTAAGTATGTATGTAAGTATGTATTAATGTATGAATGAATGTATGTATTTTTGTTTGTATGTATGTATATGTGTATGTATGTGTGTTTGTTTGTAATTACGTATGTATGCATCTATGTATGAATGGTTGGATGTGTGTATTTATGTATGCATACATGTATGTATGTGTGTATATATATGTATATATGTATGCATGTATGTCAGAATGAATGTATGCACTTATGTTTATATGTATGAAATTATGTATGTATGTAGGCTTTTATGTATGCATATATGTATGTATGTATGCATGTAAATATGTATATAGACATGTATATCTGTATGTATGTAGGTATGCGCGTAGGAATGTACGTATATATACATATATATACTTATTAATGATATTAATGATCTTTGTACTTATGTATGCATGTATGTATGTGTATGTATGTATTTAAGCATAAGCAGATGATCCCTTTTCTCTTTCTCTAATTATTTTCTTATATTTCCCCCTATTCCTTTTTCCTGTTCTGTGTCTTTTCAAACCCTCACAGTTTCAAATGGAATTTGATCCAGCATTTTATTTTAATAAAATTTATTCAGAAAATATGCCAGTTAGCTTTGAAACATGCTCATCAGATATTCAGTGGAAGTTGTGTATAAAGTAGGTGGCTGGCACAAAGGTAAATATCTTCTTGGTACGATCCAGCACAACTGCCTCGAAAGTCTGTTCAATTGCGGGTCGGAGGACGTCGTAGAATTGACGCCAATTCTCATTGAAGAGCGTATGGGCTGTTTGATCCAGCTCTGCATTGTTGCCGAACAGATTATTCAGCTTGATATGGAAATTGCCAATTTCACGGAAAAATACTTTCACACGCTGCACATCGGCGAATTCGCCTTGGGGTGAGCTGCGGGGGCTGACGGCCATTTCTAGGCCTACGGCAACGTTATCTGTAAATTGAATATCGATTGCTAAAGATTCTTGTCTTGTATGTTTGGCTCGCTTACCTGCTTCAAATGAACCTTTGCCCTGACCATTGAGATTGAGGGCCAGCACATGACCCTTGACTTTATAGTCAAATTCAAATCGCAATTTGGGCACAAATCCCAGAGCTCGTAGAACATATTTGGAGGGATTGTAACTAAAATAAATATATATAGGAAACAAATTATGAAGGAATATAGAAATATATTTGTAGTTAAGGAATATAGGAATGTATAGATCAGAGTGCTATTAAATCTAGAAACTTACTTGGCCTCCTTCACTATCATCTGGCTGCCGCCTATGACATAAACATTTTGCATGTCCGCATTGATTGCAATGGCATTGTTGGCATCCTGCGCGAATTTGACACGCTTTATGAAGAGAGGATCAAAGGAGCCGATATTTTTCGTGCCGGGAATGCCATCCTTCCACTGCACGAACATGGCTTGAATATTGCTCGCCAGGCATTTGTTGAAATTGGGATCCTCCAAGACGCAAGGCGTCAAAAAATTAGCTAAAATGTGAGTCAACAAATATCTGATTAAAATACATGTATAGTATTTAGGAGAATTGTCACAATTTATTTATAATATTTTAATATAATAAATAACTAGTTTGTTTTTATACAAATTTGTTGTTCATACGTTTTTGGTCCAGATAATTGGAGCCGCCAGCGATTGCAATCAACATGGAGATCACCGAAAGGCCCAAGAAATTAATAATTCGTATTTTGTACATTTTTAAATTGAGATCGAACTTGAAAAAGGTACTGTTAGCTTAGCTTGAAAGCGACGATTGTTCTGAATTTTAGCTGGGCAGTCATTATATTTTATATTCCAAATTTAATGCAGAAATCAAGAAAGCGCAATATATGTATCTACATATAAATAAATCTATATATATATATTTATTTTTATTGTTTTCTTTGTCAAGTTCACAGTTTTGGTTTAATTGGCTAAACAGTAAACAAGTTTTGTCGTATTAGACTTGTCTCAAGCATACAGGGTGCTCTTTTCACCTGAGAATCGAAAAATTTGCATTCTGTTCTGTCAAATACTGCCAGCTGAGCGCCAGTTACCCTTGACATCTGTGAACCCTTCATATTAATTATTCTAGAGCTTCTTTATGAACTTCTCTGCTTTCATAATGTTGACTCACCTGGCCTAAGTCACCTGCATGTAATAAAAAGGCAATGTAGTACCACTAATAAAATGTATGTTATTCTAATTAAAGTCTGTAATTTATTGCTTGTGAGGGCTTATGCAAATGCAAGTATCTAAAAGTATAAGAATCTAAAAGTATAAGTATGTATTGCCTTATTTAGTTGAACAAGCCATATAAGAAGAGTCTGTTATAGATATTATTGCCTAGTCATCAAATTTATGTTCAAAAACATTTTGATGTATGCCTTAAGACATATCTCATAAAGATCCAAAGGCATACAATTATTTGTTATAATTTCAATTATTTTTCTAATTCATTTCATCATATAGTACTTATCCCCTTATAAGTCAGATTCCCAAATGTTGTTAATGTGTTATATACAGGTCAGTTATTTTTATACCCTTACATAAGATTATATTAATTTTTGTCAAAAGTCTGCAACGATCAGATGGAAACATCTCTGACTATATAAAGTATATATATTCTTGATCAGCACGACGAGCTGAGTTGATATAGCCTTGTCCCTCTGTCTGCCTGGCAGTCTGTCTCTCTGGCTCAACGCAATCTCCTCCGAGATTATTAGAGCTACAGAGCTGATATTTTGCACATGGGCTTAAATCTGATGCAGGCATTGTATATGTCGGAATCAACCGGATCGGACTACTATATACTTTAGCTGCCATAGGACAGATAGGACTTAAGAAATGTTTTAATGGGAAAAATTAGGCGCTATCGAAGTCTAAGACTTGACATTTGAAATATACTTTTATGTATCGAACCCCCATATAAAAAGATATACTATATATAGCTAGTCAATTCGGAGGCGCGGCAAATCGGATAAAACTATATCTTCTTCAGTTTAAAAGCAAGAACATTCAAATTTTGAAAGTAACATACTGTTGACCTCTCCTTAAGATCGATTTATATGCTAGGGGCGTGGCAAATCGGGAAAGTATATAGTGCTTAATGTTAATCCTCATGTTTTGAAGCTGTTAGAGCCAGAGACTTGAGACTTAAAACATGTATTTGTATGGGCCAAATCGGCTAAAACTGCATCTTCTAAAATTTTACACCTAGAGAGCCAAATATTAACAAATACGTTAAGCTTGAGTGCTTTAATAAAATTGTAAAAATGATATATATCCGCCTCTTTTGGGCGTGGCAAATCGGTAAAAGCTATATCTTTCAAAGTTTTATAGCTAGACGCCCAAAATTTGACATATAGGTTACTGTTTCCCTCCTCTATAGAAAAATATAAATTTCCGCCTCTTGGGGGCGTGGAAAATTGGTAAAAACTATATCTTCTACAATGCTACACCTGGAGACTAAAAATTGAACAAATATGTAAATCTTGATCTCTTTTTGACATATCAGAGAAAACTATATCTATATTCCTCATAATTGCAAGGGTATTATTAAAATCGTCATTTCTGAAGATAGACCATCCCTCTACTTTCAACTTCTATTCATAAATTTAAAGTTAAATAAGTTATCAGGCAAGGTTTCATCTCTCATATATCTTTAGAGTAAAGGCATAATATTTAAATACAATTTTAAATTTCTAATAAATTTCTTTAATTTCTCTAACATATATTTTTATAACTAGTCAATAAGTATGTACCTCGCTGCAGCGACAGTCGAGGTCTAGTTGTCAAAAATGGTTGAGTGTTGCGACTAGTTTCATGAACATCACATATGAATTACTATGCCACACAGATCAAGGTCTGCGGTTGAGGCGGGTTATTAAACTCTCGCCCCTCGCACCACACATATGCATGAAATACAAAATATAGTCGCTGCGATCAAAAAGCTTAACATTTATTGCCCAATGCTTTGCTTGAATAGTTCATTTTGTTAATGGCCAGTCCACGGTGAGCAGCCAACAGAAGCGGTTGCAATGCAGCTCCATACGATAGTTGCCTTCTTGATTTCGCTTATTGCACCACTGTGCCTTGCTGTGGTGCAAGCGCAACAGTTTCTGCAGCAACCACGTGTGTATTATTCTATTCAATGATTTCTGTCTGAATTAAATTTTAGTTTTCTTTCAGCTGACTTTATTAAGCCCTGTGCTTTGAAGGATAAAGAGAGTAACGAGTGTTTGGCTAAGAATATAGAGAGTATTTTTCAACACTGGCGTAATGGTGAGTTTTTAACTAAAAATTTATAAATTATATACAATTATGAATTTAAGATTGGCAACATTTTCAAACACATATGATATATATAAAAACATAATTTTTTACACTTTTTTTTAATGTGTTACTAATATTTTAAAATTTTTTCTGATAAAGTATAAAGTAGAGATGGGCGTCGGGATTGGGACCATATTTTTAGAATCTCTTACCATGCCACCTGGATGTAGGGATCAAGCATTTATCCGATCGACTTGGAATTTTTTTGGAATCTTTCCCAACAAGCCCGATCTCGCCCATCTCTAGTATAAAGTAAACTTTTTTTATATAAATTCGCATATTATTTAGTACATTTTTTATTTCATGCTAAAATTTGAAAGAAACTAAAGTAAAGCCTCTAGTTTTTCAAAGCGTTTTACAACACTGAAAACTTCTTTTTACCCAGGCGTGCCGGGGCTGAGGGGCGTAGGCGCTTTGGATCCATTTCGGGTGGGCCGATTACGCATTGCCCAGAGTGTGCCACCAAATGTGGATGTGAGCGTGGAGCTGCGCAACATGAGCACAGTGGGTCTCAGCCAGGCCAAGATACTGAACAGCACGTAAGCAGCCTATAGTTAAGTTGTCTATCGATGTGTATTAAGAACTGAAGTTTGCAGCACGTTGTTGAACACTGATCAGTATACGTTGGGCTTCCATGTGCATCTGAAGCAAATCAGCATCACGAGCAAATACAAACTGAAGGGACATATTTTGCTGCTCAATCTGAATAGCTCTGGCATTTTGAGCTCCGAATTGGGTTCGTATTCCCTATGTGCTTCCTAAGAATATATACCTAAATAATATTTTCTAGATAATCTGGAATTTTATGTGGCGCTGAGAATGAAACCACAACAGGCCGATGGACTCACCTTCATGAATGTCACCGCTATAAAGACGGACATAGCGCGCATAGATAAGATTCGCATCAATCTAACCAATCTGTTTGGCGGCAACGAGGAGCTGGAGCGCAGTGCCAACGAGCTCTTCAATGAGAATTGGCGCGTTTTATTCGACATTTTGCGTCCCGTGTTGACACAGACTTTTGATACAGTGCTGGAGGATCGCTTTAGCAAAATATTTCACTATTTGCCAGCAAAGTACTTGTTTGCGGATTTTACATAATATTTATTGTCAGTCCACTTGCATAACTTGTTAGCATATAGAAACACTTGAACAAGACTCTCAAACTCACAAAACGAGAGACACATATCAAGCATAAAACTCATAAATAAAATAGCTCTAAAATACAAATTAGCAGCTTCACGCAAAATGACAAAGAAAAATGTATTTTTCGACTTTGAAATACCCTGTATTATATATTTATATATATATATATATTATATGTATATTTTTACAATATTTTGAAATGAATATTCCATGCCATGTATAAAAAGTACTTACAAATATTTACAGGGTATATTTTCAGCAATACACAGCAATACACTTGGCTAAAACTAAAGTTTATTTCTTATATATAGGGGAATATCTAAAGAATATAATATGTTATATTTGTGAAAAAGTAATCATATACGATAGATAGGTATATCGCTTGGAACATATGTGCATTTTCTTATGATTTATATATATTTTTAATATATAATATTATGTTTTGGTCCACTTATTGCTAAGAAGATTTTACAATATTTCGTATACTATATTCTGCTTGATCTCAATCTTGCTATATATAATAATACTTGATCATATTTACAGGGTATCATTTGAGCAATACACAAACACATTTGGCTAAAACTAAAGTCTATTTCTTATATATTGGGGAATAACTAAAGAATACTCTTATACGACCATATATCATATACGATCGATAGGTATATCGTTTGGAACATATATTTTCTTATGATTTATATATATTTTTAATATATAATATTTTGTTGTGGACACTTATCGCGAAGAAGAAGAGCTTATTATGTATTTTTATTATATTTCGTATACTGCATTCATCTTGATCTGAATCTTGCTATATATAATAATACTTTATTATATTTACAGGGTATATTTTGAGCAATTCACAAGCAAACTTGGCTAAGACTAAAGTCTATTTCTTATAAACTGCTGTATTAACTTAATTCCCAAGACATTACTCTAATCTATATAAGCGCAATACGATGATACCCTATTTCACAACTGTGTCTGGTTATAGGGTATACTATTATGCATACACCATTTGCATTTCTTTGGTGCCCTGCTAGCAACCTGTTTTGTGGTTATTGCACAGCATTGACTAGGTCAGTGGACTAAAACTTGGCTTTTTCTTCTTTTTACTTTGATTGCATTTAGCTAGTTGCGAAAAAGCCAAAAAGAAATGACTAAAAAGACAGTCGATATGTTGTGCAAATATTTTATTTGGATACATATTTATCCCGCTAACTGGCTAATCAGTTGGTTGTTCAGGCATATGCTTTGCATAACTTAAATTGTTGGACTTCTGAGTGCTGTCGCTCTAGAAAGCTTCCGCATGCAATACCCTGGGACAGCTGCAGCTGATGGTAGGGGAGTGCTGATTGCATATGCGTGTGCGCGGGTTGGCAGCATAAATCGTTGGCGGCAAGAATTTTGTTTTGACTTTAATAACCTGATTGCCTGATGGCGTTCTCTTAAGGGGTGAAGGCGGGGCGGGGCCTCTATTGGGGCATTCCATAAGCACACGATTCTCGGCTCGGGGCACCAGCTTCGTATATAACGCGCAGCTGATCGCTGCCCACCTGTTCCAATGTAATTGAGTCTCGGTCGACTTCGGCTCGAGAGTTTTACTTGAAATTTACTTATTTAGCTTTTTTTCCGTTTTGTACTCAGCACTCGATAGTGCGCGATTCGTGGTATAAAAGCATTGCACGCCCTGATTTTCTTTTGAGTTGTCGTTTCGTTGCGCAGAGTCTCGAGTCTCGAACTCGCATTTTCAAGCTAACCCAGACGTGAGATTGGTGAAAACGATTTAAGTCAACAACAGCATAGAAAAAAATGCTGAAAATGGTGAGCAAAACAAATGACAAAACTAAAGTTAAAGAAGAAAAGTGAAAAGCAAACACCCGAAATAAGCCAAGTTAAGAATGCAATTGACAATTGCCAACCGGTTCGACAAATTGTGCCTAGAGATCTATTTGGCTCACAAAAACTGGGCCTTAATTGCAGTTCTCTCAAATCTATATTTATTCATATGTAAATCAGGGACAGCAACGTCCTTGAACAGCTGCCAATGGAATGTTGTTAACTGCAATTAACTGCAGCTAATTAACTATTAAATGTTAATCAATTTAAGCCAATTGGAAATTCATTAAAGCAAATAAAAACACTTTCAATTCGTTTGTTAATGCGTAGTAAAGCAATTAATGGGCATAGCCAAAAGAAAAAAACAATTACAATACTGTTTAAGGTTAAAAATTTTAAAAACTATCAGCTTTAAATATTTTGTATGGAGATAATTGAAGATATCTCTAAATTTTGTGATGAAAACTTAAGTTTTTAATATTCTAAAAAATTTACATATTCTAATTTAAAATAATAAATTGTTATATATTTTTCTAATTTTTATTATTTTCTTCACTTTTCTTTTAAATTTTCTTTTGTAAGTTGCTTTTGTTTTTTAAAAATGTAATTTCAAATTGTTATATATTTTTGTAACATTTTATAACTTTTTCTACTCATTTTTTTTACATTTTTTCATTCTTGAAACTTTCCTTTTGTTTCTTAAAATGTATTTTTCTAATGAAAATTGTTTTAAGAATATCTGCATATTTGTTGCTTATTGATTTTGAAGCCAAACGCATTTAAATGTTTTTAGAAAATTCAAAGCCTATCGAACTTCTTCAAATAAAGAAAGACTATAAATGTATATTTGTTTTTAAATTTTTATCACCTTTTTTATCACCAATTTTCATATGTTTTTTTTTAAATTTTCTTATTCCTGTAAATTGTTTTCGTTTATTTATCTTCAATATTTATCTTCAATTTTGTGATGAAATTTTATAATTTAATAATGTTGTTTATTAAATTATTATATTTTTTTTTAATTTCACTAACACTTTTAAATTGTTTTAAAAGTTTTTTTTATTCATTTGTATTTCTGTTAATCGTTTTTTTTTATTAAATTTAACTTTGCAATGCAAATTGTTAAAAAAATATTCAATTATTTGTTGCTTATTGATTTGGAAGCCAAAGGTCTTTAAATGTTTTTGGAAACTCAAAAGCTATCTAACTTTGTCAAATTAAAAAAAAATATTCGACATTTTTCTTAAGTTTTATAAACTTTTTCAATTTTTTTAGTTTCCTTATTCTTGCAAATTGCTTTTGTTTTTTTTCTTAAACACCTTTAAATGTTTTTAGAAAATTCAAAGACTAACGAAGCTCTTCAAATTAAGAACTCTTTTTTCTTATAGTAGATTAGTACTACATTCTGAAATACATTTATGCTTAAGACATTTATTAAAGTATCTGTAATGCATATATATATATATTATTTCTTAAAAAAAAATACTCAAATCTGTAATTTGTTTTCAGTCCATTAAAGACTACATACTGATGCTGCTGCTGGCAGACATTGCGTATGCGCAACATCAGGACTATACGACCCCTGTGCCCATACTGAAGCAGATCGATAAGCACAATGATGATGGCTCTTATACCTACGGCTATGAGGCCGCAGACAAGAGCTTCAAGATAGAAACAAAGTATTCGAATGGCGAGGTCTACGGCAAATATGGCTATGTGGATGATCAGGGCAAGGTGCGTGAGATAGAGTATGGGGCGAGCAAGCGCGGCTTTGAGCCCGCTGGCAGTCACATCAATGTGCCGCCGCCGACGCTTTCGAACAGCAATCCATATCCGCTGGGCCCCAACGAAATCGACGATGGCCAGTATCGGGAGGATCCGGCTGTCTACTATAAGGATCAGAAGTACAATCGTCCCATTGCCGCCAGTAAATTTAGCCTGAGCGACTTTGGGCGTGGCCAGCAGCAGCAGCAACCGCAGTATGCGCCAGCTCCTGCTCCAGCTCGGCCGTATTACAATGCCGCACCGCAGTACTACAATCCACCTGCACCACAGCCACGCTACTATCAGCCGCCGGCACCACAGCAGCAGCAGCAGCCATACTATGCACCACAGCAGCAGCAGCAGCCGTACTATGCACCACAACAGCAGCAGCAGCAATATGGTGGCCAGCCGCAGCAACATCATCCGGCATTGCGTAATCTGAACATCTATACGGGCTCCTACAGCATCGACTATACGGGCAGAAAGTAGTTGCGGGACTCTGGGTCAATATTTTGAGTGCGTGTGTGTGTGTGTGTGAGTGGGATGGCACGCACTTTGGCTGCCAAGAGAGAGTTAGCGACTGATGTCCGTGGACAATGTCAATTTTGTTACTGCCAAATAAATCAGTCACTCCCGATGTCAATCTATATTCTACATACTATATACATATATTTATATATAAATCTGTAAATACAAGTGCGTGTGTATGTATGTAATAAAGTGCCGAATAAAAAACCAACGATGCTCAGTCTCAGTCTTTGTTTAGCCATAAAGAAATCCATCGAGGTTGGGGTTCCGCTTCAATTGGGCCAAATGAAATATTCAGCAATAATCGCTGCGCATTACGTCAACACTTGGCTTATAAAAAGCGGACGGGCCCAAAGAATGATATAGTAAAAATTGTTACCGATTTAGATACCATTAGAAACCAGGTCCGCTTGCTGTTGCTGCTGTTGCTTTGTTTGTTGTTGCTGGAATTTGGTGCACTTATGCAATGGCCCCAAAAACCACTTTCAAATGCACCGCCAGACCAACAACCAGTTGGTCGGTCTGTGTGCCACTGGACAACAGCAGCTCCAAGCTCTGGGCCTGCTTGGGTGTACGACCATATTGTGCAGGGGCGTTAAGCTGGTGTCAGCGCCTGTTAGGGGGTCTCTTGCGCACAGTGGGTGTTACGCATGCAAAACGCAATGAAATTTAGTTCTAAATAAACAATCGATTTTGATTTTATTATAACTGATGCCAGTAAGAGGCGGGGCTAAAGGTGAGTCCTAAGATACCCATGACAATTGCCTTTTTCTTTAAAGATCATTTGAAAATAATTTGAAGATTGACTTCAGTTTTGAGTTCTATGATACCTTAGATATGTCTCTATCTTTATTGAGATATATAGCGACATATGTAAATGTTTTTTATATTTTTTTGTATCAAAATCAGCAGTTGAGTTAATATCTATAGGTTACAATCAAAAAACTTTCTCAAAGTTTTTCTTGTTGTCCTCTTTCAGCCAATACGTATATCCGAGTCTATTTTATCAATGTTTTTTTTTTCTTCAATTTTTTACATGGGAAAATCAAATTTTTGAAGAAAACGCGCATTCCTCTTTACATATGCTCAAAATTATATGAATATCAAATATATGAAATAAATCTTGATTTTTGGGAAACAATTTTGGACTCCTAACCTGCTGCTAGGTAAATTTATTCTGTTGGATGTCAAAATTTATCCAAAATTATAACTTTGCCAATGTTCTTTTAAGATGCTTGATAGCACATTACGATCTCATCGCCTTACAAAGCGTTAGCAGAGGGTCAGATAGCTGAGAATGATATTAATAATTATTAAATATTTTAAATAAATATTTCTTTGTCGAATTTCATTTAGTTTCTGATGCATATGCTATGCGTATTAACATCGAATTTATATAAAACATTTAGTCGTTTGATTGTCATTACATAATAAACAACCAATTGTTTTATTTAGTGCTTATTTTAAATGATGGCTTTTGCTCTAGTTTTTGTCATATTCATTCCACTGTGCTACTTGGACGGGTCATACTTGAAATGATTTGTTGGCTACAACACGAAGAATCAAATGCTAGTCGACTGCACCTATTAAATGCACACACAAACACACACACATTCACACATATACACACACACACACTCGCACACTGTTTATGGCAATGGAATTATTTTTGCCAGCATTTATATAATTTTGTAGAGCAAAATGTTGCTGTTTGCTGTGGCGGAGCTGGCACGAAAGTGAAACTTGTCTGGGCGCTGGCAGGGCGTTGCCATGCCTCAAGAATTTCCTGCACAGCATTGAATGGTATTTTAGTTTTGTATTCATTCTTTTCTACTGACAGCTCGATAGCAACAGCAGCAGCTGCTGCTGTTTGGTGTCGGGAATCATGAGAGCGAAGGCAAGCGTGGGCATAATAAGGCTTTAAAACATTTTTACAATAAGCTTAAAAACATCTATTCAAAAGGGTCTTAAAAAATATGAAATGTAGTTTTTAATGTTCGATACTCCATGAAAAATATTCAAATATTATAAATTATTTGAATTGAAATGCAATTATTTTGGCTTGCAATAAAAACTAATATTATTTTAGCTAAATTACTAAGAGGCTTAAAATATTGTTGTTGTAATTATAAACAAAACTGAAAGCGGATTTGTTTTGTTTTTGTTATAATCCTGTTTAGATAACATTTTGCAATAATTTTGTTTTCGTTTTGTCAGTTGTAAATTAAAAATTTGAGCTCATATAAAAAGACAGCAATATTTTTTAGATTTTAGCTTTTTAAGTCATATGATTCAATTTCAAGCTGTTGTATAAATAGAATCCCAATTATTGCTCTGCTTCTTATTGTGATACAATTACCTGTTTCTTATGTACATTTGTTTATAACTGTAATTATCTGTGAACTCCGTTATAGCATACTCAAATATCTTGAGGAATTTTATGGCAATTTACGACCTTCAACGTGCGTAGACATGCGTCCAAGTTCAGGTGCAAACGCTGAGCATGAGACTACCTAGCGCCATCCCTGTTTCACTCATATGCATAAACATACAACCTGACTATTGGACAAAAACCAGTCCTGAGACCTGACTTTTAAAGCAAATCTTAATACGCGCAGTGTCAGAATAATTGAGGCAGCCGCAACTGCGTCATGGGTCAGACTCGAGGAGAGTTGTTTTTTTTTCTTTTAGCTTGGTTTCCTAGTTCGCTGGGCGTTGCAATCCCGCCAACAAGTTTAACTAACCCAAGGCATGCCATAGCTATATATCACACAGATACATGCATATATATATATGTATATTGTAGCTGCAACAATAACGGTGACTCGCTCTGTTATTACAAGTAATTTCAACGCAACGACAAGGCCATGCCCACTCTGTGTGTGTGTGTGTGTGTAAAGGTGTATTCACATTTACCTGCACATTTGCTTGCGCTGAGCAGCTTTCAATTCTGTTAGCTATTTGGTCTGGCAGTGCAAACAACAACCTCTCGCCCCCACTCTGTCCACATCAGCATGCAACACAATGCGACAGAGACAAAGGTAACGGAAATGTTCGAATTACGCATACGCACAGTTTGCCAAGCAGCCGAAGACAATTTGTGGGCGATTAATGAAGCAATCTACTACATATTTGCTAAACATGTGATAATAATAGGAAGCGATATGCTAGTTGCGCATAATAAGTGCAATTATATAGATGAAGTTTACTTAGCTTAATCAATAAAACGAATTCCGAGCGATATATGACAATGTAAGCTTATTAATTTGCATAAAATTTAAATGCAAAGTAAATGCAGAGCACAAATCATTGAGATAATGGGTATGTTAATGAAAATCGGTTCAGTATTGACAAAGTTAGGTACGATTGAAATTAAGGCCTTTGGAAGCTTTACAAGTCCTAATAATTGTGTTTTTTTTTACATGAAATTGAAATTGTAAATTACTCTAAATAACCTATAAAGGGGTTTTCGTACTAATTTTGAAACCTACAATAAAAATTTAACTTTGAAAAAAAAATTTTTTTTTCGAAAAAAAGTAAGGGTGCCCCCTTACATGATAATGTGATGATATTTTAAAAAAATATTATGAAACTATATTATATTATAATTATATTATTATGAATAAAATTTGAAAATAGAAATAATTTACTTTAATAATCATACAGGAAATTCAATAAACATACAGGAAATTGTGTTCATTATCAAAATTATAGAAGATAAGTCTCCCAGTCGAGCATTCCCGTCTTGAGACTATTATTTGAATACTTATGTAAGTTAGGGCTTTATCTATTGTATTGTATATTTTTGTAAGTCAAGGCTGTAAATCTTCAAAAATGGCTGGGGCTTAACTTATTTGAATCCAACTGCCTTGAGTTTCGATTTGAGAACCTCCTTCACATCTATGAAAACAGATCTTGCATTAGATCTAATGGGATATATTGTAATAACATTCCTTAATATCTATGAACCCAGCTCTTGCTTTAGATCTACCAAATGGGATATATAGCAATAATATTTGATAATCCATTTGCTTATTTAAAAACTGTTAATAAGCGTAGTTGTGGCATTTTAAAATTTCATTAAACTGACTTTAAGGTCTCGCATAAAAATTTCATATTTCAGGTAGTTTTTTTTTTAAAGCTAACTGGTTTCATGACAACTCATGCTAACGACTGATAATTTTTCAATTGCCCAACATAAGCTATATTTATAGCAATATGTACTCTAGTTAACTAAAAATCATTTCATATTGTTCGCTCATTCTCTCTCTTTCATTCACTCATTGTCTCTCACTCATTCACTCGTTTACTCATTCATTAGCAATGCCGCCTGTCGATTTGGGCAATTTTTCACATTTGTGTGGATCGCATTTTTGATTAATTGTATCAAAATGAATTTTGGTTTGATGTATTTTGGGTCTGTTTTTATAGCGTGTGAGTTTTGAGGAGAGAAGTTTTTCGGCTTTGGCTGTGAAGGCAATTTATAAAAATTATTGGCCAAGTGAACTGGTATGGTGTATGGCTTTCTAGCGATAAGCTAAGCGGTATTAGTTTTAACTTTTCCAAAATAAATGTACAATACATAAATAATATTTTTGGGGTAGCTTAAGAAACAAATTGTATTATTTAATACTAAAATTGTTATTTTTATTATTATCATCATTAAGGTTTATTAAAATTTATATCTAGTTATATACAGTCGAATCCCGATAGTTCGAAATGGCAAGGGGATTGATTTTTTACGATTTACACAGGTATTTGATTTATCAAACAGGAATTCGAATTAATTTTTTTTTAAGGAACAGCATTTTTAACGAATTATTGAGGTTTTCGATTTAGCTGGGGACGAATTATTGGATTCGAATGTAGTTATTGTAATGATTTTGTAGGATTTGTTTTGATTTTTGATTACAAATATTTGATATATTTAAATGTTACTATATACGTATAATAGAACCTTATCTACACAAAATTTTGATTTATCAGAAATGTACTTTAGCAAAATTTAGATTTCTTTAGTTAAAAGAATCAGGCTTTTATTTTGAGAAGGTTTTTGATGACCTTGCTCCGAATCTGAAACCAGAATTTAATTTAAAATTTTTGATTTTTTACTAGTTGGCCCCCCCACACTGCAAACTTTCCCACTTTTCCTAATGTCTATTTTTCAACAAGTTACATTCAACAGACGATTAGCTCGGTGATAAATAAAGATTTTTCAAAAATTTATGGAAGGGTTTGGGTTGGAGGACTAGTATTTACTGTTTGTCAAAATTTGTCTCTATGTTCTAGACCTCAAATATACTTTTTTGCAATTTAAGGTTAGAATTAAACCAAAAGACTTGACGTTGATAGAGCTTTGCTAGTTTCTAAACCAACTTAACTTCATTAAACTTTGCTTGTCTAAGTAGTAAATGTCTCTTTTATCTCTAAACCAAATAAATTTTTGTACAATTTAAATAGTTTTTTAAGATTAAACGTATCTGATCAAATAATCTGAATCGGTGCCTATCGCAGCGCCAACCACTTCTTGGCCTTTCCTGTTATTTGTTGAGTGGTTGTGGTGGCGCTGAAAAAGCTCACTGAAAAGCACAGAGAGAACCACACAAGAGTCAAACTTGCCCAAGCAGCCACTTGTGCTCACTGATCTCTGTCTGTGTGTGTGTGTGTGTGTTGTTGTTGTTGTTGCTGCTATTATATGTGGTTGGTGTCTGTCCTTTTGCGCATGCGCCGTCGACTCGTTGGTGAAGTTGTTGGCTTTGTTGGTGTTAGCTGCGATTGGCATGGAAAAGGTTTTCCTCGAGCCAGAAGCGCGGTATATAAAGCGAAATACAACAACTTGGGCGGCTCAGTTGCTGTCGGTCTCAAGTTAATGTTGGCGCACCGCTAAACGTGAATAATAGGAAATATATCAAAATTAAAACTCAACAAAACTTCAGTTACAGTCCCGGTTCATTAGATCAATTGAAAGTGATTTTTTGTGGTGGCATTGTTGTTGTTGTTGCTGCTGCTGCTTTTGGGGCTGGGTCTTGTGCCAGCGAAGGTCTTTTGCAATTAAAGCCGTTAAACGCTACGAAATAGCTGTGATCAGAGCTGAAATGAAAGTGGTAGGTCCCAGAGAATGTTGTGCAAATACTGACAGCAGGCACTGTGGCTGCACCAGCTGCACTATGCGATGCCTGACAAAAGGTTAAAGTTGAGCGTGAATGCGTCGCAGGCCAGGCCAATCAAATGCAGTTGTTATTGCTGTTAGTTGTCTGTCTGTGACTGGTTACGTCATATGCCTTATAGACGTTGTCTCTCTCTCTCTCTCTCTCTCTGTGTGTGTGTGTGTGTGAAAATATCGCATAATTTGCTATGCAAATCGAGTCAAACCGTTAATTTGCCCCGCTAACCAGATAGTCGAGCAATTGCTCGATTTTGTGCACCCAATTTGGTAACTGGATTTTCTATTTCGATTAAATGCCCGCTCAGTAAGTAAATTAAGAGTATATTGGTTTTATGGAATGTCTGTTCAAATACCGGAAATATTTTCATTACTGTAGACAAAAAAGAAAATATCATATATAATAACCTTTTCCTATCTTCTATTTATAAAGCATATATACCTTTTTTGTTTTAAAGCTAGAATATTTTAACTTAACAGAAATACTTCTAATGAAACATATATATTATTCACAAAAATTCATAAATCTTTATAAATTTGTCTGCTCTCAAACTTTGAGCGAGTATCTTGCAGTCGGTTACATCCAACTGCAACAATATTCGCTTGATTTTTTGGGTCCAACACATAATTTATGAGATGTCGACGTGTGTCTCGTAATTGCCTGGCATTCTATAAAAATAAATTAGTTGCAGGAACTTCGGTGCAGAAAAAGTTGCGCTAACAAGCGCACTTCAAGCCCCCCTCCCTAGCCACCCTCTAACAAATATCCCCGCTCGCAACGAGCGCAAATATCAAAGGCAACTTCGAATGCAGTTCACACGCTGCGATTGCTAGCCAGCTTTTTCGGTCAGTTGCTGACGACCAAAAAAAATAATAAAATTGGCATCAACTGAAACGTGGTTCGCAGTAGCTGCTGCTGTTGCACTGAGGCCCAGTGTCCATGTTCCACGTCCCACGTCCATGCCAGAGGCAGACTGGCCAACAACTTCGCAACTGCGAGCCAAGGCTATGGCATATGGAGCTTCAGTGAAAGGTTCGCCAAACAAAACCGTCGTCGACTCCGGCCTGGGAATCGGGCATAGGGTATAGTATGGAGCATGTCGCATCTGGCATGCGATGTCTTGTTAAGGACCAAACATGGAATGCATCTACAGTTGGCAAGAACTGCCTGACCGTTGCCCTAATTTCGTTAGTCTGTACAAGAGCAGCAACCTGTACGAATTTTGTCAGCCAGAAGCTAATGCATGCAACAATCAAAGTAGTCAACTTAAGATACCCTAGAAAAAAAGAATATAAAATTAGGGGCTGGATAGCCAATGCGTACTACCATCTTATATACTGTTTTTTTTGTGATTATAGGGTATGTTGACAGACTGATTATATAGTTAAAGGGGATAACAACAGATGCAGATTTTAGTTAAAGGTCTTAGAATTGATTTTCTTACTATAATATATGAGTTAGAAATCATTTATAAGTATATTATTAACTTCCTTAACAACTTTAAGATTACAGGGTATGTCACCAGCTGAAATTTGTGGTTGATAAGGAGAAAATCTTCTCATTTCAACTTGAACTTCTTTGTTGGCTAACTCAAAGAAACTTTTCCAATCGGAATTTTTTTACGTCTACAACTTGATTATACTCGTTCTTTATAGTTTTTTTCACTGGATATCTTAAGTGCACAACTTCAGGGAAATTGTGTACATTTGAAAAAAATGTTAAACCAAATATACCCATTGAACTTTATTCTAAAGTCTGTGACATAAGCTATCTCCACCTCGTATATACCCCTCTCAGCAATTGTATGTTTTGCAGGGTATACGAACAGCACAAATTCACAGTCAAGCATTCGGTTTGCTTGTCAAGCTGTCGACTGACTGCCAAGATTTCAGCTGCTGCCCCCGCACTTCCTCCCCACAACTGTTGTAATTTCTTTAGCATTTGCATGCTTGAGATGCATCTTTCAGATACTTGTGCAACATATCTGAGATTGACATGTGTGGGAAATTTTCTTTTGCATCTTCTACATGGTGCACCGCGTGGAATTCCCGCAGTTGCAACTGCAAATAATCTGTGTGCGCACTCGAACTCATGCAATCAAATGGCAACAATGTGAGTTGCAGTTGAACAAAAAAAAAAGAGTAAAGAAAACACGAATTGCTTTTCATTGCTTTTCATTGCATTTCACCTGTGGATATTCAATTAAACTTTTCGCCCATCGACAGCGGCCATCGCGTGTCGCTTGGGCTTTATGCAACACATCTGCGGCTCGGCTTATGCCACGTAGCCGTCCTATCTATTCGCCTCCATCGGTTCCTGCTTGGCATTGAGGGCGTCCCAGCCACAATGACAAGCGGTCCGATATGCCAGCCGGTGTCAGTGGCCAGCGAGCAAAAAAACTATGTATACATACATATATATATAATAAAAAGTGAAAGGTAGCCTGACTTAAGACTTTTGTAGATATCATAGCGTGGCATATTCTTTGCCGCCTGTGCACTGTCAAGGTGTACGGGCTACGACTGTGGAGTGATATCTGCTCTGCCTGGCAATTAGCGAACCGGTTTTCTTTGAGACCTCTCTCACGCTTTATCCATTTGCAGCTACAACGTTTACTGTTAGTCGGCTGTCTGCTTGGCGGCCTGGTCAGTGCCCAGGACTATCAGGATTATCAGCCGAGTGCACCGAGAACGGCGCCACATAGACTGCAATCCAGTCAGCAGCAGGTGGAGACGCGTCCCACCCCGGTGCCAATTCTCAAGCAGATCAACAAGTAAGTATATGTTTATCTATGCAGCTTTGGAATCTTACTGATTGACAGATTGATAGATTGACTGACTGACAACTGTCTTATGTTCCATTGATATACATAAAATAAAATTAAGTTACTTACTAAATGACTGGTTGATTGATTGATTGATAACTGATTGACCCATGAAGAAAATGAGTGACTGGAAAAATGACTGATTGACCGATGAATGGACTATCTAGCTGATTAGCTGATGTATAATTGATTGACTGATAGAAAAAATTTAAAAATTTAAAACATTTAGCTGATTAGCAAACTGATTGGAGCACATCTTGACTAGCTGGTAGATGATTGATTGACCGATAGAATAACTTAAAAATTTGATGATTTTTTGACCGATTTTGATGAAAAGATTGACTAGCCGATTGATTGATAGACAGCTTAGCTGATTGGCAAACTGGTTTTAGCACACCTTGACTAGCTGGTGGATGATTGATTGACCGATAGAAAAACTTAAAAATTTAATGATTTTTGACCGATTTTGATGAAAAGATTGACTAGCCGATTGATTAATAGACAGATTAGCTGAGTGGCAAACTGATTGATGCATAGGTTGACTAGCTGGTGGATGACTGACTGACCGATAGAAAAAATTTAAAGATTGGATGATTTCATGACTGATGAAACGTCTAACTACCGATTGATTGATGGACAGATTAGCTGATTGACAAGCTGATAGAATGACAGATTGACTAGCTGGTGGATGATTGCTTGACTGATTTTCATGAAACGAATAACTATCCTATTGATTGATAGACTGGGGGTGACGAAACTATAATATTGGGTAGCTGATTGACGAAGTAACTGATTGGATGGACAAATTGTTTAGCTGACTGATTGACGAACTGATTGATGACTGACTGTCCAATAAAAAACCGGAAATACTTGTTGATTGACTGACTGACTGATTGTCATATTGAGTTTCGATTGATTGACTGATTGATTGCATGCTTAGCTGACGGAGTTAATTATTGAATACTTGATTGATTGAAATGAAATGATAGCTCAGTACAGCAGTAACCCTTAATCACATCATTAAAACGTCAAAATTTTGTCTACCATTTAAAATTAAATGTATTATTGTCTCCAGGCACAATGAGGATGGCTCCTATACGTACGGCTATGAGGGTGCCGATGGTTCGTTCAAGATCGAAACGAAACTGGCCACAGGCGAGGTGAAGGGCAAGTATGGCTATGTGGATGCCGATGGCAAGGTGCGAGTAGTGGAGTATGGCGCCAATAAGTACGGCTTCCAGCCGTCGGGAGAGGGCATCACCGTTGCACCACCCACGCTGGTCGATGAGTCCACCAAGGAGGAGCCGGACTACGATGATGAGCCCGTGCAGCGCCCGCAGCGACCATATGTAAGCTCATTTCAATAATCCAATTTGGCTACCTTTAACTCTGTTTGCTTCACAGCGCGTGCAGCGTCCGCAGCCACAGCATCAGCCACGCCCACAACCCCCACCACGCCCACAGCCGCAACCGCAGCCACAGTATGTGCAGTATGAGGAGGAGGAAGCGGAACCACAGCGTCGCGTTCAGTACGCACCGCAACCACAACCTCAACCACCACGCCTACAAGTGCCCGGTGCCCAGCGCACCACAGACGTGCTCTACTCACCTCTCCAGCGCCCCGCCCGTCCCGAGCCCGATTACACGCAGTCGCAGAGCTTCGGTGAGGGTCCCTCCAATGTGCGCATCTCTCGACCCGTCTATGCTCTACCTCCCGCCTCGCCGGCGCCCAGCAGTGCACGTGCCCAGGGCTTCTTGGCACCCGCATCTGGCGGTCGTCCGCTGCTGGAGCCAGTGCATTTCGGACCCACCCAGGGACCCAGTGCACAGCCCGTGCAGCAGCCCCAACAGCAGCCCCAGCCACAGCGCAGCTACCAGCCGCAGGCACAGGGTCGAGTGGGCGGCGGTGGAAGCCTTCTGGATCAGCTGGCACGCGATTATGCCCTGCCCCAGGGCAACGCCCAGCCGCTGCATGACATCACCTTTGGCTACTATTAGAAGTGGGCTGAGTAACTGGTATTTGGGTAGTAAGGCGGCGCATCAGCCGCATCTTTGAGTCAGGTGCATACAACGATTAATCGAGTAGTTCCCCCTCCCCACACCCCAAAAACCCAACGCCAGCCTTCATATTTCTGTTCCAACTATTCGCCAGTGATTCCTTGCTTCTAGATTCTAGAATCTTTAATCTATATGTATATTCAAATCGTGAGATTTAATACTCAAAGTTTTTATAATAAAATAAAAAAATTATACAATTTTTTGTTCTATTTTTGGATAATATTTGATTTTTATGTTAATTTAAATTGTTGGAAAAAATTTTTAAAATTTTTAGGAGACTTTTTAGGCATATATATAAAATATCTTTTATACTTTTATATCTTGAAACAATATTTGCTATATATTTAGACATACATTTTGGTTTGCTTAAGAAAATTTTACTTAAATCTACATATGTATGTAGTTAAATCAATTAAATAAGGGGTAGTCCTTCTTTAAAATGAGTTTACTGTTGAAAACTAAATAAAGTACTTCTGAATAATGGACTTATCGAAAATTTGGCAATTTAGTAATTTAAGTATTTTTTTGGTATTTTTTGTTAAACAAAAACTTGGTCTACTTTTAGGAATATAACAGAAAATTCAAAAACTTTTCAAACTACCTTAAAATTAAAATAATTTAAATATAATATATAAAATAATATTTTAATATATATAAAATCCTTTAAAATATTCAATAAAATAATTTGCGATTATGAAAACCAGATTTTTTCTATGAACATTTCTGTAGCATACTTTTAGGCGGTGAGAAAAAATTGAAACGCAGTTTTGTTTTACATTGTTCAACGATATATTTATTATATTAAAATATTTATTATTATTTTAAATACTTAACAATAAGACAGATAATTTCGATGAATTCGTAGCCAATTTAGTTATTTGAGTAGTAGTTGCGAATCGTTTACGGCTAAAGATGAAGTGGAAGTGGAAAGAGCTTTTGCTAAAAACTAAAGAATCGAAAGTGCTGTTAAACTGAATGGGCGTGGTCCACAGTTAACGCCCAGGGCAGGCTGAGGGCTGGAAGAGCTGGTTCCTCTTAGGCGCGACTACTGTAGATAGACTGTAAAGAGAGCGTCAGGTCAGATGTGTTCAATTGAGCTGAATAGCTATAATGGCCAGTTTCCAGGTGGTGGTGGTGGTGGTGTGGGTGGGAATATTGGGAGCTGGTGGTGGTAGTGGTGGTGCAGTGGTGTTTTGGGAAGTACATAAAAGCAGTGCAAAGAGTGTGTACGAGAGCTGGGTGGTGCTACAGATGCATGCCATGTGCTTTGGTTTCAAACCCGTTTATTGCTTCAGAAGCTTCGAGTTCCATATACATATATATTTATATATATATATATATATATATATATATATATATATCTGACTATATTGATGTTGAAATTTGAGATAACATGAATAAATTAGGTTAAGACAAGACTATAGTTAAATGCTGCATATGACTTAGTGGACTATATAGCTAGAGGAGTGAGGGCGTGGCCTACACCTCCATCAGCCGATTGAACATTAGGGGATCCTGTATATCGAAGTCCTGCGGGCGGGACATAGTTGGTCGCCTGGGAACCACATGACGTCGCACTTTGTAGCCGCCGGTGTAGGAGGGTCTGGGTGGTGCACTGTACACATATTTGGATTTCTGCACCACTGGCGGCAGATACTGGAATGGGGCAGCTGGCACCTTGTGCACCTGCTTCTCGATGGAGTAGGTGACGGGTCCGTTGCTGCTGCTGCCGGATGGTCCCTTCCGCTTGGCCACCTCCAAGGCGGCTATGATGGGTGACAGATCCTTGAGCGCATTGCTCTTGCTCGCATGATAGTTGTCCACTTTGTAGTCGTTGCTGCTGGGCGCCGATGGTGGTGGCGGTGGTGCTGCCGGTGGATAGTCATAGCCCTCATTGGGATGCTTCTGTATATACACCTCCTCTGGTGTCTGCGGCCTCTTGGCCATCTGATGATAGACATCCGCGGGACCTTGATTAGTCGGCGCATAGGCAGCCGTGATGGACTCTGTGTGCGAAAGGGATTCCAAGGTGCCCAGATTGTTGGGCAACGGCACACCATAGCTGTTATATATATCGGCCTGCTCCACATTGGAGCCAGTTGGTCCATTATTCGTGTTCAGCTCAACAGTCTTGGATGCTGTGTATTCCGTCTTCCCGTTCGGCAACATGCTCAAGATCTCCTGCAGCTGCAGCGCTGCCTTGCGTGCCTCCTCGTTCGAGAGCTTCTTGTGGCGTCCATAGACATTGAAGTCGTCTGTGCCTGAGGTGGTCACTGCATCCATTGTTGATTGTGTGACGTTGGTGTGCGTGTGTGTGTGTGTGTGTTTGTTTGTTTGTTGTGTATGCAATGAGTGAGATTTTATTAGATTTACCAATTAAATATTTGCTTTGCGGTTTCTATTTACATTTTGTTGGCTTTTGACTCGTTTATTATGTAAATGGGTGTGAGTGTGAGTGTGAGTGTATGTATGAGTTGTTGTGTATGTGTGTGTATGAGATGACTTTGTTTAAGTTTTGTACAGACGTTGATGCTAGAGTTTTATGAATATTATTATGAGTTTTATGGTAATTTTCTATACATTTTATATCCTTGCAGAGAGCCTTAGTATTCTATAAGTTGTTGATGGTATTGTGGGCTTTATAATAGTGAAAGAGTACAGGTTCGTATATCAGATATAGATTCAGATTCAGACTTAAAGTTGAGGTTAGAGCAAAGTCTGTGATATGTTTACTTCATTGATATTCCCAAAGTTTTCAATGTGAAACTTAACTTTAACTAATATTTTTACTTCTGGCATATTTTATATACATTATATTATAGCTCTCACAACTGGAATATGATCAATCGGCTAAGATTATATATATATTTTTTTTTATCATATTTTTTTTTATCAAATATATACATATCTATAGATTCAATATGCATTTTCCTGACTTTATATCTTTAAGTATACAAAAAAATATCTAAAATATCGAAAATTTGCAAAAACTTTGCAAGGATATTTAAATTTCGGCTATACCGAAAATATTTCATCTTTCATGTTTTTCAATTATTTCTGATTACCTTCAGTTTTAGTTGAGAGTTTTAAATTAGTTGGAATTACTATATGCTAATACTTATAATAGATACATGAATAAATACAAATATTTATATATATATATATATATATATCTGTCATATACACATCCATAATTTATATAGTTTTATTTAACATATTTATGTTTAAATAGCTATTTTTAGTTTCAGGGCTGCGGCTAGACCATATTATTAGCTTTTAGCCGTTAAATAGCTAAATATATACAAAATATTAAGTATGCGACATGTGATCGCTTTTAATGTCTTTAGGAATGTCATAACTAAACACACACATATATATATACAAAACTAAATGATTATTATCATTATTATCATTGTCATCATTATTATCAATTTTATTATGTACATAAAAAACAATAAACGTTGCTTTTTGGCTGCTTGCGCAATGCCAATTGAAATTGTGTAAGGCGCGATTGAAACTGAAAGTTAAAGCCAAATAGAAGTGTGTCATCGAAATAAACACGTTGCTGCACATACGGGTTAAGGAGTGGAAATTTATGCAGGGTATATACACTGGGATTGTTGAGTTTGCATGTGAACTTTAAATTGAACTCTTTTTGCTTCAATTTAGCACTTTTTTTTTAAACAAATTTAACTCAAATAAAGTGCGAAAAATTTTAAATAAATTTCTAATTTTGCAGTCTTTAAATTAATTTGAAAAAAATTTTGAAGTTTAGAATAAATAGTTAAAGATTATATTTGTACAGATTGGTGTGGTTATTTAAAGAAACATCAAATTAATTTGAATACATATTAGGTAAAATAATTTCTCTCAGTGTAGAAAATGGAATTTGAAAGTGAATTCAACCCTGAGCTAAGCAAATTTTGGCTTAAACTACGCTTGAAAAGATATTAGCCAAGGAATTTCTAAGAAAGTAATTGTATCAAATATTTTGTGCTAAGGCAATTCTATTTTTTTACAGTGTAGAGTAGAGAGGAGTGTCTTAAAATCTACGTTGGTCTGTTAAGATAATGTGTATTTACAGTTGTGTCAGACAAATTATGAGCAAGTGGATGCTTTCACTTTTCATCTGTTTGGGTACGCGCGGAAGTGAGACCTCGTTAGCATTTGCTGGTGGGTTGGTGGTGCGGGTGGGTTAGCAACACTAGTAGTTGTTGATGTTTAGCGATTGAATGGACAACGCCTTGTCATTGTTATTTGTATTAAAATGGATTGTGAACGTTGTTGGTGGATTAGTGAACAGGATTAGGAAATATATTTACAGAGCAAAAGAAGTATATACAATTGGGGAGCTGTTGCTTATGCAGACTACGCACCATCTTGTCCATAGGCAGAGGGCAGATAGTTGCTCTGCGGCGCCTCGAAGGCCGCATGCCCAATGGTGAACGGCGCACCACCGCTGCCACCACCGCCCAAATAGTTGGAGCCAGCCGGCGGCAGATATTGATGTGTGGCGCTGCTAAAGCTTGGCGGCTTCGATGGTGGACCATAGTTGGCATGTCCCGTTGGTATCTCATATGTGGTTATGGCTGCAACAAGAAGAAGTGTGGAGAGTGTTTGTGTGTGTATGTGTGTGTGTGTGTGTGTGTGCGTGAGTCAAAACAAACTGAAATAGGCTAAAACATGCGAGACAAGGCCAAAACGGGTTCGAGACGCAAAGCGAGCCACGAGTCGCAAAGAAAATGAAAGTGAAAATGGAAATGGAAATGCTGCAAGGGGTCAATGGACGATGGACGGCACGCTTCGGCCTCTTTTTCTGCGCGCTGCTCGTTAAACCTTTCAATGTTGAATGTTGCCAGCAATTTAATTATAGTATAGATATTCATATACATAGACATATATACAATATAGTTGAACAGCCGTTGGACAATAAATGCGTATGCGAGTTACATAATGACCTTAGTTAATACTTCACGCTCGACTTGGATTGGAGGCGCGTCTCAGAAGACAAGAAAATTGATGTTTTGCAGCAGCTGGCGGGCATACTCACTCTCTGAATGGAGCACGGGACCTGGCGCCGACGAGGAATGCTTGTTGCCGCCGCTGCTGCCGCCGGACGAGGCGCCCGACAGCGAGCTCAGCTTGGCGAATGGATGGATGAAGCCGCCGCCGCCGCTCGAGTGGCTCGTGGCATAAGTCTGTGAGTTGATGTGAGCCGAGTTGATAATGGACTTGCCCACGTCGGTGACCTTGTCCCCGGAAGCGGCTACCAGATTGCCACCGGCGCTCAACGCATAGCCGCTGCCCTTGATCAGCTGACCCTTGAGGGCGGTAACGCCGCCCGTGATAGCTTTGACCGCCTGGAAGATGGTGTTCAGCACGGACTTCTTGAACGACCACGGATCATAGTCCACAGAGTTGCCCTAGAGAGAAAAAGAATACTGATCGTACCAATGAATCCCTTGTAGATGCTTTTCAACTCACGTGCACAACCACCTCGTGGTGATGGGTATCTCCGCCGCCGCTGCTGCCACCAGAGCTGCCCGAGGCTATGGAGGCGGAGGCACCTCCAATGCTGCTCAGCAGCCCAGACTTCAGATGCGCCACATAGTCGAAGCTGCCGGAGCGTTTGGCTATCTGCGAATCCTTGATGCTCTCGCCCTGCTCATTGTCCAGATCTGTGTCCTCCAGCGACAGAGATTTGTCGGCCGCTGTGCTGCTCGAGGCGGGATAGGCATGGCTGAGCAGAGGCAGCAACAGGCACAGGCACAGGCACAGGCAAAGCAGCTGCAACGAGGAGTAGGAAGAGAGATGAGTGACAGCTTGCATAATCAGACATAGTTAATTTAGCTTTTCGCTGAATTCAATTGCCAAAAAGTCATCTGTATTGCATCATCATTGCAGACATGCCAACTGGCATGTGGCATGTGGCAGCCATGCATTCAGTTGTCAACACACACACACATACACACTTAGACACTAATTTATGATGCAGCTCACATTAGACTCAAAGCAAGTCATGTTTCAAGCATTTGTTGCGGTCACAGCTGAGCGCATTTCGGTTGCAATTCCTACAGGGCAGAGTGCGGGGGTAGGGGGCGTGCCAGGGGTATTACCGCCCTGTGAGCGCTCACCGTTTTACAACTGTTTCATGGGCCATCAAGCAAAACGATTAGATTATGCGAATGGCTTCATTTGTCTAAATGAATACGTTAATTATAGATTGAATCAAATTAAATCCAATTGAATCGAATAGAACTTGTTATTAAAGCTTAATAACTTTATTTCCATAATAGAGACCAATACGAATTGCCCAAGAGCTCTTAAGCTAGATGTTAACTGAGTCGATTAGCAGCTGAAAGCTTAATAATAAATCTAAATAATGGTGTAAAGATTGGTGTCAAGTGAGATCTGAAGGAAAGGGACGGAAATAATAATATTGTTTGCTTTATAGAAATATTGTAGTAACTGCACATTTTTTACTTATTTACAAGGCAAAGGTTTGACTGCATCATTGTAAATGTACAATATATTATATAATTTATATTTTAGATATAAATTAAATATTTATATATTTTTACAACTTAAATATAGGAGTTGATTTTCTAATATTTTTTGATCGCTTGTAAGATTTCAAAATATTAAAAAGTTTTCAAAATATGAAAAATATTCATGTTGAAATTCTTCTTATTGAACATATTCCAATATAATGAGAATATCCCAATAATTACAGAAAGTATTCAAAATATTACTATTGAAAATATTCCTATTGAAAAATGTCTAAAATATTGAATATTTTCCAAATAAATATTTCCAAATATATAAAATATTCCAAAACAGCCAAATATTCAGAAAAATTATATATACTCGAAATTATTAAAAGTATTACAAAATGCTGAAAATATTTTAAAATCTTAAATAAAATATTCCAAAACATAGAACATATACCAAAACATTAAAAAAATTAAAAAATATTTAAAATGCTCTAAAATTTAAAAAATATTTGAAAATGCTTAAAATACTTCAAAATGTTAAAAATATTGGAAAATATTTAAAAAATTTTAAAAACAGAAAAAATGAAAAAAATTACAACAAATATTTTTGAAAATTAAAAATATTTGACAATGCTGAAAAAATTGCTAAATCACAAAAATATTTCAAAATTGTACAATATTTGGTTATGAATTTCGTGATCCAAAGCATTTTTAAACAATTAGTATATTCACATCTAGTTTTTGTTTATGTTTATATAAATATATGTGCAATTAATTTGAATTTCCTGAGAAGTATGACAAGACTCAGAGAAATTTTATAAGGATACTCTTGTTGTTATACAAGCCATTGTCTACTTAATTGTCACTGTCTCAAGTTAGGTCTATCAAATCGAAAACTAATTAGGTTATATGCAGATAAAACTTATATATTTTTATGCATATACATACAAACATATAAAGACAGATATCTCTACTCGTATTCAAATTACATTATTTGAATATAACAATAAATGACTTTGATTTTTGATCTATTTAAAAAACTGTGTTGCAATAAATTGCAATACAGCAAATGATTAACAAAAAAAAATGTTGAAAAGATAAACTTTTAAAGCGAATTGGGGTCACGTAACACTTGATAAATTTAGACAATTAGTGGTCAATATTGAGTTATTGATACATGTGCATGTGGTATATTTTGACAAATGCCTTTGCTTTTTTACTCCACTTTTGGATTGCCCTTGCGGAACAGCCCAAAAAAAAAATGGAAGAAAAAACCCCTCATTTAAAACATATATTTTCCTGAATACAAGCCCAACCCAAAGGCTGGTGATTTGTGAAGTCCAAATGTGATATTTGGCACAGTGTTTGGGCCTAATTGCTTTAGCCTTTAGTAATTGGTAATACCATTTGCATACAAATGCACAAATTAAATGCTCAACTTCCTATGGATGGCCCAGACCAGGGTCTGGACTGGAATTGTTTGAGCGCACATTTATTTCTGGCTGCGTTTGCAACTATTCAATTTGCTGTTTCGTTGTTGCAAAATTCATTAATATTTTTATTATTTAATTGCATCTATAACGATTTGTTTTCTTCTTCTTTTTTCGTAGTTCGTAACTGGTAATTAATAAAATTTCAATTCATTTCATAACTCAAATTGCATTGGGTTAATGATATTATTTATAATTTATTATGTGTTTTTTTTTGTCGATTGAACTCAATGTTGGCCAATCTCTTGGCCAGTCTCTCTTCACTTGCTGTTGGCCAAGAGAGCTGTGAGTCTTTCGTTTGCTTCGAAGAGAGTGAAAGTGTTGCCGGCTTTGGCTTTGCTGCTGTTTCTTCTTCATATATTCCGTTTGTTGTTGTTTTTCTTGGGCGTAATTCAATTTGCATGTTGCTCAACACAGAAATAATATTTTTGTTTATATGCGCGCTCTGACGGCACGTTTACCTCGTTTTCCTCTACATATACTCAGTAATTGCGGTAGGTTCGTTTTTGATACTTTTAATGACTTGGGGATATTGAAAGTATTACCAAGTCTCGGCAAGTCTGTTGTATATATATGATTTCTTTAAAGACCTGATAACTTTAAAAGTCAGAATTGTGGGTATATTGGTTTTGTTAAAAGGTAAGTTTAGTTGGCATAAAGTATATAAATCTGAAGTATATAAGTCCTTGGTTAGCATCAATAGCCTAGTCAATATACCCCTTTACGTCTCTCTGTCTATCTGATCGCTAAGAAGTAGGCGTGGCAGATCATATGGAGTATATAAATTCTTTAGTATATAAATTCTCTTCCCTTTCCGCCTGTCTGTCTCTCTGTTCGCCTATCGGGTTGTCTATCTGTCCGTGTGTTTGCTTGTGCATTAGTATTGATATCGGAAAGTAAATCAATTGAAAGATTATTCAAACTTGCTATAGCATTTGCAGAACCATCTTACTTGCAATCCTCGAAAACTTTTATCAATTCCATGAAATTGATGCAAATCCTTAACAAACTTCAGTTATTTGAACATACAACTTGCAAATTTTAAGAGCTAGAGTCAGTAAATTTGATAAATGTATTCATTATTTCATTAACTATATATATAAATACTTTTTGAATACCTGCCTGCCCGATCTTTCAAACTTTAAACTTTCAATTTATTTATGTATGCAACAAAAATAAATCTAGTATTTAATACTAAGTTTAATAATAGTTTGACTCGATCTTTAAATTTATTTTTGAACTTTTTAAGGAATTTTTCTGAAAATAATTATAATCATTATGTGACAAAAAAGTTAAGCAGGGTATGACATATTTGTATTTAAAGACAGTTAAATTAAGTTAAGAAGAGTGCTTGCTAACTTGGCTTCTCAAATATATATATATATATATATATAAATATATATAAATATATATATATAAATATATAAAATATAAATATTTTTCTATAAGACAAAAAAATAATGCTGAAATATTAGCAACTAATATAAATAGAGTATTAAGTGTTCGTTGTGCGACAGTTCGCTAGTTCTTAATGTTTTTTTTTCTTCAAACATATGTAGAGTAATGATCGCATTAATTATTTTAACATGTGGCTCTTGTGCTTATTCATACGTTTTAGTCATTTGCTTTGCGCAGATATTCGCAACACTTGAGACACAAAAATTTCTACACGATTTTCGAAAGCCGCAACAACAACAACAACAACAATAAGAAAGAGACTAGACGTTGTCTGACATAATAATTATGCATGATATTTTACCTTCACACTCATTCAACTGGGCCGATGGGCTGCCACACATGACATAATCTGAAGAGTTGAACTTTTGAGTGGACTCATCAAATTCGAGTGAATGTGAATGAATAGATATATATATTCGAAGCAAATCTATTTCATGCACCAACGAACTGCCTCAAGTGCAACGGCTTACGCTCTCTTACATAATCGAATTGTATCTTGTATCTTATGGATGCGCTTTCCTATGTTTGTTTAGCTAATCGAATAGCTGAAACTTGGCTGGGAACAAGTTTTTGTCGGCTTTGCAAACTGCACTTGAACTTGTTTCTGCGTTGAGTCTCCAAAGATGTTGCATAAAATTGCCCCAAATTTGGGTATTTAAAACATTTGGTTATTGGCACGCAGCACTTTCACTTACCTTCATCTTCTACGTCTGTGTGTGTGTGTGTTGGGGGGTTAGTGTATTTGTACGTCGGCTGGGCTGTGCTTTTGATTAGCTTCGCTGCTAATCGTTGTAGCTACTGCTGCTGCAGATAACTTTCCTCACTTGTTCACTTGCAATTTTTGTCGAATCTTTTCGCTTTTGTTTTATATCTTATTTTTGATATTTTGACTTTTTGTGGTCAGAAAACATTCACACACACACTTGGCACAAACAAACACATGCACTGATTTCACTGTAACGCGCGCTCGTTTGCGTCGACTTTCGCTTGGGCTCGGTTTAACGTGTGGCAGAGGGGGCCGCGGGGGGCGGTATTTTGTATTTTGTTGTGATATTGGCTTATTGGAGGTGGCTCCTCGGCGACGACTGCGTTCGAACTGTAGTCGAAAATCTGGCTGTGCGGCTCTTTTAAAGAAAACTCACTGAGAGCGACCCGCACTGGATGTTGCTGTTTTTGTTGCTCTTAGTGGCTGGGCGAAGAGTCGGCGGCGCCGTCATCATTGTCGCTCAGTTGAAAAATTACGAGGCATTTAATTTACTTAAAGTTTTTTTTTGGCAGCTCTTTGTTGAGCTTCAATTTGGCCTCAGTTGAGGGGCAGTTGTTGGGTTCAATGCGTTTTTTTTTGCTTGCAACACAAATGTGCAGCCGGCTGCTTAAATTGACTGTCTGAACGTGTTTAATTGCAACCATTTGGCCATTCGATTTGTTTTGGCTCAGTTTTTTTCCACTTTCGTGGCATGTCCAAAACAAATGACTTAGGCAACGAACTTGAAGCGCTTTGAGCGATTTACTCAACAGCTAGAACTGCACAGCATGTAAAAAATACTCATTAAAGAATATTCTTATGTAGCTGCTTTATTTTAATTAAAGTTTTGTTTTTTTTGGAGTAACTTGATTTATT